>CM051620.1:85984877-87372818 GCA_028020825.1 Podargus strigoides | reverse complement strand
CTGGTATCATCGGTTGCCTCAGCTGCCTTGTGACAAGTGCATTCAGTAGATAAAACCTTCCTTAAACCCGGGCTACCTTTTGTTTAGTCCTCAGAAATGAAGATGAATTATCAGAAGCACAGCTTTAAAAAACCAAAACAAACCAAAAAATCACAGAAGAAACAGCAGAAAAATTGGACTGCCTTGTGGCAATATATGCAAACATTTTTTTTGCCAGTAAGATTGCACTAGAAGCCCATATTTCATATTTCCCATTTGCCCACATTCACTTCTACAGATTAATAATTAAGCGCAATAAACCTGCCACAAATGTGGTGTAGTACTTAGCATGCTGATACAGAAACACAGGCTCGTAAACATTCATATGTTGCTCTCAGCGTTGTTGCTTTTCCTTGGGATGTTTCCTATGGTTGTTTTAAATCAGAATTTAACCATTGTTAAAATTGTAATTGAAAAGCTATAAGACAATAGGAAGAGATGACAGCTGCTCCTTCATTCACTCTCTCATCTGTAGCTTGTTCAGCATTTATCACTAATACAGATTTAAACTAGTTGACCAGGAACTAGTTTGTAGATGAAATCTAGGATCAAACACCATATGCTGTTGTTTTCCTTACTTTTCAGCCAGTGACAAAAACTATTGGTGGATTTTTGCCAATACAGAAGGAAAATGTATCTGTTGCAAGGCAGCCCAAATTTTCATTAGCTTAACCACAAACACAGCAGCTTTAGAAAAGGAAGGGGAGGGGAAAAAAAAAAAACCCAACCCAACCCAGAGACTCTCACTTGCTATAAAAGGCTTTTACATTTTAATTAGGAAAACAAGATTAAAACACAGAGCTCCTTATGACATTAATATGGTTTCATTCTTACTAATTAAGTATCCGAAGCCTAGGCGATTTTTTCTAATTCTATGCAAAGAGGTCACTCCCATTTTATTTCCCTAATCTTCTAATATAAAGCAGTTCTGTTTGTTTTTCTAAACCTTAAAGTCCCAGTCTCGCACTTCAATATTCCTTCATTAAGTACAAGGACGAGTTTCGTTGCTATAGAAACAGGAAGTCTGCATTAGGTAGGTGAGGCTTTGGCATTCCAGTTGCGTTGCTTAGGTTAGTATCAGATTAAAAAATATTAACCAAGAGAAGAACAACTTTTAACTGAAGTCAGAAAGAGGTGGCCAAATAATAAAATTATATTTTGTTAAGTCACTAGTGCATAGTATGTAACTCCGTATGCAGCAGTTATTCATTGTATAGAAAGGAAATAACTTCAGAGACTGGTTAGATCTCTTTTCATCTCTGGGTTATCACACACATCTGATCAATTTTTGCCCTTTCTTCTAAAAAGGAGAACACAAAAAAAATAATCCCTGCTTTAGCTGGGTGAGTATGACTTTCAAGTGACATCAGCAGGCGCACCATGTACGTGAAATATCACATCTCTGTTGAAATCTTCAACAAATTAGGACAGCCTACTGACTTTCCAACATCTCTGGCATCAATTTTATATTAAAAAAGAGTCAGCACCACAGTTTTAGCAAGCATTTAGCAGTCAACCTTTTCCCACCTCTTTCAGCAAAGCCACCCCTGCACGCAAAGCAGCCCTGCAGTACTTGGGCAGTGAAATCATACGTGCCCAGGACACGTGGCACAGACTTTCTCACCATCAGCAGACACCCAGTAACAGAGGACACCACAGACACTGAGGCCAGATATGTTACTCCATCAGTCTGCATGCAGCGATTTGTACCAGTACTGAAACTGGCGATGAACATAGGCAGAGTAAAAGTCTGTGTGTGTGTATGAGTGTATGCATGTGTGAGCACAAGTGAGCAGGCACCAGAAGGACAGGCAGAGCACGGGTTAAAGGAATGGCACATGCTCATTGTGTCAATCACATCAGACCTGTGATTTCATTCAAGTAACAAAAGGAAGAGGAACAATGTGACCTACAGATAAGGTATCAAGAAGATGAAGAACAGGACTGGAGTCATAAAATACCAAGACTATGTGTGTAGGGGGTAAGAGAGAACTGAAATTCATTAGGTTTCCCTGAGAATTATAAAGGGATGAGAAAAAATAATGAAGCAAAAATTGTAAACATCATCAACTCCTAAAGGGTATGAAAAGCATCCCCAAACTGGTTCATTGTTGCCTGCCGATGACAAACTCAGGGATGTGATGAGGATGCAGCAGCCACTGCCTCTTGTCCTCCATGTCACACAAGTGACCCTGGCCAGACCACGTGGACATGCATCTTGGTACTTGCGAGTGCATGAGTGTGAGGGAATGAGCGTGGAAGAATGAGTGTGGTTTTGCAAAATCTGCCTAGAGACTTCAGGGGGAAAAAGAAATAAAAATAATAAATTTATCCTTCTATAAGGTCTCTCACCAAGTTATTTACAAATCCCATGGGAAATATTTTCAAATCCTAACCAAGGGGTAAGAACCACAGCAGCTCTATTGGCTGTTTCTGGTGACAAAGGCCAGGCTCAAGAAAAGGACTTCCAAACCAACACTTTTGGTATACTAAGAGGACAGATTTCAGAGCAGCTTCTCCACTGCTTCATAAAGTGTCCTTTTTGCTTACCCTTAGCACAGCGGCCATGGCCCTTCTTGACCCCTAAGAGAGCCACATGCACTCCTAGGATATAGCAGATGAATTTTCTAGATATATGTTGAGGGAAAAGCCCCTGCTGAGGAGAGCTCTGTCCCCAGTGCTCCCCACGCTTCCCTCTGGAGGCAGCCTTGGAGATGTCCTGGGCTGGCTTCCCCCACTGGTACATTCTCCCTGAAGCAGGGGCAACCCCACTGCGTGCAGAGCTGCTCCCTCGCATAGAAGGTCACCAACACCCCTGGGCATCGGCAGAGAAAGGCATGATGAAACCACAGGTCAAACAGCAGGTTATCCACAGCAAATGCAACCAGCACTGGCACCAAGGGGCACATCAATTTTAGATGGGAAAGGGCAAGCTGCCTTTGCAACAGCTTCTCCTCTCCCTGGCACTGGGATGGACAAACCTCTGCGCCGATTTCCTTAATGACAATTTTTCAGGCAAACTCTTCTGAAAAGAAGATGGGAAATTGAGTTAAAACTTTCCCAGTAGGCAGCAGCCTGACATCTGCAGTGCTGCCCTCTCCCCTTTCCAGCTGGTTCCTCAACCCCACCAGACTCTCTGCCTGCAGCTGTGGAAGCAGCAGTCCGTCTGGAGGAGACGGACAAACGGACAGGTGATGGGAGAGGACTACAGTAACACCGGGTTAACATCAGCTCATGTTGCCACAGAGCACGGCCCATGTCCTTCAAACCCCACCAGGTGAGCTGTCATCACCTTGAAGGCACTGAGGGACACATCCCATCCTTTCTCGCTTGGTCTTACACTTGTACACTGGTAATGAATAACGTGTTTCAGATTTCAGAAACCATCTTGTTTGCCTTCAAAGGCTGACATTTATCCTCATAGGATATTTGCACAAGGATGAATAGCAAATACTTTTATTTAAAGAAAAAAAAAAGTTGTAAGTCATTTGCAAATAACATATCAAAAGGAAAAAGAGGTTAAATCACACCACCTGAACAACTCTCTAGCATTCACTCACCCATCTCCACGTGTAAAACATAAAGCACCTCTTGCACTGCAGCCTGAGTGCTAGCTACATCAGACACCACAAGCTAACTGCTTTTTGTGCCTTTGTAGTTTCTCTTCCCACCCAGTTTCCCTCTATGAGCCACTAAGACTGTGATTATATAGAAGTATCCCCTGAAGAAAATGGCCAGAACAAAGTACCTGAAGTCTGGGCAACAGCATTCCTGCTGAAAAAAAATCCCTGAGAAGAGAGTCTGATTCTAGAGTCACATTCACAGTTTCACATTGTATAAAAAGAAAAAACAAGCTACAATTTTTGACACTTTCCCCCATATTACTGTACACCCAACACGCTTAATTTCCTCCCTCTAAGGACCCCTCAAGATGTTCCCCTGTCCCAAAAGGGAGGAGAAGAACCAGACTCAGATGAACAAGACCCATACTATCAATTGAGCAGAACAAGTGTTTGCCTTTCAGCCCCAGCAGCTGCTCAACTCAGTCAAGAGTAAAGCACAAGCTAAAACAGGATTTTGCATTTGGACTCTGCTTTTCAACAGAAAGAAAACAAAAAATCCCAGAGCAGTTATTTTTCCGAGCTGCTCAGCACTGTCCTACCACCGCCATGCTCCCCGAGCTGACCCTTTTGGCACAACAAGCTTTGGCACCTCGGTCACGGTGATCTTGAAGACTGCTGGGAGGTGACCCCATCCCCGCTGCTGCCGTATTTCCTAATTCCCACCAAGCCCTGTCAAACCTCAGGGACCTCTTCCTCCAACACTCTCTGTGGGATTTGCCCTCTGCTGTAAACAGATCATCTCACTGGATACTCCTAGAATAACACGGCCTCCAAGCTCACTTGTGGCTAGCCAACCAGATAAAATTGCAGCAAAAACTATTAATAACTCCCAGACAAGCCTTTAAGTTTGCAGCTGGCTGCTAGGGGGAGAAGTAAATAAATAAAATCCAGCATATCTGCTTATATACCCAAACGTATATGCTCTAACTTCAACAACTACAAGCCTTACTCATGGGCTACGTATACTTCTCATCCCAATCAGCGCTGGCTGAAAAGGCCCAAATTAAGCCTGCACTCACTCCTGGCTAAGCTGAGAATGGAACATTTTTCCTTGATTGTCTTTGTTGTCACCAGAAGTAAGGCAGAAGCATCACGTGTAAATACAGTTTATTAGAGAACAGCAAATGAAGCAGTGCGTGGAAGGAAAAGTTATCACACGCACCACAGCGCACAGACAACCACCAATTGATGTAACCACAGGACAGAGACAGAGTGGAAGGAAAGGAAAAATCTAATTTCCCTTCTGGAGAAATCCAATCCACTGCCAAGCAAAGAAAGCAGTAATAGACTGAACTTCCAATGGCCAAGTACAAAAAATTGAATTATTTTCCCCCAAGAGCACAGCAGGACAAAAGTTACTCTAAAATACATCTATGAAATGACATAGGTGCTCCTTCAAAGGTACTTTTCTACACAACATAGGTTTGGCAAAGGGTTCTTCTAAACACACACTAGCCCACTATTTATATCTAATTAACACTTTTAATGTGTGTCGAACCAGTTGTCCTTGCACTGACATAACCCAAGCTGACGGCTGGCTCCAGGGCAGGCAGCCAGAGTGACACCTCACCAGATGTGCAATGCCACTCTTCATTTCTGCCACCCCATATCTACTGGATGGAGCTATCAGATAGATATATCTAAGCAGAACAGATACCTTTCTTACCAAAACTAGATCCGACATTCATTTTGTACACAAGTACCAGGACAGTGCTGAAACTGATGCTGGGCAAAACATCCTTTAGATACACTATTTTGTCTCTGCTGCTGTGAACTCTACAACGTACATAGAGAGGAACAGCATGAAAAAAGTAAACACAGCTACACCTCTCCAACCAAAACACAAGGTGCAGCCTTCCCTCTCTTTACTTTCCACACACCTGTCTCTCCTGTAAGGCACAAATGGGTAACACATCAACCCAATTTCAGGCCTGGTATTGCTCAGCTATGTCAGGGTATTTGAGGAGGACCTCTCCTCCCAGCTACAATCAGCCCATAGCTACCCACAGGCAGAGGGTTTGGACAGGGAGCCAGCTCAGGACTGATGCAGGGCGTTCACTCACCCCCATGAATGCAGTTGCAGGAGCTGGGGACCACCTGAGCAGGATGCATGTGCAGCAAAGCCCCTTCCTGAGGCCAGGCTCACTCACAGCAGGGAGCTGGGTAGGGCATGGGTGAGCTCAGCTCCTCCAGGCACAGAGGACCCTGAGTGAAGGCTGCCTGACCACTGTGTGGGACGCAGTGATGTCTGCAGTCAGCTTCTGGATCCAAGCTGGCTCCCCAGGGAGCATCAGCGGCACAGAATGGAGCACACATTGTTCCTCTGCTCCTCCCATAGTATCTGTATTCACTGTGTTTTACATTGCACAAGACAAACAAACATCTTACAAAACAGATGTCTGACTGTGTAAGAAACCTATAACATACCACGCTGCCTGCCATTCATCAAGTAATAAACCCAGAGAAATGTTAAATCACATTTGTGGTACTGCAGTTGTCATCTATCCTACTTCCAGAGGAAAGCAGCAGCATCTCTGCTGCTGCCACGCAGCAGTTCCCAGCCAACACTGATTTTTGATGACAGCTCCTGTATGTGAATAACGGCATTGTGAAACAAAACCAAGAGGATGCCCCTGGAAACCTAAACAGCAGTGACAAAGAGCGTAAGAAAATGGCAGCTACAGAACACACTCATTTCAGATTAAAGATGACTTAATTTAAATGCAACTAAAAAGTGATTAAAAAGCTTTGGCATGACGTATGTCCTCATATAAGTTAACTGCTATCTTTAAAAATTTCTCTCCCACCTCCAGTCTATAGCCTCCTATCCCCCCCTTAACAGATTCTCCAAACCCATGTGAATATCTGTTTATTTTTGTAAAAAAGCTAAGATTGTACAGAAATCTATCAGATTCTTTCTCATTCCCAAAAGGCAGTTTGCTCTAAAGGAAACACAGCTGATCACAGGAATATTTTGCAAACTGAACATCTCTGCTGTTCGCAACAGCTGGCCCCTTTTCTCTTGGCAGGATCTAAATCACAACTGGCACCTTTTTGACAGAAATGAATGAGAGCAGCTGAAACAAAAACCAGTGTGAGAGGTATCAGAGGATCTCATTTTCTTTGATGCTTCAGATGAAAGGGTTCTGCATCTGGTTTGTTAGCAAATTTTTAACAATATTGTAGCCACTTAAAATATGCATAGAGAAGAAATTCAGCAGCCGATTAACCAAGCATCAAATAATAATCTAACAGCAGCTATTTCTAAATCTCAGTTTCCAACCTCCAGATGGATGACAGTCCTCAAAAAGGTGAGAACAAATAAATAACAGCCTAACGTCATCTTTCAGGTTTATTAAACGTTTTCCTCTTCGCTGAGGCACCAGAGCAGTGAGGGGCAGCCCCTCTCTCCCCAAGCACTGATCCCACATGAGATGCTCCAGCAAGCAAGAACTTTTCAACATTACCATCATGCTGTTGGACAGGTGAATAAACTGAGCCCCAAATCTGAGCATATTTCCAGCAGAACTGCACATGATATGTGTGGATGTATGTCTATGTGTTTATATGTATATGTATATATAACTGTAAAGGCAAAAGCCCCTAGCCCCTTTTCTTTACCTGACCCCTCTGTGATGTCAAAAGCAATCAGTGGAAATTTGGGTGATGCCCTGAAGAACCCCATGCTGTTTCAGAGGACCCAAATTGCTCAGGTGGCATCACCAGCACTGAGGAAAGCCTGCAATACCACAGCACCAGCTGAAAGCATGCACCAAGGGCTGGCAGATATGTGAGTGATTTAATCAAAAGCAATTAGCAAGCATCCCTGTGAAAGGCTGTCACACATTTGGCCCCTGGGGCATCCTTGTTTTTAAAGATTTATGGCAGGCACTCTGGACAGATGTTTCATGAACACTGTAAAAGTGGAGCTTGGGAGATTCAGAGCCAATAAGTCATTATATTTTGGGTGCTTTCACGGGAGAAGGAAGTGCTGCTCAAAATAATGGGGTGATTTTCGCATTAATAGTCCTCTGCCTCTGGGATTCAATGTCAAAGACCCTGACACGGGTCTGGGGAAGGCGAAGGCAGGCAGACAGAACAGGATCACCCACACGACGAGCCAGGACCGCACCAAGCAGTGCATGCAACCATTGCACCAGAATAAGCACAAGCAGGACGGCCCCTGGTAGGTCTCCTCTCATTTTAAATCTATGACAATAGAAAAAGAGTAAATGAGGCTGTAGTAGTATAGGGGTGGTGAGAAAACTCCTTCTGATACACTTTATATTAAATATCTGAACTGCATCCTGTATAGGACACCTTCCAACACTCTGCACATGAGGAGTGCTCTGCACGGTGGGCTCTGCTCGTGGCTGGTTTGTGGGCAGCTCTGCAGCAAACAGCATAATTCAACGACTTCAATGAGAGTGCAGAAAACTTGCTGGGGAAAGAGCATTCCCTTTCCAGCCCTCTTCATGCACATCCCTATTTCAAGCCAGGAGGGCAGCAGCTGTAGTTGCACGCACAGAGGTGAGTGCAGTGGAATGTCCCTCACGTGTCACGTAGATAATTCAAATGATGTCATAATTGCCAAAGCTTAAACATTCCTTAAATTTTTTCCTTGCTATCTTTACCAATACCATCTTTGAAAACTTTTTCCTCTGAAGTACCAGAATTCTTTGAATGGGTAAAACCTGACTTGAGGGTGAAGAACCATAAAAGAGCAACTGGCATTATAATGCCTCCAGCATCTCGTATTTCCATGCAAACTGCTGTGCTAAGGATGGCCGTGTAATACCAAACCAGACCACCCAAAAACATCCACTGGGATTTGAAGGTTTCCCAGGATCACCCCTGATAAATGGGTGAGTTTGTTCAAGAGTATCTCACAGCCAAGAAGAACATGTGGCTTTACAAGGGTGAAATATTAATACATTCTGATAAAACTGTGGTAAGAGCTAAATAGTTCTGCTGAATGGATGGAAAACCTCCTATTGCTTTGCAATAACTCTGAAAAAGAGAAACCTCACATTTCTTAATATCCTCCTTCCGTGAAGGCTGGCAAGTATTCTGGGAATACACTCATGTCCCTGAGCAGCAGTCATCCTCCCGCAGAGGACGCTTACTTTTCTCCAGTGAAAGACCTCTTTCAAGAAAACTCCTGCCACTTACAGAAGATTTCAGAGATGGCAACATTCACTGATATCCAAATAAAACGAGAACGAATTGCTGAGCTAATTAATAACACAACATTAAAAGGAAACCGAGCTCCTTGGAAAGAATCCAGCTGCAGTTCATAGATAGGAATTTCACTTGTTCAGATTACAACGTTAGTAAACTTTGTACACATCACAACTACAGCTAAAATTGTGAAGATGAACACATGCCCCTGAGAGATGAATGACTGTTTACCTTTTCTTACCAATTCCTAAGTATCTTTCTGAGCGATTCTCTACACTTCAAATAGCAGTTTCTATCCAGTGGTGCTTCACTGTAGCTGTGATGGTGCAAAGTCAAAGACAAGACCTGTGGGTAGAGGCAATACTACCTAGAGACCAGTTGGCAGAGCCTGGTGTAGACCTCACCTTGCTGAAGTACTGCCAAGCCATGCTCTTAAGGTCAGAGGATTTTTGGGAGGCTGTCTCTCCAGTAAGTTATGCTACGTACTTTGAAGACACATGCACACAGCAAGGAGTTTCTCTATTAAGGTACTACATTTTTTTTTTTTGTGCAGCAATACTTAAATTGCTTATAGTATATAAATGACAGCATGACTTTTACATGCTGCTTCCTATGCATACAATGCCAGAGGAGCAAAGCACGTAGTGTTAGGTTTCCCCTGCTCAGGGAACAGCTGCAGGTACATCAGAAAAACCTCACATAGTTACCTGACTTGTGCAGCAATAGAGAAACGCGTAGGGGATGGGAGAGGGAGGAAGTGTGGCAGAAAGATGATGGTGACCATAGTCGAGGGGAGTCAAACTATAGACTGACTGTGCCCAGCTCATCGTATCACATTTCCTTCCCACATTGAGCTATGAACAAATCACTTTGTTGCCCAACATAACAGAAGTAATTCAATTATGGCTTCCAAATTTTCCTCTAGGTCCTTCTTGCAGAGCCGATATATGAAAGAAAGGGCTGAACTGGAAAGGTACAAGAGCTGAGCTCGGTATTCAGATCAAACACTGATTTGCTTCGTAATTGTATTCAACCACTTACAGGAATGTGGTAAACTAGACAATGATTTCCATCCATCTGAAAAATACTGGGTGACAGAAAAGGCTCTGTGGTTGATCCTGCCATGTGATAAGGGGTCCTCAGTACCCCCCCCACAGGACTCAGACACCAGCCCCTCACCAGGGCAGCAAACCTGAGCACATTGAAGGTACACGTCCCATCTGGCATGAGCACAGCAGAAATGTCCTATGGACTGCACTGCTTTACATGGGAAATAAGCATAACTAAATCCGTAAGCTCCATTCTTACTGGAAAAAAAAAAGTGGAGACATAATTGTAAAAAACAAAAATCAGTGTCCACTTATATTTATACATGTTTACATAAGCAGAGAAAATGCAAACTGCTCCCCTGTCTTGCTAAGTGATGTTTCTAATCAAAATCTGAAGAAAAAAAAATAAAGACATTTGAAAGTGCTGTTAACCCTTCAGCTATGAAAGACATGCAGAGGCTGCTGCCAAGGAACAGTCATATTTATTATACTGAACTTCACTGTTTGCTCATTGAAGGATAAGGTGCAGAGGGCTATATAACTGGGATGCATCTTGTATCTAAGCCAAGGGCAAAAATAAATAAGTAATTGAGGGGGAGTTACACAAGAGAGTGATAAAAATAAATAAATACATAGCAAAACTGTTCAGAACTACAAGTCCTAAAAAAGAAAATAAATTATAAGTTACAAACAAAAAAGCTTCCATCTTGTATCTGAGAGGAATAGGCACGTTATGTCATTTTGGAACTAAGGTAAGAAAAACAGCCTTATTCTTTTTAGTTTTCAAATTGCATTCATAAAAAGAAAAGATCTTTGTTTGCTTCAGGTTTGACTGAGGGATTGGAGGAACTTCCGAATTATGAGATTTGAGGATGGTGGGTCTGAGCAAAAGCAAAGATGCCTGTGGGTCCCAGCTGGAGAGCCTGCCCCTGAGGTGACATAGGGAAGGTTTAATCACTCTTTTCTCATCTAAAAACAAGGGTAGAGCTGGAAACCCAGGAAAACTCAGAACTCACCTCAGGGCAAGTTTATGCTCAGGTTTCTAAGAACAGGAGCTTCTGTTATTGTCACTGTTGCCTTGTTTCAAGAGATCTTCCTATACAGAAGATAGAAATCCTACAAAAATCACAGCAATGCAGTTGAGCCATTTCTTCAGCCACTTCCTCTCTTTTGTAATTTAGGCAGATGTTTCTACCAAGAGTAAGGACAGAAGTAAACAAAACCCCCACTTTTCTAAATAAACTGGCTTCCTTTGCAGCTCTTGCCCCAAGGAGAGGAAACACCGGGTGACCCAACACCCCGACCCACTCACAGGTGAGCGAGGTGCCGACGTCTGCTGCTCAGCATCCAGCCTGACGGAGCCTCAGAGGGAATGTGCCTGCAAAGAGGTCTTTGGTGCAGCATTGTCCTATGACACTGCAATAACTCTAAACATCACAAAAACCTATCTCTACCGTCACCATTTCAGAGGAAAAACCTCTGTTCGTGGTGAGCCAAGACCAGAGACTGGTATGTGCTGTGTTCATCTATCACACACAAAATCGCCCTCACCACAACTCCTTCCTGTGTCCACACACCAGCAAAATACACCGTTAATTTTTTTAGTACATAAAACCTGACAGTATTATTTCTATCTTTTATTTGCCATTATGCGTTTTTATGTGGCTTGGGATATCTGTGCCTGTTTACAGACATGCCTGAATAGGTCAGAACATGCCTGTGAAAGAAACGCTGGGACTCTGTAGTCCTCATTTTAACCCAGAAAAAGATGCCCATCAGTCAGGCTATATAGGTAATACCTGAGTGAAGAACCAGCACCACAGGCTTCTCTTGTCTTGAAATTTCTCCCGGCTTAATTTGAGTTGCTGTGAAGTGCCCTGCTACCAGCAACAGATATTTTTGTTATTTGCATAAATAATCTTAGAAAATGGATCTAATTCTAGATTATACATTCAGCTAAATTAGAAATGGGAGGGAATGAGTGAAGGAAAGTGGTCTTCCCTGGCAGTGGTTGAAGGTCTGCTTGTAAGTCCTTGGAAACAGCCCTGAGAGGGACGGAGCTTTTCCTGCAGTGAGCAGAGCTGACTGCTCGCTGTGGTACTTGTTCTGCTCAGCACCTGCCTTGGTGTGGCTCTTGCAGGGTTGGCTCCCACCACCCAGCCACCATGTCCTGCAGGGTCCACCACCAATGCTGAAGTTCAGGGTCTGCTGTTTAACCTGGCCAGAAACTGTCGCTCAGATCACTTTGCATCTGACACTGTAGCTCTATAAATAACATATCCACAACACAGGCACACGTACTTACAGGCATCTAATTAAAATTAACTCATGTAAGAGGGAAGCCACCTTTGAAATGGAAACAAATGGGTGCAGGAAGGCTGAAGCATTTAAAAGCCTGAGAACTGCTGAGCTATTTGCTGCCAGGCTGCCCCATTTCCATTGCTGAGCTGGTATCACTGCAACGTTTCTGCACAATCACATAAACAAAAATCAAAAGCAAAAGAAAATTGTGAGGTTTTTTTGGTTTTGGGGTAGGTTTTTTTTGGTGGGGAATTTAGGGAGGGAAATAAAATAATCTAGGTACAAGACTAATCACATTAATATGTTCACTTATAACTGACAAAGTGGTATGTAAGCTCCTAAAAGGACAACACAAACACAGGCAGCACAGAAAAGGAAAAAGGCAAACAAGGCAGCACAGTTCACGAGCAGACTGGTGAGGAGATGGCTAAGCCTTGGAACTCATGGCCTTCCTCTCTTTCAGGGAACTCAATTTACAGCAAATTTCTGAACTCCAGATATGAGAAATTGGAAATACTGATATAGATGGAGTCTCTGGGTTTTAGGCAGCACAGCTTGGTTTTAATATTGACCCAGTTGACTTGTGAAGACTCATCTGCAAACAGCAAAGAAGATTAAGATCTGAAGTGTGGTAGCGACTTCATTTCCAAATCCTTCCTCACAACAGGAAAACTCCTCGTGCAGTTCACTGCATGGAGGAAAGGCAGGGAGCAAAAAATATCCAAGTTCTGTGCAAAGAAGGAAAAGCGTAGGCGTGCGAGGCTTGCACTGATGTATTACTGGCTCATCAGTGGCTAACGTATAAAACCAACTATAAAAGCAACAGCTGTAAAATATTTTCCATTTTAAAAATCATTTCACACCCTTCCTTCCTAGAAGATACAAAGATTCAAAGCTGATTTTTCCATTTGAACAAATGCCTGCATGAGCACAAAAAAAAAAGGGAAAAAAATATTAAAGAGGGGGAAAAAACGAAAAACACACATGCTTTTTGGTATCCCCTCCTAAACAGGAGGAGTGTAACAGGGATCCCCACAAGCAAGTACAGGTCCTAAATACATAAACACTAAGCTTCATTGCTTTGGAAACCAAGCTGAAGTTCTTTGGAGATGCATGTAACATAAAGAGTAATGTTTGGAATTGATGCTAATAAGGACATGTTTGTGTCTAAACATTGTATATCTACACCAAGCTATTCATATCACGATTAAAGCTCTAGGCCTAAGTATTAATTTTCATACATCATACCAGATTTGATTGTCTATTAAAAGGACCTTCTCTTTTTCTCAGTAGTTAATTATTCAGTAACCTCCTAGAAACATTCATAGAAGGCACGATTTATTTCTGGAAAGAATAGGAAATCGTCATTATAAAGACATCCAACTTTAACATTTCTTTACGACAGAAAAAGAACAGTAGGTAACAGGACACTTAACTGGCCAACATCAGAACAAGCTTCAGAAGAATCACTTTGGACATTGTTTTTGATATGGAAAGAACCATATGATCACAGAGTCTGCAAATCAACATTTTCAGCTAATGAACCTATTTCCAGCAGAAAGAGAGCCTTACATTAAAAACACTCCTGCAGTCTGTGAAACAAGTTATCCTAGACCTGATGCTTCAGTTACACTTCCACTTAGCCATCGATCACACTATTTCCACTGCAACAAAACACACTGCATGTTAAAGGAACCAAATGGACACTTGTACCACTGCAAGCATCGCCACGTGTAACAGACAAGGCTTAATTAAAACAAGAGTATAACATACAGCCAACCACTCCAAGAATGTGTTTCTCTTGATTACACCTCACACCAACAGGTATTTCACACAAACAGTAGAAGCTCTCTCGGTTCCATGGTTTCATACATAAACCACTAAATGAATATGTGCCGCAGCATATGCAGCCAGTTCCTATTTACCCATATTTACACTACCTAGCTTGTACCACCAAAGGTTCCTAACAAAACAAGTACTCAAAATACGCAGCAGTCACTTCCCGTTTGCTTAAGGGCTGTCAGCTCCTGGGACAGGGTAGAGCAGCTTTGTAAAAAGCCACAGCAATGCTTTACTCCAGCTCAAGAAAGCAGCAAATAAAAAAAATATAAATAAATCCTTGCTCTGAAATGAGGTGAGGAATTTACCTAGGTAGGAACGTGGCTTGTAATACTCCTTCACCATGAAATGATCTGGGTTTCACCTTGTGCACACCAGATGTGACCACGAGGCGCTGGGATGAAGCCTTGCACACCCGTGGTGCAACGAACAGCATCCCTCTAGTGTGGTGGCTGTAGGGCATTTGCACCAATGCCAGCCCACTTAGGGCCCTCATCCCTTCCCCAGGTCTTGGGGCTGCTTCAACACTGGGAAGGCGATAGAGGTTATGAGGGTAACAGAGCACACAGTGGGAGCAGGAGGTAGAACAGGGACAGCAGGGATGGGAAGATGTTGGCAGCTATCAGAGGCACCTTCTCTAATTAAGAAGTGCAAAACAAACAGCAGAGAGGGGCTAAACCTGCCACACCACATACCACTAGCAGTTTCAAAAGCAAGCTGCCAAGTTATGTCAGAACAATTCAAAGCACCGAACTTGCTGTAACATACAGCACGTGTCTGAGTCCTGACTGGCATATTCCCCACCAGGAAGGAACTGGGGATTTGGTGTCAGTTGGTCGTGCAGCCCTGTGGAATGATGCTTGTCCCCAAAGCACCACAGGCACGCCTGGGAAGACACTCCTGTTCGTGAAATACCAAATGATCTTCAACACACTCCTTGGCAGGTGAGCAAACAAATCACTGAATTTCCAAGAATACTTGCAAACGTAGGTGAGATGGAAGGGGTAGGTCTGGTTTTTATAACACTTTCAGATAACTAATGATGTCTGCAAGTGTTATAGGAGATTTTTAGACGAAGCATTTAATAAAAGATCATGGGTGAGTTTTATATTATAGTACTAGGATTTTCAACACATACTATTGCTTAAATTAAAATTGATCCCTATAATAAGGCATACACTGAAGCATACGAAGACTCAAAGCCCAAGACCTAATGCAATTTATATAGGATTAGAATAAGCAAAGCTGTGGCTAAAAAATTAAGTTCTCTGTGACTGCAGCACTTTCCCCACAAGAAGCTCGTTACAAAGTGCTGTACAAGCTCCAAACGTGTATGTCTCTGTTGGAGTGAATGTAACACCCTGGGACACTAAGGGGCTTAACGTCTTTGGAGTGAAACAAGGAGAGGCAATAGAGAAATAATTTCTTAGTACGTTTACAATGCTGGCAACAAAGCAGATTTCCATATCTTATATTAGACAAGAAATGCATGCCAATTTGTGGTGTTACATACTTAGTACTGTGAGCCAGACCTGCTCCTAATCCAAAGGCAGAGATCTGAGTCTTAATAAAAAATCCCCCCAAACAAGCAGTCTGACTTGTCCTCCTTCCCCCCTCCCATTTTCTTCTGTGTTAGCTGTTTGGTGCTGTGTTCTCTGAAATGCAGCCTTGGCATTGTGTGCACTTAAAATGCTTCAGTGGCCACCATGAGAGGCCTCTTTGAGAGAGGCCAGAGACTCCTTTGCACTGGGGTAGGTCTTTCAGAGAGTAAGATTTTCCTTTCTTGCATCTCATAAGTACACACAGGCAAGAGACTAAAGAAGTAAGAGTTTGGAGAAGAATAATTTCTTCCTCAAGAATCAGATGAAGGATGTCTCCTGCATAGGAAATCAAGGAACACAAGTGGTGCTATGAAGGCTTACCTACCATCCTTTGTGCCATTTTTACAGCTATGGCTAAGTTGTTTCCAGCACCTGAGAACACTTGGGTCCCCACTACATCTGCAGGGTAGATCTATGCTCTGATGATAGAGGTACTTTTAAATGATGGCTAAAGCCTGCTGAAATTTTGAAGTGCCCTTAAGTAAGCTGATGATGCTGTGGTGACCTCAGACTTTGCAATTTCATTCAGACATCACTAAAAAATTAAATTTAAAAAAAAAAAAAAATTAAAAATCAAGGAACAGTTACAGTAGAAATGGGAACAACACTTAAGACTGAGACCACTTAGGGTTTTTCCCTAGAGAAATTCAACTCATAAAAAATAAAAAAAGTCCTTATCCTTTCTTCTTAAACCACTGTTTCTCCTTCCCCCACTGGGCACACATCCACCTGCACAGATAATACACTGGCCTTTCTCATTCCCAAACTCCTGACAGAGGACTTGTGCCAGCCTCCCTGCAAACACCACTCAAATACACAGTCTTCCCTGATACAAGAACTACCACACACCACAGGAGTCAGAGAAGGAACAAAGATAAATTTAGAAAGTCAAATGCATTAAAAGATGTTTTCGTTGTTGCTCACCTTCACCCTGGAGCAACCCAGGCATTCCCAAGGGGATGAGAGATGCTACTACTTACACAACCAGCAGTTTCTGAAAGGCTTCAGTTTTAACCTGCTGACAGGTTAAGTGCACTGCAGAGATACCAGATAGTCCCCAAAACCCTTGCCTTATTTTCAGACAATACCCCCTGCTACTTAGTTTTTATCTCTAATACTGCACTGCGATATGTAGGACTAGTCTTCCTTTCTAGTGTTGCTTTTCACCTGGTGTAGCTCAGGTCTGACAGTTCCCCAATTTTTATTTTAAGAAAAAGTGAACAGCAAAAGCAAGAGCTGCTGGGGTGGGTGGGGGTTTATGGAGTGAGGAGGAACCCTTCAAATCCAAATCACACTTTTCTGCACTTCTACAGCTGGAATTAAATCAGACCTATTTGAATTTCTTAATCAAATCCTTTTTATTCTATGTTTGAAATCACAGTATGTTTACCATAAATTAAATTAATTCTGAAAAAAAGCCAACCCACTAAACGAACCTGAAAGTGTTCAAGCAAACAATTATTTGCTTCTCAAAGCTTTAAAGCAAGTCAGACACTGAGCTTGCAGAAACCGTTGACCAACACTCTGAAATAAGAGTTTGTAGAAGGTCTAACTCAGCTTTTGACAGCTACAATTTTCCCCAAATGGGCAAAAAATAGTTTGTAAATTTAAGTTTGCTCAAATTAACATATTACTATGGGCTTTGAACTTGCCACTGAAAGCAAGCGGTGGGAGTGGGGAAGTTTCAGGTTGCAGAAAGCTTACTCTTCCCTCTAGTATCCACTATGTTATCTACTATAACATCTAAGATCTTGAAGAACGTGGTGACCAGAATGAAAAAGCTACAATGCTTCCTTTGTTTAATGACGTGTGGTAGCTTTAAAGAACAAAACCATATTTTGGTAGATTTCTATTTTGCTCAAACAGAAGAACATTTGAACAAGCTTTTCATTCACTAATAATTAATCTTTAAACAACATTGGTGCTTTTTAATTCTGTTTTCCATCCAAGTGCAGCTTGGCACAAACCACAAGGCAAAAATAACCATTAATCAGCAATCTGAGCAAGTGTACGCTGAGCCCTACAACCTCTTCAGTGAGCATGTGTACACATACAGCATGCACCCACCTAGCTCTCCAGGAATCGTGCCAAATGAATGTGAAAACTATATTTAATTACAAGTCAACATGTTTGAATTACTACCAGCCAGCGATCACCTACTTCCTTTTGAAAAGCATCTTAAATAATTATGTTCTGACTTCAAGACAGAATTTCAGCCTTGCTGTCTGAAGACAAGAATATAAAATCTATAGCCAAATCCTTGATGTTCTCCATACCAAATATATTGTCTACTTTAAGATGCGACCCAAAATTGGGATTCGGAGTCAGCAGCAGGAACCACCTTGTGCAGTGACTAGCAGACCCCTTGCAATTCTGTGTATCACATGAAGCACGGCCTCCTTCAGTTCCCCCCTTTCCCACCAACTACTTCTTGCCCTTCTGGCTGACAGACAAAATGTTCAAGGCTTTTGCATTTTAAAACTGCTCTACCCATCCTTCCATTACAGATTCAGGAAGATTTTCTGCCTCAAAGATATTGATGGTAATCACAAGCCATGTTAAAAAAACATCAAGAAAGGCTTTAGATCTTGCTTTGTTCAGCCAGCAAAGCCTTAGTCTTGGTGCTAAGTTAAAAAAACAACAAAAAACTCCAAAAAGCATCAACAGTGCAGTTCGGTACACAGAAACAGTCACAGTTCTCTTACTTGTCCAACACTGTCCAAGGCAGGACAGCAATACCTGACCTCACAGTTACAGTGGTGGACACACAAGAATTGATCAAGGTCTGTCAAGAAGGGGGGGTAAAAAAAAAAAAAAAAAAAGCCTTCATATACATGCAAAGGAGAATTGTCAGAGTAAAACCTATTGACCCACACGGTTGCAGAGTGCCTCTGATCTCACAAAAGCCATCTTAAATCCAGATTTACTGGACCACAAAACCACAACCTTAATATTCTGGCACACTGTAATCATATTTTGCTGATGTCATTTTTGTTGCAACAAAGAACTGTGTGGCAATGGGGCGGTGGGAGGAGGCCAAACCACTGCTATAACTTCCCAAATTTTCTAACACTAGAAAAGCTCTTTCTCAATTAATCTGGGGGGAGCAGGGAGCTGTTTATTTTGCTGCTTTGACATTTGGAGATATAAGAAAAGCAATGTTCAGAAACAACAGCTCCGTATGAAGCTCTTAAACCTGGATTAAAGAAAAAAAAAAAAAGGCTCTTACATCTCAGAAGCAAAAACTGACAGCATACAACTAAACCCACACAAAACCAAGCCAACAAGAAAAATGCATTTATAGAGCAAATGATACTTTTGTCAGGGAGATTAGACAAGTGCATTTAAATTCAGTTAATTAAATTTAAATTCACTTGTGTGTGGGTTCACTACAGTTCCTCTCTTTAAATATATCCCTAAGCAGATTCATTCCATTTCCCAACACGGAGTCTTATTGCCAGGCATGTAAATTCAGCTTGGTTGGATGATCATGACACATTCTTCTTATCCTCATGTTTAAGGGGAAGTCCAAAGATAAGCAAGAAATCACATATCCTCACAAGCAGCTTCTTTCCAGCCTATTCCAAAGAACAAATAAGAGGGAACCACCATGTTTGCATTCAAGTGCGTTTGGTTTTGACATTCTGACAAGTGACAGTTTCAAACAAACAAATAAGCCAAATGCACATCTGTAAAAATCTGAAATTCAGGGATTTCTACAAACTATCCAGTTTCCTTTCCAGAAGGAGAGAGATCCCAGCAGAGCCATCAGAAATCTTAAGGACAGCAATGGAAGGTGCAAGGATTTCCTTGTTCTGCTAGTCTGTGCATTACACCTAACTAAAAACTCTAACTGCAAATACATCTTGGTCTGAATCCACAAACCAGAAAAGCAATAGCTTAAACATCCCTGGGGACCACTGGTCTGGACTTCTCCAATACAATCCAACATAATGTCTTTGTGCATACATGAAGTCCCTCACACTTTTCTGATTGTTTCTGTTCCAGATAACTTCAGAGAACCGAAACAAATTCAAGAAATCCTGATCCTCTCACACAAGGTCTTTCTGTGATAAAGTATTCTCTGTTGGTGACTGGATGGAAGACATTTTTCTCTGTCTCCCCATCTCTCCTCTCTGCCTGCCTCTTCTTAACCCTCAGACAGCTGGAAATGCTACCTATTACAAACACATTACATAGGTTTTAGAAGACCTCGCTCAGAGCTCAGCTGGGAGCAATTCTACGGGAAGCTTCCATGGAGGATAACAGAGCTAGCAAGTGCTGGGAGTTTTTCAAGAATGCTCACCTAGAAGCACAAAACCAGTTCATCCCCTTTAAAGGTAAGGGAAGTAGTCAGAACAAGAGACACCCTCCCTTGGCTTAACTGTGAGCTTCTGAGTCTGCATAAAAACAGAAGAGAAGTGTACCATAGATGGAAAAATGAAGGAATACCCATTGAGAACTACAAGGGCATTGCCAGGGCATGCAGAGATGCAGTTAGAAAAGCAAAAGCTCAGTTTGAATTGAAATTGGCCAGAGAGGTCAAAAACTACAAGAAAGGGTTCTTCAGGTACATAAACAAGCAGAATCAGAAGGAAAATATTGGCCCAATGTGAAACAGCAGAGGTGAGTTAGTCACCAGCAGTGCTGAAGAGGCAAAGGTTCTCAACCCTTCCTTCACCTCTGTCTTCACCAGCACTGTTGGATGTCAGGCCTTGGGAACAAAAATCCAGGTCAATGCAAACACAGACCTGCCATCAGTGAAGGAAGAGTTGATATGTGAACTATTACAGGAGCTTGACTCCTACAAATCGATGGGCCCTGACATTATCCACCCAAGGGTGTTAAGAGATGTCTGACATCATTGTGAGGCTGCCCTGCATAATCTCTGAGAAGCCATGGAGATCAGGGGGCATCCCAGAAGATTGGAAGGAGGCTAATAACACCACCGTCTACAAGAAGGGCTTAAAGGATGATCCAGGAAATTATAGGCCCATCAGTTTTACTTTAGTCCCTGCAAAAATTATGGAATGAATCCTCCTCAGGGCTATCACAAGACAAATGAAGCACAGGATTGGGAAAAGTCAGCATGGATTCCCCAAGGGCAAATTGTGCTTGACAAACCTGATCACCTTCTAAGACAAAGTAACCTGCTTGGTTGATGTGGGCAAGCAGGTCCTTTTCTGCCAGGCAGCTTTCCAATCACTCCTCCCCAAGCTTGTAGTGTTGCATGGGGTTGTTGTGACTCAAGTGCAGGATCCGGCACTTGGTCTTGTTGAACCTCATACCATTGGCCTTGGCCCCTTGATCCGGATCCCTCTGCAGAGCCTTTCTACCCTCGAGCAGATCAACACTCTCCACCTTCATGTCATCTGCAAACTTACTGAGGATGCACTCAGTCCCCATGTCTATATCATTGATAAAGACATTAAACAAGACCAGTCTGAGTACTGAGCCCTGGGGAACACCACTTGTGACTGGCCTCCAACTGGATTTAACTCCATTCACCACAACTCTCTGGTCTTGGCCATCCAGCCAATTTTTAACCCAGCAAAGAGTACACCTGTCTACACCATGAGACATCAGCTTCTCTAGAACGCTGTGGGAGACAGTGTCAAAGACCTTACTAAAGTCCAGGTAAACAAGATCCACAGCCCAGATGGGACTGGCCTCCAAGGTCTGATGGAACCATACCACCTTCTCCATTTCAGCTCTTTTTTTCAAAATCAGGAAAGAGAGGGCTCTTCTATGTTCGAGAAGAGTTATGTATGAAGTATAAAGTACATAACTCACAGGAGACCCTCATTCCCCTCAGGAAAGAGCCCTCTGAGAGACTGAGGCTTCGGAACAACACGGGCTCCCAACAGGCAATGGCCTTTGCTTGGAGGATGGAGATGCCCCGCTGTGACTGCCGTGCCACCCCTGGCTGAACTCTGCTGCCACACTGGGATGTATTTTATCAACAGGCATCAACCACCCCCTGGCCAGCAGGTTACCTCCACCTGCATCAGTAATCAAACCTCCATCAGACCTCAAATGAGCCAAGTGCCCCAAGCCCTGCCCAGGATGGGTTTCAGTAAAGCCTCCTGTGAACCAAGTCAGAACAACAACCAGCCTCAAAGCTTCGCCACTTCCTTTCATCTCCAGGCTGTGCTACTTCTCCTTTTATTCAGCTGCCTTTAGTGGACTCCTCTGCTCCAGGAATGGGAAATATTTCACATGCAGCAGTTTGTCCAGAAAGCTGAGACACACAAGCATTTCCTAGCCTTGTCAGCCATATAATGAAGCTTGAAAGTTAGTTTACAGAGTCATTAGATCAGTCATTCCCATGGCTGCACACAGGTATGTATGGTGTTTTAAGTGAAACCTCCACAGCCACCTACACAGGAGGAGGGTGTGGGCTGAGATCTTGTTCACAGGAGCACTAATGTTATAAACATGTGGAAACTTGGCAATGGCTAGCAAAGCTTAAATGCCGTATCAGCTTTTACCTGTTTTGCTAGCTCCTCTTAAAACCCATGCAAACCAATCCTCCTGCCCTTCAGCTGAAGCTGAGCACCCTCTGAAGGTGCTGAACGTCAAGCACGTTGGAGCTGCTAGGATGGTACTGCTCTGAAACAAGACACGCAGTTGCTCCAAGGAGGCTGAACCAAATCCCGAGAAGGGATCCACAATTCATCGCAGTGCAAATGGTACTTGGGACACCCCATGTTGCCTTGTCCATATGCTCAGCCTCCACTGCAAGTTAGGAGTTAGAGGAAGGCAGGTGTCTTCTCCATCCCAACTGTGCTGGTCTTCAAGTCCTACTCATCTCTGTGGATGGCTCAAGCCAGAGCAAACAAGCTGCCCATAAAGCAGAGCCACCAACGAAGCCTGAACCATGCTAGGTCCTTCCTTTACCTTGAGGATGTTGGCTTGCTTTTGTGTGACTGAAACCAGTCAACGGGCTCAAAAATGAGGAGGGGCAGAGGGAAAAGGAGAAAGCACTGGGGCAAAGAGGAGGATATACAGTGACTGAATGAGCTACATTAGTTGATTTTCTTAGGAAAACAAGCTTAAAGAAGAATCAGTTACATGAAATAACAAGCATCTTTCCCTGGGGACCCAGAAAATTTAAGGCAAAGTTGGGAAATTTGGAGTGCTCTTTCTGACCGTGGCCTGTGCTGGAATCACACAGCAAGATTTATTCAAGATATTTTCTCCACAAGACAAGTCTTCACCTGACACAGCTGCAGAAGACAAGCTACAGAGCTGCTTTTAAACTACAAAGACAGAGGAAGGATACTCCTAAAGGAAACGCTTATTCCTCTTGTGGGAGTTGTCACATCTTCAAGACTAAGTGCTCTGGCCTTCTTAGCACGCCAAGGAGATCTGCCAGTGTGTTTAAAATGGCTTGGTTCTGATTAACACTAATTTACACTGTCACCAATTTGAGTAAGCCAACAAACATGTCTGAAAGAACGACATCCAAAGAGTTCAGTTTAGATCTGCACTCCCCAAATTAGCTACCAATCCACTAAAAATATCCATCATCTAGCCTTGGTGCAGCAAGGGTGGACCTTCCCCTCTGATGTCCACCCAGTCCTAACAATTACCATAAGTTGCTCATGACTCTTCCCTCACATTCCCGAGACAGCTACTTGTTTTCTAGTGTCAGATTTGGTCTCAGAAGTATAGAATCAGTTAATACAGGAAATGTACAGAAAACTGCAATAACTCAAAAAGAAAATTATTTTTCCTTCAGATCAAGTTGGTTTGATATTCCAGAAAAAAAAAATAAATCTGCAGTTAGTTTGTACGATATGAGATAACAAGTACTATGGAGAAGGGAGAATGTGGTGGCAGCACAGAGCATAAAATGACATGGGCAATTTGGCTGCCAGCAGGAAAGATTGTTTGGATTAAATAAAAAGAAGTGTTAAGTGCTTGCCTGTGCCAAGAAAGCCTGACCCCTGCTTTTGAGAAGGATATATAAATTGGTTCAACAATTTAACAAAGTTTCAATTATGCAGCACTTAGTATCTGGAAAAAAAACACTTTATACTTACTACATACAAACGCTGCTGAATCCCTGCAAGCGTATTTGCTCAACACTCGTACCACTGCAAACACAACACTAGCAAGAATTTCCCCCCCCCCCGCCACTTCTGCAGGGTTTGTTCAATACTGTCACAGACCATCACAGTTCAGTCTGGCACAGGACAAAATGAAAGCTAATAGAAATATTTTCCCCATTCTTTCCAAAGGCTTAGTGGTACAGATAAAAATTAGTAAACACCTTGAAATAACACCCTGAAGAAGCAGTGCTCTTTGCAACAACACTGCTGTGTGATGATGCCCAGAAGAATATGGAGAATGTATGGCATACAGCAAACCCAGCCCAATACCTGCATTTCTGCATCAACTTTGTCAGTCTTCCTATTTATACAAGTAGCTATAAGCATTTAACTTGAAGAAATAAGAGTGCTGCCTTACATAAACAATGAACACTTCAGTTGGAGACAGAGCCCAACCAGAGGACCAAAATTAAAAACCAGTGAAACAGAAGGAAAAAAAACCCCAAAACAGTGAACTAACATACTCTGTCAAGTTGGCAGCCAAGCAAGATGTCTTCCCTGCACTCCCCCTTACTGTCAATCATCTGATTTAATTGCAATTGCTTTTACTTCAGATATTAAAATATGTCACCCCTCTGCTCACAGGTACATTACGATTACTAATAAAAGAGTCATGGGAGATTAAGGAGGCTCAGTATAAAGCAGCTTGTGTAATTCGGTATGCAACATGCCAGTTTTTCACAATTCCAAGTACATAGCAATAAATACAGAGATAAATATATCCCAGCTACAAACATAAACCCCTCAAACCTATAGTCAGCCCACAGGCGGTGGTTTGTTTGGGAGGGTTCTGATGGGCTTTTTTTGGCAGGTGGTTGGGGTTTTCTTTAAAAAAAATTTTTGGAAGGATTTTTCCTTCTCATTTGCAATCAAATAGACATGAGGAACACAGTTTGCTGATGCCTCTTAGTCATGATCCAGAGCTGCTTGTTCTCCCCATACACAAAAAACTTCCAGCAGGCAGGGAATCTCACCCTGAGCATGACACAATTGCAGCTTTTGTGCATCTCAGCTCTATATGAAGCAATCTGTCAATTTGCACCCAGTTACTTCAGCTGGCTCGCACACTTGCCAAGGAGCACACAAGCTGCTGGGAGCATGGGAGTTCATTACCTGTATCAGTTTAGAACGCGACTCACAGGCCAGCATGTGAACTGTAGTGTAATAACACTGTAAATTTTAAAATGACAAGAATAGAAACTCTTAATTGTTCCCACAGTCAACCTGTCAGCATCAGCCTGGGCTACACCTTAGGCTGAGGGAAATAAATAAATAAATAAAATAAATAATAAAAAAGCTTTATTTTCTGAATAGCTGTCTGTAAGAAAAGAACATAGTTAAGGAAAGACTTCATGTTTGAGATGAGACACTCTTCCCTCAGAAGCCCTTCCCAGTTTTAATGAAAGGTGAGTGGAACAATCCCACAGAGCAGGTGAAAAAATAAGCAAAACTATGACAGTTTGGTCAACACTCCACTGATTCTCATCTTTTAAAAAATCTGAATGATGCTGCAATCAAGAACATCATCCTCTTACAATAAGACGAGGACACAATTTTGATTCTTACAGAAAGCACACCTCTTGAGAACCGTTGTGCCACAGCCCGATGTGCACAGAGGGCTCTGGCCCTGCTGGATGCAGCTAGGAGCACTGAAGATTCAGATACTTCTCTTTTGTCCGCTCCTTTGGGCCTCAAATAGGTAATGGACCCCAGTGCAGAGCTAAAAGTGTCACAAAGGTAGAGCCTGGCCAAATTAGGTGGAACACAAACTAAGAGCAAGAAGCCTAAAATACATTGGACAAGGATGTGCCTGAACTCAGCAGATGGTGAAGAGAGCTAAATGTGGGCTCCTACAATTTGAAAGCAATGGACCAGGCTAGATCAACCAACTACAGCATTGTCCCAGGACACAAGACTATTTGAAAATGCAGAGGGACCAGAAACATGTCTAAATGACACAAACAGAAGGTCATCCAGCCAAAACCAGAGCATTCCACCACTGCACCAGCAAGAGATGACAATAACTGTTTAGTTCTATATAGCACTAAATTTTTTCCCAGGCAAAGTAGGTAGGGACAACTCCACCCCTAATCATCACCCCTAATGATTTTTGGAAAAGAAATCCGTGCTTACTTTTCCAATTTTGCATGAAGTCTCTGTAACGTCTCTCAGGCTATAATAATGAGAAAGACCTCTGGCTTCCACTATAGACCCTGCATGATAGTCTTCCTCTTTGCAGAAAGCTATTCACATTTTATTTGTGTACCTATCTACATGCCCCTGTTCTCCTTCCTCCACTCCTACGTCCCAGGTTGAGAATCAATCCCTGTTGCGGTGTGGAAACAAAGGTACTGCCAAGAAGCGTACCTGAATATAAGTTAATTCATCACAAATGGAGGAAGCCTAAAATACTATCACAGCCTGAATGTTCCAAAGAAAAGTTTCTTATCCCTGAATCAGCACATTTTGCAGCTTTCTGTATAGCTTTCTTTTCCTGTTATTGCTTCAGAGGAGCTCTGCACCAGCTGAGATATCAGCACCAAGAGCACACAAAACTTCTCAGGAAGAGACTTCTCCTGCACCTTCTCCAACCTTCCCAAGTATATCTAATAGAAATGCCTTCCAAATTTTTCACGTTTTTATTTAAGACTGAACTTGAGTTTGATTCTTCAATAAAAAGCTCTCTCTATTTTAAGTTGCCGTTAAAGACTTATTGAACACTATTTGAAAACACATCAAGCAACTTCTAAATTTAGAGTTTTTGCTCAGATGATCTTCCAAAATATTCACATATGTTTTTCTATTCCTGCGTCTGACAAAATTATTTTGAAAGTAATTAGTAGTATCTTCTTTGTCATGGCTGTCCGGGAGCTATATATACATGCAGAATTGCAGAAGTTTCCCAGGTCGTTTATAGTTCATTCCATTTCTGGCTCTACAAATCCCCACCCACACAATAATTATTATTAATTAATATATGAGGGAGAGAGAGAGGGCAGGGGGGAGGAGAGAGAGGCACAGAAAAGCATCTTCATTCCAAGAAATGCTGAAGTCCTCTTAGAAGCTGACCAACTTCAAGCATATTAACTACTATCCTGAATGCAGACAGACTTCTATTCAAACTCTAGCACTTTTCAGAGTTAAATCATACTGCTGTAACATCTCAGCTTGTCATCAAGGTTAAGGCAAGACCTTCAAGTTCATGAAGATAAAGACATTGCCTGAAGCACTGCTAGTGATAAACAGAGAACAAAGAGTTACAGCATTAAAAAAAACCTTGTAAGACCTGGTTCTCCAACCCAGCCTTTCCACAGCAGCATTAAGAAAGACCAAAAGAAAGAGGAGAGAAACCTCTTCATCACTCACCTGTTCTAAAGCTCTCAACACATCATTCACCTTTGCTCTGAAAAGCAGAGAGGATGTACACAAGTGATCACGCTCTAGCAAGAGAAGCAAGACTCCCACCTCTTTTAAAACAGTTTGTTAAACCTGACATAGTTTAAAAAAAAAAAAAAAAAAGAGGAAGATATTGATTTTTAAAATGCTGATGGGGACAGATTCAAGCATACATGTCCTCAACAGCTGAAAACAGATGATGCAAGAGGGGACACAGAGGAGGCTGACCTCTCAGTAAAGCTATAAGCATTTACAGGACAAAGAACAAGAAGAAACACAAATGAGAAAACCTAGGGGAGTTACAAGTTAGCAGGAGCCAAGAGGTTCCAATTGCCATTGCTTATTCACCAGATTCACAGCACTCTATTAACTGGCACTGCTGTTATCTATTGCTAACAGAGACTAAATCCTGTTTTATTTAAGCTACTGAAAAATGAGTACAAAGGTGGTGAAATCAAGGCATGTCCTTGTGCAGAAGGTGTCGATACACCCTCAGGCAACCGATAGCACTGAGCTAATTGAGACTCTATGGTCTTCCCCCAAGACCCTGCCTGTATTTTAGCTCCTTACAGCCCACAGCGGGGTGTGCTCAGTTTACGTCATTACCTACTCTCCTTTTAATATTTCGATGAATAATTTAGTTCAGATGATAAAGCCTTTTGTGTACTTCAGCCATTTTCTCCTCAAGCCTGTCGATGTGGTCCCAAAGTATTGAACTGGAAGGCACTTAAGTGGGGCTGTTGACCAATCCTCCCTCCTCTCCTCATATTTTTCCCATTTTGTAAAAAGTAGAGTTCAGAACATCGGTCATCCCATGACCTACAGCAAGATGCATTACCCAAAGGAAACTGCAAAGACGCACTGTACCACGTTGGTGTAAGTCACGGTTGAGCTGAAGAACAAGGGAAAGGCAAAGTGCTTTTGCCTCACTAAAAAGCACACTTGTGTTATTCAGCTTCCCACATGCCCTGCATGCATCAGAAAGTTTGCAAAAGGCACAGGCAGGAAGGCTGACGAGGTTCGCCAGAGGCTCAGATCCGCTGGGATCAGCCCTGCACTGGCATGGGCTGCCAAAGCCACCAGCCAAAAGAGGCTGCAGGGCCTTGGTGCTGGTTTCCACAGGCCACTGTCTCACAGCAGCTTCAGGCTGTGCAGACAGATCCTGTCACAGGGATGGCTGCCTTCCCGGCAGCCCTACCCAGAATACTTTCCACTGGATCCACTTATGGTGCTCCCTGCACATCTATCGCTGGCACACAGCTCTTTCTCTTGCCTCTGGCACCCCCTCTCACCAGGGCATGCGACCTTGCGGATGACAGTACATGCTGTCATTTGATTTAGCAGAGAACCAGCTGATTTCTTGCACACATGGGAGTAAATCCTCTCCTGCAATGCACAGGAGAGATTCCACCCAAATTCATACAGCCAGGACAGAGAAGGTGCTTCAAGGGTGTTTTCTTATTTAAAAAACGCAGCACTATTGCAGCATACACCTGGTATAATAAAACACCCTTCCTCTCCCAATACTGAGGGAAAATCAGATTTCTCCCAGAACTGCCTGGAAGACAATTGCATGAATATCCACTTTGCTATCTCCGGAAATCAAAAAAATTCCTTCTCCACTTTATTCATCAGCCTGACTACAAGGAAGCTTGGCACCAAGACTTCTAAAGTCTTCCACACACAGCATGTATATTCCCTGCAACATGAAAACTGTGTCACGTTTCCAAATAGCATCACAGGTTGTTTACAAAGTCAAGTTGACTACAGATATTTTTAACCTCATCTCCCAAGAACAATTTATAATTAGTACAGCCTTTGAACAAGATGCTCTTGCAGCACAGCATCAACATGCTGACTCAAACCAGGACTTTCCTGTAGTGCCGGCAGCCTCCCCAGGACAGCTCTTCTCAATGACTTTCAGTGTAACTGAGTGCTGGGCCATAGTAATACAGACAGGGGCTGGCTGCAGGGCACAGTGTGGACTAGGAGCTGTGCAGTGAAGGAAAGCACCTTGCAGGTGGAGCTGAGAAGCCCCCCAAGAAGAGGTATTCCTTCTCCAAGTGGAAGATGCAGCCACCACTGCTGTCCCCACTCTCCGGCCTCTGTACCACTGGCCAGACACCGAAAAACTTTCTTCCCTCTCACAGATATCAACAGGGGGTAATGGCCTCAAGTTGTGCCAGGGGAGGTTTAGATTCGATATGAGGAAATATTTTTTCGCTGAAAGGGTTGTCAGGCACTGGCACAGGCTGCCCAGGGCAGTGGTGGAGTCCCCATCCCTGGAGGGATTTCAGAGCCGTGTAGATGAGGTGCTGAGGGACACGGGGTAGTGGTGACTTGGCAGTGCTGGGTTAATGGTTGGACTGGATGATCTTAGAGGTCTTTTCCAACCAAGGCTATTCTATGATTCCATGATTCTATGTGAACATACAGTAGTTGCTCTGCAGAAACCCTTTCATGGCAGTGACCATCAGTGTGTTTCCATACAGTTCACACTGCAGCATCCCTCCTGTATCACAAAGTCCTCCCTAGAGCTCCACTGCTCAGCTCCGAGGGTGCCAGCCACACAGCCCCTGTCTGAACTGTCCCCAAGTGCAGAGTCTCAAATACAAGCAGCTGCCGTAATGCTTTTCACAGCATATAGATACAGTGCTCTGGCTACAACAAAGGCTCTTTTGTGCTACTGCATGGCCTGAAAGGGAGTGAAAAGAGTATGCCACGGGATATGGCTGCCAGGAAGCAAGGGAGAGGCATGAGGGGGTAGGAAAGCAGAGAAACAGAGCCAGAAGAGGGAGAGCAACAGGAAACCTGGATCCAGCTGCCTCCTCCTCCCCCCAGCTTGGTTAGAATAAAATACATGGGCAGCCACAATGCACAGCATTTTCCTTGCCTCGTCTGTGTTTCTGAACAGGAGAGCTGAAGAGCTGGAACAGAGCAAGGGGAGTCTCCAGGGTCCCACTTGCTCTGAGGTGCTCATGTGCAGCCCCCTGCTCCTCCAGTGGCAGTGAACAGGCAGGCACTGCCTGAAGGAGAACATCTCTTCCTGCCCCTATCCCACAAAAATTATTATTTGTGGGATAATGCAATTATAACCCTCCGTTTGCCCAGAATCTTCGACTGTCAAGGCAGGCAAGGCAGCAATTTACCAAACCACACAGAAGTGGCAGAAGCAGGGAGTAAAGTCTGTAGACTGCAGTGACATCCACCCTGAATTCTTCCCTTCTTAAAAAAAGAAAGTCTGTGGGCTTAAATGTGAGCAGAAATATTTATGACAATCTAAGCAACCCTCCTAAACATAATTAGCAGTCTCATTTTATTCAATTATGAGGTCACCAAGACTACCTTCCATACTCTGCCAGCTTTCACTATGGAAAAAAAGCACCAGAAACCTCATAGATGAAACTCACCCTAAATTAACTTGGCTTCCTGGCTTCCTTTGGTCTCAAAAAAGCAAAACTATTACCTCAGAAGAAACAAAGTTTGCCACCTGCACCCATAAGACTCCAGAACAGTATGAAGACAAGTGAGAAAGCTAATCGAAGCAGCCATCGTCATGAGATGAGAAACAAACATTGTCCACTGAGATCTGCTTAATAAGATCTGCCCATGCTGTTACTGACAGAATGTTGTCCCGTCCATAGGTTTGCCATTTCCAGACTGCTGAGGGTCCTCCTCCTACACTAGTTTTGCCCTTCCACCTCGCAAAAACTGCCTCCGTTCTGCTGGCAGTCAACCAAAAAGCAGGAAGATGATCTCCTAGAGCACGCTCTGTTATTGCAATACAGTGCTGATCTCCACAAGCAAAAACCCTCACATTTTCAAGGAAGACAAAACATTGAGTATAAGCAAGAGACCACAGTTACTGCCTCCTATACGTTGAGTAGTGCACACTTCTGGGCTCTAAATCACTGTTTCTGAGCCTTGAATTAGCCTTCAGTGTCCCAAAACCAATAGTTGCATTGCTTTGCCTAAACCATCATGACTATAACAACTTCAACAAAAAGAAATAATCCCATGGAAAACACTGGCCAGTTTCCAAGACAAATAAATAGCTATAAGCCGAGAACAGCTCAAATAGTAATTACAGACAATAGTCAGTTGGGTGGTGCACGTGGAGTAGCCAGGGAGAACAGACAAACTGACTCTAATGCGAACAGAAGCAAGAGGGGCAGTTTATTAGCCCTATGATGCAGATGGGCTACAGACAATGAAGTATAAGGGAAAATAGTGTGTGTCTCAAAACAAACCTCTTGTGAATCTGTAGAATTCACGGTAGACCCCTCTACATGGAACTAGCTCCCTATGAGAAGCTATGTCTAATCCTGGCACTAAGTCATTCTCTTCAGCTCCTGGAAGGAAGAACACCTGAGTTTGCACTATCCGACTCAGTTTTCCACATCACCAACACAACTAAACTGCGAGCTACTAGAGTTTTGGTTTGATTTTATACAACTATCCCTTACAGGAAGCTAAATTTTAGAGGACAAAATTAGTTATTTTTTGTTTCTACAGTATTTCTGATGACTTGAAGTGTCATCACTACAGCAGCAGTCCAAGATAAATTGTATACCTCAGCAATGCTGGAAATTTGTGTGTTCAAACACAATTAAAATTAAATGAAGAGCCTTGTATTTCTATGATCACCATGGGAATGGTATACTTTGTTCTGATGGGGCTTCCTTGCCTTATTGGTGGATGTTTTGCTGCAAACTGACAGAAATGACCAAAAAAAAGCATCAGATTGAAAAATAATACTGTTTTTAATACTAGTCATCAATTCTAGCCAGTATTTATCACGTGTGCAGTTTCCAACAGCACCGCAGGGAATAAAGGAGCACAGACCTGATTTTAAACAATTTTCTTTGCTGATTCAGAAAGAAACACCCTCCTTCCACCAGTGAGGCTGGGCAGTAGCCATACAACTGAGCTGCTTGAGCCCTTCTAGCCAACCTGTACAGCCTTGTTTTCAGACCATGGAGAATGCCCCAACTGAATTAAAAACAGTTCAGTGAGGCTGAAAAATATTACCTTTTGCTTCTGGAAACCTGGGTTAAAACATAGCTTCAGCCATGAAGGCAAACATCGTAGAGTTGAAAGGGCTGTGTTGCTACCTGCAAGGGGGAGTGAATCTATAAAGTACAAGGTTATTGGAGCACTTATCTGCCTTAAAGCATAACAGATGCTTGCCCTCTCCCCATCTTGCCCAGCATGATGTGCAACATATGGATGGGGATCCTTCCTCATCAAACTGGAGACAAATTGTACGATGTGCAATCCATGGCGGGCATTGGTTGTATTTAATGGAAAGCAGAAGGGTGAACAGGGCAAAGCACAGCACACAATATTGATTCTCCCATCTGAAAAGAAGCAAGGACTCCTCATTTCAGAGAGTAACGCCACAAAACCTAACGGGATCTTGGGAACCAAATGGGAGCAGCCAAGCATCCCGCTTCACACTGCTTTTACTGTGGCAGACTTTATGCACTGATTTGTCACCTTTCTCCACCAACAAGACAGAACAGGAGAAACACAAAACACACGCACCAACAAGCTGCAGTGCCTGCTGACAGATCCAGATAACACCTCACCATGCGAGGTATCTCAAGAAAGTGCAGGAAGGCCCCCAAACAGAGCCTTCACATGGGGGAAAGAGCTCATCCTCTAGGCAGCAAGATCTGTGTTTTAGGGAGAGCGTTTCCCCACTCCCAGCCAGAGGCAGGCATGCAACAGCCCTTTCAGTCATGCACGTGCTGCCTTTCATCACCTAGTTCAGAGAAAACTGCCATTTCGTATTGCTAGTTGTTAATGGACCAGCCCTCCTATCTTACGTGGAAGAGGCCTGCAGAATGGAACTGGAGATTATATGTCTGAACCTGGCAGCAGAGAGGGATTAAAAACACTTTCTAGGAAGATAAATGAACACATGGTCAAAGATAGGACAAGCCCCCTGTAGCAGATTCTTGTGCATTCAGGACGAGGTGGTAGACACAAGGATGTTAAGAGTACATTAATCCTAGACAAAAAGCCTGCAGCTTCCAAAGGGTAGATAAATTATTAAAGCAGCAGCAATAAAAATATTCAGTAGTTCAGAGAAATATACCTCCATTACAGGCAGATAAGTGCTCCAATAACCTTGTACTTTAATTTATAGATTCACTCCCCCTTGCAGGTAGCAACACAGCCCTTTAAACTCTATCATTTTCATTAACTTCCCTTTGTAAGAATGAAGAAAATTAGAAAATATAAGTAAGAGGCACACTGTACACAGCAGTAGCAGCTTCCTCCCTCCTTCCACCTTTTCCTCTCTTGGCCCCAAAAAGACCAGAGCACATTTGCTTCACCCACCAACAGACCAAGAGAGGGATCATGGCAATGTTTAAGAGCTTTTAAATACATCTATTTTTCCTTTAAAGTAATCAGGATGACTGGGAGATTAAAGACAAGACCTGTCGGACGTTGAAGAGACATTCCTTAACACCCTTGCCTTTCAGAAGTGAGGTTTGTCACTAGAATAACCCAGACTCAGATACTCAGAACAGGGATGGGCACATGTGCATGCAGGACATCGTAACTTTGGGAAAAAAGTCTGCTGCTGATAAGTACACATGAAGGTCACCTAGTTCAGAGAGTAAATGCAGAGCATATCCTGTGTTTGAATGAGGAATCAGTAGTTTACTGTGAGGGTGGTGAGGCACCGGCACAGGCTGCCCAGGGAAGCTGTGGCTGCCCCCTCCCTGGCAGTGTTCCAGGCCAGGTTGGATGGGGCTTGGAGCAACCTGAGCTGGTGGGAGGTGTCCCTGCCCATGGCAGGGGGGTTGAAACTAAATGATCTTCGAGGTCCCTCCCAACCCAAACCATTCTGTGATTTTACAATTGGTTATTAACTGACAGGAACTAAGTTTCACCTCAATGCATTCAAGCCAACTGAACTCCAGATCACACATTTAGAGATACAAAAGGCAAAACCACACAAAGAAAGTCTTCTAGTGTTGGCTGTGCATCACTGAGTTGAGCAACTCCAGCTAGCAGTATTTAACTTGGTTAAAAGGAAGGGAGGCTGGAAGGTTAGCAATTTCTCAACAGATTCATTTACTGAATTGCCTCTTGAGGGGAGAAGTTTTAAGTCTCTGACATGTGTAGCATTATACACGGCGAGTATTAAACAGGAGATGACAAACAATTGCCAAGCTGGCTGTCCTCCAGTTAATCAGCCTGCTTTGACTGAGATTCATCTGTGAATTGCTGTTGAAAACCGATTGTTTGTTTAATGGGGTAGAAAGATGAAATCAATTTCAATACACATCTCTCAAGTGTCCCTCTTAAGTCAAAATGCTGCCTGGGGGAGTGAGTGACATATACATTTCCTTCTGCTTGTGCCAGTTTCACTTCCAATTTGCTATCCCTACAGGTACCGAATTATAAAATTACATGAAGAAAGAAGCCGTAGCTGCATGCAAACGATATCTCTTTGGTTTACAGCATCCTCAAGACACAAACAGAACTTCTCTCTGGTCTTCAAGGAGGCGACAGCCAAACACCCAAGTGTGATTAGTTAACACTGACTCATCAGGTGTTTCATTAAGAAGCTGTGTCAATGAAGAAACTAGACACGGTGAGCAATGCTAACACCAGCTGCTGCCACCAGCACCCTCGGTGCTCCAGGGAGAAGCAGTGACTGCTGGAGTGGAGGACGTTTCAGAGACAGATCACATTGGTGTGGCTCGGGAATTCAGCCCAGGCCTGTCTCCAAACAAACAAAAGCAATTAAGTGGCACTACCAGGAAATGAGGGTCAATAGTAAGGCAGACACACACAGAATCATATGCCTTTGCTCAGGTGAAGAGCATTCACATCACATCAAAAGTCATTTGCTGACTGCACTGCATCCCATAATCTTTTTCCATACTGAGACACCTAAAGGCAACAGCACCATTTTGCACTTAACCTCTTTTTCCCTTCTTCTCTTCTAAACACAAGAAGTTTCCTAAGTTGAATAATTCAATTTTACATTCCAACTTGGGAATTAAAGAACTGCCTTAACAAATGATTTAGGATTTTCGATTTTGCTGTTCTGTTTTTTATTATGATTTTATGACAGAAAGTCCACACATGCAAACAATTTATGTGATCTTTCGCTAACATAAAAAAATCCAGAAAACAAAAATTTATGCTACTTTAGGAAAGCACAAGACAACCACAGCCTGGACCAGTGGTCAAAACACCACCTCCACAACCTGCCCACACCCTCCCAGTGCTTTCCAGCCACATTTCATTAGTTTGTGGCCATCAGGCAGAGAAATGTCCCCATGTCACACAGGTGCACGTGAGCAGGTCTGTGTCCCCGCCAGACAGGCGCTGCACAGCACATTGCCTCTTACAGAGGCAGCGGTACGTTCTCTTACAAAGGCTTTACACATGATTTTGGGGTGCCAGCCAGTTTTCCACAGTTATCTTGAAAGTCAAGTTTCCCCAAAGTCATGGCATGGCCCAGGGGAGTCCCCATCCCTGGAGGGATATCAGAGCTGTGTAGATGTGGTGCTGAGGAACATGGTGTAGTGGTGACTTGGCAGTGCTGGGTTAATGGTTGGACTGGATGATCTTAGGGGTCTTTTCCAACCAAGGCTGTTCTATGACAGTTCTTTGATACAGAGGAAGAGAAATGAAGGTACTTCATGGAAGACTATGCCAACAATAGGTCGTATATGTTGTGTATGAGGGATGAAGAGTTTCTATCCCATGAGAAATTCTAATATTTTGACAACTGCTTTCACCTAAGTCTGTCCTGGTTGCTTAAGGATCCCCATGATTCAACAGACTAGTTTAGCAAGGAAAGAAACTGTAGTGAAAATATATGATCCAGGAATCCAGGCATAAGGAATAAAACACACAGAGCATTCAAAACCACCACATTATCTCCAGAGAACACAGATACTAAGTTTGATCCAGAACAAAGCATTTACAGTTTCCCCAGCACAGGGAGATGCCAAAGAAGTCAAGCACTTCCTGTAGAAATTTTCTACCTCAACACAATATAGTTTTCAAAGAAGAAATGTATGTTTTTAGGCAATCTTCCTCTCTGCTAAGTCACATGCCCCCATATGCCATGCTTCCCATTTAGTGCTTCATCATGTGCCATTTCACCCGTTTGCTGCCATTCACTCATACATCCATCTTTGCTAGGTCTGCTGCTAATATTTCAGAACTCCAACTGAAAAGTAACCATGACTTTCCATTAAAAACAGTTGAGTGAAATAGTCTCTTCCCCTCCCTGACCTTTCCATGGGAGGGTGGCCAGCTCAGCTGGAACCCACACACGCACTGTTCGTCACTCATCATTTCTTTAACTTCCTTTACTGGGGTCCACAGACTGTAGCCATGTCAGACAAGGCTGTGTGCTGCCATTAGAAAAACTTCATACTTCAAGAATTCAATTTTCCTCACAGGACGATGCTCCGATTTCTTCTCTTTTGATTTTGCTCTATCTGAAGCATGCTCTGCAGTATTATCAGAAAATCATCTACGTACAGTTCATCCCGAATGCACACAGACAATGTGGTGTGAGAAGGAAAGAGCTCGCTACACATTAGAGAATCATAGAACAGAACAGACTTGGTTGGGAAAAGACCTCTAAGATCACCAAGTCCAACCATTAACCCAACACTGCCAAGTCACCACTACACCATGGCCCTCAGCACCTCATCTACACATTATAGTTCCCTCATCTGCACCAATTCCACTGCTGATGCAATCACACAATAATCCTAAGGTGGATCTGTTAAAAAACAGAGCAGAGCAACCAACAGTGGTGGTGTGGGAGTAATATTTCAAGAGGTACTTTGGAATTTTTTTGTTTAAGCCACATCACCTTTCACAGTTGTTTTAAGTGCAGTTACAAAACCAGCTAAATTGGCAAAATTCAGGAGGTGACAGAAACTTCTGAAACTGGCTGTTCTAATTGAGGGTTTTAATGCAGAGCCACACCTTTACTCTACTTTCACATTTAGTTTTGTGAGATAATGCTGGTCAGGATGCAGTCTGCCACCCCATCAGCAAAGGCCACCTTCCCAAATTTTTGCCTCCCCTGATGTTTACCTCTGACATTTGCATCTGTTTGGTCCCTAACTGGATATTTCAACAAGAGAGCAAAAAATCAGCTCAGCAAAGAAAAGTGTAAAACCTCTTCTTAAAGACTGCCAGGAAAACGCTTGTACTCTGAACCCACCACTGCCAACCTCTCCAGGTACAGACAACACCTGATGGCTTTGCCAGCCACATCCTATTCGCATACAACTCCTCAGTCAGCAGGAAAACAGATGATTTCTGAAGATCCACCACCTCGCAGAACAAATGGGTAATGCAAGTTTTGACAGTTTGTATGTTCAGGTTTCTCCAACGTATAATAATTTTACCTTTTAAGTGAAATCTAATATGTTTTACCCTGATTGCTTGTCTGGAAATTGTCTCCTGGCTTGCATCACAATAGCACTATTTCATACCAGTTACACACTGTGCAAGCATAACTGCAATGTAGTATGAAAAAAAACCTTAGGAATTGTTTGGTTTGGCATTTAACCTTGTTACAACAACATCTTAAATTTAAGTCACTAAAATTCTATTATTTGAAATTAGGATTGCTCATAATATCTTGGCAGACCAATATTCCCAATTCAGAATCATCAGGACAAATTACTTTTCATAGAATTCTTACAAATCTTTGTGAATTCCCTTAATATAACAAGTGTAGTAGTGTACCCTTTCTCATAGATGTCTTTTCACTATTCCCTTCCCGTGCTAAAAAAAGTGAAATTTACTCTTTTCAGTACTACTTTTTATAACAAAACAAATGGAAGATACAGCTGAAGTCTGAACACATAAATCCAGAAACCTCCCTTTGTATTTTCCTTATTTTACACGGTATAATATTTTAAAATAGAGACAGATATACTGTGGCAATCACCTAAGTGGCAATCAAAAATTAGTTAAGCAAGCAGAAATAAAAAGAGGAACAGTATGACAATCCCAAAGAATTTTCAAATGCCCCAAGTAGAAGATCAAGGTCATACGAGCTGGTCAGATGATTCAATGCAGAGTATCTTTCAGCATCCTTATATTAGACAAACTAAAAATAAAATCTAGTCTCCTTAAAGGGTAAAATTTACTGAAGCAAAAGTGAAGGGACAGCAATAAAATGACCTTTTCAAAGAAACTGGGTCTTTCCAGTACTGTAACAACAGATTAATGGTCTGCATTTCTGCTCCTGAAGGTTTAGGACTGCCAAGTCTATGATCAAGATGTTTTACTCTGAATCACAGATTATTTGTTGTCATCGGCAGACTGGAGGCTTCTATTTGTTGACTAATTTGGATGTTGCTAAGAAAAGCCAGTCAACAGTGGAAATCTCACAATCAAGACCTGATCATATTTGGCTCTCTAACTAAGTTTCAAAGTTTTAAATAAATCCAAAGCCAGTTTTCCTACTCTGAAAGCTGAAGTAAATAAAGTTAAAGCCATACAGATCCCTATAAATTATTTTAAAGAATCCTTTTCTCTGCTGCCAGTTTATCCACTCCTCTCCAAGACAAGTTAGTCAGCGCCTAGAAGTAGAAGGACTTCCATCTGCTACTACTTTAAACAAGGACAGCTATCCTGGGAGGAAACATCAACCTGTCCAAGACATAAGCTTCTAAACATATTAGACCTGCTGTCTCTGCCAAGATGCAATTAGTCTAATTTTTTAGAAGCCTGTAAGAAAGAAGTTTTAAATCCCATGTTCAAGAATGACCCACACTGAATACAGGCAAGCTTCACGCTGACTTCTAACAGCCTCATCTATTTTCACCAAATGAATTTCCTGACCTAAGGTTGCTACAATAAGCTTGCCAGGATTGATTCATCTGCACTGTGTGCAAGCTGCAAGGGCTCTTAAATTGTATCTGTAGCAGGGTAACACGGCAAGCTAAATTGGCATTTGTGGCTCTTGCAGTCCCCTCTCTCTCCTTGACTCCCCAGTCACCTGCTCCTGCTCTCCTCCTCTGTCTGCTCATGCTCAACCGACCTTGTGGTGAGATTCTGGAGGGGAAAGAGATCAGGGGAAAATTGACTTAAAATCAAACCAAATAATAAAATCAGCAGTTTTCTGCTGGTTCCACACCTGAACCAGTTCACTGTAGGGTCAGCAGTTGGTGGGAACAGCAACCAGAGAAGGATGGGCAGACCCAGAGCAGGCAGAGCTGGGTCAGTTTAGGCTGTCCTGGGTCAGTTTAGGCTGTCCTGGAGCTGCTGTCAGATTCTCCTGCAGGGCAAAAGCTTCAGTCAGTTCCTGCACTGTCATTTTGAGATTTTAACTACTCCCAGCAATCAGGGCAGAATCAATCTTTTTTTGTATACACACATAAATAAAAGGCTCTCTCCCACTTGGATAGGCAGGTGGGTTATTTCTCCAAGTCCACTCCTGTGAGGTATTTCACCTGCACTGCTCTGCTATGAGCAGAGCCACCTAGCAGCGGAGTGGCACTGGGCAAGCAGGACATGCATCAGTGGCCTGAAGGAGGGTCAGAGACTATAAGTAAATAAGTGTTTCCTAATCAGAAGTCATACAGAAAGCTGTCCTGGCAGGAAAAGGCACCAGTATCTCCAGTACAAGTACCACCAGGCACTGAAAACTCCCAGCCAGGATCCTAGCAAAGTACAGCATCGAGACAGCTTCACACAAGCTAGCATGACACACAGCCTGCTTTGCCTGACCGAGGTTTTGTTTCCAAAATAACTTGGATACGAAATCTTTAGTTGCTGCTATTATTCTTCATCAGATAGGAGCAGATTTCTTCTTTGAGAAAAATATCTGTCACGTTCTCCCTTATCACCAGTGAGAGAGAAGAGGCAGCTGTTGTACATATTATATATTCTATTTTCTTTATTTTTCCTCTTTGGTTCACGCACTGGCTATTCTTGTTCTCTGCTTTGCCACACATCACTGACCCCAGATCCATGTGAAGCACCTACCCTCAGCCAAAGAAGAACATTAAGGAAAAGTCAGGAATGGAAGAAAGGCAGCTGCATGAACACTCATTTTACTGAAATGCAACACTCAGTCAAGAAGGGTGAAGTATGTCTCCTGAAAAAGTCAAATCCATCAGGTTTAAAGCTTACATGATGCAGACTGAACTTTACATATTTTCTTCTAGACTCAGCACAGACACTAGAGAAAAAATATAAGCAAGGATGGGACAACACTGCAGGCTGATTCACAACTCTCAACTCACACATGACATCTTAAAAGACTCATATGGGTAGAGTCAAGGTTCATATAAGTTCAAAGCTTCTCCTGCCCAAATTCCAAAGCATTGGAGTACAGTAATTGGGTTTCTCTACTGTACAGATACAAGAGAAGCCATTTTTTTCCCAGTAGATGACTAACACTGACAGCTTTATTTATTTCTTTAACTTTCAAAGCACAGTCATTTTTAATGGATCTATAATTCAAAAGCTCTTTAATTAATTTTCTTCAAGCTTCCTAGAAACACAGATTTGGTTTTGTGCCTTGAAAAACAAGTCAGTCAAGTTCTAGACAAAACCCCCGTTTCAAAGTCAAAGCTATAAATGAAACCAAAATGAGATTTTATTAAGAACGTTGGTTGCAATTTCACCACATAAGCTACTTCTACCATTATACAATCTTTTTAAGTTGCTCTTCTTCTTCCTCCCTGCCTTCAACCCATTTTTGTTTGCTATAATAAGAAAAACATTTCTTCCCTTATATTGCTTTTTGCCTCACCACATTATTGATTCTGCTTCCTGTATGGGTTTTTTGTTACTTTTCCTTCTTCTGACTTATCCTATAAAGCTGTAAAGGAAGTGCTCCAAGGGAGAACAGCTCTATACCCAGGAGACAGCTTCACTGCCTATCAGGGCAGGGCTTAAATCAGGATGGAAGCAACACTGGAACGGGAGAAGGCCCTTAAAGAGGAGCTGACAGAACAGTGCTTTGTTCCTTCTGGACAGCAGTTTCACATCAAGCAGAACACTCCAGGGATTCATTTATTTATTTGTTTTAGACAATAATCCCTGGTCCATGTGCTCGAGCATCTATTAAACTGAACTCTATACGGAGAAAATGCCCTCCTCATTTCTCCAGGGAGTTAGTCTGAAGTGTTTGGATAACAGGTAGTACGTAAAGTAACCTACCTATGCCTTAGTACTGGGGCACACAGGTTTCCAGTCTGCATTTTTAACAGAATTATTAATTACAGCGCACAGGGCTCTAGCAGAGCTTGCCCTCTTCCACCGCACACTGAGGTACTTCCTCGCATCCCCGGCTGGCCAAGGCATGCACAAACATTGCGCTCCCCCACTGCTTCTGCCAGAGATTGTTCTCCTCTAAGAATAAACAGCAGCAGAATGAAATGCACATCCTTAGCCTAATATATTGAACATGTGAGATAAGCCACTGATGAAGATGTATTTGCACTTAAACGCCTGACTGCATGGGAGAGGACTGAGGCACCAGTGTATGAGCTAATGGTTTGCTCTATGAGAAGGTGATATCTGCCACAGGAACAGGACAGAAAGCTGGAAGGAGAAGCCACAAGAATGGTTAGTCTGCCCTGAATTTCTCCAAACACAAGCCAGTTAGAGAGAGATGCTGGGGCATCCATGAGCTGGGGAAATCACCCAGAGGCACAGCAACATGGATCCAGAACTTCTGATGCAAATTCCAGACCACACTCCCTCTCACAGTTCAGCACAGACACTGTTCAGCAAGGTACAGCTGCATTTCCAAGCCATGGAGCCTTCTTCAAACACCCTTCTTCTCTGTGATACTACCTGTTTCATTCCAAAGCCTAAATTCAAGATTAACTATAGTTCAAAGATTCTTTACTGAAGGTATGGGTGACTAAAGCAAACATACAGCTCACCTAAGTAAAACTGGAGTAGGGCTTGCAAAGATTTGCACGTCATTCATCAGACTTCAGTAAACTGATTTCTACTCTCACAGTTCATACCATAACCAGAATTCAAAGAATGTGAACAACCAAGTTTTCAAGATACTAACAAGCACTTATGTCTCAACTTATCTCTAAAAACTACATAACTGTATGTACAATTCCATTAAGAAAGGACCAGATGTTCCCAAAAGACAAAAACACAGCTCATACTTTTAGGTCCATCAGTAATTGCAGCATATAACTTACAAATGAAATCATCTGCAATGCAACATCGAGCAGTTTTCTTTAAAAGAGAAAAAATAAGTGATATGAGCACTGGTACAGCATGTATGATTGAATGCTCTAGACTGACAACAAATAAAATGAAGAATTAAAACAAAAGTGAATTTTTTATTGTATCTGACTAAATAATATGCATTTGTAGAAATACTGCAATGAACACTGCCTGCAAATTTCATGCTTTGAGTGAAATTTAATTAACTTGAACTAGTAAAAATCCCATGGGGTGACGTTATTTGTAAGTGAGAAAATAGGAGTCACGTCTGCGTGACTGGGGATGGAAATTTGGCTAGCCTTGTTAAATTACAGTTCCTCTTGAAAGACACATAAATATTTATGTGAATTTGTGTGCTGACGTTTGTTGCTGGACTTGAATATTCAAGTCACTACAGATAACTTCTAAATCCACCTCCCTCGTACACGTGTTTTTTCCTCTATGCACATCCTGTTGCCATGATAATTTGGCTTGCGCTTTCCTGACGAGCTAACCTGTAGGGACAGGCAGGAAAGGGAAGTAAAGCACTATTCATTCATAGGTGATTTATGAACCTATGCGTGCTTGCTTTTGCAGCAGAAAGTTAACACGCGCACACAAGAGAAGTGTGCATACGCCTGTGCCTCACTGGAAGCAGCAGCTGGGGAGAAAAAAAATAAAATCAATCCAGCCCTGAGTGCCAACTACCTTAAGGGCAACTCCTGAGCTCATTGCTGCCCATCTCACTTCCAACACTAACTCTACCACTTTCCAAGTTCTGCCAAGTGTAAGGACGCAGCTGAGGAACAGGATAACTAAAACTCAGTAAGCCCACAGACTTAGCAGAACAGGCTTTATATGTACGACCTCTGTGATGCTCTCTGCCACAAAATCAGTTTCCTGCTAGGAGAAAATAAAAAAAAAATTAAAACCACATTAAAAATCACAGCTGAGAGCTTTCACATCACTATCTCCAAACCACTTGCATTTTTTAGGGAAAAAACCCCACAACATACCTCTCAGATCATGGAAGTACGGGATTAACTATAAACCTGCAACAATATCAGACATACACCAGTGATACAATATTGTTGCACTATCAAACCCTTGTTAACTGTGAAATACGTAACTGTTTCCCAGCCAAAATAAGCAGAGTAGTTATGGCTCAGGTCCTGGGCAGATCATAGTGGGGAGGCTCTGCACTTTAATTTGCTGGTGACAAGGAGCAGACCTGACAGTTGTGGTGGAGCTCTCTCCTCCCACTGGTAGGACTCCTTGGAAGCGCTACCGAGACCTGCTCTCAGGAGGGAGGCTTGCAGGGGTGCTGTGTTGGTGCACAGCAGCTGAAGGACTCCACAAGACACCGACCACCCACGTTTCGACAGCAGCATCCGTCACTTTGGACAGGGCTTGCATGGATGCATGCACACGAGTTAAGTGAAGCTTTTGCTACCAGCAACCCTTCACAATGCTGAACACTAGCTTGGATCTACGTAGCAAGGAAAAGCCATTTAGTAGCTGTCCTAAAAAAAAGGTAAAAAAGATAAACCAGGGGGAATAGATACTTTACAATTTATGCTTACAGTAAGGTTCTAACACCACTTTAGCCAAGTCAAAGTGCTGCAAGTGAAAGGCAACTTTCTGGATTTAACTATACAACCACCTTAAACACCTCTTTGTACTTTGAAGCCATGGTTGTACGAGCAGCTGAGACAATGCAAAGGAATTTGAAAGGGGAAGAGGGGAGCCACCCCCATTTCCTTTCAGCGGCAGGGAGCTCTTCACTGCACAACAGGAATGAGCGGACCTGCAAGTGTATGTGCAATTGCTCAGATTAAAAATAAAATAAAAATTCCTTTAAAGTGTCATTACAATCCTGAACAGTTACAGTTACAAGTATTTTCATGACAGAAGGTAACATTTTGCACACTGAGCATATCCACACTGCTGGAGCTGATTTGGAACAATTAAGGTAGACACTTTTAAACGCAAGCTGTGTTTTGAGCTGGGGAAATTGCAAGTGTACTCTCATCTTATCTGACTGTCATCATCACAAATATAACAACTGCAGCGTTGCACCTTAATTGCATTCCCAATTGACCAGTCATACAAGAAGTACTTCAAATAAAATTAATTCCTTCGGCTTTTTGGCCACATTGACAACACACAAGGTTTTCAGCAACTGAAATGGAGAAACTGATTAAAATTAGATCCTGCTGCAATTTCTGCATTAACCAAGTATCTTCTAACCTCCCAAGCAGCTTTAGAAAGATCCTCCTTTTATTCCCCTTTGGCATACTTTAAGACTTTGTACAAATTCATTTCAAACAGTACAGTTTTTCCAGGATTCAGGACAATAGGTTAGCAGTGCTTCAAGGGCACCTCTGTTCCAGAATACAGTTTTTAGAGGTTAAAATAAGGATGACAGCCCATGTCCTAATGGCAGACACCATGTGCCTACAAGAGCTCATACCCACTCTGAGCATCAGAAAAGTGAAGGAAATTCAGAGGAGGTACTGAGGAGAAAGAAGCCAACAAATTATACGAGGAGTCATAATTTGATTGTACTGAAGGAAGCAATGTAGAGCAAGCAAGTTTTATACTTATAAGGAGAGTACTGTAATTCCAATAACCTTTTCCACCCTTACATAAATTGACCCCCCAGGCACTTGATAAAAGGCATGCACAGTCCTTTTTTGTGGCTGTTCTTTAAACAAAGATTTATCCTTTAACAATTAATGGTCACTTCAGAGTGATCTAGGTTTGCATTGGGTCGATCCCTCTGTGATCACTCCTACTAGGTCTGTGTGGAGTGACTCAGAGCAAGGAAAGGCTGGTTACATAAACAGTAGGTAGGTGGCTTAACAACCTCGATCTTATCGCAGACCTGTCAGCAGAGAGAACTGCACGTTACTGCAGAGCTAAAGCACATGTCAATGCACTGGAAAGCAGTCAGATGTTTTCCACATCGTCTGATTTGGGAATGTGTTGCGGAGTTATTTACTGAGCCGGTTCAGGTTACACAGAATAACTTCAGAGCCTGCAGTTTCCAGGGCTTTACCTGCCTTACAGTGGAGGCCATGCCTGCTACTGAAGAGTCAGCAGCGGAAAACAGAGACTAAATCAAGCTATTATATTGTTTAGAACATTCAAACTCCTAGGGAGGTGGGAATTATAAATTTGGGATGCTGCAGGATCTGAGCCTAAGCACTTCTGGGAGGGGAAAAAAAATAAATATAAATATGTATAAGAATCTCACCCTTCATATTGACACCTGACTGGAAGCAAAATTATTTTACAAATCTGACATCCATCCCTACAGCCCAACTCCCAGAGGCTTCCATGCTCCATTTTGGCACTTGCTTATTCTTCAGTCTGCAGCAAGCTTTCTAGCACACCACTCCAGCTTTCCAGGATATGTGTTAAAAAAAAAATAAAAATCTTAAGAAGCCACATTTAGCCTTTTTCAGATCAGTGCCTGTGCAATTTACAGGAGTAGCAGGTTAGATCGACCTAGCTATAAATGAGAAAGATACATCACAGCTGGGCATCTTATGCAGTCTGGAAGCCTTCGCCAAGCTTCTCCAGGATTTTGAAACAACCTATGATTTTCAACAGCTTTTCTACCTTTTTCCTCCTAACAGCAGAAGAGGAAAAAAAAAAGTGACTACTCATCATGCTACTATGCATCGGAGGGGCACTCCTGCTTCCTCGCTCCAACATGAGAAGATGATGTCTCCCTTTATAGGAGATAGCAAAGCTATTTCCAGAGCCTATTTACTGGTTCATTCAAGTCTAGACTTTCTAATTCTGCAGTGTAATCTGTAGTTCAGTCACCCATGAAACTGCTGAACAGGCTGCAATTGTCTGCAAATCCATGCTATGGCTTATGCTGTCTGAGCTCAGGTGTAGTCACCAGCAATGGCACACAGCACTGTAAGGGGAATCTCATTAAACCTGCCAGCAGCATTTGCCAGAAAAATATGACTCTTCTCCCCCTTCAATAGTTTCATCATCCTAGCTTCGACTCTAGAAAGTGGCAAAAGCAGGGATACCGGGGAGGGGACAGATACAGCATAGGAAGTGATCAGCTGGAAGAGAAATCTTGCTTCTCTTTACCCATTTAACTGGCCCTGCACAGAATGGGGCCACACTCCCGCTCTACTCCCATGCTCAGGTACCACAAGGGATGCAAAGTCCTGCAGAAGATCTCCCAAAGAAAGAGGAGACAAGACCAAAGGGTGCATCCCACTGACAAAAGCACATTTGGTCTTCTCCAGAGGAAAGGTAGATGGCTTCTCCTGCAGAGGGCTGGGAAGAGAAGAGGAGAGGGAGAAACTCCTGCCCTCAGCCATGAGATCTCTTGCATCAGCTCACACCAGCTGTGAAAGCGAGACCTAGGGAAGGGACCCACGCTGAGTCAGCTGCAGCATCTGGACTTCTGCACCAGCACACAGGAAAAGGCTGCCTCAGGGTCATGGCCGAGGCAATGCCCCAATGAGACTAAAGTGACCCAGAAGCAACATCCTCCCTCCCTCCCCTCGAGATAATCAGATTGGCTTTCTCCCATGACTTCCACATTTGCCGAGTGTACTTTGTCCCGCATGAGCTGCAACCAGCAAGCAGAGCTGTTTGCAGTAAGAGGGGCACACCTTGCCTGCTGTATGAGTCCAGTCATCAGCTGAGGCATTACTCTGGCACACATGTCCCGGCTCAGGGCTCCCACACCTCTTCTTCTCACTCTCAGCTGAAGGAAACTCCTCGCAGGACTGGCCATGGGACTTTCCACTCCGATCAGTAAACTCAAACCTTCTTGTCTTTGGCTGGGCAGCAAGTTACAGCACCGTGCATCCAACCGTGCTGAGCCAGGTGCAGGATGCCCGTCCTTCCTCCCTGGACGTGCAAGCAACAACAAATACTGGGACAAAAGACACTCTCAGAAAAAAAAAACAACTCTTCCTCTGCTTCCTCTTAAACAACCTGTCCTCCTCCAGACCCCCAATTTACACTCTCTTCTACATTTAATTGCTGGGCCAGCCATACATTCTCTTCCAACCCAGAATGCTCCTTAGCACCCCTCCACCATTTCTCCGTGACATTTTGCCTCCACTCTCCTCCAACAAGGGGCAGGCCATTTCTACAGAAATCTGCTCAGAAACATAGCAGGGGGCATAACCAGCACATCACAGCAAAGAGTTCCAGCTCTGTGCATCAGATGAATGCTGAGCATGGCATATCAGAAGCCGCTTTGCCCTCATGGGGAGAGCTCCTCGAGGACCTTGCTGGTCCCTTACCACACAAGACATGTGCCAGCTGCTCAAGTAGCACAGAAACCCATTGAAGGCTGGGTAGCTCCCCCTTCCCACACACATCAGCATGAAACAAAAGCCTTTCAAAGCGGTGTGTGTTTGTTCAGTGGAAGAGGATTAACTGCCTTTCATTCTCCTAGATGACGCAATGACCTGCAGCACCCAGGAGGAGAAAAACCCAGGTTCCTTTCTCCTCTGCAGCAAGCACCTGTGCCAAGCCTGTCTCTTCCTGCAGGTTCACTAGAAATGTCACCTGAAACACCTTCTCCAACAAAACTAGAGCAGCTGCAAGAGGCTGTTACATAGAGGCCACAAGAAGCTAGCTCACTACAACACGGAGGAACACCTGCAGAGGAGCACAGGCAGCTCAGGGTCAGTGCTGTCCCTCCACAGAAGGTGAGGAGGCTTGTCCCTAGGCTCACTCAGCACCTGAGGGCAAACAGGTAGGAAAACAGCATCAGGCTATTCAGAAGAGTTCGATTTGAATGGTGAGGGCAGCTCAACCTTGGCAGCTCTGCGTTTTAAAGGCAGCACTTCGGTGCACTTCCCACTCCCAAAGCATCCAGGACTGTTATTTACAATTTCCCTTAGGCAGGCCATAAATCTAAGCACAACTAGCAAGCTCAACACCGTGTAAAAGGATCCCTGTGGCAGGCTAATTACCTTTGCAGGCTACGCAAACCTATAGAGTTTGTTTCTGCACAGCAGCTTTGAGAATGTTGGCTAATGACCGTGTCTAGCAGATCAAACTTTCTACTGTTCTGCTCAGGGCAGTTGGCTGGGAATTCAGGGGCAATAAACCTCCAGGGGAAGAAATCAAGGCCATTAAGAGAAAGGGAAGAGGAGCTATGAAACAGATGACTCCATAAAGGAGTGCAATGACAGGCTACAGATTGTAGCAGAAAGGGTAAGATAGTAAATCTATATTGAGAGGAAGCCTAACAGATTATGAGTTCTAAAATCAAAAACAACAACAAACAAAAAAAAAAACACCTCTGTTTCCCCCATTCTCTTAAGACTTTAGGGATTAATCCTCTCCCACGACTCTACACCAAGATGACAATTTAGGGTTTTTTTGTTTAAATAAAAATATTTAATACAGAAAAATCCACTCCCTTCACCCCCCCAGCCAGGAGGTCAGAAGTATTACCAGAGGTGAAGGTGCTATATCTTTTACACTTTCTCACTTGTGTAGAAGCACATTGATGTTCAAGCTGCAGTTAATCTCACACAGATCTCTCCTAACACCTTAATAGTGCTATTCATACATTGTCTATCCAGACAGCTGTCCATCTGCAATGGACACAAACATGCAGTGGTTATAGCAAACACTTCAATTACAGGCAGGAAAATCAGACTCAAATTCTTGCTCTGGATCAAGCAGAGCATGAACCAACCAGCATCTCCCATTTGCTGAACAAAAGCCTTGACTGTCAAGCTGCTGTCTGACCTAAGGTGACACATGCGCACACTCACTCTGATCTCAGAAGGTCTATAATGAAACTTTTACTTAGATGGCATTTCCCCACAGAAGTCTTCAGTTGCAATGACTGTCTTAAAAGTAAAAAAACCCAACCAACCAAAAAAACAAAACAAAAACCACCAACCAAGAAAAACTAACATGTTGCATTGGGCTGTGAAAAATCCCAAGGAGCCTAATTTCCAGCTGAATGTCATATTGGTAATGGCTGAAGCTCCCTCCCACAGGAATCACACAGGTTAAAACACTTCCCAGTAAAAGCATAATGTCTTCAGTGGTAGTTTTGCTTTTCAGGTGAAAAATTCTCAATAGAGATTACATGACCAAAGGCAAGAGAAGAGAAAAATAATGCATCTTGGGTCATGATGCATCAGCTATAACGAAGAAGTGCAACACAGAACAAATTTTTACATACTCTAGTCAGGCTTCTTTCCCTTTAGTGTGGACCAAAATCAAAACAAATACTGTGGAACTTAACACTATGAAGCACTCCATGCAGAGTTAGGATATTGTGCTAAATCTTAATGGGTTAGATACCGTCTACGATAGGAAGTAAATAAAAATTTATGAAGATCTGTACAGTGACTTCCAGGATACAGTTAGATAATGTTTTTCCAGGGTCATAATAAAAAAGGGGAAATTTTGTGGTTTTCTACGTTGGTGTGGTACTACCTGTTAGTTACAAACAGCCAAGGAAGCACAAGCAGATGAAGCGCTCTGGAGTGTATCCAAGGCTGGCAGCATCACTCATGTACCCTCCAAAGGCAAGGCCTTGGAAAGTGGTTTTCAAATGTTTTGGCTACAAGTTTATCGGTAACCCCAGATATGAGCATGTAGACATTTCTTACAAGCTTTCCTCCCAGGTTTCTTTCAGTTGTTCCCCCCACCACCACCCACCCCATGAAACAGACAAAAATAACCAAACAAAACCAACCAAAAAAAAAAATTATTGATAAAAGGACTTCAGGCTTTTCTCACATGTTTTTGCTGTATTTTACAACCCCGAGGCAGGGACATGGGATCTCTTGCTGCAAGTTACAGAGGAATTCCTGAAAAAGTGCCAGAATACATACTGCTAGGGACAGCAAAAGTGGGGAGTGTCCTACTGAGCTCAATACTGCAAGGTGAACTCCACTCCCATTACACATTATGGCCACAATACTGAGGACTTCTAAGTTTAAATAACAACACAGAAACCCCAAACACCTTATAAATTTTTCAAAATGAGCTCTCAAATAGCTTCACAGGCTGTTCTGTAGCAATGTAAAGAGACAGCTGTAAAATCCCTACCTCCTTACCAAAACTCAGGCTAAAGCTTTCCCAGTCTGTGTGATTCTGGTTTGATCAGTCTGGATGAAAGTGGGAGAGAATAGGAAACCACATACTCAATAGAGATACATTTGGATGGGTGATGAAGGTATACTCACGCAGTGCGTACAGGGAGAGGACTATTCCAGCCAGGCAAAATCCCTCGAAAAACCTGAGTGTGCTGAACATGGTCACGTTCACTGAGAGTGCCACAGTCAGTCCAAATATCAAAATGAATATGACAGAGAAGAGCAGTACAGGCCGTCGACCAACCCTAAAAATAGGGAAGTAGGGAGAAACGGTGTTAAAAGCCAGGATGAACATAATGCTGGATGGACATAACTAGCAAAGAGGGGAATAAGTCATGCAATCCATTACAAATATTACCACCCATTTTTAATGCTTGTTTTATTCTTCTCTTTTTTTTCTGTTTACTAAAACCCAAATTGCTTCATCAGTTTTGCATTGACAAATTCATTTCCAATGGGATTAAGCAGGGACAGCACATGATGTATTACTGTTTGATTTAAACATCATTTTCAAAACACCAAAGGTGAACAAGAAAACATCTAGGAACCACAGTAAGGCCATAAATAAATACCTTGGAGATTAAAAACAACTCCTCAGAGCTTTCCGTAGTAGCATAGTAGAGTATATGGTATTACATGTTATATCTAGGATGATATATTATTATTTCTCCCTAGTATACAGCCACAGAGCTTACTGCAGAGCTCCCTTCTTCCCAACAATGTGCTTCTCAGCCTCATCTGTAAGAGGAGCAGGCTTAAAAAACTACTTTATTTGGCCTTGTTGTTGAGGACAAGCCTAACAAACACAGACCAAGCATTAAACCAGGCTCATGTCATTTCCCTGAGCCCTAAAAGATCCGATAGTAGCACTCACAGAAGGACGGTGAACTCCCAAGTCCCTCCACCTCGCATCCCCACAGCGGCTGCCGAGATCCACAAAACCAGCCCGACTGGAGGAGCAGGATGAAACCACTCCAAAAATGATTACTGGCAACGTGGGCACAAGGATCTGCAGTCCTCCTTTGCAGGCAGGCTTTGCAGCTGCAACCTGTAGTTGCACGTGTTGGTGCAGCATCAATGAGAAGGAAGAGCTGTGCTGCCACTGAACTGGGGGCACTTGCTGCAGAGTCTGGCTCTTTTATGTCAAAGAATTATGAGACTTTTATATCTCTTACTCATATGCTTAGTGTTTATAATTCCCTTTTCCCCCCATCCTCCTGTGCAAGAAGAATGATATGAAGCATCAGAGCACACAGCTATTTTTAAGCAAGAATTGGATCATTACGTGGAGACTTCCAAAATTTTTCAACTTGTCAACTCCCACAAGTTTTCCAGTGGAACTGAGGATCCCTTTTAGTCAGCTCCATATGCCATTTCCACAAAGAATATATGAACTTGCTTTTCGTAGGCAGCTTTCACAGACCCATTCAAAGTAGTCTGTCAGCTGCAAGCCAGTCATCAGGCTGAATGTCAGCACAATAAAGAGCATTTAAATCTCACAACTTAGTCCAGCTCCACATACTGAAGCATTTCTATTCAATTATTTCAGCAGATTGCTAGCAGTAGCTATAAAGTGTGTATTAAAACAAAACTTTGGGATTTTGCTTTACTTCAAATGGAATAAAATAAATAAATAAAATAGGGGGTGAAGGGCCGAAAAGGAGACATGGTTATAATTTTTAGAATTTTTGGGAACTAGAAGAGTGTTCCAGTATGTGTGTCTCTATTTGTGCTTTTTTAAAGTCACACCTAAGAAGATGATGTCATGGCTCCTTGCATGAGGACAGGTTTACTATTTTTTTTCAGCTGTACCATCACCTGTGGGGCAGCTCAAAGATTTAATTTGTTGGCATTAACCATTCAATGTTTTTAAAACAGAAAGTACCAACATGCAAACAGAAGATAGCAAAGTCAAAGCAGACTGCTCTTAGTCAATGTACAAACCCAGCTCACCAGCAGATGAGCTGCTGTTGATCTCAGGGTGGGAACACAACATCACTACCTCGGTGATGTGCAATGCACTGGGAACATGCTGGACACCCGAGCAGTTACTGTGTGTGCTTCAGAGTTCATATTTATGGAACACAAAGCACTTGGGCAGGGAGGGGAAGTACCTCATGCAAAACCTTGAAATCAGAAAAAAAATACCCTATGAACTTGGTGTTATCAGCGATCTGTGCAGAGTTTCGCAGCCCTATTTTTGTAATCGCCAAGCTGTAATTCATACTAATTAGTATTTGTGGAGGTGTTTTGTAGATGAAAGGCATTATGCAAACGCTCAGAATTAGGAACTTAATTCTCATCACAAGCCTGACCTGCCATTCCCTGGTGTTGATTAAAAAAGACCTCATGCTTAGCACACATCAGTTCCCTTCTTCCCCTCCTCCCACTCTCTTTACTCAAGGTTATCCATCATTAGGACGTAGAATTTCTTTTAACATTATACAAGTTATGCAAATGAATGGTTGCTGCTAATGAAGAATCAGGCAATCCAAGACCCTCATGGGCCTGTGAAAGTCAACTGAGGCCACATAAGCCCTCAGGAAAGAGGTATCATCGACACCTCCTCCCACACACTAAACTAGCCTCCTTCCTCACCAAGGCAATGCAGCATATTCCTCAAAAATCAAAATTCCAGGACTGTTATCAACCATATTTTGGTGATCCAGCAGTGTTTTTACAGGATGGTGTCCCAGAGTATAAAAAAAGAAGCCTTTTATATGTAGACAGAGTTATCTGACTAACAGTACATAAAGATGCTTGTCAGAAATTAAACCATACACAATCTCCCTGATAAAACAGCCCCAGCATGCTATCTGCTGCCATCCAAACTATTCCAGAGAGAGATTTCTGTGCCACACAAGTCTCAGCCTACACTGCATACCATTACCTAGATCAAATGCTAAATGCTGCCTGCAAAGGTAAATAACTAGGGATGCAAGCAACCCCAGGCTTTTGAAGAATCTGCAATTTGCACAGTACAATATGCAGATGCATCCAAAAGATAACTCCTAACATCATCAGAGTTGCACCACAGGGGGAAAATGAACGGGTTTGAAGACAAGATCTGCTCTTCCCATGCTCCTAACACATGTACCTTGCCACTCTGCAAAGATTAAGCTTTGCTCTTGCTGCTGATCAAATTGGTCTTCCCATGCCGTTCTTCGCAGGTTTTGGGACTTGAACTGGCACAAAAGCTCCATAAAGCACGAGAGCAGGAGAAAAGCAGAGGCAGTACTGGGCAACAAGACGCAGAGACCTACTCTCTCGATGCTACATGAACACTAAGCCCACCTGCTCCAGAAGGAAGCCTTCCACAGAGACCTCAACAGCCTCTATCCAGAGCTGGCAAAACTCCCAGCCATGCTCTCTGCCTGTTGAACAAGTAACGTATTCAGGCATTGGACACAGTCGGTTTTCACACAGCCGAATATGTTTACAGACCTTCTTCCTATAGATTTTCCACAGAGCTATCCAAGCATGCACACCTACTGTATTTTGAACACAGGCCACTCAGTTTACTTAGCAAGTAACCTTAATACACTCTGCGCCTTTGCCACCTACAGCTTTAACGGGTTTCTTTCAAAAGGGAAAACCAAAGCCCCAAACCCTAACGGTACAAAAAAAACCCCAAAGCATCTTCTAATTATCTATACTTGACAGTGGCACATAAGTGAAATGAAAACAGATTTTGAAAGTTTGTAACACTTTTATATATTACTCTATTTAATCTCCCCTGCTCTTGCTTGGAACTGACATCCTTTTTTTGTTCTTTTTCCCTTTTTACAGGTATAATCCCCTTTGTACCTTCACACAATCCCCTGCCTTAGTGGAAACTCAAGTTGCAATTAAATAGCTAAGCAAATCCCATTTAAGACTTCTTTTACCAGCCCCAAATGCTACTGCTAAATGACAAAAAGACTATCCAGGGCAGGAATCTTTGCTGGGTCAGCACAAGGACTGTGTTTGGTGGCAGCAAATCTCATCCTTTCTGGTCACCCACGGAAGGGCAAGGGGCTCACTCGTCCCTCCAGCCACCAAGTTATCCTTTTTCTCCTTTGCACCACAGCTGGAAACCAGATTCTCCTTAAGCTCTCCTAAACTCCCTCAAAAAAGAAACCAAAATCAAACCTACTTTTTTTGTTATCAGAGCAATTTTATGCTGCATTAGCTCAGCTAAGCAGCTTGCAGAGGGGTCCAACAAGCACACGTGGCAGCACAATGGGGGACAGAAATGGGTGGAAGAGCAGGATGCTCCTTCTGTTGGTGGCAGAGAGCTATTAAATCTGTTTACTACATTTCTCTCTCGAAGCCAGTGCCTTATGCAACAAGTTGTTCAATTATTTGTGACTTATTTGTCAATTATAGCAGCATTACCCTAACTTGGGAATAAGTCTTCTTTCTCCACACCAATTCCTTTTTAGGAAAACCAAGCAAGATCCCTCATTCATTTCCCCACTACACTTTCTATGTGTTGTTAGATCCTTGTTTTACTTTGGTATTTTAATCAAATTTAACTGTATTTCATCATGCATGTTCCCTACTTCACCAAAAAGTCACAATTCCCCACTTGCCTGAAAACTTTTAGTGACTATTCAAGAATTAAGATACATTTTTGCTATAAATATTTGAGCCAAACTACTGCACAGCTGCAGGGGGCCTTTTCTGTCCCAACTGACTGGTGAGTTACTGAGGCTTTGTAAGATTTCCCTAATAGGCAACTCTTCTTCCTTCCCTGTTTTAATGGATGGCAAAAGAGTTAAATTTGGGCCATTTAAAGCACCAACATTGGCAACTGTGCTGGAAGCCACTGAAATGCCTGGGACAGCGTCACAGAGCTATTGTTTCAGAAGCTGCAAGTTTCCATTGAAATCACTTGTGTCACGCCTTTAATTCTTCCCTCCCCCCCCTCTTTTGCACAAGATTCTTTCTTTAAATAAAAGCTGAACTCTTGGAATAACTGGGGTATCCAATAATGTTTTCACTTCTGCAATTTAAATAATTGCACTCTATGCTTTTAAATTTAATACCCCAATAGTAACAGCACATAAGTCAGCAAATTCCTTAACACTGCATCAAAGTGTTTGCTTAACGAGAACTTTAAAAATAGAACAATGGAAAGGTTTGCAAAAAAACAGCTTGCCACCCCCCAAAAGATACTGTGTAAGCACAAGGTTGACATTACACTAGTCTTGTAGTCAGTCGAATCAATGCCGCTTCCAATTTCTTTTGGCCCTATCCCTTGGTTAAAAAAAAAAACAAACCAAAACCCTAAACCAACAGCTTCACTTACATAATTAGAAAACAGTACTTAGATCTGTACTAGCATTACAGCTGTAATAAGTTGTGTCAGCAGGAAATAACTAAGTCAAAGCTATCGAATAGCTTATTTTCATGTTATTTACATTGATATAAATTAGTCAGTTCAAGCCATTAACACACAATTTTAAACTGTTTATTCATCGTGCTTCTTTCAGAACCCAAAAAATCATTATGCAAAGGTTCTTCATGAATATAAAATAGAAGAAAATCAAAACAATATTTAATATTTTATTATTTATTTATAGTTATATTGCATTAAAAGATTTTTCACTTACCAGTCAGCTATACATCCTGTTATTAAGTGGCCGAAGATTAATCCTACCAGTAGGGAGAATTTAGCAATGTGGACTTTCCAGGCAGAATCACAAACAAGATCCCACTGGAAGGAAAAAAAAAAGACAGATAAACTGACATTAATTAGCTATTCTCAGATGTATTTAAACATACTAATGTTGGTATAGAGCTTCTTCCAAATTTCAGTCCTAGCCATGAATGTGTGGAAATGGCAGAGAAAAATCATAATCCAGATCCCAAGAAGCAAATTAAAGACTTGTTTATTTCAGTATTATCAGGCCCTTAATTATAAAATGTCAATATCCAATGCTTAAAGTCTCCCCCTCTCTGGACCACACGAGTTTAGACATTGGCAGTACCAATGAGGCTGAGCATCTCACTGTAGCAACCCCAGACACCTACTACCAGAGCCCCACGAAGCCCACGGGCAGCGAGCCTGATGATTTAAGAGCAGGTTCTCCTACTAACCTCCTCAGGGCTGCTCAGAAACACAGGGAAAAGCAGTTGCTTTACCACAGACCCCTGATGGCCGTTAGATCCAGGCTCCCATGGACAAAGCAACGAGACACTTGTGCTTTCAGAAAAGCATCCTGGTTCCCCGGGTGGTGGAAAGGGATGAAGACTGACTAACTGGCTCACCAGGCTAGGTTTAAAAAGCCAGGTCCTAAACTCCAAGCCATTTTCCTCTGAGGCACTAGAGTGAGCCTCAAGAGAGCCAGGCTGCATTCCTGGCTTTAGCCCAACATCCTCACTGCCCTCAGACATGTAACTTAATCTCTTGTATGTGTAAAGTGTGGATAGTACTATTATACCCTTAAATAAATGCAGGAATCACAGAATCATAGAATAATTATGGTTGGAAGGGACCTCCAGGGTCATCAAGTGCAACCTTTATCCCATCACATTCCTAACCATTAAACCACTAGACCATGGCCTCAAGTGCCTCATCAACCCATTTTTTTGAACACCCCCAGGGACGGCGACTCCACCACCTCCCTGGGCAGCCTGTTCCAGTGTCTAACCACCCTCTCAGCAAAGATATGTTTGTTCGTGGTTTGTGAAGTGTTCAAATATTGATGGTAATGGGAGCCACGCACATTCCATGAGAAATAAGTATAGCTGACTTTGGAGAGTCAGATACTACAGAACAGAAACTCTGCAGAACAAATGGCTGTTCGTGTGTAATATAATAGCAGCAGCCCTCCTGACACCAGTAACTGAAGTTTCATGGCCAAAACCACAAAGTAAAAGTACGCAATTTATTTTTAAGAGTCAGATGCAACTTCAAAAGAAAGCTTCCCTCAATTAGGTGCACTGCCCTTTTAAGCATTTCCATGACATGTAGCCCTTCCACAAAGAAGGCCAGCTCTGACTCAACCCTTGGGTTCAACATCACAGGAGACATCCTTCCCCCTACAATATACCATCTCACCAAGCAGTATAGTACTTTTGTGGCCAAAAGAAATGTGCCAGCTGTCAGGCTCAGGCTTTTTGTTTTGGTTAAATGCATTTTTGAGTTCCTTACTGCACTGACTTATAGAAGTTGGGACATATATGTCTGATCTTCCAACCTACAGACTGAAGGCACCAAGGAACCAAAAGCAAGTAGTATGTGCAAGTATTTTTTTTCCACCAAATAGCTAAGAATTATTTGGAGCAAACAGCTCAGCAAAGTAGTGAGAATTACTCTCCAAAGATGGTGACTTTTTAGAAATATTTAGCCAGTGGAGGGAATGCAACTCCTAATATTTGCAAATACAGAACCAATCTCTAGTTAACAAAGAAAAATATCTGCCCAAACAAGTTCCAAACAAAACAAAATTCAGGAGGTAAATCTGAGCTCCAGGCAGGCTTTCAAATGCTTTGAGTTTATTTTCACAATCCAGAAGGTATATATGCTGATTAAAAATGAAAAATCAGTTTTGTTTGTAGAGTACAAATTAAATTTAATTAAAATAGTCATATTTATACAAGAACATATTTTTAAAGTCAGTCTCTACAAATTGTTAATTTTATTGCTATCAGAGGAACGGTGATGTAATCCAAGTGCAAAAAAAAAAAAAAGCTGACATCCTGGTGCCTTTTCATTTCCCCAGCTCTCCATTGCTAGTCGAAGAGAACGAGCCCTTGCACAAGCCCCAGGCAGAGAATGTGCAGTACCAGATCACACGGAGGTAAAAGTTCATGGTTGGAAGAGTCAAAATAAATCTCATGAAGGGCTGTTGTGAAATTTCAGGCCAGGGCAACACATGTCAAAGCACTTTGGCACACTGGGACACAGAGTAAGAGTTTAAAAGCAGAATAAAAGTCAATCTATCAGTACGTCCTTCAGTGGTGCCTAAAATGCCCCCGCTCCTTTTCATAACTTATCCGTGAGCCATCGTTTGTTCGTTTGTTTTTTTAAGGCTACTGCCCAACTCCCCAGCTGCTCTGAAAATAAAAACATGTATTTCCTTGCAAACCCCACACATGGTCCTCTCCTGCCCTCAGTTAAGCACTCACGCTGCAGACCAGCATCAATGGGAGCTGATGCCCCAAACCTGCCCCGAATCTCTCTCTCTCCAAACCCCTCAGAATTCATAAATAGGGAAACGGTGAGATATTTCAACAGTTGCTTTAGCACAAACGTTCAGAGAATCTGTCACAACCCCAACTTACTTGCTCAGTACTAAGAGCATAAGCATACCATGCTTTCTCCTCTGGCAGCTGTCACAAACTAGGGAGAGGCCACTTTGAAGCATCTATGCCAAATAAATTTGGCAGGATAGTGATGGGTGCCACCAGGGCGTTCGACTCGCAGAGAGGCACGAGAATAAGGAGAGGGCACAAAAGAAAAATGGATGCTGCAGTCAAAAGCAGACTGAGGTAAAGATGACATTAATAGGACGACATACATATTTAATAGCTAGTGTATCATCTCCACCCATCTTAACCCAGCAGCAGAGCAAACCAGCAAGGCTTTGTCATGCTGAAAGCGCAGGACTGTGCTCCCCTTTCCCTTCCCCACAGAAAAGCCAAAGGCAGAGGACTGCAGCCTCAGCTTTGAAAAGCTAGAACTAAAACAGGAACCATTATATAGCATCAGTGCTGCCTCTCCTCTTACACACACCTGGGCCTGGCAGAGCAGAGCATATGCCCATGTGTGGCAAGTTCTGCTGTCAGTGCTGATAATTTCATCCCGCAAGCAGGACACCCACATTTGCTCCACAGAGAAAGGAGAGACAGGTTTCCATGTCCATGCAGAACAAAACACTGAGCTAGGCAGTGCTGATGACAGTTCAAGTGGCACTCCAAGTAAATCGGCACTAGGAGATTGTTTTGGCTGGAGACTAGACAGTAATCCTCTGCCGCCTCTTACAAAAGGTGGATTAATCTATTACAGGCAGAGAAACCATTAAATCCTGTAACTACACTGGCTGAATCCCCTGGTGTCCCACCTGGGAGTTAACAGCATCCAGCCTGAAGGAGGGGTGCTGCTACATTTACAGTGCTCCCTGGGATTTTTTTGTGTGTCCATGGGTTTTGTCTCTCTTGCTGTCCTCCATCCATCCATCCTAATGCAAGAGATCTGATGAAGTGGCTTGCTAAACCAATAGGACTGTATTGTTATGCTGAAACAAACAAAAAAACCAACCCCAAACCTATATAAAAAAATACACTGGTAGAAAGGGAATGTTTAACAAACAAAAGCTTTTTTTCATAGCAGTACAGCAATGTACAGAATTTGCCACCTATGCAGCTATGCAATATATTGCAAATGTTTTTTTTCATGTTGTGACAGCATTTTTTTTGTCAAAGGAGTCACACCTTCAGGATCCTAATGTTTAATTGATATCAGTGAGTCACCACCCGTGCTGTGAGTCACTATGCCTCTCATTGAGATGGAGGACTACACGGAATATGAGATGCTTGCGAAGACATATGACAAAAGGTAATGTGCCCAAAAAGTGACCATCCTGTAACTTCTTTACATGGGATGAAAATCTGGACAGGGCTTATGCAGGGAGTCAGTATTTTCACCAAAGTTAAGTTATAAAAGTTGCAAATGTAAAGTCTGCTGCATGTTTATTACTACAAACACAAGCTGTCTCAATTAAGGGCTCCTGCCTCAAAGGCACTTGTCTTCCAGAGGCCATAATGCTGCCTCTCACATCTAAGCACACTGAATATCCATTGTAAAAAGATCATAATAAGATGCCTACCAAGGATTTGTTTTACCTTCACCCTAATTGCAAGGAAAAGTGCAAGGCAGACCCTTCTGTCATAAAAAGGGCACAGAGACAAGATGAGAGATGCTCTGGTCCAACGCTTGCCCAGAGCCTGATCCAAAGAGACCATGAGACAGGACCCGGACACGCACACCCTCTCCCCACACTGTGGGTTCGCAGTCTGTCTCCAATGAATGATGCCCAGACCATTGCTGAAAGCAAGCAGACCCTTCCCCAAACAGTCTGCAGGCAGATCATGGCCCTGCTCCAACTGCTTTCTGCATCGATTTCAGCACGAGGAGACCAGAGCGTCACTGCCTTGGAAGACCCTAAACCAGGCACAAAGCTGCACCACTAGTCCTTCCCCAGACAGGCAGCACCTGGGTGCTCTGCTGGGCTTTGCAGACTCTATCCTGTGGCACACGATGTGCCCCACACACAGCATCTCAACCCCTGGAAAAAAGGTCCTGCTTTGAGAGTCCCAGCCTCTAAATATCAATAACGCACAGCTTACTGCAGCAGCCCCAAATCCCTTGTGGGGAACAGCCACAAGCTCCCCTGCATGTTAGATGGTGACTTTAAGACCAGTAAATGAAAATAAAAATCTGACATTTGTCATTGAGGTCCGTGTATGTTTGGTCTCTTCTTTCGTTCTTCCTCTCCTCCCTGCTTCATCTTTTTATAACCAAACCCTGTCAATTTTCCCCGCACAGCACTAGAATCCATCTTCTATATAAAGACCCCATCCAGTAAGAGTTTAAATTTATGATGCCTTCAGATTCTCTTACAGTGTTTTTTTAAAAAAATAATGTGAACCACAACGTTGTTTTCAAAAAGAATAAAATAATGAAAAAAAAGTTGTGCTTTTCATACAATACATGCAACAAAAAGCAAAACAGTCTCCAGGTACTTATTCCTGGAGGAAAAGCTCCAAGTCAGCAAACCAAGCACTACCAAAAGGAAAAAAAAAAACCACAAAACAATAATAGAAAAGCAAAAGAACCAGTACTTCTACCCTAATACGCCTACCACTAATACCTTTTCCCAGTACTAAAGTATCCAAGTAGTACTCAGTTACAGCCACAGGAGATCACTGTACCAAGATCCAGGCTTCTCTCCTCCCTTTCTCAACCCCCAGCCAAAGATAACCCTCTGGCTGCATTTGTAATGTTAAAGAAATTGTACAAGTTCCAGAAAAAAAAAAAAAATGGCATGATGCTCAACTTTACAGAAAATAACTGTGCAATTAAACCACAGCAAAGAGGTCAGAGGAGAAGTCTCCCAGAGGGATGTGCCAGCCCAACTGCAACACTTAAAGCTGGGGTGGTTTTACTGTCATGTGACCATGATGCCCAGGTGTCCCTTTATCTCCCTCTCAGCTGTGGCAACAGAGCATCTAAACTGCTTAACCTTCAAGGTTTGGGGTAGCAATGCCTCCCCCGGATCTGCATTTTAAGTGTCATTAAAGTGTTCTTGAGAACACCTGGCATTTTTTGACCACCAGTACAACCAGTTGGCTGGAAGTATCACGAAGGTCACATTTCAAAACGGCGACATTAAGAGGAGTGAAAAAATACACCAAATAATCCTGGAAGACTTGAGAAGAAGGTATAAAAAGGAATGATTTCCTCTTTTTTTGACTAGTCACATTCAGAACCAAACATCTCCAAACTACATCTTTCCTCACATTTTTATCAGGCACAACTGGACTTACCTGGAACACAGAAGAGTCATTAAAAAAACCAAACAAAATGCAAAAAAGCCCCAAACAACAAACCAGCCATTGAGAGGTTTTGTTTGTTTTCTTTGAACAGAATCTCAAAGAAGGCTACACCACCTACGGTGGAATGTCTCAACCCACCACACAGTCAACATCTGACTTTTGAGCTACTTCTCTGTATGGTGCTAGACCTCCAAGTGCTGAGTACATCTAACTTTCTTCAGCTGTAGCATAAGTGGATGCTTTTGCTGAAAATCTTTGACCAGTGCCTGAGTGCTTAGGACCTCTTAAAGATAAATGCTTCTAATAAACAAATTTTTACTGAGCATGTACACACTGCTATTTTAAGAGGTTTTTAACTGTCCAAGTGTGCAAGAACCTTTACTGAGGCAGCCAAAGAGATACTGTTGGTACCACAGGATCACCTTTTACCCAACATTTGCCTCCTCCCCATTCCTGACACATCTGGGGTCCCTATTCCCACACATGGCAGCTTACTAACACAGATGTAACGGTTTGTTTTGTTCGACGTCTTGTCCAATTCATTCTTCCTACAGTGGGGAACAACATTTTTCACACTTTTCATTCTTGAAAGCCAGCAAACCATTTCTGACGACAGCAGACAGCTGGCAGAGAAAGCTGCAGCCCAGGAAAATCACTCGTTAACGGTAAACACAAGGTCACATACACAGAAATTGTCAGGTTGCTTTAACTACAGATGTGATGTGACTGCCTGGGTAATGTACCATTTGAAAAAGAAAGCAGAGATACTACTTTTGACTACTACCACAAATCCAAAGGTTTTGGGGACATGGGGAGGGAGGGGAGTGGGGAAGAGAGAAAGAGGAGAGGGCATGTGAGCCAGAGGACACGTGCTTAGTAGTCTTCCAAGAAAGATATAATTAGATCGTGCAGTGTTGCATGAAAGCAGTTTCATGTACCTATGAAAACAGTTCCCATCCCCGCAAAACAGTACAGAACTGCACAACTGTGGACTTCACAAATTTCCCTAGTGGTTTCTGAAGTTTAACATAGTTGAAGTAACTGAAATACATCCTTCAAAAACCACATTTTTTGGATGTACATAACTTAGCTGTGAAATTGCCACGTTAATTTTTGAAGTGTATCGTCTTTTAAGTCTGGTATTTCAGCCTTAAAAATAAAGCACACAGGCTTGGTGTTACGTTGCCACAGATCACCGATACATAAAACAGCACTTCCTCCTGGTTTGAGAACTTCAACTCCATTGTGAAGATGGCACATCTAAGGCACAGGTTGTGTCAAGCTGCTTGCAATCAGAGGGGCAGAGATACACAGCCTCCTATATTAATTATCTCAGAGTAACTACATCCATCCCACCCACACCCATTATGTGTGTGGCCCTGTTCCACACACCCCCCGCAGCAGGAAAGTGATGCCAACAGCAGATGCATTACTGTAGCATCTCCTGTCTGTGTCCGCTGAAGCAGCACCAGGCTGCCAGCCGAGGTGCACCCCGCACATCTGCATTGCCTTGTTGTTATATCTAATGTGTCTCAGTCATGGCTCACCTGTAAGAGCCATCTCCCCAACGTGGCAAGACAGCTCAAGCAACACAGCAATCACAAAATAAGGCCGAAACTTCAAACATGCAAGAGGACACACATGGACTCAGTTTCACAGCCAGTAACCTAACCTGGAAAAGACTTTAAATTGCATGCTCTGCACTAAATTATTCCTTAGCCGATGCTATAAGCAAAAAAGACTCTGCAAGCTATCCACTGAGCGTATCAGCAAAGTCCCAAGATAATGAGATGCCACCTAAAACACTGCAAAACTAGAAAAGTTTCATCTACCCTTCAACTTCACACTTTTATCAGGAGCAATTAGCTCTTCTGCTCCCAGCCCTGTTCTCATCACAGATGTGTTCCTTTTCCCCACTGGGAGAGGGAAGACGGAAGTTTGCTAAGTAAATAATCATCACTAATATGCTAACAATTAAAATATGATTTGTTAATCATATGACGGTCTTCTGAATACATGATTAAATACATTTTAGTAGCATCCATATACCACCCACTTCTCCATCACTACTTTTATTTTCAGTTGCAGGAGTTCCCTTTATTCTGAAACATTTTAATCTTCTCCAGCCTTTGCCCTCCCCAGATTAATCAACTAACTTGTTTCTCAGCTGATGCTATCCTGCTTTGCTTTCTCCAACTCCACAATGTCATCTAACACCAAAGAGTTGGGAGATGCAAAATCTGGTTTCAAGCTTTCATGAACACCACATTTGTTACTTTGTAGAGAGCAGGATTGGGATGTTTCCATCTCTCCTTTATATCTCTGTGCTGTAATTAAGTATCTTTTCTACACATATTCTGACATCATTAGGAACCAATGCCACAAAACTGTCTTTAATTTTAAACCTATGCTTTTCTATAAGACCCACAGCTACTTGCCTCCCTTTGGCTGTATGGAAAGGCCAGGAGCAACAATGCCCATCACTAGGACTGACACACACAGAAAAACGGTTTTCGAGTGCCATCCCTCAGTTTTCAGCCGACAACAACCTTTATTCTGAACAAGGTATGGGACTGACTTTCTAACCAAACTAAATAAAAAGTTAAACTAGTTTTCAAGTTGGTATTTAGAACAGGTCTAGGCATTGTAAAAACAGGCCATATTAAAAAAAAAACAAACAAACCAACAAAAAACCAACAAACAAAAAAAAAAACCACAACAAAACACACCCACAACATTTTGGTTAAATATTAACATTTGCTATCATCCAATTATCAAAAAGGAGTTAACACTTTGAGGACTGGTATCTTTCAGGCTGCCAAAACCACGTGTGTGTGTGAAACGTACTGCATGTACGCAGCCTTGAGAGGGCTGACATGGCAAAACCTAATTCACTCTTATTGGGCCTTTACGGATTGAAGGAAAAACCATGAAAATGTCACGTGTAGCACAAAAACTCTGAAACAGAGAAGGGGGAAGGAGACTACAAGAGGAGGAAGCCATTTCTCATGAGAAGTACTTGCTCAAAGTCACTGAAGATGAAAAGATCAGACACCCTAATTTTGACATGCAATTACTGCTGCCGTGACCCTGCCCTCTTGTCATTTGAGAGAGAGAGAGAGAGAGAGAGAGAGAGAGAGAGAGAGAGAGAGAGAGAGAGAGAGAGAGAGAGAGAGAGAGAGAGAGAGAGAGAGAGAGAGAGAGAGAAGGTCTGGGGTATTAATTCAAATTTAAATAAATATTAAAGGGGAAGGAAGAAAGAAGAAAAATATTCCACTTGTTTTACAACTCAAAGTAAGAAACTGGTCTGTCAAGCTTGTATTGTTCATGCAGACAATGCTTTACATCACCCTGGGAGACAGAGAGAAGGTAAAGGTCTTATGGTTTAATATACATTCCCTATCCTTAATAATATTTGTAGGGTGGACATTGTAACATTGTCTACATGCTCTTGGACTTCGGTCTGGAGGCCAGCAGAGACCAGGCAGCTCCAGAGCACTGCAACATAACAGGGAGATACTTAAGCCAAAATGAGTTCCTCCACAACCGCCTGGAGCCAAAAACTTTTTCCAAGGAACCAGACCACCCTGCTCCGAAAAACCACGTGCAAAGGGTAACTACAAATCACACACTGCTGGACAAGGGAAACGTATCACTTCCCTGCATCTCACAAGTAGCATTCCTGATTCTCCTCGCTTTGCTACTTGTAGATCTAAATAGAAACAAGTCACAGAAACAAGTATCAGGATATATTCACTTATTTAATCTTTACGTTTGAGTAGGACAACTTACATTTGGGGCTCTCCCAAATAAAATGACAAAATAACAATCCTAATGAAGCCCTGTTAGGATTGCATTTACGTCCTGGGGAGGAGACAAGTAAAAAAAAAAAAAAAAAAAGTTAAAAAAAGGTCTTCTGCACAGAAGCAAGTCCCACATACCCATCATCTCCTAAGCATGTTCGCTGGTTGCACCAAACACTGTGCACTACAGCCAGCTGTCGATGCATCTCCCACCGTGTGGGAATCGGCACAGACCCACTGTGTGTTCCCAGCAGGTATGGTGTGGCCTGGATTGGCAGGAGCTGCTCAGTGCACACGTTAATCATTGCTGCCTGCCAGGTTTTATGAGCCAGTGGCACGGCAGGCTATGCAGTGGGCATGGGCCAGCATGGCTCCAGTATGGCACTGGTTGGTTATCAGGCACTGACACTGGTTTTGCCTGGATACCTCTGCAACACACATTCTGCAAGAGGCTCAGAACCTTCTTTCTCCCTCCTTCAGGTCCCTTCATTCCCTGTTGCCTTTAGAAAGGAATTGAGTTGCACACAAGGTCACCTACTGGCAACAGTCAACTGGAAAAAAATATAAAAATAAATTACATTAATGAGAGCTAAGCACACATTTCAGAGTTGAGGCAACTGGAGCCCAAGAGAAGCTGCCCTGGGGGAATTTGGTACAAGAATTAAACACTCAGCGCTGCTGCAGCGTATTCTTATGCCAGGGTGCTCAGATCTTCTACACATCCTCTACAGCAAACCCCATTCCTTTCTTCTACAGCAAGATCTCAGCCTCATTAATTCCAGTTACTCATGGGTACCCCAGCACTGGCCAGGCTGTGATGCAGAGGAGCAGGAGGAGGAAGGAGTATGAAGGAAAGGGAACGAGCAAGACTAACTGTCCCAAGCAGGGATGCCAGGTAGTGAGGATGGGAAACCAGGCAGAAACAAATAGGCTGACAGGGGAAAACAAGAGACAAGGTACACAAAAGCATTGGATCCCTTTCAGCATTTTCTAAATTTAGCAGCTCTCTACAATGCAATTGGAAAGCTTTAATTTAAGACTTTGCACCATTAGTATGGCCAAAAGTTTTTAAGTTAAGGAAAAACCCTAAGTCTTGGGCTATTCCAGATGTTATTTAATTTTTTTTAAAAAATGAACACCTTCATGTTTGGCTAGCCTCTAATCCTCATCTCAACATTACCATCAGAACTGGCTCCAAACTAGTTACCTTCCCTAAGTGCCAGTTCCTCCCTGTTGACAAACGTTTTAAGAAAAACATGAGGTCATCTCCATAATCACGCTCTCGTAGCCAGAGTAAGAAGAGGTAAAATTGCTAGGGCGCTTTGGAAATTTGGTTTTAGACTGCCTGAACAGCTGGTAAATATACACCGTAGCCTGCAACTTCTGCCACAGCATGGGCAGGGTGGGTATATTTAAACTAAATGACTGAGATACAGGATGTATTAGGGAGTGGAAACAAAAACAAACAAATCACTCACTATTTCAAACATCACGTCCATTCAAATAAAAAAATAACCACGCAGTTGTTTAACAAACATAGAAAATGAGGAATATGAAAGGCTCAATAGCAAGTCTTGGAAACTTGAGAATGACTTTAAGATACTCTAATACGGAACTATCTTTCTGAAGGATTCCTGTTAGTTCTACCAATGCTACAAACTATTTATGATCTGATTTCAGCGTAAGATGCTTTGCCTTAAGGATGATAATAAACATTAACTCTATGTACATTCCCTCTAGTGAAAAAAAAATTCCATACCACATAGAAAACCTCAGACTACCTGAGTTCTGATGTCAGTATCAGTCTTAACCCACTCTCTGTTTTCTATACCAGTTGTTCAAAACCTTTTAGTCAGAGCATAACAGCCCGCTCCCCCCACCACAACCCCCCACCCCACTCCCCCCAAATAAACAAGAACAGTATCTAGGCTCACTAAACAAGTATTTGTAGACTGGTGATATCATCAAATTTGATAATCTCAAAGATCAACATCAGGTAATTTGCCATTTGCAGGCAGGGAGAGGACAGTCCTGCACTACCAGGAAATTGCCAGGCCTGTTCCCAGAACAGTCACCCCCTTCCTTCACTCCACTCAGCCGGAAACTCGCCCCAGTGCTTTAGGGTGTTGTTCACCAGCACCCTGATATAACCAGGAGACTCCATCACCATGTTCAGTGTGTATGGGCAGGCAGCTCTCCTTGCTCCCTCTTTAACAAGCAGATTTCTGAAGCCTGCGAGTGCTCAGACCCACAACTGCTAGCTCTCTATCAGCTAACTCACAGAGGGAAGGAAAAACAAGTCAGGGATCTACCCCCCATAGCTGAGGAAGCCATAAAAAAAATAGCAGAAGTTTGCTCTGGCCTGCCAGTATTTCTAGATATCTCTGACCACAGGGACTTGTTGACTCCTTCAGCACCCATTAGGAGCAGAGAGTCATTGCAAAGCCTCATCTGAAAGAAATTTAGAACAGCCTTTCTGCCCATTGCAAGCATCTGCCTTGGAGGTCTCTACTCTGCCTTCAATCTGTACAAGGGAAGCAAGGGTATGGCTGATATACTAGCTTCCACGTTGCCACTTCTGACCCAACTACAGCACTGTAGTTTTTAATAACATAAGGTTTTGAATGATTTGGGACCAAGTGGAAGTCAGTCAGCCAGGAACCAACACTGACAAGACAAACCCAGGCAGCTGCAGGAAAAAGAAGAAGCATCAGCATTTCCAAAGTCTCTTTGCAGACACCAGCCAACTGGACGAGATGCAAAAAAGAGTGAGTGACCTCCTCCCGTTTGTGCCTGGAAAGGGTGGTGCAGCTCTTATTTTGGGAAGGACCTAGTCAGAGTGATCCCCTTCAAATTAATTAACAACTATATTCTGAAAATCCACTTGAAATGCACACCTATCCCCTACTGCAAGACATATCACCTTAGAAGCAGTGCCAAACTTGTCATCACTGTTGTAGCATGCACAGACTTGTTTGTTGTACCATTTTGGGCTACTTGCAGATACCTACAATGATCCCACGAGGCAACACCACAGTCTAGGGCACATGTTACTGCATAGAGCCATTAACCCAGCAGAAAACCCAGAAATAATAATTTTTTAAAAAGTCTTGAAAGGTAGTTTTCTACCAGGTTAGCAAACTAAATCAGCTGAAGACACATCCAGAAAAGTGCCAGAACTGCCATAAAAGCAAGGGAAAGAAAAGCTGGTAGGGCACAGACATCCCCCCTTGCAAGGGCCATGAGCATCACATCCCAGCCCCAACTGATCCAAGTTCACACCAAGACAGTGCTGTCCTGGACCATTTGGCTCTCCTGAATTAAGCTCCACTTTTTTGGAGGGAACAATCTGCTAGATGCTCAGCCAAATTGGCATGAGAACAATCGAACCAGTGGCAAATAGGTAAAATGAAGACATGTTACTTGGGAAAGAAGATGACTCAACCCAAATCAAGTGGGAAGTTGAGAGCCGAGAGAACAGCACTGCAGCAAAACAAGGCATCTGGAGCAGAAAAGCAGCCACAACAGGAATTCCCTTGCGACTAGACATGAAATATTATTACATAATTGCTCTGGGTGATTAAAACACAGCCTTCAACTAACCACTTCCCCCTACACCACCTCCAAGAGGCAGAAAGATCTGGAACACTGCAGGTGCAGACAGAGGGGTGCTGTGCCATCAACCGGTGCAATTTCATCAAGCCTCAGCCCTTGCCCATTGTCAACTTTTGGTGTCCATTATGCAAATTAGCATTCAGAACAACAAACCACCCCACCACGTAATGCAATCGAACAGAGCGGACAGGTCAACCTAGTAACGGAGGGAAAAACAACCACCCTCAATCCTGTAACTAAGAGCTGGCACGAAAACTTTGCCCCGAGTTTACAGCTGGTTTTGCAGATAGTCAGAAGATCCAGGCACTAAAGAAGTTTACGAGTGTTAGAGCAGTCATTGCTGAGCACATGCTCCAACTTCCTGCTAGGCTTCACGGCTATGTTTAGTTGTCATTATGTTGCTTATTGCATTCATGCTAATCATTTACCTGAAGCATCCATTGTTTGCAAATGGTAAAATGACACCTCAGGTTTCCCCACGGCAAAAAAAGGAGAGTATTTCTTAGCATCCTTCCTTTAGACAGTGGCGAGATACATGGGGCATTTAAAAGACAGATTTATTGTTTTATTTTTACTAACCCATTGCCTAAAGGCTACATCAGGATACATCTCTCAAACAATACACGTGCACACTGTTTATAGCAGTGTGATAATGGTGAAGTTGTGATAAAGAACAGACGAAAATCCTCAAAGAAGCATTTAGCCGTGAAAAAGCCTGACAAGCGAATATCCCTAAAGGAAGATATTTATATACAAACCAAGCTAAAGTCCAAGATTTATGTACCAAGTCAGGACATTAGCTCAGATGGGTGATTTAATATGGCCACTGGAATCCCTGTGGTTAAATTATACACCTGACCTCTTCGCTATATGTATTTCAACAGTGTTAAATAATAAGCAGAACATCCTTTATTACCATTTCCAGTCCTAATGACTGCCAGCACTATAAAAAGCACCGTTCCCAGTGATTCTGTTGAGGAGGTCAGGGTAATTGCAGCAGCTAGCGTGGCAATGCCACTCTTCAAGGAAGGTGCAAGGCCATCCCTGGCTCCAGCAAAGGCTCAAAGAGAAGCAAGGCTAAGCAAAGTACAGAGCGGGGCTGGAAACAGCAACCTCTCCACTCCATCAGTCCCAAGCATGACACAGGCGGGGAGAAAACAGGCACGGAAGAAGGGAGAGCGAAGAAAGCCTGGACAGGGAGACAGTATTTGATGAAGGGTACCAGGAGGAGAGGCTATGGAGACAGCAAAACTTAACACAGGCTAAGGACAGCTCTCTGCTCCCGAGGAACGTGGGGCAGAGATGTCTCACGTGCACGGACATCAACAAAATGCAGAGCAGGAAATATGCTTAGCATTCAATAACCACAATTGTTTTGTCACTCCTGAAGACAAAGCAGTGACAGAGCATCCAGCAGCTATTAGCCTGGACCAGTAAAGAGGAGAACAAGGGGATTTACTGGCAAAAAAAAATAATTGCATTTTTTATTAACGTACTTTTGGCTCACTTTATAATATTTCAATATAACCCCTGGCTACTACACAGATGAGCATATATTCGACTAAGATTCAATAAAACTCTATTTAGAAAGATGAGAACATTGCATAATACATTATGGAAACAAATATATATTTGAGGGTAGTTATGGGAGATCTAAACACCCAGTTTCCTGAATCCATCCAGGGCAGCTCTTTCCCACAAAGGATAGTGGGCTGGACATAAGAGGAGTCAGCAGTTAATAAGAATCACTCCCACAGTATCAGAGCTCTTCAGGGTTGATAAGAAAGAACATCCAAATTAAGCTACGCTGGTGTTCTGCCTGGGTTTTTCCTCTCTTTCTTCATTAGGATAAAACCAGGCAGCACACCCACCCAGGAAAGCCCCAAAACAAAACCAAAGCACAAACTAAGGAGGAATCCTGACCTCGAGAAAACAACCTAATTATAATTACATGGGATTACAAATCAAAGAGAAAGAGCTGCCAAGTTTTTCAAAGCGAGCATACAACGAAAATAAAAACTCCACACTGGAAAAACCCGTAGTCTCACAGGATGAATATTATTCTTTCTAACAGAAAACAAGACAGCAGGGACCACAGCTGTTTATTTATCCCTTAAAATTGATCTGCCCTTTACTGCAAGTTCTTCCAAAAAACACTTTTTTTTTATTACTTTTAAGGAAGTATGCAAGATAGCAAACTGACTCTCCCCCAACCTTTCGTGGCCAACTTGATGACAACCTTCAAAAGGTTCAAATGTTTTAAAAAAATTATTTTATCGTGGTGACTTGGCAGTGCGGGGTTAATGGTTGGACTCCATGATCTTGGAGGTCTTTTCCAAGCAAGGCTGTTCTGTGATTCTATGAAATATTTCACAATCATTATTTTTTCACGCTTTAGCATTGGTGTTAAACCCTAAAACATACGAATAGCTCAGTCTCTGGCTATAAACAGAAGAAAATCTGCTCCTCTGAAATGTCAGATTTCATTATACACATCAACATCACAAACTATTCAAGTCCACTGAGTGCCTGTGTGTTTCTCATGGGAGGAATGCTGCAGGATTGCTTTTTATTCATCCGTTCTGGGTTCAAGGTTTCGAGGGATTTGCTTTACCTGCATTTTTCACTTTTAAGGGTCACAAATAGAAACAGAAATGATTTTCAACAAACAATACAAACGTGTGCTGGCTAACCAAAGCAGAGTCCTGCTTGGTCACCTGATTACTGCTGTGCTGCTTTCTCCCAACTAGATAAACAGAGTTAATAACCCAAAACACTACTTCCAGACAGGAAGTAATTTTTGCTGATTTTAGGGGGATCTTGAGATTAAGGGAACTTCTTTCCTGGTGCAACAGTTTCATTACACATTTCCAGTTGCCTGCTAGTACCAAGGAGGCCCATCCAGAGATGGCAGTGTTTCCACAGGGCCGGTACCGTAAACAAGGGAAAGGTTTCAGGTGAAAAGGCGCGGTGGTTTTTTGCACGCGCTACCTAGCAAATATGAAGTAAGAGCAGAAAGGGGCGCAGCCCTCCTCACTAGAAATTTTCCACCTTAGCCGTTACCTTAGGAGACACAAAACACAGCAGCGTGCGCTTTCTGCCTCTCGAGTACAACTTGTGTGAGACATTTCTTCTTTTATTGCTCTACTGAATGAGTTATCAAGGGAATAAGCACAAAACAAAAAAAAATCAGCAGAACTTTGTCTCATTTCCATCCTAAGAGTGACCACTTCATCAGCTGGCCGAAAATCAACCTGGTTTTTGGTTTGTACGGCTGCTTTAGTATACTTGCACAAAGATGAGCAATAGCACAACTGGAGCCTTCTCCACAACCCCTTCCCCTCACCAGCTGGTGACACTCATCCCCACTGTCCTTCTCACAGACACCCGTGTCCGGAGAGAGGGCTGCCACTGCCAAGACCCCAAAGAGCTGCTGCTGCCATGGATCCCATTTCAGGACATAACTTTGTACAACCAGCGCCCAGCTACAAACCCACTGGACAGACACCCAGCGTGACACCCAGGGAGGGAAAGGATGATGGGGATGCAGGATTTACTCCTTGTGGGAGGATGACCTACAGGGTACCTGACCTACCCGGTGGCAGCATTCGCATCATATTCAGCAGCTCCTCTTGCCTTGGGATACGCGGGTGGGACCGGGGTAGGGCCGAGGGGATCCGCGAGGACCGGACAGGGATTGGGGCTGAGGGAAGCTCAGCCTTCTTACCTTGCTCACGACGTTTTGGACGAGGCCGGCTCTGATGCGGTAGTGCCACTCGTGGCAGTCGCACTCGCTGGCGTTGCCCGCCGCGGGGGTAGGCAGCGCGGGAGGGGGGAAGATGCTGCCGTTGCCGCTGCGGTTGACCTGGCCCGGTGCTAAGGACCCGCTCCAGTTGCCATGCCCGTCCGCCTCCCGGCACCAGAAGTCGGGCTGGTCCAGGAGGAAGGAGTCCGAGAACTTGCTGAAGCCGATGAAGAGAGCCGGCACCCAGGTGAGCAGCACCAGGGCCCGCTGGTACCCGCCGCCCAGACCCCCGAGGAACGGCAGCACCGACCCGTCGTAGTCCAGCAGCAGCGGGCTGCAGCCAGCGGCGGGCGGCGGCACCGGCACCGCCTGGATCTCGGCACCGACAGCGTTGGCGGGGGGCGGCCCAGGGGCGGGGGGCAGAGGGGGAGCAGCGGCGGTGCCCCCCCCCACGGCCCCCGGCACCGAGCCGTTCTCCTCCGGCAGCGGCCGGCTCCCGCTGCCCGTCTCACGGCGCCGGTCTATCGCCATCCAGCCGCCCGGGGAGGGGGTTCACATAGAGGGGAGGGGGGCTGGGGCAGCCCCGGCTCCCTCACGGGTCCTTCCCTCCCTCTCCTCCTCGCACACACCGTGTAATATATTGCACACCCGCTCCCAGCCGGACGGGCAGGAGGCGGATGGGGGGAGGGGAGGAATCAAGGGGGAGGCACCGAGCGAGCCCCGCGTTCGCTGCCTTCCTCACCCGCACCCTGCGGCCACGAACCGCTGCAGCTGCCGGCGGTGTCCCCCCTCCCCTCGCCTGTGCGTCAAGCTGCACTCATCCCCGCTCTCCCTTCCCCCCTCCAGAGGCACCGCCGAAAAATGGAAAAGAAAGGATCCCGCCGGAGCCAGGCGTGCCAGGGGCCGAAGGGGAGGAAGGGAGGGAGAGAAGGGAGAATAAAAAGAGAGAAAAAGGAAAAAAAAAAAAAACAAAACCACCACCCCGCGAAGCAAACCCCGCAACAACAAACCGAGCAAACCGGTGCAGCCGGGCTCCGGGAACACGCCTCCTCCTCCTCTCCCGGCTCTGGCGAGGAGGAGGGAGGGGAGGGAAGGCAAAGGAAGGAGAATAACAGCTCCCGGCGCGGCTTCCCCGCTTCCCGCACAGCTAAGGGCTCTCCCCCGGCCGCGGCAGCAGCGGCGGCGGCAGCCCCCGGCACCCCCCCGCCGGCCCCTCGCAGCCCCGCGTCCCGCACATCTGCCTCCGCAGCAAGGGGGCCCCGCCGGCCCCTCCGCGGCCCGGGCTGCGGGCACCGCCGCTCGCCCTGCCGTGCCGCCGGCCGCACCTCCAGAGGCGGGCAGCCCGCCCGGCTCCTCACCCTCCGCCTCCCGGCAGCCCCCACCTGCCGGCCCGGCCCCACCGCCCCCCGCTCCGCCTCCGCCGTACCGGGCGGCCGCACCTGCTCCCGCCGCGCCCGGCCCGGCCCCCCTGCAGGCACCGCCGCCGCCGGGGCGGGACAGCGCCGCGGGGCGGCCCCGCGTAGGTTCCGCGCCGCCCCGCGGCCGCGCTGCGCTCCGGCGGGCCGGGGAAAGCGGTGCTGTTATTCGCGTATCAATTATTTACACGGTGTCCCTTTAATAATGCAGCGCGGCTGCGGCTGGCGGGGCCGCGAGAGCCGAAAGCCGAGGGGAGCATCTGTGAGACCCGGAGCGGTGGGAGAAGGCATACCTGCATCGCTTCGGGCAGCCCGCCAGATTAGTACACACCTAGCAAACCCTATCGTTGTATCAAGACCGGGCATTAATTGTAAAATCAGTTGTAAAGCCGTTCAAGTTTGTGAAGGTTATTTTTATGTTAAGCTAAATTTATTTCAGCATGCAAGCGCCTCAGGCTATTTTCATCGTGCATTACTGACCGGTGCAGTTATTTTTTCCTTTGGAAGAAGGGAAGGAGAGACAACAGATCAATATAGGCTCGTACACACGAGCAGGGCTGGCGAGCAGAAAGTCCTTGTGTGCAGCCAGAGGGGGCTGGCGTCAACACAGAGTGCAAATGGGAGAGCAAGTTGGGGTGGATTTCCATTTACCTGATCTGGTCTCTGCAAACAAGTCATTGTACACTGTTAACTCCACAGGCCTTCCTCCCTATAGCTCCTTTTCTCACACAGGGCACCAGGAGGGTTTCCCATCTACTGGTGGCTCTGGATCCCTTCCATAGAATCACAGAAGAGCCTTGGCTGGAAGAGACCTCTAAGGCCATCAGGTCCAGCCATTAACCTAACTCTAACCTTTTTCAGGCTTCCCTCAAAAGGAACCCAGCAGCCCTGCAGCTTCTTACCTCTTTTTTCCCTCCTGTCTGTTTACAAATGATGTGTCCATCTGTACCAGGTGCTGATACAAAAGGTCTGTCTGGTCTATTTTTTTTTTTAAATGCCCATTTTAAAGATAGGCTCCACTTTTGCCTTTTTCTGTCAGCAGGGTCCTTGGCCATCCTCCCTGAGCTCTCAGAGATACACACTTGTGTTTCCAGTGTTGTTTGAGCCACTTCCTTCAGTACCCTGGCATCTTGGTTTGAGCACCTCTGTTACCTAAACACACGTGTAACAGGCTCTGCCCCAATCTGGGCTGAAATCTCATTCCCTTGTCATTAATATGCATTATGTCGATCACCTGATCACAAGTGACCTCTTTTAGCTGAGATTGGTCTGGAGAAGAGGAGGCTGAGGGAAGACTTCATCTCTCTCTACAACTCCCTGAAAGGCAGGCATAGCGAGGCAGGGTTTGGTCTCTTCTCTCAGGTAACAGCTATAGGATGAGGGATAATGGCCTCAGGTTGTGCCAGGGGAGGTTTAGGTTTGATATTAGGAAACATTTCTTCACTGAAAGAGTTGTCAAGCACTGGCACAGGCTGCCCAGGGCAGTGGTAGAGTCCCCATCCCTGGAGGGATTTAAGAGATGAGTAGATGTGGTGCTAAGGGCCATGGTGTAATGGTGACTTGGCAGTTCTGGGTTAATGGTTGGACTCGATGATCTCAGAGGTCTTTTCAAACCAAGGTGATTCTATGATTCTATAAAAAAGGCATGAGGCACTCTGAGCCTTCTCAGCATCAGTCGATAGCTTTCTCTGATGAGTAATCCACTTGCTTTTGACTTCCTCTTAGTGCTGGTGTACTTACCGAACGATTTCTTGTTACTTCTGGTGCTCTTGCTAGTTAAGTTTTATTTGTTGTATTGGCTTCTTTGTCTCCATGTGCTCTTGCTAGGCAGTACTTCTGCACTTACCCCATGGAAACCTGACCTACCTTCTCCGTGCTTCCTTTTCGTGTCATGAGCTCACAGTTTAGGCTGATCAGTTCCTTCTTACCCTTCCCAGATTTCTTCTGCGACGGGATCGTTTAGGACAGGTCTTCTCGAAACTCCCAGATACCACTCGCTCTCTTTTCCCACAAAGGAGTAAAGGTCTTGGCATGGCCTGGGGTTGGCAGGGAGAGATGGAGAGGAGAAGGGGACTTTGGGGATGGAGGTCTCAACTCTATTGAAGTTTTGAGGAAAGAGAAATTTGACTGAAGAAAGCAAAGAATTGGAAACTCTAGAAGAGATGGCAGGGAAAAGAAGAGCCCTTAGAGGAGGAGGTAGGCTTACAGTAAGTGAGTTATTATCAAAATAAGGTTATAGACACAACCTTTACTCAAGCTGAACCTACATTTTCATCCCAAACACCTCTTCTGGGCTGCTCCTACATCCTGAGATTTCATTTGGAACTGAAAAATTTCAAAGGTAGGATATTCCTGAGAGTTATGTATTTTTACATAGGAGAAGCTCTCCCGTCCTTGAAACACTGATCCTCAAGAGACTGTTTCTGACTACAAGAAGGTTGAAGACAAAAAAGGAATGAAAACACGTTTCTAGGAGTTAAGGAATAAATTTTTGATGGAATAAGTACTACTGAAGGAAAACTTCTCGAAAAAATACTTTTCAAACAACAGAAATGCCTTTATATATTCTTGTGAAAACTGAGGGGTTTTTTTGTTTGAATGAGGAAATGAGGAAGATTTGAAAGGAATATTCCAGCTGCATGGTGGAGCCTACACATGAGTAAATACTGAAGTTAAGATTACAGAGGCAAGCCTCTCTCTCCTGTGCAAGGCTTCACAAGATGCTACGTTTTGTGATCCAGTGTGGTTTCTCCAAGGGTACCTCTTAGACCTCAGAGAGAAGGCGCAGGGTCTTTGGGATGCCTCTTTGCTATGAAACAAAAAGATACCATTTCAAAGATAAGTTGCATTCAAGAAGAGAATGAATCAATGTCTTTTGGCTTATTTTTTCCCACATTCACTGAGTTACATGACAGAAATTGCATATCATTATAACCCAGGTCCTCAGCAGTTTGGGGAGGAGGAGGCAGAAGAAATGGCTTTGGTCTCCTATGACAGTAGTTTCATCCCTTCTGTAATGCAGAGCGGTTTCGGAGCTGGAACAACACGACAGTGGTGGCAACCAGTGAACTTTGCTCCTTTGCAGAGCAAGATTCCCATTGCAGAATGAGCATCCTGTTTGTCAGCACCCTGCCACGGCTCAGAGGGTTTGAAGCCAGAACCCAGAGAAATATCATCATGTTTACAGAGAGGAGGAAAAAAAAAATAAAATTCAAGCTTCCTTAGCCTTAGCTTTAACATTTCCAGATTCTTGGAAGTCCAGTCACAGTACTTTGAAGAGCTCCTGGCACAAATTCCTAGTTTATGTGAAACCTCATGCAGCATAATAACAACCTTAGCTATATTTTATTGTTTTATGGGATGTATGCTTGGTTGCCTTTTTTGGCTAAAGGAAACCTGTACTGTAGAGGTGAAATTCTGACAATGCAATAAACCAAAGCTAATTGGTACAAAGGCTGATTAATAAAATCATCTATTGGAATGCAGACTGTTTATACAATTAAGGAAAGTGCAATGTGTTCATCAGATCACAGGCTTGATTTAGGTTGGAAGGGATCAGGAGGTCTCTCTAGTCCCACCCCGTCTCAAAGCAAGATCAACTGTGGGGTCAGGTCAGGATGTACAGGGCTTTATCTAGATGCTGTGGGGGATTTTGCAGTTCAGGAGGGCCAGGTGAGTGCTGAGAGCGCTGGATGTGGGGCAAGATAATCAGAAACGAAGAGGAATGAGCTGGAAATGGTAAAAGGGGCTAAGCCACTTGGGGAACAGTCAGGAAAAGCCTGTACTCATTTCAATGCGCTCTCCTCCCATCCTGACTGAACAAAAGACACCTGACTTTCACCATTCTTCCGATGTCAGCAAACATTAGAGAAACTCAGTGGCGAAATGTTCTGTCCCTCCCTGATGCTGATTCAAACAGAAGATGACAACCTATGACTTGTGTCATTTACAGAGGTCTGTACCCCATACAGGGAGGGATGCAGCAAAGGAAGGGCTCCCATCCCCTGTCTGCTAGGGATGTGAATGCAATGGGGAATGCGAGTGGCTTCTTTCATTATCCTAAAACTAGATAAAACTATTTGTACATTAACTACTAGAAAGGATCACAGATGTTGCAAAGTCAAGCAAAGTCAAGCAATCTGACATTGGTAAATGCTGTAACTAAAATTGCTTAGGCGATCTTAATTTGTGCCCCAAATCTTGTGCTCATGCATTCTGATGCAACTTTTAATTAACAGTGCATTATGATGCAACCTAGAATTACATGATTACGTACAATTTTTCTTGCAGATCTCCTGTCTTATTCAGGGAGAAAAAAAAAAAAGATGACCACTTAAGAAGCCCTGACTCTCAGCAGGATTTAGGCACTTAAAGTACCTTTGAGAATCTTGGTCTTAATGAGGAGCAATTCAATATTTTGTTTCTCCTTTGTTCAGTATGGAGCCCCATGACTTATTTAATGCACTATCTTCAAAACCTGCTCTCAAGAACTAATGATTAATGTCCTCCTGGGCTTTTTTATAATTCTCCTCTATGAAGTATCCAAGTGTTTCACAAATATTAATGCATTTATCTTCACAGTGTCTCTGTAAGGGGAAGGTTCATTACCTTCCTTTCATAACAGGAAACTCAGGGGCAGATAGGTTAAGGTGAAAACCATGACATTTTAGGTACTTGCAGCTCCCAGCAGTTTAGCATTCTTGAGCATGGTGCAGCATTTTGTATTTTCAAAGCACAACTCCTATTGGCAACTGTGAATGTACAGTGCTTTTGTAAATCAGATTCCAGAGTCTCAAGGCATGCATTCAGAAAATGAGACAAATGCAACCGGAATAACATCATATGGTGCTTCGAGGAACAGGCAGAAGCCTGACATCACTCCTGGGCAAAATGATGGAGCAGCTGATGCAGCACATGGTTAATAAAAAATTAAAATTAGGTGAGATAATTAGAGCCAGTTAACCTGGATTTGAGGAAAATAAATGTCGTCACACTACCATTTTTTCTTTAATGTGGTTGTGAATTTGGTTAATGAAGATGATGGTGCTGATGTAGAATATTAGTGACTGTAAAGTAAAAAAGATAAGCCCAAACTGGTTATACCCTAGCTTGGTCCAAGTGGTAAACAGATGTTGTCTTCTAGACACAGCTGTGCCACCAGAAGAATTTACCTCCATCTGCTGCTTGTTACCATTTCCTTGCCAGAAAGTACTTCCCCTTACAATCTACTTGCAGACCAGTTCCCACATGTACCCGCCCTACTTCACAGTAGGGTAAATCAGTTCACCCAGATCAGCAACTTAAATTGTGTAAGTTTGTCCTGATATTTTTTTCTTGAGGGGAGTTCAGTACCTCTGTGCCTGTCAGTGGCAGTTCACTTTCTAAGTTATGAATGTAACCCCCTGGAGAAGCACTGACACCCCTCAACTCTTCTTCCAGTCTCCCACCTCATCTGTGATTCACCTGCTTCCACAATTAACAAGGCAGTGTCCTATAGGGAACAGCCTTCTTCTCAGTATGGTGATTCACATGTGAAGCAGGTCTATCCTGTTCGCTGAATAAGGGAAGCCCTCTGTGGAAAAAACAGTAGGTAGTCGTGTAATTAAAGGCTTTGCTCACTGTACATACACAAATATTAAACACTTTACATAACACATACACATTATGTGAACACACATACACGCAGAGGCCAAATTAGATTTACACAAGCTCTTTTACCTCGTGTAATTTCTGACTTTTCAAGTGCTTAATTTTGCATTCTTCATGGTGTTTTAATGTAGGGCTTTGTGCGTATACATTAAAACAATGCAAAACACCTAATGAGTGCTTACACAAGACAAGTTCTACAGTTTGCATAATTTTTTAGACAGATTGTTTGAATGCCTTAATGGAATGTAGTGAAACCGAGTAGGAATTAAGTCAGTCCAGTGGCTTTTTTTATTTTAAACAGATCTTCAAATACTAGAATTAAATAAATTAAATTAAATGAACAATTAAATTAAATTAAACAGGCTTTTAGCCAGATTTCTGCTTCAAAAGACCAAAGTCTCTTACAGCATTCATTTTACATTCCCTTGGTCATAAGATGGTAGCCAAACATCTGATGTTGAAAAATCACTTCGTACAAATATATGTATATATTTTCTGCATCCTCCTCTAAGGCTGCTGACAGATTCTTAACAGAAATACCAAGACTGGAATAGTCATACTTAGTTCAGGAGCAAGACGGGTGGATTTTCACCTATAATGGGAATCACAACCTGCTACATGCAGATGCTTACCATTGCTTTTACTGTATAACTCAGTTTTAAAGGGAAAGCAAGAACCAAACAGAACCTAGAACATTCCATGAGGATTATCAGAGGAAAGGAATCGGGACACCCTGAGGGAACTCAGTGACTCAGAGTGCAGCCCTCAGACAGATAAATTACACCTTGCACACAGACCAACTGTGCAAGCACGTGTATATGCTTCAGAAAGTAACCAAACAAACACAAGGATGGCAACTCAAAGCCTGATTGCCTCAAATGCATGAATCAGCAAGTTCCAGTCTTGGAGGACCTAACTGGATTATTTAATAAAAATGGAATCCATAATCAAGAACCTTATTTGCACATGAAAAATTTCCCTTTGGCTTTTCTTTTCTTTACACTTGGATAAGCGACATGCTCAACAAGTAGTGTTTCTTTCCGTGCCTGCTCCTATATTGTATATGCAAGCCCAGACTCACCTACTGTCCAAACAGTTTTGCCATAAGTACACACTTACACAGGCTGGCTCAAGGGTAGAACAGCAAAACTTGAGGCCCTTCTAGCATTCAACACAGGCCAAACTGGACACTACCTGTGGAGAGGCTGAGAAGGGACAAAGCATTAATTAAACCGTGTCGTGTATCCATGTGATGTTGACATATACATATATATCTGTCTGTATATCTCTATATATCTATCTCCATCTATTTACACATTACCTAGCACTCACTGCTGCTTGTACCCTGCAAGTCCTGCTTGCAGTTTGACTAGATAACCATTGTAGGTACCTTCCAACTCAACCCTTCAGCAAGAATTACTGGGACATGCTGCCCAGACCTTGCTAAATTTGATGTGCACAAGTACAGCCCTAGACACTCTCCCACTTCCCATCCACAGGGGACACCCGCACCAGTGGCTCACAGCTCAGCTCATACTTCTCCTAAATAAATCCTTCTGAAAATTTCAAGGAGAGGAGCATATTCTCTATTCTCTGCATACGAAGCAAGCATGCCTGTGTGCATATGGTTGAAGAGGGAAAAAAGAGGATTAATTAGTTCAAGTTAGAGAAAGGGCATGTTGATTTTGCTCAAAAAAATTGTTATGAAACAAAATAATGGCCTTAAGAACAAAAGGGAAAGAAAGAGGTTGGGGGGAAAAAAATCATAACACAATATCTAATATTTTTGTTGTGTTTTCTACTAACATTTGAAGATTTGAAAGATAAAAGGCTTGCACTGCTAGAGTTAAATAGTTTGTAGTTACCTGGAACCCAGCTTGTGCAAACACAGCTCTGCAGTACGGTCAGCCTGGCAGACTTTGTCTTTCCAGACGTAACGACTAATTTATACCTTACCTCACAAAGGTCAAAACTCCCCTTCCAGCATGCTAGTAATGTTGTCTTGAGCTGTTAGCCTCTACCCTGGAAATACCAAGCACTCCTTTCATGATGAGTTTTTTGCCTGAATTTATGCAGCTTAAAATCAAGGAGTCCATGGACTTTTGAAATTAAAAAAAAAAAAAAAAAAAAGAGAAAAAGGAAGAGAGGTGGGTCCCTTCGTTCATCCAAAGGGCTCTGTATTTTACACCACCAGAGCCCCAGGACCTGCTGCATCTAAAGGGTGAAATTCCAGCTAGTTTTGCTCTTGACCAGTAGGTTCTGGCCGGAACATGCAGCTCACCAGGATGTTTGCTCAGTGCACACCCAGCGTATCCCAGGGAAGGTGAGAGGCATCAGCTGTACCAAATACACTGCACCACATGACCCACTGCAGACTTTCCCCAGCCTTTTCTCCCTCTGGCGAGGATGCTGTGTCTGACGAATCTGAAAATACAGCAGACGATCAGAAAATGCAAGCTCCTCTGCAGCTGGAGGCATCTAGTTAGAAACATTTTGCTGGGGGAGAAAAGCTGCCAGCAGTGACCAGAGAATGAGAGGTTACAGCTGGATAGAGAAGAAATGCTACAAGGGAGGAGCCAGCTGAGAAAAAAAACACCTGGCTTGGTGGGTTTTGCTTTAAAAAAACAGAAAACAGGCTATAAAAAAAAAAAGAGAGAAAACAGCAAATTGTAAACAATATTATGAAGAAAGAAACCTAGTATAGGATGATTAGGGAAAGGGAAATTAGACTTTCATTCATGCAAGGCTTCTGTTTGTGATAAGAGATAAAAGGATAGAGGAGCATTGATGAGCAGCTTTTGCTGTGGCCTTTCCCTGCTTCCCACTCAGCTGGCCCATGGACAGTCAGCCAGCAGAACACACAATACCAACAGCCTCAATCAGCAAGGAGGAGGCTGGATTTTGCTGGCAAACCTGTGTCGCTTCTCAAGCAAACTTTCCTTTCAGACAAGCCAAAGGTTCAGCCACCTTCTTCAGGAAGACGTCAACTGGGCAACGAGTTTAAAGTAGCTAGCATTTAAAAAATAAAGAAGCCTGTACTGGTGACTGCAGATATTGGGAATTGCTCACACTTGTGACCGTGTCACAGGGGAACATCAAAGGCTTCTACCTTGTTTGGAATGAGATAGGCAGTGAGCCAAAACCTACCTTGTCAAAAGCCTCCTGTGCTTTGCAGCTTAGCCGTCCTGCCAACTCTCTTAAGCAGGACATTTCTTATCTCCTGTTCCTTTCCATAGGGATCAAGTGTTCCTGGCCACGTGGATTTTGACAAAAGGCTCTGTATGGTTATTAGCTGTAATACTATTCCTGGGCTTTAGGCAGGAGCGAGACTGTTAGCCTAGTTTCACAGTGGTGTTGACCTGTTCATGATCTCCTTATCCAGTGTCAAACAGTTATCCTGACCAGGCACCCCACTGGCTCCTGCTTATTTTCATAAGCTTACCTGGTGCACATGACGAAGTAGTGCCCAGTTCAGCTTCTCTTCTGCAACACACTTTCATGATTAAGAACCCAACAGTAAGATGTATTTGTCTAATTATGCAGCAATTCTCTGTTAACCTCTCTCAATTATTTTTAAAAGTGTGTTGCTATGGGAAAATGCTCCTGGAGTCAGTTATTTTAAAGTTTTCTTCTTAGATACCTAAACCCATCCTTCCAGTATTTTCAGATTTGAGGACAAACCTTTATCCAGTTAGTGAATATAGCTGTAAGGCACGTTGTTCACTCTGCTGGGAAGGAAGCATCCTACCCACTGCTCCAAGACCTCAGAGCAAATATATATATATATTAAAAATGGAGGAAGGTTACAGGTGCTAAGTTTTAGACAACATTTCTTTTCCCCACTTTATTAGAGGTAGACCAAGTTAGAATGGTACAAAGCTAATAATTACTTCTTTTAAAAACACAGAGGAATGGAGTCCAAGTCAAACAAAGTTCAGAGGCTGCCTTTTTCTTTAATTGAATTTACCTAAAACTCCTGTGAGTTTTAAATCAGACTTTTTCTTTTCATTGCATGAGGTACAGACTCATGAGCTGTGACTGATACTAGGCATCTATCTTTCTCCAGTTTTTAGGGTTGGCTGCTACTATCATGGAAAACATTAGTGTCAGCTTCACCTTTTTTGCAAAACAGTCAAGCATTTGGTTTGGCTGAACAAAAAATATTTTGTAATGGACCTCAGTGACCTCCTGCAAATTGATAGCTGGCTTGCAACAGGCAAAGCTGAGTCACCAGTTGCACGGGGTTGAAATCCAACCCATACATCTGTAGCATATCTTGCATTGCCAGTGTAATTGGAGTTTTAAAATAGCTTTGAAGAGACTCTGATTGGATTTTGATTGGATACTGTACGTTACACGTAATATCTGGGAGGAAATGAATTCAAACATCTCTGTAAAGTTAGGGTATTTGGTTTCTCCTGTTCTATAGGTGTTTTCTTGGGAAATTACCAGTTCCTCAGAGGGAAGGAAATTCTGAGTCCATCCAGATTCACACCCTTCTGGTGGATTTGATCCATCAGTCTGCTGAAGCGAAGAAGTGATTCACTTTCTTTTATTAACATGTCTATCCCCTGCAAGGTTTCTGACATGGTTTTCACGAAGTCCACTTTCTTTTTAAATCCAGTCCTATATCACAGGGAAATTTAAGCTCTTCTGGGATGGGGGTGTAAGGACTGTATTACCAATCTGACTGTACATTTTAGGGTCTTTACTGAACTTCTGCACCTCCTTCAACCTCCCACATTGAGTACAGTGCAACAAAGTTTTCAGAAAGTGAACTGCTTTGTTGCTAGCAGGTTGTTTTACTGGGGAGAGGGGAACAAGCCATGAAACATACTGCATTCCATATCCCAATATGTAGCTTCTCCTTTAAACATTTAATTAAATTCTGTTTTCAGATTTTATCAATATTTTCAAGAGTATCCCCTGGGTAAATCCTTTCTGCAACAGTTTCCTTGTGTGACAAGTTCCCAGTCCACAGCCTATGAAGTCTGCTGCGGGCTGCCATTTCAGAAACCACATCATAATTATTCACAATAATTGCTAAGTCTTAGCTTTAACAGGAATAATACAGATCCTGTAACCACCTTCTATAATCTAGTAATGTTCGAGGAGCATTCATGCTGTTACCCATAGGGTAATTCATCCTGTTACCCTAGCAGGCACAGAACTACTTGTACTTTATTAGAAAGTGCTGTAATTTTGCCCACCACAGTTGAGTCCTTTTTAGTCTTTTTTTTTCCCCCCCCCCCCCCCAAAGAGAGCTTCCCTTGTGGTTTTAAGAGCCATGATTTCCATTTCTGTTTTTTTTCAACTCTTTGAAACACCACGTTCACAGTCTGCTTGCACACAAAGCAACTGAATAGAGTTTCAAGTCTACATCTCCACTTAAGAATGTATTTTCATCTTGCTCTGCATAAGGGTAGTGCAAGCCTTTCTCCCTCCCCGCCCCTCCAAGATAAAGTATAGTACTTAATATTTCCATCAGGACTTTACCATTTTTCTTTTTCTTCCTGGAATTCAGAAAATTTAATGTATCACTGACTTTCTTTGTTCACTTTAAAGAACCTCATCTGTTTCGTGGGGATATACAACACACCTCCAGAATTTCTCAGGCATTTTTTCCCCCAAAAAGAAGGATCAGAAGCAACGTAAAAGCTTTTTCTAGGCACTTAGTTACAAGTAATTTGCACCTGAAAATTGCAGTTAAAAAACAAAAATCTGCTGTCATTTCTGAATAGTGGAATCACTGCTGAAAAAAAGTCAAACCAGGGCAAACAGTGAGAAAAGCCATGTTTTCCAGAGCTAAGATGTAGCAAAGCATAAATTATGGCTGATGAAGTACCTCAAAAACCCAAACAGGCAATTGGCATTGATTGTAATCGCTGGTGGCAAGGGACATTTTGAGCAATATCCAATCTCCCTCACCTTTCCAGCATCTAGTTTAAATGCAATATATATGCCTGAAGGTAGGAGCCCAATGTACTTCTACAGCCAAGGGTAAGAGTTGGACGTCTGCAGCAAGCAATGCAGAGCAAAAAGGTACCTACCTTACTTCAATTGTTGTGTCTATCCATAGTGATCCATTTCATTCAGCCACATTAGCAGGGCTAACCTTAAAACAGGTGCTTTTCTTTTTTATTCTTTAAACAGAAAGAATAGTGTAGGATTGCAGGATTTTAAGGAAAATGCATTTTTTAAAAATATCTACAATATTAACTTAGTATTAATTATCTTGCTGGCTTTACATACACATTGTAGTTTTTGTCAAGGTCTAGAACATGGCAAGGTAGAAAAATCCTGTCCCTCAGTTAGTACCAGAAAAGTGACTTCTCTTGTTCCTTGCAAAGTGAACCCCAAAAAGACCTAGATGGCAGAATGAGGTGACACCCTCCATCCTTTGAGACTTGGGTAAGGATCTGCAAAACTGAGCCTTGGCAAAGCAGGGCTCCCACTGCACCCTCCTCCCCGGCTCTCCATGGGGAGACGAGGACTCCCACCAGGCCACAGGAGAGCCGAGTGGATGTGGGGTCATTTTGCCTTGCCTCGGACCTACAAGGAAAAAAGGGGCCACATCTCCTCACTCAGGGAGGTGGTACAGGAGGAGAGGACGCAGCATGGAGAGATGAGCCTTGTTTGAGCACAGACACAGTAACCTCTTCCAGCTTTGTGCTTTTTTCCACTTTTTTTTTTCCCCTGCACTTTTTCATGTTTTTGGGAGGGATGAGAGGAACCAGAGCATACCCTGGGGATCTTCAGCTTGGTCTGTGCTACTAAGGCTCCGCTGATACCCTGGGGAGAGGTGATCTGCCTGAAATCCCTCTGAGGTCATCAGGAGTCTGTATTCCTTCAGGCCTGAGAAGAAGAAGTTTTTAAGAGTCTCTGGAGAGACTGTAGAAAATAACATTCAACTATTTAGCCCTATGTCCTTCCTGACAATAGCAGAAGAGGATATATCTACCCTCCCACTCACAGAGACATTATGGCAGTGAATTTTTAAGTCCTTATGTACAGCGTGGGAAGAGACAATGTCCTGAAAGACCTTGACTCTCCATCAGAGGCCACATAAAAAAAAAAAAATAAAAATTTGCTCTTACTTCCAGATAACTAATAGGTGGTAATATATAGAATCAGTCTGTAAAATCCTGCTTGTGACTTGATCCAAAACCAATTCAGTAATACCATATATTCTACTGGGTCTACATGACATGTAGATATTCAACATGTTGGTTGTTTTCCAGGCAATTGTAGCCATTTTTTTTTTTTTCCCTTAAGAAGAAAAAAAAAGTGTCTATTGACTAAATTCTCCATCATAATTTTAATGTTTAATCCCCAAGGCCAGAGCAATTACTTTAGCTTTCCCTTTGATATCCCATGCCCTCCAGCTCAGTTGTATATTGAGACACAGGTGCAAAATTTAGTAGAATTAGTGTGCACAAGTACTAATTAAACTAGTCACGACAGCCACTGGCTTCACCAACAATGCCTTCCAGGCATCCCTGAAAAAGAAAACACATGAATTTACAGGCTTTCCAAGGAGCTGTGCTGGGTACAGAAGCCTGCTGACTGTAATCCCTGATTTTGCCACATGGGATGGAGAGGCACTTTCCCTGTGTTATCTTACCTGTGAGATTCAGTGCCAACCTGTAGAGGAACAGTGAATTCATAGCCTGGAAACAGAGCCGCACTCAGCTGTCCCGAGGGGGAGGGAGCACGGCACTTGGGTTTTGTGCTACCCAGACCTACCTCACTTCTTTGGGGCTCACATCTGAAGGCATCATTCTGCACTGCAGCAGAAATAGCAGAATGGTGTAACCCAGCAGCCCTTGCCTCTTTCTTTCCAACACACTCAGTATGCAAATCAAAAAGATAACTTCTGTAGCTGCTACTGCTACAGACACAGTCTGGGGTTGCTGCATTCAAGCAAGCCCTTTATTGGTTGGGGTTTTTACTTCGCATAAAAGATGGTAAAAATGAAAATTCTCTGAGTCATTTCTACTCTCGTTTGTGCAAGAGCAATGACATTCCCTTCAAATGATGTCTTTTAGTAACACCATGGAAACGTTGGGATTTTTAAAGGATTTGAACAGTGTAATTCACTGGGAATTGCAGAAAAATTCTGCTGGTGTGCCAGGGAAGAGAATTCAGCTTGTTCTCCTTGAATGTGAAAGTAAAGATCTTAAAACAAATAACTCCAACAAACAAAATCTTTAGTTTGGAGTTGTGCTCACTTGAAGTGAAATTCATGCCTGGTAATGATCTACCACAAAATGTACCAATTAAGTCCTGGTTGAGTCCTCAAAATAAGTCTTCAAGATGCATATATGTTTTGTGCTGATCCTCTCCACAGGAGTGAATTGCACTCCAAATTCCATTTGTTTGCTGAAACTAAGAGAAAGCCAGCAAGGCTCCCCACGGGTCCCAAACTTACACTTTCTCAGCTCACTCAAGCTGTCAGCATTCTGTTGAATAATTAAAGAATGGGTATAAATGTATTTTTGAGTTTTAGTCTGAATGCGTTATCAAGATTTTAATGTACTACGTGGCTGTATGCAGCTGCGTGTTGTAATTGTATGGCTGTGTTAAACCTCCAGATTTATCAGGTGCCTTTGCAACATGCAAAGAAACCACTTGATCCTTTAAGACAACTTACACTAAGCTGTCAGCAAGAGCAGAAATGGACTTTTAAGTAGCTGGTATCATCAGCCAACTGCAATATGGTGGAGATACCATTGAAACAGATGAGATGGAAACAATACGAGTAGACACAGCAGGAGTGTCCCCACAGGCCAAGTAGTATTTCATGCAATTGTATGAGTGAGCTTGTATTGTCTGCTTGAAACTTAAGAAGTTAAACAATAAGCACAGCTTATCAGTTCGGCACAAATTAACTGATAACTTCAGCTCAATAGATTAGGCTTTGAATATTACTGCCATCTTCTTTTTGCTTATGGGGGAGATGGAAAAAAAGCTCTTGAAACAAGAGGGAATAGCACCCCATGTGATACTTTGGATTTTCAATCAAATCAGTATTAAGACAAAATGATAGACCCAGTGGTGGGCTGGCCCTAAGTCTCTACTGTACAGTACAGGTATTTTTATGAAATAATTTTTCAGAATAGCACATTAAATTATTTTCTTTAAGGCAGAACAGAAAAACTACATGTGTGTCTCAGCCCCTGAGTACTGCTGTCTGCTCTTTCAGGTTAGCAGCTGGCACCAACATGTAGGAATTTAAGTCTTTGGTAACTGAATGCTAGTCCTTTTTAAACAAATTTTGGCTGTTTTGTCCCATGATGCAGAGCCCATCGTGGCAGACCCTTTGACTTCTGGCTCAACTTGCTTTTTACCATCCACACACACAATGGGCTTTAGTTTCACCAGAGCTGCCTTCTGAGTTAATTAGCGCGTGGCAGTGAGCTAGGGAATACTTAGGTGGCATCCATTTTCTGACATAGATAGCAGTTAAAGGCATGAAATTTCAACAGCAAGGTTAAAAGCATGGATAAATTATCACAAGGCAAAACACATGCTAATGGAAGCTTTTGGTATTAGGCCACAAACACGACTACCAAAGAAACCTCACTGCACGACTCTGCTTACTATTACCACGTTACATGGACCGCAAATCTCATTCAGAGATCATAGATCTACATTCAAAGACTAATCTTTACACCATGATGTGTCATACATTCCCTAGGGCCATTTTATGGAGAGGGAATGATGGGGGAGGCACAGCAAGCAGTGACTTGCAAAGGTCCCACACTGTGATGGTGCCAAGTCATGAGGACCCAAGGATCCTGACTGTCAGTACCAGGGGTGTAAAGCACACCAGACAAGTCTCTCCTTACCCATCCATCTTCCTTACCTCCATTTTCTCTCTGAAAGTCAAGATCTGCCAAAGCCAAGAATTGTGTTTGAGCAAAATCTTCTCAGGCCCCTTCAGCACTCACAAACCACTCACGGAGACTCTGTAATTGGTGCAGTGGCTGTAGACATGTGAAACTCCAGTAAAATATACTGAGAATACAGACTGTGCTGTACTGTCCATTTTTGTAAGCCCAGTGATAAATCCCTAAGAGACAGCCAATAAAGGCCAGTTATATATAGAGGCACTGGAACAGGCTGCCCAGGGAGGTGGTGGAGTCACTGTCCCTGGAGGTGTTTAAAAAACAAGTGGATGAAGCACTTGAGGTTATGGTCTAATGGTTAGGGAGATGATGGGGTAAAGGTTGGACTTGATGATCCTAGAGGTCCTTTCCAACCATAGTGATTCTATGATTCTATTCCATCCAAACAGCCCAACTCTTGAAAGCTGATTGGTCTGATTACTAGTTGTACACAGCTGGAAAGACAACTGAAAATTAACCAGGATCCTAAAGTGTTACCAAGAAAAAAAATCAAACTGTATTAGTTTTTTGATGCTATTCATTCTGTAAGTCCTGTTGGAGGTCTGACAAGCAACCCCTTCCTTCTGCACTGCTGCTTCTAGAAAGAAAGTGCTTGGTCACAGATGGGCAAAAAACACACTGCACAGCAATTACTTTTCAGGATATAAGTGCTCCTCTTTGTATTGACTAGAGTCACCACTTAGGAGCAACACGATTTGCTTCCTCCTCTGTCAGGCACTGCACTGCCTCTGCAGTACTCTCCATCAGGCCAAGCCCCACTCCCCTCATTCATGTCAAGTAGCACATTTGATGTGACCTATGGGGTAATGAACTGACATCCCTAAGGGGGTAAGATCAGGGACTCAGGGTAGGAATGGAAATCTGTACCAGTCCTCCTATAAGGTAGCAAAGGCTTATCCCATTGATCAGCCTTGAACTTTAGATTTAAGCTACGCCAGTGGTTTTAATAGCATTATTCACAGAGCAACAGTGCAGGGTAGGTATGTTACTCTGCCAAAGAAGGGGTCTCAGACCACAGGGCATAAATGCCATTTTTTTTTAATTAATTGCAACTGTATGATATTTCACCTCAGTCAGGTACGTCCTCTGAGATCTCTGTTCCCTTCCACACCAGTCACACCAACTTGGGACCTGCCATTTGCACACATAGTGGCAGATGTTGCCCTGCCTCTCTCATTTCTCAGTGGGGGACTTGCTTTCAGCTGGCAAGGAGCTTCATAACTATTATTTACAGGCAGCTGGTAGATTAAGAACACTTTAAAAAAAACTAAAAATCTCTTTTAAAAAATTCCAGCTACCTAAGCTAAACTGCCACAAATTAGAGCACACAATGTCTTGCTACAGAAACAGTAATGTCTTCTACAGAAACAACTCTGTACCATCTGATTACAAGTCCATGATAGAGGAATGCACAGGAACTTCCTTGCCTGTACACCCTGGAAAGTCACAAAAATCCAGGAGCCACTATACCACAGAGCAAGTACCTTGCTGATATTTAAAGGATCATCAATATAACTGAACTCAAAGAGATGGAGTTTCTAACTTCCCTTGACATCATGCAACCTAAGTGTAGTTAAAAATACAGCCAGTGGGTTTTCAAGCAGAGGGGAATGCAGCGCCAGCAATTTAAGGTTTGTGCTTTTGTACACAGAAGTTGCACACTGGGCAGTTTTAGATTTTAGTCCTGGAGGTAGAGCTGTGAGATTAATAGGAGAAGGCAAGAGTGATTTTGACCCACTGTCCTTTTCTGCAACTAGTACCTTTGTCCTTCATGCTGTTGCTCTTGCTTAACATTTGCAACACGAGGAGTCTGGGAATAGCACAGACACTGCACTGGCACCACCCTCACCATTGCTCAGAGCAGCTCATTTTTGAATACAAAGACTAAGTCAGAAAGCTGGCGAGTCCTCCCCAATGCTCTTTGCTAAGATCAGACTGTAATCATTCCCCAAATTCCTCAGCAGGCTTCCTATAGCCAGGAAGCATTGTTGGCTGTTGCATATGCAAGTAGGGCTGCAGAACCTGCTGTATTTTCTCTTGCTCGTTGAAGCGGTTGCACCTTTATTCTGTCTCCAAAGCATACCCTGTATGCTCCACTTATCTATACAATCTAGCACTAGTCACATCTTGACAATACTATATTTACTTTTTGTACATCTTTTGTCATGTAAGCCAGTTTCCTACAGTAGCTCCACAGATGGTAGAATTAGATGCGTATTTTTTGCCATATAGATTCTTTGATGTAAAGGGTCAGTTCATTAGCTTGTCACCCAGTAAGGATGATAGATAAGCAGAAAAGATTGTGTTAACATCTATTTCTTTAGAATTTACAAAAAGTTAGTATCATTGATATCTCAAGTGCCTCTGTCAAGTTAGAATGAAATTTGTCAATAAATTCAAGAATAATTGTGTAGGAAGACAGACAACATGACTGTACAAGCTTTGCTTATCTTAAGAAACCAGGATACGAAACTCACAAATGAATACAACAAAGACAGCAGAGGCAACCTCCCTCTCCCCCAAGTCTGTGAACGACTACATCCTTCCTTTTGATAAAGAAAAGCAGTGTTTGTCCCAAAGGAGAGGAAGAAAACACAATGTGAAAAGCAGCCTGCATAGGAAGCATTCCTAGCAGGCTTAAAAAAAGCATAGCAATTCCAAGTTTTCTCTCATCCCTCAAAAGCCCGTTTTCCTCCCAGGAATAACTCATGATACTGAAGGAAAGCCCTCAGCAAAGTGTGCTCGTACAGTGCTGGATGCCATCAGACAACACCAAGAGACAGCCTTGCCCTCAAAGCCTTATGGTCAAAATGGGTTTACTGGTTTGAGGGCTTTGAAGACAAAAGCCCTTTGACCATGTAAGGATAACTATAATCCATCCAGGAGCATGAATTTCAACATGGAGTGCTTTTGGCCATTCAGTGCCTGTCACTTGCTCCTGAGAGGCAGAAGGAATAGCTAAGGGGCAGCATAAAATCCTAAGCTTGATAACAGCTGTAAAAATGATTCTTTATGGAAAACTCTTGTGTACCAGAAAACAGGGATAGGAGAGTAAAAGTAAGGAGTGGAGAAACACAGTGATGTAATTTTTTAATTATTGATTTGCACTGTAATTACTCAGCTTGCTGATTGTTTTCCCTCCTATAACTTAAGGTTTTCATTCCTGGGGCAGACATGACAGTGACTTCTCCATCCCAGCGTTTGTGTCTGCCTTGCCCTGCCCTGCTGCTTTCTCTAACAGTCCGATCCCATCTCACCCAAAGCACTGCTGTGCTCTGAAGTGGGCATTTCTAAAGTACAGTGGTCTGACTGTGGTCTCTAACTCTAGCAGAAGTAGTCAGAATAAAGCAGGTGGTTTGTGTAAAAAGCTGGCAATTTGGGATATTTGGTGTTCTGGGTGACAAGGCTGAAAGAATTGGACTTTTCCAGCCTTTCATAAGGTTTAAACACCCTACCCATCTGTGCCCCCTCCAACACTTACTTTCAGCTATGTTAAAGTGAAGATAGCTGAGAGCTGGAGGCTGCATTTTGTGAGCAGGCAGCTCAGTTAAACCACAGCTGTCATAACTGTGATCCTTAATGGACAAAGATGGGCCAACAGGTCAGGCAAGGAGTTTGATAAGAAACAAGGGAACCTCTTTTGATCTGTACCCCTCACTAGGAAACCTGCTTATGACCTTGCAAGCACTGGTAGCACCAGCAGCACAAACACGTGTCCTGCTGCTGCCCAACACATGGTGGTGTTGACTGCATCCCTTACCCCATGAGACCAGGACTTTGGGGTGGGAGATCACATACAAGCCCATTGCCTCATCACAGCGATTGCTCTGGGGTGCACAGCTAAGAGGCTGCCCCACAGCAATCTCAAATGTAATCCTGGGGTAAGGAAGCAGCTCACACTTACAGACTCCCTGTGCTAGAAAAGTTTGGGAATCTCTTAAAACCACTCTGAAATCAAGTTTCTGCTCTTTTTACAGGCTGAGCTTTGCTCTTCCTCTCCCACTTCTGACATTCTCTATTTGTATTTGGGAGAAGACAGAAAAAAGCAACAACAGGAAGAAAATTGCTGTGCAGAGATGCACTTCAGCAACATAATCTTTCTATGTCAGTGAAAACTTACCCTCCTCTTTTGTTATTTGGATAATAAACCCTTCACAAGGCTTACGCTACCTGGCAACCACCAACAAAACAAGAGTTTCTGCTGGCTCTGGTCAGTGCTTTGCTTTGTGCCAGTCTGCAGATCAGTATGAGCTCGGCATCCTAATCTGTTTTAGGTGAGGACTCCATCATCCCTTCCTTTCGCTTGTCTAATTAAATCCCACATCAGGCATGGCTCTTGCGAACTGAGCCCTGCTGTGCAAAACTTGGGCAGGCTACTGAGCCTATCATGCGTGCTGGATCCTGAATACTGCATGAGCCTTCCTCTTTTTTCAGGTGGATTTTGGTTGCATAGTAAACTGAGAAGCTACCGAGAAGCAGTGTTGCTTTTACTTTCCTGCTTCATCTTGATTAATAAGTGTTAAGCTTGCTGACAATATAAAACAGCATCAGGGATGATCGATAAGCTGTAAGATTTTATACCAGCAGACAGCAATAATCCTAAATCCTACTATTCAAATGCATCAGTCTATATGCAGGAGCCTGGAACTATAATTATCCACTAGATCTTAATGAGACTAAAGGTTAATAATGCCATGATGGTAAACATTTCCAGTTTTGCATTTTAAGTCCTATGTTTGGCCATAGTTTGACTCAAACTTTGTGACTTCCTTATTTACTGCAGTATTGCCAAGTTACAGCAATAAAAGTCTGAAGAAACGCTATGAGAAGAGAAAACAGGCTTGGCATTTCTGAGATTATCTTGGCCTTTTACGCTGAAACACATCTTATTTAAAATAAAAACCTGTAGGTCTTCTAATGATCTACTTCTGCTCCGAATTATTCCAAGCATACGCCACCATTAGATCAAGACTGCACATTTGTTAAGTGGAGTTCCTAAAACTTTTCACCGAGCAGTAAAGAATGCCAAGTGGGCAGGGGAGAAGTAAATTCTGGGGTTTTCCCCTCTCCAGGATTTTTTTAGTCTTTAGCTTATAGATAAACCAGGGAAAATAGACACATTTTTCAAACCTAGACAGCACAGTGAAGATTTATGCTCAATCTCCAGCTTCAGTCAAAAAGCAACAAGAAGGATTTATAAGGAATAAGATTAAGATAAATACCAAAAAATGTCATAATGTAAGATAAATGAATGAAAAGGCTGGCCTCGTGGAACAGCATGCTCACTGCTGCTTATGCTAAGAAAATGGTTGTTGAATAATCAAAAGTTTTTCAGAAGGGAGTAACAGGGGCAGTCAAAGGTCTAGAAAGGCTCATGGTAAAGTGATTAAACCCCTTGAGCCTGTCGCTCTAGGAGGCAATAGAAATGGGAGACAAAAAAATATAATGAATTATGAATGATTTGAGGTGTAGAAATTTTATTTTCCCTAACTAGTCACACTACAGCAAGGGGACAACTAGTGGCTCTGACAGGTGATGGCTTCAGCACTAAAAGAGGGTGAGCACTTCACAAGAGGAACAACCCACTCCTGAAGATGTTCTGCATGGGGCCTGATGATGCCCTGCAGAGCTGCTCTGCATGAGCCACTTCTCACATGGGCACGCTCAGCTCTCAGCTCCTCCCTCACCTCTGAAACGGCACTCAGTGCTGCTGGGTTAATGCAACAGTAGTTTGTGTATCAACTGTCTCCATTAGAAAACAATTAGACCCTGATCTCTTATCTTTATGGTCTCCAATGGGGGGAAGAGTTATTCAGTCAATTAGCTGTTGGTGCTGCATCAGCAGCCTTTTACTTGAAATTCCAGATAGGCAATGTCAGGCCAGATTTTATTACTGTTAATCAATAAGTCTTGGAGTACAATGTCAAAGAAACCCACGTTCCCTCAAAAGTATTAATAACATTCATTGAGCTAAAATAAGAGTTCCAATAGATTTAACAAGATACCTTGAAATTAATCGCATTATATTACAAATATTATTTCAAGCTTCACGATGAACAGGGGACTATTAGCTGAATACCTACTGAGGATGATAGTTATAATCAGGAAAAAGCTGATTAAGGCCACCACAGTTTGAAAGGCTGGAAGACTATTGTCCTCAGCAACACTACAGACAGTGATAAATTGTTATAATTACAGTGCCTCAACCACTGGATGCAATGTATTCAGTTAAAAAAACAGAATTAAAATACGGATTTTTCCATTTGTAATTGGGCAAGATGCTCTGCAGTGCAAGCATCAACAGCATCAGTAAAGATCCTCCAGGAGTGTGACCTTGGCTGCAGCTGAGCCAGACCATCATGCACAAATGTGTCTGCACTGAGGTAAGTGATGGCAGAAACTGATTGAAATGAGAATTTCAGCTCTCTCTTTGCCACAGCTCTATTAGTGGTTTTTGTGATTGAAGCAAGGAATTCCTGAGTGTGCAAGGAAAGATGATCTTATTCATTTAAGCATCTCTCACCTAACTCACTTTGTAATCTAAAATTAGGGAGTCCCAGAGGAAAATAATCTCTTTTGGTCTTCTTTTCTGCTGACGTAATAATACTTGATCATAAGAAGTTGCAAAAAGGCATCAAGCCCATTATAGCCGTGACTCTGTTCAGGCTCACCTTTGCTTGTCTGCCTCCTCATTAGTCAGCTGTGAGTCCAGTTCAATGTGTCAACAGCCTCAGGTGTTGCATCATTTGCCTAAGAGGGACAGCAAGAAGGAATGAGACATGTTTTACTGGAGGTTGCATCATTCTCTTGGGTTTTTCTTTAAGAGGAAGAACAAAGGCTAGCTATCATCAGACAGAATCATAGAATCACTATGGTTGGAAAGGACCTCCAGGATCATCAAGTCCAACCCTTATCCCATCATCTCCCTAACCACTAGACCATGGCCTCAAGTGCTTCATCCACTCGTTTTTTGAACACCTCCAGGGACGGTGACTCCACCACCTCCCTGGGCAGCCTGTGCCAGTGCCTAACCACCCTCTCAGTAAAGTACTTCTTCCTAATATCCAACCTAAACTTCCCCTGACACAACTTGAGGCCATTTCCTCTCGTCCTATCATTAGTAATTTGGGAGAAGAGACCAACACCAGCCTCACTACAACCTCCTTTTAGGTACTTGTAGAAAGCAATGAGGTCTCCTCTTCTCTAGACTAAACAACCCCAGTTCCCTCAGCCGGTCTTCATAAGGCCTGTTTTCCAGACCTCTCACCAGCCTCGTTGCCCTTCTCTGGACTTGCTCCAGCACCTCAGTGTTCTTATACTGTGGCGCCCAGAACTGGACACAGTACTCAAGGTGCAGTCTCATGAGTGCTGAGTACAGGAGTACGTACAATCACCTCCCTGCTCCTGCTGGTCACTCCGTTTCTGATACGGGCCAGGATGCCATTGGCCTTCTTGGCCACCTGGGCACACTGCTGGCTCATGTTCAGCCGGCTGTCAACCAACACCCCCAGGTCCTTTTCCTCCAGGCAGCTTTCCAGCCACTCTGCCCCAAGCCTGTAGCGCTGCATGGGGCTGTTGTGGCCGACGTGCATGACCCAGCACTTACCCTTGTTAAACCTCATACAATTGCCCTCAGCCCATCGCTCCAGCCTGTCCCAATCCCGCTGCAGAGCCTCCCTACCCTCAGGCAGATCGACACTCCCACTCAATTTCGTGTCATCTGCAAATCTACTGAGGGTGCATTCGATCCCCTCATCCAGGTCATCAATAAAGATATTAAACAAGACTGGCCCCAAGACCAAGCCCTGAGGGACACCACTTGTGACCGGTCTCCATCTGGATTTAACTCCATTCACCACAACTCTCTGGGCTCGGCCATCCAGCCAGTTTTTAACCCAGTGAAGAGCCCCCCTGTCTAGACCTTGAGCCGCCAGCTTCTGCAGCAGAATGCTGTGGGACACAGTGTCAAATGCCTTACTGAAGTCCAGGTAGACAACATCTACCGCTTTTCCCTCATCCACTAGGCGGGTCACCTGATCATAGAAGGAGATCAGGTTGGTTAAACAGGACTTGCCCTTCATGAACCCAAGTTGGCTGGACCTGATCCCCCAGTTGTCAGGACATCATTGTAGCATGATCTCCCCCAAGATGAACCATTCCATAATCAGCCTGACTTCGGTACCAGGGAAGACAGGCCTGTAGTTCCCTGGATCCTCCTTCCTGTCCTTCTTGTAGACAGGCGTCACATTGGCAAGTTTCCAGTCATCCGGGACCTCACCTGATAACCAGGACTGCTGAGAGATGATGGGGAGCAGCTTGGCAAGTTCCTCCACCAGCTCCCTCAGCACTCTCGGGTGGATCTCATCCGACCCCATAGACTTGTGGGTGTCTAATTGGTTTAGCAGGTCCTTCACTACTATTTCCTGGATTATGAGGGTATTATTCTGATCTCCATCCCAATCTTCCAGCTCAGGGGACTGAATACCATGAGGATAACTGGTCTGACTATTAAAGACTGAGGCAAAGAAGGCATTAAGTTCCTCAGCCTTTTCCTCATCCTTGGTAACAATGTTCCCCCTCGCATCCAATAAAGGATGGAGATTCTCCCTGGTTCTTTTTTAATTGTTAATATATTTGTAAAAACTCTTATTACCTCTTGCAGCAGTGGCCAGGCTGAGTTCTAGCTGAGCTTTTGTCCCCCTAATGTTCCTTCTACATGACCTAACTAAATCCCTATATTCTTCCTGAGTAGCCTGCCCCTTCTTCCAAAGGTGGTAGACTCTCTTCTTTCTCCTAAATCCCAGCAGAAGCTCCCTGTTCAGCCAGGCCAGTTGCTTTCCCTGCCAGTTTATCTTATGACACGTGGGGACAGCCTGCTCCTGTGTCTTTAAGAGTTTCTTCTTGAAAAAATTCCATCCTTCCTGAACCCCTTTGCCCTCTAGGACTGTTCCCCAAGGGACTTTCTCAACCAGTGTTTTAAACAGGTTGAAGTCTGCCCTTCGGAAGTCCATGGTGATAGTTTTGCTGTCCCCCCTCCTAACTTGGCTAAGGATTGAGAACTGAAAAAGCTCCTCTATATACCTTCTTATCATATATGTACGCCCTGTCAGCTGCATCCATATGGAAATCTATACTTCAGTCTCTGTCCATGGCACAGTCCATTTCGTTTGGAGAACCACAGCATTTCTCACATGCTGTGGCAACACCTGGCATTTTACACCATCCCAGATTATGTTCTGCAAAATAAGGATGTAGGATTTTTTTGGAGACAAGTTGCTGGATGAAGAACAAAGCACTCCAGGTTCTCCCTGGGAGGTTGTACAGTTCACAGGAGCACTGCTAAAAGACTCAACTTTATTGCTGTATTTTAATCACCAAAGCAGGGTTATCCCATAGCAGAAGCTGATAGCCTCTTCTTCTAGCAGATAGTTATACCATGCATAGCAGTTCTTAGATGATAGACAGAAACATGACATGGGCCATCCTTATCTTCTGTATAGAAAGATGAGGCACCTTCAGGTCCCATCATCTTACTAGAGTAGATCCCCACCTCCAAGCCCCATATTTCCCAAGACATACTCCCTTCACACTCTTTCAAGCTCACGCCTAATCCATGGGACCATAGCACTTACGTTGTCCAACATACTCCCTGCTCAACGTGCTGAAGACCAGAGAGGTTTGTTTGGTGACGTAGTGGCCCTTAGTGGCATAACTGATATCCAAATAAGCGATCTCTTAGGTGCATAAGCCCTTCTTCAGCTCTCAATACTTGGCAAGCTTTTTTCCCCCAACCCTATCAGTTGTTGCAATAAAAGATTCTACATCACAGCCTCAAACATTGCTGCCAGTAACAACATAGCTACAGGGTATTGCAGGCAGAGCTGCAACACTTAGGCTGCCCAACACCTCTCACACAAAAACACAACAGTTGGGCCATTTCTGCAGGGCAGGGGTATCAGAAGTTGTTAATTTTTTAATTTTGTGTCTAAGATGATCCAACGCAGTTGGTCAGGCCCAAGACATTGACCACAGATGGTAACTAGGACTGACAAGAGTAAACAAGCATGGGACAAGGATTAGGATAAAAGAGTCTACGCTTGCTTCAGCATACTCCCTCCCAAATTTGCAATGAAGCCAGGATACCCAAATCTCACCATTCCACTGCTACACATCAACATTTGTCCAACTCCTGACAAAGCAGTCCCAAATCCCTAGTACTGAGCAGCCTGGAGAAGATCACTCTGCCACTGCTGCCAGCTTGTCCATGTGCTGGGCTGAGTGATCCACCAGCTCACGAATCACACAGACATCACATTCACAGAGCTGAATTTTTGCTGCTTGGGTTGTTTCTGTTTCTTAGCTTAAGCCAGACACTTGCATGTAGCACAGGGAAGATAGGAATGTTTTAAACCCCTCACAGAAGGATGAAGAAAATCACCTTAATCCTTATGCATAAGGAGACTGAGTTATGACACAGTCTTCAATAAGACACCACATACTACTTTTTCCCTGGCATTCCTGTCTCATCCAACACAAAGAATGAAAAGTGCTCACTTAATCAGCAGTCATTCAATATTTTGTTTTCCTCTTGTTGCTCAGCATGTGGCCCTTGGCCTTCTTTATGGCACGCTGTTTAAACCCTGCTGTGGGGACGGAATTCATCATTTCCTTACAGCCTCATCCTCACCGCTCATCGCTACGGCATCCAAGTGCTTTGAAAGTATTAACAAACTTACTTATGCAATTCCCCTGAAAATGCTGTATTACCCTCATTTTACAGAAAGGCAGCTGACACAGAAAGATGTAGCTTTTTGGAAAGGTCAAAATCACATCTTCAGAGCACGTGTTCTGTTAATTTCAGTGTAAATGCTTAGGGTTTAATGCTTCAAATGAGGCTGCAGGTGGGCACACCCAGAATGCCAACTGGGAAAAACTGATAACTGCGAAACACCTGCAGCACCTTGCAGGGGCTCCATGGCATGGACTGGGAAGGGATGCCTTTCTCAAAGACTGCATTCAGCTACCAAAGGCTCCTTTCCCCTTCTACCAATGCCTGCCTTATTTGTCATGTGCCTTCTAACTTCTGCTGTTAGTGAAAAGAAGGTAGAAAACAAAGATTCAGAGTGAATGGGAAAGCGTGGAAGGAACCTGGAAGCCACTGAGTCCACTCGCTTCCTTTGATGTAGAAAGAGTTAGCCCTGCCTTATCCCCAACGTCAGTCTCATGCTCCGAGGACCATCAATTCCTACATCTTCCCAGGTGACTATGTCAGCATTTTGCTGCTTGCAGAACGGTTCTCAATTTCTTCATGAAGTCTAACCTACATCTCCTTGATATGGCTCAAGCCTTTTTTCCTACCCACTGCAGACAGAGAGAGCAGGTAAGTCCCCCTTTGGAGGAACTGGCCTCTCCACAGCTCCAGCTTCTCACCACAGTCACTCTGTACATGATCCTGCTAGAAATGCAGTGTGTGATCACACAAGAACTGTGTTCACAATATATGGGGGTGGGGATAGGAGGAGCAAATTAAGATTCAACAGGCATCTTTGATGCTTGCATCACCTAGCCAGGTCTTTGCTGTTCACCATTGATGTTCTTTTAACATCGTTCTTTGTAAGTCTATTTACGTACATACATGTTGTTCTTTGTGAGTCAGTTAAATATGCATACATGTAAATAAAGTGCCACACAAATTCAGAAACTGATGCAATAGGTATCACTGCAGCAGCCAAACAGCACAGATCTGGTGACAGCCCTTCCCCAAAACATAACCAGAGTATTGTTTGAAGTTCTAAAACTCACTCTTTGATGCTTCAAGCACATACTTCCTGCAATGCTCTTAAACAAACACCCAATTAAATTTCTCAGCCACTGACATCCACGTTTGATGTTGATTAGCAACTCTGTGTTAAACTAAAATTTATGTCCAAGCTATTCCACCACATGGCTGGCTGCAAACCAACTGGGCTCTTTTAATCCTACCTCATTTTCTCAGAACAGAGCTGAAGCCAGTGGAAGCTCTGAAGAGAGCATTTACTGCTCAGATTAGCAAAGTTCCCAGAAAAAGAGTGGAGCAGATCCTTATAACTGGCAGGGGGAAAAAAATACATAAAAATCACTGCTCATTGGATTTCAGCTAGTACCATCTGGTGTAGCTCAGGAGATGGTCAAATACATTCAGCCAGCAGGATGCTCTTCTGGCAAGAGTTTAAGAGTTCAGTAGGGAAACCAGCCAGTTATTAAAGGTGAATTTTATGAATGCCAGATAGTAAGGAACAGCTTGCAAAATCAATCCTTAAATCAGCTGCCCCAAGGCTCCCTGCCACTACTGTATGTTTCTTCAGCTGCAGAATGAAATAGCAACAAGTTCCCCTCCGTGCAGCTCTGCTCAGTGGAGATCTCAATGTTGATTGCTTCATCCTACCTGGGGTGAGGCTTGCTGCCAGCGCTAGACTTTTGCCATGGAGAGCCATGCACGGTTGTGAGAGGGTGTGCTTTCAGCTTATTGAAAGCACTGACCAGACAGGAGAGTATATATGTTAAGGATGGGAGAGGAGTAATTATTAAATGTTTAATTGTATAGAAGGAGAAATAATTTATGTAGTTCACTATGGTCAAATGAAGTTGAGTTTGGCTTAGAAAATAAAACAAACAAACCCCCTAGAGCTTGTGTGTACAGTCTGTGTTCAGTCTTTCTAGGTATTTATGTGCTGTGATACAGTTTCAAAAGCTTGCACTAGTAATTTGAATGCCCCAGTCATACCAAACACTTAACCCATCATCACATACCTCAACAAGAACCTTTCTACTTCTGTATCATCCCACAGATGCAAAATAGCTGATATTCCAGATTTCCTCAGTTAGAAGAGTGGATGAACATTCAAATTTTATCAACATAGATTAATTTTATTAATACTAAAGAGCCTGAGGGTACAAGTCATAAAAGGAAAGAAGAAAAAAAAAAAAAAAAAAAAAGCCTTTTAACAATGCATATTGGAAACTTCAAATTATCTGAAATAATCCATTTCATTGCTGCTCATAGAAAACTAACAATTCACACCTTGGGGTGTTTACAACAGGAAACTATACAAGTAGTTTTGACAGTTCAATTCTGAGAAGCTCATCTTAAAAAAAAAAAAAAAAAAAAGAGAGATAAAGATACCACCTGTCCATCCCTGCTCCTGGCCTTGCTATTTGTACCCATCAAGTGTCTTGCAGGTGCTTCAGGAAGTGGGAAGAGAGGATCACAAAGGAAAATTTAAGCTCAATACTGAAACAATTCACAGTGAAACACACTATAGAATAGCCTCTCTGAACAGCTAGTAGAAGTTCAATCAGCTGGACCATCTAGGAGTAGACTGGCCAAAACACCGGAGCATGCAAACCCTCACAGTCTCCATCTTCTACAGGCAAAACAAAATCAACCTACCTAAAAAGCCTTTTCTCTCTTTAGTTATTATTCCTGGGAGACTGGGGACAGAAAACTACCAGGTTGTAAAGGTGCGGGGACTGTTGTGAATGTACCCCAGCATTGAATTTAGTCCATCATTGTTCCAGAAATAAAACACATTTCCTGTTTTTGCAGAAGGAAGCCAGGGTCTCAGTGTGGTGCTCTGCCAGGAATAATGTCAATTTTCTCCCCCGCTACTTTGTCCTGTGATCTTGTCATTCGGCTGCCACGGCCATCCAGCAGGCACAGGTAATCCCCAAAACAGCCTGATGACGACATGCTTTCCTCAGCTGCTGACTATAAAACACAGCTCATGTTATGTGGGTCTGGAGCATTGCTCAGAGGTTGTAGAAGCTCAGCCTCTCAAGCCCAATGGCCATTTTTCTGCTCCCATGTGGTAAGTGATGCCTTGTTTGCCTTGTGATGCGCCAAGGTTCTTTCCTTGTTAAGGCAAGGTGAAAACTCTGTCCATGGCTGTAGCTCAACAGCCCTGCCAATGCCACTTCTCTCCACTCTAAAAGTCAATTCCAGCACACCATGGATATCCTGTGTTTTTAACAGAAACATTTCTTTCGGTGGTTTCCCTTGCTCACAGCTAAACTCCAGAGCAGTTATCCTGACATAAGAATGGAAGACTCTAGGGCTGTAGGACATAACACCAGGCACATGAAAGAAACAAAGAATTTCCTTTGGTCCCACTGTACAAAGTTGATAGTGGAGACCCTGTTCCTCAGATGTTCCTCCAACCCTGCTTTTCTCTCTTCATTCTCCTTCACAGACCCTTGGTTTAAGCATTAGCTCTCAGCAATACAGGATTAGGGAACACACGTGAAAACCAACTCTATTTAAAGACCTTATTTCAAATACTCTTTCTTTGAATTCATTTCCTTTAATGTTGTTATTTCTGCTGTCTACACTGTTACCTGCAGAATTTGCCAGCAGCAGAGGGCTGGAAGTCAGCTCAACAGATGCTGCAAATGCCACTGCTCCCACTGAGCCCGTTTGAGAGACCGGTGCATGCGCACTTGGCTCTGATGAAGTGCACCAAGACCCCGAGCCCTGCAGAATTAAATTATGCTTCATCTTAGAATTAGTATAGCAAGATGTACTGTTCAGTCAAGCTTTCTCCAAGCTGTGATTAGAGTACAAACTCCCCCTCCTGTTTTTGGCAGTCACCAGCCTCTCTGCGAGGATATATCAAAGTCCAAATTTCTGTTTCCCATGGGCAAAGGCCACTTCATTGCCCACTTACTAGAGAGTGGAAAAAGCACCTTCATGCTTTCTCCTCAGGTCACTCCCCATAACAAGGTATAGCTTTATACAGTCAGCACATATCTGCCTCATTCTCTTCCTCTGTCTCCTCTGCCACATGGACTACACTGAGCTTGGATGACTATTGAACAGCTTGCATGCTACTGGGTCTCTGCTTCTGTGAATGAAGAGTCTTGTCACTCTTACACCTCTGTGCTTCCATTAGCCTGTTATATTTATTTATTTATTTTCACTTCACTTGAAAATTTTTTTGGGTCATGGACCGTTTCTTCTCAGGCTGAATAACTTCTTCAGGTCCTGCTGGTTCCTGCACTAGAAATCATAAGCAACACTGATATCTGTGATGACAATGTGGTGTTGATGATGGACAGCGTGGATTCCAACCCAAATTAAAAACCAGTCTGAACTTCCAAATCTGATTTTGGATCTCCAGTCCCAATATTCTGATTTCAGATTTTGCCTCAGGCTCTTTTTTTTTTTTTCTTTTCTTTTTCTTTTTTTCATTTATCGACTCTTGAGCAACAATCAGAAAGACTAGACTTGTGATCTGGAAATGCAAAGGCTTACTAATCTGTCTGGTCCCTGTTTAAATGACATTTTAATCTACTGCTAAAAAGTACTTCTAAAATTCACAGTAATGCATACTTCCACACATTCTTAACGCAGCGAAATAACTAAATAAAGCACCAGACATTAATTTCAAAGAAAATAGTTAAAAATGCCATTTCAGTTTAAAACATTGGTCATTTTCATATAACAACCGCTCTTCAACATAGTACCATTTAATCTCAGCCATGTAATTATAAGTACTAAAGGTTTTTTCCAGTATGTAATTTTCTCCATCATCAAAAACATCACTGCAAGCAACACCTCATGGGAAACACAGTAAAGACCATAAACATGCTTGATTACAGTAGCAGACTGTTAGGTAAGCAACACTGAGCAAAATTATAGGTCATCTGTGATTCCCTAGCATTAACCCTGTACCTGCAATTAATATGTGCACACGTTGATTTCAAAAGGCCACCATTTTCATAGCCCCAGCACTCCATGCAGATCTCATGCCTCTGAACCAGAGTTGTATGCAACGAACAAGTGCATCAAGGCAGTTGCCCAGAAATTGTACCAAGTACTCCTGAGAACTGAAATACTACCAGTACATAAAGCAGGAATGAGAGAAAAAAGTCAGAGGGAGGAAGGAAAAGGAGGGGGAGATGTGCTTTGACATGAGACAGAGGATGACAATTTTTGGCACAGCCGATACGGCAAAGGAATGAGAACAATGGACAGTCCCTGGAGGTCTGTAGGGCAGATCACAGCATCTATTAAGCACAAAACAAACAGTCCCAACTTTAACAATTTCCTTTACATTTACTGTGCAACTAGGAGAGGGGAAGTTGATCTGATCAGCAGTTGAAGAGACCACAAGAAAAAAAATGTAGATTTTGTTGAGAGCTGAAAAATTAAAATACTAAAAATATGGGAGCCCAACTGCTGATGGGCACCCAGTGACTATACTGGATAAAATGGTGCCCTCACCTCTGATGCATGGGCTTCTGCGAAGCAAGAAAGTGTTCAAGCCCAAGAGCTCTTGCTCAGCTCGCAACGTTATTCACTCAAAAGTTTTCCTAAATTAATAACGTGTTGGCACACTCAGCTCATGCAATATGAAATAAGCTTCCTTGAAACTTTTCTCTTGTCCAAAAAAGAATTTGTCTAGAATAACATAAAATATGAGGGATTAAGCTGAGAGGTCGCAAACAGGAAAAATACTTGACAGTATGAATATATACATGATTTCATTCTCAGGAGGTCTCATTTGACTTTATTTCTTTTTAAATTGCTAATGTACCGAACTGAAACGATGGGCTTTCTATTTCAGGATGTTAAGCATATTGGACTCTGAGAGCAATTGAGAGATGACTAATAAGTTTGTGCTCTTCTTCCTTCGCTCGTTCGTATTGATACGGTTTATTTTTCCAATTTGCCTATTTTTCAAGGTCATTCTTTAATCCCTCCTGGAGAGCGCATTTGCTTTTGTTACCATATACCCAGGAGCATATGGGTAAGGAATCTCACTCTGCACATGGAGGTTTAAAGATATAAAATGAAGCAGGACAGAGCCTGGAGGCCAATGGCTCTATTATACTTGTCAGTGGCTCATCTGGGCTGGTGAAAGCAGAGGAAGAAATTTTCCCAGTGTCCTCTCAGACCGTAGAACGCCCTTCAGTAAAACTTCACTACTTGGCTCTGTGATAGTCACTTTCTGAACTGAGTTTTGTGAACATCTAAACCTAAATAAACAGAAAGCAATGACAGTCTTGGACAATTTGGGGACTATTGGCTGCTGGGAACTCAGGCAGAGGAATGCAAAAGTTTGGGGACTTGAGAACGGGGAGTTTTGTTCATTTTGCCTTGTGATAAACTGACAAATGAAGAGTATCCATCTGCTGGAGTGGGTAGGGAAACTCCCAACATCTTGCTCTTCCCCAGCTGGCTCTCACATAAGTTGAATATCCCTGCCTAGGTGCATCCTGAAATCCATGTGCACAACCACAAGAGGACTGGAAAATAAACCCTTAAGTTCATACATGAGTCGGGTTTCAGCCTTTGCCAGGTAATGGGATTCCATAAGCAAGGGATCACTCCAGCTTGACTTAAAATATCTAAGTGCAAGCTATTTAATCACGCTGCTCCAAGACTGGTGATGTTTTGTATGAGCCTATCTCCTGCTGAGTCTCTCCCTGCACCCCCTTGTACTGTGTGCATATTCAACAGTATTTGTTAGAACAAGACTTCTGGGAATAGAAATTGGAAGACATCCAGTTATTTCAAGCTTGCAGCCTCTTTGCATCAAGCCCTCTGCAAAACAGGCTTCTTTTATGAGGATGGAAGAAGCAGTCCATTGATGCTCATGTTAACAGAAGACCACCACACAGCAGGCTTCACAACAGTTGCAAGTCCCGACAACTACAGCAATTCGCTGGAAGTGCTACAGACTGCTGGATTAATTTTCTCTATGGAGACCCCGAGCACCCAGCCCCATTTCCTCCTTCCTCAGCCCTGACCATGTGTGGTCTCAGTCTCAGCACACTCAAGGGTGCAGCACCCAGATCCGCATCAATGCTCCCTGCTCAGAGTCCTCAGGGGCTCCTGGTCAGTTTGGTGCAACCAGGTGCTACACAAAGGGAGAACTGTACACCCACTGAAAGGGAAAAACAGCACTGTTTTGATTTGCAGACAGTGATATCAGAGGCAGCACCTGGCTACCAAAAGGGGAAAGTAGAAAAAGCCTTATGTTAAATTCTCATGTTGGCTTTCAGGTGGCTGAAGACCATAACTATGAACACAGCCATTCTGGAGAGGGGCTTGGAGTAGCTGTGCAGTTGTCTGGAGGCTACCAGAACAAGCCAAATACATGGCTGATGTGAAATATGCTGCAAGACACAATGCGGACATTTAAGCTACCAGGCTGAAAATTCAGGCTCTACATCTACAGGTGAGCACTGAGCACAATAGCTGGGTTTTCAGGAGCAGCAAGGACTGCACAGAGCTCCTTAAATCAGTGATCTGTGCCATTTGAAAAAGTAGGGCACATAAAACCAGCCTCCAAAGCACATGGTTTGACATACAGCTTTTTAGATACTGCTGTTCTGAGACAAAAAAATCCAAACTCACTCTTGGGAGTTCAGCTATGGAAAATTATAAACAATAGCCACTGATGTGTGCAAAGTTGAACAAGTTACTAGCAGCAGCACTGGGCATGTAATAAGGCTTGTTTGTTTGGGAGCAAATCCCTTTTTTTGTTAGACTGAACCAAAAATTCAGATGTGTTTATTTCTTAACAAAACCAAGAGCAAAATAACTGAGAAACTCCAGTCTTACATTGGCTCAATTTCCTAAAGCTTAACTAATTCTTAAAAGCCTTTTGAAGCATAAAAATACACTGTAAATGATAGTGTTTCAAGATCCTTTTAACTCAGCTCAGCTATTGACTGAATTTGACCCAGGATACTAAATAATTTTCTTCTAGATTTTTCAGTTAATCTGCTGCTCACCAGAAACACTTTGCTCATTCCCAATTAGGAGTTTAGTTGGCAGGAATAGCAGGTTCTGATTGAAACTAGACTGTACTTAGAAACATCGCACATCTGAACTTCAGTTTCCTTTAGATGCTGAAGGTAAATGAAAAATCATTCAGGTGTGATTTCGAGATGATCAGCCTCCTAGAAGAGCATGCGTTCACACCAAACTAGAAAGAAAAAAACCATAGAACTAAACTGAGAGAGCATCAGTTAGAAGACACTGCACAAATCAGCAGCGTTATAGTTTCCCTAAGAAAAGGGGATGTGTTGTCACATCATTGAGCTCCTTTTCAACCTCTAGTAATTAGGGACACCTTCAGCTAATTTCAATATGCTTATTATACTTATAATATTAGGAGAAGGGTCCAAACAAGTGGAGATACCATAAGGAAACCCACATAAATGTCCTGACTGAGGAGAAGGCTGCAGTGCAGGTTCCCATCTTGGTAGATGAGGGAGAACTCCCAAAAGGAAAGACAATCCTCATGGATGCCAGACTATGAATACAAACCCTTTGGAAACCAGGTACTATTAGCTCCTCAGTATATAGCTTTTTTTTTTTTTTCTAGTTTCTTTCACCACTTTCTAAAGTAGTAAAATACAGTCATCCATTTGCAGATGAGGGAAGACTTAAAGTTGAAGAAAGGAGGTAGAGTTGCAGAAAAATAGTCTAGCTAGACACAAGCAATTGCTAATGATAGGGTTTTTTTTAAAAAAAAAAAAAAAGAAAGAAAGAAAAGCAGACAAACTCCCAATACATGCTCTGTTTGAAAAACATTTTGAATGCAAGAGAAGAAGGCTGCAGCAATAACAATGGGCCGTGGGGAGCAGCACATAGGCTGCATTTAACTCTATACCTCCTGAGCAGTCCCCAGCTCCCAAAGAGCAGCATATCCTCAGTGCTGGAACTTGACACTGGGAAATGCAACTCCTGATAACAGTCCATGATGAAGATATCACAACCTAGCTGGAAATGTTCCTTAAACTCCCTGCCAAGTAAAATGGTTGAGCACAGGCTATTAAGTTGCAATAGCTACCTACCCACTTTATTAGCGTGCACTGAATTTGCTTTGTTTAAATGACTCTCGGGGGAACAAAGAGCGGAAACAGGCATTACACTTGTTGCATATTTACTGCTGAACTCATTCTGCTACATTATAAGTGGGGGAAGATTTCAAAGCCTTTGCCCATGAGTTGGACTGCTTACCAAGACGACTTTATTCATAGGTACAAGCTAGGTCAGCATTTCCTAACTTTTTTTTTTTTTAAAGGAAGAATTATTTAAGGCCTTGAAAAAATCTTACACAGTGAGATCACACAGTTTTCATTAACAACCATATAAAAGTTAGGTTAACCTTAATGTTCATTTATTGCTTTTGTTCCCCTCTAATTGCTCAATGAAATTTGTTTGCTCACATGACTTGTGACACGTATGAGTCTGGTTTTTGTTTTTCCCTCCTCTTCACTTGGATATGTATCTGCTAATGTCTTGTAGATCAAAGCAGAGGAGGACTGTACTAAAAGCCATTCTCCCTGCCAACTAGATAAGCATGGTTCCACTGAGTAAAACAAAACTTATCAGCTGCAATGCTCAACGTGCATTTCCCCACACAGTATCAAAGAATTACTAAAACTGGGGCATTTGAGAGGTTTGAACATTCACATTTTACCATTAACTCCTTAACACTATTAAAAAAAATTCTGAAGCTGGGCAATGCAAATCTGACACTTGTTTACTACATCTTCTAGACCTTCAGGATGCTCAGACTTGTCCAATTTGCAACAGGACCTCAGCTTGGACCCATCAGGCATGAACTATATGTTCAAATGTAGCAATGCTTTTTAAATCTTACAATGTGGAGAGGTTCAGAGTTGCTTTGCAGGAAAATTAGCAGCCAAGCTTCTGCAATATCAGTCTAGAGTCAATTTATGAGCAAAACAGATGTAACTAAAAGCCTGATACTCAAAAAGGTCTATTTTAAAGACAGCTTAATCCTCTCAGCACCTTCCTCTTGGATCTGACACTCAAGCTACATGGTCAGCCTCCTGGCTCCTATTCAGAGGGCTTTTTGCTGTACTCCAGTAACCCCCAGCAAAGGACTCTCCCTGGGAAGCATCAGCGCCTGCATGGCTTGCATTAGTTTTTGTCACACTGAAAGGAATAACACACCTTCAGACATCCGTGTAGTTCAAGTAATTAAAAAGGGACATTGCAAACACACAGTTAAATTTTAGTTAAAAGAAGTACAACAAAGCATTTGAAAAAGCAGCAGTTGATTGCAATGAGAACAAATACAAACTCCTGTGCTTATTTTATGTGCTGAGTCTGTTTATAGATGTGAATAGTCAGACCTGTTCAAAAGCAACCCTAGGTTCTTAAAAAGTAGGGGGAAGGGTGTATACATGTGGGTGTAAGGAAGAAGAAAATAAGATCTTTTTAAAAGACCACCAGTAAAGTCAAACCCAGGAATAAAAAGCCAAGACATGTGTTCATGTTTCCAGATTTACTGTTGCTGGACTTTCCCCTTTCTTACCAAAAGAAAACTGAGCCTCTAAAAGACTGTGAGCACACAGTGACTAATAACGATAACACAAACCTCCCTGGGGCTGCCTGAACTTCTTCCAGAAATTAAAGGAAGAGCTCCATAGCTATCCTGATTAACTGTTGCATTTTTTTCCTAGATGTTTTCAAGCTGAGAGGTTGAAAAACTTTGAAATTTTGTTTAAAACTTTGGCAAGTCATCTTATTAACCAATAAGGTAGAAGGAGAAAAAAAGTGCATCTGTTTTTGTTTTCATTTGAAAGCATCACCCTTCTCCTAAGTCATAACTCCTCCCCTTCACTTTAGAAAGGGCATTTTCAATGTTCTACGTTTTACCTAAAGGCAAAAAGTAACAATTTCCATGGCGCAGCACATGTGTAGTGATGGGACAGGTTTTTGTGCCTTTGTGCACAGCAGCTGCCAACGTGGCTGGCCCCATCTCCCCCTCAGAGCAGCCCTGAGAGGCACTGATAAGACATTTTGCTCCTCCAGCACCAACTATCAGCATCCATAAGGATCACCACAGATGTTGAAAAAAAAACAGTTTAAAAAAAAACAGAGCTGAAGGAGTTCATTTCTCCTCCCTGCTCTCGCTCCCGAACAGGATAAAAAAATGCACCTGACTCAATGGAACAGAGCCAGGTTTTCTGGTACGATTATTTTCTGCTGCTGAACAATGACCGTTTAACACTACAGATAAAAAGCAAACTTGGCAGTGAAACAGATGAGAGCAGGGAGGAACAGGAAGGGCAAACTTGGAAGGAGTCCATCGAGGAGAGTCCCCACAAAACGCCTCACACCGAGCCTGCGGTTGGGCTTCGGAGACAACTGCTCTCTGGACAAGTGGTCTAGTTCCTTCCAGAAAGCTCAAGTAGGTGGGTACAAGCACAAATAAATACAAAAGCCAAAAAATAAGTACAAAAATATAGAACCCTCAAATGCGCTTAAGTATAAATAAAACCAGTGTTTTACTCAGAAGTGGGATTCCCCAGTTACTGTTCAAAGCCAATGTTTTAAGCAAGTGAGAAAAACAGGTTAAAGAAAAATAATTCTTTGAAAATATTAAAAAGCTAAAGCAAGCCAGAGTGCTCTTCATTCTCCCTCAGTCCGCCCAGGCAGACTGCAACACTTACCACACCTGTGTATGGGGGTCAAGGTACATTGCTGCATGTATTACATGCTGAATCAGCATTTTCCTTGTGTATTAAAGGTGAGCATGGCTATTTTGAGGGTGGAGGGAAGCTGCATGTGGTGGGATAACTGAATAATGCATGATGCCAAAAGCAACACATTGTACTGGAGGAGGTGGGATGCACATACATTCCCAGCCCTTACCAGCACCTTGCAGAGGACCGGACATCATTTAAACTGCTTCAGAGACTTTCTTCTTCTTCCCAGTAGCTCTGGGCATGTGTTAAATATTTGCTTAAAGATATATGCTGGAAGCCCTATCAGTGGGAGCCAGGTACCAGTGAGCAGCCAGATTCCCTCCACAGAGCCCTGCATCCCCCATCCCACCAGGGCTTGTGGTCAGTTACCTTCTCCACAGGTAGGATGAACAGTAATTAGAGGCAGACATTTTGAAGTGCAAATCCAGTATCCAAGAGAGCAACTAGAAAGCAGGCTTTATTCCTTATATCTTTTAATTAGTTTTGTCTTGGATAGAAGACATTTAAGCCTAATTTTCCAGAGTGAGGGAAGATAGGGTCTGTGAATGCTCTGAAAAGCATTGATAATTCAGGTAAGAAAAGTCCAGACACAGAGTAAGCAGGAAAGATACACCTTTCCAACCAAAGTAAAACCTCTGGATGGTCTGAGGAAGACGGTATTCCCAGCACTAAAGATTTCTCTGCAGGTCAAACATCATTTACCTTGCACACTTGTGCAATAACTTCGGTGGAGAGGGAAGCCAATCCTCTTGGACAAGCTCTCCCCAGCCCCTGCACCCCATCCTCCCTTTGCAGCACCAAACAGGCCTGCCCAGTAGCACTGCCCAGGTCAGGAAGGTGACAGCTATTTTCCCCAGCCCCTTTGGTGTCATCCTTTACAGCTGGTCCTTCAGAGAGGCTTTCTGTTCCCCCATCCTTACACCATGGGGCCAATGCCTAGCTGAGCCCTGGCCACCCCCCTAGTGCTGCTGCACCCAATGGGATCTACCCCAACCAGCTGCTGCTCTTCATCCCCTCAGCTGTTATGCACATGCCAAAGAGCCAAAAAAAAAAAAAAAGACAGCAGCTGCTGACAGACCTGCTGGCCAGAGATGAACCAAGGCTTCTCCAGGCCTGTGACAAAGGATGGAAAAGCTGATGCAAACAGAACCACAAACAGGTAACAGTCATGTCACAGGAGCGGTGCATTAGCTTTTGTGAAGTTGTCCCGCTGAGGCAACCCAAGGACACACACATGCACACTTCAGCACTTCCCCCCGTGCAGCTTTCCTTAGCCATTCCTGTTTTGAAGCAAAGCAGAGCTGCGTCCCAGCTCAAAAGCAGCACTGTGGGGAGTGGGGGGGTGGGGGGGGCACAGTCCTCCCTGTGCCATGTCCCCCGCTCACTACTCCCAAAGCGAGGAACAGAGCGTTAATTCTCTCCCCCACAGCTCCCCACTGCTTTCGCTACTGTATTATCTGTACAAAGCTACACAGAGGGAAAAGCAATCTGTTCAGAATCGTTTGGGAGCGAAGGATTTAAAAAAAAAAAAAAAAAAAAAAAGAAAGAAAATAGTGACACTGTTGTAGGCATGCACACAGAGGAACCTTTGTGTGCCAAAGCAAGGGAGCCAGCAGAGATATCTCCAGCAAGTCCCAGCAGCAGAGCAAGCTAGGATGGAATTAGCAACAAACTCATTGGCATGCAATTTAATCACACTGCCCAAAGGCAGACCCTCTGAATAATCTTGCTGGTGTGCTCACAAACACATTATTTGGTCTCTTCATCTGTGGCAGGGTAGCTGTTTGTCCATCAGTGCTAGGCTATGGGATGTCCCTAACAGTTTGGGATTAGGCAGGTAAGCATTAAGAGCCCCTCCCTGCTAACGTACCTAGCACCACTGGAAAGGAGGTGCAGCAGCCCCAAAGAGAGGGCAGCTGGATTATTGCACACCTTACTGGATTGTACCCATGATAATCTTGCCATGAGCTGGCTCCTCTGCTTCCTCTCCACATGGTCTCCAGCCCTTCCTATCCAAATATGAGCTTCGAAATATGAATAAATAACAATCAGCCCTCCGAGCAGAAGAGCAAAACGCAGGCAGGTGATCCACCAAGCACCCCTCCCACACACACTGCAAGCCATGAGATGGGTAAATCAAATGAGGTACCACTAAGGTCAAGCCCTGTCTGGCTAAAATGGGAAGCAGAGCAAGTCCTTGACCACAGCTTGTGTGATGGTGGTCAGATGTTTTGAACCAGGCTGTTGTGGGAAGGGTGGGAATTGGTTGAGCTACATATGAGGTTATAAATACCTATTTTGTCAGCTGTGCTATAGAAGCAAGTTCCTCGGTTAGTGGAGAGAAAAATTAATCACTGTGTGAACAAGTCACTGAACTGTAATCAGACCTTTAACATTCGCTGTCTTTAATAGACAGGTGCTCAGCAAGGAAGAGCTCAGCTTCCTCCAGGGCAAGCAAGGCATATTACAGAGCTGTGCTGCCAAAGCTGAGACTGCCTGTCCCTGTTTTGCTGGGAAAGTGGCAGCACTAGCTTTTCACACAGGCATACTGGTACCCTGCACCAGATATCAACGCTTATTTTTTATAGACTCCTATGGCAATGGATATCAGAGGCCAAATATAGAAAGGTTTCCTAAGGCTAGCTCTACACTTACCTGAGGTGTATTATACTAATGACCCTGTTCTCATATTAAGTCAGTGTAATCTGTGAAACATTCAAAATAAAGCCTCCAAGTGCCCTGGAAACCAAGATCTATGATTAAGGCCAGATAAGGGCAGAAGCTTTTCAGTGATCATCTGCCACTGTTGTATTCAGAGCTCAGTCAGCCTATTTGGTTACTGTAATTAAAATGTTTCTGCTTTTCTTTCTAGCAAAGCTTATTAATTTGAAATTGTGCACAAAAGCCTTACAGAACGCGCTTTGGAAGTGCTGCAAAAGGTAGTGAAAAGATGGGATTGCTATTCCTGTAGACCAGAGCTAGTCAGGCTCTTCATTAGAAATGGGAGCAACCAGCTAGAAAATGAAACAGACTGTGATGTAAGATGTCAAGGTACACTCTGTGGAAAGACATTCTTCACTGAGACACCTCAGGACTTGTTGGAAGTTTCTGGTTATTTCCAGAGAACAGCATTTGAGCAAACAGTTCGGCCAAGGGATCAGCAAGCCCTCAGCACAGCTCCCCACGCTGTGGAGATTGCCACCAGCAGAGTTCTGGTGTTTCACCCGTTATTCAACAGCTGCTGCCAGCTCTCATTCCTGTATATCACCTGAGCATAAGTAAAACACCATACATATAAGCCTGTGACAGAGGAGAGCATTAAAAGCTAACAAGCAAGCAAGTTTCATGCATTTGCTAGTACTACAGTACTAGCATCTATTTCACCAGCATCTATTATGCTGAAATCCAGATCTTGGGCCATTTTTTCCTTAGTTACATACCAGGGAAGCCTATTCACCTTCTTTTTCACTTCCAATTATCATCTTTTTACCTGGACAAATGCTTCCCTCAACCTATTCCAATAAATACTTTTAGAATACTAAAATAGGTCTATAACATTTTCTATTTAAAGTTTTTGTATGTAGTATGACATGTTCCAGCCTCCCACTACTGCTTGCAAGAATCCTCATAACTCAGCTGTAGGGTTACTTGTTGTCTTGGGACCAATCTAACAGACAAGGACCAAATTTTTTCAGTGTTGCTACAAATCCAGCAGAGATTTCTGCACCCTCAGGCTTTCTACACAGCCTTGACTTCAAGCTAGGCTAAATCCTGAAGTAGCAGATCCTGCTCAAGAGCCTGCCTCATTAACCAAGGCAATAATCACAGCTAGACTTTGCGATTCTCATTCCTGACCTGCTTCCAGTATCACTGCACTGTGTCAGGAAGATAAAACCAGTCTACATTCTCCCATTGCCAGCTAATCCTGGGAAAGGCTTCTGGAAGCTACCCTGCTCTGGACAAAGATGCTGGCTAATGTTAACACATGCAGTTTGGTACATTGTATGGTTCATGGTTTCTTCCTTCCTCTTCTCAGAACAGGTAGCTCTCAGGGTCATGCCACAAAGTCACTGAACCAACATAGCCAAGCCATAGCCATACCCAAGATAGCCAAAGCTCTTAAATTAAGACCAAAAATAAACCCAAACAAACCCAAAATATATACACAAGTTCAATTATATACAACCACATTCAAGTAGCACCGTAATCAACCAAACTGGAAACTAAGCCTTAAGGGAAGAAAAAAAAAAAGCCATGCTTTTCTTTCTGCCAGGAGTCAAAATTGTCACTTGGCCACAGAGTATTACAAAGAAAAGAAAAAAATAAGTAAAGAGTGGTCAGGAGTACTCTCAAACCAGCTGGCTTTTTCTATCAGCACACTGTGTAAGGTACTGCAAAGTAATTTATATACCAAAAGCATTTGGAAAATAATTCTAGAACAAAACAGTAAATAAGCACAATTGGCTGTCTTTCCAACATCTCAAAACTTTATGATCTATTTTGATTTAATTATGCAGAAATTAGCATATTTAATATTTACTTGGAGATTCACTTGTCACAGAACCTAATATAGTAATAGGAATGACACTGATGACACTGTTAAGCATATAAAGATTTTTATGGCCTGAACTGCCCGTATCTCTTTAAGGTACTCCAGGAAATTTAAGCATCTTCAAGTTTCACACCATGGCAAGATGTTCCTAAGGCAGTAAAATAAACCACAGATATTTCAGAACTTGTTAGTTCAGCAAAACTGATCCAGGTACTTAAGAGTTCATTATAGCAGAAGGAAGTCAAGAAAGGCCTTTGCTCAAACTATAAAGCCAGACTCGCTTATCTAATTTTCAGCTTACTGTAAAGCAATAGAGATTTTTAAGCAACAGCTTATAGCTAGGCTACACACACAGACACATTTGTATTGAGGAAAAGTCATTTCAAAGTTGGCAGGCTGTGCAAGTATTTCTGAGGACCACTATTTCCCTGTAATGGTAACAATCTAGATAAATACATTCTTTAAAATCAGCAGCAAGACTTAAATGCTTGTTCCTTTTGGAAACAGGGCATGTTTCTGGATGTTCACCTTAGTTGCTGTCCATCAGCATTTTCCTCCTAAACCAAGAGATTTCTTTCTGTTGGTTTGATTGTAAGGAAATTTACTGCTGAACCTTCCAAATAGCACCAGCCCTAACTTCAGGTAAATTTTATAGGGAATAAGATTGCCTCTTATAGATCTGCTTACCTCTAAATATTTTGAACACGCTGATTTAGCAGAGGACTTTGGAGCCAGAACTTTGCTGCTCACCATACAAGAGAGGGAGATCTCTCAATCAAATCTCAGAGAAGATTGTCTGCAGGTCAGTAGAGCCCTGGAAAGGACATGGGTTATGTCTGCCCAGCACCTGCCTCAGCTTCTCTCCATCCATCCATCAGGATCTAACACAGCAGGAAGTTCGGCCCCCTGGCCAAGTTAAAACTCCTCCCAAACACAAAGTCTAAGGGAGAGCAGCAGAAGCATGACCTCCAGCAGCACAAGACCCTGCAGTGGGGGCTTTTCTCCCAGGTTGAGAGAGATGCCCAAGAATAAAGAATAACCATGAACAGCTGTCTAGCAAAGGCTCAGCTGGAGAGGCCTCACCCGGCACCAGATTTTCCCTCAGAGTCACCTGTGAAATGGGTTCACCTGACTGCTACTTTAGCCTCTGTTGAACTCTTGCAGTCAGCATCTTCACCTCCTCTTTAGAACTCTTCCAGAAGCAAATGGTTCCCTCTCATTCCTGCCCCACACCTTTGCAGGAAAAAAAGCCTCATGGCTTGAATCTCCTGGCTCTACTCTCTACAGCTTCCTTCCTGACCTGTGCCAGACTTACAGACCTCTGCCAAGCTTTATTAATAACCACCCCCTATTCTACCCCATAGGTCTTTCTTCAGCCTGTTTACACCACGGACCTGCAATGTCTGATCCTAGCCTGCTGCACACACAAAGGGGTGCCAGCCTGGAATTTACTTGTCCCTTTGGACATGCTCTTAAGTCCCAACTGTCCTAGGAACCTGTTTCGGTCGTGTGCTGGATTGGCCAAGACATGAGGAGGATTCCAGACACACAGACAGGAATCTCACCAGGACAGATCTCCTTCCCAACTCTTAGCCTTCACTGCACTTTTGTATAACATTTCCACTCCCTGCTGAGAATGGAAGAAGTCATGGATGATTGGAAATTCTGCCTTAGTGGGGCAGCTCCAGAAAAATCAGTAAGACCATACCAGAATTAAATCATTGCAGGATTTAACACACTGATGCATTTCCATGTGCTTTTCTAGTTACCATAACTAAAGTCTTGCTCTGATGTTTCTAGAGCTACAGTTCCACTTGAACTGTACAAAAAAAAAAAAAAGTTAATAAAAACAAACATCTGGCTGCAATTTCTGATCTGGAAACCTTCTACATGAAGTGGTTTGTCTTTTTTTTTCCCCCGTTAAGTGAAAAAAGAACTAAGTCATACTTTGAGAGATATGTACTCCCCAGATGCTTTAAAGTTTCCAGAATTAATTCTAGGTTTCAGATAATGTTAAATACTCTGAGGCTTCCCATAAAAAGCCCCACAGATCAACAAACACAACCAATAAAACACAACACATTAAAGGAGAAAGTAGGAAAAAAGTCCCAAAGAAACAAGAAAAAACCTGATTTAATGTATTGATTCTTAGGGTTTGTTTGTTTGGTTTTTTTTCAGAAGAAAATGATCCAAGCTGAAGTGAAGCTTTGGTAGCATCCTTCTATACCTATGATTCTTCACTCCCTTGGAAATCACTGCACCTCTTCCATCACTGCCTGACCTTGAGCTTGGGTCCTGTTCACTGATTGCTGGCTGTCAGATGAAAGGACAAGATATGGCAGGGTAAAACAAGGTCATCTCAGCTGGCAAGGACCAGTGCCTCAGAAACACCTCCTCACCAGTGAACTAAAACAACTGCTGCACAGGCAGATGCATGTCAAGATTTGCAAAATAAAAACAGGCTGGAAATTAGTTCATCCTAAACATCTGTGCATACAGCTCAAAGCTTTCATTCATCCTGGGGGAAAAGCTGTAGGCCTGTTTCTCATTCTGAAGAAATTAGCCATCTTGCTCTTGTGTGAGTCAGTTCTCTCTACCAGGGCACAACCTGGGTAGGAAATGGCATGAATCTGCTCTACCCGCTCAAATTTTCCCAAAGCAGCTCCTCTGCAGCTTGACAGGCTCATTTCCCAGAAATATCCACTAGATATCCACTTACCCTGCCACAGGGTCAGAAAAACAGCAATATAAAACATCAGATAGACCTTGTCAGGGCTCATCAACTTGGGAAGGGTTTCACTGTTTCTCCTGGGCATAAACGCTCTGCACCTTGTAGAGGCTACTTCTAACAGTGTAAGCAGCAGTAGGGAGAAGGGGAGACAAAACATTTGCCACTGTTATTGCCTCAAAAAAGTTCTCCAAATAACTGACACTTTTACAGCTTGGCTGTAGGGAAAACATCAGGTTTCTTACCTTGACAGGAGTCAAAGAGAAAACCGTGTTAAAAGAGAACCCACACAGAAAGATTATGAGACACATGCATGTCTGGTTGAGTGTGCAGTCTCACAAACACCATCTTTGCCTGAGTTGATTGGCTCAGAAAAGCAATCATTATCACTTGATGGCAGTTTAGTTTCCATTTGGTTTTCTCTGGATAAGTTTCCATAACATCACACCAAAGCTGGCACTAACTGGCACCATCACTGGTCAGGAAAGAGCAGCAGTGAATAGAGATGTGAAGAATCAGGGCAGACTCCAGCTGGGGGCAGGGGGAAAACCCCAGTCCTGTTTTATCCCTATCAAGGGCCCACTGGATTTAATTGGGCTTTGCATTTTAGATAGTACTTGATTAAAAAAATGCAGAGACTGGTTTCTAATACTACCTGTACTGACATCATACCCAAGATTAACTTTTAAGGCATCCAAGAGAAACACCACTGATTTATCCACAAGGGATAAATTTCCTATGTGAAGTGTAAGAAAAGCAGCTAATATAAACTCAAGAAATCAGAACCATTATGGAAATATTATTATTAATTTTTAATACTACAAAAACATGAAGCTGTATAACCAAGGACAGACACCTGTTTCAAACATAGCCTTCAGTTTTGTTTTTCTAAGAAATTATTGATATTATATGAAGATTAAAAAGATATTTGAAAATAAGGATTTAAAGTCAATTCCTCACTCTCTATTACAGCCAGCCAAGAAAAGGTACAGCTATAGAGCAGAAAATGAGAACGGGAGACGTATTTTAGGAAGAAATGAGCCTGATGTTCAGGAATGCAAAGTAGGAGCTGGGGCTCCACCAAACACCGGCCTTTCGCCTCAAACATGGTCTCTGCATATTGTCAATAAAGATCTTTCCCAGCTCCCAGACTACATCCTGTATCACTTATTGCTAATGAATCCCTGAGGGGTTTAGATATTTAATATTGCAACATGAGAGGACGTCTTAGAAGAAAAAATTAAAGCAAAGGCACCTAGGCTTTAACCAAAGAATTAATCACAGTGGGCCAGATTGCCTCTGAAGCAGAGCTCTGCTCAGTGCAGGAGCAAACGGACATCACCTCCAGATGCATGGAAAAGCTCAGTCCAAGCCTGGCAAGAGCAGAATCAGTCCAAGGAGCACTCATGATTTATGCCATTGGCCTAAATTCCCCACATAAGGCCACCATGGGCAGATGACCAATCATGCCCACACCATTCCCAGATTCATGGCAAGAAAACAGAAGTGAGAAATGGGTCCAGGAGTTTGCCAGAAGTTTCCAAGCTTGCAGGAGATTTACCACTGGAAACTAGTCCATGGAGTCCAGGAGGGGAGAACTGGCCTTTATGTTGGATATAGATGACTGTATTGGCAAGTGCTCTTAGAATAGATGCAGCAACAGAGATTTTGCTGGTAGAACTCGCCTTGGTTCTGCTGGTGACAAAGCACCACAAAGTCAAACTGACAGAAAGAGACTGCTCCAGGGGCTTCTGCCAATATTAAAATGTCATATAAAAAAAAGTTGCTTCTTTGCATAGTATTATAGTCCTGGTAACAAATCTACATGTCCATTGAACAGCTCTAAATAGTATGAGTGGGCCTTAAGGGTAATCCAAGATTGCCCGTGTGGAGAAAGGCAGTATGTTGCCTTTGTAACACCTGAACTGCCCTACAGGCTCTCTTTGGGCTCCATGAGGAGGGCTTGAGAGGATGCAAAGGCATCCCTCTTGTGCTCTGGTTGAGGATGCGGTCCACCTGCCTGGGGTAGCACTGACACAATAGCTCACACCTTCAGGGCAGCTACAGTTCTTGCATTCATAGACACAGATTTGTTGTCAAGACACAGATACCATCATTATCCACTTTTCTTTGGCTTCCTGAAGCAGCATATGTTTAAAGATATTAGGATGAGGGCCTATCATGCCATGGTTTGTCTGAAATGGTCATTATCTCTAAAGCACACACTGCAATATCAAGATGGAAATAAATTTAACAAGACTTTACCCAGTCAAGAGAACATGGCAACATCTAAGGTTAACAAAAATAAAAAAAAATAGATGAGACAGAAAACTGATCCAGGATGGAGTAGGAAAAACATTGTAATAGGAGTACACAAGGCTTTGTGAATGGTAAGTTTGCTTAGTGTTCCCATTCCCACAGGACACTGTGGAACTGTTTATATGCTAGGCAAGGGGCATCTTCATGTATCACAGCTATTAGCTTGAGATCCTTAACTCCACAAGGTACATCAGGCTATCTTTGACTATAAGGACAGTCACTGATAATTATAGAACATGAGCAGGTACTGCCTGTTTCTCTTAAGCCCCACAGCAGCCTAGATCTCAGATCAGTTTCCATCAGTCAAACCTGTGTCAGATGCCATACTAGATTTATACCATCTGCAGCAAATCCCCATCTGCCTTGCCAGTTCTAAGAGCCTACAACAAATTCTGAAGTTGGGAGCTAATTCAACAGCAGCACACAATAGCAGGAAGTGAAACTTCATCAGAGCATCTGGTGAAGCAGAACTTTCTCTCCTGCCTCTGGATGCCAGCAAATAATGAAGTCCACATTTCAGTTAACAACCACCAGACCACACTACCCAGGACAAAGATACAGGGTATTTCCACAGTGTCAGGCAGCTGCTCCACCTACTGGATTAAGCCTACAGCTAAAGCAGTTTAGCTCTACCCATGCATCGTGAACATAGCCCTCTGTGTCAGTCAGTCAGTGAACCCCAACTATGAATAATTTTAGTAAGCCTTGGGGAGGTCACGAGTACTGTGGAGGTCCTAGTGCTGTGGGTGAGTCAAGTCATTGGAATGGGGAATAAGGAAAAAAAAAAATGGTAAGGCCACAGGCAGGCTGGCTGGTGTCCAGTTATTCTCTGTTCAGTCAGGCACTTGAAAGTTAATTTGTGAAGTAATGTGACCCAACACAAACTGTAAATAAAGTTCCTTAAAATATATAAACAAATTAGCATCGATGCTGCTGTTTCTAGGTTTCTAGGGTACGCAGAATGTCAAGTGACTGATGATGCATACAGAAAGCCTTGCAACAAAGGATCAGTATTTGCTGAAACAGAGCACATCATGGAGTTCTGCTTTTGACAGAGCTGAATGCCGGCATGTTCAGTCTTCCACACTGACAGTCAGCTAGGGAAAAAAAAAAAAAATAATTCACACCTTGTGCAGTCATTTTTATCAAGGTGAAATAGAAGGATTTTGTTTCTTTTTTTAAATATATATATATATATATGTATACACACACACACACTCACTTTCCATAGCTTTAAATGGCTGCACAGAGATGTAATATAAAAAGCTTTAGCCTTAACTGCCATTGAAAATTAAAAAAAAAAGTTTCAGGAAAAGACAGATACTTTTCTTTTAAGTGACCATCACACTTGGGTACTGGGTAGGATAATTCAGATGACATACACTGGGGAGGTTTGCTTTCATTTGTTTTTTTTTCGCTCAGGGCAGATAGCATTTTTCTTCCTATAAAACCTCAAAACCTCAAAGTGTGATAGGAATGAAGGCTGCAACAAGGCATATTAGTAATGAAAATTATGTCAGAGTAAAGTGCATCTGATAGAGAGTCATAGCTTCTTCATCAGTTGAGGCAAACTCTTCTGTAAAGACTATGCATACCACAGCTACTGGTGTGTAGGAAGGTTGTTAGTCAATATCACACTTATGAAAAGATTTCTTGTAGAGGAGGATCTTGTTCTGGGAACCAAGAATTAAGACATTCATATTTTATTCCCAACTGCAATGGAGAAACTTCATGTGACATTGGGTTACCTGTCATTTCCTCATCTGTATGACAGTTATTCGGTTTTAAGAACACAGCAAGATCACTTGCATCCTGAGATGGAAGGTTTAACATAAATATAAAATACCATTATTCTTAAAATGAAATGATTTACAGCACCTGGAAACTAAACTATCATCTTTATCTACCAGGGTGCATTTCATACCATGAGATATGTCACTCAGAGGAATTCTCAGAATAGGAAAGCAGCGTGGCCTATCCTAAAAATTGCCATGACGGGAATTATCTTTTGGATCCTGGGAATCAGTGCAGCTGTTTCACCTGCTGCTTTCTGAGTTTGGTGGGATGTTCTGACAACAACCAGTACCTGTCCTTATTTATGCATTTTGGATTAGAAAGCTGGGACAAAGGACTAACAGGCAGGTCTTTCCTCCCAGATTCCTGCTTTCATGGTTTGTAAACATGATGGCTTGCCAGCCACAAGGGGCCTGTACTAGCTGCCTGCATTTACATCCTCATTCCTAACCCTTGAATCATGGTGGGAACAATGAGATTAACCAAGGCGACTGCAAGAGATGACTCATGCAGCATACATACCTGCCAGGGTGCATAGCCACACAACCCATCTGTTTCCCTCACTGCTCTTACTTATCTTTCTGCCCTGGTTCTCCCTCTTTTTTTAGCATTGCTTTATTGTGTCTGGTCCGAGCAGACTGCAAATGCTAGCACTCCACACGCTGTTGTGGATCTCTGGGCTGTCTCACGACACATGATAATAGACAACCATAAGAATCCTACAGTAGCACAGCCCTTTCTCAGCAAGGAAAAACTCTCACAAACCTTACTAGCAAAGTACAGTTTGGAACATTACGCAGCCACCAATATGAGTCAAGCCAAAATACTCAGTATTGGGGTAGATGTCCTAGCAGATTTTACTCCTACTGCCTCACAAAGATTGGCAGAGCTGTCTATCAGAAGATATTTGAGAGGCAGCTATATCAGAACACAGAGGTGACACATGCACAGAGCCTTTTTTCATAAAAATAGGGTGCCATTACAATTCCTTGTTACACGCAGTGATAAATAGCACTTAAGATTATTAAATTTGCAGTATCACCAGTGGTATAGGAGGAAAACCCAGGGCATTTCCATTTAAAACATAAGATGCTGCCCGTGTTTTGCAGCCAGGGATTGCTTTGTTTTTCTTGTGGATTTCATAATTAAAGTAAGAAGAAGATAAAGGACTATCCTTTGAGGTTTGCAAGCTCCTAATGAGCTTGATTCTGTGGTGAGAATTAGTGGAGCCTGATGGCTTTGTTGAACAAACAGTCTCTGTCTGTGCAATATGTACACAGCTCAGTGAATATACTGAGGGGGAACTGAGAGGACATCACACTGCTTTCCACCCTCTATACTAACTCCTCAGAAACTGATGCCCACCCTGCCATCTGTTAATTTAGAAAGAAAGACCAGGTCAGACTGTGATAAGCATTTTTTACTTACTGTAGTGAAGCTAATACTTCTCATGAAGATTGTTTAACTGCAAGAAACCCTAATCAAAAGAACACCACCACCACCACCAAAAAAAAATGGCCAAAAGCCCCCCAATCCTTGCAACACAGGCAGGACAAGGGTGAGCTGCTCAGATTTCTCGCTTACTCCTTCCCTGACCCAAGAGAAATTAATCTTTATGCCCAATCCATCACTGAGCTCTCTGCCAAGAGGGCTGTCAAAGGTGCCAGATAGTGCTGGTCAGTGCATGATATAGCTGTTCCATGATCTAAAAGAGTTCATGGCATTTTGTGTTAGCTGAGGCAACAGTGAGCTCAGCTTCAGGCGCACAGGCGGTGCTGTGGTGTGCAAGCCAGAGGTGCAGGAGCCAGGCACATGTAGGTCCTCCCATGCATTACTGAGTGCAGGCAGACCACATCTGGGTCTGGTACACAGGCCAGGTACAGCAGAGCCTGCATCGGGTGGGGGAGGTTGGGTTGCTCTTTGCAAACAGATGATTTTGTGCCCATTAAACCTCACCTTGTTGACTACTGCACAAGTTAGTGAGCAGCTGTTCTCATTACCATCAATATTCAAGGTGATGTTTTGAATCTTATGCATCTGGATGCCTAAGGGAATGCTATCTGAGCTAACATCTCCAAAGATGCTACAAATTGTGTGATCTATGCTCTCACTGCTACCTGCTTAAAAACATTTCCTTACTTTTTCTGCCCGTACATAACAGGATCATCAAGGACATTTTTTTCTTCCTTACTAACATGTCAATAGTATTTCAAAGAAAGCTTTACCTTTCAGCAAAAGCAATACCAACAACCTACAGCCTATCTCAGCCAGGGGACAGTGGAGTAGTATAACATACCCTGGCTATTTCTTAGACTAGGATTTAAAAATCATTAATAGTGAATCCATGCCCAGTACAAGTCTGATCCAGATTAGACATGCTCAAACACATTTGTGTCAGAAGGAGCTGGTGCACACAAAGATCTCTTACACTCCATGGGACAGCTAAATCCAGAAGCATCTGTCCAGGCGGTACAGATAAGCAGTAACTGATCTACCAGAGCTTTCTGAAAAACAGGTAATACGTTGATGTGTTATCAAGAAACCTGAAGCCACATAATATTCTGTACCAGCAGTTTATGTTGCATGGTTGTAAGCATTTTGATCTAGTTTTAGGAAGATCTTTGTATCTTCCCAATAATAGCAACAGAAATCTGCAGATGCACATATCTCTCTCCTTGCAAAGCAGATCCAGGTGTTAAGATCCAGACTCTGACGTTTCTCCCTAGGTGCTGCCTTGCAGCCCTTCACCTGATTCACCATGAAACCTTCTAGCCCCAAGGACTGATTTACCCAAAGTACTTCCCATCAGTTTAACTACAATCAGTTAGTGATTCAGTTAATCCTTCAGAAACTCCTTTGGGGATCCAGTTGAATTCATTTATAACAGCTGTGGCTTAGAGCAATTTACCTTTCAGTTGGTAAGTTAATTGTGATATCAATTTAAAACTTAGTTTCAAGTTAATAAACTATCAAGCTAAGACATAATTGCTATCAGCCAAAATACTGTGTTTCCAGTTGTGTTTCCAAGAGATGTTTTCCATTACTGATTACAGTTAAGTCAGTTCAACTATTTGTACAGATCAGCTCAAAATCCTCTGACCCAATTACATGGTTTTTGGTTTCAAACATTGAGCAACACACAAGTGAATGATCCTTCCCTCTGGTAAACAAAAGGGTAAGGCAGGCAGTACTCGATACTTTGTTATTTTGTCGGGTTTTTTTAAAAAAAAACAAACAAACAGCTCAACACACAAAAAATGTGCTGAGGAATCACAGTGAAATGACAGCAATGAAGAATTTGACCCACAGATTTCCCTCTCAGTCCATAAGCCCACAGCTCCTCAAAGACCCCCAGCTTAAAGTACAGAGCATTTACCAGGTGCTGGGTTTCATGTACATTTTTGCTGTGCTCAACCCAGCCACCAATTATGGCCTTGTCTGTGTAGTGTAACTACACCCTAGGAACAAACCTATTAGCTACTCTTATGATACACAAGGGAACAGGCTTGTGTTTCCAAAAGCTTTGAGCTGGCAATGCTGGAAACTTGTTGAAACAAAGCTTCAACTAAAAGCAGTATGGTGATCATCCCAAACTAGTTTTACTCCTGACCAGCAGCTTTAGATTCATTAGCTATAAAATCCAATTAAATAAATCAATAGAATGAAGTTAATAAAATTAATTAAATAACATTGATGAAACAAGATTTGTTCTTATTTGTAGGATGGGAGAGGAGCAGCAGGTAAGAAAGTCCCGACGCTCTCACTCGATGATGCTGCCAGTGCAAAAATAAGCAGTATTGCTCTACTGAGCTTAGACTTGTTTAGTCAGGGTGCGCAGGGTGAAAGCTGCTCTCTTCCTGCCATCCTCTGCCACCTGGTTTTTAGGACTTTTTCTCTACCTTGTGGGGGCTGATCTGGGTTTGACACCTTGTAGGGAACCTGCATGCTGCCTCTCCAGCACATGCAGCAACTATGTCTAGCATTGCTGTTATATTTCAGCTCAGTGATTGAGTGGTAGGTTCTTTCTCAATTTCATCACCAGTGGATAAATCTTTTCCATTTCATGAGCACAAGTTTTTAAAGTCCTGTGCTATTTTGGGAGGGCATCAGGTGCCACAGCTATACACCAAACTATGTTGAAGTTTTCATTTTGTTTTGGCTTGATTGCTTTTCAGAGTTGAAGTTCGCTTCAGTTTTCCGTCTTGACTTTTTTTTTTTTCTTGGGATTCCCTTTGGACAGTCTCTGCTGTCCAGGCAGAGAACTTTGTTTCATTGCTGATGTTTGCTTTCCAGTGTATTAGTACTGCTTGACATGGCATTTTCATGAGTGCAACCAATGTGAATCTACTCGGTTTTGTTGGCTTTTAGCTTTTAGTGTGCCACTTAGTAGCAATAAGTGGTCTATAAAGTTTAAGCATAGAAAGATCCTCGTCATCTACCTATGCAATGCCAGACTGTGTTGCTGAAAAACCTATGTTAATTCTTCTTCATCTGGTCTATGGTAGCACCACAGGACAGCAAATAAAGAACTACTGAAGCGAAACCCCCCCCTTTCTCAGGTTAGCTATTCCTGCACAGCACTCAGCATCTCTACAGTCTTGTTTACCATAATACTGAAGGCCTGATGGATGGTCCCATGGCCATCCATACTGGCCATCAAATGCCTTCCAAAATCAATTCAGACAGAAACAAGGGAGCCTATCATTCTTCACATTCCTCTGGCACATCTTCAGCAGGAAGATGTGTGAGGTCTCAGGGTCGAAGCTGGCCTCGCTTAAGCTTTGCAACCACTTATTCTTTCATCCACGACTCTTGCCAAAGCTTATTAATGCTCAAACAATGCCCAAAAATGAGCCTTCACACTCTCTCACCCTCTAATTAGATCTGTGGTGTTCCCTCTCGCATACAAACCCTCCCATGTTCTTAAGCAAATATGCTGACACCCAGGCCAGCCTTATACAGTATCATGGAGACATCCTGCACCCATGCTGAGGGCAGCGTGCTTCTCTTCTGCAGCCAAAAATCTACTGGGCAGGGAAGAACCCAACTGTCACATTCCTTTCCACAGCTCTCGTGTTAAGACTATGCTGAGAATGGCTCTTATTTATTCTCCTGGCATAGAACTATGACACCAGTGGCAGATGAACCACAGCCTTGCTGTTGCTATCATGCCCTCTGCCCACCCTGAAAACAGTTCCTGCAGAAGCTGCCTTCACCAGCCTCACACAGCTGTGCTAGCTCTTCTGAGACAGGGAACCTTCTAGAAAATATATGTAGCCCCTTTCTATGCACTGCACCCACGTGAACAACATACCCTGAATGAACTGGATGGGTAAGAACAGAAGAGAGAACAAGCAGTCTTTGGGTGAGGCACTTGCATGTCAGTGTGTGGCAAAAAGCGAGAAGCTCTGTGGCAGGCTTCATGGTGTGACTCACTTTGAGGAGAAAGGGCTTTTTCCTCCATATAAATTGAGGAGGAATCTTGGGTTTATGGAAGAACTGCTTGAAAGGACAAGGTGCTCAAGTCCCTAGAGGAAAGTCACCAAGCATAGCTAGTGAGATTCTGGTTTTCCCATTGTAGACAGACAGCAGTTCCTCCTGAAGCACCAATACAGCATCTGACCAGCTCTGAGCAATTTCTGCCACTACTTTGCAGCCTAATCCATAAGGCTGTCATGATTTAGAGGCCTTGCTTTACCTCTTGAACAGAAAAGCAAGAGCCAACCACTGCACAGTTCAGTATCCTGCAGGGCTGCTCAGCATCTCTGTTTTAGGTACAAGCTGTACAAAGCACTAAGGAAGAATCAGACATGAGAAAACTACTTCCTAAGGCACCAAAATAGAGATGGAGAGTGGCAGATACCACTCGAAGGCTATTTCACACCAGGGGCAGCAGTGGTGGAAGGTGCATATAACTGAGCCAGACAAGACATAAAACATAGTGCAGTGCCTCCCCTCACAGCAGTGCTTTGAACTGTGCTTTCAGGGTACTGCCCACCACAGCACCCTGTTAGCAGCAAACAGGATTGCCAAAATGCCATTTCAGGCCCAGTGGCTCTTTATGCAATGGTTGGTTTCTGCTAGTGCCTGACACAGCTGAGGGAAGGTGATGTTTGTAGGCAATACGACCCGCTCTGCACATACGTACAACCAGAGGTGTTTGCTTAGGTATCTGCCACCTTCACCCACATAGTTAGGAGACATGGTATCTCATGTCCTGGTTTTCAGGCAGACTGCAACAGGAAATGAAATCAAATGAAAAATGGTTGGTCTTCTGCTGAGGTGGTTATGGTTTATAAGCCTTTAAAAATATTTTAAGTGACTGACAATCCAGAACCAGCATGTTTGATGGGTTTTTTAGTTCCATAGACCCTGGTTTATTGTATTAAAAGAGATTCAAAGAATGTAAACAAAGAAAAATCAGCCATCTCAGTTGGTTACAGCCTCACAAGCTTGCAAGCAGGCTTGGTTCTGGATCTGTTTTCTTCTAGTGAAAAAGTTGCTGTCTTTAACCCAAAGGAGGAAATATTATTTTTCACCTAAAGAAAGTATCAGCTGCCACCCAGTGGAATTAGAAGTCTCTGCATTATACCAGTGGCTCCTACCGCTGCCTCATCACTCCTCCCAGCTACAAGATTTTAGTGACCAACAATATGACTTGGTTTGTCTGCAGTACTTCCTGCCTATATATCATTTAGCACTTCAGAGAAGTATCGCCATTTCCATTTTTCACGAGGGAAACTGATGCACAGGAGCCAAGTGATCTGCTCAGTCACACTGCAAGCCTGAAACAGAGTTTAGACACCTCTTCACAGTGGATGTCCTAAGCATGGTTGGCTGCTGAGCCAAAGGAGATCCTATGGTTTCATAGTTTGAAGCAGACAGGACAGTGCAAAGCAGGGGGAAGAGACAGAAACACATCAGGGGCTAGGAGTGGGATTAAGCCTCTCACTTTTAACCAGGACAACTGGTTGACCAGTTTCCTTCTCTTTGTGGTCTTCTGTGTTTCTTTACAACTAAAATGAGCAAGCATTCTGGTTTAAGAGATGCCTGCAGGGATTTTGCAAGCTATCACCAGTTATTTTTCACTTTAGGAGAGCATGTTCCAGTTACTGCAAGGAAGACCTTGACATGTAGTAGGATCTGGAGGGGAAAGACACAGTCAGTGCAGCTCCCTGCAATAAGTAAGCAGCCAGAAAGTCACAGAGGTACTACGAGTGAAGAGGAAGTGCTACAAAGAGGCAGGCACAGCCCTAACCAAAACACAGTCAGAAACTGTCCTTGCATTAGCCTATGACCACCTTACATGTAATGGGAACGTGACCAACCTATCGGGTCTTATGGGGGCCCTGATGTCCAACAATCCCTTCTTCTGTCCACCCACAATTAACAAGCTTTAAGTCTCTATGAGCCTTTTCAGTGAAAGAAAGTTAGAATAGCTGGAATATTTCTTCCTCATCCTACACAAGCACATAGCTCTGAGCTACAGCTCTGTCATAGCTGCAACAAGATCTGGTAAACACCATGTACTTGAATGGGTGGAAGGTCCCTAGAAATTGGTAGTGGCAGGAAGAGGAGGTATTTCTTTCTAAAGACAGTGTGTATGCATGCATGTACTTGTGCACATATATGTATGTTGATTGGAAGATGAAGAACAATCTCATTTACAAGAGATAGAGATCCTGAAAAAAAAGGTAAAGCCTAATCTTCTCCAACCTAAATTACAGCAGCAGGATATTCATATAAACAAGTTATTTTTCCAGGAAAGGAACACTTTGTGCCTTCTACTATGCTTCTGAACAGCACCCAGCAAAGAATCATCATCAGTAAGAAGTGCACAACTTTTCTGTAAGCCTACATCTTCCTCCTTGAATAACTAGATTTGAAAAGCACATCTCTAAAGCTTAATCTGGATATCCAGGTAGCTCAGAACATAATGCATCGACCACTGGGATTTTAGGGATTCAGGGCAGACTGCCCAGCAGCCAGCAACTCAGGCTATTCCTGGTCAGATGGGAATCTCACCTTTCAACCCACCTTCCAGTTCTGTGCCTTTACTCCCTTTAAAAGCAAAGGTGAAGCCGACACTGACCAGGAGGTGAACACGTATGTTCAGCTGTTTGCCAAGGTCCCTGAAGACCCACAGTGGTTTGACAATATTTTCACTTCCCTTCTGAAAGTTCACATCACTGGAAGCCTACTTCAAACCAAGAGCAAACAGTGACCCAGGGCCTCAGAGTAATCCCAAATTATAGTAGCATTCTCTCTATTTGATGGCATCATTAAGCCACAACAAAAATATCCCTTGCTAAATTTACCAAGTGGAGATTATTTCAAAGAAGGGTTTTCAAGCTTTATAACATAAAAATAAAAAATGACCTACTAAACTTTTCATCATACCTGTGGAAGAAAAGGCACTTTCTATTGCTGTGTGAGGGGATTTTGAAAGGGTTTCCATTAAAAAATAAATCCCTGAACAGTCTTTACAGCAGCAACAAGCCTCCCCTGGTATTATCTACTTAATTGCATGCACTGCTGCATCAAAACCACAACTGGTGCAAATCACTGGCTGACAGACTTCACTGATCAGGGGCCAAGTTATGTTGATTAGCAAGAAGAAAAGAGTGATCTGTGGTTTGAAACCCAGGCAGATCTACACACGGAGAAGTCCAAGAAGAGCAATTCCATGAAAGCCCCAAGATTTGGGGAGGAAGAGCAGGAAACTAAGGAAAAAAAAATCTGTATAAACAGAAACCTTATTTACCAAACTAGTGTTGTTATTTAATCTGTTGCTCTGGATGCATAGTTAATTAAATACAGAGAATGTACTCTGCCAGGCAATCACATTATGATGGACACCATGTCCAGGCACATGGGCTGCTAAATTGCTGCCAAACCTTCGATCTGGAGCCATGAGACATAGCTGGGCTGATGGGCTTATTTCCTCTCTAAACAGGCCTCAACATGTAAGATACCATCATGTTCCAACCAGGCAACCACAGCAGACTGTATGTATGTAGTGCCATCTGTCTCTCCCTTGGGAACATGCATCTTTGGGTATCCAATTGCACTTCCATCTGCAATTCCTGCTTAGGCCCGTGGAATGACTTTTATACACATCAGTGTCCATAGTGCACTGATATGCTCACATGGGTATTTTAAGCTTTGCATCTTAAAATTGACTTTATCCTGGCAGATTTGGCCTCCTAATTCTTTGAGGAAAATAAAAAGTACACTTGCTGGTCCTGAAAGCTGAAGTGTCAGAACAAGGTCTCTAGTTATTCCAAGGAGTCACCTTACAACTGTCCCACAAAGTAAACCATATTTACTTGCTTGGCAAGGTACTACCACAGCGAATGCAGATGCACAGACATGCATGTGAATGCATGTTGAAGAGGGATGCAGAGGAGAACTGCGATATCAGAGTTAATCAGCCTTCCACGGCAAAGTGGCATTCCTTTTACCAGTATATTTCCCCACGTGAGAACAGGTTTCACTTGGCCCAAGAAATCCATGCCATCAAGCCGCTTCATGAAGGGCTCTCTCATTTAGCTTGGCATTGTTGGAAAGAGTTGCTGTTGCTGTTATTAGCAGAAGCGAGGAATCAAGAGACCTCTAGCTAACTCCGTCTCTACACCTAGGCTGGTGGCCAGGGCAATGGGCTACATTAGGGAAACCCACTTTGAGAGCTTTTCTTTTGGACCCTATGATCTGGTCTGCTCCCTTCAGCAAGAAGCACACACTACATGGGCCTCAGGGACTCTCCCCACCCCTTGATTCATCTTCCTATTCACATCTGGATCCTGACAAGCTCTTTACCCTGGGTGCTTGTTGATGGTCCTCCAAAACACAGCCATTCCAAACTAACACAGTTCAAGGTTAATGATCAAAAGGAGAGTGGGGTTTCCAAAATGATTTCCTATAATAAACAGATAGTTCAAATAAAGTTACTTGAAGTCTCAGGCAACTACAGGTCCCCAGACTGCTGTTTACCAGAAAGTTCAGCTCTCCATCAGGATTACATCTTTACTTCTGTTTCACATTAACCACATAATAATGAAAACATAGGTACAAGTAAAAAGTTCCTAAAATGAGCTTGATCTACAAATATACTTTAAAATGTTAGTCACCTTTTCATCATACCCAGACTTTAAATATACCATGTTTTGTTTAAAAGCCATAACAGATAGAAGCTTTTTATTTCCAACACTTTTTCCTCATGATCTAGAAACATGCCAGGAAAGGCAAAAGACTGCTCAGGTACATTAGTGTATGGTTCAGCTTTGTCTCTAACACTATACACATTGATCTTTGAATGAGAGTTCTAGATAATATTGGTAAATATGTTTATGAAGTCTCTTTCATGGCAACAAATCAGTTAAACATAACACACAGAGTAAATATATCTTAGTTTCATCAAACAAGAAGGTTTATTTTTCTCCATGAAAACCACCCCACTGAGAACACACTCTTCCACACTGGTTAGAGGTGTCTAACTTTGCTCCCCTCCACTGTCTTCTTGTTAGACATCCAAAATAGGCAGTTGAATACACCCAGTAAGAGTCCAGCCTCCGCATAGTCAGAGAAGCACCTATGGATTGGAAAGGGCATTTCTACTTTGACTGTGTCCAAAAGGCCCAACTGGGCTGCTTCAGAGGCCACAGCAACAGCAGGAGACCTCATGGAGGCTGGCTGCTGGACATAATCTTTGTAGCTGTGGACATGACATATAAGGAATTTAGTTTTGAGCGGAGCTTCATTCAAAAGCAATGTCTGGACAAAAGTCTACAACAATTTACCTATCCTTTCTTCTATTGTTAACCTGCCAGTCACTAGGGAACAGCACATAAGAGCAGCTAAAGCGGAAGAGACAGCTGTGAAAGGATTTAGAGAACTCAGAAGTGGGTACCAAGAAATGACAATTTAAGCATTTTTGTAATATATTGTTCAGCGCAAAAGGGTCATTGTGAAGATCTAGAAAAGTGTCAGTTATTCTTTGGAACCTTTTATTCCAAAAGATACATCAGTGTTTTACAGTTATTATGATGGCCTGGCCATGAGGAAGAATTGTCTTGTATTAGCTTCAGTACAATATGATGGTTCCTGCCTCAAAGATGCTTAATGAGTCATTAAATTATAGAACAGACAGGCTACAAAAAAACCCTAAACACACCAGGAGAGGGAATTATTTGGTGTTGCTTTTGAAAATCAGCGTAGTAAGTAAGAAGTATCTAGTCAACATTAGCAGCAAATGCCAACTCTTTTGCCTGCATGAAGTAAAATTTCTGCCAAGATTAAGACAGGAAACTGATTCTAAAGAATGGCTGTTCTGGCTTGATCCAACGACTCCAGGAGAGTGGCTTATTTCTGGAGTCTAGTGGGATTTCTTTGCACTTCAGGGGAAAGAAGATGGAATTCTTTCTCATAGCACTCCTGTGTCTTCCCTATGAAGTGCTTGTCCACTGGATGCAAACCAGAATACAAGATCATAATTCCCATGCCTGCCTTCCCCACTTCCAGGCCAATTGCAGCTCTGGGGACAAGCAAACAACATCACAGATTCCACTGTTCAGGGACTGCCTTTGTCACTGACTTTTCTGCCTGGAGAGGTTGAAGCAGGCTTCCCAGGCCACCTCTCTTTTTCACTTACCTATCCATTATCTTGTGGCCATCTTCCTTACTGAAGGTGGTAAACCTCTTCACTCAGTTTGATCATTGGTCTTCAGTGTTATTCAAATGATTTTATCACTGAATCTCTAGCCCTGCTCAGTGTAAAAGCAGTTTCTGCAAGCATTGCCTCATGGTTATAAGCTGCCACCCCAAATCAGCTGCTGCATGGTCATGTGAGGCTCTGGAGTGCAGCAGTAAACAACACAGAAGCATGACCTACTGCAAAGCCTCTGACTGAATAATGCTCACAAGAAGTACCTTCTTCTGGTAGATAGTGGACAGAATGATTCCACATTTACAAGATTGAAACAGATGTAATCAATGAAATGATCCTTTTCATTCCTTCAAGCAACAAGATGATTGCTTTTCCTCTTACAACTCCCACTACATTCACAGCCTTCTAAAGCTATCCCAAAGAGTGGTTCCTTTCATCCTAACAGCATTATCAGTCTAAACTAATAGAGAGCCATCAAGCCAGCAGAGAACTAAAGAAACATCTTGTTGCTTGATGAAAGGTTATATTTTTTTCTCTAACTTTGTCTGTTAAATCCCAATCTATTGGGATTTATGACAGGCAAGAAGTAATGGAAAACCAGATAAAACTACTGCAGTGATTCACCTACAGTTTCTAAACGAACTCTCTAACAGAGGAGAAGCTCATTTTTTTCCTGCAATACTGAGAGTGATTCACCATTGCCTCATTTACTGCTGTGTTCCCACCATTGCCCAGAGTACCTGAGCAGATATGTGATGAAGCAGCAGCAACAGCAGCCAGCAGTGCAACATGACAGTCAACAAAATCACGTGTCTGAAAGCCAAGACACTTACAGAAGCCTCAAACTCTTGGAAACAAATAAGACTGAATCAGCCCATGCATTTTGATTTTGGAGAGTCATATAGACACTCATGCTCTAAAGTATCATCTATCCTCTTCATTAAGGGCCATAGGAAAGACAGAGAATCAACCGATAACAGCTGGTTCAAGCCTCAGTGTCTTGCAGATCATTCTCAGAGGCAAGCCATACCATAGGTTTCTTAAATCCGTTGACAAGCCTTTATGGCTCTGAACTCAGCTGGAAGAGCTTTGTCTAGGTAAACACAAGCTAGCTTCTCTGTGAAGTGCCTTAGTGCATAGTGCTGCTGCTTCACGTGAGAGTACAAACACTGTCACAGCAGATGCAATACCTTTGAGAAACTCCATCAAGCCTATGCCTTAATACGCCTGTATTTTAAATAACATTAAGTGTATTGGTTGACTCTTATGCTCCCTTCCACAGGGACAAATGCAAAGTGAGAAGCAGCCAAGAAACACAATGGTTGGAACAGAGTTAGTGAAATTAACTGATTTTAGTTCTGGCATTAAGATCCAAATTCTCGAATTCTTCCTTTAAGGTGTAAAGCTTCTTCAGCATATGGAAATGCTGGTGAATATTCAAATATATATGTACATATATACACACACACACATACATATACATGTATGGCTCTGTACATATATTTAACTCAAATATTTGCATTTGACTCTATAAAGAGCTGCATTCCTTCAATCACACCAGAAATGGGCAGTCCTACATGCAATATTTCCCTAGTAACAGCACTACACTAAGAATGACATGGTGGACTCTTTCCAGATTGCCATATCGTAATTATTATGGTATAATTTCAAACAAGAACAACGTGTAATCACAATATTTAGTATGTCACCTAATATGTTTTAAATTATTCTCCTTAAACAGCTGAGATTAGCTTCCTAGCTAATACATTATAATTCAGTATTATAAGAGTCCTTTCTTATGACCAGGAAAATATGATAGCTATAATAAAGATGAGAAAATAGAGCTCAAGAAGCCAGCCCAGCAGTTAATGTCCTACCTGGGCTAGGTTTTTAACTCTTCAGCAGACACAATACAAATATAGCTTAGAGAGCAGTACGAGTCTCTCACTGTATAACAGCTACTCTCTTATTTAAGGGCAGCAGAAAAGCGAGTGTAGTGGGGCAGGTCGGGTCTGCAGGCAGCAGGAGGGTACGCAATGGAGGAGAAATCCCAGGCACATGTATGACTTGTAACACGCTTCTTTTGCACTCAGAAGAGCTATCTTCCTGACTCTAACACAGCTGCTTGCACCACTCAGTAGCACCACCTCAGGAACTGTGCCTTAAAAAAAATAATTCTATTTTTAATCTCATTCAGTTTTGGCACCACCTAAGTGTGCATTTGAAATAATTAAGAGGCTAGCAGAAAAGCAAAGAACAGCACTGTCAGAAACCACAGAGGTCACCAAAAACAGTTCCCTGTAATCACAGGCTATCAGGTCACAGATAGTAGACTTAAAACATCACCTCCACTTGCTCCCTGTGTGCCACAGTCCACAGACCTTCCTCTGAAGTCCTAGACCCTCACCTCATGTGAAAACAGAGTTTTTCTTTTTAAACTGCAGTTGCCATCTTTCTCTCCCAGCTAGAAGGGTTTGCTATGCCCAGAGCATACAACGTTGGGGAAGGTTAACACAGTCTTTTGGGGGACACTCCTAAGCCAGATAGTTTTGTTTTACACAAAACCCAAAGGGACACAGGAAGATTCAAGTCTCACACCACCTTACTATTACAAATGTGGCAGCCCACCACATCTTAGAGGCAGTGATCCATTTGTGTATTTGATCAGGTACCTCTGCCAGGATGAGGAGCTTTAGGGCAGATGAGGGTGTAAGACTGTCGCTAGCACTACTGCAGGAAAGGGAAGGGCTCCAGCAAGTCCTTGCTATTTTCACAGCATGGCCACAGAAAAAAAGCCAGAGGACAAGCTAGGATGGGAAATGCAGTCACTGAACAAATGGATATTTGCAGCAAGGAAACGATGGTAGCATTTATTTATATTTATTTAGTGACTTGCTGTCCTGAAAAGCAATCTAACCTAAGAAACACAGATTGCAATATTGTTATTTTGTAGGTTTTAATAAAAGGTTCTGTCTAGGATGAATGTGGAAGGCATTAATATTAATGTCCAATTGAAAGAGGGCTGATTGTCAGTTAGTGCCATTCATCTCCTGAACACCAAACCCCAATCTCTCCACTCACTCTGCTCATCTTTCTTTTCTTTAAATTTAACTGCTTTTCTTGCTGTGACCTATTTTCTAAAGAACACATATTCAGCTAATGCTGGTAGATCAAAACAAAACTGTAGCTGTGCTTCCTTTGAACAGAGATACATCCTTTGCATTCCAAATAAGACACATCAGTAGTTTTGCTGGCATTTATTTCTAACGGGAAACACTAGATCTGATGGGATGCCTAGCTTAGTCTGAGAATCAGTCATCCTTATTACCAAAAGTATTTTTGGATTACAGCAACAACAGCTCATTATTTTCCTCAAAACCAGCTGGGACACCTCTACAAGTAACTCAATTGCTGTCTCTTATCCATAACAGCCAATAAAAAGCAGATGGGAATAGCTCGGCTGATCTGACTTTTGATACAGTTGTCTCCTGCTCTGCCTCTGATGGGTTTGCTAGCTGCTTCTGAAGCCTGTTAGACCCTTACCAAAGGTATTAACTGAAATGATCAAGCTGAACCCAGTGGGAGGAAATACCTTTGTGATTCTTCCTACAGTCAGTTTAGCACAAGACATGCTCAGCTTTGCTTCAGCACCTGATTACAGCTCAAAGTCTTTCTACCCTTTAAGGTATTGCAAAAGAGTATTTACCTTCATTGCCCTGCAGCAGCCTGTGGCCTTTGCAATGTATATTCCCCTGTTGGTATGTATCCTGGGTTGACCAGTTCATTTCATCAGGCAACCCCAGCAAAGCACTTCAAGGTGAGGACCTCCCTTGCTGGGCTCTCCCTTGCCCCAGGAAAACAGCTGAACTCATACACAGGAACTGCTGGAGCTCAGCAGGTACCAAACCATCCTGCACAGGGACAAGGTGCTGCTGACCAGAGCAGCGATTTGTGGAGGAGGCAGCCTGATCCACAGCAGCTGGAAGCAGCTTGCAGATGAGGCAACAGGACATCCACTTGCAGGGGTCCAGCAGGAGCCAGGATCTCTTTTCCCACAGAAAATAACTCCCCGAGTAACAGGATCTTGCCTCTCAGATCTGACTTAGAGCTTGTCTTCATCTCGCTGGCCCCAGGTTAAGTGGTCTAAGTTACACACAGTGGGGATATCCCCTGTCTTCCCTAATACGTGCATTGTCCCTAGCCTCACCCACGAGATGGAGGCTGTGCATTGGAACAGGAGATCCTGTAGGGGAAAGTTTCAGTCTGGGGAAGTCAAATCTTCGTATCTGTCACTGTTGAGCTGCATCCTTGGCCATGTCACAACACTGACAGCACTGGTCCTTAATGGCTTTAACAGAACCAGTTTTCTCACTTTCATAACTGCTCCTTGAGCATGTGTCTGACCTGTGCCTTTAGGAGGCCTGTCTCCACTATTTCCCCCTAAAGACTGTGTTTTTTATGGGCTTATGCACACAGAACTCTTTATTCCTAAATATTTGAAGTTATTTTAAAAATACCTCTTTTCCCATTGCTCCCAAAAAGGGCGCTGTTGAGAGCCTGTGAACTGCACACATTAGAAGACAAAGGTACACAGACAAAGAAGTCAGAACAAACTTAGCTACTAGGTTCCATTAAAATCTTTTGTGATGGGCCAAGAGTCACATCTAAAGGTCCTCACGTTTGTGGGCATCATTCCACTTGCTTCACTAAGAGCTGGATCAGGACCTCAGCTCTCATCCAACAGCCCCTACCCTGTAAACTGCACAGAATTTTTTATCTGTTGTAACTGGAAAAAGGCTGAATTGACTCTGCAAATATTTGTAGCCAGGCTTCAGGGGAGAAAGGTGGGCACACTGATAGAACAAGTGCAGTCATGCATTTGTGTTCGCTTTCAATCAGCTCTTTTTAATCAATTTTTAAGCTTTATAGATTATTCCATACACCTAGATTTCTTTTCATATTTGCTTTTGGAACTGCAATTTTTAAAATGTTTCAATTAGGAAAAAAGAAATTGTGTTTTTGTGGGGCTTTGACTCTTGATCTGGACAATTTTTAGCTTGCATACACACACATATATATGTGAACATTTGAAAAAATTCTGTAAAAAAGTACATTTTAAAGTATTCTTCAAAGATAATTTTTTTTTTTTCTGTGCCGGGGGATGGGGGGGCACGGGGTGGAAAAGTCAGATGTTTTATACTAGACCAGCTGGAAGACACACAGTTCTTTAAGATAACATGATGCCAGGTCCTCAGATCATTTCTCCTTATTTGTTCAATGTTCAAAGAGCCTTCACCTTGATGAAGGAGGAAAAAAGTGCTGGATTTGATCAGCAACCAAGGACATCCTGAGAACAGATTTTTCCTTCGCCATCCCGTCTGCTTCTTTTCAGGTTTTTCAGTTTGTGACAGACTGACCCACAGGACTCATGCTTCAAATGTGATGATCAAGGTTGTGCTTCTTGCTTGTACAAAGGAGGATTTGTGTTTTCTAATGCAGTGATATGCTCTGAATCACAACTGTACATGCTCTAGCATCAGTTTTTCATAGTTCTCCTTCTGCTCAATATTGGATGCATCTTAAAAATGTTTTCTGTAAAATGAAAATAGAAAGGTTTTTTTTCCCCTCTTTCCACATGATTTCCAGTACAGAATAGATCACAGCTCAACAGCCTTGAAGAATTTGGTGCAATACAGCTGCAGACAGCTATTGCAACCTTCCGCAAGACTATCTTGATCTTCTAGTGCTTCAGTGACTAGCTTTCAAATGAATTATAAGGATCCTCATATTATAAAAGTAGGGGCACAGAAGACTGATGGCCAGAAGGAATAAGATATGAAGGAATAAAAAAAAAAAAACAACCATAAAGCTATCCTTCCTATCTTCTGCAGTTTCGCTTTTAGACAACCAGAAGACCTTCTAACAACACAGTCCTATGCCATGGGGAGTTTGGAATGCACGTTATGAGTGAGAAACTCAAGTACTGCAGGTTCATTTGGGTGGACACTCTTGAAAGAGGAGAGATTTGATTCTAGAACAGCTACTCAGTTTTCAAGTGCAGTACCTCTCCAGAACAGAGTCATCTGTGTTTCAGGTGAGGGAGCCAGAAGAAAGGAGCTTGCCAAAGGAAACCCATCACATTACTTCAGTGATAACCAAACTCACTGTAGCAGAATAACACACTTAAGCCAGTCAACAGCCCTAGTGCAGCCAGACTTGTGTCCCAGTTTACAAGAGCAGTCACTGCTACTGCTGTTTGCATGCCATTTCAGTCCAATGAAATGCTTCTCTTCTGGAAAAGCAGGTGTGAGCTCCTCAGTCACCTAGATATTATTGAAAATTCTGCCCTGCTCACATTAAGAGGAGAATAACATTCATTACAGTTCCTAATTAGCACTAGTTTTGGCAGAGGGTTGTATGTAGTAAATGTGCAATAGTTAATGAGTATGTGGCAGATGTTAGTCATCTCATTTAACGTGCAGCTGGCAGAGGTTCCTCACAGAGTAGGATGGTGAAGAGGAACCAACCACAAATACTCCTTGGACCTAAACCATTCCTTGCAGAAGTGTTTCTGGGCTGCTAGCTGACCTGCCTTCCACCCCCCTGCCCAAATCACTAATTCCTAGAGGACCATCTTGATTTTTGTTGCACTAGCATTATCCCCACATTTTACTGCTGCATGTCTCTCAGAGGAACGCAAAGCCGTAAGAGGTTATTTTCATGGAGTAAAATGGGTAAAATCCCACAGAGCCAGCCAAATGCTAGTCAGAGGCACACGTACAATTACTACCACATATCTCAGAGCAGTCCCAGTTCCCTCTAACTTTAGTTTGACTAGAGAGCTGTGCCCTGTGGCTGCCAGCAGTGTAAGAAGTGACCACCATAGCCATCTCTATCGGGCAAGTAAGAACACCAATAAATATCTGTCAAAAATTCTTCCCATCAAGGAGCTGCTGCCTTGTCAGGAGAGCTTCATGGCTGGCAGGTGGCTGTTGTGGTGGCCAAGCATCAGCAATAAGCTGTGCCTGGCCACAGGCTCAGCTAAAACCCATACATCACAGCAAGTAGTTCCTTAACTCTTCACCACTGGCAGCATTACAAGAGCGCTCTATTAAATATGAATATCCTATGGTGTTAAGCTGCCACCTGCTATAAATAGCAAGGCATTCATTTAAATCATTTTATTGGTATATGGAAGCCTGGAGCTGTTTTGCTTTGAGATTTGAATATTTATTGCCATTTGCAATGTTCTACTGCTTGGTAAGCTCACCTAAATGGTGAGCCACTTCTTCCATTAAACACTCATTTTCATTTTCTTGAGCACTGCAGAACTGTGCTGTAGAAGTTGCAAACAAAAAGAAATCTGCAATTTGGGCTTTATAAGAAAAACACATTTTTAAAATGGAGCGGGTTTAGGGGTGTATTTAGCCAAAAGACTCATTTTTAACTGTAGTTAAATGAAGGATTAATAACAATTAACAAAAATAAAACAAATTATCATAAATCCTTCGATAGTCTTGCCTGGAACATCAGTTCATCCTGAGTGCTTTTACCAGCATTCATGAGATGCAGCTGCACTCACCTTGGAAATTTTGTTGATGCTTGCTCAAAGAAACAGTTCCATGTTAAAGTAGTAAAGAACTACAGTTAAACACTGTGGAGGAGGAAAATAAGAGAAGTCACCAAGCTCAATTTCTATTGTAGGATTTTTCTTTAGTGCTTTTTCTTTCCCTTTTCTCTTCACTACAGTCAGTACTTGCCAAAGAGCATTAACCAAGGCAATTAACACTCCAGATTAAAAACTTTTTGTAAAGAGTAACTTAGTTATCCCCTGGCTCCTCAGTCCAGGCTACAAATGTGTGCAGAGGCTCTGTGCTGGCCTTTTCAGAAAGGCTGCCTGCTAATCCACCCTCTACTTCTGAAGTGAAGGCTCCCTCAAATTTTACAGCAGAGGCAATGAGTTCTTCAGTGACAATCATGGGACCAAGGCTTGCTTCAGGTTTACAGCAACAACTTAATGTGCGAAAACACGGCTTCTTAAGAAGAGTTTTGTGCTTAGCAACACACACATTTAAAACATGCCCTGTATTCCCAGAGATGTGGCCAACTCCATTGTTAGGTTCAACAAACCACGTGCTGTTCACAGCTGGTCAGAGAACTTCAACTAATTGCTAATGATACCAAGCAGTGTAAGGGCACAGGGAGAACCATTGCATCCCTCCCAAAACTCCAGACTTAACACTTCCATTTTGTTCTTTCCTCCAAATAAAAATGGAGGAACAATTCTGAATAAGAGGGAGAAAGTACTTTTCTTTCTTACACAAAAAAATTGCACATCTTTCTTTAGTAGCCTTTTCTGCAACATAGCCTGCCTTTTAATACTCAAGAGACCACAGAAATCAGAATACTTTCAGCAACATAAGAAGATCTAATGGTAAAGGAGAGTGCCACACTTCAGAGTGAGTCAAGGAGGTTAAGAATAAGATCCATTTTTCCAGTTTCACATCATCTTTTACCTAGGGTGGAATGGCCATTATAGATACAAAGCACATTCCCCTGTCCTGGATGCGCTGGTTTGTGCATTTGCTCTCTGCCGATTTCTCACTCTAAGAGCAGCTGTAGCCTCGTAACCATGGAAACCACTCATGGCAAATTCCCTCAAAACACAAAAGCAGAAGGATGGAAAGGAACAAACATTTTAAGAAGGTTGTACACAAAGAGCAGGAGAGCATCTTATCTTCACAGAAGTGTTCCCAATGGCTTGGGGAAAATTCAGGACAGGAGAAAAATCAGTTTCTTGATGCTGGAAGGTCTGCTGTCAGGCTGCTCACCTTCCTCACTGGACAATGAAACACAGACCTTTGTCTAAGGCTGTTCTTCAGCATCATAGCTGTACTCTGTGAAGCCTTGCACACATGCAGTGTCAAAGTTTTTCTGAACATTTGGTAGATCAAAGGACTCAATACTGAATTTTCATGGCAGTATATTACAACCTTGCATCATGCCTAAGACAGAGGCACTTTGAATCAGAAAAAGTAACTTAGATTTTTGTCTTCAAAGGTAAAAACTACAGGTATGCTCCTGTGTAAAATCATAACAAATGAAGAGTCTTATCTGGGCAGACCTTGGTCCACCTAGTTCAGTTTTCTGCCTCCAGTACGGCCTGTAAATGAGAAAGTACCATTCGGAAGGCACTTTCACCCTAATACTCTCCCCAGCCTCAGGGGACTCATTGAGCCTATTGTGGTTTGTCTAGATAGAAGCTCTATTCCTAGCACTTTTCCAGGATCCTTTCCAAACCATCCTTTGGCAGGCAGTACAACTGGCCTCATTCACTCCACATGAACCACCACCTCCTGTTTGCATTGAGCCCACCTCATACTAGTGTCACTTGATGGTCTCCTGTTCTCATGCCAGAAGAAATAACAATCAGTCAATCTCTATTCACCTCTCCCATATCCCTCAAGATTTTGTAGATCTTTATCATATCATCCATCTGTCCTTAGAAAAGGACAATGTAAAGTCCAGCCTACTTAACTGCTCCAAGATTATCTCATACCTTTGCTCACACATTGCCTTTCTTCAGGCATTCTCTTGCTGTAATACATCTTGAGATGAGAGGGCCAAAGCTGCATGGAGGAAATGAACCTTCGAGTCATGCAGTGGGTTTTTTAATCTCTATTCCTATAAAGTAATAATATTTCATCTGTTTTTTTTACTGCTACTGAGCACTAAGCTGTTGGTTTCATGGAACTATTATAATCTTACAGTCTCACTGTTAAGTGACAATAATGAAGTCATAGCTCAGAATATTATATGTGAGGCCAGGATTACTTTTACCCAGGAGTTACATTTGCCTGCACTGAATTTCATCTGCCATCTTACTATCCGTGTCTCAAATTCAGCAGGCCATTCTTCAGTGTACCCTTGAGCTCCTCCAGAACACTGACCCTGGCAATCAGTTAATTTTAATTTTGTTTATTTGTATCTCAATCTGTTCCATAATTACTTCAAGTTTTAGGCTGGTCATTTGCTTAATCACTGCTAAAAGAATGGCAGAGGAAATCTCCCCAGCTGCTTCTACAGCAAGCAGACACAAATCATTGCCTTCTCTACAGCAGCCTTGTCCACGTAGGTATCAGATAGCCCCACCAGCTTTCTGGTGGATTTTTGGTTCTTGATGTGAGGCCCTGCAGCCTGTCATCCCCCTCCCAGAACCTCGATAGCCATTGCTCAAGGTCAGTTCTGATACAGTGCAGCTGCATGACCTTGGAACTGACTGCTGGGAACAGAGCAGGGACAAGCCTTGCTGGGGGCCTCTTCTGCTTCCAGGGCATTTAAGCTCAAGCCCTTGCCTTTGCCCCCTGCCAAAGCTATGCTTTAGGTGACCCTGTGCTCACCCTTGCCACTCACCAGCCCAGACCCTGACCCAATGACTTGACTCCCCAGTCTTGGACCTTCTTGTCACTATGGTCTCGTCTGGCAAGCTGGACTGTTCCAGGTCACTGCCACCCGACCCACTCTGCTCTCCCTGCCTGGGCGCTTGTGTAACTGGGACCCATTGTGAAGGCACTTTCTTACCTGCTTTGCTTCAGCTTCTCTCCTGGCTCCCCTCCCCCTGTGGAGCAGCCTCAGCCCCACTGTTGCCTGGCAGACAGGCTGGAAGGACGATCAATTCCTTTACCTAGCTGATCCTCGGATTTGTATTATATTATCATAATAGATTTTAAACTTGTGAAGACTAAACCTGAGGAATGTTTTTGGAGAGAGATGTGGAGAGAAGGAACAGCAGCCTGCAGTTTATCCTGGTGTTAGCAGAGGAGGCTGGGCAGCTGCATATGCCACATGAATTCCCTGTACATGACTTTGATCTGGTTGCTTACCTACTCCCTGTTAGTTTCTCTTGCACTAAAAAGTGATTAAACTTTCTCATGAGGACACAAGAACACTCCTTCCTCCCTCCCTGTAACAAATGTTGACAACAACAGCCCTGACTGGAGCTGGGAAGGCTTGGAAGTTTGCCACCAACTTTAGGAAGTTAAGCAAGAGGCTTCATTTACAGAGCAGGGATGAAGTGAACAGAAAAGAGCTTGGTCCTCCTCTGTGTGTAACATGCACATAGCCCACGAGGCTGGGCATCAGGTATCACCCCTAAGCCTTGTAAAAATACACTTGGGAACTTGCAGAAAACAGCTTTTCATACTGAAGCACCAGGAATAATCTTCATTGGTGAGTATTATGCATTAAATAAATGGCTTGTTTCAACACAGCCAGCTTGTAGCCTTAGCTAGCAGGCTTTCCTTTTTAAAATCTGTGGGTTTTGCAACAATTTTACTATGCCAAGCTACAAGAGATGGCCCATAGTCTTCCTCTCACCACACTAGAAAAACCATTCCTGCAAGAGCAATTATCGTTATGGCCTTCAAAAGGAACACTAATGTAGTTTTGATAACTCTGTGCTGAGGTACACAGAGGCCCAGAGAGTTGCAAATAAAACTCAGTTCAAGCTGTATTTCAGCATGCTGCAGAAGTTCAGATTTACAAGAGGGAGGTGGGGCAGGAGCACAGAGAGGGCCTCAGAATGGCAGGAGGCCAGAACACCAGGTTTTATTGGCATAAAACCCACTTGTGATATTAAAATCCCTTGTCTGTCTTCCTGATTCTATTTAAGAAAACTAAGGTAGTTTTACAGTGCTCTACATTGGCATGGTTTTTCCCTTCTTTCTCTTTTATTACACCTTTCTTAGTGGTGAAGTGACAAAAGAGGGAGGAAGAAAACAGACACACAAATACTAGGTGGAAAAAATGAGAAATTGAAATATGTCTTATTAAAATGAAACCGTTCAGGGTGAAAACTGCTTTAAAAAAAAAAGCCTTGCCATAATGCTGTAGGAATACATGGAAAACCATGGCTGAAACAATGTTTGTGGGCTGGCTTTTTTTGTTTTGTTTTAAACAAACAGATATAGTTCATAAAGTTTTTAGGAAGACAGTAAAGATTATGAAGTCTGTACCTAAAAGCTTCACATTTTCTCCTCCCATTCATATCAGCTGCTCTTCATAAAGCATAACTCCCTAGAAATTTTGCCTCATAAAAGAAGTTTGCATAGCTACATTCATACCTATTTATGTTTAAGCTCAGCTACTCAAATTGTTTATCTTAAATCAGATTCCAGTGTCATCTCTGAGATTAAGCAGCACTGGTGTTAACAGGGCAAAATGAAAACAAGCGTGGTTTTCCTCACTTTTAATGTTTAACATTAGTCATGAATTTGAGTGTCCCTACTTGGCTTCCGAACAGGGAATTCCATACAGCATCTACCCAGGGTATGGAAAAGGTTATTGATCATAATGATTGCAATGGATCACAAGACACTCCTCAGCTCTGCATATTGGATGGAATAAGGACCTGGAATCCTGGTCCAAAAGGCTCCCAGAAAGGTCTTGATATTTACTACATGAAATTAGGGAACTGATCTAAGGAATCAGTATTGTTCATTGCATGTCACATCCTTTTTCCTAGACCCTTGCCATTCAAAAGGATTAAATTGTTGCACTGGATCTAATGAGAGAGATAAACAGAACTTTAAGTATTCAAGGTGGTGCATCTACACTGGGTGACTGAGTAGCAGATCCTGCTATAAGCCTTGTGCTGACACTAATTTGGAGGTGGCTTATTTAGGAATAGCTTGGTTATCTAAATACCATGCAGGAGGGCACAGAGCAGAGAGATCTCAAGTCTTGTTCTAAGCAGAAATTCCATTTCACCACTCTTTGAAGCGTGTTAACAGCCAGGTGGGAGGCTGGCTGTCCCCACCTGGGGAAATTACTCCTATGCTCTAGAAAGCTCACTACAGGTTGCAGTTCTTCAAAGTAACACTTCTTCCAAATGTGTGTCCCATATATCTCCTTTAACCAAGAATTCAGCATCCATAAGCACCATCGGTATCTACATTTCTAGGCTGTAACCATAGCCTCTGCTGCAGTCGTAATCAATGCACAGCTATTTATAGCACAGCAGCCTGGAGTCCCGTTTGGTGTGTGTGGTGTTGGAGGCTGCTTCACCCATCAAAATGATAACAGCACCATACACATGGAGCATCTTTTCCCTCTTCAGGCTAATTAAATGTGTTAGGGGAGGTTCCCAAGTGAGAGCATCTCACTGCATATAAAATATGAAAGATATCCATCTTCCTTCACAGCTATTAATGAATCACCATTTAGGTGTCTAATAAACTTGCACATTAAATTCTAATGGCCTCCTGCTTCCCTCATTAACCTGAAGCACTCTACTGGTGAAAATCCTATTCTTCTAGGAGGCAACACAGTGCCTGACACTTCCTGATCAAGCTGAAACACCCTGAATCTGGGTCTGCAATCTCAGAGCTGCCTAAAGTGGTAATTCCACCTTTTTTTATATATTATGGCCATGCGACTGCTCTGCACCTCTCTCCTGACTTACTGAGCTATATATTTATTTGCCTTGTTGCTTGCTTCATAAAAACCCTGTCTGGCACTGTAGCTCTATGGAAAATAATGTCTGTTTTCCATGTAAACACTTCAGACAGCTTAAGCCAAAGCCCAGTAACTTCATTATACATTAGTACCTGTTCCTATATCCCTCGACTGGCATTCTTGCTCCTGTTTCACTAACACCCATTAGCAGCCAGCTTTTTCTCCCTTCAGACAAGTATCTAACCACCCATCCTCCACAGCTGGCTTGCCTCCTCCATCATTTCTCAGGCTGTTAAGCACAAAGGAGCCAAATTTAATCACGAGTCTTCTTACAGCCTAGAAACTCTAGTTCTGTGCATTTCAGTACAGATTGGTTAAGTGTCCCTACGGTCTCCTTGGCTCGAGGAGTAGGACTGCCAGACCCCTTCACCTATTCACAACCAGACCCTGGGTTATTATGATATTTTGCCATCTGCAGTTCAGTAGCAATTAAATAGAAATAAGATTAAAATTGATTTTTCTGAGAAGTATATTGCTTGCACATTCAACAGGACCAGCACCAGCAATGATTGTACGCACTCCATAGTGATGTCCAACCCATCAATACCCTGACCTTAATGGACCTTCTACCAGGTAGTACCTCCACTCTTCCTCCTGCAGTGATCCTATTTACTACCTGCAGTCAGAGTATACAGTCAATGTGGGTTCAGATTTGAGATTAGTAGAATGCCAGCTTGTTTGCTGGATTAGATATTTACTCTAAAGAGAGGATGCCAATACGCCATTTCAAGTGAGCTGCCCTTTGATAAAGTTTCTACCAAGACAGACTGGAACCAGAAAAGAAACATAAACAAAGCGCCCAGTCATCAAAGCTGTAAATTGATCATTTCTGGACATTACATGTGAACACACTTTGTCATTTTATTCTAAGACTCCAAGAATCATTAATTCATCATAAATATCAATGTCATGTCAGTGTTTTCTAGCATTTGAGGCATCAAGAAGCTATGCTTTCCAGAACAAGCTAACTATATTATTTACTAAGCATTGTACAAAAAATATATTCCCAAGCACATACTCTCTTTAGATAACATGTCTGGGAAGCACTTCCCTGTAACAGAAAAGATCATGCTCATATCATGCTTGTAAAGGTGAGCTTTATCATAATGAGCAAAACAGAGGAACTCACTGTGAGCAGAGCAGGGTGGTGACAGCAACAGCTCCCATCAGCCATCCAGTGAGCATCAGGCAACCGACACACCAAGCCAGAGGGCAGCCTAGAAAACCCCCACAACAGCTCAGGAGCAAAAGTGAGAGCAACTGTTCTTGTAGTCCATCTTAGGAAATGACTAAAGGAACAGGGCTGAGCTGAAGTAGAGCCCCTGGTGAGAGGGCGTGGGTGGGATGCCAAGTGAGGGTTGTCAGGGTAATCAAAGCCTGTTAGTGCCCTCACACCTGCAGCCTTTTTAGTCCTAAATATGCAAATGAAGCATGCAGTGGAAGATGCATAGGGGACTAATTGAAACAGAATTTGAATAGCTAAACCCTTTACATTAGCCGTGTAGTTGTTTTGCCAATTAGTAGGCCCAGTAAAAAGGACACAGCCAGCAGCAGAACAAAAATCCAGTATGCAGGTTCTATTTCACGTAAAGGGGTCAGTATATAGAGGATTGCTGGGGGTACAAACAAGTCAGATAGATCACGAATAACAGATCAACCCCAGCGACCCCAGGAATGACACAATATCACTCGTAACAGATGGAACAAACAGAGACACGAGATAACCCACAGAGCAGATGGGAGACAACCAGGAGAACAAGGCAGTTACATATGACAGAAGTAACCCCATGTTGCCTCCCCACAAAGCCCATGTTTGAATGTGCCAGACCTGACTGGGAGCCGGTTCCATGAAGAGCCAGGAGGTCCTTCCCCAACAGGAAACTCTGTGAAGTGCATCCACTCCACAGACAGACTCTCCAACCCTTCCTGCAAATGGGCCCAGCTTTTATCCCCAAACAGGACACCTGGCACTCATTTACCCAATGCAGGGCACCTGGGGCTTGTTTACCCAAGGGCTTTCCCTACAAGGCCGGCCGCACCCTGGAGGAAAGCCAAAAGGCAAACTCATCCCCTCCTCTTAAAGGGCTGTGGGAACCACCCATATGTCAACCTTAATTCAGGGCTTGGGGTTCAGACCCCAGCACTTCAGTAGTGCTTTAAAGGGGCAACCACAATAAATTTTGTCACTGCAAAATGTCTGTTTCTGAAAAGTTCAGCACACCCATTTTACACAAGGGCTCCTGATCAGACACAGATATCTCTTTTCAACAAAACTAACCAGGACTCATACTGTTCTTTGCAGGATAATGGGTGAGGAACAGCATGATTCAGCACCCAGACACTGCCAGGACAAGAGCACACAAACCCACCCTCGCTCTGACAAAGATGACTTACTGCAGCTTCAAGACTGAAACTATCCCTGGAAATCTCCTCTGCATGCACTACAATCCTACCCTTATTTCTCCATCCCTCTCCTTTCAAGCCATCCCTTCGCCTCCTGCTCCCCCCTTCCACATACACCCACTTCTTGCTTTTCTATCTGAAGGTCACTTCAAGCACGTGGTATCACTGCACTCAGCCCCTGCAGCCAGCTCCCATGAGACAAAAGGAAACTTGGGAAAATTCAGCAGATTTCTGTTTTGGAAAACTGTTCATTCAGAAGCCATGGATTCAGTTTAACTTAATTTTAATAGCTACAAGGGAAAATAATGGACAATGGTTCTTTTGCTGGTGTTTTGGTTTTTTCATTTTACATAATGAAGTTGGCTTCTGGTACATACCATTATTTCTATCTCCAGCCTGCCCAGTACAAGATGATACAGCTAAACAAGAGATCATGGTTACTTGCAGATGGTTTCCAAACTAAACGACAATGCTAAATAAAGCAAACTTACTAATGCCAATTACTAAAGGTGCTCGGACCCCCCAAAAATGCTAAAAGCATTTTAAGATTACAACACAGAGCATTGTAGAGATGACCAAAGCCTCCAAGGAGCTGAGAGCCTCCTGTGAGATGTCAGGGGAGCTGAAGGAGGCTCAGTGGTTCATAGGTTCACAGACCTTATGAACACACACACACACCCCGCAGCTATAGCCAAGTATTGATTTTTGCCAGGTTGTGTCAGAAATAGCTGCACCAGTAGGACATACAAGATCTGACATGGACCTCCACCACATGCTGTACAAGATTTTGAAGAACTCTATTTTTTGAAGTTCACTTGAGAAAACACACACAGAGCTGATGCGGAGACGCCTTTAATCAAGATTCAATGTTCACATTTGGGTTTTCTTCTTGCCAGTCTATCAGCTGTCATTTCTATCTAAAAGTTTCTGAAAATTGTTTAGCAGAGTTTGAGGACTAGAAGATGGGTGTTGAAGGCATCTCTGCAGCCTAGGTTGGGGCTGAGGTCTAACCCAGTCCTTTCTGGCAGCAGTGGGTCCTTATGCAGCTGAGAGCTGATCTGGAACCAGCCAGCTCTTCAGTTCAGACATGCAGGTAGCTTCACCAGGCAGCAGAAAATGAATTTTACTACTATGAGAGGTTTGAAAAGGCATCTTTAGAGAATAAGGAGCTGTTCTCTCAATCCTTACCTGAGCAGGTTCCCTTAATAGCAGCCTTTCATGTGAAGAACAACAACCTAAACCTCTGTAGCAACTCCCGTCCTATGGTGCATGGCGCCTGCCTGCTGTACGTCCTCTTGGACAAAAACCAAGCACTGCAAAACACTGTCTTAGCCACTTCTTGGTGCCCCATCTATCCTCTGGTACAGAAGTTCAAGCTGTTCTCTCTCACACCAGAACACAGTGGGGATATACACATTAACTGTAAGAAATAGACATGTCAACAGGGGCTGGGAGACCCCAAGAAAGTCTGAATTCGTACAATTCAATTGTAAATGCATCCAAGCTATTTCCACACCTTCTCTGCTGCTATGGACTTTTAGGTGAATGCAAATTTTCTATTCATTAAATCTAGATATAGTATGTGTAATATTACCTTGGTATTTTTCCCTTAAATTCCCCAATGTATGTATTACTAACAACGTTAATTATAATGAGAATGGTTTTAGAGGAAGAAGAAATTACCTGACAACACTGAAAATGGGAATGCTCTGTGTGCTATAAAACTTGGGAACTGCACTTCAGGGTGTGAATATTTCCATCAGAAAGCAATTACATTGATGAAAGCTGACTGGTAAAATAGCCTGAATAATTTGTGTGAGGGGAGTTGAGAGATAGCTGGCTGGAACAGGAATGAACATTATTATAGGAAACATTCATTATTTTTTTTAAAGTTTGGTGCTGAGCTACAGATTATTGCTGCTATAAAGAACAGCCTTGGAATCCAAGGCTGAGCTTTTTAAAAGCATTTGCTGTAATAATAAATAGAACAAAAAGCCTGGTGAGCAAGATGTAGCATAGTGTGATACCCTTTCTCTTCCGTAACCCTCTTAAGACTTGGCAACATAATAACACCAGCATATTTCATGACTTAAAAAATAAAAACCAAATGATTTTGTCATTGCTATTGCTCCCAAGAGGCACACACCTCGTACTCCTTCACGAGATACCAGCATACTTCAATTCTATTCTGCTCCTGCGGCGAATAGCAAGGGCTGGCACACATGATCCCCACGCAGGCTGCCAAAGGGAGAAGCCAAATTTGCAGAGAAATTAAAAACCAGCTTTTCAGCAACGTGGCTTACATAGGAATTGGCTTTGCATTGTGGAGAGGGGTTTGACAATAAAATCCTTGGGCCACTTGTATCTGTTAGAATCTTCAGGTGGTAACTAATGAATAATGCTGAAAATTACATGTTCATTTGTGCCCCCACCACCCTGGCCAAGGAGCAAGCTGGGGCTCTGGTGCAATCAGGCAGCCATGATCCCCATGGACACACACTCTTTCTGACACATGGGATCCAGAAAGGAGTTCCAGCAGCCCAATGACAACCAACAGTGGACAAAAATTAAGGCAAAACCCTGAAGCAGAGAGATTTCAGGATGAATCCGTTTCCCCAGACCCTTTTTTCATCCCCTCAACAGAGAAGCAGCTGCAAGAAGATAGGAACCCTTTTTTTTGCAGTCACCAGGGTGAAAGAAGAGGAAGTAGCTAAGATATATTTTCAGGTTTGAAAATTTTTTTTCATTTTTTCAGAGACAATAACAGGGCATGGGAAGAGTGAACATTTCACCTGGAGCCTTCCTTTTCTCAGCAGAGTGACATACAGGCTCTCTGCTCCCCAAAGAATTCTCCAAGAGGGCCAGGTCCACTCTCTCATCACTAACACATAAGCTTAGGGCTATTTTATCTTTAATAAGTAATAGAGTTACATCTTAGTACACTATTCACAACTCACATGTATTTGTAGTTGTGCATACATTTTTGCCTCATACCAATTAGCCCTTTATCACATTATATTGATTGAGGAATGTCTTTACTCTTTAGCACTGGCTTAACTAACCACATTTTTAGTAAGATGTACACCAAGGCTTTATTCTGTCTTGATGGCAAAACATTCTCTTTTGAATGCAGATTTTTCATAACCACCTATGTTCAAACTACAGGCCTATCCTTTCGATCCAATGTCCTTTTCCTGCCTAAAGTGTTCAGAATTACTAAATTAACCCCTGTGCTGTTATAAGCGATACTCTCTTTTTAACATCGTCACAACATGCTACCGAACTCAACAGAAACTGAAGCGCAGCTGGGAAAGTTGAGCATTCTGCTACATCAAAAGACTAAATTTAATGGAATGGGATCTGGACAATGAGTTTAGACTACCTTTTGCAGGATGTTACTGGTCTATAATTAGAGCTGGTTGAAAAGAAACAGGAAAAAAAAAAATCCTCCGTGCTTCTTTTTAATCATGTGTTCAAACTAAGGGGGTTTTTGATCAACAGTAAGGTATCTGTACATGTGAAGCGACCATACACATACTCTGAACCTCTCCCAGTTATAGAGACCTGATCCACGTGAGAAAGTTGCAGTGATTTAACCAAAGAAAGGTTTTTAAACTGACTATGGACAAAGTAATACACATGGTCATTTGCATTCCTTTGATGTATCAAATAAACATATTACAGCTAAGAGCAATAAATCACATGACATCATCTCTCAAAAATACTTGATCAAAATGGCTTTTGAAAAATCCAATTGAAATGGGTGCAACCTCTGTTTGTAGATTAGTCACTTTGCATTAGACTCCCCCTTCCCTGAAGACATTCCTGTGCATGCAGCTTAGCTGATTTTCATATGAGGAATGTGGTTGTACATTTTAAAAATTAGCAATACTTCTCTATTTATTTTTTTAATCCATGTATTTCAAAGTGCTTTAAAAAAAGGTAAGTAGTTACCACGTGGTTAAATTCCATAGGAAAATTAAAATGAATCAAGGACATTATACTAAAAGCCAATGACACCTGGTGCTTTTCAAAATATTAGTCAAAGAAAAATCAGGGATAGGGAGATGAAGTACAATTACCCAAAGCAACATAGTAGGTGGACAGCAGGACCAGGAATTGAAATCAAATATTCATATTCCCAGGCCAATGCACATGTTTACTAGATGCTATTTCTAGTCCATCATGGCCAACTGAAAGTACTGACAGAAGGGTTAAAACTAATGAGAATAAAACAAACAAAAAGCCTTCCCAATTCTAATTCAAGAGGCTGCTCAGAAAGTCTTTGCATGAGTGAGAACGTATCCCTTTTTATTCCAGAAATTGAACATATAAGAATCTCCTTTATCTTCAAAAAGAATAACTGCCAGATTCAATTTCACTTTGGTCTTGAAAATGCAGAATTCCTTCATTAAACTTAGTGGCATTAAACCACACACACCTAGACACAAGATCAACAGCTAGGTGGAGAGGTTTCACATGGTTATATAGTATATCTACAGTATGGGCAATGCGTGGAGCACAGAGAGAACTGCCAAAACTCAGCATGTTTCCAAGAAAGAATGAAATAGGATTTGGCATGTCTGGGAAAACATCCTCAAACAAAAACCGAAAATAAACTGAAGCGGCTGTTTTGAGCTGCAGAAGTGTACAGAAGGTGAGTTATATTTTATTTCATTAAAATATATTTTAAAAACATACTGTGTAAAAGAATTAGGATTCTCAATAATTTATTATTTACATTAGCAAATTCTGTTTGACTGTTATTCTACAGATAGAAATGAAAAGTCTGCAGAAGGAAGTCGCATCAACCTCTTCGGGACCAAGCAAGCCCCTTGACCAAGAAACATGTCCAAAATGCATTCCTTCCCATTTCAGTCCCTTCAAATTCATGTTTGCAAACAGATTGCAAAAAGCTCAATTGAAAGGTCACGCTGGCGAGTGTTGAGCACTTACAGCGAGAGCTGGGATTCCGGAGCGCTCTGCAAGAGAGACCCGGAGGAAGATTTTAACATTGCACTACTCAATAGTCAAGAGGCTGCAAGGCCCAATCCTGCTCTTGCTCCCACTGTCCTACCTCCACCAAAATCCATGGTATGACATGACAACAAGGCCTGCACCCGCCCCCTGGTGGAAAGCCAGACAGACTCTGTGAGCCAGGCTGGCAGCGGAGAGAGTGTTTTTCCTACCACCATAGACACACTGTAGCTTATCATTCTTCTTCAGTCCAAACACAACATAAATCTCATTGTCTTCCTCCCCATCCTCTGGGAAGACATATGCATAGGGAATTATCTCTCTGATGTAAACAACTGTAAGCACCATTCACATTTGCTGGTCCACATGAAAAAAAAAAATTCATAACCAAGTGCCTGCCATAGCCTTGACCGTTCTTAGCAGGGCGGCTTGGCTTTCCCATCAGCTTTCCAGATCTCTGAAATATAACCCCATGATTAAAAGATGTAAAGCGGTCAGCTCATGTGTTCTGTTTCCTGGAGGCACTCAATGGTATTTCTGACATCTCGTGTAAGGCACCAGTCATCAGGTAGCTGAGCAAAAAGCGACCCACAAGACCTCCAATTAAGCAACCACACAGGGAACTGACAAAATTCAGCTGGTTTGCTCGCCTTCTCGCTTACAGAGCATAAAAAGCGTAGTCACGCCATCTGGGGAAGTTTCTGGTGGTATCCTAAAAGAGGAAGCCTCAACTTGCACTGCAAGCGAAGGAGCACGGGTGACAGAGTGCTGCAGCACAAGTTTCTGATGGCTGTGTCAGAGTGGCAGTTCCCACAGACATAGTAGAGATTTCCTTGAGCCCCACGAGGCTTCTGCTGCCTTGCTTTCATGGAAAACGAGTTTGTTGTCAACAGGGAAGCCGTTACCTCCTTACAAGATGTCTCCATAACACGCAATGGAGGGCTGGACTACAAAACCAGCTTTGTGGTGTACTTGCTGCAGCTCCTCTGCTCTTGGTCTTGCCTGCACAGCCTTATTCACAGAGATGCAATGCCGGAGATAGCAGAGCCTATGGACAAAGAGGTCGGCTGGATGCTGGCTGACTGCGTCGCTGAACAGCCTCAGTCCAGAATATCAGTTTCAAACGGGACCAGGTGGTAGTATGTCAAATTGGTGACATAAGCTGTTGGATCATCGCTGTCTTCTAGCTCTGAGGTAAAGTCACTAACACTTTCAAACCTAAGGAGAAATAAATAAATAAATAAACAAACAAAACCACCAAAAGGCATTAAGTCATTAATGTTCATTTAGAAAACCAAAGGAATTGGAAGAAAAGGACTGAGGGAGAAGGCTAGGATATCTGAAGGCTAGAAATTTTAAGAAAAGACATTTGCAAGGGGACTTCTTGGAAAAAGGGCTGCAGGCACGAATACTTCTGCTGATACTGCAAGTTAAATTTCTGACTGAATGTAACATGTGCACTTCCTTCACACCAGAGCAGTGTTGCAGCAGAAGTATTTCTAACGCTGGTTTGCAGTTTCAGCTTTGTGAAGCTCAGTTTGAAAGACAAAGATCTAGAGTCCCAATTCTTTTTCCAAGGCTTCAGTAACTTACTCCCTCTCTTGGTGGCCTGAAATTTGAATCCATACTGTAAGATGTCGGGGAGGGTCCATGCAGATCAACTATGAATCATAAAGCTATAGTTTCTCTGACATCAGCCTACGTATCATTATGTTAGCATAATCTACTGGAGACACCAGCAATGGCATCTCCTGTCAATTCCATAAACCAAGAGTCAACATTTCCTAGAGAGAGCTGAGAAGTAAATGGAAACCATTGCTTTCCATATCCTTAAATAAACAGAAAACACGTTTCTTTATAACCTATGGAAATGAGTGGACTGAAGAATTTGCTTTCAGTAAAACAGGAAGGTCATTCCTTTCTAAAACTGAGCTAAAGCACAGCTGCGCAGCATACGAGGACAGCAAGTTCTCATCTCTTCAGATAGCAGTCTTTAGAAAAAGGAACTTTCATGACTCCTCTCTAGCATGACACTGACTCTTCACAGCACTCGTCATTACAATACCTAAACTTCATATCACATGACACCTGGTTACCACACTGCATTTAAGATGAGTCAGATCAAAAACATTATTAATTTGTTTTCGTGCCCCAGGGCTCCCCTCTTACTAACGAATGAATGATTTCCTGGGATGCAGCCTTTCTTGTCAGGCAATTCTGGATACCTCTACAATGGGATTTTTATGAGTCTAGAAAAGCTTTCACTGTGGCATGGGAAAATCTTAACAGAAAGTAGTCAGAGCTGATCCCATCCTCATCTCCTCATGTGTATGTGAATACACCATAGGCCAATGAGAACCAAGGTGCATGCAAGCAAATAACCTTGTCCTCCCTGACTTACAAAGCTACTAGTGAGGAAGGAAGGAAGCAAGCAAGCAAGCAAGTATCAAATGAGCTCTGGAAGAATGAATCATGCAGCTGAGGTCCACATCCTTCCATTTTGTTCTCACAGGATGTGGCAGCAACGCAAAGTGCCTCAGTTCCCACACAAGAATGGAAAGAAAACTGCCTTTGTTTCCCATCTGAACTTGGACTCTCACCCTTTCACTTCACAGGTACCTTCTCCAAGTTTGGCTTTTCTATGAGGCCATACGTCTAACACAAATAGGAATCAATGACTATAGTGTCCTTCCTCCAGAGCCTCGCTGACCTCCCCATGGCACGAGATTGAGGTTTTGACAAGCAGAGAATATTGAAATATAATGAGATTCCTGAATTTAGTTTCATGTGGTTTTGGTGTTTTCCTTCCACCTTCCTGTCTCCTGTGTTATAACCTGAACTTTTGCAAGGATTACCCTCTGTCTCACATCTATGCTCAGCCAGAAGGCATCAACTTGTTAAAACCTATACTTTCCTCAGTTACACATGCTCCCATTCTAAGGAGGCTGGAAGTTCTGCAGTTAAAGGCAGTCTCTGCAGGCCAATGATTAAATCTCATCTCAGTTCAAGCAAGGGATATGAAGAACTGTCAAGTATCTTTTTCTCACACTCACAATACTTTGAAAGAACTTGCATTTATTCTGATAGAGTGAGGAAAAAAAAATATTGTATAGAAACTGAAAAATTGCACAGGATAGAAAAAGAAATCCTAACCTGGCTCTGACTATGGGACATGTCTCTAACATCTTTTTAGGCTGCCAAACTTCAGCTCTCCGAATAGTAAATAAACGGATGAAGCTGTAAGATCATCTGGTTTAAAACTGCATCTCACTTACACATGAACTAGTTAAACTCCTTTAGTTAAGTGAGGCAACTGCAGACATCCCTCTAACCTCACCCTAGAGAGCCCAAAGACTCATGTATTTCAGAGGACCCAAAGAAACAGATAGTCTCCCACTCCCATCTCTGCCCAAACTCTCTTTCTTTAGAAGCATCACGGGTTATAGGACAGCATGGTCTATATATCCTGCCATGTATGGACACAGCTCTGTCTTTTTTCTACATTCCTGCATGGATCTTCCTATCTCTTTTCTAACTATAAGGACCACAATGTTTTTTGAGCAGAAACTCATGGTTTTCTCCTGCAGTGCTATTGCTATGCTCTTTACTTACAACTAAACCAAAATGAGACTAAACTGTGAATGTTTATTACCCTCATTCCTCTGCTCCCCCCAGGCCGTTTGCTTGCCTGCATGTGTGGGAACACATGCAGAAGGGAGCTAAACTGGTGTCTTGCAAGCACTTCACAGATCACATTATGCTGTCTTACAGACTGCTAGTGATGCAGAAACAACACATTATGAAATACCAGTGGGGCAGATGAATGAAGAAAGCAGAAGAAGAGTCAAGAAGGCTATTCAGATTCTGCTCTCCTTCTCTTGTCAGTTGTATAGGACTAGATTATTACAACTGGAAGGCCCCACAGATGTTGTGGTTCTTCAGCCTCACTGACAGGGTACTACAAGCAGCATACAACGTACAAAACAATGGTATTCACATGCCGTGGTTACCCACAAAGCTTTCTTTGCCACCAAAAAGGAAGCATGGGCGCAGAAATCTGCAAAACACTACTCTAGAGTGCTTGTAGGAAACGAAACCCAGTAAGCCAGGACTGTTTACTACAGCAAGCAGCTGTATAGGACACCCAACAGTCAAAAAGCTCTTGTGCTGTTACCAACAGGTCTTCTTCCCCAAATAAACTCTGCAAACTATTATGGAAATGCAGAGTCCTAACTGTCCAAACAGCTGCTCTTGCTATTTTTTCCAGGACCACCTTGACAGACACACTGTCCTTCACAAGGGTCTACTCCTTGTGCTGTAAGACAACCTTCTTTATCATTTTAACCCCTGTTAATGCATTAGAGCTACTGCTCACATTTACCAGAAAGAAGAGGGAAATAAGTTATGTAGAAGCTCATTAACTCACAGGAACAACCCCAAGTGTAAACAAGGTGTGAGACAACAGCCCAGCTCCTCTCATCACTCTATGTCCAAGCAGTACCTGAACAGATCTCCTCTCACCTAAGACTAAAAAGCACTGGGGAAGCATTTTCTTCTCCTGTCAAGAGTACGATTTTGTTTTCCTGTAAACATTCTGTATCTCACTTCACCATCTCTGTGCTGCTTTTGCATCGCTACCCATGAAAGTCTCTCCAATGGACCATAAGACAATTGAGACAATGGTAGCACCATCCTGAAAACACACATCTAATACTGAGGTGAATTTGCCAAAAAGGCAGTGTGTCCAATGCCACAGCCTCTGCTGCTGGCCCAAAAGACAGAAAGTGCAAACAGTCCTGGCAAAGGAACACACCTCTGTAACAAAGCCAAAGCTTTAACTTCAAATGCATTTATTTACCACCTTTCCTTTCAAAAGGACTGCAGTGTACTCAAAGCAGCACACATAAAAGGAGTATTTATGGCACATGGGTGCTGAGCACACTGCATTCACCACATTTTGCAACAGTATGGTGGACCACCAACTAAAATTAGAGAGAAAAATAAGGAAGCAGAAAGCAACTGCTTCAGAACAACAGAGTAAGCAACTCCAACTTGCAAAAACACTATAGTTTTGGAAACAAGTATGAGACTTTGCAGCCGATGGTTCACTGGGGTAGGTAGCACTGCAGGCTACAACAGCTCACCAGTGCAGCAGGGCCTTGTGGAATGAACACTACCTACTGAAGCTCCAAGTGCTTCTCTCCAAAAATTACAGGTTTGCTTTGCAAAATGTCTGATGCAAGTACATCAGCAGCCAAAACCCAAAAGTGACACAGATTTTAATGTTGCTGAAAGGTAAAAGTTCCCATCTGAGGATCTACAAGTCCACAAGGACTGATTTCAGAACAGGAAACACTAATCCCATAAATCCAGTTTTACAGAGACCAAGAAGGAACTGCATAGGATTTTGGAAGATTTTAAAGCTTCCTTTCTGCACTACTAACCTGAATTTAAAGCAACAGTATAGAAAACGTCTGCTTTTTAAGAAAAGTTCTATTTTTACAAAACAGCTGTGCTACACAACTGCCATTATCTCCTAGCCATTACCACTTGGCTACAAAATACAGCTACAGGATGGGCAAATTTAGGGCACCATGTAAAACAGACATATGAAATCCATTAACTTTTGAGCTTCTGATTTAACTTCCTTCAGAGAAGTTAAAACACAAATGCACAAAGCCAGGCTGTTACCGTGATTAATTTCTTCTACCACAGTTTCTGGGAAACCATGCCTATCATACAGTTTGTCATATTAATATTTTCTGACCTTAATATTCTCTGACTTCAATGGGATGACAATTAGATGATGACAGTTTCTGATCCCAGACCAGTAAGTTTTGCTTGGGCTGCAGCATGTTTTTAAAATCAAAACTAGGTTTAAATTTTTTTTTTAAATCAGAAGTCTTTTAAATAATCAAGATAAGGCAGGAAAAGGCTTTCTCTGGTAGTTTGCTCATATTATTTGTCACTCTCAGTGCTAAAAAGTGATCCACTATGCTAACTTTAATTTCCAGACATTGGCCTTACAGAATTACCTCCTGTCTCACTTCAGCCTCATTAATACAAGCTCATAAGCTTAAATGCTGTTAGCAAGGTCAAGGTTCAAAACACTAAGTTATAAGTTAATAGAAAGACTTCAAAAAATTACACTGGTACTGACCACATTTCAAATGTGGCAAGACAGAACGCTGCATTCAAAGATAAAGCCTCCATAAGGCTTTTAGTTCTCTGTTTCCATCATTTTGACTGCTCCAATGAAAAAGTAGAACAAAGTTTCTCATTAAAAATATTTAAATGTTTCATTACCTGAAGCTCATTGAAATATCGATCACCTGCCATGACAGAAATCTGTAGGAGCTGATTTCCATCAATAGCCATCTGTCAATACAGTCACTGACTTAAGGCGTGCTTACAGGTCTCTGACCCCAGAATACCTACATGCATTAAGCAGCAGAATTTACAAGTAAGATTGGTCTAACTTCCCTCTCCCTTAATGAAATACACATGCTTCACCAAGTCCCAGCATGTGGCAACACCTGAGCAGTTAGTTGTTCAGCTTCCTTTGATTAAGTTCAGGGGTGTGTTCCCTTTCTCTAAGGATGGTGTTTTGCTTCCCAAATAAAGCATATCCTTCTTAGGATATTCCATTTGTAAGGATGTTTGAGTTTCCAGGTTTGGGCTCAAGCCAGCTCTCATCACAGTCATGAGAGAAAAAAAAAAGCTACAGTTTACCCAAAGCTGACAGTATTACTGATGCACAGACCCCACTTACAAGTGTTCTGCTGAATCTACATCCAGGTGCTTCTCTTTTCCATTGGGTATACTGTGGTCAATGACTATTGTTTCAGTGTTGGCTAAACAAAATCCATTTGATCGCATGATTTCTGTTGGGAGAAGAAAGAAAAACAAGATGAAAATAAAATTAAAAAAAAAAAAAAGAAAAAGCTGGAAGACAACTGCATATCATATGGAATTGACATGGTTATGATCAGGGATATGTGCGTGACATTGAAAATCTGTACATGAAAGCAGGAATGAAGAGTTGGTTTCATAGCTTCTTACATCTGCAAACTGCCAGAGCTTAAGCAATTTTATTCACGCAGTCAACTCATTATATGAAGCATTTGAAGCAAGGCCCAGGTTCAGTCCCATTATTGCCAATGGCAAAATCCTTGTCACCTTTAGCAGAATGGCAGCCCATCCATTTATTGCAACCTACCACTATCAAAACATAATTGTATTTTTCCTAGACAATCCCAGATTTAAGCCACTTAAGCCAAACAAAAAGACAGGAAAAAAGGAAATTAAAAGTGAACTTCCAAGTTAATTCAACCATCATCTTTAAGGCATGTGAAATAATGCCATCCTCTACACTGCCCTCAACTTGGCTTATTTGTTTCTCACTGCGTAAGAAGTCTGCAATCCAGAACAGCTAAAATCTACACCTAATTCCACTGACTTACTACCACAGGGAGAGTTTATAATTAAAAGAATAGTATTTGATGTGAATGAGGAGTTAATCCACATCTGTGCAACACAGAAAGGCAGACTAGGCAAATCACAAGGATTTCTTCCAGTCACATAGGCCACCACAAAATCAACGTACAGCGCCACAGAAATCAGCACTGACTTAAGTGAGGTGACTCACGATTTGCCTCAAGGTACGAGGACCCTGTGTTACACCTTTGCATCATCAGCACAAACAAAAAGAAATCAGTCCGTGACAGAAAACACCACAAACCATCTGTACAGGGATCCTCAAACAGACCCATTCCAGCTATACCTGCAGTTCAAGGAATGAGCAGGAGAGGAGACAGGAGAAAGAAGGGAGATAATTTTTAAGTGTACATTTACATGTTCCTACATTAAGGTAAAGCCAGAACTCACTTCTGTGTTTTTCTTGAGAATGTAATCTTTGACTTTCAGTCTGTATTTTACTGCGACTCACTTTAGCAGAATACGTTTAGGGGTGGTAAAAACACTGAACCCCAGCAGAATCTCACTTCAGTCATGTCTCATCTTCAACCTTACTGCAGAGTAAGATTCACACCATAAATTCAAATTCAATTTTCATCTAAGAGGGCGGCCCTTTCTCTGGTCCCCATCTGGAACATATGGGGGACAGTTTGTTTTTTCAGAGAATACAAAACATTTTTGCCTGCTTTTCTAAAGCTGCACTACGATTAACATGAATGTCACAGTGTTTTCCTCGTGTCCTTGGCATGACAGAAGAGTTACAGCATTTCATTGCTGTGTGAACTGCTTGAGACATTAACATTTACTGCCATCTACCGACACCGCTGCCAGACACTGGAACCATTTCCAGTGTGCAGCGTTCAGACGAGGCAAATATCAATTATCATCAAATTGCCACTTAAGTTCTTAAATTCTTTGTAGCAATCATTTAAATGACAAAACTAATTACCACAAGATACTTTTGGATAGCTGCATAGGTAGGAAAATCTTCCTCCAATTAATTAGGTATGACTCATCTCTACCAAAATTAATTTAGAATTAAACCAAAACACATTATTATTCAGCTAACGTGGTTGCCACAGCTTCTCTACATAGAGGCTGGCTGGAGGGTTCCCAGAGGAGCCTCTGTCCATCAGCCAGGAACCCTCACTCTGAATTTAGGTTCATCTTGACCATCTTCTCTGTGTTGTACCCACCACGTGACATATTCAGTCATGCACACACAGAGTATATGTGCCCTAAGGGGGTACACACCCTCACAAAAATTATATGAAACCTTTCCAAACAGCAAAAGACCCCAAGTCAGAGCAACACTGCAGTTTCTAACCGATGCAATTCCAAATACATGTGTTCTTGATATTCGCCTTTTTGCAAAAAGAACAAGTTATCACTGAAGAAGCCACCCTTTGAAACATTTTTACAGCATATAGTTTGGAGATCCTTCATTTCATAATGGGCAGGTGCAAGGACTCATTTGCCAGCTCCAGTCTCATGGAGTAGCAACGTATTTCAGACAAAGCCAGTGAATATGCTCTCAAAGGTCAGCACTGAAAACACATCCTGGTGGTCAGGAGCAAATGTCAGGAACACACACATGAGGAATTTCACCTGAGGTTTCCACATTGACTTGAAGACATCATCCAAACCTCCCTAGCCACAAATGGGGCGTGACACACACATGTTGGCTTCTGTCTCTCACTCCTAGGAAGCCAGACCTGCGTCACCCCACTTCGCAGTATGGCCCCAGGGGCTCTTCTTTACAGTCGTTGTGCTGCATTGCAGCCCAGGCTCAGGAGCCCCTACAAGAGGGCACCAGCCCAGATGGGCTGGCAAGACCACGCTTCTCACTGAGACTCCATATTAAGCGGTACACTTTTAATGAGTTATTGGTGGGCTCATAAACCATTTAATTAAAAGAATATTTAACAGAGGACTAGTTCGCTTAGAACCAAAGCTCAGGATCAATTACAGAAAGTCTGCCCTGTGAATAAGATGGATCCTTAAGACACACTGTTTACACCTTTAGCATGCTGGCACATTGACTGGCCATTAACTGATATACTGTTAGTACACAAGAAAACTGTTAACAGTTTGATGCTAAACACTGTATGCACCTTGGAGTACTATGTAGTATTTGACTTTATTTCACTCCCTGAAATAAAGTCTCCTGGTGACACAAAACCAGCAGCTGCCATTAGGCTCAAACAAAATGTTTCAGTATAGAAATACAAAACCAGGCACACCAAAAGTTCACAAACCTTTTAACAATGGTCAGTAGCAGATGCAGAGGGGAAAGGCTAAAAGAATAGGCAAGGATAGAGTAATACGGCTCTTCACTTTACCCACTAGCAATCTGTGGTTTAGCAACTTCCTAAATCTCCACCTGTGACAGGTCTCAATGTATTTTCCCTCCACTTGCTTGTCTAATTCCTTTTTGAAGTCATTTATGCTTTCAGTTCCACCATATCCTATGACAATGAGTTCCACTCCTTAACTGTGCTCCATAAGGAAACAAAACAATATTCTAACCTTTCTTTTGTTTGTTTAAAGCCTGCTGTCTGTCAATGATACTGGATAACCTATAGTTCTTGTTTCATGAGAAGGACAGGGTAATCAACCTCCTTCTATTCACAGCTTTGTAGACTTCCATCATATCCCCACTCTATCATCTCTTCTCAAAGTTGAGGTGTCCTTACTTATTTAACTTTTTTCTTAGAGAAGCTGTTCAACAATTTGAATCCTTGTCCTTTATTTGTATGCTTTTAAATTCTATTCTTTCTGAAGTGGAGAGACCAGAATTGTGCACGCTGTATTCAAGGCATGGTGGCGTTTCTTTCTTCTGTTCTCCCCTCCCTTCCTAGCAATATCTCATACTCTCACTGCTGGTTTTGCTCACTGCTTGGCACTGAGCTTACATTTTCACAGAACTGTACCAATAGCCTCAAAATCTCCTTCCTAAGTGGTAACAGTGCTGTGATATGTGACAACAGTGAGGAATGCATTTGCCTCACATCCACTTCTTCGCATTTATCAGCCTTCAACTTCACCTGCCACTTTATTGCCTGAAAGCATGTTGCACAGTGTGTCAAGGCTAATGAGCTTATTTATTCTATATTATAAAGCAGACTATGGAGAACTATCTTTTGAATTGCCGATGGAGAAAGAATAAAGAGAACAGCAAATAAAGTAATTTTCATTCTGTTATTCTTGTGTCAACTGTAGGAAGCTAACAACTCTTACCTGATATTTTAACTGGACTTTGAAAGCTTGGCTGAATTTTATGGACATTATCATTTTTTAGAACTTGGTCCAAAGGAGATCTCTCAAAGAATGTGAGGACAACTTCAGATCTTGAATACTTAAAAAAAGAAACAGACATTCATTCTTTATCAGTAGTTTGCTTTGTCCCTCTTCTCCCTCTCCACCCCTTCATAGTATGACAGAATTACATTATTACAAGCAGCAGCCTGGAGACACCAGTACATGGTTCTGGCACTCAGCACTTCTCCAAGATACTCAATAAATTGGTGCTTCTCCTAGAGTTTGGCAACGCCCATCACTTTCTAATCTGCATGAGATTGCGTGTCACCAGCAAGGAGGAGTCAAGCTGGGCTAAATGTGGAACTTGGCTTACTCACCTTCCATGGCATGTTTATAATAGTCTTCAGAAGCTTTTCCACTTCATTAAGTCTGGCTTCTATATCATGGGCTTCTTTTATTGTGATGAGCCCTAGAAACAAAGCAAACAGATCATGAGCATAGACAAAAGCACACCTTCATGTATACGTACACTTCTGCAGTCAGAAGCAGCTGCTCAAGAAGATGTGGAACAACCTCAAATATCATGTTTTTAACCCACACTGATGATAAAGCATGTACCCCAAACTGAGGTGGGTGTAATTACAAGTGGAGTTGCAAGCCTGACACAAGTTCAGCTGTTTATGATCATATTTAGGAGTTGCAAGACAAGCAGAAGTATAACCACCTACTCCAGCACCCACAGTTTCACTACACAGCATTCCCAGCAGTGATAATCAAACAGCCTGTTTTCTGCTTCCAAGAACCATGATTCATCCTTTTTTTCCTGTCAACAGAAAGCAACAGAAAACCCAAGAAAACCAAAAAATACAACCCACAGATAAGAGGAAAAGACTAAACACAAGCTAAACAAAAGGCTTTGAGGGCAGTCTTTTATTTCCCTGAATGTAAGCCCCAGTGAGCAGCCTAAGGAGGACTTCTCAGTATCATGTTCTTCAAGTGCAAAACAACTTTTGGGATTTTTTTAATTTTTTTTTTTAATCAGTGCATTATCACAGTGCTGCAGAAGGGATTAAAATGGAAATTTCGCTGTCTGCTGTCCAGAATGATGCATTACCATGCTTCTAATTTTGAATTGCTCAGTATGGGGACCTTCAACTGCAACACCATATTTCATGTACGTATAACTTGCAGGACATCTGTAACTTCCCTCTCCTCTAGCAGGGTCAGGAAATATAGCACAGGTTATATATGTGTGTACAGGGAATATGAGAATAAGTAAACCCCAAAATCTTGCATCCCTCTAGCAGCCCTTTTATTTCTGATCGTCAAAACCTATTTTTTTTTAACTCAGTCATTGTTTCACCTCTACACTGGGGCAGCTTTTCCAAGGAAAAGAAGGTATTTCATTTTCATACATATATAAAAGACTACTGAATGTAACAAATTTCACTGGAAAAAAAACAAACATACAGCTGGAAGAGAAAAAGACCCAATAAATCAAAACCAGCTAAATAAAAATCAAAACTAAAACTCTCCAAAGCAGTCTGTGAGATATACTAAATATACTGTCTATATATACACAATATAATAAAATTGTGAGTGCTAAACTCTAAGTGCATCTCCATCTCCCTGTTCAAAAGGCAAATGTACAGAAAGAGCTGTCAAACATCTACAGTGTGGGGCCAACATCCAAGAAATGTTTCAGTCTGCATCAGTCCTAGTTTGTTACTGATGAGGTACGATCCCATACAAGCTTTCCAGACACAAGTGTGACTTTGAAGCTGTCAGCTCTCCTCCAATGACAGCTCTAAATAAAACTGAGATTGTCTCTGGAGCAACCAGGTTTACTTGATGGCTGTCCCACAAAAGTAGCCTGCTTGCATAAGCCTTTCTTTTGCTCAACAGTCCCTTATTTTGCCTGGTTTTGTCAGCATCACTACCACCTCACCCTGGCACAGCTCTCTCCCTCTTCTGACAGTCGAGCAGAGCCTACCAGCAGACATAGACAGAGAGCAGCCGTGCCTCCTGCTTTGACCAGTGTACACTAGGGTCAGGTAGCTTTGCATGGTAATTCTCTGAAAAGCTATAAATGCAAATTAACTCATCTGCATTGCTCCACAGACTGCATATTAGCTGGGTTGTGCTTGATGTTACAAACCTGAATTGCAGACCAGCACCCTTCATCTTCCTAACTACTGGGTGTGAGCAGGCCTGGGTGGATCTCCTTTGCCACTCCACAAATATGTTCCCATCCCACATCTAAACGACATTCAAACCTTTCAAAAAAAGTGTTTTAATTTTCCCTAAAAAAACCCACCTGCCAGTGGCCCCACAGCTCAGACACTCACCTATGATGTTAGAAACACGCTGTTGCCCTGCCGTAGCCCACATCAGAGAAAACAGAGCTAGCCACCATGGTGCCAGCTACCATGGGATGCCTCCACTTCTTCTGCTGGTCTTGCTCCAGTCTGCATAAATACTGACACGTTCCAGGCAGAGACTGCCCAACTGCAGCCCCCACCTTGTAGGCAAACACCTCATCGCTGACCCACCCAGGATTCGACATTCAACTGCTCCTTCTCAAATCCGCCCTTGACCTCAGACCCCACACCTCACCAAGAACACCGAACATTCATCCAGTGAGGAAAACCAGCCAAGCAGTTACGGTTTCTCTCATTAGTAATCAGGGAAAGCAGCTGTGGATCCACACAGCCTTTTTATGCTTCAGCAAGAGAAGTCAGACCAGGCCTGTGGCACTGTCACACATCACCCAGTGGGAGGTTTTACAGCTTCTCACATTCACCAGGAATTCCCAGCCCTGGTATATTCCTCCTTCCAGCTCTTGGAAAGGCACCAGCCATGCAAACCCACATTCACAGACAACTTGTCACATCTGACATGATAAAAATTATTCCTTACTGAAGCTTTTAGTAATATCAAAACCAAAAGGCAGACAGCGTAGGAAGGACAGTGATACATCTGCCTGGACCACTTCCTATGTATGTGCTTAATGATGAGAGATGCACAGCTTTGGGGTGTAAAGCTGCTGACCTTACATGAATTCCCCATAAAGGGAATTCACTTTGTCTGGGCTAAAGCCTTCCTTTTCTTACATCTACAGTCCAAATACACAGAAACCATTTAACTGTGTGTATAAATATAGATATAGATATACAGAGAGAGAGAGAGAGAGAGAGAGAGCGCCTGTAATTTCTTCTGCAATAGCTACAAAGTTTGTAAGGCCCTCATTTATCTTAATTCTACAAGACTCTGTTTTTAAGAGTTAACAGACGCCCTCATGGTTTTCAGTCAGGCGGAGCCGATGACCCCACAACCCGAGGATTGCTCACAACTTGACAGCTGTGCTAATTGGAGCAAGGCACTGCCTGCCCAAGTAGCTGGGAGGAGCGGAGGCCCCAGTCCCTATGTCGCTCCCTTTCAGTGCTCACTAACTGGTTGCTGTCATCAACCACAGCACTATATATGTGCATGAGGAAAGCTGTGGTTTTGAGAGGTGAAGTCTCTGGTGGCAATGCTGGTTTAAGGTGCTCTCACCCTCCCCTGCAACTCATTTCCTTTCCCACACTGCAACACAGGGCTGCCTCTGCTTTGCCAGCACAATTAGGTGAGCAGCAGGGAGTACCTCGAATGGCTTTTGTCAAAGGCTTCACCTCAGGAAACCCCAGCCCGAGCAGAAGTAAGAGATGCAGGCTAGGATGCTTGATTGAAAATCCTTCCTCACCCAGGCACTACATATTCATGCAAGCAGCCCGACTGAGTCTGGGCAGGAGTCAGGACTTGTGTAAAGAAGGGCCACAGAACTGCACCCAAGCTTTCCATCTCTGTTCTTCACTTTGTGGGGGTTTCTCCCCTGCCTGTTGTCTTTTTCCTGTTTAGAAGCTTTGATGATGCAAAGAAAGAAAGAAAAAAATAATAGCCAGAGGCTGGTGTAGGATCTCCAGATGCTGGAAACGCCTGGACAGACAGACAGGAGGCACATGCCAGCTGACTCCGCAGGCAGAGCCCAGCACCTCCAACGTGCTGACACCAACACACCACAAGCTGGATGCATCTGGAGTGCAGGGGACTCACTGCCCATGTACACAGTATCCATACAGCAGATACAACATGTCCTGAGGCTGTTGTCTCTCTGCCCACAGACCATAAATACGTGCCTGTTTTTCCATCTGGGGCTTTTAGACCCCAAGAATCCTTATTAGGACAGCTTGCCGTAAAATAAAAATAAGACATCACTAAAGCAATCAGTAGCCTGGAATCAGTTGTGCTTTCTTCCACTTGTTCAGTCATGCAACAGAGCTGAGCTCAGAGCTGGGAAATCTCTTAGTGAGGTTATGGGGAAAGGCTGTTCTCATGCCTTTTCCTCTGCCCTGGCCCCTGTCTGACTGCCAATGGAAAACATGCACAAACTCCTCCCAGGAAAACTTTGCTCTTTGTCTTGTTACCCGTACTGTGCTTGGACAATTAACTATCATTTCAAGTGATTTAAATGCTATAAACACCTCTGTTTACAGGGCTCGAGGTAAACTGGAGCCCAACTGGCTCCTTTTTAACCACAAAACCTGTTGCCAAATACCACAAACTTCCAAGATTTCTTCACGCTGCACTCAAGGCAGCCTAGGTGACAGGAGGGATGATACAGGCACATCGCCTAACTCAGGGTGGCACTCACCTGTACCTGGGATATTTGCTTTTAGCAGGGTTCTGCTATGCACACAAGCCCCCTAGTCAGCAGCCTTGTTTTAAGAAAGGAGGAAACAATCCCTTTGACAGCTTCTGTGCCCCTTTTCTGACCACGAGCCCCAACTAGAGTCCCTAAGACTGGGTGAAAAGGATTTTCCTGCAGTTTGAGACCACGTGTACATAGCAACTTTACACATAGCAACACATCTCTGGAAAACACAGCACAAACAGCACTGGGGGCCTGCAGCATCCTTCCTGCTCTGGGACCCTGGTGCCGAAGCAGCTGCAGGAGGCTGAGCGAGCAGGCCAGCAGCTGCGTACCTGGCACGCTGGCTCACGGCGTGGGAGAGGGGCCCAGAGCTGCAAACGAGCAGGAAACGAGCTCGGCAGAGGAGGAGAAGGAATGAGGAGCCAATTCCTGATGTCAACATACAAGCCTCAGGAGGCTTGTCCTATTACTGCCATGTGAGCCACCAAATCTGCAACTAATGATATTCTGAGCAGCACAGATAACACGCTGCATGCTTCTACCAAACAAAGCAGGACAGGAACTGCAGCATGTGCTCCATGGCTCGTAATGGAATCATGACGCAGTCCTGACAGTCGATGTCCACGATGAGCACACTGTCTCACCAATTCTCTAGTGCCTTTCAAGGAAGAGCAAGTTCATGCCCAAGTCAGGTATGTCTCATATGCCATCTCTCAATGATGACACAGAGAAGTCTGGAGATGTGTTGCTATGTACAAGTCACTATGTATACATGACCTCAAACTGTGGGCAAACCCGACTTCTCCAGTTTGAAAGACTCCACTTCAGACTTGTGGTCAGGACAGGAATAAAGAATGTCCTCCAAGAGATCTACTTTCTTAAAATCAGTTCAATGTGCATAGGAGGCCGAGCAAGAGCAAAAGCCAAGGTGTACTTTCTGAAGACGTGTGCAAAATGGAATGGCGATACTCCCAAATGCTGTGTATTTTAGTATGTACCTGAAGATTAAAATATTGCACTGAGCCCTCCTCACCTCATCCTATCTCCATCCCGAATGGAAAGACTGCAGAGTAGATATCAAAGTGAAAAAAGGAGTAGCGAATAAATCCAGAGAGAAATCTTTCTGTGTTCTGCTAACCCACACTGCAAGAAAGACTTGAGGCCTATAGATACAGATCTCGAGCCCATCCTTCTCTCTTTGCACAAGCCCATGAGCAGCAGTTAAGGATTTCAAATCTTTAGGGAAGACACAGAAGCTATCTTGCACAGAAGGACTTGCAGAGAGCTACTCTGCTCTCTCCCCTGACCAGACTGTATGGCTTCAACAGGAGATATGCTCCTTTTCCCCAGTTACAGTATTCATTAACACTGCAGTGCTCATTTTTTTTTTATCCTGTACCCTCATTCCTCCTTTCCCTCAGATATGTTCTAACCCATGTGCACACACAAACAATTCAGGATGTAGATGGAACAATAGCAGGAAGGTCCCAGCCATAAGAGAAGGCATAAAAAACCACAGAATAATGTCCAATGGAAGTTCAATCTGGTTCATCCAAAGAAGGGCCAAGTCCAAAGCCAGATCAAGCTGCTGGGGACCATGTCCAGCTGACTTCTGAATATCCCCACAGACAGATATGCCACAGTATCATGCAGGAACTGAAGCTACTCAGCTGGGACACGGATCAGGGTTGAAGGGTGGCAACTCAGCCCAATGATTTCTACTGTTTTGCTCCTTTGCACTGCATCCTAGTTCCTTCCTCTGCTGAACGGAGCTCTTCTCAGTACCAGTTCAGCTGGCATCTTTCCCTGCGTTGTGGCCTCATCACCTCTCTCCTCCCAGCAGCTGCCCTGGTAGCATCCTTTCTTCCCACAGACACATGTTCCCTGAACCTCACTGCCTGAGGACTACAGCATTAGCCATCTCAGACTGCACTCTGAGGAGGCCAAAACATCTCCCACTTACAGCTGCCTCCCCTCTGATGGAGGAAAAAAGGATAAAAGGTTGTTAGAAGGACAAAGGAATACTTAATGGTATGTTAAGGCAGGAAATTTAAAAAAAACCAGCAGATGGGAAAGCTTGTTTCACACAACTTTTCTTCAATAACTCTGTAGAAATAACAACACAGGAATCCCTTAAGTGCAAAGACTTGGTAAGAGCCAAAGAAGGGCAGATAATTACAGGCAATCAGGGATATCAGATCTCCAATTACTAGTGACCAGGACTGTCACTTTTCTGTTCTCTGCTGGTTATTTATGTTGACTTCTGGACCATCTTGTTCTTATCACTAGGGACAGGATCCCTGAGCTAGCTACGGCACTGGTCAGACTTAGTCTGGCAGCTCTGGCAATTCCTCTTTGATGCCTCTTGCCTAATTCTATGACACCTCTCTCTGCAGCAGACACATGTGGCCCTTCCACTCATGGGGAAATTAATCCATCTCACATGACAAGAGTCACTACAGTTTCTAACACCTTTACAAAGAGTTTACTGTTTATGCAATATCACAGAATCACAGAATGGTTTGGGTTGGAAGAGACCTTAAAGATCATCTCATTCCAACCTTCCACTAGACCAGGTTGCTCATCCCCAATAACACTGATGTGATCCATCTTGGTGGTATTACTCAGGGGTAAGCTAAAAGCATACGATGGAGTTGAAAAGAGGGGTGTAGGGGGGTGGATTTTTAAAATTCATGTTGTGCTGCCCTTCTTAAACTTGACGTTGATGAACAAAGTAGGGACAGGGTTTTTTAAGAGGTATGAGTACACAAAGTGCATGTAAGTCAGTCCATACTTTTAGAAGTCCCAGTAGGTAGCAGTGAGCATACTGAAGGTACCGAGAGAAATCTGTTAGATGCAGAAAAGAGAAAGCTTTCAAAACCCTGCCTGCACTGCACACACCCAGGTCTAACACAGGCCATTTCTTCTTTTGCAGTTCATATGCAGCAGATGTAAAAATACGGACAGAGCGAAGTGCTATCCAAACAACTGTCCAACTGAAATCCCCCAGAGGTTGTGATCATGGCCATCTGAGGACCCTGGCGCACTCAAATACCCCTGCAAAGCAAGGAGGCAAGTTAAAAGCTAAGAAGTCCAGACCCTCCAGCTGATGCATTTTCCACGCGTGTATTATTAGTTACGGGATCTCCCAGGATCTCTGGAGGGGAGGTGGCACCTCCTGGTGACAGAAGTCAGCAGACAGGCTTTCCCCGCAGAGCTCTCTGTCGGGATGCCTGATGAGCCACAAGGAACAAAAAGATGTCAAAAGAGCACGAGATAAAAGTGAAAGCAGTCAAAGCCTGATGAAAAATACAAGCTCCTACAACCATTTTTAGCCCTGGTTTCTTATCAGGTGAGAACTGTCATGAAAAAACAACCTCATTTCCATTCCTTTCCACCAAACGCCTCTCAGACACATTGCCTCAGTCCACCACAAAAAGGCAACTTGCACCTAGCTTTATAACGACACAGCCAGCTTCATTTATCTCCATCATTACCGATGAACCATGAAATTCAGCTAATAAAAAACAAACCCAGAAGCCCCAAACTTAATTTCAGTTATACAGCGCTGCTGGAGCCTGATAACCATCCTTTGTCTGCCAGACAGAAGCTCTGAGCAAGCTCCACTAATGAACTGTTGACAGTGTCAACAATGAAAAGAGCACAATAGATGCAGTGTATTTATCTATATTGTCAGAGCACCGAAACAGCTGCTGTCTGTGGAAACCACTATGCTGCTTCTGTAGAGCTCCCTCTTCTCATAAATCACACTCCCAGATGGTCTTGTAAACAAAAACAACTCTGTAATGCAGCATATAGAAAACTGTAAGTTATGAATGTAACATTTGCAAGCAAACAGAATGTTCCTGGGCCAGCTCCTCAGGAACTGCCTTCTGCCTTGTGCAAGTCCTTCCAACAGCAGCCCTGGAGGAGTTTCCCACGTGCTCCCTGGTGCACAGCCACTTGGACGCAGAAAACAGCCCATCATCTGCTTCCTGCATGAGGAGGAAGGCAGGCACAAGCCTCAGCACCAGAGCTCAGCATTAGTCAGCTGGGAGGGACTGCTCGGGGTCTGCTGCAGGTGAAGAGTGACCACCTCTGCACTAGAAGAGTGACCACCTCTGCACTAGAAGGGAAGCTACAGATGCAAAGTTTCCATAGGACATCTCCATTAACTTCTACAGACGGACAGAGGTTGAGCTCAGGCAAGGCAGAAGGGAACGGAAAAGTTCTGGAGAGCCACAGATAACCACAGATGGCAGCAAGCTGGTGAGGGGAAACCTGGACACAGAAAGTGGCTCAGGGAAAGCAACTTGGCAAAGCAGAGAGAAAATAGCAGAAAGGAAAGCAAGGAAGAAAAAGGCCACGACAGAGCAGAATGAGTCAGAGAAGGCATGGAAAGAAGGAAAGGGGAGGAAAAATGAGCACTTTTGGAAGAGAGGACCTACCCAGTAAAAATTACATCTGCAAGATTGAAGAGTTTCTGACTGACGGCTCAGAGTACCAGAGCAGGATCTGGTGCCACACGTAGGCACGACACAAACAGCAGCCTTGGAAGAGCATCTGAGCCTTTGTTCTGATGACAAAGGCAACAAAGCAGTGGCAGAGGAGGATTGCCAGAAACCACCCTGCCACTCCAAGGGCAAACCAAATCCCAGCTTTGAAAAGCTGCTAACGCACTCCTCTGGCTGCCTGGTTCAGCACTGAAGGGGCTGATCCTGCCCTCACTGAAGGCAGGGGCAGGTGTCTGACTGCATGGAAGCTGCATCAGGTTCCAGGATTAGTCTTACCCAAGAACCCTTTAGAAGTAAAATGTAGAGAAAACAGGAGAAAAGAAACAAAAGAGTACTTTTCCAGGTTTATACTTCACTTCCAGTGTCTATTGGGACTATTGCAATTATTTCTAAATACCAATTTTAAGTCGGCTTCTAAGTCCACATGCTGCCTTTCTCATGAAGACTAATTTACATACAAAAGTTGTGTATTTTACATATAGAAACACACAGTTTAGTAACATTAGGCTGTGTTCTAGCTCTGCTAAGAGTGAACTAGCCTGTGGGTTTTTTTGTGATCCTCTTTTGTGCATTCGCCTGGAGCAAGGGATGGGCACATTTCAGACACACATAAAATACTAGCAAGTTACTGGTAACATCACGGTGAATCATATGCAGTAACCCTGCAGGTATGCACATACCTAACCTTGTTTACCAGCTTACTAGTAAGATGCCTTGTGCTGTTGAACATCCTTGGCCCTTAGAATCATAGTACACTCCAGACACAGAGAGGGCACTTTGCCACGTGTTCTTATTAGTTATCAAAGACAATACCAGATTGTGTGAATGCCATACTCCCCTCTGGGACATCCCCTCTTTCATATCAAAGAAAGGGTAAGGTGAACAGGCAATGCAGAAAACTATACTTCCCATCCTCTCCTCTGTCATCTCAAAGCTTTCTGCAGATCTGAGAAATATGGAGAGGGAGAGCATTGTGGAAATCAGTCCAAGGGGATGGGGAGGGGTTGGAGAAAGAAGAAGGCAGTTTGCTATTGCTGAGCAAGAAAAGGAGCACACTCCTGCTCTTTGCTGAAAGCAGCAATAATGGTAACAACCAGCTCTTTCTAATATTGCTGACGTTTTAAAAAAATAAAACGTTCTTTTAAAAACTTAATAACATCCAATAGCTCAAGCTTTCACTCCTCAGCCATATCCCTTAAGTGTAACGTACTGCAGCTTGACTGAGCTGTAGGATAATGCCCATCCTTTTAATGCTCCTTAGGCAAATCTGCAGGAACCCTGGAGTCCTTGAATGCAATGCAAATGTGGTTTCCAGCATTTTACCACTTCCTCCAGATAAAAGGCATAGCTAATATTCACCTTCTTTCAGAAAGCCTATGATAAACACACACACATATACAAACTCACATACATATGTATAGACATTTGTGTGTATAAAAATACATGCAAACGTACATGACTGAATGCTAACACACACAAGAGTATGCTTTTGTCAGGTGTTTTTGTTGGGTTAAGTATATTGAGTTTCACTGTAGGCAGCAGGACATCTGTTTTTAAACAGGACGTTGAGAAACCATGCTTGGCTTGTGAGTTTTGTAAAGACCGGACCAGCCCCACAAAACCTCTTCTTACAGCCAAAGCTTTGCATCAGTGTCACTTAGTTAAATGAGAGTTTTATGTCTCAACTTTGTGGTGCCCAGTCACTTTAAAATGCTGGTATGATGAAGTGTTGTCTATGCAGACAAGCACACTCTGCAAAGTAATTTGCTTTAAAGCAGGCACAGCGTAATTTCAAACTGAGTATGACTGAAATTGTGAAGCACACTATGACTGCTTAGGAACCACTCCTGATTTCTATTCCACCTCTGTTGCACAGTTAACTCCCACCCCCTCACCAAGCTGAGCAGATCATGATCTGCTTATATTGGGTTTCGATTTTTCAGATCCTGGACCGATGCTTTGCTCATTCCCCATTCTACTCAAGTCAGTACACCTGTTCCTGAGATAAGGGTAAGTGAAGGTTGCTGGCTCTGGGTATTAGGCAGGAATTACACATCGCAGGCTGAGGATGCTTACTCCCAGCTGTTCATGAGCTAATGGTGTATGTTACCTGGGACTGTAAAGTAAAGCCAGTGCAAGGGAACTATCATCCCATCTGGCTCCAACTGCACAAGTGATGCTTCAGAGAGATGTAAAGAGTTTATTTTGCAAAAGCTATGGCAGGTCTTGAGACAGGAGAGGAACCACGCTCGCTTGAGAGTGGCGCTGAGGAATGAGAATGACTTTAGGACGCGCAGGAGCTCCTGTGCCTAAGCAATGGGATGGAGCACATCAGGAGGGGCAGGAGGCCAGGGCCAGCAAGGACTGCCTGTCTGCAGCCAGACCCAGCACAGGCACCAGCCTGGCTGCCAGCCTGCTCTTCAGAGCCCTGAAAAGCCAACAAGTAAAAGGATGACCAGTGCCCCGGGAAGTCAGATTTTAGTGGCAGTGACCCTGGCAGGTGCTGTGCCCTGTAGGCTGTGAGCAGGTTTGCTGCAGACCCCTCAAAAGCGGGGGCCCAGGTGGCATATACACTTAAAGACCATGTTACTGCTGCTGAGCACTACTAAAAATCACGCTCAGAGTACTTCAGGTAGGGCATCCTCAATGGGTAATAAATTTTTGCAGTATTTTAGAACCCTGGTCACCAATTCAATCACTGAGACATGGTATAAGCATGCTACAGGGTGAAGAGGAGGGGGTGCAGGGACGTCCAGAGGAGTTCCCCATTCCCAGCCAGCACCCGGGTGCGGGGGACAGCACCCGGTGCCCGCAAACCATCTCGGAGAAGGCAGCAAGGGGACGGCGGGCTGTCATCAACCACCCCGGCGGCCCTGCGCCCATCCCCGCCGTCTGCAGAGGGCACTCGGGACCTGCGAGTGGCGGCGGAGCTCCCGGGGTACCGGCGGGACGGGGAGAAGCCCAGTGCCGGGGGGCGGCTGCGGCTCCCCCCACCGCGGCGGAAGGGGGACAACGAGAGGGGATGGTAGAAACATTTATAAATGAAATACTGCCTGACAATAGAAAAAGACCTGTCTCAGTTTGAACACCCGGCAGGGAACATCCTTGGAGAGTCAGCCCGGGAGTGACCCTCTGGCGCTGTGTGTGTGTGTGTGTCCCCCGCAGGGAACGGAGCCCGGGGACACACAGGTAGGGCCCAAAATACCATCTTCTCCCCGCTCCTCTTCCATCCAGCCATTTACAGGGTTACCCAAACAACTGGGGAGCCACGAAGTGCTACACACACAACCATTTTCCGATGTGCAGATGCTCCTCACCACCCTACAGACTCGAAATATGTTAGAGCAAAACACATGACTGTATCTGAAAAATACCCCAAACGTTAAATTAATTAACCCCAAACTCCAAGACAGCGTAGCAGGTACGTGCTGCTTCTGCACAGCGAGACCGAGCACGGGCATCAGCACCCGGGCTGGGTTAATGAGCGTCACATAGAAAGGAGAAAGCACGGCAGTGACTGCCGGAGCAATTCCCCCGTTCCGCAGAAGTTATGCGAGGAATTACGCCAGATCCCAGATTCTCTCCATCGTCTGCCAAGCGCCGCAGCCGCCTCTTTTTTATTTTTTTCTTCCTTTTTTTTTTTTTCCTTCCCCCTCTCCTTGTGGCAAACAACACACCAACATGCGGAGACCGTTCAGCTACAGCCCTTCTCCTGCCAACAACCCCCCCAGCCCTCCCTCGGGGAGCCCGGAGGCAGCGGGGCTCTCCCCCCACATCATATATTTACAAAAAAAAAACCAACACAACAGAAAGCAACAGGGAGGAGTTTCGTACCGCAAAACGCCCCCGCAGCTTTCCACACCCCCCCGTCCCGTCCCGTCCGGTCCCGCAGGACTCCTCACCCCCCTCCCCTCCGCCCCGGGGGCTGCTCAGACCTTGGAGTAAGGGGGATCGGGACAGCTCGGGTCGGTCCTCGGGGAAGGAGTCGAGGAGGCGCTTGAAGAGCCTGCCGAGGTCGGAGTAGCTGCGGTGCAGGTAGAGGATGTTGCGGTCCGACCACTCGGTGCGGATCTCGTAGAACTCCTCCTCGTCGCCCCGCCGGCTGATGATGAGCCGCCGGATGCCGTTCACCCAGCAGCCCCGCACGTACATGTTCACCAGCGAGGTGCCCTCAAACACGGCCGAGGCCATCCCGCCGCCGCCACCCGCGCATCCCCCGCCAAAGGCGGCGGAGGGCGAAGCGCACCGCCCTGCGCCGCCGCGGCCAAGTTAGGAGGAGGAGGAGGAAAAGGAGGAGGAGGAAGGGAGAAGGGGGTGCCACCCGCCGCACAGCCCCCCCCTCCCCGGCCCGGCCCCGTGCCGCCTCCTGGCGCTGGAGGGAGGACCCGTCGGGCCCCCGCACCCAGCGGGGCGGCACTCACCCTTCCCGGGGCGGGGAGCGGCGGGGTCGGGCCCTTCTTCCCCGGCCCCGCAGCAAAGCGGAGCCCTCCCGTCCACGGAGCGGGGCTGTGACACACACCCCACCCGCAAACACCCGCGGGCCCTGCGGCGGGATCCTCCTCTTCCTTCTCGGGACGATTTCGCAGCCGCCGCAGATGTGACGAGGGTTTTTTTCCCCCTCCCAATGACCCCAGAAGTTTTGTTGTGTTTTTTTTTTTTTGTTTTTTTTTTCTTTCGTTTTCTTTTTTTTTTTTTTTCCCCCAAAAACACAACTTCCAGCCGGGCCAGCTGAGGAGGGAGGGGGGAGAATTGCTCATGCCGCTTTCCAACGCACACGGCTGGAAAGCATCCCTCTGTGCCCTGGGAAGCACAATCACAGAATCACAGAATGGTTTGGGTTGGAAGGGACCTCAAAGATCATTTAGTTCCACCCCCCCTCCAACGGGCAGGGACACCTCCCACGAGAGGCTGCTCAAAGTTGGAGACCCCAGCATCCGTCCTGGCAGCTCCAGGGAGAGGGACCTCCATTACAGAAGGGAAAAGCAGGAGGGAGTCCGCAGCCTTTTCTCAATAGTCTGGTGGGACGCCATCCCTGAGGGAGCCTGCAGCAGCATGCCATATGGGAGGGAGATGGGGAGACCAGCGCTTGTACGTACAGCCCCTCCTTCCCACGGGGACCCCCCACACTGGGGACTGCACGCCCTCTCTTAGAGCTGTCAGGGGCTGCAGCCATCCGAAGCCATCATCTGGCAAAACTGCAGCTGCACTGTAAAGCAAGGAAGTACGTGGGAGATACTTGGATGCCTGAAAATGCCTTGAAGCTGCAGGGTTAAGATAGACATACTAGAGGTGACGAGAATGACAGCGTGGTGCCGTGGGATGCATCATCCGGGACGGGCCTCTGCTTGAAGGCAGTGGCCTCCAGCTCACAGCTTTCTGCTGCAGAGGGTCTCAGGGGGCAGGGGGAGGCAGTGAGTGACTTTCTGGGGTCATGCCGTGGCCCGCGGCGGGAGAGACCCTTCCTGTTTGTATAATTTGGGGAGGTCGGAGGTCGTTGCCACTCACACTACGTATTATCAAATTTAAGCTGGTTTTTGTCAGCATGACACTCGTGGCACAGGAGGCCAGGAATTAACATGGTAACAATTTAGGTCTGTTTAACTGCCCAGCAAAATCAGCAGAGCCCAGAGACAAGACCACTGTTATGGGTATCAGCCAAAAAGTGGTACTTGGAGAACATCACAGCTGGGTCCACTTGGGACAGTACAAATAAACACAGTGGGGATGGGGCACAGAGGTGAAAGAGACTTAATAGTTTTCCATAAAGTGCATAATTAAATAACTAAATCACACTCTTTTCAATAGATAACATTTTGCTAGTAACCACCTAAATCATTCAGGTGCCTCTATGGTAAACCAACTCCAAACTTCCCAGTCTCCCTATTCAAATATGTAATTGTGCATTTTCTTGATTTAACTATTACACAACAAAACTGGTTTTAGTCCACTCTGAAGCACAGTCATACGTAAAGAATGCAAACACCAGAGCTCCATTTCTCCAAACAGAATGGCACGTGCCTGTTTACTGTAGCCTTGTGCTACAGCACCTGCAGACATTTCTTTGGAGAAATCTGCATTTTTCAAAACGGAATGAATGATACTCAAGATGTTGGAGCAGATCCTGAGGCACTCAGTGCTGATGCCCACCAAACCTTCATTGAGAACGGTGCTGGGCCCATAGCTGCGATACAAAACCAGACAAATAAAAACCTGAAGGCACACAGAGCAAAGCGTGTGGCAGCTTTGCCACCCACTTCACCTTGGATCACCACAGAAAGGGGTTTCACATCACTGTCAGGCTAGACATCTCCCAAGTACCCCATATTAGCTGTTCAGAGTATTCAGCGTGGCTTCAGAGGAAAGGAATTGTTGTGAACCTTTGTACTGTAGGAAGATCTCCACACAGCTCCTTTTGTTCGGGGCAGGCTTTTGTAATCCCTCCTCTTGTTCCAGTACACAGTGGTCTTCCCGGTTCTTCCATGTAAAAACAAAACAAGAAAATAAAATGCCTTCTCTTCTGATGGTTGCTCTGGTAACCCAAAATAACCACATATCCTAAGGAAGCGAAACTTTTGAGAACTGCGAAAGTAACCCCCCCTTTTTTTAAAGATGTTAGCCTTGAATTGCTTCTGTTTAAGCAAAGAATGCACTTGCCTTCTGCTCATTCCAACTGATATTTCCTGCCTTTGCAATAGAATGATTTTTGCTGTTGTTGGCCTGCCCACAAATTGTATGTCACTCAACAGAGGCTCTCAGCACCTTGTCAGAGCTCTGGTTTCAGCTGGATCCTGCAAGGTCTTGGTTGGGGTTCCTCAAGTTCTGCTGGGCTGCGGTGGCATGCACCATCCTGTAGGCTTAAGCATTAAATGTTTGGTTCTGTTTTTCTCTTTCGGTCTGACTGGTGCCAGGCTTCCAACTTAATTAAAATATTCAAATAATGAAAAACCCCATATGCCTGTCACTGCCTGCTCATGGAAAACGAGCCTATGCTGAAAATTCTACATCTAAAGGGCTTGAAGCTTGACATACTGATGCCAGATCCTGAATTTTAGGAGTATGAAAGGCAGAAGTACTCCTATGGCTAACACTGCACATGCAGTTTGTTATTCCCCTATGAGTATGATCCTGTTCCATAAAAAGGAATCTTAATCCAGTAAGTACAGAAGTACAACATCCCCTTTTTGGAGTGAAAAGTAAAACTGGCGCAGCTATAAATTTCAGCACCATTTCTGGTGTGGCCACCCATTGCCAGTGGGCGAGTTGGTAGCTCACCCCAATTTAACCTTGTTCTCAGCTCAGGCAGCAGGAGTTGCATGTGTATGTCCACTTACCTCCTGGGTATGCTCCTGAGCGTCCCTGTTACAGCAGTGTAATGCTAGCCAGCCATTAAATCTGGACACAACTGCTGTTCCTGAAAGCTGGGTTAGGAATAATCATCTATTACTGTGTGACTCCAGAAAGGTTTTGCCGGAAAATGCTCACACACAGAAAATGTCTGCATTAGACTAGTGGTGTGCCGAGGAGGACAGCAGGACTTGCAAGATTATCTGCAGTGTGGAATGTAAAATGGATGTGCAGGAAGGATGGATAGCCCCAGAGGACATAGACATCTTCCAGATGAAAGTATCTTTTATTATCAGCACCTTTTATTGTTGCTCTACAAATTGTATCTGTCGTGCAATTTGAAAAGTACAGAGTAGAGGGGGGGTGTTTGCATTTGGCAAGTTTTTCATGTGTATGCAGCATGGGCAGAGGCACTGCACAGCAGCTGCTCTGCAGCAGGAAGTGGGAAACATGTATTTGCCTTTCTTTAAAGAAAGGCTTTTATCAAAACACATTTTAGTCCTCCTTGTGTGACTTGTGTGTAGGGTTGCTATTTTCCATATTTAAGTTTTGAGACAAAAGTAATTAGGGGTAATTGCACCTTAGAGAATAAAGATGCTGACTGAATACGCAGTTTATCCCCTTGCATTTTTGTGATCTTACTGTCTCACTGGAGTCATAAGTTATGGGAATGCATGCATTTACTTGACCACTTACTAGTTTGATTTCTACCTAACAATTTTCCACTCTTGCATTTTACTTTCACAAACTGGTAAACGATTTAATTCATTTAAGATACATGCAGAGTACCTACCACATACTGTTAGCAGCTTCCTGAAAGGACTCAGGCCTTGTGAAGGTTACTCTGGCCAAAATTCACTCTCAAGTCTTCAACTGATGCAGGTGCATCCAAAGTGATGCAGAAAAATTGCCTGAATTTGAGAAGAGTCCAGGGCCAAATCATGGACCTTAAGAAGCCCAAGGCCAGGTCACTCTCTCCTCTTACACTTGCAATGCAAACCATGGCTAGAAACACAAATGAAGTGAGCCTGTGGTTCTAACCTTGTGCTGTGCTGTGACATCTATCAATCAGCCCTGTTGTTTCAGATTTCCTCACTGATGTAGTGGAAATGATAGGGATACTTGCCTTCTGTCATATACAAGCAGGTTCTGAAGACTTCTGGAAGCTATTTTCATACCATCTACATTTTCTCCATGTGTTCCACACCCTTCAGTCCTCCGCAGGACTTTGCTTTGCCCTTACCATTTATAGTCCCCAACAATTATCGTCTCCCAGACTGCATATGCATTTGGGAGGAACTTCATCTCAGTGTCTAAGCAGATCTCTCCCTGCTATTGTTTGAAAGCCATTTTAGGGCTCCCTTTTGCCATTATGCCTTCAACCCCCTCAGCAGAGAGGCATGATGATTCACCCTCCTTCTGTCCACATCCATGAACTATACACTTCGCAGGCTGGGAAGAGGCTTTTGTAATATATTTGTAGTTAATGTCCCCGTTTTTGGCAATAGGCTTTAGAGTAAGTAATAAGAAGCATCCACTACTGCAAACAAGAGATAAAGGAAGCAGTTTTCATCTCAGGTTGCACTCATCTTTTGTGAGTGCAACCAGCGAAGCTAGCAGGTTTCACTACTTCAATTTAGATCATTAACCTCTTTAAAGGAAATAGATTATTGAAATAGCAGCAGGCACTAACCAGCCATCATACATCTCCACCTGAAACAGAGGTGAGAGGTGTTGCAGAGTCCTAGGTCAGGAACACCTGAAGGTGATGATTCTCATGGAAAAGCCAAGTGAGAGCTCAAGGACAGAGGCAGGCTGTGATCTGAAGGCAGCCTGGCTTTGGCAGCACTGTCAGAGAGTTAAATTTTCTGCACCACAGTGACTACCCCTGCCAGGTGGTCTGTATTAAAACCACAGTATTAAGGTATGGAGCAGGAGTAACCATCTGGTGGGGCAGAGAGGAGAGGTATTTTCCTTAGCTGACACTGATACCACAACTCAAGTGCTGGAAAATGCTGATCTGAGGAAGGAGTCTGAATGGCTGTGGTGCACCCTGGAAAGAGTCTGAGAGGGGCAGGAGGGGGACAATGCCTGCCTTGGGGTAAGAGGCTCTCTGGTTGTTCAAGTCTTCCTTTGCTCAAGGAAGCTGACTTTCTACATTCATGTAAATAAGCAAAAATTGAATCCAAGGTGCCTGGCTCCATCAATAGTTGCTCCTTCTAACTATTTGAGTCCCAGAGATGCCACTAAGCCACTTAACAAATCAAAAAGCAGTCACAGCTCCCAAGCCTGGAGTCACCAAAGGCCTTTTGCCTGGTGACTTTTTAAAATTATTCCTGATGTGAAAATATGAATGGCCTGGACTCCACAGTCAAGGACAGAGTCACATTTCCAGCCTCAGCTAGCAGATTTGTAAACATGGGAGACCAGAGCCTTTGCAAAGACATTAATGAGAGTTAACTCTCATTCTGCTCTGTTGCTCACCTACTGCTCAACCATACCAAAAATAATTTGGAAAGCAAGAGGGATTGAAGCTTCTTCACCAACTTACACAAACAGTGGAAAGATGATAATGAGCTTTAAAAAGCATCCCACACCTCTGTAATACCTGCAAACAGTGTGGAGTGGGTACTCTATTTCTGTTCTCCCACAATGTGCACCCTTCTCTTAAAAGGTTGGGTTTTTTTAATGTGCAATCCAAAGGCAAAGCAGCTCCTCCTGCTTTAGTCTTTAGATCATAAGACAAGATTGTCCCTTCTGAACACCTCTGGTGAGAGGGAGCCCTTGATGAAATGAGCTACTGAATGAAACATCCTTTCAAGCTCCTGTGGGGCGGTTTGACTGCAAAAGGTTTGCATGCACAGCCAGAGCACTGCTGGGACTCTGCTTTCTTGCTTTGTTCTCCTCCTCTCTCCCCCAGGCTGATTCTGTGAAGTACTGAGCCCTCCTGGAGTCAATGGGAGTTAAAAAAAAGTGCTCAACAGCCTTCCAGCTTTGGCTACCTCATAATATAGCCATTAATGTATGCACAGCTTATTTTTAGAATTTGTAACATGTTTTCTGGGTAAAAATACTGCTCAAAAGACCCCTTCCTCTCCCTCACAGTTGACATCATTGAATTTGATTTAATAGAAGAGCCTGAAATTCTTTCCATTAAAGAGTGTATTATAAATGCTCAAGGAGCTGTAACTGCAGTTGAAAGCTAGGTATATTCCTGCCAAAGGGTAAACTAGCTTCGTCTAATAGGAGAATATTTCTAGTGGAACAATTTACCCTTTATGAGCCTTCTTCCTGGAGACAACATAGAAAGTATATCTTCACTATGTTTCCATCAGAGCAAAATAAATTAAATATACCTGCAAGTTACTAAAAAAAACATTGGCATAAAAATATGCAAGACAAAATTTATCTGCGTTTTCAGGCTCTTAGCCTAGTACAATCAGCCATTTGGGCAATAAAAGTTCCACAGGACTGGCGTTCAGTATGGTTTGTAATGATCCTCTATATGGCCTAACACTGCAAATTCGTATTGCATATCAAAATAGAAAGCCCTAAAGTGTTCAAAAAGATGAGTATTTTTATTCTGAGTCTGCAGAAGGGAAGACAGAGCCACAGAGCAGAGAAAGCAGCTTGCCTAGGACTGCAGTGGGAGGTTGTCCTAAAGGCTTAAATATTTGTAGCACTTGGCATGTGGACTTGTATACAACCCTTAGAGAACATACTGTTTTGTAGGGGGAAAAAAAATAAATCACATTGCATATGTCCATTAGAGCCATAAATGCACAACAGAGCCATTTGCACATGCTAAGAAATCTTAGCTTTTTGTCATGGTTTAACCCCAGCTGGCAACTAAGCCCCACACAGCCGCTTGCTCACTCCCCTCCGGTGGGGGCGAGAATCAGAGGAATAAAAATGTGAAAACTCATGAGTTTAGATAAAGACAGGTTAATAGGCAAAGCAAAAGCCATGTGTACAAGCAAAGCAAAACAAGGAATTCATCCACCACTTCCCATGGGCAGGCAGGTGTTCAGCCATGCCCAGGACAGCAGGGCTCCATCACATGTAACGGTGACTTGGGAAGACAAATACCATCACTCCAAATGTCCCCTCCTTCCTTCTTCCCCCAGCTTTATATGCTGAGCATGACATCATACGGTGTGGGGTATCCCTTTGGTCAGTTGGGGTCAGCTGTCCCAGCTGTGTCCCCTCCCAACTCCTTGTGCACCCCAGCCCACTCACTGGTGGTGTTGAGTAAGGGGCAGAAAAGGCCTTGGCTCTGTATGAGCACTGCTCAGCAATAATGAAAACAACTATCAACACTGTTTCAGCACAAATGCAAAACACAGGCCCATACCAGCTACTACGGAAAAAATTAACTCTATCTAGTCAAAACTAGCACACATTTTCTTTTTTTTTTTGTTCCTCCCTAAAAGATGAAGCTGCTCTAATGTTCTTCTAATTTCTTCCTCATTATTGTGAAGAAAAATCACTGCGTTTAAAAATGGTAGGTGGAGAATAGTAACTTCAAGTTGGGCATTTTTCTTCTGCTGTTGTTAGTAACTGGAACAAATTCTTCCTTTGCTGTTGCTACACTACCCCAGGATAAGCAATTGGGCTCGTTTTAGTTGCTGATAACTCTGGCTGTATCCTAACCAGTGGTTAATGCTGCCTTAAAACCTACGAGCAGTCCAGCTGGCCTGCAGTAGACTACTCGTGCTCTTAAAATTAAGGGCATGCTAAGTGCTTAGCTATGTGAATATGGAGCCCTTGAACATCTGCTCTAGGCAAGAAGTTGTCAATGAAAGAAATACATAAGGAAGTCACAGCAACAGGAATGCTGAGTATGAAAGACATGCAGGATTGGACCCTGAGCCTGATGAACTACGTTCATTCACATAGCAGCATCCATCAGGTACAGCTCATCAGTGCTTGCTGCTTCAAATACTTCAAGTCAAAACAAGCGTGAGGGATTTGATGTGTCCACATGGCATAATTAGAGATGTAAACAATGACTGCTATTGCAGAAACTAGAGCAATATGCCAAGTAATTACCTGAGTTATTCCAGTCTGGCTATATTCTGCATCATTAGTATAATTACGGGAATTAAGTTCAAGCCCATCATACCTTTAGTAGTTCAGTTTGCGCACAAACACCTCATCCTCAATTTTTACGATGTTTCCTTGATCACCAGGGTGGCCTATGCTCTCCCCCATTTTTCTGAGGCACAAAGGAAAGACCTGTTAACGAAAACAAGGTTAATTATGCTTTCATCAGAATGGCTTCAGAAGGGATTCCTTCTGAGAAACAGCGGAGTGGGGAGTCCATTCTTTCTGTTCCCTTCCTCCTTAAAAAATAAAGTAAAACCACACAATGAATGTCTCTATTTACATTTCAGAGTTCTTTTCATGCCTAATATGCCTGTGTGAATGTACCAAACATGAGTGAAGCGTGAATAATACATGACTATTTTTCCTTTTTCTTTTTTTCCTATATTGCTCAGCACTCTATTTTTCTAAATATTCCCAAGAGCAAGAAGGAAACCATTTCCCTGCCCCCTTCCTCTTTGTTTCTTTTTCTTCTTATTCAGGACAGGGCTTGTAGTGAATCTGTTAGGACTATTGTGCTATATTCATCAGTTCTACTTGGCACAGCTCATGTGTAAATCGAGGGTCTTTTCTCTATGGGAAAAGATATTTCCCTTTATAGTGTTCTAAGTCAATTACTGTGTTGGCCTTATGTATTTTTTCCCTTCCAGCCAGACAAATGATTAGTATTTTCCCTAACGCCCCTTTTGTTATTTGTCATATTATAAAGACCAGAGTACCTTAAACATACCTATGGTTTGGTTCCTGTATACTTAACATACACTAAAAATGGTCATGGAAGGTAACACAGCACCTTAAATAAAGGACAAGATCTGATGGACAACTCTTATCACTCTCAGTATAAGGAGGTTAACAAAGAACCTACACAATTTTTGTGTTTGCATAGGACAGTGACTGAATTTCCCTTAAACAAATAAGGTCAGTTACTTCAGCCAAGGGTTGACTCTCAACTGAAGCCTCAGAGGAACAGGAAGAACGAAGCAAAAGACATACAGTGGTTTGAGTACAGATTGCTGAAAAACAACCTCTACTCATTTTAAAAACCTTTGGGCTTGACTGCATAGATGCTCCAAGCACAAAAATCCATTGGGTTTCAGCATTGATGTTCTGTTTGGGTTTTTTGGGAGAAGATGGGACTCAAAGCCAGTGTGGTTCTTGTTTGCATACAGTGCAGTTTTAAAGCTCCTCGTATTCCAGTGCTAATCCCACTGGACACCAGATTAAGTTTCAAGTGTGGTCAGGCACAGAAGCCTCCTGGTTTCAGCACACAATGTTGTAATGACCCATGGGACAGAGCCAACAAACACCACAACATGGTGTACCAACCAAACTCATCTTGTGGGACAGGGAGGGTCTTTATGGTCAACATCGAAAGTACAAATCCTCCATTTCTCAGCAAGTGGAGGCTACACAGCAGAAAATGCTGCAACATCCTACTGTAAGATTAGTATAAATGCAATGTATGTTTTCTTTAAGCTTCCCCAGCACTGTTTTATCCCTAGTCATCACAACATGAGCCCAACACAGTCCTTAGTCCAAGACCATCTCTTCTGTTGCTTCAGTGAAACTAATACAAATAGAAATCAATTGCATTAGAAGTTGGCAGTTGTGCATACAATCATTGACCCCAGAAAAAACCTGGAAATTAAGAGAGTTCAAGGAGCCCTCCCCTAGAAGGACTAGGTTTTAATGGGAATAGTTAAAAAGAATTTGACTTAAAAAAAAATAAAGGTGCAATACAATGAGTAAGCAAAGAATGATGCAATACAGACTTCTTATGGAAAATGCATATTGTCTAAGCAGAACCAAAAATTAACAAAAGAAGAAATCATAAATACCTAAAGATAAAAGGAAAAGGTTTCTGAAGAACACTAGGGAATTTACCAATGAGGACTGAGAACCTTACTTAACTTCAATTCAAGGACTGACTTTCAAAGAGATTTTCACGACCTCTATAGATGGGAACCTCTACATGAATAGGGGTTCTTTGCTGCAGAAACACCACCTTGGTGCCCAACACTTTTTTTTTATACCAGATCCTAACAGTGTAATCAGTAACATTAAATGATTGAATTATATAAGGCAAAGAGACAGGATAATACAAATTTATCTTAATCTAAGTATAGTAAAAATTGCATCTACTGAGCAGTCTGTTGATCAAGCTGCTTCTCTTCAGTTGTTGCTCGCAAAACACTAAAGCTTGTTTTTCCTCTGCTACTGCTTACATTTCTGGGTTTTCTTATTTCCCATTACCATAACTCAAGCTGAGGTGACAAAAACTGCCTGCAAATGGCTACCTGTAGCTGCTAAACTGGTACTCATATTTTTTTCTCTTCCAATCAACGTTAGTTCTTATGTTATCTCATGGTAACTACTGCACTTAGGCCTGCTAAAAAAGGTAAGATTAAATGAGTGGTACATACAGTTAGCTAGATGTTTCTTATCCAAACAAGAGATGTACATTCCACTATTTGTTTGAGTTTTGGAAATCTGCTTGACAGTGTATGTTCCCAGTGCATGCTCTGTTTAAAAAAGAAAAAAGAAAAAAAAAAAAGAAAAGTAGTGGTTCTGCAAGGATCTGTTTTCTTTGCATTTCAATTGCTTTCTCATATTACATATTTATAATCCAAAACCCATAATGCTGCTTGTGCAGTGAACCTTCTGACAAAAATATCTAGAATTAAATGGACTGTTAATATTATAAGGATACTGTTTGCATCCAGGGTCTCAAATGTTAGTTGCTGCAAGAAATTTCTAATTATTCAGCTTGCAGGACTGGATGGCAATAGAGAGGGAACAGTCTTTGTGAAGACTAAAGGCAATAGGGGACAACTTCTCCCTCAGCCCTAAAGATATTCCCCATAAGAACTGGAAGTTTTTCTGCCTGTGAACACTTTGGAGTGATGTCACAACACAAACACAGCTTCATCAGTGCAAATCACTAGGGAGCTCTGGTTGGTCCCATATACAACTATGTGTCAGCATAATCAAACACAGATGCCAATCAAGCCCATGCAGAATTAAGCACAGAATAGGAGCTTTATATCAAAATGGGACCAGTATTCCAGTTTTCTGTTTCTTCCCAAAAGGAGTCACCAGGAAGGATCTAGAGAAGACAGAGGCGTCTGCATAGATGAAAAAGAGATGAGAGACCTTGGGAAGACCTACAGGGAATAAGAAAACTGACAGTCTAAAGCTTCAAAAGCACAGCAGCTTTCTTGTCTTTTTAGCTGCATAGAAAAATCAATGCTAGGGCCTTGTATCCTCCTATCCTGAAAGGAAACAAGAAACACAAAGGCAAAACAGCATAAATATCAGCCATCTGCTTGGGGGGGGAGCTGCCAGTCGTGTGGTTTCCAATAGGTGATGGACGGATGCAAGCCCGTCCTTCTGGCAGGTGGGGCAGCAGCAAGCTTTTGTTCCTGTCTTGCCTCAACTTACAAATGCCACCTTCTTTCGAGCAAGAAGCTGAGCAATTTCTCTCTTTAGAGTGGCTTGATTCCACCACATACCAGAAAAGACTGTCTCCAAAGCAGTTAAGAACATAACTATTTTATGCACAGCCAGCCTCTTGCACAGCAGCTGAGTAAAACAAGGGAAACATTTTCAACTTCCTCTTCTTCACAGTCTTCATTTTTAAAAAGTGTATGCGTGGCAGGGGGAGAGATTCAACTGCCTCCTAATTGTTCCCCAGCTTCCCGTCAAAAAGGTCTGAACCTAAATCCCAGGAAACTTCTCACTCCTTGTCTGAAGCAGGACTTGGGGAGAACAATAGCTGGCTACAATCAATGGTGCTGTAGCAGAGACTTGTTAAAATATGTTTGCATTGTTATCTTCTACTGAGAAGTGCCAGTGTATAATAGCAGCACATAACAATTACAGCAGAAAAGTATTAGTAATTCTAAGTGCTGAAAATCACCAACTAATTTATCTTTTAGCTTCTCTGACAACTGCTAGCAAGAACTCTCTCTTTAAAAAGATAAACAGATGGATGGAATGAAAAGATCTACAAAGAAATTTACCACAGTACAACCCAAAACCATAGCACAGTGTGGTTTAAAACAGAAGAACTCATTTTTCCCAATGCCATCATTTTTCATCTTGATTTCAGTTCCAGGGATTAGTGATGCCGTAACACATGAGACGGTGAAACAGTGTGGCTCTAGAGTTATTATTCTTCATATCCTCCTCAATGCTATACCAGAACTTTCAAAACTGATAAGCAGTTTCTTTCAGTGTAAGCCCAAAAGCTATTTAGCCTGTAGTAGTTTTCCAAAGCCGTATTTGGCCTAATTTTCTCAGAAAAAACAACCCTTCTTTGCCTCCCGGCACAATGGCAAACTCATCCAGCATGGAAGACAGAGCCTGAGTAGCTACTCCTTCACATGGTTGCCACTACCAGACAAAAGACTCCAGCACATGACAGAGGGAAATAAATATCAGAATACATAACAGGCTGTGTCCTTCTATAAAGCTGCCATTGTCTCGAGCTTACTTCCCACCATTGTCAGCACAAAACTATTACAAATACATAATGCTTTCCAGGTTACTTCAATACACGTGATAAGATCTCCCCTATAAAGATCTTCCTCTTCAAATCCTGCTCAGATTTCCTCTGATAGAAGGGGACACAAAAAAAGCAATAGATTTGAGGCTGACTTCTTAGAGAAGGTGAAGTGCCGTCTCTTATTTTTCTCTCACATTGCTGATGCTCATTTGAGTCTCCCACTCAGCACTGGGATCATCCAAAATATCAGCTCTTCCCACGGATTCGGAAACTGGAAAAACCAATTCTGAAAACAGCGACAGGACTGGAGGCCCCAGTCCTGTTTGTCTGGCTTTATGGCAGAACCGCACAGTGAATCAGTCCTTTCTGCGAGAAAGCACGAGGCACAGATGTGGTTGTGTAAGCATCAGCGGAGATCCTACTCAGGGAGATCCAGTCAGACCATGGCACATCAGATAAATTAAGAGGCCAAGCAGAGCACAACATCCTCTGTCCTGTTGAGAACTGGGAGGTTTGATGATCAAACTCTCTCAAAATCAGACTGCTTACTAGAAACATCTCTGCATATGAATGTCTGGTGCCTACCCACAGGCACTCAAGCTTGACCAAGTCACACAGCCTAAAAATGTCAGGATCACCAAAGAAATTCTGTGAAAAAAACAGGAATAAACCCCTTATTGTCCCATCACTACAAGGCTTGCTTTCTTCCTTTGTTACAGTAATTCATTTAGTACAGATTTAACAAGCTAAATCTCAAAGTTCTTCCTAAACCAGATTTGGATCCAAGCTGCCCTGCATACTAGCTGGCATAACTGAGCCAGACTTTCATTCTTCTTCATTCCTTTCCAGGCAGCCCTCCCACTCCTTCAAAATAAAGTGTAGATGCCAGTTACAGAATTAAGAGTTCATCCCTATGTAAGTAATTAAAAGTGCATTTTTTTGCTGTACTTTTTGCCTTATTAATAGCACCATGGTGTTCCTGGAAAGTAACAGTGGCTTTAAAATCTAATGATCACTTTGGAAACAGAAGTAATGCTTTGCTTTGCTTTCCCTAATAGGGCTGAAGAAACAGCGTGCAGTAGAAACTCCTGTTGTGCATCTCAGTCTCCCATGGAGATCATTACCAGGATGCACATATTTAACAGAAACACCATCACCACTTCGCTATTACCAAGGAGAGGAAAGACCACTGGAAGGAATTCATCACAGATATTAGGCCACAGGTTTCTTGTGCTCAGAAAGGATCACGGAGCTCTTAACTCCTTAAAGAAATAGTCTTCAAAAAGCTCAAGGGCTTGCTTCTGTGCCAAGGGGGAATACTCTGAGGAACAATCCCCCCTTCAGTGCTGGCTGGGGGCTGCCTGGCCAGGGAGCAGTGCTGCCAAGAAGGACCTGGGGGTGATGGTGAGCAGTGACCTGGGCACCAGCCACATCCTGCCTGGCAGCCAGGAAGGCCAGCAGCATCCCGGGCAGAAATTGTTTCCTTTTACTTCACATTCATGAGACTGCAGCTAGAATATGCCATCCAGTTCTGGCTCCAGGGCAAGAATGAGGAGAGTCACGTAGGACAAGTCCAGGGGACAGCCAGGGGCTGGCACACAGGTCTGTGAGGAGACACTGAGGGACCAAGGCTTGTTCAGCCTTGAGAAGGGATGGCTTCAGGCACCTGAGACCAGACATTCAGCATCTTTGAGAAGAGATAAGGAGGGAGGTATACAGCAGAGACACAATGGCCACAAATTGAAACAGGAGTAGAAGGGGGAAAACGTCCCATTGGGACAGTCAGGCAGTGGCTCAGGTTGCTAAGGGAGGTGGTGCAACCTTGGTCCTTGGAGGATTTCAGGACCTCACTGGATAAAGCCCTGAGTAACCTGGTCTGATCTCATTGCTAATCCTGCTTTGGGCAGGAGCTTGGACAAGAGACCTCATGAGGTCCCTTCTAACCTAAATGGTTTTATAAAAAATTACAAAACAATAAAAGTTGCAAGATGCCTACACAAACAACTGAAAAAAAAATAATCTATCCCTTGTCAGAGTAGAACTGCACAGTTTTAGGAAGCAGGATTTTTCAGATGCAATGTATAAGAATAAAAACAAAACCTCCCACCTCTTCCTCAACATGTAATATTGAGCTATTCTACTAAAATCTACTCCAGATATCATTGTCTGACACTAAACTTTATCCTGACCAGTCACTTCAGAGATTAATGCATTTGGGGTTCAGAAGAAAGAAATCCTTGCCTTTCATCTGACAGGTATTCCCAGCAAAGCAAAGAAAGGAGTGTATTATTAAAGCTTAACTGCTGTTGAAGCTTTTGAAATCGGACTTTTGCCTGTTCATTCGAAAAAAATCCCTGCTCCCCTGCTCTACAAATATAGAACCAGAGTAAATCCACTAGTGTCATCCAGGGAAATTCTTATCATGTTTACACTGGCCTGGGTCTGAACAACTCCCCAAGAAATTCCTCTTGATCTGTGCCACGAGGACTGAGAAATGCACGCCCCACTAAACCTCAGCATAAACAACTGTGCAAGGCAAAAACCAATCAAGCTAAGTATTGCCTAAGAAGAATGAAAAGTCATCAAAAGAAAGCAGCTAGTGCATATGGCTCTTTGTTGGCACAGGTAGGAAGCTGCATAACATTCCCAGCTCCTAAATTTATGTGCCACATAAGTTGGCCAAAGGGGCCCGTGGGACCTGACCAGAGAAGGCTGGTCTCCACCATCTGCATAAGGACATCTAAAGTCCCCTCAGCTGTACAGAGATACACATGAAATGTGCAGAGTGCTTATTGCATGTCCCATCACAGGGTGCTGCCTTCTCACAGACATGAAGGGAGTCAGAAACCACTTGCAGCTCATACTGCTGCATTAGCTCTTTTAACATCAAAAACCATGGACCTGGCTTAATTCTTCATAATGACCTAGATTGGTGATGACCAACCCGAGAAAGATATGCAGGATCAGGTTCCACATGAAGAAGAGTTTTTAACTAGATCCTGGGTGTATTCTAGGCTTTTGATCTGGAAAGACCTTCTATACAGCAACTTACAGGGTGAAGAGTAAGCTCTGTGTTGAAAACATAGCTCATTCCATGCTTTGAAATGCTCCACACTGTTTTCAAATTAACTCCCATTCCTGCTTGGATAAGTTGCAAGTTTAAATACTCCTTCATATACATCTGTATTTTAAAAAGCATTCCAGAATGAATCCCTTCTGCCCCACAAGAAAAATGCTTTGGGGAATTTGTAGGAGGATTAGAGCTTTAACAACAACATGCAGAATAAAATATTAAAATCGTATAATGCCTTTTCAGGAACCAGCCTTTCAAAAGGAGGCATTTTCTTTGGCAGCTCTGTGGTAGAAAACCCTGCCCATGAATCTTGTCTGCTTTGAAGTCTTAGCACTTCTGAAAAATAGGAAAAAAATGAATTTGGAGCATAGGGACTGTAATTATATTCCATCATTGAAAATAACGGGGAATAAAAAGCACATGCTTCCTCGAGTCTTAAAGCTGTAATGGTCATGACCATGAAGGAGATGGTAAAGCCTCAGGATAAAATTCCAGCTTTGCTGAAGTTGACAAGGGCTCTACCATAAGACTTCACACTTTGGATTTCACTCCAAGGGCTTGAACCTGGCCTTGTGCTGGTGTAGGTCTTCTTTAACGTTGGTGTGCAATGACGTTCAGCTCCCACATTTCAAAGGGAAAAACCTGGGGTGCAAAATTCTTCTTTTCTTCTGCCTCACTCACACAAAAAGAAGCATTCAAGTCTTTAGTTAAATAAAGAATACAGGAATTTTCAGTGAACAGAAAATGAGTTTCTATATGTTCAAAACCCGCCTGGATGTGTTCCTGTGTGACCTGACCTAGGTATTCCTGCTCTGGCAGGGGGATTGGACTAGATGATCTTCTGAGGTCCCTTCCAATCCCTAACATTCTGTGATTCTGTGATTCAAGAAGAACAAATTTCAGTTCTAGGCAATATTTAGCAGCCTGTAATTACAAGAAGTTTACAAAGCTTTTCCTTGCAAAACACAAGGGATAATTAAACTTTTTCCTTTAGAGCAAATATGTAATCATTCACTATAACCAAAGTTTTAAATGGGTCTAATGAAGAATTTTATTATATGTATGGACTACATTCTTTTCAGGAAGGTGCTGTGTGTGTCCAACACACCCCTCTAGACGGGTGAAAGATGTTCCAGAAACAGATCTAGTATTTGTATTGGGGAAGAAGGCCAATGATCACAAACAATTGTGTAAAGCAAAGACTAAAAAACAGTATTTTTACGTTGTATATACATTTTAGTAAATAAAAGAAGGAACTATTAGCAGTCAGAGGATTTAGCTCTTCCCTTTCTTGTAATGATTCCAGCGCAAATTTTTGGGGTTCCTATTAACAATCAGTGACAGAAAGAAAAATAGAGAATAACATTTAAAAAAGGGAAATTCCAATGCTCAGTTTTGCTTGTCTGCAAAAACCATGTTGCACGCAAAGGAAGACGAGGGAAGTCAAAAGAGAAAGCAATGGTTTCTCTTGTCGCCGTGGGAAGCAGAGGAAAACCTATGGTTTATTTGCTGGCAACAGTGCATTCCATCCCAAAGCATGATGTAGTAGCAGCTCTCAACTGCATTTAGGAGCAATTTCACCTTCACTATACTTGAAATGGAAACTTTCACAAACACTGCCTCATTACAACATACCATCATGCCTACGCAGCATCACGTGTCATGCTGTAGAGGCATGCACAGTGATACAGGTCAGACATGGTAAGTATTTACCACTTGGTTCAAAAGGAAGCACATTTTAATGCTACTGCTATCTAGTCTTATCACGTATATTTTGTTAAGCATTCATACCTTGCTTGCAAATTATGTTTTGCATCATGCCCATAACCCTGTAATTCTGGTTGGATCAGATCATCTGCCACAGGTTGTTACCAAGACCTGCCCAGAAGCAACACGGTTTTGGAAAAACTTTTTTAGAAGTCTCTCAGGTCATTCCTTCTTATCTCTCATCACTTCTGGTACAGGCCTATAGAATCATAGAGTCATAGAATTGTCTTGGTTGGAAAAGACCTCTAAGATCATCAAGTCCAACCATTAAGCCAGCACTGCCAAGTCACCACTACCCCATGTCCCTCAGCACCTCATCTACACGGCTCTGAAATCCCTCCAGGGATGGGGACTTCACCACTGCCCTGGGCAGCCTGTGCCAGTGCTTGACAGCCCTTTCAGTGTAGAAATATTTCCTAATATCAAACCTAAACCTCCCCTGGCACAACTTGAGGCCATTACCCCTCGTCCTATCACTGTTACCTGGGAGAAAAGCTACAACCCAAAAGCGCCTGCTAATACAGTCCATTTCACTTGGCATATAATTAATGTACTCTTTTGCAACAGATAATATTACGTTGTTATGTTTGATGGTGCCTTGAGTAAATCTCAGCAAGATATTACAAGGCTAAAACACAACACTGAGGGCTAAAACACAACAGCAGCATCATCAGTGTTTTGCAGTTAAGGAAACAAGAGACAAGCAGAGGAGATCAGTGAGGCTGAAGGTGCTCTGGAGCCTCAAAGCCCTCTTGGTGTCACCTTAAACCTCCACTGTGGTATATCCCCACAAACACAACTAGGAACAGTATTTTTAGATCACAGGAATAGGAGAGCTTTTCTTCACTCCAAGTATCATGTCTAGTCAGCTTATTTGTCCTTATCTTAGTCAGTCATAAATGCTGGAGTGGAAGATGCCATCTGACTCACTTCCACAGTAATTGGTTGTGATTTCATAAAAGCGTTATGCTATTCAGACAGAGGGATATTGAAATAAATAAATAATAGTTAACAATTACACATATACCAACTATAATCATGCTACGTACTTGTAAAACCCTTCAATTCAAGGAATGATTATGTCTTATTAAATATGATGGAAGATACATAGAAAGCATATGTAATAATGTACTTTAGCAGTGACAAATGTCATGGCATAGTGACTCACTAAGTAGTTCAAGTGCAACATGGACAGACGCTCTAAAAGGTTCATTCAGAATAAAACAGCAAACTAGGATCACGGAGATCCACCTCCAGTTCTCGCCAGCAACAGGAGTTTCTCCTGAAACTTTTAATGAGTCTCTTCTAATCAGCATTATCTGTGACATGATTGTCTAGTCTACGAAACTTCAGTATGTCAGTAACTTTCCTTTCTTTGCATTAGCAGAGATCAAGCCTGAATGCCTTGGTACAGATCAAAAATTTGAATGTGATCTTCTAAACTTCAGGATTTTTTGTGAGGGTGCAAATGACCAGTTTGGCTATAGTTCTTTGCCTTTGATAATTCTCTTCTGTAATCAAAATTCTCATCCCAGTAATAGATTTCTAACATTTCAGAAGCATGGATAGTCAGAAATCACTCTTCAGTTCAATTCCTCTAGATGCAGGCAACATGTCTCTTGGTATCTTTACAACCCACAACACCATGAAGTACGCATTTAGCTTTGCTAAGGCAAAACGCCCCAGAAAATGGCATATTTGGGACCCCGCAAACACAGCTGCCTTCAGCTGCCTGCAGAGCAGAGCCCAGTTTGGTCCTTTCTTGCCCACACACAGCAGTTCATTAACCTCTAGGTCATCCTGATGAAAATCCTTGTGAGACCAATCCAGACTGCAAACTGGACCAGGTAAAAGAAGAAACCCTTGGATTTGTTAAAAAAAAAAAAAAGGTGGTTTCACCTTTCTGGTTGCATAGCATGGCCCCACAAGCAATTTCTCTGGCTCCTGTTTGGAAAAGGAAGGCAGCAGAAACAAACCACACTCTAATTTAGCTGGTCCTGTATTCTAGTTTCATTTTAGTCAGCAGCAAATCTCACATTTACTTTATCAGATCTTAAGTTTATACATGTTTGCTTCTATTTGTCACTTCAAAAGCTCAGTTTGTCATAACTGGTTTCTACTGCGAGTTTTCCCTTAAGCACTTCAAATGCTCTCTGTCTAGACACTACTTCTATATATCAGGTCAAAATTATTTTCTCAGTTGTGCTCAGCTCTGGGCAATAACTCCCTCCTGTGTGGTAAATGCTACAAAGACCTTCCCCTTCAAAAACTGAAAGAAGGATAAAAGCGCTATTTTCCTCACACAGAAGTAGCTCTCGCCTTCCTTTGTAGACCCAAAGAAAAATGTTTAAAAATGAGTTCTCATTGAAAGTCTTCCCACTTTCATTTGTCTAAGTTTTCATTTTGAGTTGTGTTACAAAAAGAAGCAGACAAACAAGTTTCTGTATTTGGTTGGTTGCTTTGAAATCCATCAAAAGTTTTTTCTCCTCAATTACATATCCAAAATGTTTTCCAGGAAAAGAATATAAGAAGTAATAGAAAGCAATACCAGCTTCTCTGCTTTCCACCAGGAATGAAAAAAAATAAAAAATAAAGAAGAGGAAATTGTGGTCTTTCTGTACACATATACAAACTGACTCTTTTATCTTCTCCGTTAGAAATCCAGGACATTTAAGAGCATTTTACTACCCTACTCATTTCCCTTCATGATTTTACTCATCTTTGCCAAAAATGAAGTCTATTTTCAGTTGCCACTCCGTAAGAGCATAAGCATTTTAAAAGCTCATTCAACAGAACACCTTATCAGAAGTGGCTCCCATTCATAGGAGTCAGACATGACATTCCAAGGCTCAGTGCAACCCTGCTCTGTAAGCAGCTCCCTAAAGAAAGAGAGATTCAACTTCACCTATTACCTCTTTCTTCAATAAAATTAACCGAAGGGTTGAAATTTCAAGGGTTGGTATGTGTTCAGTCAAGACTGGTGGGTGACTTCTGCCTTCAGCAGCAAGGAGGTAACTCCATCCTTGCTGAGTGCAATATCAGAAAGGAGCCTGGAACACCCTCAAAGTCAGGCTCTCTGCCTTTACTTCGCAGATGCAAATCCAGAGGAATGCCATGTATCCCTGGAATTGCATTAACATCCCATGTTGGACTATGGGATTTGGTCCGTGTACATCAATAAAGCTGTGTTCAAGTTGCATCTTGGTTACTGGGGACAACAGAGGTATTTGGGTGCACCAGAAGTTCAGCACAGAATCAACCTGGGCACACTGGAACATAATGAATGCCTCTGTGAGGAGGAGAGGAAAAGGAAATTCTTTGCACATATACAAACCAGATTTTTATCATTCTAAAAGGGTTCTTTTAAGGACGCTCTGCAAGGACAGGTTTGGGAGTTCTTTGTGATAGCTGCTATGTCACTTCTTTCTTGTCTAGCAGAAGACGAATTGATGCTTTTTGACAAACTCATACTCACAACTCGGGTAATTCCTAGCCAGCCATCACATACCATACAATTTAAAACAGCGTAAAAATAAAATAATGTGGAAAGTTTGGAGTTTTTAAGAACCACCTTTTACAACTTCAGCTTGAACTTGCTGCTGCTGAAGACAGTGCTCTGGGGCTAGCAACAGTGGCAGACTTAGCTTCAGCTCTGGGCACTTGATCCAAAAAAGAGCTTATTTTCAGGTCAGTTCTTCTGAAAGTCTAAGTCTAATGGCAGAGGACACTACCACTATACCATCATGCAAAGACTATTTGTAGTTATAAGCTTAAGCTGTTTTTTAATAGAAAATACTGGACAATATGTGCACTGGACTTGTTGGTGTATACATTTGGGAATCAGAACAACGAAGAATGATAAGAAAGATCTCTTTGTCCTGCTGGATACTGGCCTACTGCTTTTGGGGAGTTCTGCAAGCTGCAGAACTGCAAACCCCATCAACTGCAAGGCTGGTCTTGGTGAACTTAGTAATGCAAGGGAGCATCAGATCTCACAGTGTAGGAAAGAGAAGACTCCTAGAACACAAGGTTAACACAAACCAATGAAAAGGCGGTTTTGGTACCTGAACATTCACCTACAATCTTGTTGCAAACATAAATAAGGCAGTTTAGTCGTAGGATACAAGAGGAAGACCCTAGAAATGCCTTCTCTGAAAACTTTACTAACAGCAAAGCATTTATTGTCATACATTCAGCATGTCCTTTTGAGACCTATTATCCATATGCATTAAGTTCTTATTGCTGCTTTAAAACCAAAAGGGTCTCTGTGAAGGCCCTGGATACCTTAAGTAATGGAGACTGACTAAGAGCTACTGATGTAGAAGGGCCCACAGAAACAATCTTCTCATGTTCAAACCGATGTTCTTGGGCACTCTAACTTCCATCACTGCTGAATGTGATCAGCTGGAGACATCTATGGGCAGAAACCTATTGATCTGAGTTGGAATGGGTTTAAGGTCCCCTCCCAACAAGATGATACAATAAAGAATGGCTAGAGCCTTGTGGTCAGCCTTGGCCACATCTGCAGTTGGGCAGGCAGGCAACACAACGGCAGGCATTAATGCTCCAGTTTGCCACTGCTCCCTCCCTTACTTCAGCTCTGCCTGTCTCCTGGCATGCTTTAAAAGGTGACACCCTGAAAGGCCAGATGGCATAGGGGAGATCTGGGTGGTTTGAGGCACATCAGAAAGCCCTGGCAGGATGGAGCAGGGAAAGGAGGAAAGGAGCAGTGAGAGACATGCACTGCTCGCCCAGCGAGGGCAGACAGGAGGCTGCAGCACTCACAGCCCCTGCCAAGCAGCTGTGGGACACACGCTCTGAGAAGGAGGATGGTGAAACACACAGAGTTTGTAGTCACAGGAAGTACTGCAATGCAAAAATCCTCCCAGGTGCCATGAAATGCAGCCTATGAGAGCAACAAAGCACGTAACCTTGTAGTTCAAATGCAAAACCAAGTTATGCCAGTTCTTAGTAGGTGACCTCTTGGATGTACGTACGCATGCCTAACAAGATGAGACAGTTGTGTGCAAAGGAAGAGCCAGCGCCAGTGATCGGATAGGAAATGACAAGCCTTTTTGAAATATGCGTTTGTTTCACATAAGGTTTAGATTAACAAGCTTTTAGGGTAAGCCACTGCAGTCCATCTAATCTCACAAAGGCAACAGAGCTGTAGAGCTGGAAACCAAGGATTAAATCTGAATACGGTTATAGATCAGTTTTGACAAAAACTTCAACAAAATTCTTCTGAGGTGGCAAAAGCCACTGTGCACAGACTTCCAGGGCTGTTTCAAGGCTCCTCTCAGGTCAGACTCTAGCTCCAAGAGGAGATGGACCTCTTCTTAGAGTTTCAGATCCTACCTAGAATCACCATCTGCACCTGGGGATTGACATCTGGAAAATACATGCATATACACAACAGGAGAGAAGCACAATGTGCAAATTGAATTTCTCTCCAGGGGAAAAGAAAATAGCAGAAGGCCAGAAAAATGAGAGATTCCACATAAAATAGGGAGAAGGTGGTTACAATAAATGTATCAGCCCTTTGGAGACAACAGAAGTCCAGTCATGAGCAAGATTTGAGATGTGACAAAAAAATCAGAGAGGTTAATTGCCAAGACGAAAAACGCCAGATACGAAGCACTAGCTCACAAAATCATAAGAGTTTTGCCACTGGTTTCAGTGCAGCCAAGCCTCTATTGCAGGTTTCTTTAGGGCAAGCTATGGTAATTTCCTTGAGCTGCAAAGGAAAGCGTGGAATTTCCTCTCCTTCCCTCCCTTGAGACATGTTCAAGTTTACTGAATACAGCACAATGAGGACTTTGCATATGGCAGGGTAACTCACAGCCTTTGTGTAACTTCTGCACCTGCTAGAACAGTCCTCACACCAGGGTTAACTTTGGCTTGGTAACCTCAGCGGATGTCTCGCTCATTTTGGCACTCCCTCACAGAGTTTGTTCTTGCTGCAATGTATTATCTGGACATCTCAGGTCTCTGTTAAAGATTGATTTCCAAACATCTCTTACGTCAAATTCATTATGCTGCACCACAGGCCAGGACGGAAGACGAAGGCAGCACATTTGATTAGAAAGACTAAATATTACAGAATATGGCACAGGCATTAATATCTAGGACGTTTGCTCTCCCAAACTCATACCAAATTTACATTTGCACTATGTGGAAACCCTCAAAACAACCCAATAGATGCTACTAAAAACCCTGTGCTCATTTCAAGCCACAACTCTGTGCATCTAGAATATGCAGCTCTCTTTCTGTGACTGCAAACTGAAGGAATCTTACAGAAAAGGAAGCAGCATCCATCAATACAGTCCTACTGCCCTTCTGAAATCCCCTTCGGTGCCATGCCTCTTCACCCACAGCAGGTACCCCATTTCTCTTCAGAGCTGCATGCTGACTCTTTTTTGAGAAAGCCAGTCACTATTTTCTGTCTTCATATCTCCAGCCCAAAAGGCTTCCTTTCAAGACAACCTGCAAAGTCCACAAGAAGCCTTCCCTCTGTCTCTGGGCTCCATTCCACTTTGGTTCTCCATGGCCTAAAACAGCCTTTCAGCCTTCCCCAGGCAATGTTATCTCTTTAATAAACCTCCATCAGAAAAAACATCTCTAGCATAGCTCCCCTGGAGCTTTCCTGCACTGAGGCAGAAAAGGAAAGAGAATCTTCCACATTTCTTTTGAGATCCTAGTTTGGAGTCTCTGAAACAGCATTAGTGCCTGCACCAGCATTTGTCTTTGTTGTACTAGCTTTTTCTCTTTGCAGGTTTTACATCGCTGCAGGGTTCTTTCCCTTCCCCTCCTCCTGTGGCTTGCAGCCAGCTTGCTTGGATAATTTCACTGTTATTATTCCTTGGGTCAAGAGCTGCAGCACATCTCCCCAGCAAGTTCTACAGAGAAAGTCAAAAGAAATACGCATTGCACACTCTTGCAACCAGCAGCCTTTGGCACATGCCCTCTGTCATGAGCCTCTGATCAGGCAGTCAGGATTATATCCTTCTCAGATCCTTTGCTTTGGCCTTGCTGAGGTGGTTCCTTTTTTCGTGGAGTCCCCCATGAGAGCCTGATACCGGCCTGTCAACATCCTCATGATTCATTTATAAGCCCATTCAAATCAATACAGTTAGCATGCAGGTAGTATGAACTTGTGCAAAGAAGTTTACACAACATTCAGATTTTTGATGAAAGAAAATCCAGAAACAGATGCCTGAGAACTAGCCTATGGAGAAACCTCGATTTTATTATTTGTTCCTCTGTGGGTTTCTTCTCTGCTTTCTTCCCTGTTCTGCATGATTTCAAAGCTCGCTCCTATTTTGTGGGAATATTCTCACCCTTGGCACCTGCCCTCCAGCCTCGTGGATTTTTATGTTCTGCAGAGGCAGCATGTGCCAGGGGAGGCAGATGCTTCCTCTGGCAGTCAGGGGGCCACTGTATTTTCAGTAGTGATTCAGCCCAAAGCAAACCCCACAGGGCAGGGCTGGCAGCGACGGCTGTTGTAGTCACAGCACTGAACAGCCGCACTGGTTTTGTGCTGTCCTCTCCATAGTGAGTGATCTGCACAGGGGAAATGTGAGGTGTCACAGCTCCCAACTTCTATTGTTTCTCCTCTGAGGACGCTTTCCCTGAAGCTCCAGATTCAAGCCCCAAATCCCATGCTTTCTTCACAGGAAAACCAACAACTATTCCTTGCTCCTGAATAGCATGCAAGAGCCTGAACATTTCTTTTCCAACACAGATCAATCCATATTTCCACAGGGGAGAAGAATAATGGTCTGTATTGATAACTTGACTAAAGATACCAAGCAACAAATAGCATCCAAATTTTTTTCTAGGCAGAAATGAAATCTAAAAGAAATCTTTCTGCTACCCACAGCTTCCTAACCCAAGCACACCAGCAAAGGCACGGAACTAGAAAGAGTTCCCACGGCCACTTTCATAATATGAATTGTTATCTCATAATTAACTGTACTCTGCATCTTCTCAGAAGACCTGCAAATTGCTTTTTTGCACTATAGCAAGGGAGAGTAAGTGCTATGTTTGGGACTGTTGTCTTGGTTGAACCTTTAAATGTGCTGATTTTTTACTTCTTTATTTAATTTGTTTGTCCAAAAACACTAACCTATGAGGAAAGGAGTTTGCTGGCTACCATAATAATTTTTACTGCGGTGTCTATGGAGCATCTTACAACGTTGGTAAATATAATGCTAGACTAGCAGCAGCAATCCTGTAATTGAAAAAGTCACAAGGGACAACTATAATAAAAACTGGCAGCACAGAGCCCTGGATTAGCTAGGCTGAATTTCTTCAGCTTATAAGGGCTTTGGAAAACACTGCAGAAAGAATTTTGAGATGTACTTGGTTTTAATTTCTCTACACATTGCCCATAAGACAACTAAATCACTGCCAACAGCTGCTGTAAAACCCACATAATGCACAGTCAGGTTTTTTTTAAACGTGATCACTTCAAACCTCCTCTGTGATTTTTTGATGCTTGCTGCATCTCTCATCTGGAGTCCGTATAAGTTTCAAAGAATCCCAAACCTCACTTGAGGCTTGCAGGTGAGCAGAAAACAACGTGATTGTGCTGCTCTTCTTTGGGAAACAGCTGTCAAATTAAGAAAAATATCTTCTGTTCTTAAATATTTTTCTCTGCCTACTGTTTTCAATTGACATCAGTAACTCAGTATCAAGTAATTAGTCTAGAAGGTTCACCAGGATGCAGCACTCACACAATAATTCTTAGGGAAAAACAAAAGAAATTAGAAAAGACCATCACCAGTGAGTATTAATGCTATGTAGTGAATAGCAGGGAGTCAAAGTGTCTGCTTCATACCTTGGAGGCAGAGATAATTGTATCGTGTGATCTTCTTGGCATCTGCCAACTTTTTGAAATAATAACCCAGAGTTGGTCCTGCACCCTTCCATGATCTCATGGTTTTAGTCACCACACAAGCTCTTGTTTTGACTTATGTGGAAGAGGGTTAGTGCCAGTCTCTATCCTCTGCACTGGCCACAAAGCAAAGGAAGAACAACAATGTCTGACTGCATCACTCGTTAAAGACTGCCAGGGCTTCCTTTCAGTTGAGATTGCAATGCTCGGAGTTAAGAAGTTTTATTGGTATCACGTCAACTTGGGAAGCCTTTGGTCTGTGAAACCATTCATCCTCCCAGCACTCCCCTTCCTGGATTTATGTCCTTCAGCCAAGCCAATTTTCTGAGTATTTCACAAAGCTGCAATTATCACTGTCTCTTAGCATCAAAGCAAGCACATAGTGAGGAAGCCTGTGTAGGTAACCACAGGAATGGCTCAGGAGAGGCAGGAGAGCCAAGTTTGGTGAGCAGTGCTGAGTGACATTACCTCCCAGAGGGGTTCAGCTGCCTTCCCAGCCTGTAGTAAACACATCTTCCCCTCCGGCAGAAAGGAGGAGTCATCAGTAAGTGTTACCTATTCTTGCTGCTATGTGCGAGCCTAATACAAACTTTGAGGTAGCTTCACAATTTACAGAGAGAACTTAATTATCTTCTAGTGCATTCAATTACAGGAGGGAGGGCTGGACACAAAAGCAGAGGAAAGAGGAATATCAAAATACGGCCAAAGCATGTGACTTGTAGTGAAAGAATCTCAAAACTGTTTTGAGAAAGCATCTCACTGAAAAGCTCAGACTGTAGAAAATTTGCTACCTCTGTGGAGGCAATTAGGTGATATTTCCATGGAATTAAGAGGCCTAAATGTCATTTTCAAGAGTAGCTTAGGTCTGTGGAACAAAATCTCAATGACATGCAAGGAGATTTCAGTTGAGTCACAGCCTGAGGTGCACTTCAGCTATCCACATCATATAGGCCATGCAAAAAGTGGAAGGACACCCAATAACCTGTAAAATCTGGGGCCCTGTTCATTGCCAGCACTGTTAAACTTCCCAAACGACATTTATTTATTTTTTAAGGGATTCACCCCTTTACTCTCCCATAGCAGAGGGAGCAAACCACTGATTAAGTGATAAACCTGCGAGAGGGTGCAGGCAGCACTTCAGATACACTGTCGCTAATTATCTGATGCTCTACCAGATCCAATTTGTTTCAAAACAGAGTGGTCTTTTCAAATGGTGAGCCAACTAGTAACAATATGAAGCATTTACTTTGGAGCTACAGCTATTTGGAAAGGAAATGTGATTTATCTTTATATATACTTTAAATATCTTTAAATATCCCTGTTGTCTCCAAAGGCCCCTTGGAGAGCATGCCTTTATGTGTCCAGATGAAAGGAAAAAAGAAGTGCATGAGAAATAAAGTCACTCAGGCGATCAGATTATTCAACAGAACGTGAAGTCCTCGGTAATGTCAGGAGAGCTCTGCAACATAAAGAAAGCACGAGTCTTTTAAGAAAATGGTTGTAGGTAAAAAAATAAATACTCCTAGGAACATCAAAATATGGCCAAAGCATGTGATTTGTAGTAAAAGAATCTCAAAACTGTTTTGAGAAGCATCTCACTGAAAAGCCCAGACTGCAGAAAATTTGCTACCTCTGGAGGTATTTGGTCCCGATTTCCAAAGGGACTGCTTTCGTGAGCGCCACACTTTCAGGGCTCTTCTACTGTGGATCATGCACATCATAAGGAGCAAGAAGAAAGAAGAAATGACCCCCTCACATTTCCCAGTGATGCGATGAAATGCTGGAGAACTGCCCAGAGTTTGCCAGTGGAAGCCTGGACTCCCTGAAGGCTTTCTGTATGAAACACTCACTAAAACAGAGCATAAAAAGGGACTCTTTGCGAAAAGCCGAGCCCTGCAAGACAGTTGCTGCTGAAGAGGAACAACTCCAACCAAGGGTGAGCAATGGGCCAGACCAAAATAATCAGTCACACAACTCTGCTCTGGTCCAGAAAAAATCCTGGCAAAGTTAATCTGGGAACGGACTTTCCCATGTAGGCCCTCCACATGCAGTTGGCTTCATTTGCAGACCCCACGCATTTCTAAGGGTCAGATAAGACTGACAACTTAGATCCAACTCCCAGAATGTCAGTAACTTGAATCAAATGCATTTTATCTTAACAATAGACCTGGCTCAAGGCTGAGGGACACCAGTGACCACGTGGACCAGAGCATGCAATCAAATGTCAGATCCACGGTGGGAATTGTTCTGAGCAGCCTGCTGCTGGGCAAGAAGGGATGGAAATAACCTAAGATGACTCTGCCCATGTGGAGGTTATTTCTGCAGCTCGCAAAAAGGGTTCTGGGAGGAAGCTTCAGAATGACAAAGATGCCAGGTTCCTTCTTTGCAGAGAGCATCAGTCTATCAATCACCACCATTTTGCGAAGTTACTAAAGTAGCTCCCCAGCACCTGATAAAAGCTCAGTATTGTTGTCATAGTCATGCACTGGGAACACAAGTTTTGTAGGCTCAGAAGGCCTATAGTGTAGTTTTTGTAGGAAACACTGAATGCTTTGGTGCCCGGAAGGAAAGCAAGTTGCACTGAGCCAAGGAAAGTATGTGGGAGTCAGGAGCTTCACTGAAATTTCCAGCTCATTGCTTTTCAGATCCCTCTTTTGTAAACTGTGGATGAAGTTCCTCTAATTCACAGAAGTGTTTTGAGAACAGCTAACATTTATGAAATACTTTGAAACTAGAATGCTCGGAGTGTTATTCTATCGTATTCATCTTCTCACATAGCTGTTCAAAATGGATGCATATATGAATTCATGCTGGTGAAGAAAGATGAAAGGTTGTAGACAGATCTTCATCTAGATCATTAAATGGCCACTAATTCTGGCAAAGATCTTGAGGCACCCATATTCCTCTATTACTTTAATTCATGGTCCAGACTGTCTGCTGACAGCATTACAGCGTGGGCAATACAGGACAGTAAAATTGTCCTCTGAATGTTCCTGGGAACAGATTGCATAAGCAGCGTGAACCAGTGAAACAAACAAAGAAAAGTACATCTGAGTGATTGCCCATAGAAGATTTCCCTGGGTTCTCATGTGGGCATTTCCATTAGAGAGAAGAATCTTAGTGCTGGGGTATCTGACCTGGTCATCTACCCTCCAAGTTCAACCAGATGCCGCACATCATCTGTAGGAAGCAAAAATGGGCTTTCTAGGAATACAGAGGGAGTCTAAAAGAGCTGTTGGAACGAAACTGAAGCTACCAATAGCTAGCAAAACCAACCAACCAACCAACCAAAAGACCAAGATTGCATTCACAAAATAAAAACCCAGACCAGAGGAAATACATTACAGCCACCTACAACTGTCTGAGCTGAAGGGGCAAAACTCACTCATCTGGCTTAAAGGCCATGTAGCTAATGCTTCTTGAATTTTTGCTGCCAGACAACGTACCTAAATAGAAGATTTTTTCCTCTCCCACATACATACATAGCTAATTAAAAATAGTTGTGGTGTTATGGGACATCTGTAATTGGTCTTGTGTGGAAGCTCTGTGTTCCACTGGTAATTACAATTATTCTCCCATTGCAACCAATTTCAGCTTCACTAAATCAGCCATTTATTTTCTCAGCTGTCAGGGTCCTGGCTGAAAACACAGGAACTATTCAACTTCCATCCTCCTCTTTCACACTGTGTTATACAAGAAACTTCTACATATTCTTCAGTTTTCATAAGATATTTTATTCCTTTAACTCAGAGCAGATTTCCTCCAATAACGTACGCATTGAAGGCAAAATCCAGCTCCTTTTGGATGGCATGCTTCAAATGCAAAATAACTCTTTGCTTCTTTTTTTCCCCCCATAATTATGTCTGTCCCTTCAAAGTGCAGTTAGACAAAACCCCAAACTGTAACACGTAACATCGCTGAGAATGTCCAGATCCCACATCAACCCATAGTCTTACATACAGGTCAGACCTTCAGCCCCTGTAAGAACCAGGCAATTTCACATGAATTTCATAGTAACAATAATTGGCATTGCTCTGCTTTTGAGGGACTTCCTTTGAAACAGATTTTGCAGACAGTTCCAAATTTGGCATCAATGCAAGTCCACAGATTTCACCAGAAATAGCCTTATTTACTATGCCTCATAGAGAAGAAAATAGGTCTGGGACTGGAAATCCAGTCACTTGTAGGCAAAGTGTCAAATTTTTAAAATTAAGACGCAAGACAGTTTTTCCTGGGAATTTCAGAGTAGATGATTTTGGTGAAGACAAATTATAAGTGGAGGCATATACAAGAACCTGAATTCCTATTCAGGAAAGAGTGACTAAAACAGGGGAATAACAATGCTGCTTGCTCACACCTGGATCTGGGCACACTCTAGGGCTAAAATAGACAAAATATATTAAGATATATAATATAAAACATCACTGAAAAATGAAGTTTTGTGGAAGGGGGAAGCAACCTACAAATTTGGAACAAGATCATAGAACAGATTGTTAAAAGGAGAAAAATTTGGATAGCTGAAACAATTATTTTGAAATCCTCATATAATTTTTTTCCCTATTTTTAAAACTGACTAAATATAATTTTAAAAGGGGATTAAAGGAGGTTCAAACAAATGTAAATGCCTCAACAAAACTTGGATGCTGCTAAAATATTTTAAACAATCAAAACAGATTTTTCGTGGTTTGTTTTTCCCCAGGAAAAAGGGAAATGAGGAATTAACTGCTTTTATTTGTGTTTTCCGCATATTAAAATAAGCAATTTTCAGTGTGTGATAGAGTCACCAGTCAGTGTCACATCTTGTGACTTGAGGTGACTAACCCACGTACAGTCTAGTGGTTTCTGACTGGCTGCTGCTGCAGTGGCAGCACTCACTCTTCCCCAGTGCAAACTCCCTGAACTCTTAAGGGAAAATGTAACTTCCCTCCCACACAAAGCTGTCCACTGCTGCAGCATTTCCCTCTTCAGCCTTATGCTTGCACTACCAGGACTGCTGTAACCTGAACATGTGCCTCCAGACACAAAATATAAGGCTTTAATTAAAGTGGTTTTAAACACTCATCATTCCTGAGATTTCCTCCCAGTGAATCACAAGTTTATTTCTGTACCCCTGTGCCAGCCATGCCTGCTGCAGTGGCACCAGAGCTGCTGTCAGGGAAGGGACTCATGGGGCCAGTCACCTCTCCTCTAAAACAGATGACATTAGTTACCCTCTTTGTGTGATTATCACTGCCTGCTTCTGCCCTTTTGCCTTCCTCCTGACTGTCCCATGGCTCTGCTGGTGACATTGCAAACTGTCCTGTCTAACCCCCCTGCTGCAGCTCATTCCCTTCCAGCAGCCCCAGCTGCTGCTTTGCTTCATACACCCCTTGTGCCTATTGCAAACGACCACAGTCGGAAAGGAATCGCATGCTAGGGGGGCAATCTAACTAGCTACAACTCCTTTTGCTATACCTTTTCCTACACCAGACTCCCCCAGAGCAATATAGAAAGCCTGGAAGAGCAGCAGGCATTACAGCAGCAGTGCTTGCAGCAGCCCCAGGAATGTGCACACCCTCTGCTCTGCATTGGCACGATGTCTGTGCTATGGCTTCACTGCCTTTAGAGCAGAGCTGAACACCTGGGTCACGCTGCAGAGGCTAAAACTAGGCTTTTGCAGTCCTTTCAATAAGAAGGCCATAGTGCAGCAAGCAGAATCAATGTAGTTTTGTAAAATATTTTCTACGTTGTGACCCTATTGATTTAGAAAATGTTTTTCACCAGCGTGCCACAAGGTGTGACTTTTCAGGTCACCATACTATGTCAGTAAAACATCATTAACAACACTCAATAACACATTCCTTGAAAACAGGACACATTGGACAGGAATAGCAGTATTGATGCCCATAAATTTATACAAATCAAGTTTAAAGAAACAACTTCGAAATCAGCACATACTTGATTTTGTTCCTCACTGGTGTACCTCCATCATTTTTACATTGGGAGATGCTTCTTGCCAGGTGCTGCCACTGATTTTTATTTTATTCTTGTAGCAGCTGCAGAGACAACCATTGTCCTCGGCACCATCTACTGAGCTACAGCAACATGCTGGGTTTCAGAGAGTCTTATCAGCTCTGCCACTGAGTGGTCCTTGAGCCAAAGCCTCGTTTTGAAAGGAAAATATGTCCATGCAAACATACTGCCTTAGATTTTCCAGCTAATCTCTTATGAGGTACCAGAACTGCAGTCTCGAGAGCCCAGGGATAAAGGATATCAGGTTGTGATGAGTGTCTGGCGGCTTCCTTTTCATTAGCCCAGAAAATAGGTTGCCTTTGTGCTTTCAGAATTCACAGGATTGTCACCTAGGTATAATTCCTACTCTTAAGAAGGAAAAAAAAAAGGAAAATCCAGCCAAGCAAACACACATTGGCAATCCGTTGAGATGTGTAAAGAAGATCAGATACTCCTTACAGCTTCTCTACTTTTTTACAGACGCATAATCACCTCTTTGGATGGAATTCTCCTTCAATACTTTCAGCTGTTTCCCTTGCTACAATTTACACATCCACATCTCCCACTTGACTTATCGTTACCGATAAACCTTACAAGACTATATCTAGTGCTATTTTGCAGGACTGCCAAGAAACCAAATCACTTCTGCCTCCAAGCATTACTCCACAACCCTTCTCACAGCAAGGGCTGCATTTTCCAAGGCCTGGGACAGGATGCCGAAGCACTGATGTCATTTGCCTGAACTGCCAGGCCCTTCTTTTCCTGTTTCTCTTCGCTCAACAAACTCCTGAATCATTCCAGCTCCACCATGTGACTCACACACAGCTTGTTCCATAAATAATTGGAAGTAGGAGGGAGCCGAGAGCAATAAAAACAGAACCTGAAAGTGCTGGAATGAGATGGGTTGCCTTGGTGTTGGTTTTTTTTTGTTGTTGTTGTTCTTTTCCATAAGGAAATCTGCTCTTTAAAAAGGAAAAAACGAAAAGCCATCTGCTTTATTTAGCAGGAGTTAGCAGTGCATGCTTTGTTCCCTGCAATGGGCCAAGCTGATGTCACCAGCAGCAGCTGGCTGATAAATGTTTTTCAGTATAGCTTCATATATTCCTCAAACCCTTATACTGAAGTTGGGATGAGAGGATTCCAAGCTGATTTGCCTGAATGCAAGCCAGAGGAATAAAGTTCCTCTAGTGGCGCTGTTTTGTGCTGTTGGAGGTATTCATTAACCACCAAATACCTCACTTGGAATAGCAATAAAACCTCGTAATCCTCTAGCATCTTCCAGCAAATACTTAGCACTTCAAACACTCCTGTGAAGTAAAGTAGAATCTTTGTCTGTCTATCTTATCTCTATTTTAAACAGAAGACAAGGGTTCTCTTACTAATTTCTGTGTTGCCAAATTGGATTAGCTGACCCATGGCCCACAGCACATTTTCCATACACACACCCATGAAAATAGTTTCAAACCTGGCAGGTCTGTATTTCTACAGCAGAATTGTCACTGTGGGAACATGGCTTACAAAGCAGCTATATCTGAACAGCTGCACCTGAGGTACCCATTTCCTTTTGAACACCTCCAGGTCACCCCTGAGATTATTAAATTGCCCACGATTGCAGCTCTGTTGCCCATTGCTACATAGGAACAAAATGGGAACTGATGTCAGAGTGTCTCTAGTAAATCTCTGCTAGGAAAGAGACCTCTTGAAGTAGTGACAAGAAAAAAAAATTAAAAAAAATCAAAATAATAATGGAGCAAGAAAAAAATTAGTAAAAATTCTCTGCAATTTGGATTTGATTATCACAGACTGCTATTATTCAGTTATTTTGCCACTGAGTCTTTTAAAAAATTACTTTCCCCTCCAGTCCCCCAGAATTCAGAGGATCTGTCATACAGGTCTCCAGTGCCTCAGCTGCTCGTGGCTTGATCACTACTCATGAGTTAGACCAGCTCCATTCTCCACAGAAAGGCACTACCCTTTTCATCTTCTACGCCAGTTTCTTCTGCCAAACTGTGGCGCTGACCCTCTGGGTGCAATTCAGCCATTTTCTCATCCACTTCAATGAGCCTTGACTCTGTGTTAAGAGGAAAATTTCTTCCCACAGCTTCTGGGAACATCAAGTGAAATTGGACTGTTACTTACTGGATGCCATTTGTCTTCTGTTTAGGACAGCCTAAGTCTCCAGTGTACTGGATCTGCTTTCTTTTCATTTCTTTCAGCCTGTGTCAACCTACACTTCTACCTCTGTTTTTATTCCACAACACAAAGTAATCTGCCTTGTTTTCAAATATGGCTGGAAGTTCACCAGCATGGCTCGACCTGCAGGGGAAAAGGTCATCTCAAGTTTCCCTTGTGTAGAAATCTTTGGGTACACAGAAGAGCTGCTCTCATGAGGATGCCACTGCCTGGGCCCTCCAGCAATTCTGCTTGCTGAAAACCCAGCAGGAAAATATCACTGTTAGAGCAGATAGGAATACCTGCTCCAATATTCAGGAATATCCATTCACATTGTGAAGAAAGCTGTCATAGAATGCACTGTTCTCCTTTATAATTGTACTCACCACCTTGGCAGAGCAGATTCTCTGCCCCTGCAAAGCTCTCCCAAGCAAGATAAACTGAAGTTGTGTGGATTTCTCTCCCACAAAAAGCTTTATGGGATGCAGGTCCTGGATCTGATTTCATTAGGATGTCTGAGGTGGGCTAGCACCAGAAGAGCCTTCCCAGCTTGTCCTTGCTGTCTTCCCTGCCCTGGAAGCAGGTATGTGCTGTCCTCAAAACGTATCAGGCCCATCTCTAGAAATATTAGGGTTTTTTCCCTAAGGCAAGCAGTCAAACCAGGAAATGTTGCAACCCATAGCAGAAGAGAATTTAAAATTAGGAAGAGAAACTCCAGCTAAAGAAGAAAGAAGTCTGCTGGATGTGTATCTCACTGTCATCACAGTATTGTCTCCAAGACAATTTTTTCAGCACAGTAATGGCAGGAAGACAAAACTAGGAGGCACGTCCCATGTCTTTCAGTCTAGCCTACTCATAATACACACACCCACACCATCCTTTTCCATTCACAACCACAGCAAGATCTATCTTAAAAGCAGTCATGAATCCCACTTGTGGGGTTACCGTTCAAATGCCTAGAAACCATTTTCTAATTTGAAGCTTAAATTTATTCCTGGTCATTTGTATTCTAAGGCATCCATGGCTCCTTTTCTCCTTTCTGGTATTTACCCGCCTGATGCATTTCCAGACAGCAAACATTTCCCATTTCTGCTTTTGCTTTGCAAGGTTGAACAAATCATTCCTTTCAATTTCCTACTGTAAAGCAGGATCCCTGTTCTGCTGATCTCTCTCACTGCCCTTTTCTGCATCTGCCAGTTTCAATTCACCTTTCTGCAAAGAGAGTGATCAGAACTGAACAAGGTATTGGAGTTAATTTTAACTACCTCAAAAATGGGAAGAAAAAGGATCACTTGAGGACCACCTTAAAACTTGTGAAGGAAACCCCATCAGAATTTATAGCATACATTAGAACTAAACTCTTTCACTTCTTTTATCTGTAGAAAAACTTAAAGACAGCACTGTGTGACTGTTCTGTCTAAGGATTAGATGGTCAGATGGTCATCACTACTAATTTCTTTTATGACTGTGTTACCATTTGATCCCAGACTCAAAAAGAGGTTGACAGAAAATAAATTGTAAGGTTTGTGGGATGACTATTGCGTCACAGTAACACTGATTCTGTCTCTGAATGTGGGATTACGGATTTGAGGCAAGGACAGAGAACTCAAGTGAAAGCCTATGTGCTGATTGCAGCAGGCAGGAAACCAGCTCCAGGAGAGTGATTTTTGTATTTCTGAACCAATGGACCTTTGCAAGTCCACAGAATTTCCCTTCTTAAGGCAGGAGCAGAGTGTAGCACATGGCCTGGTGAACAGCTGTAAGGCCCTGTACATCCTTGCAGCCCCAGTTTTTGCCACCTACTGGGATGCGTCCTACATAAGCCCTGATGCAACCCCTGCAACCAGCCAAAACTATTTCTGTAGCCTTCTGACCACAGAGGGCTTCCCTGGAGCAGAGTTTGTGCAGTACTTCCCTCGAAGCATCCTTGGACACACAGAGAAGCTTTCAAGGATCAGTTATGAAAGATCACAGATGCATTTTCTCAGGCCAGATGTAGAAACACCCTCATAATGAAAAGCAAAATGGGTCTACCTGGCAATTATTTCAATGACCTTGTTTCTACAGTCCCAGGAAGGATTCCTTCAGTTCTGAAGGTAGCACAAGGCAACCACAGCAGACACTGTCAATTTGCTGCATTAGGAGTCCTTCCAGGGAAAAAGCATGTCACCTTCTGGTACTATTCTGCCTTGCATGGATGCATTCTCCAAGTGGGAAAAAGAGAAATCCAAGAGATTCCCACTGCCATCTGCTTTCTGTCCTTTACACTTTGAAAATGTATGTTATGAACAAAGAAAAGAAATATATGCATGCACTGGAGCCATAGTGCCAGCAACATCCCCAGAGTATTGGTCAGACCTCCTCTGTAGGCTGCTTTTTAAGCCATCAAAAATAGAGGGACTTCTTCTATACTTCTAAAAGAAATATAGTTCAGAGCAGATAAATGCCTCATGACTAACTCAAGCAATTGCTCCACTTCAGCAGTTGTTGTTCCACAGTCCTCAAGAATAGTTATTGTCCTTATTGGACCAGGTTAATTCCAATTGGACATCTTTTGTACATTAGATTTATGCAGACAAACTAGTGCTCTACTCGCATAGAGAAGAGAGGAACAACATCCAACTTTCAGCCTTTCTCAGGTCTGCAGTGCACACTTAGTTGGGTTTACATGGCAATGGGAATAGGAAATGTTTGTTTCTAGATCTTTTCATTTGGAGATATTTGAAACATACATATTGTCTGTAGCACAACATTTTTCAGGGTATTACATGGACGTCAATGAAACACACTTTTGCCAGCATTGGTTGAAGTCACAATCTCAAAGAAGGTTAGCTGGGCTGTCAAGCCCTAGCTCTCATGCCTGCTCTCTTTTCTTGCAGGAGACTCTGATTCATGGGAGAGAACCGTAACAGAAGCAGAAATCTAATTGAGTTTTAAATTTGCTTACTAACATTTTCTTGAGCTAAGGCCCAAAATACTGGGAACTGCCAGAGAGAAAAACATTGAAGTAACTGTAAATATAAAATTTCTTGTGAAGGGATGAAAGCCAATTTAAAAGACTGAGCCCTTTCCCAAAGAAGTCTATAACAGGCTAGTACTAGGAGGAGAGGATCCAGGACATCTAACAGTACTTAATGTCTCAGGAATAGGTATTCAGGTATCCTTCGCTCACGACGAGGACTTTGCAGATCATCTGCCTTAGAGCATCAAGCTCTACTAGTAAATTCAAGTGTGTTCACAATGTGCCTATGCACTCCAAAATTTTTACCTATGCTAATAAACTGTGAGAGAGTTCCCTGGCATGAAGGTAGCCTGCTCCAACTAGTATTTTCCCAAGCAACTTCTGGACCTGTTTTGGTTGTGGGAATGTGCCAAGAACCACACCCAAGCAGCAGTTTGCTAGCAGCCACCTCGCACAGGCAAACCCAGTTCACCAGCAGGGATGTAAGCTGTTCCACACCAGTTGGCCTCAGTGGCTGGGAACATTCCCAGGCATGTTTAATACAGTGGTATAAACCCAGCCTAAGTCCTTTAATAAAATTACAAAGTCAAATCAAATCACTGAAAAGCTGTTATACATACGGTTTTAATAGTGTACTATTTTGCAAGTGTCTGGCATTTTCTGGGCTCGCTACACTAATAGCATGCTCTAGCTATATACAATTTCACAGTTAACAATGGAGATGCCATGACGCAGAACACCAGATAGGCTGTGATGAACCAGCTCCTTTAGAATGACAAGGGTGGAAGAACTTAAAAAAGGACTTTGTAAGGTCAAGTTTGGCCATGACCTCAGCTGCCATCACTAAACCTTTTCTACATGTGACAATCTCACGATAATTTTCTGCTGTGTCACTGGAATTGCCTCCCACAGTCAGGTACCATCTGAAACAATACCAAGAAAGCAACTGCTCTCTTATTTTGAGAGCAAAGTTGGAAACATAGATGTGATCAGTTGGAGGTCTGGCAAACTCCAAACTCTATTTTTAACCCCAATCACAAAATCTAGGGTGTCCCTTTAAATTACTGAAATAAACATATTACCTTATTTCCTTCTAAACCAGCATGCAGTCATTCTGGTTGGATGCGACTTCCAGAGGTCTCCAGTCCAGCTTCCTGCTCACAGCAGACCGAGTTAAAGCAAGCTGCTCAGGGGCTTGTGCAGCTGTGTTTTGATGATCCCCAGGGGTGGGGAGCTTACAGCTTTTCTAAGAATATATTCTAGTGTTTGACCACCTTCACAGTAAAAAAATTTCCTTATACAAAGTCAGAATTTCCCATGTTCCAGCATGTTTGGTTCTTCTCGTTTGCCATGGTGTGCCTGAGAAGTCTGGCCCAGTCTTCTTGATACTGTCCAATTAGGTAGTTGTAGGCAGCAATAAGATCTTTCCTCATCCTTCTCCAGGAGGGACAGACCCAGCTCTCTCAGCCTCATTTCACACATCTTGTGCTCCAGGCCTCTAACCATCTTGGTGGCCCTCCACTGAACTCATTCTAGTATGCCAATGCTTTTCTTGCACTGGGGAATACAAAACTGGGCATAGTACCCCAGATGCTGTCTCACAAGTTTCCATGATCTTTCCCAGGGACTGAGGTGAGTCTGAACAACCCATAGCTTCCTGGATCCTCCTTCCTCTTCTTGAATGCAGGCGAGATGCATTTCCCCAGTCATCAGGGACCTACCTTGGTCACTATAACCTTTCAAAAAGGATAGAGAGCAGCCTCACTATGACAGCTCCCCTCACATCCTTGGGTGCATCCCACGTGGTCACATGGACTTTGGTATGTCAGCTTGGTTTAGTACTCCCTACCATATCTACAGAAAGTAATTAGATTTGCAGGCTCTGCTAGAAGGCTCAGGGAAGCAGGAAGCATGAAATTATATGATTTTGGTTTCTGTCCATTTTAGACACATATCTGGTCAGTCACATGCACTGGAATTGTAAGACTCAAAGACTTATTCTAATCTGTATGCTCAAATGGGCCAAATTCAGATTGCACTGAGACCTTAATTTGTAATCTTCTCAGTTCCCAAGGGCGACACTTCAGCAATCTTTTTTTCAATGCAGGATTTAGTATGTATTTCTAAAATATTGTAGAATGCAAGATTGAATATGAAAAACTTGACAGCTAAAAGCCTACTCTTTACTCTGTCTTCCAAATTAGAGACAGATGAGCAAGGCCCAAACCAATTTTTTCCTCCTTGTACTTATATCTATCTATATGATGCCAACTATGTAGATGAACACCAATAACTACTAATCAAAATGTGCAGTATTGTTTACTATAGGAGCTTTATGAAATATGATTTGGCCTTCAAAGTAATTGGTGTAGGGCTTTCAAAACAAGGACAGCTGAGCTCAGTTCAGTTCCCTATGACTGATGATAATTCTGCTTGTTTCCATTAGGAGGCTTGCTGTACGATAAACAGTCAGGAAAAAACCCACCACTACCTTCATTAGGAGAATTTCTATACCACTTAATAGAAGACAAACCCATCAAGCCTATGTGTCACAAAAGCTATCCCTCCCACTGAAGTGCTTTGTTGGGTCAGGGCAGGAGATGATCACACATTCACTAAGTGTTTAGGCCAGTGAAAGCACATCCCATCGCACGATTAGGCTCTAAGTGAGGCATTGAGGATTAATTACAGGACCTTTTTTTTTTTCTAACAAAGGTTCAAAACCTTGTGACAGAAGATACCCTCTGCCCCGATTACTACGGAATTCAGACTCATACACACTGCCAATGAACTTTATTGTTTGGTCTCCATCTTTCACAGTGACTCATGTTGTGACACATTTGTACTCACATATACAGAAATACATGCATAGGGCAAACAGGGACAGACTCTTAAAAAGGGAGGTCCAATTATGGTTCCATTAACCTTGAGAGCATCTTTTTAAAAGGAGATGGAAAAAAAAAAAAAAAACAACAACAACCAACCAAACCTAACCTCCAGCTAAAAATAGGTGCTCTTCAGCTGAGCTCTTTTGTACCGGAGCAAATATTTATAGATTGCTCAGAAATCTTGAATAATGGAGGGTTTAATGGAGACTGATAGGTTCTTAACTAAAACAGTGCTATCGGGTATCATGATGAGGCTTCTCTACCCTTTACCACAGAAGCCATTGTGCCAGCAGATGGATTGCAGTCTACAACCATGGATAATTCATGTTACACAATTAACAACTCCTCAGAGGAAAGCAAGCGATCATTCCTGGAATTTAATGTCAAAGTACATGAGTAAATAAAGAATTAAAACCTACAGCTTTCCGATTCCTGTCACATCCATCAGGAAAATCTCATAATAAAATGCAAAGAGAAAGATGTATTAAAGACGAAACACAAAACCAACAATAATGTGTTTTTGACTGTCATCCATCTGCAACTAGAAGGAATGAAGGATTTGGGGCAGTGGGACAGTGCACTCAAATTTTTACAATTGCATGGTTTTATTTAAGAATTTCCAGTGTACATTTTTAAACTTTCCACTGGAATACAAATGGCTCATTGTCAAAATGTCAAAAACTGTCAAGAAACGAGCAAGAGACCTACAAAGCTCTTCATCCAGCCCTAGGGAGGACCCTCTGGTGACAGTAGACGACCCAGAGTGTGTTTAAATAACTCAAATGCTAAATCCCATGGAGAAACAGTGGGTTCTATTTGCTACTCATAGCATTAATAAACAATCTTCTTTCCACCCCTTACATCTGTGTCCTGGCTCCTTTTTAGGGCACAGGATTTTACAGGAGCCAGCAGGGTAGTTCAGGTCTCACTGTCAACTGAAGGGACTGAGCTATTTGGCTTGGATGCATCTAACTAAAGATAGGAGAGAGCAACAAGGACCAGAACCAAGACTAAATTTAGACATCTCTGGACTCAGCACGGCCATGGTTTACACCTGGAGCATCCCTTCACCTCCACAGCAGGACTGGAGAAGTACTAAGAATTACAAACATGCAAGATCTGGTATTAATCCCTATGACTTTTATCAATCCATTTCAGAGCAACTTTGTTTATGACTCAGTCACCAAGATAATTCTGGAAGCTTTTATCCTGACAATCCCTAGGCATTTTTTTCCTCTTATGAAAACATCAGTATTTCTTTGGGGTGTGGTATATAACTTGGATATAAATTGTGGCCGAGGGCTATGGCTAACTAAGAAGAGCAGGAAGGACATTTTGCAAGAGATGAACCTTTTAATTTCTCTCAGTTGTTACAGTGAATACCTTAGGCACTTAATTTTGAAGCAATCTAATCCAAAATACACATTCAAAGGCTAAAATATACACTGCAAAGTACTGATCCCTACAAAACCAGATTTAGAAAAGTTCAGTGCAAGAAACTGGCTTTAAACCAGTAAATAAACAATGCCTCTTATTTTGTTTCAGATAGCTGGAGGGGGTGACCAAATCACAGTTCAAAACCAGACAAAATCTATTTTATTATCAAAATAAGAAAAGCTGGACTAAACAGTTTCATTCTCTTGAGTGAACACTTTAAAATAATGATTGCTTAAAGAATTCTTTACCTTTAAACACAACACCTCTTTGACTTTGCATATCATTACAGTTTCTCTGAGTGCCAGCCACAGCAGCAGTACGTGCCAGCTGTTGTCCTTTTCCTCATAAATGGCTGCCTTCCAGCACCTTTGGCTATATATAACTACTGGAGTGTTTGAGGAATTTGGGGAATGAAAAATCTCCAGCAGATTAATTTGCACAGGCCTGTAGTAGAAGCTTGAGACCTATCTCTGCATTTTCTAATTAACGGTAATTCAGACATATACTATACAGAGGCCAGCAAAATAGATATTACATCTACAATCCACCCAGACCATGGCTCCTAGATGTCTCTTTTAGCAGCAGCAATCAAGTGAACCTCCACCAGCTCCCATCCCCTCCACAGTTACTCATTTCCACTACTTCACCACCCCCTCAGTGGTACCAGGACACATACTGATTAGACACTCGTGTTTGAACCAACCTCAGGTGGTACCACTTTACTCTTAGGGAACATTTATTTGGGATGTGGTTATATAACATAGCTATACATACTGCAAGGTAAACTGATCAGGGAATAGATCCAGATTTTAAATCAAGATATTTTTAACCCAGATAAGTTCCCTAGTCTGATTCATCATTATAACTAATAAAGAATGAAACAAAAATGAGGAGACTGGTGGTAGTAGCATCAAGAGTATCCATAGATGTCTTACACTCTCTATGCCCATAAGCCTCTACCAGGCTGTTTTATGTCAAAATTGATGGCTTTATCTTACCAGCTGATGGAACATATTGACATCTGTGTAGGCCATGAATTAAACCTAAGAGCAGCTTCCCAAGCAAGAACCTGGAAGAGCATTCAAGGAGCTCATAATTTGCCAGTAATAATGGGTTCAGTTGAAAACACGATGATCCAGAGGAGGGCCCTGTCATCTCCTGTGCTCAACATGTGCTAGCTGGGGGCTATTCCTCTGGCCAGAGGTGGCCAGGAACTGGACAAAGTCAGTGGGAAGGACTCCAGAGCATATGTCAGGGTGCAGCACACCAGCTCAGTTCAAGATGAATACTGATGCTGCCCAAGCTTAGACTGCCTGTATAGGGAATGAAGAGAGGAAAGCTCCATCACGTAGGCATTCTCAGTCACCCTCTGAAGGTCCCATTGGCTGCAAATGATGTCTGCAATTTTTAGGCTCTCAAGCTAGAGGAAAATAAAGCTAGACAACGTGAACTCTCCATATATGTCTGTAATTACCATGTCTTTTCTCATTTTGAGGGCATCTACATTTAGCCTGTACCCAGGGTTAAACTGTAGCAGTTACTACACCCCCAGATGCCCCCTCCCCAGCTGAGAAGGGGAATCAGCAAAAAAAAGGGAGAAGCCCTGTGGGTTGAAATAGAAACAGATTTAATGAAATAACAAAAATAATACAACCACTAACATAAAGTAAAAAAGGTTCTACTCAGCCTTGTCCTTAGGGTCAGCAGCAGGAACAGAAGGCCAAGAGGAAGGAACCCCAGGAAGAGGAATCCCACCTTCAGTGAGCTCCCTCCTTTTATAATGAGCACAATTAAGCGGTATGGGATACACTTGTGAGTCAGCTTGAGTCAGCTGCCTTGATTGAATCTCCAAGATGGCTCGGAGCTACTCATGGCCTGCCTGCATGGCTGGCCCATGGGTCTGTGCCTGGGAAACCAGGACAGAGGGCTAAAGGAAATGAATGGGGGCTCTAACATTGCAGGCTGCTCAAATCCCAGAAGTGCTACTACAGATGTATGTTTGCAAAAGCCATCAACCAGCAGTATGTAATAAATTGTTCTGCAGAAGAAAATCTTCAGTTAGCATTTGAAAATTAAATCTTCTTTTAACCATTCTCTTATTGCAGTTTCTTGTACCATCACTAGACATTTGAAATTCTATCCGGACACACAAGAATGTATACACAAGAACGTATACACAAGAATGATTTCCACTTTCTTTATTTTAACTCTGTAGTTTGTGGTATACAGAGTTCATCTGCATCCCAGTGTGAATTTTATGCTGTGCATCTCTGTTAAGACTGCATATATAGCAGATGCATCAGCAGGTGTTAAGTTTCAGCCCATCTAGCAGAATGTTACAGCTCTGAAATTCTTCCCTTCTTTCTCAGTCATATTTCCCATTCATTGAGTAGAGTAAGGATACATATGTCCAGTCTCAATTCCCTGTAATACACTTCATTTTCTTTCTCTTCAAAGATGCAGTAGGAAAATCAGCTGCTTAAACAGGTGAGCAAAGCCAACAGTCTAGGCAACTATCGTTATGCGATGCAAGGTCAGAGGCTCTTACCTGCAGAGCAATGGGTATACCATCCCCACCAGAGCCTTATAAACCACACTAAAATCTGTCTTCATTGTTCTGTTTTAATACTACCAAGCACAGGCAGCACAACACAATGGAGTCAGCATGTGATTAAGAGGTACTGTGTAACAAGCTTCCATAGATTTGGGGGTTTTTTTAATGCCTAAATGCATTACAGAGTTCTCATGCACTTGTGCAGCAGCCCACGGTGAGGATTCTGCTGGTTGTTCCCCACGCCCTCAGAGACAGCCAGGTGGCAACTTGGGCTGAACATAAAAAGGAATGCATAGGAAAAGTTACAAGGTCTTAAAAAGTTAATAGTTACTTGCTTCTGTTTTTCAGTATATAAAACTAAATACACCCATGGTAGTAATGAATAACCCAGACCATTCTGGTTTGGTATGATATTGTTCTTCTAAATCTCCACTGTATGATACTTGTGTGCATGTGTGCACACACACCCTACTAAAAAATTTTCTGCTGTGATCCCCCCAGATAAAAAGCATTACAGCCACTACTGGCACCAGCAGAGAAGGGAAGGAGGTACAGCATATTCTTTAACAATGATGCTAAGCAAGCTAGTAATTAGAATTTGCTATGGTCAGCTTCATTCCAGAACACTTTACTGAAGGCACATTAGAAGTCTGTCCTTTCTAAAAGATTTTCTCCTTTAAGACTCATATTCATGCTGAAGGCAGATGTGCATCTGTGGTTTGCAGCCTTTCAATAAATAAGTTGCCCACGACTAAAATTTAACAAGCTGGAGAAAGCAACAGATGAACCCAGCTTCTAAAGAAGCAAAAAGGAATTTTCCTGCTACGAGGCTGTCACACACAAAACTACTTGAACAGAACATCTGTTGTCTATAATCTGATAGTGGCCCAGGTTTTGAACTGCACAAAGAGATCCTAAAACATAGGCAGATGTTTTGGTTAAAGGCTGTGCATAGGATGGTCCCCATCCTGTGCTACACTCTCCCGTTAGGTGGAAGAATAAAACCTCGTGCCTAGCAGAGCATCTCACTGTCAGCACACATTGGACAGCCGAAGACCCTGTGGCTTGTTTTATGGAGTACCAGCCTTGTATCAGTCAACCTGAGCCTTTATCCTTGTGAAATCATGCCAAAAAGCTGCTCAGGCCAGGGACAGATGTCCTTTGTTTCAGAACAGATGCAGCCTTGCTTTGTGCCCTTTCTTTCATGGCCTCCTGGCTGGGGCTGCAGTGGCACCCTGTCCCCTAAATTGCCGTGTCTGACATCTGCTGTCGCAGCCCAGGGGTCATCCCTGCCTTGGATGCAGAGCAGCTGTGTGAGCCATACAGGCACTGCTGCTGTGCAACTGCCAGGATCCACTCGCTGCTGTGGCGGCTGTACGTGTGTGCTGTGGGGTGTGCATGCCCGTGTCTCCCTGTCTGCCTCTCATGACTGCAGGAGGTGACATGTCTATGATTGAAAGCGGTGACACCAGCACTAAGAACGCAAAGCAGCAGGACACAGGGAAGCACTGGAGCTGCTATGGCTGAGTCAGCACACCCCAGCCACCCTCCTGCCTGTTTATCTTGCAGCAGCCTGTCCAGCAAGCTTCCCATTACACCACGCTTGCTTGGTACATTAGAAAAGTGCGTGAGAATGGTCTCAGTGCTCCCGAAGCAGAACAAAATATCTGAATTTGCACCCTAGGCTGGGTATTTCTGCTCTGATCTTTGCAAGCAAGACATCACTCACATTTCAAGCTTCACAAGACCTCCATGACATTCCTATAGAACTCACTGATAGAGGCATGGATAAAGATATTTAATTCTGCTTCCCCATAGAGTTCTGCTTCTTTTCCATTGTTCAGAAAGAACCTCTCTGTCCACAACTCTTGAAAAAACCCTATCCAACAGCAAGCATGGAAGCTCTATGGCTGTGTCTAACCTGACTTTAAGTATATTGCAGGATGCTGAATCACCCACATATTCTGTCTTTGTAAATTGTCTCCCTATCTTTTAATTTGTGCCAGCAATAAGTAGTAGAGCAACTGGAAAATAAGCCGCTTCAAGGAGCTTAAAATTAATTTTTTACTTTTTCCTAAACTAATTTTTAGACAGATCTATTCCTTGAACCATTCCACTGGCTGATAACAGAACTAACCAGGGTGGGAGCAAGCATGGGCGACAGCCAGCTGCGTTTAGACTGGCTTCGGCCATGATGAAACTGCTTTCTCCTTTGAGAAGCGAGACCTCAACCAAGGCACGACTCATGCAATGGCCTGAAAGGTATAAAAAAGATGCGGTGAGTGATAACAGCAAAGGCTGAGGCAGAAAAAAAAGGGTGCATGAAGTAAGCCTTCCTGAGTGGCTGACCCCTTGGCGGAGCATGTAATGCCTCTCTTTTTCATACACACAGTTATTTGGTTGCCTCACAGCTCAGGATTAAGCTATCTAATTTCTAATCACTGACTGGTGTGTCAAGGAGACTTGCTACACATATCTTCTGGATGCTGAAACTATGAAGCTTACATCTATAAATCTCAAACAGAGAAATACCTTAAGGCACATCGATGTGGAAAAGCTCCCTGTGAAACCTGAGACAGCTACAAGTGCTCATGGAACCAGGGGGTACTGAGTCTGCTTTGAAAGGGTGGGGAGAAAACATCACTGTTTTCATAGAGGAAGTCTCCTAATGTATTGCCAGTCATTGCAGGAATACTCCTTGCAGTTGGAAACTGTGGAGTGATTTAAAACTGCAGAGAAAAACGAAAATCAAAGAGATATCCCCTGATGTCTCATGTTCTCTTCCTGAAGCCCATATGGTAGTCATGGCTTTTGATGTTTGGTATCACATCTTTAATTGGTAGAGAAGTTTACTGTAAGTTGTTATATGTAAGGACAAGTGAAGACAATGTTCTCTGGTGCCCAGGACATCCGAAATAACTTGGAAAAAAAAGAACCATGAGGTTGGAGTGCACAGGCCTCCTCAGGGCAAACTCCTTACCTGAAATGGTGACAGCAGGAGTTTCAAAAATACTATCCCATCATTTTCTGTAATAATTTTTCTCACTGAATTCAGAAATAGTTACAACCTCAGCACAGTCATTGTACAAAACTGCTTCTTTCTTCCAGCAGTTGAAAAGGAACGGTGTGTTATATCATCAGATTGGAGATTAGGGCCAGCAGATAAATGTCAGGGGTTAGCCTGCAATGAAACACTGAGCATCTCTCTCTTCCTCAAGCATTGACACAGGCTTCATATCCCTCCCTCAGGACTAGCCATCTCCCAAAGATTATCGTTAATATACAACTTCTTTCAAGCAGACTAATCTCCCCCATCGTCTAGACTGCACAATACAGCCTTCAAACAACAAGTGCAAATGAGGACATTTGTATGTTCTCTCCTCATCCCTCCTGTGTGAACAGCCAAGAGACCAACAGGGAAGAGACTTAGATCTTGGATTTGGTTTATACCCTGCAATAAAATTGCACTCCAAATTGTCATAATATGACAGGAGGAGGATTCCTTGGGTATATTCATAGACTCCACAGGCATTTCCTCAGAGATAGTCTTTGAAATTCAGGGCAAACAGCTTCCTCCTCAGACAAAGGGTTTGCTACCTTTTCTAGATGACTTGTTGCAGAGACCTTTCCTTGGCTTGCCACTTGGGCTCTGGTTTTCAGACATGACCTCTTTCTTTGAGAAACTCTCAGAAAGCCTTTGGTGCTGCTGGCATTGACCCCCCTGTGGGAAAACCTGTCAGTGCCAAGGAAGAGGAGGCAATGTTTATAATGTGCAACAATTGGGTGGCTCTCAGCCAACATGAAGTGAGGTCCAAGGGTCATGTATGCTTTGCTGCCTATTCTGAATGAATACTAAAGATCCCCAAAAGACAGCCATTGCTGCAGACTTGTGCTTCAGGTTCTTTGTTGGTGCTTCAAGGATTTTATTTTAAAAATTATTTTTCTGGCTGCAGTTTCTATCTGTTTTTCCTAGAGTTGGTGGATGGTCAATTAACTAGAGTTTGGGGAAATCAGCAGGTTTTTGTTTGCAATCATTCATGCAAATCTTTCTCTGCCTTCAGTCTGAGCTGATTTGCAAAGACAAACAACTAAAATAAACATAGCTATAACACTGCCTGGTTCAGAGTCAACTGAATATTCAGCTCTGGAAGTACTGTGCGATTTTTAGGTAAAAGCATAAATCAGTCCAAATTTACTTCATTTGTGAAAGAGATCCATCACCAGATGGGCCTGCCTTGGAGGCAGAGGCTGATAGAGTTAGCGCTTAAACTTCCTTCCCAGGAGCAGCAGCAGCAGTTTCAGTGGAAATACTCACAGAGTAAAAGCTGAACCTCAAGCAGAGCCCCACAATTTAGTCTTTTGGGTTAACTCCATTTCCTTGGCTTCCGCATTGACTGGTTGAGGGGAAACACCTTTCAACCAGTTCCTGGCTTATTCCCCTGACTTCCCTGCTCCTCACCCTGTGCTGTTCATCTTCAGCTCTGCCAACATGGCTCTTTGCATGGCCAAACTGTAAAACCAGTAAGGGAAATAGATCAGCTCCCAGGAAATAACGAGTTACAATCCAAAGTGGCTCCCCAAGCTCACTTAGGGTGGGATCTCACCAGCCACTGTGTCAGCCCAACTGAGTGGGGAGCCTGGAAAGGAGAAGGGGAAACAAGGGCAGGCAGAGATGGAGCAGGTCTTGCTGCCGAGCACAACTTGTGAAGCACTGACCTGACCCAACAGGGACAGGAGCTCCATAAGCCAGCACTGCTGCTGCTGCAGCACCCATCTGATCACACCACACCACGGGGCAGCCTGAGAAGCAGATTAAAATCCCTATGGGCCTTCAAAAGAAGATAAAAAAATCTGTAGCTTTGCAAGGGAAAAAAGCAGAGAGTATGTTTCACTGCTCCTCGTCTTTTATGATTAGATACTGATCTGAAGTCCACTGAATTCATTTGAAAGACTTATTGAGTGCACTGTTTTGGATCAAGATTTCAGATCAACTATTTTAAAGACTTTATCAATTCTTCCACTAGCTACGTAGCACTGAGAAGGAAGCCTGGGAAAAGATACAAAAAGGAGAAAGAAACACAGAAAGATGGGAACAGCTGTACACCATTGAAACAGGATGTTACTGCGAGATGTAGTTTATAATAATTAGTTGATCAACATGCTAGGCAAGGGATTTTTTTCCATTTTGAACCAGTAGATGCACAGATGGGGTCTATAATAGAACTGGCATGTGTCTGGAGTGGTTTTTTTTACGGCTGCATAATTTTACAACCATCACTAGCATTTGCGTGTGTTGATATAATGCTAAGAGTACTCAAACTTCTGAGAATTAACAATGTCAAACTGGCTTCCTGCCCATCAGGTGACACTGAAATTGCAATAGTCCTTGTCTGGAGCAGCAGTAGTGGCTACAGCCAGATTCTGTAGATCCACAAACTGCTCCTAAGTCATAGTAATAGCAGGAGTAGTAATATGATCAGAAGTAATTTAAGAAATGTAATTTTCCCCATGTTTTCAGCCAGAGGCACAGTGACAGCTACCTTGATGAGGATCAAGCCACAGATCTGCTTTTGAGGCAGAGCTGGAAATGAGCTTTTCTGACTCCTGTTCCAGTGCTCTTGCCATATAAGATACGGTTTCCATGTGAAAGACAGCATGGGCACACACTGTCCATTTAGGCCACATTGACAAACCATGTCCAAGACCATTCCCAAGCCCTCCAACATCCTCCTCTCCACCAGTTAAATACCTGAACGTCCTCTGTCACAAATTTACCACTTCCAGCCACACTCTCCTTAAACCATCACCAGACATGGTCTGGCAGTTAGAATGGTCTAGGGACCTTTCCCAAGAGGTGGTTTGCCTCTGACAAGTCTATTCATGGAGGTGACTATAGCCCACCCAGCCCATAGGTGGGCTGTCCCACATAGATGTTGAACCTCTTGGGTTGTGTGTGGCCAGAGCCACAGAGGCCACTTCACAAATGCGCGTTCTGATTGCCAGTTCACGGGTTTATTAAGCAGCCAGATTTTCAAAGGTAAGTTTGAGGAGGGATCACTGCTCCTTCCTCACTGACCTGTATCAGTGAGAAGTGAAGCAAATGAATCAAATGACACCATCAGTGATAAAAAGCCTCAGAAAAAGAAATGCACTTCAAGAAATGCGTATTCTGCCTCTCTCCAAGGACAGTGTGGGGAGTACATTTTGTTCTGGGATTTCCACAAGGAAGCAATTAACTCTTGGAGATTAGCAAATAAATATGAGTCAAGATTTTAAAATCTGGATGCATTAGGGAAACTCAAACAAACATGCTTTCAAGATTCCTCTAGTGCTATCAGCTCAGCTGAATGCCACCAGTTCACATGAAGTGTAGGGGGTCCCCTAAGCAACTCAGCACCTCTGAAATACTTATTTAAAAGTCCAGCTACAGCAGGAAGAGCCTAGCCTTAAAACCATGTATCTATCAGAGAGCCATACGTAAAACATCACACTAAAATAAGCTATTCCAGCATTTGGTCACTCCTAAGACTGGTCCAAACTATACTGCAAAAATACTGGAGGATGTGTCCTGATCCCTGGGATACAACCCAGTTGTGATATATGCCACTGCAGTCATATTTCTCAGTGTTTTAAAAGAAAGGTCCGTATAATGCTAATCTAATCAACCCATAAGCTCAGCACTTAAGCAATAAAACCGCAGAGTTTTATTGGTCTTTATTACTGCACAAGTCTTAAAATCCCTGACATGTAATACAACAGCTAAAAGACTCTCGATATCTGCTTTTAAAAGCATAGCTGTCATAGACAGGAAAATAAAAGAATAAAAAAGTAGTAATAATTGAATTAACTCAACTAACTAGTAACCAAGAGCCTCTCCAAAGAGCTTCCTATTTTGGATGGGTTCTGCTGGTGCCACTTACTCGGTTGATTTTATCAGCAACTTCAGTGAATCAACAGCCCTAAGAACTGAGGCCAGCACCAGCAGCCACTGCATGGCACCACACCAACATGAACTTTATTGCTCCAAAATGAGTTGCAAATTCTGGGACATCAGGTGAACAAAACACACTACCATTAAAAAAACAAAACTACAGAATTCAAGCTCTGAAGCAGCCAGCGTGAAGAAAGCAATGCTGTGCCAGTATAGCAGTAGATTTTTTCCAGTATGCTTGTCATTCGGATTATTGCCTCTTCAACTGGTGGTAGCTGAATTCCCATTTCACAAAAGCTTTTTGGAGGAAAATCCCTCAGAGACAGTTCACTCTCCCATTTTTTTCTTCATTTCTTTAGCTCTGTGGAAGGCCCACCCACAGTTTTGGCTCCCTATTGCAGCTCTAAGTTCTTTTCTTGCTTAGTTATTTGCAGCTTCCAATTAGAGCAAAAAGTCTCCAGGGCTCTTATTAATTTAAAAAAAAAAAAAAAAAAAAGGGAAAAAAAAAAGAATAATCTTCATGTCAATGCTGAAACCAAATTTGGAAAGCTACAAATATTTCAAAATATATCCTATCTTTTTTCGTTTGGTTGTTCTTTTTGTTCTCTGTCCCGACTACCTCTGAAATCATTACCTACAGTGGATAAACATAAGAAATATACCATCAGCTATAGCAACAATTCTCAGTTTAAGCTTTCTGAACTACCATACATTCATGATGCTTTTCCTCAGAGATGCAAGAATGGTCCTCAGAGGGAACATGCTGAAGTTGTTACAGCACAAACTGTAAAGACTGTATGGCCACTTTTGGCATTATAAAATGCTTTTGTACAGAGTGGGAGTTTTCACTTGAGTAACAAGGCACTGTAGTAACTCATGAAAACACCTCCATAGCTCCATGAAAGGCTACAACCAGAAATAACACCTGTATTCTAGGCTACCTTCTTCAGGTTCTGCCTGAAACTTTAACTGTGTAAGCCTTTAACTGTTTTTTGTAGTAGATGTTTCCTGCCTCCAATCCCCCCTCTGGTAGTGGTACATGCATTAATTGATGTCTCATAATACTGTTAGCTCAAATGTTCTTACGGCACAGTTGTCTTGTAGCCCTGCAAAACACTGCCTTCATTGCACTGACATTTTATTTCACACAAAATAGCATATGCATCTGTTAAATATTATTATTAGTGAAGCAATAAATCCCCTGTAGCACAAACAATATTTTTTTTTTATTTAGAGCATATTTATTTTTTGACACATTATTATATTGACTCATGAAAAATAGAAGCAATGCTCTCATTATTTATCTAGCCTAACTTGAAGGATGCTCTAGCCAGCTTCTTCCAGGAAGAAAGGATGTTGAATATTTGATATATGTGATTAATGAAGTCTGCAGTGACCTCTTCTAGTATTCTGTATTGTTAAAAATCATTGAACCTTACAGAGGAAGAACAGGGGCTTTAAGAGTTGTCACGCATTTAAGATATTTTCACAAAGTCATTAAGTTTCTTGAAGGAAACAGGTAACTTAAACAGGTTAAGGAACTTTAACCAAAACTTGGGTAAAAGTCACCATCCAAAACAAAAGGTCATGAGAAACTGCTTGGGGGGGCAAATTCTGTACTCGAGAGGGATTCCCTGGGTACTATTTTATGTTTGTTAGAAAGAGACAACAGAAACGCCTCTGGATTTACCTCTCATACTCAGAGTTAAAATTTCAAATTACTACAATAACCTGTTTTTTCTATAGCTCAGCCCCTCACTAAATCCGCTGGCTGCCAAGAACAACGTAGAAATTGTCCCAAATCACAATGAACTCTAGAGGCATCACTTCCACGACAGCTGAGATGCAGACTCTTTCCATCCAGACCCTAAGAAAGCACTCGTAAATGAGATTTTGGCTTGGGCTCTCCTCCAGTCCAAAAGCGTAAGGCAAAAAGGAATCATTGCTCACATGCACGCAAGTGAAAAAGCTGGGATCGTAATTCAGTATTGACTAAAGCACTGGGGTTATCCTTTCCCCTCTCCCAGAGCTGCCCGTTCAGCTGGGGCTCACTGCCTTTCCCCAGCACTCAGCAGTTCACAGTCCCTCTTGCTGGTACATCCCAGCTCAGCTCTGGCTGTGGCAGATAGATAGATAGTGAAATCCACCCTCACAGAGCAACCTTGGGGATGCCACTGCACCCAGTACGTACTTCTCCAGTAACTGTGCCAGCTCCGAAGAGCTTCGTGGTTTTGCTGCGAGGCACAGCGAGGGAGGCAGTGGAGTGTGGAAGGGAAAATTCCAGCTGTGGTTGTTTCCCCTTCCCTCCCTTCCTGCCCCACAATAGCTTCACTGTCAGAAACAACAACAAACTGTGGGACTGCGTTTGTGCTGATCCCCAAGTGCAATTCCTGCCAATTTCAACCCCTCCTTGTAGAGGTGGTTTTCTTAGGCACATTTAACTAGCTCCAAGCCCCTATGCCTGTCTAAAAAAGCAATATAAATTATTAATAAATGATAATACATAATTAATAGCCATACTCAGAAGCAGTTCTGCCTTGCGCTGCTCTGCCTACTAGTTAATCAAGCATTACACTGCAGGATGCTAGAAGATTAAGTTTAACATTATCCTATCATTTAAAGGATATTTCACCATACATTTCTAGGGTAACCAAAAGGCAACAACTCCATTCATGGAGTCCAGTACTGGCGAGGTGCATCCACGCTACAACACATAAATGCATTGATCAGCCAGACACAGAAAACTGTATGAATTGTATGGACTTTCTCAGAGCTACAAATGGTCCAAGTGAGGCCTGAAGAAAGCTAATGAGATGGCAGTAGGCACATACACAAACTGCTGCTGGCCTGTGGGTCTAGCATAACGATCCAGCCACTCTCCCTCTTCCTTCAGAGCACTTTCCAAAGGCCTGCCATGACAGCTAGCAGCACCATCCTCAGAGGAAGACGAGGCACAGGTTAAGTGGAGCAGCTGGCTGGCAGCTCACGGGCAGAGCCAAGTACAACAGCCAAGTGCACCAAGCTCTGCGGCCATGTCTTATTTGAGTCAGCCACCTGAAAGGGAGCACCTCGCTAAAAAAAGGGGAACGTTGCCTTGGTCGAGCATCCTACACAAGTATGGCAGGAAGAGACTTTGGGTCCTCATCCTGACTGCTCAGGACCTTTCTCAAGCACTGTGCTCATTTTAGAAGAATTTACTGAAAGGAATTACAATTCGTTATCAGTCTTCGTGGCTTTCAGCATTAACTGCTGCAGTTCTCAAAACCACAAAATAAATTGAATGCAGATGAGCAAGACCAGAGCCACAGATAATGAAAGAGCCCAGCAGCAAAAAAAAAAAAAAAAAAAAAAAAAAAAAAAAAGGGGGGGGAAAAAAAAGAGAGTTAACTAGAAAAGCGCCAAAGACATTCAGATCATGTCAGTGCCCACTAAAGAATGACAGCAGTGGCCTTCTTTGGGGGGTAGGAACAATGCTTGGAGTGGCATTTCACAAGGGAGAAGGTTTATTTAAGAGTTTGATTTTATTTGGAGACTTTTAGCTTGACTTTTGGGGTAGGGAAATCTGGGGCACAGGGCAGAACATCATACCATTTTCTGGAAGAAAGTCCCTTTTCAAAGGTTGTACAGATCAAATCAGGCATGTTATCACTACAGTTTGCTTAATACATCTACTCCCTGATACCTAAGAGCAAGTAAGGGTCTGTTTCTACGCTTGGCAGAAAGAAACAGCAAAGGCACAGCAGAAATGGTGGCAAGGGCACTACACTGTGTGGAACAGCAGTGATCCAGACCTGGCTGGTAAGTTTGCATGGATTTTAACCCCCTTTGGTCCTTCTGCTTCTCTCCCAGGCTAGAACAGGGAACTATTTTGGCAGCGATGCTGTATACAGCCCCTCCGTATTGTTCCACTTTCGTTCACAACTAGATTTTTCTTGGAAAGGAAGAGATTTTTAGAGCATCACAGAAAATTCATCTGGGGCTTTTCACAGAGCATGTTGTAGCCAAATTCTGACTCCTGCATAGAAATAGATGTACAACAACTTGTTTTGAAGTCAACTCTTTATTTTTTCAAAGCAGAAAAGCGCCTTTCCCTCCCCTGCTGGGAGTAAGGTTACATACTGCTGATCACAGTGACTTCTCACAGCGATCACTTCCAGAGGCAATAAAATCAACTGCATTTTAGCATTTGCTGACCATAAGGCTTTAACAGTTTCAGCCATAAGCAAGCAACATATTTTCTTTTCTCTCATAGATGTACAAATTCCAATTGTGAACTCCTAATAAACAGTTACTCATGTACCTTTTGCTTTGAGCAGACTTACTTCTGTACTTCTGCAGCTGATCCAAATGGCTTTAAAGCTCTCAGCACACTTAGCACCTTTGAAGCCTCATTTAACTGTCCATGCTTTTCCTACATGTCAAGCACAGATTTGAATCCCGAGACGGACACTATGAATTTTTGGACATCCGTTTCCACTAGTGTCAGACATGGCAAAAACCACTCTGTACTAGAATTAATCTTACGAAGTGTCATTCGCTTCAGCCTGAGCAGCCTGCAATAGCTCAGACACACCTACACAGTGCTGGTTTTTAAATTTCTACACTGAAAATATTTCACAAAGATCTTGCCTCTTTTCCATCTCTCATTTTTCTCCTTGGAAAAAATTGGCTAGCTCATGGCTGCCTTCTAATGTGCCACATTAAAGAGAAGGAGGACTAGTACAGAGCTCCTTTTCACATTAAGCAAGAAGAATCAGTGCATATGCCATATTTTTCTTGGTGTTTCTTTATCTTCTAAAATATGCACATTATTTGGCATATACACAACAGCACTCCCAGACTACTACTATTAATGACAGCGATCTGACCTATGATCTTTAGCCCAGTTACCTCTGAACTTATGTAGTCTAATCATCGCCCTCCCTTTCCCCAGATAATAGACACAACTAATACAGCTGCACTCACTCTTCTAGCTGCACCTTGTAAACCCAGGCTCCACATCTGGCAGGAGCTTGTTCCCAGCAATGGCATACTTCAGGATGTTCACATACTTCAAGAGTCCCAGATGTACTACCCAAGCCCTGGAGAATATCTGGGGTTACGGTGGGTGGAATTTCACAGTTTCTCCCTTTGCCACGTTGCAAAGCCATTGTCTATTCTGAAATGTACGGTACTTGCAAACTGCTTTTGCCAGGGGTTAAATACATTTTATTCACAACACCACAAAGACTTCTCTGTGCAACAGTGCCAGAAATGTCTAGGAATTCTGCTTGGCTTCATTTATATCTCTCTGGATGCCGTGCGTACTATATTTTCATACATTAAGGATTTCTATAGCATTTATCATTAGCCATAATGGTTTCCAGGAGAATCGCTGGCTCAGCTTTAAAAGTGAATAGCTTCATCTTTAGTTTAGCACTTTTGTCAGGCTAGGATCAAATCCAGACACTCTTTCAATTTTTCTTTTAGCGGATCATCTACACTTAATCTTAGCCTCTGACAAACAGGATTAAGAAAACTATTTTTGTTCAAGGTCTCAAACCCATATATAAACACTGTAATTTACTACATAATAGCAGCTCTTGCAAGGCATAAGTATAAGTAGCAGTAACAATTGTGCCTTTTTTGAGAAGTTCTTGTTTCCAGAGGTAAAAACCACACAGTGTAAGTGGCATGTGTGTGACCTTCACATGCCTGATCTCCACAACACGCTGAAAATCCTGTTGCAGAACAGAAGGATCAACACCATCCCTTCTCATCTGGAAAACTGAATGGGATGACCTACAATAGCAACAATTTCTCACCTGATCCCTCCTGCAAATGAGGTTTGCTAAATTGCCTAGGAGATTTCAGAGGGCAAATTCACCCCCTGAGTTGCAGGAGTTACGGCAGAGCTCAGCCTGGTTCCACACAGTGAATGGCTTTTGAGTACTGCTGAGGTTATGGTGTGTACAGAGGTAATGAGATGAAATCACAGATTAGGGAAGGCTTCATTTGCTAAGATATTTTAACAAAAATAGAATATTCCTAAGATTCCAGTACATTTTATTAGTTTAGCTGGTGGGGGAAAAAAAAAAGCGAACAAAAAACCCCAAATTATTTTTCATGGAGACTTTAAACAAGGTGAGGAAGGGATTTCTGAAGTAAAATGGTTTGTTTGTAATAAAACAAACAAAAAGATTTTCTGCCATAAAGACTTTTGAACAAAACATTTACATTTTTAGTGAAAAATCTCTTTATGGCCAAAATGAAAATTCCAACTGAGAGCAAAAGGGAAAAAGGGGTTTTGAACAACTTCTGCAAATATTCCGGGGAAGCTTTGCCTTCTGGTACAGCCATGGCAAGCTAGAAGAGAGTATACACTGGCTGTTTTAAAAAGCATACATTTTACTTCCTTTACTGATGAGCTTGCAGAACAGCAGGCCAAGGGGAGGAATGACTTCTGTGAAGCAAGTGAGTGCTCCTCATGGGCTGGCTTAGTCGACATCTCCCCACTCAGTCCCTGAACCAGACTGCAGCAGCTCCAGAAATATTCTCAGGCACGGCACTGTGGTGGTTTTCTTCCATGCTGAAGTAACAACTATTTGTATAAGTCATTTTTTTCTCTATTTTCCAACTGTTCCTGCAAAGCTGCAAACAGAAGCTGTTCATCAGAGTGCTGGGCTGGAAGAGTGAATACAGACCTAAGGAAAAGGGGGCAGAGTAAAGGGCTGTATTTTTTTTTTTATTTGAAAGTTTGGATGAATTCTGAAATATAGAAAGTACTTGTTATAAGAATTTCTTTAGTACGTGAGGTTTTAACCTAAAAACTTTAAATAAATGAAGAATCTTATACAGGGATAATAAGCATCCAAATAATATTCCAGCAGGGAATATTTCAGTGAGCCACACAGAAATGAGCATAATAAGAGTTAAATTGCTCCTGCTCCAACAGTAAATTTTTCTTAAAAGAAATGCAATGAAAGCACCATCCCCTGAGTATCATTTGGTCCTCTGGAGCCAAAATCTTTTCTTATTCACACATAAATCTAGGGGCCTTATTCACAGGGTACCAGTTGCCTTGTCTCATTTCCCAAGGCATGCTCTCTCCATCACCCTAGGTACAACCCAACATCTGCAGCCAGGCTGTGGATCTCAGTGGACATTTTCCAGAGATACATCAGGATAACCACATTCAGAGCTTAATTCTCACACTTATGGCTAATGAAAGCCCGATGTTGCAGAGGTTTATGTACCAGCAGAGGCCAGCAATATCTGAACAGGGGTAGCTTAAATTACTGTGTACAGCAGTGTTCAGACTCCTTTTACAGCAATAAGGAAAAAAAAAGCCATTTGAATCTGACTCGAGAAAGGCAAGGTTATTACTCGTATCCCAAGGAGATACAGTATGTGTGATGAACTGAAAATGCTATTAGAAAAGAACAGATTCCTGTTACGATAGGCCAAGTAAGCGCTGAGTGCTCTGGTACACTGTTAATTACACATTCACTCCTTCACATAATGAAAAAAAGTCTCTTGTAATGTCTACAAAAGGGGCTTGCACATTTGCATATAATGAAATCAGCAATGACAAATGTCAGCAGTACCAGACACTGATGCCATGAATAATGCATAACACAGAATTGTGAAGCTAAAAGCAGAGAAATAATCAAACCCATTGATCTTTTTCCCTCCCTCTCTCTCTATAGGCAGAAAAAGTCTAATTTTCTGAGCACTTCCAACTCAAACGGTTTCAAGGATTCCGTTTCAGACAGAGGAAACTGATGAATGGTCATGGCAGCTTTCACTTTTAGAGTATCAGTTCAGGTCTGGTCAGTCAAGTATTATCTGTTGGCTTATGCATCTGCCCGTGGCACTACCTGGGACTTTATTCGGCCATCCCCAGCAGAGGCCAGGATTTACCTGGTTGTTTCCCTCCAGAAGCAGTGTCTTCATCAAAATGGTGGGGCTGATGAGAGGAAACATGGAGAGTTACCACTCCCTGCTGTATTTATTTTGGTTTCTAAGAGTTTTCCATGTCAGCTGGAAGCTTCCTGTTAGAACAGTAACTGAGGATGGAGAAGCAATCCCCATGTTCTTCTCATATTCAGCCATGCTATATCCTCAAACAATACCTGCTGTGTTACTGAGCTGCGCTTTCTGACAGCCTGGCTGGGCAGATGGTACCCAAAAACTGCCAGATCAGAAGTTAATGTTTCTCCACTGGCAACAGGAAGCACTGCAATTGCCTGAGCTGAGGGTTTGCTTTCATAATCATTTGCTTAAATAAGCAGATGCCCACTGATTTCAGAAGGCATCAGCACATGCTCCTACAGAGGAGTCAGCATAACCAGCCCCACCAAGGGAGAAAGAGAAACAGCTCACAGGGAAGGGGGATACTGAGGAAAGCTGGGGGAGAGTGGCACTGCTGGTCTGCAAGAATGTCTAAGAAAAGACTTCAGGTCAAGCAGTTCAGTAAAATGCTTTCCTCTGTCATGCTTAGTATTTAAACTGGAATTTGAATAAAATCTGACCTGAACGAGGCAGCATGGATCTAGTTCTCCACTGGTAACACCTCGCACTATCACACAAACAAGCAGGGTCACCACCTCTCTGCAGCTCTCTCTAGACCAGAAGAGGAGGGAGATATCATTTAGCTCACAGCCAGAGCACATTCAGGGGAAGCTGTAAAGTTTTTATTCAGCACCATCTTACACTGTTGATTATCTGCATCACCTAGGTTCTCCACTACACAGGTTTTTAATATATGTGCAAGCATATAATTAATAATTAATATAATAATTATATATATATAATGTAGCTTTTAATTACTGGTTCACACTCCTAAGTATCACCTGTCTCTTTTCCTACACAGAAATCCACATTACAAGTCCCAGAAGGGTTTTTAATTGTGTTTCTGCTGCACTATACACTACGATAGACTACTTAATCATTTGATCAAACAAGGAAAGTAGGAAAGAGGGCAGATGATTATTTCTAATACAGAAGTCCCATCATGTGAAACAAGAGTATTTGGTCTGGAAAGCCAAACCTCTGCCCAGTGCAGATAAACAGTGAGACAGGGTCATTGGCAGCATGAAACAGGATGCTCCAGGAACGCTTACTTCCACAAACATCATCAGAGATGGCACAAGAGCCTTTATATATTAAAATGCAACATTCTTATGCATGCATGTGCAAACACAATGGAGTCCTGAGAGATTGTCTATTCAATAGGCGTTGCTATACTATTTACGTACGCATGCATGGGCAAAGCTAATGAAATGCAGACACAACTTGGTTTATTGTATGACCGATAACAGTATATGCAAAAGAAACAGATTTTTAAAAGACTGTTAATTCAATCCTCTGAGAACCTGTTTCTTTCTTTCACCAAAAGACATACCAGCTACCTAGAGATAGCAGTCCAGTAAAAAAATCAAGCCTATGCTTAATTTCAGACTTATGCCAATGTGCTTCAAGTCCAGCTACAATCAGAAGCTAAAAATTCAGAAGGCACTTAATAATGTTTTCCTTACTCAGGGCCTCGGTGTCTGTCAAACACGTTTCCATTGTCTCTCACTGAGGTCAAATATTAGTATAAAAATGCTACAAAGGTGTGTGTGGGTTTTTCTGTTGTGTGTTTTGTTTTGTTTTTTCCTGGAGAGAAAATAAGACATTTTTTTCTTTCTTCTTGAAAAACTGCTAAACTTCCAGAGAAAGAAAAAAAACCCCATCAAATTGTCGATGTACCAAGAACAAGTGGGACAAGTACGAGCCAAAGAGGAAATGCTGGATTAGACTATCTGAAGAGTGTGAAATGATGCTTAGCAACCAGCTGAGGACTTGCATCCTCTGAGATGCCAAAACAAACTGGCCCAGAACAGAATATTCATTTCCCACATTTCAGCAAATCACACTTTAACCATTCCTAGTTTTCAAATGGAAACTCTGCATTCCCTCCCACTGCGTATTTTTAATCAAATCAGTAATAGCAAAGAGCAAAAACATAGCAAAAAACCTGCATTAAACCAAGGGAAAATGTAATTTAATATATACTGCATAGCACTAAGGACCTTGAGAAATTTGATCTTTTAGCATATTTCTAGCACTCTGCAGCAATTAAGTACTGGGCATGTCTGCAAAGCAGGGAGGGCTCTGTAAAAACGCAGAGGACTCACATATTCTGAGGATTTGTCACTTCAGAGGTTGGGACTTCATACTGAGTGCCTCAGTTTTTACTTTCTTTCCAGAAAACTTATTACCTGCAATGGGGTCCCCAAACTGTGCTATGTGTCACATTAAAGGGACACTGGTCCCTTCAAAGTGGCAAATAGTCTGACAGTAGAAGCACCATCACCATTCTGCTACTGCTGATGGTCTCTTTACACATGTACCTCACCTTGCAGCTACTCGCTGTTTACTCTGGAATTGTTTCTTATTGTTAGAGGTTCAGCACAAATAAGCCATAAGGGACTGACAAGAAATGAAGCCCAAAATACTCAAAACTACCTTACATTGCACCTCCTTCCAACTGTACTTACATCAACATGGGCAGGAAATAAAGCTGAGAGAGAACAGGAGCAAAGCTGCTGCAGTTTTGGATCCCTCCAGGCTTTGTTGCCTGTAGAGGCAAGTGTGTCTCACTCCCAAAAGCTTTGGATCAGAAAGTCTAAGCTTGCAACTGAACTACTTTAAATCTTGCTCTTCCAGAGGAATAATTCATACTGTATTTCAGGTCAGGAAGTAAATTGTTGCCATGTGCTACTTAAAATTCCTTTTTAAGATCAGGAGAAGACGCAGTGAAATGCTATTTGTACAACCTTCTATTTCGGTTAACCAAAAGCGACAGTTGGAAAAACCAACGACAGTTAAGACCAGACTGCTGTTGTCCTATGCTGCAGAATCTTTTCTTGCACTGTTTTGCCTTGGTAGAACATTACCTGCTTACATGATGACAGATGGCAGGTCAGCAAGGTCTAAGAGCTGCATCTACCCTGGCTTTCTGTTCATCACCATACTCACCCCAGTGCATCAGCATGCGAGCAAACGCCTCACAGATATATGGCATGAAAATTGATCTACTCTGATGCATCCTATCCTGCTGCCATGACCTGACAGAGTCACAGCTTGGCATGCTGCTTCATTGACTTTGAGGGCAGAGTTTGGAAGCAGGGCTGCTAGAACGACTGTGAACACCTAGGAATGTAGTTTTGCTAATGCAAACTTACAAAAGCTAATAATTACCTCCAAGATATATCTTCCATTTAGCCTGCACAGCCACAGTGGATGCTCTCAAACTATGGCAGCTGGTTAGGTGAGTTACAGTGCACCAGAAACAGTCCTCCAAAGAGAAACCCAGAAGAGCAATTATAACAAGGTTACTGAACACTATGAATGAACCATCAGGGGCCTTTCGGAGAGGTGGCTGTATTGTGCCTGCCTCCGGCTTGCATTATCCATTTCTCAGGCTAATGAGAATGACAGAGTTCCTCCAACCAGAGTAATTCAGGACACCCCTTAAGAAAAAACACACTTCCAAATGCTGCAAGAATAGCTCAAACATCTGGACAGATCTTGTACCTTGAAGGTGAGTAAACTGGAGTGGCCTCCTGAACTTTCTCTAGGGGTGCTTTCCATTTCTCAGGTTTTTTCATAATGTCAGATCAGCGTAAGCTTTGGCAGTTCTTTTTTAAAAGTTTTTCCTGCTACTAGTTTTAAATCCTCTGTCTTCTTTTGCTTGATGCAGTAAAATTTCTCATCCTCACATAAAATTACCCTGTCTGTACCAGGTAGTTATTTATTCCTGCTCTGTACTTTACATTTCCAGAGTGAACCTGTTTTTAAGATTCAGTAAGATGGGAGAGAGGAAGTTTGGTGGTAAGAGGACTTACTAGGCTGCCATCTGGAAATCAGGTTTTAGAGACTTCAACAGTAAATAGAGATCGGCAACTTATTTGAATTAATAAAACTCACTTTGATATTAAAACACCCCTCTCCTTTGGAGGGTTATGTGCCCAAGCTCACTCTCCCACAAATCACTGCTATCTGGGGGCAAAGGGCTGGCTGGTTGGTTTTTCATGCCAGGAAGGAAGCAAATTCAACCTTGTACATTTAGATATTTTCAGTTATTTATGAGTAAACTGTGAATTAAAGCTATATTGGCGATGCAGGCCAAATCACATAATAGCTATCAAAACTGTATTCTTTTCTCCAGGGCTTACTAAATGTAGCGTGACAATCACTTTGACCTGCTGGTAAGATTCAGGTGAAAGTCCGGAGTTTCCACAATATGTGTGTGGAATTGTAAAATTTTGTACAAAGCCCATCTGACATAATCAGAATTTGGGTTTTTTAAAAGTGTAAAGATCTCCCTCTCTCCCTGAAAGTCTGCTTCTTTGTGATTATCACACAAAAGAGTTCAGGGGTGCTAATCTGACCAGCAACACAACAGATGCCAAGCCATAGTGGACGATCCATACCAAATGATTTCAAAAAATCATTTTCCATTGGTTCTCACAAGAGACAGTGTAACAGCAAATAGAAAGCTTGAAGAGGAAAACCAGAATTCGTCACCCAAAAAGTTATCTACGAGAGGCATGGTAGAAATTCTAGAGAAGATTATTTTTTAAACATAGCAGAGATGACAGTTTTGGATCAGTGAGAGGAGCACATAATCCTGCTACTGCTTACCCTGTTATTAGCTGGCATGCTTTCCCATGAGATATTTGGACATGCTGTGGCTGACCTGTGGGAGTCCATCTGGAAGAAGTTCACTTTTCTTGTCTGCTTTTACTGGATGATATTGGAGAATGCTCATCACATCACTGGATCAGGCCCTAGGATCATTTACTGTATTACCTGAAAACTAACTGCAGAACCTCATTTTCTATCCTTTTCCATTCATGTCATCAAAAATGGGTTTAAGTGTCCCAGATGTGTTGCAGAGCAACAGAGCCTTGAGGTTTCTGCATTTGCCTACTGGAACCAGCTGGTCCACCACAGCTCCTCCCAGCAGTACTGACTGCAGCAGTTTTCCTGGTGGTATCTTGCTTCACTAGTTCTCAGCCTCATTTCAGATCATACACACAAAAAATTCCTTCTCTTGCCTTTTGGCTCTAGTTTTTTCTCTTCAATGTCTTAATTTGGCAACATATTCAGGGAGATGTAAGAAGTGAGTGTGAAAGGGCAGAATTAATAAAACTAGCTTATGCAGTAAGAGATATTAAAAATTCAAAGGTTGCTTTATTATATGTTTCAGTAGAAGCCAGTTTCAAATCCTACTAGTAAATGGCTACAGTCATCAGATACATGCCCTAGCTGAATAGTAAGAATCATTACGACCTGTCTAATAAGGATTTATGCTGCATTGACTGGAATGTAACAAATCCCAGACACATGGAGGCCATAGTTGGAGGGGAGGGATGTGAATCCTTCCAGGCACATATAAACCAGAGATTAATGCAAGTGCTAGCGTACACATAAGAACAAATTTGTCCCACTTTCCCCATTCTGCCATCAGTATTGGTGCCTAGACTGTCCAAAACCGCAACAAATTACAGAGCAGAAGAGTTATAGCTCTCTAAGAATCTCTGTGCTGGAAGCATTATTGCAAATTGTGTTGCTAAAATAAAGCAAACAGCTAGAAAAAGTTAGATTTTCTTTTTTTTTTTTTTTTCCCCTCTAGAACAGCTTGCTTATTTAATATTATTATTATTATCCCGGTTTATTTTTAACTAGGCAGAAGATGACCAGTACTTTTTCCAGACCAGGAGAAATGCTCCATAAATAAGGAAGGAGAGGGAGAAGAGAACTCTGTTAGATGTGAAGCGTCTGGATGGTATGTGGGTTTGGAATTGGGCTCATGGATGGGCTCCGAAAAACTGTGAGTTAGGTTGCACTACCACATTACTCAAGAATCGAACAGTGTTATGTTTTTAAATCCCTGCAAAACATTTCTGCTTCCCGTGGTATTATACATCACGTATTTTCATGACGCTTGGCAACAACCACCATTAAAAAAAAAAAAACCAAAGAAAAAGAAACCTACTGGCTTATAACACAAATACTTTTAAAAATCTGTTTTTCCTCCATGTTGCGCTTGTAAGGGGAGACTGTAATCACTGCTTCACAAGTGCCATGATGAACAGGCTGGCTTTGGCAGCTTTAACCTGTCTTTAACCAGCTTGCTGAAAAACTGAGATCCCCCATTTGCCTAAAACCTGCTAATGATTAACTGCTGAGATAAAGAAGTCAGGTCTTAAAAGATATACATCTGATCCATATTAATAGGACCTTTTGCTGGAGTAACTATTTCAGCCTATGCAGCCAGCAGAACATCCCTAATGTGGATGTAACTTAACAGCAGCACAACCGCTGTATTTGGCAACCCTTCTGAAAGTCACCCTCTAACTATATAATAATTACCTGGGTGTAACTGCATTTGTATGGGGAGATTTTCCTTGCCTGGCTCCACTAACCAGAGCTCACCCCTTTTCATATCCCTGGCTGATACTGCTGTGCTAACAGAAGTCTGCAACATATACCTGGCTACAGATGTCTCTGTTGTGTGGTTCTCCAAAGGAATTTTGTTCATGTCAAACAGCACAGATACATTTACAGCATGTAAAGGGATTTATAAATAACCCTCCTAACCTGGCACCATCCCTTATCAGAAAGGGAACTGCAATTCTGTAGAACAGGCCCAAACACTCCAGTGGAGACAATAAGTCTCTTCACTTACACCAGCACAAGCCCACTAATTTCTTTGGATATGACCCAAATTTACACCAGTGCAACAGCAGAAGATAACCTGGCTTTAAATCCAATGCTGCTGCAGTGTTTGGTGCCAGTGATGCTGAATTCCAAACTACTTTCCATTAATGTGACTAGGTTGGGTAGTTTGCAGCTGGATGTACGTTACATCTCCATCTGAAGATGTGTTGGGTTTTTTTTACTTAAATTATCCAAGTGTTTAGGATTTTTGCCTCATGCTAATGAAGACAAATTGCTTTGCAGTCCCCATATGATTTAGAAAAATGAATTAAAGATTACAAGGGAAATTTGCATAAACATTTCTTTTTACTGGCATGATTTACCAGCTGCAGATCTGACCTCAAAAACCCATGCTGATGCACACAGTGCAAGTCAAGCAGCACAACACAATACCATTTCTCACAGTGCCAAGCCTCCTTCTAGCAGCACCGTATTTCTCATACTCTCTTGGGAGACCCATCAAGGACAAAGTCTGGGATATATATTAGATTCTTCTGATTCTGCAGCATACACACAGTCCTAGGATGAAATTGGTCCCTTACATTTGTTGTCACTACTGGGGAAACCACTAAGCCACATGCCCCTCACACTTCCCAGACTTGCTTAACAGTTCTCTGTTTTTTTTTTCAGTTGTCACTGCATGGAGAGGTGTTCAAATTGTTCTCTCCTCTCCTGGATGGCAGCCAGAACAACACAATTTCAGGCAGGTTGGATGCACAGCCAATGCTCTGCCTAACAGTGTGAAAGCACTTCATGAAAAGAAAATAAAAAATGAAGGAAATAATGACTTTTTGCTAATGGCTTAATCCTTTCTGCTTTTTAGCCTGACATCATAACCAAACCCAGGAGTGCGTATGTCAGAAGGCAAAGCCAAAGAGAACGTGTGAGATTCACCTTCTATCTGACATGCACGTACACTTCATTTTGCTGTATGCAGAGCACAGCACCAGAGCTAATAATATCATGACCCGACACAAGCAGAGAAAGATCCTGAGGATAAAAGATGGGGTGTGGGGACAGGAGGGTGGGGGTGGGAGATGAAGAGTATAGAGCTGCACTATGAGCTGCACTCAGCCTGAGCAATTTGCTTCAGCATTTGACAGCACTGTCATTGTCTTACCCATGCCTGAGTCACAGGAGTGCTTATCACAGGTTTTAACCCTGTTCTGACTTAGTTAGAGCACCACATAAAAGACAATGGGATTTATGAAAAGGGTGAGATTATACAACTATCTTCCTTTGGAGATTTACCAATTCAGGTGTGTACAGCCACTTGTTAAAGTCATGCAAATTGTAAAGCTGCAATGATATACCTTTAAAAGATCTGGTGGTTTGGTTTTTTTTCCTTGACAAGGAGAAAAACCATAGCCTTGCAGCAAATCTACCTGAGGATGACTTGGCTCACTCACCACTTGCACACTGTAACAACTGCCTTTTCTACTACACAGCTCTAAAGTGTCAACAGCTAGATGCTCAATCACTTTTACTTCAACTCCACTTGTCACCTCAGACTCCTCTCCCAGCCACAAAGCAATCAGGTATTTCTCTCAAAAATCTCAAACACTGTTAATGGCACCCCAAAGTGGCCAGCAGTGAAGTACAGAAATGGAGCTCCCAGATGAGAGTAAGATGTTTGCTGTTCACAGAGGATTTCTCTACAGTAAGAGGAGACACTGAAAAAGCATCTGCCTTAGTTAAGACGCTGAAGAATCCCTTACCTAGAGAAGATACAGGCAATGTGTTTTTCACCTTGATTTCTGCCAGAGCACGTTACCTCACCTTATTCTCCTTACACAATCCAGACAAGACCTGAGATACTTATACCCCAGGTCAAACACACAATTGTGGAGTTAGATTGTAAGGGACTTAAATTGGAAAAAAGTAAAATGCAGTTTTAAGGGTAGACTAAAATTAAGCTTCTGTTAAGTTTCAGTATTAACATTTAAGTAAAGTGAGAGATCTGTTTCCACCTTCTAGAGCAAGTTTTCATGTCCAGAAACACAGGAAGACAGCATTCCACCTGGGGACAGTCTGGGACACAGACGACACACCTCAGAACCAGAATTTCTTCCATAAATTACACTGCACTCAAACAGTTAACAGTTCTACTAATATTACTGACACTGCATCCCTATCCCACCACTACCAGGAATGTTCTAGCACAGACTTTACAGTTTTATAAAAGAGACAAATCAGCTGCTACTTGCTGGCATCTAAACTTACATAAGGTTACAAGTAGCTGTCTTAGGCCTGATCCCAGTGTTTTTACCCAGCCAAGAGTCCCACAAAAGCCCACAGGCTGAAAGAATATGTCCTCAGTGACAAGTCCCTCATTTCATCTTCACTGAATATCTCCTGCAGATCTGCAGCTTTTGATTTGCCCACTCCCACTATTATTTTCCCTCACCATTAGTGATAATCTAAAAAATACTTTGAGAACCCTAGGGGGAAACTACATGGGTTCAATCCAGACTAATGTGTTTACAGTTAATGTAAGCATGTTCTTAAGACAGTGCTTTTCTTGAACTTAGTATCATTTCTAAGGTGTAAAGTACAGTTCATAAAGGAAGTCTCGCCCAAAACACTGGTTTACCAGACATCACAGACAAGCGTTCCTGTTGCTTCTGGCTGCTTACAAGCTCTGCAGAAGAGAGCATGCTCTTTAGAAAAGCATTCTCAAAAGGAGAACCAGGGAAAGAAAGAAGAGCTCTAACAACAAATGCAAACACACATCAAAATATAGAAAATAAGTCTAGAATTTGTGGTGAGAATTAGAAGATGGCTTTAAGGTGGGAGAGAATCAGAACTCTGGAGCAACTTTCCAATAGGGCAGGAAAATGACAACTCTTAAAATAGAATATGATAAATTAATCAGAATTCATTCAACTCTTGTGAGAACAGGGATGAGACCCAATAAGCCAAAAGATCCTTTGCAGTCCTGTATTTCAGAAGTGATAGTTTTGTGATGATTTTAGCTGACCATTTTAGAACTTACTTGCATACACCATTAATGACGTCCACTCCTTTACATCAGGCATGTGTTCCTAGTTTATCTTGCTCTAGCATGAGATGGGCAGGAACAGACATTGGCTTCACTCCTAAATGACTTTTAAGGGCTAGAGGAAGAGTATATTTCTTCTATGTAGGATTCCTGCCAGCAGTTCTGGAAGCTGGAGCTGTTGTCCTTATGCTTAGCAATACAGATATGCAACACTGCTTCATTTCACTGTAAGGAACATATGGTCTGTCTAGCATGTGCTTGAACCGCTGCCATTTCATTCTAGCCGGGCTGTTTTGTAACAACAAAGGAATCTGAGTTTCAACCCATCCATTTTGTCAGTAGCGTTGTCTTAAACCCGTACAACTCATCACCCAGCTAGAGGCACAGCTGCAGCCAGCCAAGTTTAACTTTGCTCTGCAGCAGCACACACACAAAAAAGACCTTAAACACTGAATGCATAAGGTTAAAGTGTTTCTAAAAAGACACTAGTACACTCTGCATAATTAATGTTTAGCCATAAGGTGAAATGGTTAACTTGAATCTATTGATCATCCTCAGAGACTAAGGATTAAGCATCTCACTGGGTCTGCGTGGAACAATCGCTGTTCCGTGAGCAAGAGGGTTCAGCAGTCAACGAGCTGATGCTCTCACGTGTCAGATAGGGCCAAGCAAACAAAACTGTTGCAAGTATTTACCCAAGAAAAATACAACAGGATGACAACTCCGGGTAAAACTGAGACAAACTGTAAACTTAACCTCACTTTTTAATTATCGTAATTAAAAAATAATTAAACTACTGCTTCAGATGGCATTTTTAAAAGAGCAAAATCAGGTCCAACACACGCTCTTTCTGCTTACGGTTTTAAAACTTTTGTGATGCTAGTTCTCCAGGCAAGTTAACACAACGTTACAGCCCTGATGCTTTGCCTGTGCAGGGCAAGGAGTTGAATCAATCAGGATCGCTAATCACATGAGAAAAAATACACTGTAGAAAGAAACAGCTGGCAATAATAAATTTAAATTGGTCTTCATAGAGAGAGAAATGGAAACATGTTGTGATAGGCCAACATCTTCATGAATGCACACACTGCTTGGCTTTGAGGGCATTTGAGGATCTGAAAGGAACAGCATGGCTTGACAAATGGATGCTAATGAATGCAAGACTTGTAAAAGGAAAACTAAAGATAAATATTATAAAAATGCAACTTCATAAATTAGCTGGTTTTACAGCTTGTACTGTACTAGCATCTTCACAGCCACACTCGGAAAAAAAAAAAGAAAAAAACCACACACAGTTGATGTTGCCATCCTTACATTATCATATGTTTTTATCGTGCAAAGCAGATTGGAAACAGGATATCACTGTTTCTGCAGGTTCTGTGCCAGCCCAAAAGCGTACTATTGACAGAATCTGACAAGTAATTTATAAATTTTTTGTGGTTTTTGACCACACTGATTGCAATTACAAAGAGAAGAGCCTCAGGTTGTGCCAGGAGAGGTTTAGGTTTGATATTAGGAAACATTTCTCCACTGAAAGGGTTGTCAGGCACTGGCACAGGCTGCCCAGGGCAGTGGTGGAGTCCCCATCCCTGGAGGGATTTCAGAGCCGTGTAGATGAGGTGCTGAGGGACATGGGGTAGTGGTGACTTGGCAGTGCTGGGTTAATGGTTGGACTTGATGATCTTAGAGGTCACTTCCAACCAAGGCAATTCTATGATGCTATAATGTGAAGTTAAGAGAAATCTTCCTACCATAGGGACCCAAAGAGTTCAATGTGCTTCGTTTATCAAAAACAAAATCAAGAATGATCCAATTACGGCACACACACACCTTCATGGTGAAAAGTAGCTGTCTCAGAGGGTTGTCTAACCTAGCAGAGAAATACATTGCAAGAATCAACAGTAAAAAAAACAAAGCTAAAAATAACACAAATTTAGAAATAAAATAAGCAACATTTTAACCGTGATACATTGCTGAGACAGATTATGAACAGAAGCAATACATTTCTTTTTCAGTTTAAAATGATACAGTATTTTCAGAAAACACAAGCCATCTCTTGTCTAGCAGGAGCTGACACACAGAAGCTCTGTGGAATGGACTCCAGAGAACCAGCGAGGCAGGAGATCCCACACAGGGACCTTTCTGTGCTTTTTGGGGCCAACCACACTTGTAATCAGTCATTTCTCAATACTCTAACACATCACTGCACCCCTCACTCTAAATTTGTTGCCAGGTTTCCTATGAAAATAAAACGTGTCTTTGTGCTCTACATAGACATGGGTCTGTCCACTGCCTCTTAGTAATTCTGGAATCCAGTGGCAAACTTCAACCAACTTTAACAGAAGGCAGGGGGTTTCTAAAATCCTAATTTGTGAAAACAGTCAAAAGACACAGGATCTCATATTCCCCACTGAGGGACTGGCCACAGCATTAGACACCAGAGAACCCAACGGGAGGAGGCGAGACACACATACACACACTTTGGAAACAAGGCTTCATTACTTTTGCTGTTTATGGAATTGCTTAAGTGAGAATATTATAAAAGCAATTTTGTGCTATTGCTACTGATAGTTTATCTTCTGAGCTAAACATGGTCTGTATCCTGTCTGGGAGATGTTGAACTGATGATCTCTTTTGGCCTTAAAATCTATACTAGCGTGTTACTTTTTCTTCAACTCTGTCACATAGGAGGGGTCTTTCACCAATCTTAGTCTGAGGAGCTCTCTAAAACACAGTAGAGGAAAACAGAACAGACAAGACTGCTTTTCTTACTCATGTGAATTCCCCATTCAGCACTAGACTGCAGGGACTGCTCTTTTTAAAATGCCATTGCAATTTTCAGACATCCCAAAAAGGAGTTTTGATAACCAGTTTGAGCATTGACAACATTTAATTTTACTGAAAACCTAACCTGGAAAGAGATCCCTTGGCAGATCCTGTTGTAATGTCAGGTTTGCAGAGAGCAGAGGCACCAGCTGTCAGAACACTACCTGCTGTGGTTAAATCTAGGAAGCAACCACCTTGCTACCCCACCACCCCCAATCAGCGTGGGATTAATTACTCCCAGGAGACAAACAGTGCCTCTATTGGCTCTAGAAGGAATCCAAATGCCCTATTTTAGACAGAATGCATGATGTCTTAAGCTACTAAAGTTTGGAAAGATTAATCACACGTCTGGCTCCAGAAGAGTTTGAAATTAATACGAGATCAGGCTGGGAAGATTCAGTAGCAGCCAGCCTGACCCCTTTTAGCAGGCTGGGGAGTAAAGCCATTGTCTGCAGACGTGGCACATGGAATCCTGGTTTCAATCTGAATAACTTAACTGGTACCAGCATTTAACCATATCTGTCATCTACAGGAAGGAAAGTACAATAGAAGGAAGGGCATGCAAAGCCCATCCTTAGGAAGCAGGTTTTTTGCCTGAAGAGATTTCCCCAAATCTTTCACAAAACATGCTTGTCTCAGTTTTATTAGAGACAGTTCCTATTAAATGACCTGTTTCTGCCTGTTCCTCCAGCAGTGACTAAGGCAGCTTTAATTGCATCCTGTGAAAGGTGTGCTGCATTGCTCACTTTCTGTTAAGGAAACAGAGATTAAAGATGCAACATGAAAATGGCACTGCTGCACCTCCACGCAGCAGCTGGGAAAGTGAAGCAAAGGCATTCCAATCACCGAGACATCATTTCCGAAATTCAGACAACAATCAAAATGCCTTGAGCCAGTTGCACCAACTGTCACTGAGGAAGTCCTGCTTTCTTAGTATGTACAAAGATTATATTAGGTTGTTGTTTCCTTGTATTTGCGTACGAACAAAGAATGATGACAATCAGTAACACAGCTATTTACCATGGAATGGTATTTTCTAACCCTAGACACATCCACCCCTAAAATTTAGGTGCCAAAGAGAGACACTGTCTCACAGCAAGCACATCAGTAGCAAAAATCTGAGAAAAAGCCCCTGAGCGATCTCATTCTGGACAAGAGCCACTAGCACACACAACCCCAGCAGCAGGGTCACCAGAGACAGACGGGACAAGGAGCCATGACTTCTTGCCAACCCATACTGGTAAGAATAATAAAATTCTGGCCAAAGTATTATTCCTCATGACACAAAAAAAAAAAGTGCTACAGATTCCTTTCCCCAGGGATAAGAATTACTAATAATTACAGCAGCACACTGTGTTCTCCAACAAGACTTGAACTGACAAAGCTCTGAGCCCCACCTATAAAGAGGAAAACTCCTCTGCTCCCACTAACAGCTATTAATCAGTACAATTCAGACCAAAATAAATTAACACTGATTACATGCAGTCAGCACTTTCAGCAGCAGCTTATGGGCATACCTTTGAATATGCCTAGTTAGGAACACTTCCTTCTCCCTGGGCTATAGTGGCTTGTCACCGCCCTATGACGGTACTGGTCACTGGGTGTAGAGCTATCAAGGCAATGACCCAAAAGAATGCTGAATATCAGTTTACAGCGTGGAACTTTCACCTACCCCACGTCTGGTGGTTCATCTTCACATGCCATCTCTTGGCACATGTTTTCTGTGTCTCAGAGTCCACAGGCAGCTGCTTGTTGTGAACGTAATCAATACACTGTAAATGAGTCAACGTAATCCATAAAGTTTTTTGAAATATTTTCTGCCAACACTGCTGCTGTGTTTGTAGCCAATTTATTTCTGTTGGCCTTTTACATTTCCTGTTATATGCAGAATGACCTTTGAAAAGAGGAATGTCAAGTTAAAAACACTGATTTAAGTTTTCAATAAACTTGAAAAATTATTCAAGATGCATTCAAGCAATGCAATCCAAGAATGCACATCATGTATATCACTAAGTCCTGCTTAGTTATGATCAAGAATAATGTACTAATACATTGCACTACTTTGTAGAATGTCAAGTGAATGCTTTAACTATCGGTCCTCCAACAAAAATCAGGTTTGAGCAATTCCATGCAAGTCAGATTTCTCCTTCCTACCTTTTTAGTTTTGTTAGCTATCCTGAATTTGTTTTCAAGAAGCAGCTTCTAGGGGATGAAGGGAAAGAAGTTACCTTTCTTCTCTATTTTTACTACTGTCCTGAAAAGGACAGGTATATTTGAAAAGACTGATGCATGAGAGAGAACTATTTTTCCGTGCCTAACTTCTGCCCCTGACTTGCTTTGTAACCTCAATGAAGGAAAAAATTCAAAAAAAACTCTTCTCCCTGATGATATCCCCACTACCCCTAAAGAAAGGGTCCTGACCATAAAGCTAGAAGAACATCTGAAATCACTGCTACTCACATAGACTAATTCAGTAATTATTAGCCAACAGAAAAAGAAAAGAATATACAACATAGCACTTGAGACGTGCTACATGCAACGATGAGACCTAATCCCTGTTCCATTTAATACAGAAGATTTAAATATTCTCTGGTATAGAAATCAGAAGCCTGATCTCCTTGTGCATAACTAACACTTTCATAGGAACACTCGATAAACCCCACTTCCAAAAAGTTTTACCCTTCTGCACTCTCTTGGGAAACACAGAGTAGGAAAGCCTGTCCTCCTGTACAAAGAAGTGATCTGAACTGCCATTTGATATCTACACACAGACAAATAAATTAAAGTAGGAGCCCCAGGACATTCCCTGGTTGTGCTTTGTCAAAGCAAACTCCAGCCATCAAACGAGGAGGTAAGAGCTCACGAGTGAATCATGACCAGCCAGAGGTACCCAAGTCTGAAGATTAGGGGTAAAACTCAGTCCTACATTCAAGCTTTGCCTCTTAACCTGAAGGCTCCCTGCTCAATGTCGGCATCTTCTGCATTGGACTCTGAGGCACACAGCTCGGTCAATATCCATGCTGGGACACGGGGTTGCTCCAGGCACACAAAGCTTGGGGTCTGGTGCTCCTACAGCATTTTCTGAAATCAGCCTTCAGTCACTTCTGGAAGGATTCCACATTGCTTAGGAGCTCTACACATTTAAATCCTATTTTAATCCTAAATTCTACTTCTTAGAAGCATTCTAGGTTGCTCAGGTTTGCCCACAAATAGCAGGAGATTAGGGTACCCAAACTGAACTGCAATACAATGACATTGGGCCACCCTAATCTGTTTCCCGTTTTTTCTATAGTTCTGCAAGTTGGGGGGCGAGGAGTCATTTACTATTTTAATATACATGAACTACTGAAAAAATGTGCAAAACTCATCTTGACACTGTTAAATGAATTTAAAACAAGACTGCTGAATGCATACAAACAGAAATACCCCAAATTAATGCAAAAGAACCCAACCTAGCCCAAAGTAAACTAATAGCCTTCACACAGATCTGTATGCACACAGTTATGCACCGCTTCGGGAACTGTCGGACGCCTTTACTGAAGTTGGTAAGATGACATGTTTAGAAGAGCCCTTAAGGTGTGGTTTTCAACCAATTTAATTAAAACAGTACAAAAAGTTGCATTCATCCTCTTAGATGCGATTAGTGTTCCTGCCTCATGAATTAGTGAGGCATCAGCTTAGCCACAGGAATTGTGCATGCAAGCCTAAACCTGTGGCTATCATCAGACACAGTGTGATTAATCCCAGGGAAGTCTGGCAAGAAGTGAGAACGTTTATTACCCGCTTTTAAACTACTGTTAGTTAAATTCACTTTCAGTGGGTATGGTGCACAGTCCTATTAATACCGACTAAGAGAAATGGAATCTAGAACTCTTAACATCAGTGGGTACCCAGTCTTGTAATAGTGTTTTAGGCAACTTTCATAATATGCAATAATAGAAATTTCCCAGATGATTAGCTAGATATGACATTTGTCTTAATTTATAGGAATGAGCTCACTAATGCAGGTAGTACTAATAAAAACAACGAACCACCTATTTGGGGAACGTGTTGTGTGTTCAGCATGTCAGCAGAATCTAACAGATCAAGCCTGCAGAGACTGCTATTTCCATTTGCAGTTTCCAATTAAAACATGCATTATTTATAGCAGTAGAACCTTTGCCTGAATAAAACAAGACAAAGAGTCCTTTGTCAACTCTGTCACAGCCCCCAACCTATGCTGAGGCTGCACTTTGTGGAACTACTGCTCTATGAAATGTCTTTCCTGACAGCAAAGGGAAGGAAGAAGGAAAGGGAACGCAAAGGACAGTTTGTTCAAGAGGAAGCACAGTTCATTTAACAGCTTTACAACAGTCACACAGAAAACCTACCTCAGCTTCCCCTCAGACTCACATAAGCTGACATTCAAAAAACCACACACCCCCCCCCCACTGTTTACTGGTTTCCACAGAAAGAAAACAAAGCATACTAACTCAGATATTCCTAGAAAAATCGTGCTTGGAGTCAGAAGCAGACTTGGAAGATTTGTAGTTTGTGACAGTTGAACTAGAATTTAATTGTTTACTAATGATATTTAAAATGTTTTATATTAGTGATAGTTTTAGATGATAGCCACTTGAATCTTCTATTAGTAGCTGCTCCTGAATGACCAGGGTGTGTGGACTTTTGATAAAAGGCTAGTATTCCAAGATGTGCAACACAACAAACAAGAACCGTGTCAAGATTATTACCTTCTGTATCTAAATTTTGTTCCTTTCTAGAGAACAAGGAAGTATTTCTGATAGACTGTGATTCATACTGAAAGATCACTTATAAGGACACACTAAAATCCCTCACCTCACTGCAGAATAACTGTACTGCTTGAGGCTGGTATAAAGAACAGAGTAGAATTAGGCTCTATAAGTCATACCTTATATGCACAAAAACTGCTATCAGCAGTCAGTCTTTTCAGTAAACTAGCTAATGCTGAATATTTCTCCCCTCTCATAACAGACTAATAAGTATACGAAAAAGAAATAAAGCACTTATTTTATGCTCAAGATCCCATTCCTAACTTATCAAACCTATTATACAGCCTGCACTAACAACAGTGGCAGAGAAACGGGGGGGAAAAAACCACAGCACATTAAAAATTCTAGTGGTCATGCAAGTGCAGCATGCTATGCCTGCAGCTCTGCTACTCCAAGCTGTATGCTTGCCTGCTCTCAAATGCTAAGGCTGAGCTTGGTGCTTATATGAAAGACATAAAAACAGGATAGAATGCTGCCAAAAGTAATCTCTACTAATTACTAGTAATTTAATAAGTGGTATAGATTACCCTTCACAACATTACTGAAAAAATTCCCTAGAAAAGTAGGTACCAGACTGCTTACACCACAATTGTCAAGGTGACATCAAAATGAAAGCTCAGTTCACTTACCAACTATTAGAAGTACCCTTGTGCTTTTTGCAAGATTGGGACTGTTGATCTGAGTTTTGGCTGAATTCCCATTTGATGAATTAAATTCCCCATTTTACATTCCCTCCACAGCTCACATCTTCTGCTACAGCTAAATGCTATTAAACAATCAACATGTTAAGTCAATGTCCTCTGGGCCTAACATCAACAAGGAACAAAATATTTCCCCAGTGCAAAGTTAGTGAAAAGCTGCTGGAATCCTTCAGAGTAAAGTGCTGCTCTTGTCATAAATAAGTACTTACCATTCAAGCAATTTCAAGTTAAAGAACCATCAGAGTACTGTACAAACAAGTTAAAATGCTACGATGTAAACAGTATTAAGGAAAGAAAATATTTCCCATTAGTAATTATGTATGCGCACAGTTGCAAATGACCAATTATTATGCTTCCAAATAAAGAGGAATCAAGTGTTTATGTTTGGTAATGCATTTCCAACCTCTCCTGTTCCAAATGTACAACGGGAAGATGAGATCTGTGATGCTCATCAGTATCTAACAGTATAAGCATTTTCTTCTCTGAAAAAAGTTTCTCTTTAATTCTTCCGTAAAGATTCTACCTACAAATTGCCAGTAGCTACTCTCCACATGACTCTTTCACTAATATTTTCCTGTAAATCAAGAAATCTACAGCTTACCTGAATGGAGACTTTTATCCTGTTTAAGTAATATATTCTTTACAATTGTGTTTATGAGAACAACATAGGCACATTTCAGTCACTGTTTGCTTCGGCCTGGTAGGAAGTTGTGATATTAGGTTTTTTATATTTAGCAAGAGTTACATTTCCTGAGTAACATTCATAGCTAATAACAGACCCTACAAAAACACCATAGTCAAAGAATAAATGTGGAGTCTTAGAGTAAAACCAGTTCTCTAACAGCCTAAAATTAGAAAGTATTCCATTCTTCTAATTTAATCTTTTTTTAAAGCGAGCAATTTCTATTTGGCTTAATAAGGTACAAATGTATTTAATCACTGAATTTTCAAGTCAAGTTTATTAGATGTCATATTTCAATAGTTTATATTCTTGCTTCAACATTGGATTGGCTTATGATAATAGACACATCTTGTTATAAAAAATAACCACGAAGAAATTCAATGAATTTTTCTTTTAACCACATTATGAATGCTCTGGCATCAGTAGATCTTCTTGAATCATTTACTGTTTTATATAAAGACCTGTATTAAAAGTGAGAGATGCAGTACAGAAACCACCTACAGGGTTCACCATCAGCTTTGGTACATTTCAACAGATTCTGCCTTGAAATGTCAAAGTCTTCATTTTTAAGTAAGAATAATATATCAGCAAGAGGTAATTAGAACAAAAATAAATATGTCCACCCTTTGTGCAACACGTCCATGCTCCTCTCAGTACACTGGAGTTATCATCTGTACCATAATGCACACAAAGCTTTTTGGGAAGACCATTCTAAGTGCTTTTAATTGCCACATAAGGACCTTTTCTTCTCTTCTTCCAGACAACCTCTGGCTTTCAGCACAAAAGTCTGAGAATGCAAACAGCTTCTTTATTTGCCTGGACACTCTGGTGGAAGTGTGAAGAACCTAATGTTCCACAGGAAATGATTTTTGGTAAAGGTGGGCTGGGAACTGGTTAATGAGGTTCCTAAACCCAAGGTGATATTTCTTAATGTGTTTTTGGAGAAGTTGTTTGCCAGGGGAAGAATAGCAGCAGAAACTACAGCCAAATGCCTCACCAGTATGATGCCAGCAAACATGAAGGTCCAAGCTCTTCTTCTGAATGCTGTAAAAAAAATTAAAAATGTATCAGACATTAGGACCATCAGTAGCAGTGAGCACTGCACAAACACAGACCATCAGTTTCTAGCTGGAGTGTTCACAAATCCAAAACAGCCAAATAGTAGGCCAAGGGATGAGCAAGATCCTAGCAAGATCTCATAGCTCTGTCTAGTGGCAGAGCTAGAGCAGAACACAGCTCTCCTGACTCTTAGCCCAATAATTTCACTTTCAGCTAGCTGAATTCCCAAGTGAGGGTTTCTAGACCTAAAATGTCTCTCATTTTACACAAGCAAGATGACACCATTTACCATTTCTTTTCCTATCACTGTTTTCAGCAGTATTTCTATTCCAGGTTCAGTTGTGCACCTGTGGATTTATCTGTTCTTTGAAAATAAAATCCCCGTACAGGCAATAAGAATCTAAACACCTACAAGCACAAGTGTCCCAATTTACCTTCTAGTCTTAACAGGACCTATATGCATTTATATCCTTAGGATACACTTGCACCAGCATGCAGGCACACTCACCAGACATGCATACATTTGCATCTGCACATTTACCTCCATATAATTCCAGCTCAACATAGTGAAAGCTAAAAATCAGTCGGAATGTACTGAAAAGCTTTGACCTTGCATTTGTAATTTCATTCTACCTATTTTGCATCATGACAAAATAAAGAACTTAACCAAAACAAATATACTGTCAAGGATTCATTCTATATTAAAACGTGAGGTCTGCTACATACTTACTGTGGGTCTAAATCCCGCCCTGAGACCGTGGAATTATCATTTGATTCTAATAAAAAAACTCAGTTCTTCCAGATTCAGGGAAAATCAAATCTAGAATCTAAACTTTGGGTTTTGAAACTTCCCCCATACAAGGCCGGTGTAGAATACAGCTGTGCAGAGGCTGTAATAGAACCCAGAGTGAGACTTCTGGGTTAGTCTCAAGCACTTGTTACCTAACATCAAACAACCAGATTTCAAAATTTACCAATTTCTAATGTAAGCTTCTCTGAATTTAAGGTTTCCCTTAAACAGATATTGAGGATCTGTTTGTTATGGCAACTATTTGCAGCTCTGTGAGCTAGGAAATTAAAACTATCACCTACAGCAAGATTCATCCCACATACTGTTAGCCAACGGGTGTATTACCTTCTAGTTTTCCTCTGTAAAATTAACTGTAGGCAGACACTAAGTAATCCTAATGGGAGTGAATTAGCCCACACATTTCAGTAATCTCTCATATGAAGTTACAATGTCTTGTGGGAATGTCCATCATTCTCCACTGAGTATAAAAGGGGATCCACAGAGAGGTCAGATTAAACAACTGAGCCAACTAAGATGGCTAAAATTAATGCTTAGACTTAGCAGCATATACACCATACCAGTTTAAAAACCTCATGCTTAGTGATGCAAACATTTATGGGTTTTCTATATTCGAGGTTGTGGTACTTAGGTGGTGGTGTTATTTATATGCATGTAACAAAGAAAAGACTTCAGACTTTCTCAAAGTAAGCTTAATCAGAGAAGTATATCTTAACCTTCCTTTCCTCTCACATCTAACAACAAATATAATTGGTTGATCTAGCATGTAAGAAAATATTTTACTACACAGGCACAGAAAAACTTGTTTTCAAGCTAAGATTTACACAAAACATGAAGTATTTTCCCATACATTCTTATAAAAGCAGCCCAGAACTCTCCCATCTCTATTATCATCAGGAACACACAACTTGCAGGAAATCCTCTTGCACTCTGAGACAGCAAAACTACCAAAAATGTGAAGCTGTCAGATTCTGTGCCATCAGAAGCAGTCATCTGATTCCTCCAAGTCACTAAGCAAGGCAGATATCTCAAACAAATTTACATCTCCTCTTCTACACAGCTCTAAGCTCTCAGTAAGACAAAAAAGCCTTAAAGTAAAAAGACTCTACCTGTTGTAAACAGCCCAATTACACACACATTTTAAGTCTTGAGTTCATTATACATACATACTTATCACTATATGCCCAGATGCACTTTAAAATTAAATTTCACTGGAATCCTGAATTTTGATGAGCAGTTGCCACTGCAGATTTCAGTATATTGTTTTTCATTCAATGTATCTGGTAAACTCCAAGCACAAATAAACTTAACGGGTGAGAGTTTCAATAATGAAACTTTTCTAATTAAATATGAGTAAACAAGATGTGTTTATTCACAAACTAAATCAGAATACTGGAAAAGTTTAGAGATGACATTTTTCTGTATATTTCATCACTGCAGTTATGCCATCCTTAGTCTTGCTTACACTCAGACCTGCATGCTCCTGTGTGATTTCTACCCTTTACACCTCACTTTGGAATACAGCCCATTGAATCAGTCAGTGGGTGTCAAACATATGTTTGGGCACTGGAAAAGGGTTGGGTTTGCTTAGGGGTTTTTTTCTTTCTTTTTTTCTTCTTTAGTATTCCTATATTTTGCTGTATTTTTGACACAATTTCAGAAATAGAGGGTGTCATATTCCAGTGTGTTTAAAAATCTTAAGAATATTACAGACCTGAAATAGTTTACTTCAGGAAAAAAAACAAACCTTAACTGTATTTACCCAATTCAGGTGAACTGTTTAACAAGTGGCAATTTCAAACATCCAAACTATTTAGGTCTGGATGACTATGCAGGCATTTGCAGTTACCACTACACAAACAGGAACTAAATACATGGTAAGTATAGATTTAACGTACAATAAAACAATACTTTCAGACAGTGTTATTTTCTGTTACAGATACTGGTTAAAACGTTCACTTTCTGATCACATAGACTCTCATTATATAATAAGTTTTTAACTTATTAAAGAGCAATTCTGTTAACTTCAAATGGAATTAGTTCCACAGCAAAAGTTAAGCATGCAAGTGTTTATATGATGATGGCTAATGTGCATCTAACAGGGCAAAGTAGGCTGGTGAAAGGAGGCACATTGTTAATTTGCAAGCAACAAAATCTTTGAACCCTGTAAGTAGGGCTAATTTACTACAAATAAATTAAAAAAAAATATATGCTTGTGAAGTAATACTGCAAAAAGAGGCAAAATACTATGACAGGTATTACGGAATAGTTTATTAAAAAATAGATTTTTAGTTGTACAGGACTTAATGACAGTCCCCTGTCATGCTTAGCTGTATCCTGTAACTAAAGCTTGTCTGGCAGGAGAGGAAACTGATTTCTTGTGCCTACTACAGTAATGCATAAAGACTAATAGATTACTAGTGTTCCACTCCACAGTCTGGAGTTCACCAGTACTGTTCCCCTCAAATTTTACAACCACTATTTTCTCCTGCTCATGTATTAGGAAGTACATGATACTTCCTAGAAAGTAAACTAATATCTGTCTTTGTAACAAGGCTAGTAAGCAACCATGCCATTATACAAATTTCCCTTCTTTTATGTTACAACACTTGCATAACGATTACAATTCTGCATTTTTACACAGGTGCCACAGAAATTAGGAAGAAGCCTTTTTCCCTGTTATTCCATTACCAGATACTAAAAAGCTCTCAGTGAAAAAGTAACTTACTCTAAGCTCAAGGTATCTTATCAGTTTTGATAGATGCATTTCCTGATTTTAATTCTGGCATCAAAAGACTCTCCCGAAGGAGCACTAGTTTTGTAATCGGAATTACCTTTATTATGACAGATAAAGAAACAGAGTAAATTAAGTTTTCGCCTATATAAGTAACAGACCACAACTAATCAAGCTGTCTCTCATTGTATATCATTGCATACCTCAAGAAGTGACTTCTGGACTTTAGCTTGTTACTTTAAACCTTTCAAGTTTAAAAAAAAACAAAGCAAACAGTATATCATTTACCATACAGAGTTTAAACACACAAGAATTTAACATTTAAACAGCCTCTAAGGCTGCTAAATACATACTTTCAACATGTACTTCAGCTTTACTAAGACTAGCTAATGCTCCCACTCATCACATGACGTACTCTGCCAGCACTGCAAAATGAAATGTGTTAGCCCTGTCAGAAATGTGATCATTTCCTCAGTCGGCGGGGGCGGAGGGGTGGAATCAAAACACTACAAGCAAAGCTGCAGACAAAATCAGTGTGAAAAAGCAGCATGGTGCACCTAATACAGCAAATCAGAACATACAGTCAGTGAATGAACGCACTTCTGGTTTTATACAGGTCACTACTATTTGTCCCAGTACTCCTTCAGACACACATACTATCACCTTCTTCTACCGGATACTTTTGCGTTTATCACATTAGCATTCCATACATCTTCCAGCACAGTCTATGCCGTAGTTATACACAGAAGGAGCTGGAAAGTGGGGACAGAAAGCAATTCCTTTAAACAAAAAAGCCTTCATAGAGCCAAGCTCCCAACAGGAACACATTGAAATGCTTGACTTGGCTTTTATTGGTGGGTAGGAGCGCATACCTTGAAGTGTGGGGTTTGGGTTCTGTTGGTTTTTTAAAAGCCAAGAGATTTACAGAATTTGTCCAACTGAGGGCTTATTTACACTTACCAACTATATGAACAGAGTCAACATTTGTAGGGCCTCTCACTAGCACATGTTTGGAAGTGCTGCTGAAGAGAGTTTGCATCAATGGAGACGTAAGAGCAGATCTCACATTCGAAAGGCTTCTCACCTACCAGGAAATGGAAAGCAAATATGAAGGATGTCGCATGTTCTCAGCGAATACAAAGTGTGTGTGGGAAATTCAAAAGAATATCAGTGGATTAGCATTTAAAGCACATCCTCAAAGCCACAGCTCATCTTTCACATGATCTTGTTGCTAATGAAGGCTTATCTTAGATAATCGTCTAGGCAGTTAAAGGTTACAGCCTGTTTTACCAGCAGGAGACCTACTGCATCTGAACTTGGCTTCCACCACAAGTCTAATCAAGAAAAACTGGCCACAATCATTTCCAAATTTAGTTTTCATCTTTTTTTTTCCTGAATCAAAGTTCAGAAGGTGAACTTTCAGCATATCCTATGTCACCAATTAAAAACAAAGAAACAAAAGCCCTTAGAAAGGGGAAATGTAGCAGAACAGGAAATTTTCAGGAATAAAAAGGAAATTACATTAAGGGAAAACCATTTTAACTTAACGAAGAAAACACACAAAAAATTTTCTGTAAAAACAACAAGAACAACGTTTAGGTCACAAATACAAAGGAAAACAATGACTTTCAACAACAAAAACCTTCAGAGGCACATTCTTACAGGTCTAGCCTCCCCTTTCATCTATATTCCCACTGACAATTTCTAATTTACAATATTTATCAGCATATTTTTCTGATGTACTAGAATTCTGAAATACTAGCCTTACAGTGGAGAATCTGAAATGAACCTAACCAGAAAGAAGCCACCAACTGAAAAAAAAATGAAACAGAATCACAGAATCATTGAGATTGAATGCAGTCTCTGGAGGTCATTTGGTTCAGCTCCCATATAGGGAAACCTATTTTCATTTTTGCAGCCAAAAAATAAAAACAAAAACCAACCAAATAAATACATTTGAGTTAAAAAATAATGAAAAGTGAAGATATTTTAAGAATCTAAGTCCTAACACCAATCCTGGTATAGTAATAATTCTCCTCAAGACAGCATTTCACACCAACCTTATTATAAGTAACTCTCCAGCTCCATTTTTATTAGCGTAATCTTTTAAGAGTTAATGCAGAGGATATCACATCCTGTGATCACTGCAATGTCAGCATGATGTGGAAATCAAAGCATCTTTTATGTTTATCCCCAGTTGTCAACAGGGAAGCAAACAGGAAGAAGCTGATGATATTTTCAGGAGCAGTTGTCAGTGGTTTGATATCTATATAATAAGTTACATTTTCAAAAGTAATAAGCAGCTTTCTAAAACTCATTAAATAGTTTGCTGTAGGTTACATAGGAGGTCAGCTGCAGAATAAAGAATAGGAGACAGTCCTGGATTTGCAATTCTTTTTCTAGGCAGTGACTTATTTTGTTCACTTTTTGCAAAAGTTTAACGTATTTTACGTGGTTTTGGTCACTTGTCTCCTTATGCACCTGAATATCACTAGCAGTGCCCAGTCACGCTGCCTAGCCAGCCTCCTAGATGTCAGTTATCTCTTCTTTGAGTATCACTCTTCTTTTCCTGTACATTTTGAAGCTTTGTCAGTTGCCTTCTACATAAGCTAAGAATGTTTAACAGAGCAAATGTCTGTCTTTGAAGACATGGCATACTTGCTACCACAGAGATTGAGAGCCATCTGTCCCAGTAGCATGAGACGTCTACCAGCCCCCTTCACACCTACGTTTCCTGCCAGACATCTGCCTCCTCTCCTCTGCTGCAGTGTGCGACGCCATGGCTCCAACACTGCAGGATGAAGCACCACCCACGTTGCTCAAGTGTCAGAGTGCTGCACTCCTGCCAAACCACTGCAAGAGTATTTCATTCCTTCAACTCGCTGAAAAGTTCATTTTGCCAGTGTGGACAAAGGTGGATATTCCCTATTCACTACACTGCCAGGTCCTACAGGGCGAGTTCTCCACAAGCTGATTTATTTAAATATTATCACAAGTAGCTAATTGGCTCCCCACTGTCCTGTCCACCCACTCACTGCACACATCAAGTAGCAGGTTTCAGAAGGCCATTAATGCAACACAGCACGTTCCCATCCTATTCATTCAGTTAAACTTATTTTCTAATCCTGTAAAATGCTCAGTTCAGAAAAAAGGAGAAAGGCTTCACTTTTTAAATACCGACAAGATGGAACAGATCCAACAGTCCCAGTCAGACAGTGATACAGTACGTTCTCCTGTGTAAATTCAGAATTTCTAATGCAAGTGCCTTTTTGGCAGACTGATGGACTTAATATAACCATGGCAACACAAAGTTTATGTAAACAAATCACTTGACCAAGACAGAAAGAATCCCAGAGCATCAGTCACAGAGAGGCTGGGCCTTTGAGGGAGGTTCAACATTAAACTTTAAAACAGAAAACTGAAGCAGGAAGCTTTCCAGAAAATGAAAGGGAACATAGCCAAGGCAGACAAACAACAACCTATTATATTAAAAATTTTGAAGTATGCCAGTATGTGCAACTTGATTTAAGAAGTTTCGGTCAGACATACTCACTCTTTCCTGGCCATGGAAATACCAGTATGGAACAAAAATTATGACTGCTTAAAGGCTGCATCCATCTCAACTAGCAAAGGCATCCTTCTCAGTCAATGAGCCAGGGTCATAAGTTGTCCTTGTCTTTGCAGTATATATACCTTTACACAAGTGTCTTCTGAATATAGATCCTAAACCAAGATTTTCATAAATACACCCATATTCAGGAAGGCAAATCAAACATATCCTTAAAGATCAATATCCCTCAATGCTATGAAAAAACATTTGAGGTAAAACTTTGCCTGTTTTGTTAAATCAGGAACAGGGTGTTTGGTTTTCACATATTCGACACAACAGGGAGAACTTCCAATGCATAAAAAAAATGCCCCTTTTCTCTAGAAGGCCTTTGCACAACACAAAAAAAAGCATTCCTACACAGCATTCAATACTCAGCTGTACACTACTTCATTTTCTCCCTAAGCAGTTTGAGTGGTAACGTAAAGAAGACATACACGTAATCCACCTGTATGCATTAACACGTGCTGTGTCAGAGAGGCCTTGAGCCTTGTTTTGTATTCCCAGTGCTGGCAGTGAAAAGCTTCGATGCCAACGTGTGTTCCCACGCGTTTCTGCAGAGCTAACTGTAAGAGCGCTTCCTGTCAGAAAGGAAACGAACCTTGTCACAGCTGGAAAATCATTGTCTGCTCTTCCCGTGTAAGTGGTCTGAAGGGATGACATTTCTCAGTTACTGTGTTAATTTAGGCTTTTAATGCCTTTTATCATGAGTGTTTAAAGCTATTAGTTAGGAAGGATTGATATAATTATGGGAGGGATGAGCGCACAAAGATTCCTATCAGATCTGTCTACAGTCAAGTACTTTAATTATTATTTTACTATCTTTCAACTATTTATTTATATTCCCAGAATGGCATACTTTGTTGTGCTGAGTCATTTACTAGCAGCCAGTACTGTATAATGCAATATGATTATATTGGATTGCTGCATTTTGATGTTTGAATAGCCCGCCTAAGTCTTCCAGAATTTTTTTTGTCTGGATGAAAAAGCCAGATTTTACTTTCTCAATTGCATGATGTGCTATTCTTTCTGACCAGCAAGCGGAATTTATTTAGAAGGAAAAGTAATGCACATGAAAATTATATATGTACTTATATACAAAAAGAGGATTCCTAAGGAACAAAATCGTAAAAGGCCTACACAGATCATAGATCTGCTGTTCCAAATTCCTTGATTTTATTCTTCCCAGCACCATGCTTAGAATATCTCAGACCCAATCAGCTCTGTGTCTTAAGCACTTACAAGCTCCTCAAAACTCATCAACAGCAGAGGAAGCACTGATTGCTCACAAATTCACAAACAAGTCTATAATGCTGTAAAGTCATATCTGTAACACCCAATAATTTCAAGGGGAGAAATATAAACAAACAACAACTTTAAAATGCTTGTCCTGTGGAAGTCAACTATAGCAGGTTTAAAACGTGCCTACATTTCTCTACACATTATTGATCAGTACTCAGCAAAAGGAAACAACGCCCTTTTGAATCATACTTGTAAATAATTAATTACTAAGTAAATACTATTTCCAAATACATGCACTACATTTACCTTTTAGATGTAATAAACAGGATTACTCATTCTTTAAACACTCTGTAATGAAAACATAGCTATTTTCATGACACATCTGTGAAGGTAATTGAAGTCCTGCTATTTTGAAAACAAAGTATTAAACACATAAACTTATAAACAACAAAATCTGTTTAATATTATACTCAAAACTTCTACTACACTAAGAGTATCCCAGCTAATTCTGAATTAAGAGTGAATCATACAGCTGTTATTTTATGCAACAGTATTGAAAACGAGAGATGCAAAAGGGGATTTAATCCTCAGTTATTTGTGTGGATTAACATTTTCTTGCACCAGAGAAATAAAGCTTACACTGCTCAAAGAATAAAAGCCCTTAACTTGCATGAGGGAACTTAAATACTCAGGGGAGTTGTTGAAGTGTTTGATGCATAGAAGGTGTGAAAGCTAAAACAGTGATCTCAGTACAACCAAGGGCCTATATGGAAAAATCTGGGATATAAACAGCAAGCTTCAAAATGAAAGCCAACTCTGAAAGGCAAGCTGTGCCATTCTGAATAACTCTTTGTATTAATTTTCCCCCTCTTCCCTAAACATGTGTGATCTTTCAAGAGGAAAAACCATCACGCACAAAAAAATTGTCAACAATCTAAATTCGAAACTGTTACAGGACAGACAGAAATTTTTTAAAGCTATGAAGCAGAGACCAAAATTGCAGGGGCTAATTTCTGTAGTATCTTTGTGAAACCAATACAAGTACAGTAGCTCAAAGGTATAGCATGCCGATTCACAAACTTGGAAAATGTTCTTTGTTACCATTTCTACCCATTGAAGTCAGAATTGAGACTGTAGTTCTATACATTTAAAGAACATGTCATTGACAATGACAGAACAGAACAACCTTCCTTTGCTAGAGGATTAAACGCTTTGTAGAAAAGTAGAGCTATTTGGATTTTCTAGCTATTTGAATTACTCCTTAAAAAAGGGTGTTAGCAAAGCTGCCTATGTCCAGCACATGTAATAGCTTTAAATGCAGACTTCAGAATTCTGGTAATATTGCAGTCAGTGCCTATCACAGTCAGCACTTGTGGTGCAAACTCGCCACAAGCACTGATGTGTTCTTTTTAGTTAAAGGAGAAAAGAAAGATGACACTGTTACTAGGAGGGCTGGTTCAATCTTCTAAGGTTAAGGAGCAAAAGTCCAAAGGAACCTGGAGTTGTAATATGGACGATTTAACCTTTCATCCTTCAGATGTAAATAAGGTGTGTTTGAGACAGCAGGAAATTCTGACCCACGAAGAACAAAGGATCTTGAGTACTCTTGATCAAGTTTGAGGGTCCATAAAGGTCCCACGTGCATTATAACACTCAATTTTAATGAAACAGTCAGGCAAGACTATCAATACATCAGTCTTGTTAGGAATCAGTTCCATTCTTCCCTGTTAGCTTTTCAACACTGATTACAGGCAGCTGATCCTCACAGATGCCTCTACAGTTTTCTCTTCTTTATATGAGCTATTGGATAAAACCCAGCAACTGAAAAGGTTAGACTGCCCCCTCTCTGTGGCTTCTTGCTAACTACTTCATCTGTAACTTAAACAGAACTATGGACACCCACTTTCAAGAAATTCACAATGGTAGGTATTAATCAGCATCTTCCCATACAGCCATTAATAAAGAGTACTCCAAATAAGTAATGTGGTGCACCTCCATAAAGTTTTAGATGACAAAAGTGTGCTTCATTACTGAAATAAGACAATAAAATTTAGTGATACTAAACAATATAACCAAACACCAGTATCATCAGTATTCCTAGTGAATTGAGGCCTTTAACTGTCAGCAGAACTCACAAGCCATCCTTGTACATGAATGCATTAATTAATACATGAATTAAAAGCATCACTGTATTTATTCTGTTTTATTTTCTGATGGGAGAAAAATGGCCAGGAGAACATAATTTTGAATTTTAGTATTACATTAATTTAACTTGAAATATAGAAAATATTTGAAAGACGTATGCAAGACTTAGGTGACATTAACTAATAATGTCATGAGGTTTAGTTGTTTAGCTATTTTATCTTTTAAAATATACACACACTTAATGCAATAGTCATAAAAATCTCACACCTTCATGTAGAACTGCCTTTTTTAGAAATTCAAAATACATTTTACTAAATAAATTCTACTGGCTAATACTGAAAAGAATGAAGACTTCCAATTCATATATTCCAGCTATCCTTGTAGCAAATAAATTAGGTAGAAATCATCATTTTAAGCTCAAACATGAGTAGGTAGTTGGCACTGAGGTTTACAGGCAAAGGTGAACGCTGTAAAAGCATTTGAAAAGTAAAAGCCAGTGTGATTTTGTTCATTTGCTGCCCTCTTCTGGGGAAAAACAAAACAAACAAAACCACCACAAGACGGCCAGGAAAACAGCTGTTCCCTGTGTTCCTTTACCTAGACTTCTCTGATAAACTTGTGACAGCAAATCTTTCTCAGTTTAACGACTTTTTTTTTTTTTAAAAAAAAAAAAAAAAAAAAAAAAAAAAAAAAAAAAAAAAAGCTTTAATTTTAAAGTATGAATAGACTCGCAATGTGTATGAATGTGATTCGCAACAGACTTTGTTCTGCCATGGGGTCAGAGCTTTTATTGGAAAGAAATAAGACAGCCACAGGCTGGTAATATGGCTAATTGCTAGTTTTGTTAGTTTGACTTTCAAAGAGACAGTAAGAAAGAAACAGATTTAACAAGAAGTTTGCTCTGCTGTACAGAGAGCACAGCAAAACTCAAGTCACAACTAGGTACAAAAAGTTCAAGTTAGTTCTTAATCATTGCAGTCATTACAAGTATCGTCCCAGGGAGAGCTCCAGAGACAGTCTGTAAATGTTCTTTTTGCATCCAAAACAGAGGCAATGTGTTCACCAGATAATGACACATTCCATATGCAGCCTCAGACTAAATTTGGATTGCCATGCTCCACTGGTTCAAAAATAACTGTTGCAATGATACAATGATGTAAAGTGCTTAACCTTGTACTGCTCCAACTTCTTTAAAACTGAGACAAGTTTTTCAAAATACTTCATTGTGAACATAGGAGCAACTTGTCTATCCATTTTGTGAATCTGTAATGACTGAACTGTGCTTTGACTACAATAAGGCTGTTAACTAACAATTTAAAAAAAAAAACACCACAAAACCCAAAAAACCCCAAGCCAGATGCCTATATGAATAGTACATCATTGGCACATCAGTCTAGTCCCTACGTACTAGCAAAGCTGCTAGCTCACTGCAAGTACTCAGGTCTTTGACTTTCCATACCCAAACTCCTTTTCTAATTTCTTTTTATTACAGCAGTTTCAGCAAGCTGCTAAAACATGTATGTATTTACTTCCACGTGAGCAATAACAACTTCAAACCAGAAATTCAGATTTGATATAGACAATTACTGCAGTCCCAGAAGAAAGTGGGTAAAGAAGCTATGGGGGGGAGGGGGGCGCAATACCACTTTGACAATTTGAATTAATTGGATTATAATACACAACTTTAAAAGTCAGAAAGTGATTTCTCTAGTCAAACTGAAGGTGTCTGCTCTTGTGAAAATGTTATCTAATAATGTAATAGACTTATGTATGGCTATAAACAACAGTAAGGAAAAAATCATACCCAAACCCAAACTCACAATACTTAGAAGAAATCTAGAGAAACAGAATGTGCACTGACTTCTCTACCCAAATACTAGAAAAGCTGTCATAAGAATATTGCATGATGGCAACTCACAGAAGGCTGGCTAACAGATACCACTATCTTCTTTATCAAAGAAAAAAAGATCATCTTCTGAATAACAGGAAAGCATGAAATGTCTTTTCAAGTTCTCTTTGGAAGATAGGATGCACTTGAGGTCAAACAGAGTCTTAGTGTTAACTCATAGAACTGCAGATAAGTGGAATTTTGCATTAATTAAAATTGGTGCTTCAATAAATACGCCTCTTGGAGATGCAGCCATGACTGCAAAGGAAGCTGGACACTGTCACAGTTTTTTCCATCTAGTTTATGCACAAAATTCCAGGAAGTCTCACAGCACATTTCTTGGCTCACAAAGAGCACATCTCAGCGGCTCTGCTTTGTTATTGCTTGTAGTAAAACATAAGAGAAAACCTTTAGAAATAACTTTTGGTCAGCACCTGCTTACTTTATTTAAAAGACTGGTCCTATCACAAACCAAGTAGAAGACAGCTATTTGACTAGAGTACCTTCTTTTTGTTTGGGCTATCTGTGGGCAACTTTCTTGCAAAAATAAGTAAATAAATAAATGTGCCACATTATCAGTTGTTCCGCAATGAAGACCTACAGCATGACAAACAAAATGTAAGTTTTGCTGTAATATGTATCATACCTACCATTGGTGCTACATGCACACACGATTGCCTTCAGCCTCCTTTCTTCTCTTTCATTCGTTTTTCTTTTTTTCTGATTAATCTGTTTGTGGTGTCCATTCATCTGGTTTTGAGTACGTGATCTCAAAAGGAAGACAAAAGGGCTGTAGAACCTTTGTGATTTTCCATATGCTCTTTCAACTCTGCTCTAGATTGCCAATTAAGAAATAAGTTAAGTAAACTAATTCAAGAAGACACCCAAAATATATTATCAACCAATATTTTATGTTACCATCAGTGTCTGAAAAGACTTAAGAATTTGAGATAAGACACTTTCAGGTAAAAGACAATGTTATAGAGGGACTTTTGAGATAGTATAACCCTCATAATTCAGTCCACTAACAGAGAAGAAAAACCTTGCAGATCACACACACACAAAGGGGAAAAAAATTCCTCCCCGGAAAAGCTAGACAAGCACTTCATTTGGTGTTTTTTGGCTTTGTTTGTTTTGGTTTTAAACTGCAGGGTGGAACTAGACCCAAGTTGTTAAATATGCATAATGTTGAGGAAAGAACTATTTATTTTATTTTTGCACATATTGTAAATATAATGAATAGGCAGATGACTTAGAGCAATGTTTAGCTGTCATTCACACCCACCCTAGAAGTACAGATTATCATTCTTGGATGCACACTTTCATTATAAAATTGCAACAGTGCTGCTCAGCACAAAGAGGAAAACAAAGTGAAAGAAGCACAAATTATAATGATAAAAATTATAGCATTTGGAAAGTTTGACCACTTCCCACCACAATAAATATGCCTGTTTTTTAAAAGTGACAAAGCAGGAAGGAGACCGTGAGTTTCAGGAATCTCATTTGACCTGAATCCCTTGGATTTACCAGGTTACAATGTATTTATCATACAAAAGCTTTATCTAACAATGCACATTTTAAATAGTTGGCTTTTATAAGTTTCCTCAGCTAAACTTCCCAAGATCATTATACATGTAGATAAAGAATAAGCAACACATTTACATAATGTAACTATTATGTTGCAAGGAATGGATGTATTTTTGTCAGGATTATCCAAATATTAAGTTTCTTTTCTTATACTATTGTTAAAATAGCATGAAATTCTAATTACATTGTTAAGACTAATATAGAGATCAGTTAAATGACGGCCAATTCCAACTTAAAACATAAACTTAGAAAACACAGTGCTTCATACATTTGAAAATATACAGCATATTTTGTAAGATGAAGAAAAAACTTAAATAAGCCACTTAGATAATTGAGAAGATAGCCAGTATTTATTTCAAAGCAAAGAGAATACTTTCATCCACAGAAAATATCATTTGGCACAGAGCCACTTAACTTGACTCATCTTTTTGGTCCTGATATAGATTGCATATTCTTGCTTTTGTACGAGTTAGTTATTTTAGCAACAACCTACAAAAAATTCTCTTTTTGTCCCTCCCTCCCCAGAGCCTAGAAACAAGGTCTAAGAGGTGATGTATATTGTGATATAAATGAATCAATCTCAAAACAGTTGCACCAACTCTAAAGGCAACTTGTAAAATCCATAAACTTAAGCAGTGCGTATCAAATGCTCCCTGCAAGGGCTTGTTAATGTAATACATTTCAGCACTCTGCTGTTCACTCAGTGTCATCAAGTCTTATTAAGTTGCCAGTTCCTTTTAATGCGATGGCACAGCAAGCATCAAATTACAAACCCTGCTGGATTATGGAGCTCCAAGTGACTAGGGGAGAACGGAGGATAAATTGCCAATTTTAAGACCATTGACAGATAAAAATGTATTTTTTAAAATGTCTTATGCTTTTTTGAGATGGTATAGTATTGAATAAACACTTACCTGACCCTCCATTCAGTGTACACCAGCTCTATGCTTCAGCACTGTTCAGTGGTCACTACATCACCACCAACACAGTATATGTTAGAATGCCATGATGGAGCTGAAGCCAGTGACCCTACAGGGTCCAGATGTCACAGGACCTACAAAAGAAATATGTGAACTTTTATATAGTAATGTACTATATGGTCTCACAGCCTAGTAACTAAGAGGTTACAGCACAAACTGCTAAAGATAATGGCATTTTTGGTAATTTATTTTAGTATCTCAAGGTAGATTGCCAACATATTTCCCACAATACAAAATAAATCCTATATTAAAAATCAAATAAAATCCCAGCTCATTAAGGTTGCTAAAACAAGAAATAAAAATTAGGAATTGCCAAAATTAAAGTTGCCTTGGTAACCTTAATTTCATTGCTTTCTGTGTATATAATCTACGCTTGCTAAACTATACAGCAAGGCTAATGAAGCACTACCCATTCTACACACTGAATTTGAGAAGAATTGTGGAAAGGGGAAAAAAATTGCATGCAGTCAAGTCAGGCAATTATATCTGGGTCAACTGGCATTGCTGAAACCCTTAGATACACCAGAAACCTCTGCTGAACTTATTCCTGTTGAGCAATGACAGCAGTAGTAAACAGAAGTGATTGTGTACCCTGTTTTACTAATGCTGGTTCATGTATCTGAGACCCTAAATCCTTTCTGTCCACTTCAAGTCATCAGTTGCCCAAGCTATTTTCATTCTCCGAGACTTCGTTTTATTCTCTGCCCACTATGCCCTCTCCCACCAGCACTCTTCCTAACGTGCCAAATTCTGCTTGAGTTCATCTCATCACATCCTCTAGCAACTTCTCACAGGTTTTCCAGCCCCACTGGTCTTTAGTATACAACTTTTTTAATATGGTCTCTATGAAAGAATTAAAAAACTCTGCAGCCATGTACCAAAGAAAATGGACAAGACTTCTTAGTTCCTGTCCCCACCTCCCTAAAACAGTCTGTCACCATTAGCTTTCTGCAGGAAGGTGTCTTCACTGCTCATCGTATTGTTCAGGGGCTGGGAAGAGGCCAAATCTCAACAGACTTTTGTGTCAGGAGTGTGCCTTTCATCTATTCTAACCAAAGGCACCATCTGAAAAATTCTTAGATCTTTCCTGCAAGCCATGGATTAGGGCTTTTTAAATAAAAGGTAGTCATAGTCTTACTGGTTCCACTTGAAAACTTTACGAAGAGGAACTTTTCCCTCATATGCACTTTAGAAAATTGGTTGAATCATTTTGGTTCATCTGTTTTTAAAGGAAAACTATCAGTTGGAGGCAAAAGAACCAACATTAAAAAATTCGGCAGGTACAGTTTAAACAAACAAGCAAGAAAGGTGAGCAAGTGAAAACAGTATCTTTTAAATAAATAGTAACATAGGTCACAAAGCAGAGCATCTAGAGTAGTAAAAAAATGCAGTGCAGTTTTATGACACTAATTATGAAGTAAGCAGTTAAAATATAGAAGTGAGAGATATGCAGGTATATGTTGTTTAATTTATTTAATTTCTGTTTTCAGAGGAAGAGGCCTTCTTTGACATAATCTTGAGGAAAGTATATATATCTGCATGAAGAGGAACCATGGCTAGAGACATAGAGCCTCTACCACTATTAAACAATAAAGTGCAAAATTAGATTTGACAGTGTAAGTATGCAACAGCTTCCACCCCTCCTTTTGTTCACCCTGCAAGAAAAAAAGGTGGATAGAGTCCTTTAAAAGCTGCTTTAGGATTTAAGAAGTGTTGAAGTTAGCTGTAAGTATTTCTCATTTGATGGAACTAAATTAAATGTATATTGATTGATAGGCTGCTGTGCATTGCCCCATCAGATTCACCCTGCTTCAGTTAATGAGATTAACTAGAGACAGCACTCAGACATCAAAGACACAGGGACAAGTCTCTCCACATAGTGCCATTCTAACCACAAGTCTAGGACTCTGTAGGTCAAGGTCTCAGGAACTGGAACTGCAAACAGTATGAACTGCAATGTGCACTTTTACCATAATTACATGTCCAAAAAAAGGAATCAAAGAGACCAAACTCTTGGTCAAAAAAGACTTAAACTGTAGACAGAACCTGGCTGGCTGGCTGCCAGAGTATTACAATTCTGGTGTTACTCCAGCCACATTGACACAAAGCTAAGTCAGAAATGCTTCAAGCATGAAGCATCCTTCAGCTTTGACGTTTTAAGCAGTACATTATCTCCCGACCCCCAAGTGAAGGGCCCAATTTAATAACAAAGAATCCCCAAAACTGTGAGGTAATAGAGAGTCATCCTTGTACAAAGCAAGAATCTCTACCTACTGCAGATGGAAATAAAGCTCTCACGGAGTAAGATGGAGCAACACTGATGAAAGAAGATAAACTTGCTGCTACTAACTTACAAGAATTTTTGCTGTTACATCCTGCCACTACAAACAGCCTTTGAAGATGAGGACCTCTGCTTAGTGCCTTCAAACAAACTGTAAGAAGTCCCTAACCCTCTTACCCCCTCAAACCATATTTTCAATCTGGCTTAATGAACTGTAAAGCCTTCTTCCACCAATTAAAACAAGTTTACTTGTACATACAGTTGCATTAAGCATTTAGGGTGAGAGAAAGCACACAGGTTATTAATTTTGCTTTTTCAAATAACAGAAATTGCTTGCTTTTGCAACTGTTAAATTTTATAAGCTTGAAAGGAATGAAACATGCAATTTTATATCCTTCTTTGTAACTTTGTATTTTTCTACTGAAACACCTATTTTGTATCTTTTTTTTGGTTATTTTCTACTGTAGCTAGTTTGCTAATACACGTGTAAATTTCCTTTGTGGTTTGCTAATGAATTGTGTAAGCTTTGATTGCAGGAGTGTGAGAACCAGACTCTGATTTTATCTTTATGGCTGCTTTGTGTGACGGATGTAAACCTGCCTCAGCAGGGAGGTTCCAGCAGAAATACAACCAAAGCCCAGCTGTGGCTGCCACCTCCTGAAGGATTCAGATAAATATACAAGGACCAGTTGAGACCAAGATAAGAAACTTGTCAGCTTTAACAACCAGAAAGATGAGCTAAGACAAGACTATATATGGAAGAGAAGGCCCAGAGTTCATGGAAAGGACACTCAGAGACATCTCTCCAACAACTGCAAGGGTGAAGAGTTTTTACAGTAAGGAAGACCACCTCTCCTTCCCAGAACTGTAATGAATATGCATTAGCCTAAGGCAATACCAAGTGTACAAGTACCTAGTCAACCTTGTTTACAGCTTGCCTCTGACTTTTGTCATGCACCCAGCACTGTTCTTTTGCTCCACTGACTTTGTCCCCAAATAAAGTTTATAAAACTTTTGTGAGCGTGTTTCTCACATTTAGCACTGGGAAATTCACCTCCACTCTATAAGTAAAACTTATAATCAGAAATCCAGTGCATATTTATAGTATTTACAAAGCATTTGTTGCACTTTATAAACTAAGCAGTTAAAAAGAGGTAAAAAACAGACCTGTTGAAGAGAGGGAGGGGGGAATTAAAAAAAGCAACAACAAAAAAAATCCATCTATATTTGGAAAAAAAATCTGTCACATTTAGTACACAGATGCAATTTGAAACTTAAACCATGGTTGTGTATATGCTTATAGACCTCGATCCATTCCTTAGCTACATTAAAAGCCACAGTTTGTTATGATAGGTTAATTGGATTAAATATATTAAATACAAGAAAAGCATTTCTCCATGTTAAACAAATATTAACATAAAAGTTCAAATTGAACTCCTGTAGTTTTAAAGTGCTTTGTGCTTATTTAAGGAATATGAGGCTGAATTTGGCTGAAGTGCACAGTCTTTCAGAAGAAATAGCAATTATTAATTATGAAGACACAAATTGACCATGGGGGCTTCTGGCAGCAAAAGCAAGGTTAGCTCAGCTCTAAGGATGCTCAATGCAGTTCCCTTCCTCCAATGTCAAAAAAACAAACAACACTACAAAAAACCCAAGATGTTAAAAAGCAGTTCTCAAATATTTCAAACCACAATTTGAAGTTGGCAAAATATGTACTTGCAGTGGAGTTATTTTCATGTGAATAATAGAGTATATGAAAAATACTGAAGGAACATACTTAGGAAACATCAAAATACCCAAGCTTCAAAGGATTATTTTTAGTGGCGAGATGCAATACACTTTACTTGCCCGTTTTCTTCTAAGCACATTTGCTGACAGTCTAAATTTGGTCTGGAGAAAGTACTGGTTGGAGGTTGTAGGTTTTGCATAGAGGATTTCTGTATAATTGGAAATGCAGTCAAGACCATAAACCCTTTCCTGTAAAGGTTTTAACATAAAATCACTCAATTTTGCAGCAACTTCTAGACTCTTTTAAGGTTTAAGATCTATCAACAACTGCTTTAATTTAGAGAAGTAAACAACAAATAACATTGCATAATCACATACAAGAATCTCGCAGCATGACAAATTGATAGCTTTACCCTAAATAAGAAATTAAGAAGAAACTTCAGTATAACTCCTTTGAAGTATTTTAGCAATTTGTACTTTTTTTTTTTTTTCCCCACTAAGCAGTTAGGCTTTCATGTAGGTTAAAAGTTCTAACAAGCATACTGCAGCAAACATTGGCAATTACAGCTAGAACTTGACATCAAGTTAAACACAAGCTCAGTGCTAAGAAACTACAGTTAAAACTTATTTCAAAAGCTATCCCCATAGTAAACAGGAAGGCTCGCATACCCATTGTATCAGCTCCACACACAGCAAATTGGCAAGCAACAGTTCTTTGCAATGTTACAATAAAACTCCCTTTAGCGGAATAAAACATCTGAAAAATACTAGCATGCTGAAAACTTCTCACAATTTCTTTAATATTTCTTCTCCACCTCAAAAATGTATAGAAATTAGCACAGTCTTAAATAGCTATTTAGAAAAGCTTCCTTTGCTCACATTTATCACAAAAATGCAGACAACATTCAAACAAAATGTAAAATATTTACAATTCTATACTATTACCAATAGCGAAAAGTTATTAAATATTTAACCTACTAAATTTTTCAACAGGAAGCTAAAATTAAGTAAAATTTCTGCATGTTATCATAACAGTGAATGGTAAGTTACAATCTTCAAAATTCATTGTCCCTAGACATGATGGAAATAGTCAAAAAGTTAGTCCCAAATTGTTTGCTCACTACAGTTGTAAGGGAAAGAGATTTTTATGCCCTCCCCAAGAAAAATTAAAAAAAAGGAAATTATTCATCCAAGAGACAACTTGTAATTTGTTAATACAAAACAGTTCTCCTTTCACTTAATAAAACATTGTTTGTATAAGCACTCATCAGTCTTCTCACTGTTATAGTCTTTTCTGTTTTGACTGTGAATTTCAGCTGTCTTGCTATGTGCTCTCCTTCCCAACCTCTTAGAGAAAAAGTCAGACTGGACAGCAGCCTTATTGTCAGTTTACAGTCACATACAATTAAGTGGAGACACTGTATGGTGTTGTGAAGCAAGTAAAATACTCATTTTGTTTTCAGTTCTAAAAATGACCCTTTTTTAAGTTACTTTTCCTGTAGAAATTCTGTGATAGAATTGTTGTAGAAGTTTATCTCCTGCACTTTTAAACAGTAAAAACTCAGAACAACCCCACCTATCCCAAGGACAAAGACCACTTCAAAATTAGACTGCACAACACAATCTAATCTAAACCCTTCAAAACCTACACCACAACACAGATGCAATGCCCAGCCTGGCTACAATCACAGGCCCACGTTCCCCAATGCTCCTAACATTGCCTGTTTTCTTATCTGACCACTGCCACAAACTCCAGAGCACCCCTGTGAGCCACCATCCTATTTCACATAAATCACCTGGGTTTGCAGTGGCCTTACTGAGCAATCAGAACCAAATTAGTAGTTCAACCCAGACAGCAAGGATTTGGTCTGTGTGCGCAGTAGCAGCCATGGAAACCTTGCTAAAATCAATCACTGCAGTCACCTGCAACACTGAAAAATTCCCAGACTACATCTGTACACAAATCTTGCAAGATTTTACCTACAGGGACAAATCTTGCAAGATTTTACCTACAGAGTTGAAAGTAAGCACTAAATTCATGGCTTTATTGAGGGCAAAACACTTGCAATTACTAACACAAACCTTTTAATGTTTTTCCCTCCTTGCTTAAACATAGTACAATTGGTATAAAAGCAACATTTGTAATCAATGCAAAGAACAAGGCTGGAATATCGGAATTATGTCCTTTTGTGATTTAAGAGGCACAGATTATGTTACTCTGCCAAGATCCTCCACTTATAAATGGAGGTAACATTTAGTTACTAGCAGTGTCACGAAACTTACGAGCCAAAAAGCATTGACCTTGATAGAAATACCTTTATAGTCGTGTTACGGAGCCACTAAAAAGCTAGTAATATTGAAATTATTGGAATACGACGGTCAACTACCCCTAGAAATAGTCAGAATCCACAATATGAGACAGGATTTTGCAGAATGAAGAAACATCATCAAAAAGTGAACACTTACAACACTTTTCAGAACCGCTGCAATTCTTACATTTTGTTTAAACCAGTATGAAGATGTTTTGCTGCAGCTTCTCACGATAGCATTTACAGCTCATGTTGAAACTCCCTAATGAATTTTGCATTGACCAAATAAAGTTACGTGCACAGAGAAGTTTAAGGCTGAGGCAATTGTATGAGAACAAAAAATGAAATTTGACTTACTGGTAAAATCACTGTGCAGACATTTTAACATATCCTGATAATGGCAAGCTACATGAAGATTTCTTATCTGCTCAGTTCCAAAAGATGAGAGTACATTGTGCGCTGAAAGAGATGAGGTTTCCTCTGATGCCTGTTTCTGTGCACTTCCCAAGCACTTTGTGACATAAAAACACTTTCACAGATGAGGCACTGGTAGGTTTCTTTAATCCGCTTGTGTGATTTTAAATCATTTTCCATTAAGTCCCACTCTATCACACAAAAATAGATGCACTTAAAGCCACGATCCACATCATGATCCTTTTCATGGATTTCATGATCATCTTTCGACTTCCAGTACTACATTGCACGTACTGCATTCTCTCAGAGACCAGCTTTAAGGTGTAAGCACCTTTCACAGGATGAGCTAACCCTTTACTGTCACATCTAGCTTTCTTCTGATTTTTGTGATTTTTACACTTTGATTCAGCTTTAGGGGTTTTTATAACCCTAGCTAAGGTGTGAATTCTAACACTGGAAACACAACAGAAGTCAAGATGCACAGGTTGGACTTCTTCATCTTTGCTCTTGGAATACGAAAAAGAAGTCAGTCTGCACTGCAGAACAGGGCTCCTCAAGCTGCAGCTGAGCTGCTGCTTCTAACAAAGGGTTCACTTCAGAGGAGTGAGTACTCTGACTACTTGGGCTCATGTCACAACAGCGAGATCTCTTATTTTGAAGCACCTGATACACAGGTAATAAGACAGGCATTTTTTTTGCAAGATTTACTTAGTTTTCTTTATTTTCTTGGTTAGCTTCATCTCCCATGCTGTATGACTCATCTTCATCTTGGTCCACTTTAGGACAGCCGTATTTGTTTCATGCACATAAGCCAGGTGTGTTCTGATCTTACTTTTGATGCTGCTTGAGAACTGGCAGAGCTTCCATCTGTATAACTCTACCAGAAACATTTCGATCAGACCAGCAATCTGGGCTTCAAAACCTTCAGCCACAGCAACAGACAACTGGGACGTTGCCATTTCCTCAAGGGGATGCATGTTCATTGACGCAACACAGTGGTATTTGTACACAAATTCATTCCTCTTCCATAGTTGCTGGTAGGTAAATCTACAAAAGACAATGAACAAACCAGTTGAAATCCACTTTATGATTTCAAATGTCTTTTATCAAAATTCTAGGACACAATGAAAGTTAGATGCAGATTCCAGTCATAGGGATGTATGTAGATCTTAAGACTATATGAAAGGAGCAAGGGTTTTGTCAGGAGAAAAATGATGTCATAAATCACAGAAACACAGAACAGCCTTGGCTGGAAAAGACCTCTAAGATCAAGTCCAACCATTAACCCAGCACTGCCAAGTCACCACCACACCATGTCCCTCAGTACCAAATCTACACATCTCTTAAATCCCTCCAGGGATGGGGACTCCACCACTGCCCTGGGCAGCCTGTGCCAGTGCTTGACAGCCCTCTCAGTGAAGAAATGTTTCCTAATATCAAACCTAAACCTCCCCTGGCACAACTTGAGGCCATCACCCCTCGTCCTATTACTGTTACCTGGGAGAAGAGACCAACCCCTGCCTCTCTACCCCCTCCTTTCAGGGAGCTGTAGAGAGCAATGAGGTCTCCCCTCAGCCTCCTTTTCTCCACACTGAACACCCCCAGTTCCCTCAGCCGCTCCCCATCACACTTGTGCTCCAGACCCTTCCCCAGCTCCATTGCCCTTCTTTTGATGCACTCCAGCACCTCAATGTCCTTCTTAGATTACTCAAATCTCTTGCGGAAATTAAAAACGACCTACAGGTTAATTACATGACTTTTTTTCTTTTTCTTTTGTGCGTTAAGTTTGTAACAGGTCCCGCTATGAAACAGACGGAATTAACCTTACAGCAAAGAACACTGGTGAAAAAACTGCACCGCTAACACAAGAAGGCCTCCGCACCGCCACTATTTACCACAGCACCCCGAACGCGGCCCAGCACCCCGAACGCGGCCCAGCACCCCGAACGCGGCCCAGCACCCCTCCGCTACAGGCCCGCCGACCTTCTCCGTGCAGTGCGGGGTAAAGAGCAACGCCTAACAAGACGCACCAGCTGCCTCCGGAGAGCCCGTACCGAACCGCCCGGCAGCTCTCTCCCGCAGCCAGGCCCTTCCCGTACTCGAGCAGCGAGAAGCGGCGCCCTCATGCCGGTGAGGTTCTCTGAGGAGCCGCGCAGGGCCGCGGCCCGGCCACCCCAGGAGGTGAGGAGGAACCACTGTGAAGGCAGTAGCGGGAACCGAGCACCCAACCCTCGTTCCCCCGCCTCACCCGGCAGCAGTAGCAGCGCCGAGCCCACACCCCACCAGTGCTGCTCGGCCTCACCTCACAGCTCCCGCCGCGCACAGGGCACCGCCCCCGCTCAGCCGCCCGCGGGGGCGGAGCTTCCGCCCCGCTCCCTGCCCCGGACGCGGGGTTCACTTCCGGTGTCCGGCTGCCCCCGCCCTTCCCGCGCGGCGCCTCCGTGCGCCTGCGCCGCGGCCCCGCGTCTCCCCAGCGGCAGCGAAGGAGTTTGGAAGTTCAAAATGGCCGCCGCGGCGGAGCCCGAGCAGCGAGCGCCCGAGTAAGAGACCGGCTGGGAGGCAACTTGTGATGGCGCCTCGGGGAGGAGGAAGGCGGAGGGGAAGCGCGGGCGAGGGGAGGCGGGGAGGACGAGGAGCGGCCCGGGTGGAGGCGGTGAGGGAGGAGATGGAGGAAGGCGGCCGCTCTAGGGAAGAGGGGTTGCCATAGGAGCCGCTGTCCGGCCGCCCCGCCGTGAGGCGGCCCAGCAGGGCCGGGACGTGGGAGCCGCCTCTCGCCGGTTGGGGAGGGCGGGGGCGGGTGCGAGGGACGCGCAGGAGGCCGCGAGCCGGGCGCGCGCGGGCCGGGGCGGGGGGAGGGGAAGCGGCGCCGGGACCTGCGGGCGCGTGTCCTCAGCTCCGCGTGCGCCTTCCCGCCGTGCAGCGGGGGAGCGCTCCGGCCCTTGCCCCCCTCCCCGCTCCGGCTCCCCCTGCTCCTCCCCGGGGAACCGGGCGTGCCCCGGCGGGGCGGGGGGCAAAGGGGGTCCTCTTCCTCCGCGTGGTGGCGAGGCCGCTGCCCTCCCCGGCAGAGCGCGGGCATCCCCGAGGCGAAGCCGGGCGGGCGGTCTCCGCCATCCGCCTCCCGTCCCAGCGAGGCCTCGGCTTGCCGCCGCTGCCCGCCCTGAGGCGAGCCCACCTCCCCCGAGTGCCGGGCGCTCTCGCGGTATGAAAAGTGCCTGTGCTGGTGGAAGCAAAAAGCGATTTGTTGCCGCCGGCCCCTCCTTCCAGCCCTCGGCATGACTGGCAACTGCTGGCTCCCGTTGGGAAGCGAAGATGGAGCCGCCTCCCCGCCGGAGCGGGGCTTGGGCGGGTGGGGTGTGTGTGTGTTTCCCTGACACCCCCGTTGGCATTGTGAGGTTTAGGTTCGTCAGCGCTCACCTCAACACTTTCTTCTCAGGAATGTTTACCTGGAGTTGACAACCTAACACTTACTTTATTGCTGCTCTTCGCTCTACAGACATTTTAGCCATATAAACTGCTTTCTATTCTTTTTCTCCCTTTAAAACTAGCAATTTCAGGCTTTTTTTTTCTTTTTTTGTTAATCTGTGGGAGTGGAAAATGGGAGGAAAAGCAAGGGATGCACGTGTGAACCATGCAAAACCCGTAAGCGCGTCAAGAAGAGTGTTCGGTATTGTATGGAGAAACGTAACTAAAAACAGAACCTAAAACCTGGCAATAGGGAGCCTGAATTTAGGAAAAGATGAGTGAAGCCTCTTTGCAGATCTTCATGAACTTCCTATCGTTCTTGAATTCAGAAGTAAGAAAAAGTGGGGCTCTAACAAGATCATGTCCCAATCCCCCCCCAGTTAAAGCCATTAGCACCTAAACCTGTGGTTACCTATCTGCCTCATCACCTTCTGAAATCTTAAAAGGTTTCTCATCTGTGTCATTGCACCTCTGAAGCGTTTAAATGAAGTAAAAGTTTACGCGTGTTTTGATGGAATTACTTGAAATAAACAGATTCCTGTGCATGAATAAACTCTGAAATATTTAATGTGTATTATACAAAATTAACAGTTTGATAGTTGAGGTACAAATGCAAAGGAAGCTGGCAGTTGTGTTAGCAGTCTGTAGTGGCCTGAAATACTGCTGTGGTGCTCTATCTCATCTGGCACCTCCGCTGCCAGCTTGCTTTTATGGAACATAAGGTGTGGTTATTACATAACATTAAAATATGTATAATAACAAAATAACTTCCTAATAGTCACTTTCTGGTGTTAAGAGAAGGAGGACTTAATCTGGAGTTGCTTGAATGGATGTGATTTTTATAACGTATTGAAGTATTATTAATGTGTTTTCAGGGACTCGTACAGCATCCTGTATCTGACTAAAAGAAAACTTGAAAGATTCATAGATCCCTTAAAATTCTCCTTGTGGCATTTCTCTGCCCTTTAGCCAACTTATCTCACTGACATACTTGCTCTGGATTGCAAATCCAAGTTGAAAAAGTTTTACATGTAGTACATTTTTTGTGCCAAATGCAACATAGAACAAACTCATTTTAAGGCAGTTAGTCCTCTTTCTTTCTGATATTCTGTTGTCATTATGGTGCGGAGGGTGAGGAAGAAGCAATTAAGAAAAACGCCTTTCTTTATGCTTTTGGTAAGCAGCAGTAGTGGGAAAGATGTAGCAGAAAAAGCATGTAGCATTCTGACTTAAGTCTCTGAATATCGCATATTTTTAACTCAAGCAGTCTGTCCCCTTAGGAAGTTTCTCATTTCAGAGCGCTAACGTGTTAATGGGTTTAGCAAATAATTTTAGTGTAAGTTGCAGAAAAGTCTGAGTTATTTACTAGTACTAGAGTTTGCACTAACTCAAACAGGAGAGAATCAGTAACTATGCACTGTTTGAAGATGCTGTCTTTAATTAGGAAGACACTACGAATTTATAGTTAAGTGCCATGCTGTAGGCCTGGCTTAGAACACCTCTGATATATTCTGTTGGTTCATTGATCATATTCTTTAGTAAAATCTATTGTATAAAACTAGTAGAATTCAGAAGAGTTCTCTGTGTTTCTGTGTACATCCCCCACTCCTGACCATCATGTTTAGGGAATTTCTTTTCAATGAAGGACGCTTGGGATACAGAAAGAGCTATTAAGTTATTAAAGTGTTAGCTAGTAAATTCTGAAACTGTGTCTTAGATGGGGTGAGTCTGTAGAAAGGTAAACTCTGGCACCTATAATATTTGGTGACAGAATTCAATAGGCAAATATCTGTCTTACCACAGACAGTAATTTAAGTGGTGTTCTGAAGGAGATCGGGAGGTATTTGCTAAACATTGTAAAAAATGTATTGGTAAGCCAGTTTCAGCAGCTAATGAGGATGATGGAAGTGAATGCATAATGTCAGGGCTGAATTTTATCATTTTTAAAGTTATGGAGTACACTATTTAAATTGCTTGTTGCTGTGACTAGCTAATTGAAATTATTTGGTTTTAGAAGAAACACTATACATTATTATTTTAATAAGCTGCTTTAGACTTGTTTTCTGCTTTTTTTTGGCCAATGCCATTTTACAGATCTAAAGATTACAGCTTTTTTCTTGGGAAGCTGATAGTCTGCTGGGTACTATCAGAAAGCTTTTCTGAAATTGGACTTCCTTAATTTAGCTTGTTCCTCATTAGTGTTCCTTGCATTGCATAAATAATATAAATGCATGGTAAGAACAGTTCTTGATTTTCTAACAGGTGTGTACACTTACAGAAAGAAATAGTGTTTAAGAGAAACAGTCAACTCTGCGTGAGATTTTGCAAGATGGTTTCATTATGTGGTCAGCGTCATCCCTTGAAATAAGTTTTGATTTTTGGAGCACAGCTGTGTTCTGCTGTTTGAAAATACTTTTGAAAGGCATAGTCTGTGTTAGGCATCGGAGTGGAGCAGCAGATGGACTGACAGGATGCATAAATATGCAGCACTATTGTATACTATTAACAGATATTGTCAGTATTGAACCTAAAAGCATAAGCATTGATTTCACCTGCACGTTTTGTTCGGTTGGTGCATTTGCTGTATCTTCCTTCCACAGTATTTCTTTTTGCCATCATAGCTGTCTGTTCATGAGGAAGTGTATCTGCTTTTATAACTTAGTTACATTAGTTATATATTTTTAACTCTCTCAAAGGTAGGTAATTAAATGCCAGTTAGTTTCTATCACAAAAAAGACTGTCAACACAAGATTAAGGACTGCAGTGAGTTGATACTGATCTGTAGTTTTTATTTTTTGCAGGGCTGAGGATGCAGATGCATCTGAGAAAAGTGTAAATGAAGAAAATGGTGAAGTATCAGAGGCAGACCAACCTCAGAACAAGCACAGCCGACACAAAAAAAAGAAACACAAACACCGAAGTAAACACAAGAAACATAAACATTCTTCAGAAGAAGATAAGGACAAAAAACATAAACACAGACACAAACATAAGAAACATAAACGGAAAGAGGTAGCTGATACCTCTGACAAGGAAGATGGACCAGCTAAAAGAACTAAAATTGATTTTTTAGCTCCTCTGGAAGACTTAGAGAAACAAAGAGCATTATTGAAAGCTGAACTTGAAAATGAACTAATGGAAGGAAAAGTCCAGTCTGGGATGGGATTAATACTACAAGGTTATGAGTCAGGATCTGAAGAAGAGGGAGAGATTAATGAAAAAGCGCGAAACGGGATGAGACCTGCAGCTAAGTCAAACACTAAGGGGAAATTGGAACCCATGGACAATAAAACTAGTTCCAAGAAAGGGAGTAAGAGTGAATCAAAAGAAAGGACTAGACACAGATCTGACAAAAAGAAAGGCAAGGTAGGAGTTGATGGAATCAAAGAGAAGATGACTAGAAGCAAGTCAAAAGAGAGAAGGAAATCCAAAAGCCCTTATAAGAGAAGTAAGTCTCAAGATCAGACAAGGAAATCTAGGTCTCCAATGCTTAAAAGGCGATCTCAGGAGAAAAACAGAAAGTCTAAATCTCCCCCAGAGGACAGAAATAAGGCTGATGATAAAAGTAAATCAAGAGATCGCAGAAAGTCTCCAGTTGTCAATGAAAACAAAAGCAGAGATCGTGGCAGAAAATCTAAATCTCCAACAGAACTAAGAAGCAAATCCAAAGATAGAAGATCACGGTCCAAAGATAGAAAACCTAGGAGATCAGAGACTGACAAAGAAAAAAAGCCAATTAAATCTCCTTCTAAAGATGCTTCTTCAGGGAAAGAGAACAGGTCCCCTAGACGACCTGGCCGTAGCCCAAAAGGAAGAAGCTTATCTCCCAAACAACGTGAAAAGTCAAGAAGAAGCAGATCCCCTCTCTTTAATGACCGTAGATCTAAACAGAGTAAATCCCCCTCTCGAACCCGGTCTCCGGTTAGAAGAGTGAGGAGTAGGTCTGCAGAAAGGAAAAGAAGAGAATCAGAAAGGAGGCGTCTGTCTTCTCCCAGGTAACTTAAAGGTGTCACGAACCATCACACAAATGCATTACAGAATGAACTATCTTCTGCTTCGGTGTTTATCACTTTGTTTTATTCTGAAAATAGCTATTAAAAATGGTAATCAGATTATGCATTATATTATGAGCTTATTTTGATTGTATTCAGTTTTTTAAAAATACTCCCCCCAGCTGTCAGACATGCAAATTCAGCTTTGGTTGTTGAAGTGCTGAGTTATTAGCTGCTCATACTGTTACTAGGAACTAGTTTTGTAGCTCAGGTTCTCCTTTTTGTCACTTGCTTGAATCCACAGTTTCACTTCTGTTTTGTTTCTTAGTTAATAGTTCCATTGCTTTCAGCAATTCCTGTGGAGTGAGTGTCCCCTCCACTCTTAGATACCAGTGTTGTCTAAAAGTGGGTAATTAGTCCCTTTTTCCCATCAAAAAACTGCCTGAATGATAGAGTCAGCAAGTATGAATCTAAGCAAATCTTGTACATCAAGATGTCCTCCTCTCATTTTTTTCTTTAAAATATTTAGTGGTTTTCATTTGCTAGAGCTATGGTAGCATTGCTTTGTTATTGATCTGTTGTATATCCCTACCATAATTTGCATACACTCAAAGGAGAAAGACTGAAATCTTTTTAATATGTTTTTGGTCTTGACATTTTTTGAAAAGACAATTTAGCCTATGAAAACAGTTACCTTGCAATTTAATATAAACCCTGAGACAATAATTACTAGCATCTCCTTCTCTGAAGCTGAGAAGGCCTGGATGGCAAGATCTCAAGCAGAGAAGAATATAAGTGTGTACCTTTTTGGAAGTTAATTCAGTAAACCTAAGAAATTCAACAGGCAGAGGAGTTCAGCGTTACTTTTGGATAATGAATAATTCAAAATGTTTTATTATTAGCTTCACCCACTCTGAGAATTGAGAACAGAGAAGTATGAATTTAAAACCATGTATTGGAACCACAGAGCTCTAGCTCAGTAAATAAGCACCGAGTAAATGTGAAAGTCTTTCTGCCTGCATCACTGAAGGTTACTCTGGTTTCAAGTATGGGGTATCTTCTACAGGCGCATTATCAGCTTATTAGTCTGTACTGCTGCTTAGCAATACTGCAGGTGCTTTGGAGGATGGCCTTAGTGGTGTTAACCAGATTAATCGAGTATTGGAAACACTAGCGTGTTTATCTGGCTGCTTTCTGGTGAATCAGGAATGTATCAGCACGACCACCAAGTTTCTTTGACGTAGTAGTTGATTTTTCTTCGTTAGCATTTTCCAAATGTCAGTTTTCATTTCTCTTGGGAGCTTACATTGCTGCCAGGTTGAATTAGTTGGCTAGATGCTATTCCAAGGAATGCACACGTCTAGAATTGTGCTATGAAATTCATACTTCTGTAACACTGCGGTGAGCAGTGTGTGACTGGGGGACTACTAAAATACTTTCTGCTGGAAGTGTTTGTGAATCAGCAGGAATAATCTTTCTTTGTGGGACACCCTGAACTAACTCCCAGCTATGTTAGAGTTGTAACTACCTGTAATTACTTAGGCTGCCAGAGAATTTCAGGAGCTTTAATGAAGTGTTTTGACTAAAAATTGCAAATAATTTTTATTTTTCATGTTTATTTCCAGTGTTCTAATCATGTAAGATACTTCTCAGGACTTTGACTGAAGTTACTTATATGACATTACTATGAATTCTTAATCAGCTTCTACTTTTTATCTCATACCTGTGATCTTTGAACTTGATTCAATATTTTACAGTTATTTTGATTGGATTTTGGCAGTATGACCATTTCATTAGCCAGGAAGCTTGGAACTGTTAGTTCATCCTGTGCCTTTTTTGGTAATACTATTCACAAGAACATAACGTAAATTAAATGGGTTAAAGGGTTCAGCCTGCACTGGCATTTGAGTCTACAGTAATTTCTTGTAGAAACTGCCAGTACTTCTGCATGTGTATAAATTTTTCTTCTGTCCCACTGTTTACTATTTTGCATCAGTTCTGTATGCCTGGTCATTATAGGTAGCTAAGATAACTGAAGCTGTTACAACATTCTCCAGACAAGCAAAAAACCATTACAGAATGGGTGGAATTAGTCTTCAGACCCAAGAGATTTTGTTCATTGATGAGAGAGAACACCTGAAATAACTCGTCCCAATTTGATTTATAAAAAAGGGGAGTGGGGGAGAGAAGAAATAGAGTGGCAGCATTTTCTTTGAACAGTGGCACGGAAATATTTTCCAAGAATTTCTGTTGCAGCCTCATTAGAATAGTTGTTAGATATTTTTAACTTCTGTCCTTTCCAATTTTTGATTGAAGTCTTGCTGTTGTGGAGTACAATTAAGCTTTTTAATGTACTTGTCCCATCAAGGATTTTTTTTTCTTGAGTAATTGTGAATTTGTATAGACAAGAATGAACACATTTTGAATAGTATATAGTGTCAGACCTTAATTATTTTTTTAATATGAGAAGGGTTAGCTTTCAGGTTAATTAGGAACAGTAGTTTTCAGCTGCTGCATTAGAATGTATGAAATGTTGAAGCCGTCCAGTTCTAGTGCCCCGATTGAAATAGACATTAAAATCATTGCTGCAGAGTAACATGGTCCTAAATTTCAATACTGTGTTGTAAAGTTGCTGAGAACATTCTCAAGGATTAGTTTTTGGGTTATATTTATTGTTTAAATACTGTTTCTGATAAACATGACAACAGGCCACTATTTATGTGAGACCTAAACACAAGCTTTATTTTAAAACCTCTCTTAACTTTATGGTCGTAATTACCAAGCTCTGTTTCCAGAGTTGTCCTGAACTAGACCTGTGTATGGGCACATCTTTCCCAAGGTGGGCAGTCAGCTCTGCAGCATATACTTACCAATTCCTCCCTCAGAAGCCCATCTGGTGGTCCCTCACCTGCAGTAAGATTTTTAAGTGAGCTGTTAGAGGGAACTGCAATTTTTTGTTTTCAGCTTGCTCCTGATTTCACTGCCATTCTCTTCTTCTGTTTCAAGAACGCGGACCAGAGATGATATTTTGTCTAGACGTGAAAGATCAAAAGATCTTAGCCCACCCAGTCGATGGTCCCCATCCAGAAGGAGGTCTCGGTCCCCCATTAGAAGGAGATCTCGTTCACCCCTTCGACGTAGCCGATCTCCAAGAAGGCGGAGTAGGTCTCCTCGGAGAAGGTAAAGGCACACTGCATTGTTTAAAATATATTTTGTAAAATATTACTAAAAGAATAAAGATTGCTTTCTTATGTGTAAAAAGCAGATGCATTTTTTTTGTCTACATTTATATATGTTAGCATAGTTGAATTCATTTTGTCCTCCATTAATTAATTTGTTTTCTTAATTGGAGACATTATATACCTTTATGTTTTATGAATAGGATTTCCTCCTTTACTTCAGAAACCAAACCAAACCCCCAAAAACCCAAACCCCTTTTATTGTTACCAGGGATAGAGGTCGAAGAAGTAGATCTCGCCTTCGAAGGAGGTCCAGGTCACGTGGTGGCCATAGACGTAGGAGCAGAAGCAAAGTTAAAGAAGACAAGTTTAAAGGTAGTCTTTCTGAGGGTATGAAAGCTGAACAGGAGTCTTCATCAGATGAAAAGTAAGAATTCATTTCTAACTTGCACTGATTATCTGAAAATACAGATCCACTGATACAGAGCATGCACTGATATTTGTCTTCATGGTGTAGTTTTGGGTTGTCACCTGAAACCTTAGTCACACTTTAGTACTTGTGATCCTGTCAAGTTACTGTTGGGATGATCTGAGAAACTTTGGCAGTATGAAAGAAATATCAAGGCCTGTTGGCTAGTGGGCAGACCTGAGGGGATGGTACGTTGTTCGGTTTCTAAATTCAACTTGATCAGTATCTTGTGAAAATATTTGTTCTGTTTCCTCAAGCTTATTGCTTGAGGAAAAACTCCAGCAGCTGAAAGGATTAATTGCCATCTGGAAATTGTTTTTATATTTTCTAAATATCTACTTAATCCAATTGCACAAGAGTATGCATCCTTAATTAAATTATCAAGGAAGAATGATGCTGGAATGAAAATGAACACATTTTTTTGTTGTTGTTTTTTTTCCTCTTTAAAAGCAGTTACTGTTAATTGTTTGCAGTTAAAAATAAAATACTCAAAGTCCCAATAAGATAGATAACAAGAGATAAATTTTCTGTGTGAGGAGATGTAAATGTACACCCTGGAATTTAATACACCTTTGCTTTCTGAGTCAGTTGAACAGCTGTTGTTTAATATATTGTGTGTTTTCTACACCAAAGAACTGCATTTGGTAAAACTCAGATAATCTTATGTTTATGATGTTATTTAAAAAGTGATTGTATTTTTATAGTCTTGAGGACTTTGATTTGGAAGAAGAGGATGAAGAAGCAGAGATAAGACAAAGAAGATTACAGCGGCAAGCAATTGTTCAGGTACACAGTTGTATTATGTGGGTTACAGAAACTGATTTTATGCTTTTATAAAAATCATGTAACGTTTTTTAAGACTGGAGCAACTCTTCTGTGAGTCATTTTTGTGCTGTGGTTAAACATTCTCTGATAGTTCTGTGACATGTTAAAAATGTTCAGTTGTCTTAATCTGTAGATTTTCTTAGCTGTATCATCAATATCATGTTAATTTAGCATTACATTACATATCACTTAACCTAACTGGTCAGTTTGTTTCAAGTAGTAGTTGCCCATTTTCAAAACTTCATAAAGCCATTGACATGGGTGCCCTCTTCTTGAAAATAGATAATGTGTTCAGTTACACGTGTGAGTTCCCATGAACAACTTATTCTTGGTAAGAAGGTAACAGTGACTGGTAATATGTCACTGAGACCCCTGAAAAGGAGCTGTTGCCACAGGGGCTGTAATTCTACAGCACAAATTGGGTGTCTTTTTTTAAAGTTGGGATTTGGCACACAGTTAGAACATAGTAAGCAGAATGCTGTAGCATCTTTACTTAAAATTTAGTTATAAAAACACTGCTTACTTCAAGCAGCACTAAAACTACTGTTCATCATTTGACTTTTATGCAAAGCCCATTGTAAAATTCTTCACTATTTGTGTGCCAGAATGATTTAGTAATAAATCTATTGGTACTGACATTTTGTCATGCACAACAAAATAGTTAATCTTCAATAAAAATAGCTTTCTACAGAAATGTAAAAGGACACACATGAATTTTTCAGTCTTTTTTAATGATCTGGGCTGTGGTGCTTGTAGCAAAATGAGTTTTCAAAAGCCGTATCCCATTCTGCAAATAAACTGTTGTCATTAGAGATGTAGATAATTGTGAAAGCAAAGATTAAGATTTAGCAGAAACCATTGAAAGAGTGAGTATAAAAGTGTTTACATTGTGATAAGCTGTGATGATGAGATTAATAATTACATTTTTTTTTAGAAATACAAAGGCCAGACAGAAGACAGTAATATATCTGTGCCATCTGAACCAAGCAGCCCTCAAAGTAGTACCCGTAGTCGCTCAAATTCACCCGATGACATCCTAGAAAGAGTAGCTGCTGATGTTAAAGAGTACGAACGGGAGAATGTGGACACATTTGAGGCATCAGTAAAAGCCAAGCACAACCTCATGACAGTTGAACAGAACAATGGTAAGAATCTGAAATCTCACTGCATAGTGCAATTTATGAAAGCCCAACTCTTAAGCAGAGCACTTCAAAAGAGGCATTTTGCTTAGGTTCCTTACATACTTCCAGACTTGGAAGTACATTGACTTTTTGGTCAAAATTTGAGAATGTTTCCATGAATATTATGGTACTTAAAACATAACATAGAATAAAGCTTGCATGTTGAGGAGGATGATATGAATGGAACATGTTGTCTTTTTTCTAATAACTCTTAACAATTCATACTATAAATTTGGAAAAGCAAATAATGATGTCTGTCTTTAGAGTTAAGAATCACCCTTTTTAACTTCCAATTTTTTTTTTTTTTTCACATATGCATGTTGTTTTCTTAGAAGCTTAATATAGTCATAGTCTTTATTTTGGGGTGGATTGGAAACTATGCCCCTTATGTCCCTTTTCTTCATTGGTCAAAGCCACTGTGTTAGAAGAATGTAGGTGGGTCTGTAGTAATTTAGAATGATGAAGGCTTTTGAGAGTCATTGCTATTAGTCCATTTTGGTGGCATAACTTGTTAATGAAGAAATGTCTATTTCCTCCTCTACCTCTCTGCACATAATCTGTTGTAAAACAACAATGAAATTAAATACATCTTGATACGAAACCTGCCTGGTGCCTGCCACAGCAGAAGGAATGTAGAGCATCTCCCAGTGCTCTCTGTAATACTGAAAATCTGCTTTTTTTAATTTTATTTTTTTTTTGTCTTTTGAAAATGGATTACTGTACATCTTCCAAGTAGTCAAAAAGTGTGGCTAGCTGCTGTGTGGACATACGTGAGCTAGTTTTAACTACTTCAGTTTCTCTTTAATTGTAACAGCGTGCTGTTTAACAAGGGCTGTGAAACCTGCCCAACCCCTCAGGAAATGGTTGGACAGTTGGCTTGTATTTCATGTCAGGCGCTAGATGTATCCTTGGGGGCTAAATATGCTCTCTTCTAGCAGATGCTTCTCTTTGAAGTAATAAAGCTGCATCTCTTTGGGACTGGTGTACTGCTCTGTAGTTTGTCCTGGTGTTCCCTTGAGCAGTATGTTTTCAGGTTGTTCTCCTGCAGTGTAGGTAGAAAGCACCATCTTATGCACTTTTCCTTTATTTGCATACCACAAGTTTAGACTTTGTTTTCTTATGTGTAAATTACAATATCTTTCCTTTTTTTGTCAGAGGCATGTACTGCTTTCTAATTTTGTCCACTAAAGTATGTGAAAATATAACTGTTAACTACGTAGACTTTTCTAAGATATGAAAAAGGTTTGTTACACTCAAATCTGGGAATTTTCATATGTTAGTAGGATTCTGGGTTGGAGATGGCTATAACAACAGATGGAAGTAGTGGATCATCTTTTTTTGTAAGAGCCAATTTTTATTTATATCCTGACCTCATATAGAGGCAGGATAGTGAGTTGCTAAGGAACGAGTTAATAACTCATTGTAGCCCAGTGCCAAGTGTGAGTAAGTGGAACTAGAAAGAAAATTTGAGGAAGTTGCTGGAAGGGTCTATATCTTAAATGAGTGGTGTAACCTGTCTCCCCATAGTGCCAGGTGACAGGTCTATACCTTGAAACAAGTGTTAGCATGATGGATGAGAGTTTTTGACGCTGTCAGAAGATTTAAATCTAGTTATTTTGTATGAAAGTGGTTGGCTATATGCAACATGAGAACTGAAGAATCTGAGGTTAACTGTTAATTTTTCTCCATTGCTTAATACTCTAGAGGGTTTGTCTGTGATTTAATGTGGTCATGAAGGGATGCTACCACAATGTGTGTTATGAAATAGTTTGAAGTTCACTTGCTTTCACTAACGCATACTTAATTTATATTTCTTTGCATTTATTTTATCAACAAAGTAAAATGTCTTTGGGACTTCAAAGATGATTAAAAGGTGAGAAAGGGATAATCTTGCCCATATTAAAAATGTTTCTCTTAAACAAAATAGTTAACATTATCTAAAAGCTACATGAGGTCTTTTTTGACAGGGTTGAAGAAAACACTTTCAAAAAAACCCACCTTTTGGGCTTTACAACTTTGGTGTACAGTAAAACACCCTTTGATTAGCAGAAAAGCCTGAACTTGTATATCGAAAACATGTCTGTATTTTTTTATATATACACACAGTCATTTTATATTTTTTTTTATACATACGTAGGGATTATACATCTACTTTTTGCTTTCTGCTGTGTGAATGATTTGAAAGCTATTATACTTATTTTTCAAGGAGGTGTAAATTTTTGAGTGCTTTGAAGAACTTGGCCAATCTGAGTTTTATATTTCTAGAATGTAAAATTGCATTTGTTACAAACATTAGTAGAGCTACCTGTTTGCCAGGTATTGCCTTGTAAAGGCAGCAAGTCACGAATTATACTGGTAACAGAGCTATTAGTTTGTTGTCTTTTGCATGTTGAGTAATCTAAATTTTATTTTAAGGTTCAGCTCAGAAGAAACTGCTAGCTCCTGATATGTTCACAGAATCAGATGATATGTTCGCTGCATACTTTGATGTAGGTAAATCTTGGAAATTAAATGTATGATTTTTTTGCTTGATTTTTGTTAGAGAGTCACTGTTACTTGAGGTTTGTAGGAACTTTGATTTGTAAAAGCATGTTTAACTGAGCGGATAATATGTTCTGAATCTTTTGATCAGCTAAAACAAAATAGTTCTTAATATTTCAGTGAAAGAAAACCTGCTGAAATTAGTGGGAGTTTTGTCAGAGTAAGCAATTGGGGAATTCACCTGCTATTTGAATAGGACCTATAACAACACATGGTGACAAACCTTTTTGTAAGTTAAGCTTTACATTAATGTTACCATGCTGCACTGTTCTAAATACTTGCTTTTTTCAGAAGTTCATGTATGGTTAATGAAAATGTGTCCATGTAAGGTATTTTAATTTGCTAACGAGGCTGTGTTGGATTAATGTGGTTTGTTTGGTGGTTAGGGTTGGGTTTGTTTGGATGAAGAGACACATTTCCTGTTTTCACTTTGGCGCTGTTCCAGCAGCTTTTCACTAAATGTGCTGAAGTGGCCTGCAGATCTTGGCAGTCCAGTAACTAGTTTTGAGACTTTACGTGCCATTTTCTGTAAATCTACTTCATTGCTGATGCACAACATTGAGAAATAGGTCAAGTTAACAACTTTCTTCTTAACTTAGAAATTCTCCAGTTAATTTTCATTTATGGCAGACACAGTCTATTAGTTATGACAGAAGCACTGGTGACAAAAGGCTGCTGTGTCACTCTAGTAACACAGGTAATACTAATTAAAAAAAAAAAGTCAAACCCCTGGGAAAAGATAAATACTTGAAGGACAGTGTGCGTGGGGGGGTGCTTTTAAAATTTTGAAAATTACAAGTAGGGATTTAAATGGCTTGTGAGCAGTTTCCCCTTCCAGGAACTGTTGTTCATTGAAGATACTCTTTACTACTCATAGATTTGAATTTGTGATAATCTATTGCCAGATCTGTTAAGAGATGTCAACAGCAATTGTAATCATCTTATGATTCTAAGTTTAATAGTATGAAATCAGTGAAGTGACCTTGAATGAGCAGAAATTCAAGGCTTAAACTGTTACATTTTCCCCACAAATTGCTGTTTTACTACAAGCATACTGTGTGTAAGAAGTCTTATTCACATGGTCCAAAATGTGCATTCTAACATGACTGGTATAAATTCCTTGTGGGTGTTTATTGAAACTTTGCCCATTTATGTTTAATAATAGTTCTACTGGTTGTTGCCGTTCTCTTTCCTTGCATCAGTCTTTAGATACCAGTATGCACATATCATTTGGTGTTCAGTAGTTTATCTCTCCTACAAGATAAGCGTGTTTGTGTGGAGAGGAGAAGTGTTTCAGAAGGGAAAAAGGGGGGTTGGTAAGGAAACATCAAGGGAAAACACAGAGCACGCAAGCAAAGCTGTTACTTTCCTTTTTATTACAGAGTGCTCGTCTAAGGGCTGCTGGGTTTGGAAAAGACTTCAAAGAAAACCCCAATCTCAGGGATAACTGGACTGATGCAGAAGGCTATTACCGTAAGTTGTATTTGTTGCTTTGCTGGAAGGAGGGTGCTGAATGGAAAAAGATCCTCATGTGAAAGTACTGAAACATAACTCTAATGTAAATGTGCCGCAGTGCCCTCGCTGAGTGTGTAATGTAGTGGATGAAATGAGCATTCAGGCTTTAACCTCAGTTATGAAAAGGCTCCAGGCTTACAGTTTGTTCCCCCTAATTTCCACAGAGCTAAGTGATACAAAACATTGTGTGCTATGAAGTTCAGCAATTACACCTTTTAGCCTGTTTTTCTGAATTATACAGAACAGTTTATTTTTCATAGAAAGTTTTGTTTTGTATGTCACTCATAACTCTTTAAATTGCTTGATTTCATCCCTCAGGTGTTAATATAGGTGAAGTTCTAGATAAACGTTACAATGTCTATGGTTACACTGGTCAGGGAGTCTTCAGTAACGTAGTGCGAGCCAGGGACATGGCAAGAGCAAACCAAGAAGTAGCGGTTAAAATCATCAGGAACAATGAACTTATGTAAGTAATGTTTTTGTTTAATAATAATAAAGCATATGTGACAGTTGGAAGTTTTTCATGACATGATTTGAATCTCCCTTTGTTTCAAGTGAAGTAACAGATTACAGCTGTGATTCCTGCCTTTTCTGCTAATATGAGCCAGATAATGGGAAGCGCTTGAGGACTATGTATCCACACTTCTTTACAGCTATCACAGGAGAAGGGTACTTGCATTTTCATCAGGCACTTTCTCATTTGCAGGGAACAGTGGTAGCAAGAAACAAGGTTGCAGTTAATTACGAGGCCTGCCCAGCCCTAAATTTTTTGAGATGGGAATCGTGGACTGTAAAAATTATGTCTTGGTGGACCAAATCGATTTGGCAGGCTGTGGGTTGGATCTTAATTGGTCATCTGCAACTTACAAAAAGGCCTCCATAAATTAACTATTTCTGTATGTTCTCTATGTGTTTGCATGTATATAAGATATATAAAAAGGGATAGGACTCTCCCTGTTGGAATAAAAAACAATTTGGAGGTCTTTCAGAGTGAGTGAGCATTAACAAGTGTGATCTATTAAACTACAATATGTGAGGACTTGTCTATAATATTTATTTTCAATACTGCTGCAGTATTTCTACAGTTGTTTTATGTCCTCGTTGATTAAAGACAATCTAAATGAAAATCTTTTCCATGCATTTTACCTTGGAAGTTTTAAAAGTTGTCTTGCTGTGTGTGTAACTGGGTTATTTTGAGTTATATGAACAGGTATCTAGAAAAGTTTCTTTAAAAAAAAAAGTGGGGGGAGGAGCATGATAAGCTATTTCAGTTTGGGTGAACTCTAGAGTGAGTTTAGCTTAAAACTTTTTTTTTAATAATGTACATGGTTAAGTACTTTTTAAAAAAAGTAAACGTCTCGAGTGTTGTTTGAAACTGAAGTGTTGTGTTACAGGAGGGAATCTGATTTTAGCTTTACCTGCAACCGGGAGGGAGGAGGAAAGGATAAGCAGGTTACAAAGACACAGTGAAGATCAAAGAATGAAATGAACTTGCCCAAAGTGTAGACACTGACAGCAAAGCACTGCTGTGATTTTTTAAAGCCGTGGTACATTAAGTAATGACGAGACACTTCTCATTTCCTGATAATTATAACCACGCAAGTGAATGTCTAGACTACAAATAAGTATTAGAATGTTATTGATTTTGCTTTCTAATAGTATTTCTTTGTTTTCAGGCAAAAAACTGGCTTAAAAGAACTGGAATTTTTGAAGAAGCTGAATGATGCAGATCCTGATGACAAGTTTCATTGTCTACGGTTGTTCAGGCATTTCTACCACAAACAACATCTTTGTCTGGTGTTTGAGCCACTCAGGTAAGATGACAAATGTTAGGGATTCTCTGTACAAAGTAAAGTACTATTGAGTGAGATTTTCCATTTTTGGCTGTTGTTGTGATACCTTGTTCTATAGCCAAGATTCAAGAATGCAAAGAACTTTTAAAAAAAAATTATATCTGGAGGCAGAAATCCACAGACTAATGAACTCTTTCTGATTTATTTAAAGCATCATTGTGAACTTCCTGCCTGGATGATGTTTGAAACAAAATAATGTATTCTTAAAGGTGGTTCATCTCACCAGTACTGCTCTTAATGTTTTATTTTGGGGGGGTGTGTCACAGTATTTTTATTAGTTTTTATTATTTTAAGGGTTTGGGTAAAGAATGCATTCTCAGAGAGGTTCAGCAAATGCTCTGTGTTCTGAGAGGAGTACAGATGTAACAACAGTCTAAGGAAGAAAATTGTTACAGTGCTTTCTTTGCATGCTCACATTTTATTTAAATCCTTAGGCTCTTCTGACAGGTTAATTGTAGGCACTGTTTTATGACAGATCTGGATATACTAATTGCCTTAGTTCCCATTCCTGCTTAGAGACATCAGTTGTTCGTATCCCAAGTTTCCTGTGTACGTCATATTTTAATTTTTGCCATATTTGAGGTGAAGATAAGTTATACACTGAAGCAACACAAGTTTTATGAAATTGCTATTATATTTTCATTAATAAACCATCCAACAAATTATTTTCTTGTGCTGCACTATCTCTTGATAACACACTTGTACATTATTTATATGCAGTAATGGTTTTGTCCTGGAACTGTGGTGTTTTTGTTGGCTAAGTCATCAAAAAATCACTTCCTTAACTTGTTTCTTCTGCGTACTTCCTTTTTTATTATTTCTTCAGAAAACGAGTATAAAGACGGTACGGTTGTTAAGAAAAATGCTGTTCATGTGCAAATAAAGCCTCTCAAATTAATCTTGATCAAAATATATTCTGAACTAAGTAAGTCTGGTCTAGTAAGTAATTATACAGTATAGGATAGATCTGATTGACCAGCATTTTTGTTTCATTGCTGTAGCAGTATGTGTGTTAACTTGAATGCTGCTTTTCTCCAAAAATTTGTAAAGCTCACTGGTTTCCTCAAGTTTGTCTTACAGTTTAGGAGGTCAGTATATTTTTCTTTAACCTCTTTTTGATTCTTTCCCTTTCTTTCTTTAATAGTATGAATTTACGAGAAGTGTTGAAAAAGTATGGGAAAGATGTTGGACTCCATATTAAAGCTGTGCGTTCCTACAGCCAGCAGTTGTTCCTGGCTTTAAAACTGCTTAAAAGGTGCAATATCCTACACGCAGATATTAAACCAGATAATATTTTGGTAAGTGATATATAATTGAAACTTACTTTACATAGTCTATAGTGTAAAATTAAGTATTTGAAATTAATACTCTGGTAATTTAAGTGAAGTCAAAATTTACTGTAACTGAAAATGTTAGTGGTTTATGTTTTGATATAAATAATAAATACAATACAGCATCTGAACAAAATCTTATTTAGTGCTGTCGTTCTCAAACAAACCTGCATCCACTTGTATCTGTTTAGAAAGCTGATCTTCCAAAGGAAAGCGGTATCCTCTCTTAGGAGAAGTCTTGTGACTTTTTCCGTCAGTAGTTGAAAAACATTCTTGCTTTCTGCAAAATGGAAGTAGGTTGGTTGAGTCTGGATGGAGATTTTGTTTATGTGAATGAGAGAATGGGGAAAAGTCCTTAATGCCCTTTTTTTTCCCCTTTTCTGTTTCCATTAAACATTCTGGTTAGTAGAGAGTGAGAGTGACATCAGAGGTATCAAACATGTTTCCTTTGTTTTTCTTGGTGGTCATCTATGTGACAAACTCAGATTTTTATTTTATTTAAAATATTCTTGCCATCACAGCAGTAAAATGTACTATGTAAGCATGAGTTTTGTGAATAGCATGCTGGGTTATGAGTGGTACGCTGGATACTAGTGTTGGAAGTCTAAAGTGATACAATTTCAGTATCTGGAACGAAATCCAGGTCCACCAAGGATATTTTGGTCAGGGAAAAGCATGTGAAACTTGACGGGTTTTGTATTTTGTAGGATCTGAAGGCATTAACTATCAGTTCCAATTTAAGAAGGTTTTACAGTTTCCTTAAAATACAGAGAGGAAGGATTGAAATACGGGAAGAACTTCTAATTTAAAAGCTGAATGTTTTTCTTATCTCCGACTTAAATGTGGTGTTACTTTCAGAGCACTATTGGTAATCCTGTCTGCAATGGTGCTAATGGATATTTATGTTTAACTTTCAGGTGAATGAGTCTAAAACAATATTAAAGCTTTGCGATTTTGGATCAGCTTCACATGTTGCTGATAATGATATCACACCGTATCTAGTCAGTAGATTTTATCGTGCTCCAGAAATCAGTAAGTACCATTTGCTTGGCTACATCTGTCTTAAGCAATAGCAGGATATACCAGTAGTAGCAAATGAGAATTTGACTTGAATTTACTCTCTGTTTGGTCTTAGCAAAACATCACGCTGGAAATATGATGGCAGTCAAAAATTCAGACTTTGAAAGCATGCTTGTGTGACTCTTCATGTATGTTGGTGGTCAGCTCAGTGAGGACAGGGAGAAGTCATTCTGATTGGTTATAGTTATGTTTTAATTTAGAGGTATTGTTCTGACTTCTTGTTTTTTACTAACTTAATTCATGCTGATGAGTTTGGGTATTAGGTAAACACCTCCCTTCCTAAATTAGGGATACTGTAAAAGGTGAAAGGCTTGCATCCTCCTTTTTTTATCACTACTCATTCCTAAGAGGAGGAGCACCAATATAGTTTACAAATCATATTTTTTTTTCCTCTAATTTTTTCATCGTTTAAGGCTCCCTTTCTGGAATTAACTGGAATTGCTCTGTTTCAGTTATAGGAAAAATCTATGACTATGGTATAGATATGTGGTCTGTAGGCTGCACGTTATATGAACTTTATACAGGAAAAATACTCTTTCCTGGCAAAACCAATAACCATATGTTGAAACTAGCCATGGATCTCAAAGGAAAGATGCCAAACAAGGTAAGAAAAATACGTATATTATTTTTAATTGGTATGTGAAATGGCTGTAATGAATAGTAGAACAGACTTTCTTTTTTCTCCCTGAATTCTGTTTCTTATCATATGCATCTTCTCTTAACAGCAAGTAAATATCAGACATCATTCTGACTGTGTAATTTATATTGATTTAAAATCTTATGAAGTGAAAGTGTACAGCTTCTTTTTCATAGACTAAGTATAAAGTGAAAGCAGAAACCTTCTAAGCACTGACCTGAAAAAAAATACGTAAGTCAATGGAAGATACTGTCTCCTTCTTCAAGTGGTTTGAACTGTATTTTTTTTATTCAACGTAGACATTTCTTATGTCCTTCTGATATATTTTTCACTAGTATTAAATTATTCATGTTGCAATAAGTTGGTAGACACTGATGCTAATTCTGGAATTTGTAAGACACAGAGAAGTTACCTGAAACTTGTGCCTCTCCTTTATTTTCCAGATGATTCGAAAAGGTGTGTTCAAAGATCAGCACTTTGATCAAAATCTCAACTTTATGTATATAGAAGTTGATAAAGTGACAGAAAGGGTAAGTCCTTAATGTCTCAACTACCTATTAGGTTTTTCCAAGCTTTGCTACTATTGTGGTCTTTCAAACGTATCTTGATGTCTTAATTAAAAATAAGATCTTTATAAACCTTTAGAGTGTCCTTTGGCAGCAGTATGGACAAGTTACAGAGTTATAAACTGGCAACCTGCAGAGAAGTTGCTGCTGAAGCTCTGTAGAATGGATTAGTGGGATTGTGCATTACTTCTGTTCTACAAGGTTGCCATTTTTGTATTTGTAGGAGAAAGTTACTGTCATGAGCACCATTAATCCAACCAAGGACCTGTTAGCAGACTTGATTGGGTGCCAACGACTCCCTGAAGACCAGCGTAAAAAAGTACACCAGTTGAAGGACTTGTTGGACCAGATTCTAATGTTAGACCCAGCTAAACGGATTAGCATCAACCAGGCTCTGCAGCACGCCTTCATCCAGGAAAAAATTTAAACCAGATGAAGAAGTTCAAAGGGTTTGAGTAATTAAGATACAAAGACTGAAGAAATTTCACAGCAGTTATTAATGTATATAAACATAAATATTTCCCCTGCAAAGTTGAGGAAGAAATGATACATTTGAATTAACATCAAGGCTGATATTTCTTTTAGAAATGTTAGAGTAATTCTGTTTTGTGTCCTATGTGAAAATTTTCACTGTAGAACTGTTTTAATTGCCAAGACTGCACAGAAGTACAATGCTAATGTATATGGTTGCAGTTCGTATATATTATAAAAGGAAAAAAAAATCATCTGTTATAAAAAAAAAAGGAAAAAAAAAAAGAAAAAAAAAAAAAAGAGCAGTAATACTGGGTGGTTGATTTGTTTTTAGCAGACTTGGCTTCATTTTTGTCTTTAAAAAATGGCCAGCATAAATGCTGTTTATATTCACATTTTCCTAGGTGTGTGTGTGCAGGCCACAGCAGCATGCCCTTGGTGTAGTCAGTGCCGAAGGGGGTCTGTTCCTTCTTGAGCCTGCCCGCAGGGATGGTCTCCTCTTTTAAAGCAGGTTGTGTACAACTTTCAGTACACTGAAGGTAAGCTAACCCATCAACATCACCGGTGTTTAAGCTGTTATTTTACTGGAACAACTGACAAATGAGAGACAATAGCATTGTGGCAGAATTCCCTGCATGTTTGATAAATGATCTTGTTTTCTTTTCTGGCATTGCAACCGTGGCATAGTTAACAACTTCTGTTCTGTTCATCACATTTACGATTTTGAGAGTGCGCACTTGATGGATAGAGCGCCTTCAGTGTACTGTTTCTTATTACTTTACTTTTTTTTAATCGACTTGCTATAGACTTTGTATACATTTTGTTAAATACAATTCACTATGACATAGAACCAATACTTAAAAGAAGAGTTTTCATTTAGTAATTACCTATGTTGGGATCTCATTCGAAAGACCTTATATCTAAAGGATAGCTAGAACAACACAATGAAATTTTTAACTATTTGTATGTCATTTTGAAAGTGTACTGCTTTATGCTAAAAGTGTTTCATTTGTTCATCGTTCTCATTATTTGTGATCATGTTGTCTTTCAATACAGGCATAAACCTTCCACTCTTGAACAAAGCAGCTGCTTTTTAAAAGCGGTAATTGCTTCTTTACCTTTTATTTCTTTTGTAAATGAAGCTTTTCTTTAAGAAATGTGACTTTAAAGTGTTGTCTCTTGCATAAAACAGTTGACACTTACTTATTGTAAAGTGAAGATTGTTCTGCTGCATGTAAAGTGGACCATGCAGATTTCTGTATGTTTTCAGTATGCATCATTAGATAATAAAGTCTTTTGTGAACAAGGCATTTGTAGCCATTTTTAAAAGAATCTGTCTTCAGTGATGGTAAATCAGGTAATTCATAAGAACCACCCCTGCCTTTCCTATTAATCATTTAATTAAAGGGATTATTAAATGTTATGATCTTTGGGAGAGCTATAGGCTATGTTAATTAGATATATAATTGCCACTGCTTAAACAAAAGCAAAGCAAAAAGCCCTACAGATACTGTCTGTCTGCTTTCATTGTAATGAAATTATTCCTGTAGGACATGGCATTAAATTCAGGCTTTAACTAATGTTTGTGCTGTTTTTCTCACTTTTCCTTTTGATGGTGCTGAAAGAGAAAAAGGAAAGCGAGTCACAGGCCACTCAACGCCTACTCCATGGGTCTGATTTGCTGAGACACCAACTTCACCTTCCTAACAAGGTTATTTCTGACAGCATGTGTAGATAAACATTTAGCAACAAGTTAAAAACAGCTTGAAACATTTGAGTCGGTTATACAGCGTGAGGAAACCAGACTCAAACTTCTCAGGTCCATACTGCTGGTTTAATGTTCTCTTTGGCAATATTAAGACGTTCATCTTTTCATTTATTAATATATTCTGAAAAGCTGTGAAAACCCCACTGGTTTCACATACTTTATACTACTTCTTTGAACTAAGAAGGGTTTTTGCATCCGTCTAGGTACGTAATGGCAACAGTCATGCACTCTTAGTGCACTCAAGAATGGAAAAATGACACAAAGCAGTCAATTCTGCTGGTGGGGAATACCCCACCGAGGAGATGTAATGAACTAACTACGAAAACAAGCAGGAGATGGGTGGTTTTGTATGCCTATTTGGAACCTTCAGCCTGTCTCTTTTCAATTAATATTGTAGAATTCTTGATAAAAAGCAATCCCTCCTTATTTCCACATATTAAGGTATCTTGCTCATACAGGGAATTAAAAATGAAATAGCTTTCATATTTAATGAAATAGTAGTTGCTTGCTAGCTAAATACAGAAAGTAACTTGCACTTTTACAGCGCAGGCAGCATTTCTGAGGGCAGGTTTACACAGATGTAGCAATAGCTTATTCTTTCTGTTGCTTTGTGCTTTGTTCTTAAAATAGGAGTAGAAAACAATGAAATGAGTTGGTGATACAGAAACAAAGCAGTAGAAAAAGATGCCCCTTAATGCCTACAGAACTGTTTTAAGCTATTCTGGAGAAGCATAAAGTTGCTCGTTTACTTGTTCTTTGTGTTGTAGGTGCAGCTCAAAAGAAGATGATGGCTACCAGAAGACATGAACTAAGGTTTCTGTCCTATAAAAGATATGAAAAATACTCTTCGTGTAGTTCTGTCTTAATCTTTTGGTTTCCAGCATTCCAATTTAGAATTGGTTAGCACTGCTGCAGCACTGATAATTCCTGAAGCACGCTTACTGTATTAGAATTTGTTACACAGATGTGCTTGTTTCATTTCTGACTGAAGATTTATTTTTTTTTTATTGTGAATAAGTGTAGGTAAATAAACATTACTGTTTAAATGCAGTTTTCTTAAACTGATAGAATGATCAGTACAAAACCTGTGAAATTTAGGGGGAAATCTGCTGTTCGATTTGGTTAAAATACATGTGTTTTAACTAGTAAATATTTGAGCTGATGATACACTGGTTTTTTTCTTAACTTCAGCAGGTTCATTATTTTAATTGTCAGACTTTATTGTTGATGCAGAGAAGCTGATGGGTTATTCCAAACAAGTGGATTTCAGTCCTCCATCCAGTATCAGCTTCAGCTCATACTTCTTGTTGGCAGCAATAGAAAAATCTTTAGTTCTGGCTTCAAAAGCCTCTGGAATTGAGGACTTTTTGACACTGTTAAGGATCCTCTCCAGTTTTAGGCAGTACCTGTCCCTGTGCCTGTGGTCTCTGAGGAGAGCAGAGCAGCTGCTGGTGCCACTGCAGTCAGCCCAGTTCCAATGGTGGCAGCTTGGTGCAGAGTTTTCGTGTTGAACTATTTCTCAGCTGATCTAAGAGGGAGGATAATTTATCTTTTCCTCCTGTACATGAAGATGTATCTTCACCTGAGGTCCCACATACAGAAAGTCTGGCCAAGCATTCAGTATAAAACAGATACCAGCCCTAAGCAGTTAGAACATTTTTTTCTTACCTTGGCATGTAGGACTATAATTTAAAAATTTAAAACTGTTTTAAGAGTTTCTGATAGAATATAATGATTCCCTTAAAACCTCTTTAACAATACTTTATCTCCATACATAGGGTAAGTGGCATTAAACCTCTGAAGAACCTTTATGTGTATATTGACCTGTACACAGAAGGCAAACTGGTCTGTGACACTGCTGGAGATCTTCTACAGTATGTGTAAAACTGTAACTGGGGTGGAGGACACTGGGAAGTGGCAGTTGCTTGAAATTAATAAAGTATGCTTAAAACTGACTTGCATCCTGTCTTCTGTTGTGTTTACAAATGTCATACAGCACAGCTGCTAAGTAGGATTTCTACATACACTAAAAATTAGCCTAGTTCTTTGAGTGGGGTTGTCTGCTTACGTAGCAGAGGTGTTAAAGAACCTCTGGAAACCTCTTCCTGAATATGTGTAAAATGGAGTTGTTTTCTTTTGCTAAGTTGCCTCTGCCCTGGTTTTGGAAGCCCTCTCTGTGCCAAAGAATTCATGTGCATTTCACTTCGATTTTCCCCATGCCTTTTTTTCCCCTTTTCTAGGGAGGTAACGAGCCCATACCAGTTAGGGAATGGAGGAATTGCATTGTTACAGTGAAGGCAAGGCAGATACATTTATAGATTAAACTCTATAAGAAAATAAATTGAGGCTAGTCAAATGGGAGAAGCAGCGTGGTGAAGTGGGATGGAGTGTGTGTTTTCATTTCTTAACTTGTGAATTATGTATCAAATTATTACTAGTGTATTCATTATACTCATTATGTGGGTACAGAAGTGAGACTACACACAGCTCCTAGGCTTTCACATCTTAGTTTAAACTTGTGACAAATGATTACTTTCTCTGAATGAAAAACTTGTCCCTTCCTGCTGTGATACACCTTTTGAATTCTTCCTTGTCTCAGTTATTTCCTCATAAACAGTTTTGATGATTGTGGCCCATACCTTCCTATAAAGTAGGTACGAGCTAATTATTCATAAAATAGTTAAAATATGTGAAGAATATTTACAAAGATTCAGTGTTCAGTTTCAGTTAATGAGAAATAATGTAAAGCTCCTTATGGGCATGTAGAAATAAATAGGTCATAACCCAGAAAGTAGATACTGATACAGGCAGCCTCTACTTACAGCTGTTTGTGGTTCTGTCTTAAAAGTGTTACTTTTCAAGGGAGCGTAACAAGTGTGGCTTTGTGTTCTCCTAAAAGGGAAGTGGGAGGGGGTAAGTGAGGACAACCAGAGCACACCCTGTTAGAGGAATGGGACTGATGGTTGCTACCAAGAGAAATGAGCAAAGAAAGTCTGTGTGGCTTTAAACGGAAAGGTGGAGTTGGTCAAGGAGGTTACTGGGCACAAGGAATGAGTCCTGCGGGCTGCTGGGAACTGCAGTGATGTAACGGGGGCCAGCAGCTTGTATTGAACAGGTTACACAGAGGCTGTGCAATTCCCATCCTTGGAGGCAGCTGGCACTGAACAAGATGTGATGCCAAGCAGCCTAATTTACCTCTGCAGCTGGGCCGGCCGTGAGACCAGGTGACCTGTGGAATAGAGACTGGAGAGGACTGCTGTCATCTGGGTTGGGTTTTTTCTGTCCTTTGTAAAAGTTCGCTTACTGGCAGCATCGATTTCTATGCTAAGTTCCTTGCTATGACTGAGGTTTTGGTTCTAAAGTACTAAAAATATTTAACTCTTATCCCTTCCTAAGTCCCATACCTCACTGTTACCATAATTCCTGCTCCATGTATAAAAACCTCAATTGGAATGAATGGGGGAACATTCCTGCAACTGATGGAAGTCAAGCTGAACTCCAGCAAAGAGTGGCACTGAACACATTACAAGAAGGAGCAGCAAAACCAATATTCATGGGGTTTGACAAAAACAAGTTTCTTCTGCAAATACTGTTGACAGTGGCTTTGAGCTGTCACAATCACCAAGCTGTGAATTTATCTATATTTGTTTTGCTCCTAAACCATGTTCTCACATGAGGAAGCTGAATTTCATATGCTACCTATGAAAGGAGCTTTACCTTACCTGACTACACCTAGAGCTCAGACTATCTCTATGTTAAAATAAAGCTCATCCTAAAAACTATCTGGGTGAGATACTCGGCGTAGAACAGCCCCACATTTGGGCTGCAGTCTTTCCATGCGCAAATAAAGCCATGCTGACCTTCACACCATGCTTACTCGTGTACCTGCTAGGCATCTGGAAAGGTAACACACAGAATTCTATACACGTTTTTACAGAATTTCGTCTGGATTTAATATCCAGACATGAAGCCAGCTGGCTACATCCCTTAAAGGCACCATTCCCTTCGACCTCTAGTGAAGATTAAATAAATCTGGCAGAGCAAATTCAGCTGTGGAGCTCCCTGCCTCTTCTGCAGAATAGAATATCATCACAGAATCATTTTGGTTGGAAGAGACCTCTAAGATCATCAAGTCCAACCATTAACCCAGCACTGCCAAGTCACCACCACACCATGTCCCTCAGCACCTCATCTCCACAGCTCTGAAATCCCTCCAGGGATGGGGACTCCACCACTGCCCTGGGCAGCCTGGGCCAGTGCCTGACAGCCCTTTCAGTGAAGAAATGTTTCCTAATATCCAATCTAAACCTCCCCTGGCACAACTTGAGGCCATTACCCCTCGTCCTATCACTAGTTACCAGACACTGACAGGATAGGAAACAGGTGATTTCACAACCTGACCCAAATTGCTCTGCTACCTCATTAAAGCTAATATACCAAGTCCATTCCTAGTTGCAAGTAATTAATCTATTTCTGTTCAGAAAGGCTTAGTAAAAAATTTAGCTATGTTTACATGAAGATCCCAAATAATGCCTAGATCAGCATGCTTTTTTTCTTGAGGTTTTTCTTCTTTAAAAACAAGCCAGATGACCTTGAAACTCGGAGTTAGCCATGTATTTTATAATATAATGCTCTCTTCTGACATCCAACTCGTTTATGAACACACTGAGCAAAAGCAACACCAGAATAAACTCCAGTCACATTCCAGCCTATGCCCTCTCACCTTGATAACCCCATGACTACTGCTTAGTTCTACAACTCTACAGTTGTGATTTAATCTAGATCACATTTCCTGGAATTGTTTACAGCAGCTGCATGGCAGAACAGCACAAAAACATCACTAAACTTTAAATTACATTCACTGCTGTGAGCTTATACACCAAGCCAGTCACACTAATGAAGGAAATTAGATCAGTTTGATATTGTTTGTCCTTGACAAATACAGACTGTGTTTGGTTCTGGTTTATTACTGCAGAGTAGGGAGGAGATTTCGAAGAAACTCTCTCCACTAACTTTATGTACTTAACTGTACCTTCTGCTACTTCTCCTCGTACAATAGTAGACCTTGACAAAAAAAACCCTTAGCATTCTGTCCTTATATCACAAAAGAAATGTAAAGTCACACATATTTAGAGGACTGGGGCTAATGGAACAAGCTTCTGCCTTTCTGTGGCTTTTTAAAATAAAAAGTTTTAAAACGTTACTCAGATCTAATTACTTTAAGTGTCAAAAAGAAATAGAACAATATTCACCAGTGCTGTGAGAGCAAAAAAATCCTTTCAAAATGCGAATTGTAAGAACTTACAGACTGTTTCATTATCTTAAGTATGTTGTTCCAATCATACTTTAATTTCTAAATTTTTTTTAATCTATAAAAAAATCTTTTCCAGATTTTTAAATTAACCTTCATATCAATATGTAAAGCATTCCTTATTTCATGTCTGTAAGATAAGTTATACAACTTTTACCTAACATCTCAGGTAAAAAATACATTTGCAATATACATTTTACTGCCTGAAAAATATGAAACCCTACCCATCACAAAGGTTAACTAAGGTGAACAGATACTACCATGAGGGATACAAACTGGAGATACCATCAGTTTATTTACATATACGTTTAGGGAAAACAAGGTAAGTGAATTATTTGAAGTTCAGGTTGAAGTTTTCAATCTGCATAAACATTTCCTACACATTAGAACATGCGGTGCATAAGAAATGTTGATTGTAATGGCAAGTACTGACATGGTTCTTACAGTTCCAGGGTCTTAACTAAATTGCAAGAGAAAGCCCAGTCCCAATAAAAGAAAAACAGCCAAACAAAAATCTCCCTCTCTGCTGAATACTACTCCTTTCATAATGCAAACCAGCACTAGAGCAAACAGAGAATCCATTGAAGAAATTACACTAATAACAGAGTTAATTAATTGTATACTTAGATATCTGCATGCATCCTCAGGGTGTAACTATAGTGCAAAATAACACACTCTAGAAGAGACTAAAGGCTCTTACTAGAACATACTGCTTGTTACCTCCCAAGTGCCATTCCTTAACTTTAATGTAAACAACTTTACATCAAATAATCAAAGCCCTTTGAGCACTCCAATTAGAAGATATATAAGCTGATAATTACCTGTTGATACTTAATTCCACAGAGTGCTAACATGTCTTTGCATGCATTGCGCTCACCTGTTCAGCCGGGCTGGATGGCTATGACATTAACTAGTCAATTTAATTGGATATAATCATGAAAACCTTAATTTACCTGCTCACAGCAATTTTGCTTTCATTGTGTGTCTTCTTCCAGGCATGAAACATCCCTTCTTCAATGATATTTTGAGTTAGCTAAAGTAAGGAAAACAGTTTTGTTTAAATATCAGCAACATGTTTTGGAATGAGCACAAGGAATACGAAATAAATCAGGATATGTCATTTACTTGCCAACAAAGCCCACTTGTGTTGTACTACACTTCAGATGACCTCAAAACTAGCAATAGGTCTGCTGGAAGTCTGTATGAGTCCCACAAAAAGAATAAATGTGGGATAAGGTGTATGTGAGAACTCTTCAGAAATTATCACTTTTTTTCTTTGGTCTTTCACCAGAAAGTTTTAGCCTGTTACAAGCATGTACTTGTTTCAGCGAGATGAATTTGGCTTGTAACAACATAGTTCAAATGTTGAGTCTGCATTTGAACAAGACAGGGATGTTAGGTAAGGGGAAATAATTGTATGAAACTACCACAGTCGGAGAATAGAGGTGTGCTTTTGAGGATACGTCAAGAGTGAGCTATGTGCCAGAAAAATTTTCAGCTCTTTACACTACACTAACCATTCTAACAAAGGGTGTCTTCCTACTAACCTCGGGGGGGTTGTATTCTTAGCACACTACGTCTCTAACATAATATAGGTGCGTGTAAACTTTACACTCACGAAAAGTGCTGGTTCACGAGGTTTGCAAGTCCCAGAAAAGAACGTTGCAGCCTGGAGTGCAGAGCTCAGGGCAGCCCTGGAAGAGCAGGAGGATTCACACAGGGACAAACACCGCACTGCAACCCCTCTGCAGCAGTGCTATGACAAACCATCCCCACGCAGCTTGGCACTCCTGCAAATGACACTTCTCACGTGTACCCTCATGAACATGTTCACGTTCAGATGGAACAAGGGAGAGGCACTTTAACACAGCAGAATTGTTATGGGATATTTACAACTGAACTGTAAACTCAGTGTTAGAAACACAAAAAGCCAGCATCATGATGCACCCTGAAAATACTGACTCATTTATGATAAAAATATGGAGTACATCACTCTAGTTTCCCAATGCCCTTACATGCAGAGTTTTGTGTTTCTAACAGACTTTGGATTTCTAATTACTACCTCTCAAATCTGCTTTTAGTCAGATGATGTATTAGTAGTAACTATAATGAGTAGCACCAGTGAATGTTGCAGGTCTTCTACCCAGTGTAAGCTTCAAACACCTTATTTTCTGAAACTAGGTGCAAATACCTTGCCATTGGTATCTGTGTGGTCTGTTTGATTATTTACCTCTGATTCTATACAAACACAGAGGCAGATTATTTAGCACATGTGTAATTGTGCCAAATGTGACCTGAATCCTACTGTACATTGCACTACAGTGTTAGCAATATGTACACCACTCCATGCTGACACCTTGAAGGGAAAATAAGAAACATTAAATAATTTCTCTGAATTGCTTGACATTGAAAGTTGCTAATTTGTTGTATGGAGTAAATAGAAATTGTTTGAGGAGATTCATCAGACTTGTTTTGTTGTTCTTAGTACCAGACACCTATGAAATGTGTAAAAATTACTAAAGGTGCTGCTAATCAGAAACAAATGTTCTGTGAACAAAAAACTTATGAAGTAAACTTCCTAAGTGACCTGAGACAATGATTTAACTTTTCAAAGAGTTAACTAAAACCACCCACAAGTTCCATTCACTAGTTGCAATGTTGATTTGTTCTCGTTACTCAGAATCAGAACAGATCCAATTCATTCCAAAACCAGTAATGATTCATCTCCCACTGCTGTAAGCAGCATGCTGGCATTTCCTGATGAAGGAAACCCCATTTCTGCTGTTTCACCCATCAAGAGGTTATCAATGGCTGCATTTTGTCTTGAGGAAAGCAAACACACCACACACACAAAATACACTGGAGGACACAGCTCGTGCACTACTAAATCTACTAAATGGTATTGCTGATGAAGAGCTTTCAAAAGACTGAACAACTGTTTATCCCTGGTTATGCCAAGTGGCCACCACTATGCCACCACCATAGTGCCATAAACGCCACAGAAAGCGTTTCAGGTTCAAGTGAGCAGTGCGGGGGGGAGAGGAAAATAAAAAGGCATACGAGCCACAAAAGCCTTGGCAAAACAAAGCTGTGTTTCACACTCTGGTCCTGAAGGCATGTCCCTTGTGTTGCCTCAAGGCCAGGGGCTGCCCTGGGCTAGGGACACAGCTCTTGGCCTCCTCCTTACCCCATACAACTGCTGCCAGCACCAAGCCTCGTGCCTTGGGGTGCCCCACCAATACCTGCCCAGAGCCAGTGGGGCCCCACTGGGCAACCTGCTGTCTCAATGTGGCTCCTTGCCAGCAGCCCAGTCACTGTCCCATCCCCAGCAGGGTGCACCTGGGTGGGATGGCAGAGGCTGTCACCTCATGGCACTGGGGGCACCATCTAGCCTGCCTGCAGCACTCACCTCCCACCTGGGTCTCCCCCTCAGCTTCTTCTCTTCTCATTGCCTCTCCTGCCATCATCCCTTGGGCCTCAGCCACCCCTCAGTCCCACCACTGCACCAGCCCTGTGGCACTGCCCACGCATGTCACCCCAGAGACATCCTTCCTCCTACCACCATGCCTTGGGGCCTGGGCCATGTCCCCTCTCTGGGTGCTGGGAGGGAACCTTGAAATTACAGTCTAAAGCACTGAAACTAAAGATTTTTTATTTATATTTTTTTAACAACAATCAGCTCCTTGTCATTGAGAGGCTTTTCCTTAAGAGTAACTGCTGCTTCTCCACGACTTCCTTTCCTTGGCATGAGTTAAATGCCTACCTACTTCCAGCAGCCTGACCCTGTCCCTCTGCAGTGCCTGGTACACTCTGGGCCCAAAGACATCCATGAAAAATGGTGAAATTTTCTGTTGAGAAATAATTGTTTTGTTAATTTAACTCCAAAATGGCTATAGTAAAAGGTCACACTCTCTCTAATGGATTTTTTCCACCGAAAAAGGGCAATACATAAAAATATATTTAAGATTAGATCTTCAAGTTAGTCAAGTGAATACTTTTTGTAAAACTATTAATACACGTCCAGGAATTACCTTCCCCATTACTGAGGGTGTTTAACAGAGTAAGAATCAGCACAACGGTAATTAAATACTTGCATTTATTTTTTCATTAATACAGTATTTCCTTCCCCACAGATGAGTAAAAAGAATCACTCATAAGACATTTACTGAAGAGCTATCAAAATATAGTGCTATTCAATCTGTTGCTTCCTTTGGAAAACAATCTGCTTTAGTATTGTTCAGAAACATCACTGTTGCCTACAGAATAACAAACCTTTTTTCCCCAACCTAAATATCCATAATGGATCCAAGGCACATAACATTGCATTAATTTTATGAACTGGTTTTAACCCAGCACACAGAACAGAAATATATATACCACATCAAAAGGTACAAGAATTACCATTTGAAGAGAAAGTTTATTAAGTGCAAATTAAGCTACTGCCAGAAGGTGAATTATTCTGCTGGTGAAGATCAGAGTTTTGATTTCTTCTGAAAGAAGCTGACAATAGCATTTAAACATTCATCAGATAACCACCTCTCCTTCAGGACTTCACATTCTTTGCTGTTGACTGCATGGAGCTTCTCCTTTTCCATACTCCGTAACAGTTGCTTTGACACTGCCAGGGACTGGAGGAGAAAGAGAGGATCATTAAGAAGTTATGTTTTCTATACCTTAACTTTAATGTTTCAGAAAATAGTACAACAAGCATATTGGAATTCAAAGAGAGTTGTATTAACATTGTACTTTTCAGCTTTTAGTCAACCTTTTTGCTGGAAGTAATGATTGCATTTAATTATTAAGACAGCTAATAAGGTGGAGGAGGTTCATGGGAAGGGAAACAGCACTCCACTAAGTGCTCATAATCAGAGTAGATGGGCAGAAGAGGCGAAACCTGTTCAACTGTCTGCAGTGCCAAAGGCAGCCTAAGTTATCAGCAGTTGGCAGAGTGTCTCCTCTTGTCCAATGTAACAAAACATGGTGATTCAAGCAGCTTCGCAAAACCTAAACTAGCGAGCAGGATGACTGAATTCAGCAAAAAGAAAAGCCACCCAGCATCACCTTGAGCACCCACAGTACAATTAATATTGTAGAACCAGTGGTAAGACTCTTAAACCTAAACTGTTGCCAAAATAAAAATCTAACACAAGGCATCCAAGGCACACACACAGAGACTGCAAGTGGATTAATTAATTTGTTTTCAAGGCTCTTCAGCCCCTGAATCTCTGTGTACAGTGCATTTAGATTCAGCCAGGGAAGAACAGAGGTATCTGTTTCCCAGCACCAGAGGGACAGATCTACACTTGAAAGAAGATACATTAAGCCTTGTTATTCCAAATAAGGATGAAATGAAACCAGGTAACAGGACAGGTTTGGCAGGAGGATTGGGAATGCTACAGGCTTACAAGGTGGAGAAAAAAAATTAAATACTGACATTTTTGGGGAGGCTTGCATAAGCTTCTAATCTTTCCCAAACTTCCCTCTGAAAAGTCCTGTCGGGGAAGACTTCAGTCACAAGTCCCTGGGCACAGGCTTCTGCTGCAGTCAGTTTTTTATTGAAAAGCAAAATCTCATTTGCCTGTATCAAGAAAAGTAGAAAGCGTGATTCAACAAGACATAAGATTTGAATAATGTAACAGGAAAGGTACAAGCTTCCAAGTCACATTTGTTTTATTCTCTTGCTTGTTAATGTTTGCCCTCTGAAAAGAACACAGCAACACAGGATAGATGAGGTTGGAAGGGACCTCCAGATACTGCCTAGTTCAAAGCTCCTGCTCCAGCAGGAAACCACTGCAACACTTGCTCCCTTGCCTGATAAAAGCAGCCTACCAAGATATTTCTTAAGAGTGCTCTTATTTTCTTTTTTTAACTCTTTTTCTACATCTTTCCCTCCCATTACTAGAAGAAAGATATAACTTTTCACCACATAGAAATTGTCTCCAGAAGGTGGAGGAAGCCACGAGAAAGAAAACTTTCAGCAGTATCACAGTATGGCTTTAGAAGTGGTCACTACTCTGTTATGGTGCCTGTGCTGACACTGCCATTACATTTCTTGATCTTTGTTTCAGAAGATGTGAACAGGAGCTTTCTTTGACGACTCTTGCTGTGATTCCACTTGCTCTTACAGTTGAAGAATACCAACACACAAAGGTCAGATGATCCCACATACAGTGCAGGCATTCTTACCTTGGCTGAGCCCATGATCTTTGGAAACAGGTAAGAGGAACATCCTTCTGGGCTCTGTCCAAGTTGACTAAATGGGCAGTGAAATGTAGCCTAGGGAAAAAAAAAAAAAAGAAAAAGAAAAAAAAGAAATAAAGCAAACCTCACATAAACCTCACAACCGAGCACAGGATTAACGTATGAGAATCTAGTTTTCATTTTAAAGCTTCTACTGAATCACAGTTCACCAGAAATACATTTGGACTGTCACTATAATAGGCTCTAAATACCATCCAGTAGCACTGTTTCACCCTCTCAATTCACCTTACAGCTGACTTCGTGTGTATAATTAAATTCTCTTATCATAACAAACCCATTGATGAAGTTACCTTATTTGAAGACAGTGCTTAGAGAAACTAATTTACATGTGCAAAATCTTTACAGAAAGGATGTTCATACGTATCTGCCCTAAAAGTTATTAAATACATAGCCCAAATAACTTAAGTGGTAAAGAGCATTTTTCTTCCTGAAGGCACACTAAGTTTATTCTACTCCTGAAAAATTCAAGTCACTGAATCTTCTTTCCTCAAATTTTATGCAAATTTAACAAGAACCCAAAACAGAAATGCATCATGGGATCATACAAAACAATATCCTAATTGCAAGTTAGAACTGAACTGCAGAATTATATGTTTTGACAAGTCACATCAACTTTAAGCAAGGAAGACAAAATGCTTGACTCTCTTTCCATTTAAAAATACGAACTGATACACAAGGAGTGCACAAGCTGCCACTGTAGCTCTCACTGTAATAGAAGGGATCATCTCTTACTGTACTGCAGATTGCCACACAGTACGACAGAAAAACAGACTTCCTAGCAAGAAAGTGACATTTATATCATTGTAAGAAAAGATTAGACAGGATACAGGCTAGTATAAGGCATGCTTAAGCACAGGAAGATTAACTATACCAAGGGTACAAACTGGTGCCCCACAAACTGGAACAAAATCCAGTGCAGAAGGCACTGTTAACCAACAGCCCAAAATGCTGATCTGTTGTCAGACTGGGCTGTGTAGCGTTCCATAAATGTGGCTGGTAATGATCTGCTCTGAGAATACCTGGCTGAGAATAAAACCAGATCCTGGACACAGCAAAGCTGGCCATTTCTGGAGTAGGTAGTCAATGTCTAAGGCACTCCAACCAAACTACTGGAGAATGTGAAATTAAGTAGTAATCTGGAGGGGAATAACCTTATTGCATGGGAGTTCACAATCCTGGAAAGGGAAGAATAGAGAACCACCACCTTTCAGACAGCTTCAATAAACTTGAAGTTCATAGGAAAGTTCTCATAAAGACTCATCTCAGTAAAAGACTCACTGAGACTCTTCAGAAGTCCTCCAAGAACTGCTACCAAGGGCACAAGCAAAAACTGCCCCAGTGCAGGTAGGAAGGTACTAACAGATTCTCTCAGCTATATCATGCACCTATCGCTGACTACATCAGACAACTAAGTATGAATCACAGAAAGTCATAGGTCAACCTTTAGAAGATTCATAGAATCACAGAATAGCCTTGACTGGAAAAGACCTCCAAACCAAGTAATATTTGCTATAGAAAGAGGCTTAAAGACTGCCTTGGGATCAGCTATGTAACGTACTTACCCTGTCAGAAGCATAGACTATGTCACACAATCCAAGGAGTGTTACACAGATTCCAATAGCTGGGCCATTTACCACTGCAATCAGAGGTTTAGGAAAATCAATAAAATGATCCACAAACTCTCTAGAGAGAAGGAAAATCAGAATGTAAGAGACATATCCTCGTCTTTTTTGTCAAGTAACAACAACAAACAAATTTCAAAACACATGATCAGATACTGCATAATAAAAAACATGAGCTAGATTCTAAATAGCATGTTTTTGACTCTTTCTCAAATGAATTCTGACAAAGAAAATAACTATTTGAAACACCTGCATTTCCTTACCAACCAAGAATCAAACATGTACATGTCAGCACAGCTTTCCTAGTTCCTGCAATCAAATTATGAAAGTGTTGTCCTGTTCAGCTACAGTTACTGGATACAGACCAACAGGAACAGCCTTCTGCCCTGTCTCTCCAACAGCCTATATACCCACCCAACTCCACCCATGGGATATCCATTCCCTTCAAAGATTCTGTTCTGTTGCAAAGCCCCAGCAAGCACCAAAACTGCGATGCTACCACAACACAGAATTCCCTAGTGCTGCTCTGCACAGGTTTGAGAAATAGCATTTTGTTTCACTTAACAGCTACTTCTCCATCCAAGAAGTACAAAATACATTCTCAAAATATAATATTTTTCAAAAGTGAACAGTGTTGTAAGAACTCCACCTCTCTGGCATCTCTGTGTATCAGCTGTAACGAAGCGCTGTGCTTGTGTAATAGTAACAGCATAACAAATACAGTCTTCTCACAAGAGCAAGATGAAAGATCACAAAGTACACGTGAGACTGTGCATGGGGTTGAACACCCTACAAAACACTGCAGGCTGGAACACTTGCCAGGTACCACCGAGTAACACCTTCGCAACAGATTCAGACTGCATCATTATCACTTTGCAGGGGCAACTGTGATCCACAGACTGCTTGCCAAAGTAAAAGCTGCAAAACCAAGTACTTCACTTGCAGTTCGTCTTTAAAATATAAATAGAAAACATTGTTTGCTTTTCTATGTGTTTTAATTTTCCATCAATTGCAAGCGCTTGAGGAAGCAATCCAACCTGCAAGCATCTCTCAGATGTTATCATCACATACAGAAGTAAAAGAAAAGACAAAAATCTGCTTGAATAGGGAAGAAACATATTGTTTATCTCTAAAAAAAAACCCCATTTCAGCCACTGGGTCAGATGATGCCCCTCATCTACTCTGCTTTAGAAAATAAATTAGTTTAACAGGTAGATACAGACTCAAAGATGGAACCAAGATCTCAGAATTCCTGGGCAATTTTGAACAAGTTCATTACACCTAGTCTCTATTCCAAGAGGCCTGACAGTGAAGGTATTCTGGCATCAAAAAATTTCCAATATTCATTTCATTTCCTCATTTATTTAATACAATTAATACTACTTCTCCCACATGATCTTTGTGTTTATGTACATGGGCTGCTCTTAGGCACAGTCACCCAAATGGATGTATCATAGAATAACTGGGTCCCTGCTGTCGTGGTTTCTAACAATGCTTGCAAATTCTATTTTATCTGTTACAGTAACTTATGCATATATGAAACCAGGATGTTCTACTTGAGTAACTCTGCTCCATCTTCTGCCATCTTCTTCACTTCACCAGCCTGGATATTAGTAAAATTACTCAGATCATTTCCACTACTGTAGTAGTCTCCATTTCCTGCAGAGAACACATATGAATAAATGCACCAGTGGTTTCTGAGCAGGTAAGAGAAGCTTCCAATTATTACATTTACAAAAGAATTTCACTGTAAGCCTCTAACATGATTAAGTAATTAGAGGGACTGTTTCAAAGCATACACACTACCTTAAAGGACATCTATGGTTTAAAAATAAGTTTTGACTGACAATTCACCAAAGAACAATGGGTAAAAAGCCAAAGAATATTAAATTTGAAAGATTTCAGGGGGGAAAATTTTTGGGTTTTCTCTAACAGTGTCAGATGGGAAAAATATTTATTTCTTTCCCTGCATACTTGCTCAGTTTGTTGTTTTATTTTTCCTGTCAATTCACAATCTCACTCACACAGTAAGATGTGAGAAACTTCTTTTTTTTTAAATAGGAAAATGGAAATGTAAGTTTATGCATCTCCCTTCAAACTGACGGAATCAAAAGTAGACAAAATAACCTATTTAATATGTGGTAGGAGTTTAACATTTTTTTATGACCAATTAAGGAAAACTCATAACATTCTAAGGATAAGGCTGACAGCACTGCATTGAAATCATTTTAATAAAAGATGTATTCTTCAGTAAGAAGCAGATAACCTGTTGGTGAATGTATAAGTTGGTTTGAGGCACCATCAAAAAAACAAGGATAAAAGTTGAAGTGCATGATTTAATTGTCTAAATTATCCTGTGCTCCATGAGGACATTCACAGGATGGGACCTTTCACTGGTTAGCAAATCCATTACTTTACACTGCTCTTACTGACTATGTATAATGGAACAGAAAGGTTTGTGCCAGGGTATTTGCTATTTACTCCTAGCTATACACGTTAGACACTCCAGTTCTGTGAACTATGCTTCTCATTTTGTAAGGGTTGCTGTACCTAGTCATGGCTACTTAAAGGAAATTCAGCATCCTGGCAATACAATGGGTTGGTAAAGAAGACAGTGGAGAAGAATATGCATGCATCTACCTCAGAAGTAACAAGTAAACAGGCTTGAGCCCAAATTCTCCTTGCATCCACACTACTTAGCTGCCTGCCAAAGTTCAAGCTTTGGCTCATTTCCTAAATGCACATCTATCTGCAACAAGGACAGGCCACACAGGCAGCACCTGCCCTCAGCCATTCTGTCCCTCCCACCTGCCCTTGCTGCTGTGTCATTCAGCCAGCATCAGAGATGGACCAGAGGAGGGTCCTCTAGAGAATCCAAATTACATGTCCATGGAGCAGCTAGACTTCACAGTCTCACAGTGTCACCGCAGTCATTCAGCTGCACAGATCTGGTGACTGGGAGGTATGCCTGGGCCAGGTTGCAGTTTGCCTGGCCAATCCTTTCCTATAGCAGCTACAGGAAAAAAAATAATCAATATAAACTATTGTTTTTCTCCCTATGATCACAGGTAAATATGCAATGCAAACTTTCTACTGGTCATGCCAGTGGGGGATTTGTAGGGCTTGTTTTTAGTGTGTTTCAATGTATCACAGAGGTAGAGAAAATTGACTAAACCCAATAAATTTCAAAAGCAGTAGTGAAGATGCTGTGGAGCAGATATATCAGCTCTCAAAAGTAATAAAGACCTTAGGAGTATTCCATGCCTATCTTCTCATCTCAGAAAGATGTTCTGATGTAACAACAGGCTTGCTAAAGAATTTGAAACACCAGCTTGAAAGAATTTTGCCAACACACTTTGGAAAATTCTTGGTCTATACTAGAGGAAAGAATTTCCTCACACAACTTATCTTAGTCTAAATACAGGTAGATAGTTTATGTCAGTACTGTATTTTGGCATAATATAAAACAAATTTAAGAGAGGCATATGAAGTGTGGTACCTGTAATAACTGCTATGGTAGAATCATCTTTTCCAGCTTCTTCAAGTGCTCTGATAATTTCCCTGTACATCTGCATAAGAGGAAAATCAACAAAGTACAAATGCGATGCTGCAGAAGATCATCAGAAGGAGATTCACACTGGCAATAAGGAACTTGAGAGTCAGATTAACTATGGTCCTTTTAAGCATGAAAAAAATTTGCATCCACAGAAAGTTAAGTGTTACATGTGAGGTATTTCTGACCATAAAGATACAAGCTTGCAATACTCAAGACTTCCAATGCAAATCTAAAGGACAAAATAAGGTCCTTTGGAAAACAGACATTAACTGGAAATACCTAATTTTAAAACCCGAGTAATTTAAGTGGGTATAAATAATACAGTAAAAAATTAGCAGGAGTGAAGTCCCTGTTCTGGTATCTTTGTAGTTGTGAAATGGAATGATCCTTATTTCCAACAGAATGGATTTCCTCATGAAGACAGCTATGGGAACCAGAGGACTGCCTAGGCATGCACACAACAGTGCTGAGCCAAAGCAAGCTGGGCACGTGCTTTGTTATACATAAGGTTACTGTCAAATCTTGTCTCCACAACAGAGGCTAGTCTTCCTGCAGCTTGCCATTTTAATTCACTGCAGACCACAATAAGTTTCAAAAAAATACAAGAGAGACAGAAAAGTTCAATCTGTAAAATTTTAGCTGAATGGTTTCATTTTGTACCAGGTATTTATTCCTTAGGTTGTCATCCGAGTCAAGATACTAAGCCCTCATAAAATTCAGTCCATCAGGCTTCAGTTAGTTCTGCTAAACCTGTAGTAATGATTCTTTAAAAACTGAAAGCAGCTTACCCAGGTAAGAAAAAAAATGTATTTATGTATGTATTTTGGCATAATATAAAAAAATGTTAATTCTCTGAAATTAATTTCATTACCTTACGGTTGATGGCATTTTTCTTATCAGGTCGATTAAACATTATCTTTGTGATATGGTTTTTAGTAGTAACTAGTATTGTTTCATAGCCATCAAGTCCACTCTCTCCTAGGGAAGCATCTTTCTTCTGGTCAGCAGACTCCGCAGAGACTAGACTTGAGACAAGTTCAGTATATTTCTCTCTGGCATTATCCTGTAAAGAAAAAGGGGGAATTTTTTTTTTTAAAAAAAAAAAAAAGAAAATATCACACAAGATTATCAAATGCTGAAATCCAAAGCAGTTTGTTGTGCTATAAAATGGGTAGCTGCAGGGGAAAAAAGAAAGGGCATCATGCTTCAGGATGAAAGAAAAAACAATCTCAATTAGAAAGCATTCTAATTGGGGTGAGAGGGGGAACATGCTGTACTTAAACACTGCAGATCATGCTTAAAGTCAGCTGGAAACCAGTAGCAATGGACCCACAAAATAAAAGCGTGTAGATGCTGAGATGATGACATTTATTTTGTTGGAGAAGTGCCCCCATCCACACCTAAGATTACCAGAGAGATCTTTGTCATCATCCCAACGTTTACACATTTCTATGGATCCTTAGTTTCTGGTTTCCAGTTGGACATTTCTCTAACAAAATAAAAGTTTTTATTTTTGAACACATGTGGCTGAAAATATGAGGGCTGAAATGGGTCCATGGCGTTTTAAAATTGTTTGAAGATACTAGTTTTCATCTAGCACAAATATGACATGCAAAAGCCTAAGGAATCCTGCCTCCCTGTTTCTACAGCATGCAGTGATTTAAAAGAATTTCACATTCTTCGTTGTTGCAACCTATTTTTGTGAGAAGATAATATACTTTGAACGATTCTATAGTCCATAATCTCTGGCGCACTCTACTATAACTTCAAAAGCAGATTCTTTTCCTTAAGTGTTTCTTGGCTATTCCACTGCCATCTCAAAAAGGCCAACCCAAACAAAAAACAAAACACATCCCAAAAAACCCAAAGGCAGCAAAAGAATATGCTATGTTCATGAAATTATGCAAGTATGTTTCTTTTAAAAGAAAAAAAACCACAACCCTATATTAAGTAATATCTTTGACTGACCTCAGAAACTACTCCTGAACAGCAGGCCTAATGCAGTAGTGACACAGTTGGTTTGTGAAGCTTATGTTTCCTTCACTTAAGAGTAGCTGAAGAAACTGTGGTAGCTATATGCAATGTCAGACTTACGACAGTCTGCATTTAAAAAGAACACTTGTGTATCTTTGCATCTATGTTCTGTGTGCTCCCTTCACTTGAGTTAAAGACTTCTCTAAAGGTTATGAAAGGTATTAAAGATGTCAGAATATATGGAGAAAGAATGAAGAGAGGCTCTCAATACACCACTTTTTTCTAGCCTTTTAGTCAGTGGCATAAGACATTGAACTTTTAAAATGACAAAGTAATCAATATGCTCGAATCACAAGTTGGCTCTTTGTTGTAGGAACTGAACAGCTCAATCCATCTTTCTTAAAGGGAAGAGCAGAATAGAACATAGTGTGAAAACCACTATTTTTATTGAAAGTCAACACATACATAAGATCTCTTACACTGATATAAAGTGGTAGCAATAATGTAGAAATAGGCTTACACAGTAAACAAATCTCCAAATGCTGAAGCAGTGAAATGACTGTAGACTACAGTGCAAAACATTTTGGGCTCTGAAGTAGAGTCACTCAACTAGCATGTAATACATTTAGGCATCAGTCATTCACTTACAGATCGGGCACTTCAAGGTAGGCTAATCTACAAAGTATCTAAGAGAAATTATAGGTATTATCACCTGAGACAAATTGCCAAGAGAATTCCATGCATCCCACTTGGCTTTCTTGACAAAGTCCAGCATACCTGGTTTTGGAGAACTGCAACGACCTTCAGTAGCCTGAAAAGAGAGTGAAATAAATCTTATTTAAACCTTTGATTACAGTTCAGATGCCTTGGTAGAAAAAGATGATGACTCTTAGAAATATTTATCTGATCAGGATATAGAATTCAACTCGGACAGAAAGAAAACCTTGTGGTTGAGCAATATTCATACAGTTCACATACCATGAAATTTTCAGTGTCTGCTCTTTCCTAATACTTGGTGCTGGGCTTTCAGAACCACATAACCTATATGAGACAGTTTCCAAAATGCCCACACACGTAAGTTCTCCTATCTCAAAAATTATGGAAGTTTTACACTTTAAAAGAAAGTTAAATACTTGTAAGCTGTGTGAGCAAAGAAACCACTGTAAGATCCAACTTGACAGATGTTGCACTTCAGTTCGCCCTACTATGAGCAAGGGCATTGGACCAGTTGAGCTGCAAAACTCCAAGCTATCCTGCTTGGAGGATCACCTTCTGTGATCAGTTTTCCTGAAGAAAAGTACACTATCAGAGAGACATACTTGAAGTGGGAAAGAAAAGGTACATTTATGAGTGCATTATTATTAATTAGTAAAACTACCTGGAACAGTTAGCTAAGTTTCCATTTAAAGGAGCAATTGATTGCCTTCTTCAATGTAACAAGCCACAGCCTGTACTGACCCTGCAGCCGATCTTGATCAACAAACACTTCCCCCCAAATCCCACTAAGGACTTGCATTTAAAAATTGAAGAAAAAAAAAAAGACTACAATGACTACACCAACAAAAAAACCCCACAACAAACAAACAACAAAAAAACCCCACAACAAACAAACAACAAAAAAACCCCACAACAAACAAACAACAAAAAAACCCCACAACAAACAAACAACAAAAAAACCCCACAACAAACAAACAACAAAAAAACCCCACAACAAACAAACAACAAAAAAACCCCACAAACAAACAACAAAAATCAACCTTCAAATGTCAATATAGGCCCATCTGACTGACTGTAAATACAACAAATCTAAGATGAAGCATGTGGCATACTCTTTTCTCCTAGACATAAGCAGTTTTCCAGAGGTGCATCAATATATGCTTTATTTTACAGAAGGCATCACACAACAGATGTAATTTGGCTCTATTTCTTTGAACAGAGGTTTCTATTCAAAGCATGATTTGTAAGATGAAACAGGTTTGGATTCACTCAGAATTCAGGTAGGGTTTGAGGGGCTGGCATTTCAAGAACAGAATTTGAGCACTTGAAATGAAGAGCTTGTTAAGACATATTTGAACAACCCTTATTTTAAATATTTTACAGGTCCATCCCCTCAGATTATAAATGCCTCTTATGAAACAAAAGAAGTCAAGCCTACCTGTTTAAACAAAGCGTAGAGCTTCAACTTAGTTTCATTCCCAGGATCCTTTTTCAAAAGCTTCAGTTGTTCTTGAGCCTTTTCAAAGTCTTTCTGGCTGACTTGCATGGTGGCTGCAGTCATGTGCAGGTGAATCGCTGGAATGCAAACAGCTTGTGCTCGTCTGCTAGTAAGTAGAAAAACAAAAATCCCATTGCTTGGTTTTTGTGTAAGACTATAGGAGAAACAAATATACTGCTTAATGTAAAATATAAAATATTTGTACTTGTACTGACCAAAAACACATCAACAAAACACAAGATACTAAAAACTACAGGAAAGTTTCTTTAGAAGTTTGCTTTAGCTGCACCATAATTAACGTTTGAAGGTACATAAAGTGCTAGATTTAATGCTGCCAGATGACAAAGAAACTATGTAGTAATATACCAGATGATCATATGCAGACCACTAAATGGCACTAGTGGTGAACTAATGTTTTGCTGTTCCTGGAATAATCAGAGCCCTACAGGTTCTGTCCATGACTAACAAATGAGAAATACAGAACATTTTTATTAATGATTTAAATCCCTCTATGCAACATTAATAGCTTTGAATGTCTATGAATTAAAATGAGTATGCAGCCTGTCTGGTTTTTGTGATCTCTTCAAGTTTGGGTGCTTCTATCTTAAAACATTTAAATCTGAAAGCCTGGTTCGCCAATCTGGGCATCATAAGTGAAGACTAATTTCAAAATGTATTTTGGAAAAAGACTGGCTGTAAAACAGCCTGTAGACACTTGAAATAAGAGATCATAAAATATTCTGGGAGAAGAACTTTCCACCAGAAAAAAAAAAAAAAAAAAAGGTAATTAAATCAAAAAACCAACCACCCACCCCCCAAAAAAACCCAACCAAGAAACTCTAAACCCCACCCCAAAGAACTAAACAACTCAACTCAACAAGGCTTTGTAAAAGCAGGTTTACTTCAACAAAGTATGAATATTCTTGGCTTTTGATTCCAAAATTTTGGCTTGTCTCAGCTTTCTTTAGTTAAACTGCAATATAAGTTAAGTATTTTTACAATTTTTAAAATGTTAGCAGTTTAAGTATCAACATTCCTTCTCTATTTTAGTCAAAAAAGAACAAAAACTCCAACTTGACCCATTCTAACTTACAGACACATCTGTCATTAGAACATCATACAGGATAGATTTCATAACCAGTCGCATTTGAAAAATTAATGATCATCTCAAATGCAGATTGATGCTGCTGTAGCCCACTATGGGTAGGACTTATTCCCTCCCTCTGCTGCTCCCTTGCTGTGACACTGAATTCTATCTTACTCCTTCACTGAGTAAAACCATGCCTCATTTTAGCAGCCTTGCTGAAACCACGCAAGACTTCACCAAAACCACGCAAGGCAGGCAGAGAGCCTGGAACCTGACCTACTAACTACGGGTGTCAAACCTGCATTTGTTTCAATCCAAGCAGAAAATGAAGCCTAGGAAAGGCAATCAAAACCCCCTTTGTATCCCCCCTTCTCATCTACTCACTGCAATAAAGCTAAATTATTTCCTTTACAAAGATGCCTCTCTTTATTGCCTTGCAACCTTGTGGGCAATTGGCTGCCACTGCCCCACTGCTACAAATCACCTCTGTTGTACCAGCACCCATGGAAGTGCGGTAAGGGCCCAGCAACCCCCCCAGCTGGATAAAAAAACAGGTCCCACCAGAGTGAGAGAGAAGCAAGAATAGTCACAAACTGGCAGAGTATCCAGAGTCCACGACAAATGCCTGTGCACTCCTGCAAGATCATTCACTTGGTACTTCACGAGCTGCACACTCTGAAAAAAGAAATAAACCCTGGGCATCACTGCCTGAACCCTAAAAATCTGGGCTGACAATCATTTCATATGTAATCCCTTGCCTCGGACATCTTTTTGCTCCCATTCATTCATTCTGAATGTCTTGCAAGCCTGTCATTTACCCTGTTCATTCTACCTGTTCACGTAGATGTCTCTTATCCTGATAAACATTCAAACATAAGGCTTTAAATTAAGATTTTAAAAGCCAGTTACACTTGAAAGTAGTTTCTCACTGTTCAGCAAAGATGGCAAAGCCTGTTGAAGACAGGACCCCCCCTTACAGTGTAGTTCTGTCACTTGTGTAAGGACTTTTATAGACTTAAAAATGCCAACTTTTTGTAAAATGTTGGCTGCTCACTTTCTGACTTTTAAAGCATCTTAGCAGTCTTCTCATTAAGACTAAACAGAAGCCAGAAGATCTCTTTGCACAGGAAACATCAGACATGCTCAGCAAAAGAAAGGGATGGATATACCCGAAATCCATCTTCCATTTACTTAATAAAGGTTTTCTTTTAAATGTTAGCAAACCCTGGGGAAATAAAGCACAGACAAAAGCAGTTAAAAATCCTATTAGGATTAAAAGCAGCGGGTGATGCTAGAAAGACGTGGGTTTAAAACTCCTGACAGCACTTCAAATGCTCATTTCACATTATTGTAACTAGCTTTAGAAAGACAGAGAAGAAAGAACAGGAAGTGTTGTCAGACAGAAGCAAACAGCACATTAAAGTGTCACTCGGATGAATCCTGGAACATATGTTTAATAGAAGACGCATGTATCTTTTTCACATTACGTGTAATACCTCAGATAACGCATACAACACCTCCCCTTTGCCGTGATCACTATCTTAAGGTGCTGTGATCTTTTGCGCTGCTCTTTCCATATATTCCTCATGCAGAGCAGCACAGTAACCACCCCTTGCCACGTCACAGAGACCTGGTATTACAGCACCATAAATTGGCAACATTTCTGCTCATGTTCTTCTCATCTTAAGAGAAAATAAAACAAAATACTGTTTTGCTGTTGCTACTGTAGAAAGAGTTTATGAGTTGGGTTTTTTTAGTTAGGATATGAAGCAATCAATTCCCACAAACTTCAAGTTGCCAAGTGTTTGGTTATAACCTAAAACAAGCTTCTGATTATGTGCCTCTCCATAGTCCCTGCAAAGAGAAGACAGCACATCTTGCCCAGCCCAGCCCATCACTGTTTCTGAGGCACCAGCCAGAGCCTCAACTGTTCTACAGGGTTCAGGAGCCTGAAATTTAACCCAAGAGTTCACCCGGTCTGCTCTGGCACCAGCAACCACTGCTCCGAGAGGCTGCTGCGAAGTGAAGCAGGAGACCAACCAAATGAGACCTCCTCGGTCCCTGTCCTCCTGCTGTTGGGACACACGCAGCCACAGTGGAGGAACCACAAGCTCTCCCCAGCAGGATGACTGGCTAGTCCTTGACTGCTGGCACCTGGCCATGGAGTATTCCTGCTCCAAGCAGAGTCTCAAGCTTCAGTCTCCCTCTTTCAGTAGCGTTTCTCCCATTTTGACCCGCCCTCAAAATTATCCTGATTTTTCTCCCCAGAAGAGAAAGAAAGGGATCTGGAGAAGGAACAGCAATCTTTGATTGTTAGTTCAGCTACATCAAGGGAGCAGAGCTGGTGGGAAAGGTTGCCACCATTGGCAATTGCAGCAACTGTCAGGAAATGAAGCATGTGAGGGGAATAGAAACCAGTATTTAAACTGTAACTGTGAGAAAAATAACTAGACCATCTGGCAAAAGATATTCAACCTGAGATACCAGCTTCTCTTATTTTTCCTCCCAAGACTTCATATTAGAATCTCTCAAAAGAAGAGCAAAAAAAGGAAAAAGAAAGGCTGATAATAACCTAAATAATGACAAGCAAAACATTAGCAGTGCCAGGATTTCATAGCTTTCTCTGTAACTAGGAAAATAATGTTACTGTTCTCCATACTCACTTGCAGTATTTTCTGCATGCAACAAATTTAAAATTGCTCAGCAAACTAAAGTGAAGTTCAAGAAGCAGCTACTGTCTATGCTGTTAACACAGGAATCATTACAAATTTTAATCTGCAGGTTGCCCAAATGACCATTCATCATGCCATTGGTTATATACCACTGAATCCAAACAGGTATTTACCTACACAATAATGCAACATTAAGGATTCATAAATTTTCACATAGCCAGAGCACTTACACAGCAGTGTAAAAGCTTCCCCCATATAGCTGAAGGTAGCCAGGGCTAATATCAAATATCTGCCATACCTCTCAGTCCTCCAGTTATTCTCTCCATACAAGCTACCTAGAGCTCAGCTGGGAAAAGAATCACAGAAGAGCCTTGGTTGGAAAAGACCTCCAAGATCATCAAGTCTAACTGTTAACCCAGCACTGCCAAGTCACCACTACCCCATGTCCCTCAGCACCACACCTACAAGTCTCTTAAATCCCTCCAGGGATGGGGACTCCACCACTGCCCTGGGCAGCCTGTGCCAGTGCTTGACAGCCCTTTCAGTGAAGAAATTTTTCCTCATATCCAATCTAAACCTCCCCTGTCATAACTTAAGGCCATTACCCCTCTTTGAATCACTTGTTACTTGAGAAAAGAAAATGACCCCCACCTCACTAAAACCTCCTTTCAGGTAGTTGTGGAGAGTGATAAGGACTAAGCAAGTAGCCTAAGAAAGTCTTACCAGCACCAAGGTTATTCTCTAGAAATCTACTTGGTTTACTTGGGGAAATAAAAATTTATTAATCATGGTGATAACATGGAGATGTTGATGACCCAGGTGACAGAACTCCTGTTTTTATTTATAAAACATAAGAAAATAACTATCCCTGCCTGTTGTACCAGCACATTCCCTGGCAGTGCCCCATTATACTGTAGCTAGCAAGGAGTACCTAAAATATATTGCTCTCAGGTAATAGGAATACTTCTAGCGTTCTGCTATTTCTAATGTATCTAGCTAGCAGAAAGGGTAAGTGTAAATACTCAATTCACTTGCTGCTGCTTTAATAAACAGAAAGAAATGAAAGTAAAATTATTTCCTCCTTTACATTACAACGTTTCAATAGTTGTTCTATACACAAGTTTGGTGTACAAATGCTTATCAAGCTTTTACTATTTTACACTCCTACACTGTTTTGACGTATAAAAACTAGAAGATAATGATGTGTCTGTTGGCAAATTGAAGTGCTGAGTCACTGTTGTTTTGTGTAAGTGGCTCAGCTGTGCTTGATAGTTTTTTTTTCAATATTAAAGAATAGCTAAGAATCAAAGAACTAGATTACCATTCACCAAGATGTGAAATGGGCTGCTCTTTGTGCTCTACACTGTCACAGTTAGTATTCTCCCACCACAGCTGCTGGGAGGGGAAAATGGGATTATCTCCTGAAATCTCTGCAAGTGCTCTCTCTTTTCAGCAGGCTTAAGTTAACTGGACATGGTGACTAAAGCATGAGAGAATTTCCTGTACATCCTCATGTAAGACACCTCTGCAAGCAGGAAGATTTACAGACAGATATCCTCTGAAACACATTCAAAAGTTACAAATATGAATGTTCACAGAAACATATAGAGCTGTGATACTCATACACATGATGTGCTGAGAATCACTCAAAGATTGTAATATTTGGAGAGCAATAGGCTCATGTAAATTCTTTACACATCCTTACCCAAGGTGACACTAACAGAACAGTTACGAACGAATAATCAAAATACTGGAGAACTGAAAAAGCCATTTTTGTTTGGCTTCTGGGGATAAATCCTGCTGACTGTATGGCAAGCAAGAAAGTGCACACTTTGATGTTAACGGGTTTTGGCCAAGGTGGATAGGTTTCTGACAAGGACACAACCAGCTGCTGGAGCCCCCATCCACAATAGAAAACACACTGACACTCCTGGTAGTTCACCTGAACCAGTGAATGAAGACAAAATTTGTCTGAAGCTTACTTTCTCTCCTTCACCCATGACACCTAGATACAACGGGGATGGACACAAAGAATACTGAACAAGCTATATGACAATAACAAAGCAGTATTTGTCAATGGCTTATCCTGTCCAAATCCAGAATTCTTTCAGATCATTTAGAATTAAACAAATTGGGTCTAAACAAAGTAGCACACTGCTCTTGGTTCTGGCACTATTTCCAACACCCACAACCATACAAACGTACAGGTGTCCTGTAAAGATCTGGGCCTATTTACTTGCTAAAAATCTGACGGTGACTTGGGCTTAGAGTTCAAGTTCTCACACACATGCAAGACTTGCAAGTACATTTCCATCACAGCAGAAATTACTGCTGTTCTATGAATAACAATGTTGTTGAAAAGCTTTACTGATTTCCAACTGATAACTTTCTCTTTAGCTACCCTCTGTAACATACCTTGCTCTGAGTTATCAGAGAACTACTGAGCTTGTCGATGTGACACACTACTAAGTCTTGTGTACAAAATAAAGCACTAAGAATGTCTGTCACTTTTAGAAATGAAAATTATACATGTTCTAAGGGACTTCAAGTTATGTCTTACTAAAATGCTATGATTTAAGCTTTTTACGGTATTTAGAAGGCTGCACCTATAGCAGAGGCTGCACCTATAGCAGAGGCTGCACCTATAGCAGAGGCTGCACCTATAGCAGAGGCTGCACCTATAGCAGAGGCGCCCAAGACAGAGGTCAGAGGCTCACACATTGATTGGATCATGGCAATTAGTAATGGGGATGCAATATGTATAGAGTCATACATGAAATAAAGAACTACATCAGGACCTACAAGGGACGACTCTTCATGACCTTCTTCTCCAACCTAACCCTATTTTTGGCAGAGTAATAAGATTACTTGGCAGGGGGAGGAAGAAAATAAACAGGAAAAAAAAAGGGAGGGGGAAAGGAAAGAAGAGAGAAGAGAAACAAAACCCTTTCCCTGTGGGGCATCAGATGCCAATAGAAGACAATACATTTGTGGCCAGGTTAATTCAGCAGGACATTCAGATAGGAAGTAGCTTTGGGGTTTGGTTTGGGTTTTTTTTTTTGTTTTTTTTTTTTTTTTTTTTTTTTGTTTTGTTTTTTTTTTAATTTGTTTGCTTTTAAACATGGCTTCACACTACCATGGTCAAAAAGCTACTATGAACTATGTGGTCAGATAGCACTGAGGGCAAAGTTATGTTTACTTGTTTCTAAACCAATCATTTCCATTTAATCTTCAACTAAAATAGACTTCATTCACTGATGGGATCACAGAAATTTCTACTTGGAATATTCCATATTATCAGAAAGGAGGTAGCTTTCATACACTTGGCAAAACAACAGCATAACAAAACATGACAAGTTCTCCCTGGATTTCAGGACAAATGTAACCTGTCTACCTACTGAATTTACTGCTATCTAGTTCTGGTACCTTTTCTGTAGGTATTTAGGTCAACACGAAAAGTCAGTAGCTTATGAACAAAATAATTAAGTTATTAGCTCACCAATAAATGCTTGCAGTCTCCTTTCCATGACTGGCTAACCTGCAGTACTTAATACTGCTCATATTAAAAGCACTAACTAATAAATACAGTTCCGACAATTGTAAGAGTAATTTCTTTTTCTTTAATATCATTGTTTTCAGTGGTAAAAGGCTACCAATAGGATAATTTAAAAGCCAGGATGTTGGCAAATTATCAAGTTGTTACATGTTAATCACTGCCAGATCCTTTCAAAGCCAAACAAATAGCACCACTTATTCAGTGACTTAAAGCCTAAGTTTTGATGGAAAAAAAAGAAGCCTTCCAGAACTCACTCCAAGACAGTTTTTGCTTCCTCTTTTCTGGTGGAGCATCTAGTACTGAATTACTTGGCAATGGTTTCTGTTTCTGTGAAATAAAGGATGGTTTAACAAGACCTTTAAAGTCTTGGCTCCTAGTTTTTGCTGGAGTTTACTGACTACAGTCTAAATAATATTGTAATGAACTTCAAGGGAATCTGAAAACATTCGATGTAATCAATGCGCTCATCACAACAGGAAGGCAAAATAATTTACTACATCAGAATAACGAAGAAACATCCAATCTGAACTGAATACCAGAACAAAGCTACTAAAATTTGTATGTCCATATCCAACCACAGCTATCTGAATATGACTGACAGAACGGACTAGACAGTTCTCACCACAGGGACACAAGGCAGACTCCCTGAGGCCAAGTAGCTCCTTGTGGCCAAATCTGGAAAAGAGAAACAGGACAGAAGGGATACCACCAAACTTCCTGGTCATCTCCAGGATGACAGCAGCCTCAAAGAGGTTTTCCACAAGGCAAGGCTTACACACGCTCTGGGTGTGCTGACATCTACAATTATCTCCAAATGCAGGAAACTTTAGTGCCTATCTGTAGCAGTGGAAGACTGTTTCCATCCTCCACATAACAAAAACAAGCAAACAAAAACCGATGATGCAGTTGAGAGACCATTAAGAGCAATAAAGAAGTATTTTCAGGGAATGACCTGGAATACTGAGTCTCTTCTCACTGAGAAAGGCTCCAGAGCACATTAAGCCAGAAATAATCGCTCAGCTGCAAAAGATCAGTTCTTTCTCCACCCTCAACAGAGGAATTTCCTCAGAACACCCACAGTTCCATGGCAAAGACAAATCCCCTGGGCCTTTTCCCAGGACCTTACATCTGACTGGCTTGGTGGGAGGGAAGGCAGAAAAGAGCTATAAGGTCTGCAGTCAAAGACAGAAAAAGGAGGAGATGCAAGGGTTATAACGTCCTGCTTTGCTATACACATATTTTGATTTAATGACCAAAGAATGCAACTGCATTACACAGTAAAGGAGAAGTAATTAATGGATCAGGTTCAATTAATTCCCAGACAGAAAAAGGACTGCAGAGACTGAATAAGGACTGTCGCATATTGTGCTGGGACTTAATACCACCTGAGCTCCTGCTGTATGGGTGGGCTGTAAACATGCAGATGTCTTGTCAGGAGATGATGCAGAGAAGCCAAGAAAAGATTTGGGACACTGCTCAATAGCCAGGATGAAAGTGAACTCAAACCCTTAAGACTGCTGCGTCTCAAACTGAAGAACAGATAGTACGGTAAAGACAGATTTACTGTAAGCAAGAAGTATTCCAGGCATAGGCAAAGACCAACAAGGCCACAAAAGCAAGGACAAGCTGACAGCTTAAGAGAAAATTAACCATTTTTCAACTCACTTTAGTGAATTTAGAGAAGCATTTAATAGCGTTTCTCCGAAAAAGGCTCTTCAGAGCTGTTCAGAAATAAAAGATTAGCTCGTAGAAAGACTGGTCTTTGATAAGAGCTGATGTCCTTTAAAGTTGCTGAGGTAACTGTACCAAGGAATACGCTAGGAAGTTAGGGTGTGACTATATTACTGCCTTAGTTTGGACTAGGAGAGCGCTCTTGGAGCAAGTCTTTACGTCATTGCCAACTTCATTCCCCTGATTTGTGCTGCAGAGATGTCTTGGCACATGTGAGTTAGATCCCTTCTAGACTACATAAAATCAGGAGATGTCCTCCAGCTGCTAATAGGCATTCAGTGCTGGGATCATACTGCAACTACCCTGAAGGAAATCTCCTGAACAAGGATAGCGTGGATGCAGGTTCTCCAGCAGCAAATGGTCTGTTCCCAGCTGTCTGACTTTTGGGAGAAAAATGTTACAATTTAATGCATTAATGACTATAGTTTTCTGGTCCAGATGCACTCATGCCTAATGGAGATACTTGAGTAAAAGCATTTCACGTGTGAAAGCGTGCATTATAACAGTCAAATTTGCATGTTGTTAACAATCAGAGCATCACAGGTCTTTATTGGTATGATACAGCCTGATTCACTATTCTACTTATGAACTTGCTTAACAAGTATACTTAATATATGAAAGGAGCAAGGGTTTTGCCAGGAGAAGAATGATGCCATGAATCACAGAATAGCCTTGGCTGGAAAAGACCTCCACGATCATCAAGTCCAACCACCGACCCAGCACTGCCAAGTCACCACTACCCCATGTCCCTCAGCACCTCATCTACACGGCTCTGAAATCCCTCCAGGGATGGGGACTCCACCACTGCCCTGGGCAGCCTGTGCCAGTGCCTGACAACCCTTTAAGTGAAGAAATGTTTCCCAATATCCAGTCTAAACCTCCCCCAACACAACTTGAGGCCATTACCCCTCATCCTATTACTGTTACCTGGGAGAAGAGGACCCCTGCCTCACTACCCCCTCCTTTCAGGGAGCTGTAGAGAGCAATGAGGTCTCCCCTCAGCCTCCTCCAGACTGAATGCCCCCAGTTCCCTCAGCCGCTCCCCATCACACTTGTGCTCCAGACCCTTCCCCAGCTCTGCTGCCCTTCTTTGGACACGCTCCAGCACCTCAGTGTCCTTCTGGCAGTGAGGGGCCCAGAACTGAACACAGTATTTGAGGTGCGGCCTCACCAGAGCTGGGTACAGACGGACAATCACCTCCCTGCACATTAACCGCGCACCTCGGGGCCGTACGGAGAAAACTAACCCACTGCACCGAGCGGCACAGGCAGGAGGAACCTGGCTGCCAGGCCGGGCCCCGCAGGAGGGACATGGGGCCGCCCAGCACTGAGGCAACAGCCGGCCATCCCGCCGGCCCCTCCGCTGCCTGCCCCCGAACCCCGCGAGGGGCCCCGCCGGGCAGCCCCGGGGGCGCTGAGCGGCGGGGAGGGGTAAGGCCACCCCGGGCCCGCTGCCGCCCACTCACCCCCAGGAGCGCGGCGCGGAGACAGCGGTCGGCAGCGCGGTCCCTCCGCGGGGCAGGGCAGCGCCAGGGTCCTCGGCAGCAGGCACTGTGCGCGGACGATCGGCGCTCACCTTATTTCGCAGAGCGGCCGCCAGCACAGCCTACGGACGAAGGTCAGGGCCGGGGCCGCCATAACAGGGGGGAGTGAGGGCGGGAGGAGGAGGAGCCGGCACGCCTTCGGCTGAGGGAATGGTAGCCGCCTCCTTTCTCCCAGCGCCGCGGGGAGGGCGGGCTGCGGGCGATGGCTTGGCCGGGAGCCGCTGAGGGACAGCGGTGGGGTCGGCGCGGGCTGAGACGAGAGCCCTGGGGCGGCGGAGCGGGGCTCTGCTGGCCGGACGGACCGGGCGGTGGGTGCCCTCAGCTGTCGGGCGAGTAACCGGGCACAGCTGCGTGGGGCAGAAATAAAACAGGGTAAAATGAACAGGTGTGAAAACAGAGCCCCTCCATGGGCAAAAGTCATGGGCTCGGCTCGGTCCCCTCAAAAGTGCCTTGTAACGTACGTCACGTTATTAATCAGGGCCGTAACTTGTGTTGCCTGTCCATTTTTACATGCCAGGTAGCTGTTAAGAACGTTTGCGTTGTTGTTTTCCCACACGAGTGGCCCGTCGGGCTGCGAGCAGTCCTGTGCCTGTGCCTCAGTGCGGCTGGCGCGGCGCGGAGCTGCAACAAACCCGCCCTGACTTAAAATATATCGCTACTTATTGCTGAGCTTTTGCTCTTCCAGCTTCAGATCCTAAGGGTATATTTAATTTTTCCTTGCTGGCATTATCTGCTCTGTGAAAGATGTTTCTGTGCTCGGTCAGGCGGGAAGGGCTTCATTATGGGGGTGCTCAGCTCTGTCAGTCTCCTTACAAAACACATCCAATAAAACCACCTTTTAGTCCTGGTTGGGTTTGGGGTTTTTTTTTCCTCCCCCCGAGAGTAAATGCATTTAAGACTTCAAGTTCTCCCTCAAGGATAAGTGTTTCAAAACCATTCATGAACTGCGAGGTTCTCTTTTCTTAAATGTTTAATTATAGTTTTCCAAAAGCGTACATAACAATTAGAGACCAACAATTAGGATGGCACTTTGTTTTTCCTCATACTGTGAAGGTTGTGATGTGTGACCCTGGTCACATCATACGTAGCTGACTTTTTCTAACATAACCCTGGATTTTGAGTATGGATGTTCTTCTTTGAACTTGATACACGTTGAATTTTACTTATGATTACTGAACCAAAAGCCTAGCATTTCTTAATTTCAGACACAACCTTTACTAGTATGCACCTCTAGCTGACCTTCTTGAAATAGATATTTATTAGCGTTTTAGCCTGTCAGTGGCAATTCCCTTCTCTGCTACACAGGGCTGTGAGGTGATATTAGTTCATGTTTGTTGAAGACTTTCCAAGCACCTTCCCAAAGGTGGTGTACTAAATACTGTTGTTGATCTATATCCTTACTTAGCCCTAATCAAGCAAAACTCATGGCTTTTAAGTATGTGCTTTGTTAGACAGAGACAGTATTTTGAATGCATAAAACCAAACTATGGGCTAAATTTTGCTCTGAGATATAGGAATGAGGCTTTCTGTGAATAAGAATTTGGCTCTAAAATGCTAGAATTTGTTTAATAAAAAACAACACTTTTTTCTACTGAAGCCTTATGCATACAACAGTTTTAATCTTGTAGTCTGAAAAGGCCAGAAAAATCATCACAGAAATGTAATATAATAAATATCAGTTGAAAGTTTACTGTAGTAGTATTGTTAGCACTGATGTAATGAATCTAGAGAGGACTCCCTAGAGGTCTCATTTAGTAAGTTGCTTCAGATTTATTGTTTGACAAACAAGTCCCTAGTGACAGTGCCCTCTCTAGCATTTTATTGTTAATGGTAAAATGAAGAGGTTTTCCTGGCTGCATTTTTAACCTTGTGTAAAATTCTCATATTCTTTCCTTCAGTCCAAAATAGTACAGCTTCACATTTTGTGCCACTTTCTAGAAGTTACACGAGGAGGTAAAAAAAGAAGTGCACATCTCGTAAATTCTCTTTGCTTTTAAATTATTACCGTCTTAAAAACATAAGAACCTTTTATATATTTGCTTAGTTGAAGATAACTAACAGCAATGAAAGAGACCCATTAGACCTAGCTCACCCGTTTCAACTGCAAGACAAATTAGTCTCTTGCAGTATGTTTTCTATTGCCTCTGTGCAGGTGAATACAAAGCACAGCAGCTGTGCTTTATTTGAGATGTTCCTTCTCACCCAGTACCACTTGCAGAAAGCTTTTGCTGTTAAATATCTGAGACGAAATATCTTAGATGTTATTTTTCTTAATTTCTTTCTATTGAGTGCATGTCATTTGAAATAGGCCTGCCTTTTTAATAAAGTAGCACTAGAACTTCTGAGAATGAATGTTTTATCTGAAGAGAGCAAAAAGGCATCTCTGGGTTCAGTCAAAGATGGTTTGTATGCTATAGGGATTAAATACAGACACCAGCAGTATTCAGTGCTCACTAGAGAAGAGCATAGAGAAATAGTAGCTGCAGTGACTTCCTTTTCTCATAACCTCTCTAAGATACATTTCACAATCCATGTACTGTGTCTACAAGTGTGAAATTTGCTGTATGTGTCTGTCTCTTGAAACCTGTAACTCCAGATGTCCTCCTTCCTTTTTTCTTGTCATCCTTTCAACTACTTAGCCACTTGATGTTCATCTGGCTGCTCAGGTGAGCTAAAGTATTAAAAAAGCATTTTGTGAATAGAAAGATGTTTATTTGACATGCTATTCTATTGGTGGTGTTACCGTTTCTTACATACGTGATATTACTTATTAGCACGATTTTAACTGTTTCTTCTTTGCAACATGTTCTTACTCCTTTGAAGTGGGATCTTGGGGAGCAAATTCACATACCTCACAGAATGGGATTTAAATGTGGCTTAATATTTCACACTTTTGTTCTGGCCCTTTGTGTGTGTGCATAAGTGCATTTTACCATGTATGTCCTGTCATAATAACTGTAAGCTATGTGCATGCTGGAGAAACTATTGTGCCCTTATTACGAAATACAAAATCACACAGTAAGTTTTCAGACCACTGGATCCTGATGGTTTGGTGGATCCCGAGTGGCTTGGCAGTTGTAATCTATACCTATGTGCTATGTGTTTCAGCATAATTGCAGCAACATGCTGATACAAGCCTGGACAAAAAGTGTTTCATGTAACTTCATGGTGAAAGGGAGGAATGGTGCTGACATCATGGGAGCTGATTCTAATACATCGAAGTGATCACTGTATCACCTGAATCTCCAGTTTCTTCAAAATTGCAACATATACTACAATCTGATCAGCACAATCATCTTTTTTTTTTTTTTTTTTTTTGCTGTAGTGATAATTGTTGCATCTTTGCAGGAATTAATTTTTGCAGTCTTTATGTCAGGTGTTTGCCAATTTTTCCTGTAGATTTTTTTCCTGTAGTGTCACTGAAGTAAACTCAGTATTGAGGAGTTGAATATTTGTTATGATATCCTTAACCATGACAAGGCAGCTGTTCTCTCTTTGACAGAAATTGTTTATCCAGGAAACAGATGTGTTAGATACTTTATTATTCAGATTTTGATTTCCATGGCAAATGGTTTTGCAGTATCACTACAGGGAACTTGAATACATATTTAACAGAATCCTGATGATTTGTTCACCTTCCCCTTGAAAATCAGTCCAATAAATTCTGCAGGACTTACTTGTGTGACAATGTGACCATGTTTTTTGCAATGATGGCAAGCCATTTCAGACACATGGGAGAGAGGTTTTCATAGTTTTGTTGCTACAGTGTGTGAAACTACAATGTTAGCAAAGGGCATTAATCACTGTCGTCTTTGTAAGCCTGGTTTTGGAAACCCCTGTTTATGTGGGCCACATTCTTATCTCAGCATGAAAGTCATGCTCAGTTCCTGATACCCAAGAAGAAATTAGACTTGGATCCATGTACTTAAGCAGAGATTTTTATCAACAGAGAAATATAAACATACACTCTAATCAGCAGCTAACTAATTACACAGTGCTCTACTCCACTTCTTTTGGCTGGATTGCTGGTTCAGTCTCAGGCAGTAATTCTGGAGCCTTTTTGCAGCATTGTCCTTAGTTCATATCTAAAATACCAAGTTCTTAGTCCACAATTCTCATTAATCACCTCCCTTGACCAACTAGTGCATATGCCTTGAGCTGTCTCTGTCTTCTCACACTCTGCAAGTGTTCCACCCAAAGATATCCTTGCTACTCCAAATCATTGCGCTGCTGAAGGACTTTCCTCAAGTGTGCCATAAAGTTAGCATCACATTGTATTTTTATTGCTTAGTCCTCCTCTCTATGTGCTGTACTGTCTCTCTCAGTATTTCACTGTACAGCCTTTCTGATCCCTTTAAAATACAGCTACGGGAGGTGTCTGTGTCGTGCAGGGTCTAGTACAATGTTCCTTAGGTAGAACGTGGGCAGATTCCTGCTTACTTTGGTCATTCACCATTTGTTTCCAGTATTGGAAACAGGAGGTGGCTCTATACTCTGAGTCATACTAATTTTTGTGCTTCTTATGAATAGCACTAAGCTGCTCTTACTGTTGCATGTTTGAATAAACTAATTGGTAATCTTGTTTTGAGGCTTCTGTCTGTAACTGGTGTGTTGGTGTTCAGAAATTGCTACACCTTCCTCAGCAGGTTGCTCATTTAAACTGCATAGGAATATCATTCTTCAGATATTTAACCAGAATAGAAACAAAAGTGCAATTACAAATAATATTTTTTGAGGAAATAACATACAAAACAACCTCAAAGAGATTTTGTAGAGGTTTACCTAGTAACTACCAAATCTATATTTAGCTTTTGGAAGACCCGTATATTTTAAAGTATGCTGTAGATTTGAAACCCCTGTTAACAATCTATGGAATGTGTACATTCTCGTCCTGCTGTTCTGAAGTGCCACAATTCTTTGTGAAAGGTTACATATCATATCCTATTTGGCAGGACTGGCAAGGTATCCACTTAAAAATAATCTGTGAAATGTGGGAAATGAGAAAGTACTGTTTGAATGTATCTGCTGTGCTGGGTTGCATCTTTTTTTCACACTAGGAGCACCTGGGAAAGAAGCATTATTGGCAGGAGTTCAGTCAGGATATGTGTTTACAGGAGTCTTATTTTACATATATGAATCAACTAACAATAGAATTGTCAATAGTTAAAGAATTGAAATCTTCCTAAGCTGGAGTCTTTTTTAGTCTCCTGAACTGTTAAATGATGCAGGTGTTGACTGTGGGCTCCTTAAACTCTTTTGCCAAAGAACTGGCACTCCTACTTTTTGTACTTTCACTTTAAAAAAAAAAAAAAAAAAAGAATTTTAGGGCCATCATTTCACAGTTTAAACTTTAAGCCAGCATAAGCAAACACTGCTACTGAACACAGCAGTCTTTCTATTTTCCTCAGTCCCTCCCACTTCACTCCCATGCCTTCTTTTCTGATGACACGGCTGTTTTCATGGCCAAGTGTTGAACTGGTTCAGTTAACCAGACAAGACCAAGTAAATGAATAAAGGTTAATTGTGACCCAGATCAAACCCCTGATCCTTTTCATCACACAACTGAATGCACACTCATGTCAGTGCTAAGGAGGGAGACGTAAGGGAGCCTGACAGGCAGCAGGATTGCTTCTTTCAGCAGCAGGGCTTTGGTACGTCAGCTTATGACATTAAACCATTAATGCATCGTCTCTGAGGGATTTGTTTTACTTTCTGTCATAGCCTCTCAGGGATTTGGTATGCTTCCTGTCCTGGGCTGTTTATAGTGCTAAGATGTTTTACTCTCACGTTGCAGAAAGTATCTCTATAAGTAGGTATAAATGGGGCTGTTAGCTTGCTCCTCTAGGAAGTGAGTTAAAAAGAAATAGTAATGTGCAACTATTAGCATGTTAAAATGAAAGTTGACAGAGGGTAGGGGAAAATAAGTCCCTACACATTTTTTTGTCTGACAGGGGAAAGTGAAACTATTAATGGTCCCAGTAAGCAAAAAACTGCATCATGAGCTTTACCCTCTATCAAACAATTGTCATAGTAGACAGTTTTCTCATGTGTGGTATTCTCTGGGCCTTGATGTGTTGTAAGTGTCAGCAATCTCTACCTCTGCTTGTTTGTGTTTACCCTTGCACAGCCTGTTGTGCTGTGCCAACACCAGTATTTGTGTGGGCATTCAGTGAACCAGATCAGAAAACTGATCCAGTTAAAAAATAACCCACTCAAGAAAATCTATCAGCTTGATCAGTTTCCCATTTTGATTTACTCTCCCCACAAAAACAGTGGAGCTGACACAGCTCAGAGCATAGTCACTATTCAAGATGGCATGATTGCAGAAACATTTGTACTTGGACTACATCCATACATCTAGTAAGACTTAGTTCCTTCATTAGGTTAGTATATCTCACTCCCCATATGGTGACCACAGTCTAACTGGGGTAGAATTCTGCTGGCTATAAAATAATGTCACCTCAGTAAAGAGGTTTCGTACAGTACTCTGGTGATTTTTCATTGATACCTACATTGCACCTCCACAACCCTCACTCTCTCTGTTTTTATCTAGATCAGGTTATCACCAGGTTATTCACCTTCCTTGATAGCATCGCTCCTGCTTTTTTGTAGAAATGTTTTTTGTTAAACTATGTAGCCAAAGTAATCACAAACAATGTCTGTGAAAAGTAATAATTATTAGTGTGAGTTATTTCGGATTTTTTTTCAGAAATAATATTTGTCAGAATGTTTTGGGCTCATCCACTACAGTGCAGCTTACTGGAATCCAGCCAGTTTGGTATTTATTACTTAGCAATGGTCTGGAATGGTAGTGAATTTCTGGTTACAGCATTCGTTCCAGCTGTCATTTTCAGGCAACAGTGCTCATTATTTACTCCTTAGGATTTAGGTGATTTTTAATTACTCCTCAATTTATTCAGGTGCATGCTTAAATCATCCCTTATAGTCAATACATATGCATGTTGGAGTTTGTGTTTAGCACAGAACAGCTCTGAATTTCTCATGGGGACTATGTGGAGCATTCGTCTCTTCTGCAGGGTTGTTAAGCCCAAGTTTTGTTTCTTCCTTGTTTAACACTTGCCTTGTGGTAGCACTAGTCATAGGCCTACTCCCCATAGTGACAGGTTTTGTACAGACACAAGACATGAAGACATTCCATGTCAAAAGGAGTAAGGTTTACAGTGTCTTCTAAGACTGTAAATCAAGAGACAGCATACAGATACGAAAGAGACAAAACACAGCAGTGACAACACTGGTCAAAGGAGCAGGCAGTGTCTCAGCATGTCAGGTACTTCATATTTGACAGGTACAAAACAGTATTAAAATAGTTTTATTTTATAACTTTTGTAGACTCTATTTTATATTGAGAACTGGATCCATTCTGAGGTGTACTGGGGATGATATTAGGAAAAGTTAGCAAAGCAATCATTCTGAGGAAGTAGTGGTAGATATGCCTGGACTGTCACAAATTTTTAACCAGATGGAACATTAAAAAAACACCAACAAAATAAATTCTAGATCCTGATCTTCTAAAACATTCTCAGTGGAAAAGCATCTATAACCACAGTCTCAGTGGCATAGGAGTCTACATACCTGCTGGTAGGTTCAGCATCCAAAAGGGGCATATAACTTGCTTGCATTTTTTTCGAGAGATCTATACATCAAAAGGATTGAAGTGCCTCCTACTGTTGCCCAACCTTTAATTTCCCATGCACTTGTACAAGAGAAAAAGACCTCAGAAGGATGACATTAAAATTTATCTGCTGTTTAGGGAGCTGCCTAAGGCTCACTGGCATGAATTGCTGAGTTTAGGGGAATGCTTTCAGTCCCATTTGTCTCTAGAGCTGACACAGGGCTGCAAACAGGATGATCCTCCAATGAGGGATGGTGTTCCTCCAAGGGAACAATAACACAATTTTAAAGAGCTTGTTCTTACTTTAACATAGAAATGAAGGAAATAGCAGGAAAAGTGATGGGGCAGGAAAAGTAGGCTTTGCCTATCTTTTACACACTCCCTACAGGTGAAAGCACCCAGCTAGGCCTTGAGAGGCTTAGGTTCAAGCCTATCTCTTACAGAAGAGCCTTAAATTTATGTAAGTATTGTTCTACTAGTGTTTTGCAGTTTCTACAGGAGTTAAGTCATGTGCAAGCTGTCCTCTTCCATGTTTTTTAATGGGAACAAAATTAGCATAGATGGAAAAGAGAACCGGGCAACTTTGTATCTTGAGGGAGCTGCAAATGTATTTTGAGCCATTCTCTCAGCCTTGATGGCCTCAAGTTCCCTGCCTGCAGTGAGTGGCTGGTTTGTGCAGGATGCCTGTGGCTGCTGCCCTGGCTCCTGCTGGCTGATTACTGCTGCACCTGTGACAAATTAAATTAGCCACAGCTGGGCTGGCTCGAGGCCATGGCAACAAGTTGTCAGGCAGTAATAGCAGGCTCAGATTTGGCCTGGGCTGCAAGCTCAAGAGAAGACAACTGTTATTTGTATTCCTTCCAGGAAAGGCTTTATATATTCATTTAAAAAAATCATCAAAATTGCCAGTAGATCTTGGTTAAACCTTTTTCATTGAAAGACACCAGTCTTTCCTTTTGATAGTATTTGTGCTGTATAGCTCCTAATTTCCAATTGATTCATTTTCATAAGTCATCAATTCCATAAGGTATAGAACTGTACCATGTTTTCTATTTTTGCTGATCTCAGTGGGACTGTTCAGCTGAACAAAAAATACATGTGAGCTGGCAGCAGAGCAGCCTTGGTATAGGTTTATTTAAGTGCAGTCATGCTCTATCATTCTTATTGTTTATATTAATATCAGTATTTTCTATATATTTATCCAAAAGTGTAAGCATCACCTTCTAGTATAGGAATAATTAATCTTCCCATGACTATAGTCATGTATCAGAGACCTTCATATAGCTAAGAGCTAGAAGACAGGTATCAGCAAGCCAGGGAAAGAAGACATTTTAGCAGTAAGTCACAACTGGGTTGGAGGTAAGTGGGGCAGGACATTCAGCTAGGATCCAGTGTATTTTGGATAGGACTCCAGGACACCATAAATCTGTTGACAAGGGTATGATGTAAGTCCATGTTAGGAGCTGTGCTTTAACTGCTTGCAGCATTCAGGTGCCCAATGTTGATCACCCCTCTTTAAATGTAAGCTAGTGATTTTTTTTGGGTGCTGATGTTCCTGGACGCTGTCCTAATACATAACACTTTCCCTTTGCACTTCTTCTTTACATTGTCTTTTGGCTTTAAGGCAAGTTTAGTTTTTAAATGCGATTTTAGTCAGAATATATTAAAAAGACCTCTTAATTATGAGAGATTGATAGAAATTATAAAAAAAAAATAGAATTAGGAAGGACATAGATAAATACAATATTCTTTCAGCATGTTTTTTTCTAAAGAGCTATAGAACTGTTAAGTTCGGAATGGACCTCTGGAGATCATCTAGTGCACGTGCTGTGCTCAAAGCAGGGTAAATTTAGAGTAGGCTGCTCAGGACCAGGTCCAACTGGGTTTTGAATGCCTCCAAGGATGAAGACTCCATAACCTCTCTGGCCAATATCTACCAATGTGTGACCACTGTCACGGTAAAAAAAAAGTTTGTGATGTTTAAATGGGATTTCCTGTATTGCTACACTGTTTGGTGTATCAGCCATTCCTTACAGTTTTGTATTATCTGCAGACTCTGAGGTTATGCTCAGTACTGTCATCCAGGTTAAACAGCATAGGTCTCGGTATCAATCTCAGGGATGCACCACTGGTGACTGTCCTCCAGGCAGGCTTCACGCAGCTCATCACAGCCATTTGGGCCCAGCAGTTCAAGCAGTTTTCAGTCCACTTCACTGTTCACTTATATAGTCTGTACTTTATCCCTTTGTGTATGATGTTAGAGGAGCATGTCAAAAGCCTTACTATAGGCAGGATAAGTAACATGCACTGCTCTTTCCTCATCCACTGACCTGATGGAGTATTCACAGGCAGAACAATGCTTGTCATTGGCAAAGATGTGCAGAAGGGAATCATGATATTGAGTGGCTAGATAAAAAAGACAGATGAATTCAGTCCAGATAAATGTTAAATGATATACATGTGAGGAAGAATAGTTATTTTGGATAGAGATGTTAGAGGAGTTTATTTCTCCTCAGAGTCAAAATCTGAGTTACAGTAGATAGTTCTATGGTAACATCAGTTTTGTACCAAATAGCAATTAAAACAGAGAGCTGATTCTATACATCTTTGGTCTGCGTCTGTATGCACTAGATTGAAATGCCTGTACATCATATGCATCTTACAAGGTTGTCTCCATTTAGCCTGTATTTGGTGCTAAACTGTAGCAGTTGCTTTACCACCTGATGACCCCTCCCTAGCTGAGAAGGGGAATCATGGAAAAAAGGGAGTAGCCCTATAAGTTGAAATAGAAACAGATTTAATGAAACAACAAAACTAATATAATCACTAAGGTAAAGCATACAAGACTCTACTCACCCTTGTCCTTAGGATCAGCAGTAACAGAAAACCAAGAGAGAGAAGCCCCAGGAAGAGGAACTCCTTACCCTCAGGGAGCTCCCTCCTTTTATAATGAGCTTGATGTCAGTGGTGTGGGATACACCTGTGAGTCAGCTTGGGGCAGCTGCCCTGACTGAAACTCCCAGCTGACTCGGGGCTACTCATGGCCTGCCTGCCATGGCTGGCCCATGGGTCTGTGCCTGGGAAACCAGGACAGAGGTCAAGGAAGTATACCTGCTACCTAGATGCTTTGATACTAGGGGTATATTACTCTGGAGTGACATGTAACTAATCTGACTGATTTGTTTTAAAACTATCAATTTTTAAATTGGGTTGATAAGCAGCTTGTATAAAGGAATCTATTAATCATTAGAATACTAGCAGTACTTTTCTAGGGGAAATCCACCCCATCCTCCCCACCCTCATTTTAAAGAATCCTGTAACTTGAGAGTCAATTCAAGAAAATTTACCATACTTGGTCAAAATTTTCAAATCTCGATACTTAAAATCTAGTCTCCTTTCACTTTCTCTTAAGTAATTTCTCTCTTTTCTCCCTGTAAGTTTTTCTTCCCTTTATCTTGTTTCCTTTCCTCAAATTACCCTCTCAGTTTTTATTCTCTTGTGCTCCCCTCCTCCTCCCTCCACCGTGACCTCAGACTTGCCCCTGTGTTAATAGTTGTTTTAAATCAATTCAGTCAATAATCTAAAACAGGGTAATCCAGATGGTGGATTTAGAATAGTTTGGTTTTGGTGCAGATCTCTGGCTGCAAAGATCATGGGGAAAACCTTTAAATCATGTAGTTGTAATGGAGACCAAGGCATTTACCTGCATTTATCCGTTTGGCAATGATTTGACCCTCCATTGCTACTTTCCTTTCCTTTGAAAGCAGCACTAATGAAATCAGGGATCTCATGACTATGAATCAAGTGAGAACTTGGGCTCCAGCTTGATGACACAATGAACCGGGGCAATCCTGGGACACTGCACTTCTCACTGAGAGAACTTGAGCATCGCCAGTAATTAGCCTTGAGCTGTAGGTGAAATGAAAGACATGACTGCTTCTGCTCAAAAGGGAAGCCCAAGCTGCATGTAATGGATTTGGCATAGCTGGGAGTAGAAGTTAGCATCTTTCAGTCTAACATCACCCGTTTTGTTCCAGTGAGAAAGACTGTTTCTCAAACAGTTAGGTAAAGATTACTGAAAAACACAATGCCTCCTTCCTGCACATATGCACTCAATCTGTGCAACCCATCCATGCTATAAACGTGGTGAGCCATAACCATTGCCTCATTCCTAGAGGCAAACCATGCCTGACAAAGAATTTAGTGTTGTTGCAGTAAGTCAGCAGAATTTTACTCTTTCGTGGTAGAAATGTTTGGTCGAGCAAAGGATAATGACCCTTTCATTGTCCAGCTCTAAAATGTGTTTTTAGTCATATGTGGAGAATGTTTTGCAGCTATTTTCCTTAACATTGATCTGTTGTTTATTTGGAAGGTTCAGAGCCATAGTATGCCTCTCAGATGATTTGAGCTGATTTGTCTTTGGAGACCCTAAATATATCTGTGGTGGATTTTGAATTTGTTTTGGCATTACACAAAAAAATTGGAGTGTTAGTTTATTGAAAGAATACATAGCGCATGCGGTTATATTCATGACTGCAGCTTTTTTATATATAGCTCCAATTCATATGAGGGCCTACAGATCCTCAGCATAAGTGATGAAAGCCATTAGTAAAACATCTCAGTGCTCCAATTATCCTGTTTATTGTACCACTGAAACCAAAATTGCAAAGTTCCTGCAATTAACGTGAAACTTCATTATTGACTGAATGTCCTGGAATGATGGATTTGAACAACATGTCAAGTCTGGAAATAGAGATTTCTTTTGCAAAGTAAAATTCAGACCTAAAGAGGCATGTGGTGGAGTTAGATCAAGCTTGCTTCTAAGTCCTAGCAAATAGGTATCCAGATCATACCTGTCACTAGCAGCAGTTGTTGTGCTGGTAGACAACAGCATGCAGTAGAGAATCAAAAGGATGAACAGCCCTGAAAAACGAACTGAGTTCTACTGCTCCATACACTGGGAGAAAGAGAATGAAAGGTTGGGACAGAAGAAGTATCAGCAAATGACTGAAATACCTGATTCAGAATAGAGAAGGCCAGATGCTGAAACACAGAAAACAGGATGAAAAGAAGAAGGATATAGTGGCATTATTTAATTTATCTACTTATTTCCTGTTAATTGGTGAAAAAATTGTGGTAGTTTTCTCATCCTTTTCTGCTTCATAAAGCAATGTGTCATTAATCTGAGTCAGGAAAAAAGTTAAAACATTTCAAAGTATGGTTGGCTTGTAAAATATTTGTTATGGCTATGACTTTGAAAAGCATGTTCACAGTATGCTATTGGGGTTTTACATCTCTATAACTAAATAGTAAAGCTGCTGTAAGATTGGGCAGGAAACAACATGAAGTTCCATAAGCTTCAAACAAAATTCTTGATTAATTTCTCCTCTGGTATTTAAAAATAAAGTGGACACCAATTTTTTGGAAGATATTAGAATGTAATACATGCTAATGCATTTTCCCGTCTTCTCTGGGGACTGCTCAGCCAGTTTAGTATAGGCTTCAGTTTGTGGTAGACTTGCCTGCTTGGAAAAAATCTCCTGTACAAAAGGGACCTTTGCATGCACACATGCATGTGCCTACACATAGATCCCGGTGCTAACAGTTGGCTCCACTTATTCTGCTTTTGGGAGAAAAAGTGGAAGCTAGGAACAATAGCTAGCTCTTTTTATTAGTAACCCAGAAGTGTTTTTAAAAAGAATAGAAATTGCATTGGACAGTTTTAGGAGACAAGGGTCTAGTGTAGCCTTTGATTTTCAGCAGTTCTAAGGATTCTGATTATAAGAGTTGCTGTAAGCAGTTGGCTGGAATAGTTGTTTCCAGCAGTGACTGAGGCTGGTGCAAATGCTTGCTCTATGTGTCTTCAGAGAGAAATTTTCCCGGAGTTTTCTACCTCGTTACAAGACACCTTACAGCTCCTCCTGGTGGTAAAGCATTGCGAAATGAGGACAAGGAAGATGTTAAGACAGTATTGTTCCTACTGGAGCAGCACAGATAATCAAATAGTATTAAAAAAACCCCACTCATCAAATGATGCATAATCTGTTGTGGAGAAATAAGAGTGTTGTATATGCTTGCTTTCCCACAGAATAGCTTTCAGATTGCAAGCTGCAAAGAACAGAAAATCTGGGGCTGAATGCAACCCCAATAAGTAAATGAAGTAAGATCAGAAACATTAGCAATCGGTAACATCTGAAGCATAAATTCTAATAATGCCTTCTGAAAATGTATGCCCAGGGTTTAGTAGCCTTTGGTAACCTGGAATATAGCAGCACTGAGGTGTATTTTTTATGATATTACCCTCCACCCTACTGGCAAACACAAGCTATAATGCTTAAGACATGCTTCTTTAGTAAGTAAAGATTTTAAACACAATCTACGAAATATAACACGTTGTCCTGGCTTGTTTTGTAAATGCAGTATCTTTCTTCTTGGAGAAAGGGCACGAGATATACTGTAAGTTAATTAAATGTCAACTTGAGACAACCTACTAATTCTCCTCCCACCAATCCACCTCAAAATGATCTTTTTCATCCTTTACTTCACTGCTCTTTTGCATAGTGTAAGTATATAGGTAATACAGCTCTATGTTCTAGGTCATTTGCTGCAAGCCAGCCAGTTAGTTGTCTGGAACTGATACCGTGAGGCAATACTGCAGATATCTCCGAAATTCAGCTTTAATTTTGTATAGAGTACCAGCTGGTAGAGGAAGCTTTTGCACAGCAGGAGCTGTCTGGAGTAAAATAGCAACTTCCTGGAGCAGAAGAGCTGCTAATGGCTTTCACTAATATCAGTTGCTACACTTTTGGGGACATATAGATGCCACGTGAATCCCTGCAAATTCTGAGACAGAGCTTGGACAACTCCAGACTTGCTGAAGCCCAGAAGAGGTTTGCTGATAAATTCACCCGTCTGCAAAAACTGTGGTGTTTTCATTTTTCCATTGCCCTGCTGATGCAAGTCATAAACAGGAATCCTGCACAGGCCAGTCACTGGTTTGCAGGTCTCCATTCCAAGGGAGTGTACTCTCTGTTAAACTTTGGTTTGGTTTCCCCCTTGCTCCCTCCTTCTCTGGTATGTTGTGCAGGATTTCATTGCTGTACTTCCCCACCTGGAACAGAGGGACATTTGTGTCTTCAGATATGACTGATTTGTTTATATCTGCTGAGAGGTATTTATGCCTACCTACCTCCTAACAGAAGTCCATCTCTCCTTCACAGATGATTTGAGGAGTTAGGCTTCCTCATGGTGATCTTTGACTAGCTTAAAGCAGAGGACTTGCTTTAAGTATTATAGAAGTATTATAGATACCTTTGTCATGCTTGTGCTTGTAATATCTTTTTAACTAGCCTTTTGGTCAAGCATTAGATAAAATGCAGTTTATTGATGAAGCTATGCAAAAAAGTATATTGTGATCTGCAGCTGTGTTCTTAAAACAAACACTTTAGTAAGTCTCTGTTGTACCTGTCAGCACATTTTATTGCTATGTCCCAGCATGTATGGATTACCCCATCAATTCTAGGTTTTTGCACCATTTTGCATTGCCAATGACCAGACACTTTCCACAAACTCTGCAAATTACTATTAGCAATGTTTGTTCTTTGGCTCAGACTTACGCCAGCAATAATACCAAGCCGGCCCAGGACTGGTTTTAGCACGATTTGCAGTCTTTGCTCCTCCTTTTTCTGAATTTGCTTCATTCTGGGTTTTTTTTTTTTATTGTGATCTATAGAAATTGATCCTCCTATGGGGGGAAGAGGGCAGTTCTCGGAGCAAAAACAAGACATTAGAGCAACACTTAACACGGTCCAAATAAACCTGTCTTGTTTAACTATAACATTAGTTCCTGAGAGCTCTGCACCATTTTCTTTCAGATGAGATCCAAAACCATGTAAAGCTGTAGTAGATATATTACTATGACATTTCTCTCTTCCTTCAAGGCAGATCTGGAAACTGTCTTCTCTTTCCTCCAAAGAAACATATGTCAGCACTAGTTTCACAGGCCGATGGGTGCCTGATCACTGCTTTCTGGATCTGTCCAGTTGTTCTTGAGTATTTTGAGAAAGATCACAACATCCTCTTGATCTTTTTGAATCTCAGTCCTCTGTCACCTGCAAGAGTTCAGATTAATTATTTAATTGTATTGAGTTTATCCAAATGTCTGTATACAAGTGCTCTGGTGGTCAGCAATTCTATGATACCTAGTCCTCTTGTAAAACTAAATCCTTTGAAAACCCCTGAAGTCTGAGAAGTATTATTTACCACCTGGACTAAGGGAGTACTCTCAAAAAGGCTTTGAAATACAATCTGAACAAAAATTTTCTATTTCAATATGTGTGTAGACAACTGGATGGCTTGCTGACAAAGGCATTTTATGTACATTGTAGACAAACAGATATCATTGAGCTAGCTTCTCTGTCTCTCTGTGCCTTCAATCTCTGACTTCTTAGTAATTACACTTGTAGCATTCAGTTCCTTTTATTAGACGCCTCTACTCTTATCAACATGATGGGCATTCTATCAAGGAGAAACATCAAAAAAACCTATTAGGTTTCCATAATACAGTTATGCCAACTGTATCCTGGGTGGCATCAAAAGAAGCATGACCAGCAGATTGAGGGAGGTGATTCTCCCCCTCTGCTCTGCTCTTGTGAGACCCCACCTGCCGTACTGTGTTCAGATCTGAAGCTCTCAACATAAAAAGGACATGGACCTGTTGGAGCAGGTCCAGAGGAGGCCACTAAGATGATCAGAGGGCTGGAGCACCTCTTCTATGGGGACGGGCTGAAGAAGTTGAGGTTGTTCAGCCTGGAGAAGAGAAGGCTCTGGAGGGACCTGATAGCACCATCTAGTACCTGAAGGGGCCTACAAGAAAGCTGGAGAAGGACTTTTTATAAGGGCATGTAGAGACAGAACAAGGGGTAATGGTTTTAAACTGAAAGAGGCTAATTTTAGACTAGATATTAGGAAGAAATTCTTGACTGTGAGGGTGGTGAGACAGTGGCCCAGATTGCCCAGAGAAACTGTGGCTGCCCCCTCCCTGGCAGTGTTCCAGGCCAGGTTGGATGGGGCTTGGAGCAACCTGGTCTAGTGGAAGGCGTCCCTGCCCATGGCAGGGGGGTTGGAACGAGATGGTCTTTAAAATCCTTTCCAGCCCAAACCACTCTATGATTCTATGATTACTATGATCTCATGAGTAAGCAAAGAATGCTTCAGTAAATGTATGATTTGTGAAAATGAGTAAGTCTAAAAGATCATATTAAATTTTTCTTGGTAGATGTCATCATAAGTACTGCTGATTGGTTGAAGTGCCCACTTCAAGTAGACAGTATCTGTGAAGTAATTAATCCTTTGTGATTCCTTTTGTGCCTTGAAGCATTTGTTTCTTGTCTAACAAAAGAAACATTCTGCCTCTGTATTGTTGTTTGCATGGAATTTGTCACTTCCTAGAAATTTATCCCTCGCTGGAATTATAGCTGCCTTGCTCTTTTGACACAAGAATATTTGAACACTTTTTCACTGAGGAGTGCAGCACTTTATTGAATCTGTTTTATTTAAGTCTAGTTTAGGCAACAAGCGGATTTACAATATGATTGAAGCTCTGGGGAGCTCTTAGAGTATCTCATGAATTAATGCTTTGGAGTAACACTAGGTGGACACCTGGATCTTCTGAAGCTGTGTGAATTTTATGTTACATGTTCTTATTTAGAATGGCATTCACTAGATCCTCCTTCTTTCCTACTTCCATACCTTCAGCACTTATCCTTCAAACGTGCATTCAGTATTATTGTAAACAGCATCAGTTACTTGCTGGTATTATGGAAATAATTGCAGTACCAGTAGGTGCAGGAACAGCACTGAGTTTGCTGCGCTCAGTGTTGATTTCAGTGACCATCTTGGAAAAGCTATTCATAAGAAAAAGCCACCCTGTATACCGTAAGACTCTGATAACCCCTATAAATAGACTTTGTGCCACTGGTGATTCATTGTGTTTTTATCACTCTAAGGGACTTGATATTGACTGGGAAAAGGCAGCATAGTCTTCTGTCTCGCACTATGTCTGGTATGGCCAGTACTGATAGGGTGAGGTGGAAAACTGTCACTTCCTTAGTCTCTTTCCCCTTGTGAGTCCTCAGCTGAAATACCTGGAGTACTGCAAGGTAGTAGAGATATGAGGGACTCTATTCTCAGTGTAAAACAACCAAGTAAGATGATGCACAGCCTTGTAAGATGATGCACAAGAATCCTTTGCTGTTTGCAGGATCACTTAAAAATAAGCTCATTATCTAGCTGGTTATTTTTCACATGCAGGAAAAGGAAGTCATGTCTCAAAGTAAAGTGGTTATTCTGAGCATCTCAGAAAAACTAGCAGACTTGGAAACAAATTATTCAATGATAAAAGAAACAAACTTGGAGAGACACACCTTAAATGTTTTGCACGTGCAGGCTGCAAGAGCTTTACAGATGCACTTGACACATAATGCTAGTTCCTTGGTTCTTCCATGTTTGACAGAATTGCATGGTGTAAGGTAAATGTGATGAATTTGCTTCAGGAGTTTATTACAGACTCATTTAATACATTTTACAGGCCTAAATAGCTGAAATTTTAAGAGAATCATGTGGCATAAACACAGGTTTCAGGGCATGAGAGATTATCCCAAGAAAAATGCACAGAAGGTACAAAATATTATGCAAGTCAGGCTTCAAGAAAGGTTGATTTTTAGTTTTTGCAGATGCTTAAAAGTGTTGAGAATTTATTCACATAGCTGAAAGGAGAAACTAATTTAATCAAATCTTGCTCAGAATAGGTAGTCACTGCTGGAACAAAAAGGTGTTCCATACAAAGTACCTCCACAACGAAACGGTTCTGACATATAGACACAAATGAGACTATAGAGTCATTCATCAGTATTCCTGAAGTTCTGTGCTATTTTGATTATGCTTGAATAGACTACATAGCTGTAGACTCTGTTCTTAAACACTGCAGCTGTTGGGATGAGAGTGACTGTCAGTACTGAGCTGTCTGACAAACATGGGTCAGGTGTCAGGTAGTTGGACCACCTCTCTGTTGACCTGAGTAGTGTCATCTCCAGAGGCAAGAGGAATATATTTTGTTGCCTCTCCCCAGCAGGTAATGGTGTTTTAGGTAGCACTTGCTAAGTTTTGGAAGGAACTCAACTTTTACGAACTAATTGTAGAAGGAACAGTGTGTGTACCTGTGAAAAGTGGAAATGAAGCCTTTAGAGACAGACTGCTTTTACTTTCTTCACCATCCGTGAAATGTGCACCTACGCTTGTGAGGAGTGTGTAATTTTTTTTAAAGGTGAAGTTTGTTCTGCATGACAGTGTGTCACTGAAAGCATGACAAAACATGGATGTTCTGCTGTTCCAAAGATTTCAAAATAATAGGTAACCTTTCTCTGGGCCTAAGTGCGTACTGTAAGAACTTAAGTACAAATATGCCAGTTACTCAGTTGCAGTTAATAAGAACTCTCTTCCTCTCTCACGAAGAACAATGTCATGTTCTTTCCAATTTGTCGTTCTGTTATTTTTGAAAAAAACCACTCACTGTACCAAAGATCGTTTTACACCCTCTGGCAATAACAACCCATAACTTGGTCATCTTTTTGTTCATCTGTCTCTCTTCAGAAAGCTGATAGTATCTGTAGATGACATATTGGGCAGTATTTACGTTACACATGTTTGAAGAGCATTTGGAACAATCTTCTGCTCACTGCAGCTGAAACCACTATCTTTGGGAAGATGTGTATGCAGCAGTTTCTGGAGTTTGGCTGAGCTGGGTAAAAAGGGTCTAAAATGTCACCTATATAAAAATAAAAAGAGAAAAAAATGGATGACATTGTGTAACTTAGTATTATGGTAAAGCTGAGGAACCTCATTCCTCATTGTGTTGGGTGCTGTCCAATAAAACCCACCACAAAACAATGAACAAAAGGGTTTTCTGCCACAAAGAGCTTACAATTTAAGAGACAACAGAGTGGAGAAAGACAGTGAACCATAAAGAAATAAACAGCTGCCTCTGAATTCATGGGAGACTGGTACAGTTGTCATTGCTGGGCATTTTAAAAGAAAGTGGATAAGAGAACAACTTCAAAATCCCCAAGTGCCTTATTCTATAAAGAATAAATGTATTTATGTGACATGTTGGGACTGATAACTGTACCTTGTAAAAGCTGGTATAAATTCCCCTAAATAATGAAATCCATACATGCACACAGTACAGCCTTTGCCAATTCTTAGATTTTTTTTAGGAAGGGAAAGAAAATGAACACATGTTCTGCTGCACAATGAAACTTCCTCTGCAAATGGTTTGAGTCCTGGGACTTACAGGATCGCTCTCTACTATGTGTGTTGTAGGACTGAGTGCCTCAGCCCTCTGAGTGCTATGATCTGAGATGATGTGGTTTGTTGATGAGATCAATGGCAGCCTTGTCCCTAGCGACCGTGGAACAGCAGTGTTCAAGATCCTGAGGTGGGTGAGGTAGGCAAAGAACAGGGTACAGACCCTGGACTTCATAAGAGCAGACTTTAGCTTATCCAGGGAGCTGGTAGGTGGGATCCTGTAGAAGGCAGGACTGAAGGGCAAAGGAGCTCGAGTGCTGACTCACTTGGAAGAAATTGTACTTAAGGAGTAAAGAGCTGTCCATGCCAGGACTTGGGAGAATGAGTTTATGTATCACAAGATTGCCTTGACCAAATAGGGAATGAGTGACTGAGCTCCAATGCAAAAAGAACCTATATAAGAGGCAGAAGCAGGAGCAGACTACAAAGAAGGAATATAGAATTTGCCCAGGGTGATATGGGTGGTAGTAGGAGAGCAAAAGTTCAGCTAGAGCTGAAACTGACAACAAACATCAAGAGCCTGCTTATCGCTACATTAGCAGCAAAAGAACAAATGAGGAAAATGTAGGCCCATGTCTAAATGTGCTGGCTAAATTAGTGGCAGCAGATACAAATAAGACTGAGGTACTCAACACTTTCTTTGCCTCTGTCTTTAACGGCATCTCCCAGGCCTTTGTGCCTGGACACAGGTTCAGACAGGAGAGGAACTACTGGTAGTGGAGGTCAAGGTTCACTTGAGAAGTCAACCTGTACAAATTCATGGGACAAGATTGGTCAACCTTGCTTATGTCCCTAGGAAATTATGGCGCAAGTCCTCTTGGAAGCCAATTCTCAGCACATGAAGAAGGAGAGGTCACTGAGAACAGACAGCGTGGATTTGCCAAGGGCAATATGCTTGACCAACCTGATTCATGTTATAATGGAATGACTAGATCTATGGATAAGGAAGGAGCAGCAGATGTTGTCTACTTTGACTCTAGCAGGATGACAAGGTATTGCACAGCATCCTTCTGCCCAGATTGGGGTGTTATACTCTAGGTGGTAGAAAAACTGTCAATTCTAATAGTTTCAGTTTATTCTTCAGTTGACTTTTGTGTGTTTCCAGTAGTACAGCTTCTACAAATGGCCTTTATATTTTCCCATATTCCAGTTGTTCTTACCAGTACAATTAACATGAGGAAATATTTTTTTCCTGTAAAAGTTTCTTTTCAGATGTAATGATATGAAATAACTTACTCTGTCCTGGCAAACAAGCCATCCCTTCTCACTCTCTGCCCCACTTAGGATAGCTACTTGTGGATTTGGGTTTTTTTAGCCCCTGTTATCTTTTTTTCTGAGTTAAATGTCGTTATTGTGTACTCTGGTTTATCTCAGTGTTGATTCATGCAACACTTATCACATTGGTAGCATGCTCTTCTGTGAATTGCCTTCTAGTTTCAATATCACTTTTGTTGTCAAATTACCAATTTCAGTGTTGATTTATTGATCCTGGATAAATAACTAATCTAAATTCCCAGTCCTTAGAGTTATGAAGAATAGTTACATTTCTTAAACAGCGATTAGACTCTTACCTTCTTACCTTCTGAGGTTATTCCTCCCTACACCAGTTTTTCCAGTGATGCAATACTACTGACTTAGACACCGAATCACAGAATCACAGAATTATCTAGGTTGGAAAGGACCAACCATCAACCTAACACTGACAGTCCTCAGTTACACCGTATTTGCTTCTGATGATTCTACTCCATATGAAACACAACCAAGAGGAACAGGAATGATATTGATGTATGCAAGTTTGTGTCATCTGTGTAGGCAGAAACATCTATTAAGAAAATAAATCTGTGGTTTCTGAAAGTCCACTCTGCAAAGAAGTTTCCATCAAAGATCTTGGAGTACATGACATTCATATAACAAACAGAAGATTCCGTAGCCAAGTCAACTAGTAGGAGAGCTTCATGAGCATGGGTCTTTAATGGGCTGGCCAGTAGGTTTCTGACTGATTTTTAACACACTACAGCAAATACCTATACGAGTGCTTAAACTTAGATTCATATTCACGGGTGTGATATATTGCATATTCAAGATTTGGTGCAATGGTGAATATTTTGGCTTTTATCTACTTAATAAATGCATCTGAAAATTCATTTCACTTTGAAATTTTCCTTGATCTTAATTCACATAGTATAAAGGAACAAAATATTCATGAACATCTTAATAAGGCTGGTTATAAATTAAGATTGACTTACTTAAATTTTAGTGTACTGTAGACAGTTATAATAATTTATGTATTATAGAAGAGGATTGTTTTTTGAAAAAACGGTTCTCTTGTGATGGTCCTTCACTGTAAAGAAAACACAGTATTCATATAATTCACAAATGCCTTATTAAATGGCTTCAGCTTTAAAGGGTTTTCACTTTTCATTTTCAATCTGAAGCGTAGCAGCATCCACATTCACAAATGTCCACATGAATTTGTCTCCTAAATTAATTTAATTATGTAATATCAAAAGTAATTTCACACCTGCAACTCTTACCTAATTCACAAAAGGCAACATAACTGTCCTGGCTGCAGTCTTCCAAACAAACTGTGGCTCTTGGGTCCAGCTAGAAGTATTATGTGTCCCCTAGTTTTAATTAGTCTTCCTTTTTTTTTGTCTTAGCAGGTTTAGTGGCTATACAGTCATGTTACTTTAACACCTCAAAAATGTTTTTAAAAAATACCCATACCACAGGATCTAAAAGAAAGAATACTTTAGCATCTCCAAGTATATGAGTACCTGAAGTGCTGGGGTCTGAACCCCAAACCCTGAATTAAGGTTGACATATGGGTGGCTCCCACAGCCCTTTAAGAGGAGGGGATGAGTTTACCTTTTGGCTTTCCTCCAGGGTGCGGCCGGCCTTGCAAGGAGAGCCCTTGGGTAAACAAGCCCCAGGTGCCCTGCATTTTGATAACAAGTGCCAGGTGTCCTGTTTGGGGATAAAAGCTGGGCCCACTTGCAGGAAGGGTTGGAGAGTCTGTCTGTGGAGTGGATGCACTTCACAGAGTTTCCTGTTGGGGAAGGACCTCCTGACTCCTCATGGAACCAGGTCCCAGTCAGGTCTGGCACATTCAAATGCGGGCTTTGTGGGGAGGCAACATGGGGTTACTTTTGTCATATGTAACTGCCTTGTTCACCTGGTTGTCTCCCATTTGCTCTGTGGGTTATCTTGTGTCTCTGTTTGCTCCATCTGTTACGAGCGATATTGTGTCATTCCTGGGGTCGCTGGGGTTGATGTCTGCTATTCGTGATCTATCTGACTTGTTTGTACCCCCAGCAATCCTCTATATACTGACCCCTTTATGTGAAATAGAACCTGCGTACTGGATTGTTGGTCTGCTGCTGGCTGTGTCCTTTTTACTGGGCCTACTAATTGGCAAAACAGTACCCCATTTGAAAAAATGGCTGGCAGACAGAACAAAAATTGTACTAATTTTTTGCTGCATCCTTGAAAGACCAAATGCAGAGATGTATCACATCACTGTCATAATGTATCATTTTAATTGTCGTGTTCAACAGTGATGTGGTACTGTTATGACTACACTATAAAAGGCTTTTCTGGCACCTTCCTATTTTTAACTTCCAATGACATTTGAAGAAAATTCTAATTTTATTAAAAAACAACTTTTAAAAATAAAGTAAAATTGAAAAGGTCTTGACTATTTTGGCTTTCTAGTAAGATTTTTGGAGAGGGAGGAAGAGAAGCATAAGAACTGGTTTTAACGAGATAAAAGGGTTGCTTAAGTAAGAAGGAAATAGACATCTTGTTTTATCTGCCTTTACTATCAACAAGAAAATGGTGAGTTATAAATAAGGGAAAAGCATGTGCCTCTTCCTGGTCTTGTCCCAAGAACAAATGGGTATAAGTTGGCCATCAATAGAGTAGTCTTGCAGTTAGCAGGAGTGCCTTAGCAGGACACTTGAACACATTAACTTACCATGTTCCATCTAGAGCTGTGTTTCTCTGATAAAGACGAGATGGTACCGTCCTCTTCCTGTTCTGAAAAATCGTGCTCCCCCCCTCCTCATTTCCTTCCCTGCTTCCTTTCACAGGTGCCCTGGAGCCTCTCTGCTGCTCTAGTTGATGCAGTAAGAGCTTGCCCTTCCTGGCTCAATGTGTGTTGACTGTTGTGCAAAGGAGTAAATCACAACAGAAACCAGCTACCTCTGAACTCATTGTGGGTGGCTTGACATTTTGTTTAAATAAAATTTGCAGGACTTTTAGTACTTTAAAATCTTATTCCGTGTAGGAAGATCCTTGTAAGCAGACCAAAACCTTATTTTTCCTGAAAACTGTTCTTAGAATTGTGAGAGTTGAGAGGAGTGCAAAAGCATTTATAGGAATATGAGATGCAGTAAAATGAGGCTGGATACATGAATAATTAAGATCTGTAGTGGGAGGAGATGCTAAAAAAACTGTGGGACTTGTGTTGCAAATAGATCGATGTAGGGACAGTCCTATTTTCTCCTGAATTCTTATAAATTTTCCTGGAAAAAACCTACTGTTGTCAACTGACTAACACTGTGGTGGTACAAATACTATTTCAAAATCTATCTGTATCTGTCTCAGAACAGTGCCCATAGCTTGCCTGTATCGCAGATAACAACACAGCAATCCCCAAACTAGTCCCCTGAGCCACTCTGTCTGTAGGCTGTAGCTCAGTGTAGTGTACAGATATTAGCCAGGATCTGGAAACAGCATAGCTGCACCAGCAGAGGTTTTGCACCAGAGTTTTTTACTGTCTTTCGTGGTCTTTGGCTCAGGTTCTTATGGACTAAAGTTCAAAAATGTTCTTTCTTAATTTGTTTACTCACCCTCCAAATTTTCTGCAAAATTGTTGATATTGTTCCCAAGACAGTACTAATTGCCACTGAAACAGCAAGGAAATCTCCTAAACACACCAATGCAAACTGATGCTGTTCTTAAATGGGGGATTCAGCCACTTCTGTAGCAGGTACAGCCTGACAATGGAGCTATGTCTGACAGGCACAGAGGAAGTGATGGGGTAAGGGATCCAGACCAGCCCTCCTAGTGGTGATGAGGCATAAAACTGTGCCTAGCTGGTTTGTATTTTATTTTAATCAGGATTCCTCCAGAAGCTCACCTTTGGCTGTCAGTAACAGCATTACAGAGGTTGAAGGTGCTCTGAGTTGTAACAGAGGTCAGAGACGTTTCCCTCTTTCCCTTTTGTTACTGGCCATGGTTCTCTGCTGTCCCTGCTGGGATCCCCAGCAGCCTGGCCTTCAAGAGTCTTGTCCTATTTGCAGATCTACCAGTTCCTGGAGCTCCTTGTTTTACTATAGCACCTGTATATGAGAAGGTAGAGGCAGAGATGAGGAGTTGGTCTGATGTGTACTAACCCAGTGCAAGTTTGGCAGTAAATGCCCACAGAGAGATTCAGGAGGTGCAAAAGATGCAAATATTCAGCTCCTTGCCTAGTTTTCTAAGTTTTCTTCCTGAGGGGCTTTCCATGATGTTTGAGGCTGGAATATTTCCAGGGAAGTAAACTCCTTGCATTCCCACCACCTTCCTCCTGCTGTAGTTTTGACCTGGTAGATTGGTCTGTCCTCTGCTCGTGCATGCCAGAAATCATCTGATCTTTCCTGCATTACATCAAGGCTGACTGATGAAGAAATGAGTGAAATGTGATGCCTGTTATGACTCTTATAGCTGAGCTGTCCTTGGCAGCTTGTCTAAGTGCTGCGTAATTTCTATGTACCTCTGAGGAAAAAGAGGAAAAGAGAGAGAAAGAAAAAGAGAGACCGTTTTTCTGCCAGGATTTCTAGGAAGAAAAATGTAATAGGAATCAAAGGAAAAAAACTTTTGTTTTAAATAAAACTTCGGAAGAGGTTGATACTGGACTCAAAAGGCATGATTGTTGTCTCGCCTACTCAATTTACACTGCCTCCAGTTGAATTACACATCCCTCGTGCTGGTAGAAGCATAATCAGGGCCAAGATCTTGAAAGCCAGCAGACCTTATTATAAACGATGCCATAGTTTCAATCAGATTACTTTGTTGTTTAGCTTTCCAGGAGTATTAATATTGTGGATAAATTTAAGGCCCAATTCTTTGACTTCCTCAGTTCTTTGACTTGCCCTTAACTCCAGAAGGATTACGTGAATGCGACTAAATAGAACTTGGCTTGTACTCAGCTCAGCTATTGAAATCTGTAATAATTAGATTTTATATGAATAGTTTTATGAACAAATCATAGACCAATTTGTGCCCTTCCACCCTTTTTGAGCAAGTGAGAAGCAGAATATTGCAAACGTTAAGGTATTTGTGCCTTCCCGTAAGTCAATTTCAGATATATTTAAAGTATGGTAAACTTGATTACTTTTTCAAATGTGTGTTATTTTGTCTCCCCAACCATTAGTTGGCAGTGAATGCCTTTAACAAAAACATCATGAACTTCAGTTACTAAAAGTCAAGTGTACTAATGTTTTGTAAACTGCAGGACTAATTTGAGAGGACATTGTTCTGAAAGCAAACTTCACAGGCCGGAACAAATCTCCTACCTATAATTATAAAACCTGATGTTCAGTGATAAGGAGGTGACTTCAGTCAGTCCTTTGAGTATTTTTAAAGATAAATCCATAGCCTTGTATAGGATCCAAAATTCGGTGGTACTCAGTTTTACTGGAAATTTCACTCTGCTAGCTGAAGTTTAGGTGTTCTTTTTGATGTAACCCCACCTAAATTACTAAGTTTGATAATAAGATATTGTTTGCATGTATAAAAATGTATAGTTACATTTTAAGGGGAACTCTTGGAAACTGTTGCGTTTAGTATATGTGTTGTTTGACCATTTGTATTTCTACTTAATATTTACTTATAAAAGAGCAAAACAGTAACAAAGTACACTTTTTTTCCCCTTTGGATTAGATCAAAAGTTCAGTGCATTTTTTCCAGTCTTGCTCTAGTCATGCTCCTATATGTACACTTGCTTAGATGTGCTTAGTTTTGTCCTGATTACACTTTTGTTGAAACCAATGGATGTTAGTGGGATTAGCGACCGCTTTTTACAGTCCTTTGAATAGATCTTAAAATTCATTGCACAAGTTTAGTAATCTGTAGTTTACAGTATGTGTATTGCTCAGTGCACCACAAGACTGGTGTCATTGCTTTTTCTGGGCAGTTTACTGCTGCTTTGGTTTTGCTCTTAGTGGTGAGCTGCAGGAGTCTTCTATTTGCATTTACCATTATCAGAGTCGATGTCTTCCTGAATGAATGATTTCAATTTATAAACAAGATAGGAAAATTAGGAGGGATGTTATTTTATAGTTTAAGGGAACTGAATTGCAATAGAATCCAGCATCAAACAGATGCTTTCAGTCAGGCAATGTTTTGTGTCCAAAGTTTTTCTCATCAATAAGAACATTAGTGCATACCTGAGATACAAAGTCAGCAAGCAGACCTAAAATTGGAGATAAATACAATACTTTTCACCACAGTGCACTCTACTGTAGTCTTCCATCAGCCTGAAATAAACAAAAGGTGTTTGTTGTTATTGTAGAGGACTGTATCTGGCTTGAAGGATGTCTTTGGGATGAGTTGCTTACACCTCGAGGCTTTCTGGATGCACATAGCATAGAAAAGTTGCTAATCTGATGCACACAATGTGTTTTTTCATGAAGGCTCAGGGCAGAAGCAAAGCAAGCAAGGAAAACTTGCAGTGCTCCAGCACCACCAACCAGACCTACACAAATTATTAGACTACAAGCCCTTCGACGTCCAGGTTTCTTACAGTGGACAGAAGCTGAAGAAGTATGTGCCAAGAGGAATGCTCAAGGCCATCTGTCATGCACAAGTCTCTTATACAGTTGCCCTCTATTTAGTCATGACAGACTAGCAGGAGGCATGAAGTATGTTTTGGGGTCGTTGTTGGGTTTTTTTGAATGCTTTATACTTCCCTAGGAACAACAAAGAGTATTTCCAGACAAATTATTTTCTAGTTTTTTTAAAAAAATAATTTTATCAAAGAGATTTCCTTTCCAACTGTTATATTAACATTTGATAGGATCGCTCAGAATACTATTCACATATTTAAAGAAATAGAAAAATGGCAATAAATCCTTTGTGTATGTATATACAGCATACCATTCTTAGACAAATATGCTTAGTCAATTGAGCTGGGAATAGACGCCCTAGCTTGCACAGCACAGTGCCAACTCATATTTAGAAAAATTTCAGGCCATCTGTAGTTTTGCAGAGGACTGGAGCAGAGGATATTCTGACAAGTAAGAAAGACAAAGGGGAAGTGATAATTTTCATCTATTTTATCCAGGAATTACTTCTGGAACAGAAACATGTCACAACTGTACATGAAATCAATGTGAATTAGGCACCTAAATTGCATATTAAAAGTTTGAGATGTCTAAGACATTTTTGATGAGTCCACCTACCCACCAAAAATCCCATCCTGGATTTCTAAGCCTATATCCAAGGAAGCCATTTTCTGGAAATCAGAAAAGATTCCTAATTTGTGGCTGTAAGTACTTTAATGTACTCAGCCTGATAGTTCCCTGAGATCCCAGTCACAACTGACTCTTGGTGTTAATTCTCAAAATAATTAAAAAGTAGATTTGTTCCCTTCTCTGAAGTATCTAGGCAGATGAATAGCAAATAAAGTGAGGTCAATATCAAGTAAGTTAATTTTTTACTTGTTGGATATGTGTTGTTATGTGTGTTGAAATAGTCAGTAGCATTAAACTAGGACTACGTCCATCTCCAACTTTGAGACTCCATGGCCAAAACTGTATCCTGTTACTCGTAGTGTGTTATAGGAGGTACTATTTTGACTGTAGTTCCTATTAAAATCAATGAGACTGTTCACATGCTTAAAATTGGACAGGTTATTAAATATGTGTTCAGTTCAGGTGCTGAAGCACTCTCATTTCTAAGAGGCAGCAAAACAGGCATCACCTAAGAGATACCATATTCAAATGTCTAATTTTATATCTCATTTTCAGGAGTCAGAAAACAAATCAGAAAACTAAACTCAAATGTTTGCCAAGTTTTGAGGAAAATTGGTCTTTGGAGCCAGGCTTTGTTCCTTAGGTCTGTTCCTAGTCAAGAGACCAATTGGTAGTACTTCATTTCTGAAAGATACAGCAGTGGGAAAATTAATTTTAAGCTGTTTCAGACAATCCACTAGGCTTTCCCTAACTGGATTATTTGCATCAGTGGGAGCCAGACCTTCTTGAAATCACACAGCCAATATTTCACCCTGAGAAATTTCAGTGGGAATAGTGCAAGGTTTTATCTCATCTAATTCTAAGTTTAATGCGTTCTTCTTATAATTGCTGATGATACTTCCTGAAGTTGCTAAACGCTTCAAGAGCAAATATTTATAGCTACGTGAAGCTCCTGTATGTTCATAAAAAGATTGGCAATACTCCTTAGCAAATAAGAGTAGACTTAGTTAATTTTATAAAGTCTCATTCTTTCAAGACTTCAGAGAATAAATGAAAATGAAAATAATGAAAATGAAAATGAAGAAGCCCCTAACTGATAAGGGAAACATGTATACTATCAAGGATGAACACTTTGTATATTTTAAATGCAGTTCGTTTAAAGTATGTACAGTCATTGTTCTTCTCCCTGGGTGCTGTCTAATGCATGTGGAATTAAAATGCCATCAGAAATTTTTGTTTGTGCCTAGTTTGCTTTTTCATTCTGCTTCCTATATTGATCACAGATTTCACACTTGAGTACCTTTTATCTTCAAAGGAAACATTCCCTGAACCTTATGTAAGGCATCACTGTCTTAGAGCTTTGTCATTTGCAAAATTGTTTCCATCTTTCCTGGATTTGATCAAACTTGTTTGGCAATAAGCATTTGGTTTATGTACTTATCCCAGTCATTTCAGCTTAGTAGGTCTTTCTCCTCTTTTCCTTGCCTTCTCTTTGGTGTATTGCAGAAGTTTCTGTTGCAGAGCCCTGTGTTGTCACAGTGATTGTGTGCTAGCCAAGAGGTCTTTCACAGTCCTATTTCCTCTTGATCCTGTTGTGTGGGAAGTGATGGTTTGAGACTTAACTACAAAACAAGATAGCTTAAACGTATATTTTTCAATACAATGAGCTGAAGATGCAGAGTTTTATACATTCTATATCAGGTCAAACCTGCCAGAAGCATTGGTTCTCATCCAAACCTGAAACTATTTGAAGTTTACCTGATTACCTAGAATGCTGTCATGGGGAACCACAGATTGTTTCAGCCATATTGAAATAACTGTGTCATATTGTCATTATCTCCAAATTTAAAGTAGGAAAACAATTTTATACCTAGGCATGGTATATGTCTTTATTATTACTATCATTTAGAAAGCACAGCTCTTAGCAAGGCTTGCAAAAAGCTACTTCTCCTTGAATATTTTTACCTGCCAGTTAGGCTACAAAAACCTTGCTCCCAAATCCGTACTCTCAACTTTTATAGCTTTATGTTATTTCATTTCACTTTAGATAATCTGTAACACAATGGGAATAGTCTTGGCAATTAGCTGATTCCTTGTAAAGGAAAACACTTTTCCTGGAAGAAAATTACACTTCTGGCTGACTTTGTCTTGCAGTATAATTCATGCTCCTGCTGGAATATTTTGTGGGTCTCTAATATCTAGTTACCAGTTTAGCTTTTGCCTGCATACCTACTTCTTTCAAAGAAATTTGGAGGAGTGGGAGCCTGAAGTGCTGGGGTCTGAACCCCAAGCCCTGAATTAAGGTTGACATATGGGTGGTCCCCATGGTCCTTTAAGAGGAGGGGATGAGTTTGCCTTTTGGCTTTCCTCCAAGGTGCAGCAGACCTTGTAAGGAAAGCCCTCGGGTAAACAAGCCCCAGGTGCCCTGCATTGGGTAAATGAGTGCCAGGTGTCCTGCTTTGGGGATAAAAGCTGGGCCCACTTGCAGGAAGGGTTGGAGAGTCTGTCTGTGGAGTGGATGCACTTCACAGAGTTTTCCTGTTGGGGAAGGACCTCGTGACTCCTCATGCAACTGGATCCCAGTCAGGTCTGGCACATACAAACGCGGGCTTTGTGGGGAGGCAACATGGGGTTACTTCTATCATATGTAATCACCTTATTGTCTTGGTTGTCTCCCATTTTCTCTCTGGGTTACCTTGTGTCTCTGCTTGTTCCATCTATTATGAGTCATACTATGTCATTCCTGGGGTTGCTGGGGTTCATATCTATTATTTGTGATCTATCTAATTTGTTTGTACCCCCGGCAATCGCCTATATTCTGACTCCTTTATGTGAAATAGAACTTACTCACTGGATTGTTGTTCTGCTGCTGGCTGTGTCTTTTGTACTGGGCCTACTAATGGGCAAAACAGAGCCATTTTCCTACATCACATTGCAGAGAATTCAAGTGGCTTTTGTCACCAAAATCCCCTGGATTTTTGGTAAAAATTAATCAGAAATTTTCCAGTAGAACAATTTCCACCCTCCTCAGCCCCCCAGAAAATGATAATTCTGTGACTCAAACATTTAATTTGGTGGAGGCTGAGTTCATCAACCATATTTGTGATGTACCCAAGACGGTGTTTATCTTGGACTCTAAAGCCCCAGCCTCTGGAGCTCAGCAGAGTCTTTCCTGTGGGGGGCTGAGCCAGAGGTGCTCCTGCTGGGACATTGCCATGCTGAAGACCCGGCCAGGCTTGGAGGCCTCCAGCTGTGGTAATGAGCCACAGAACAGCATGAAGTCTCTTCCAGTCTTCTTGAAAACTAGATCCTTGTTATTATGCCAAGCTGTGAATAAATGACATATTCTTATTTGAGGGAAACATCTCTTTCTTCAACCTTCTCATTCTTTTTTTTTTTTTGGTTGTTTTTCCCTACTCCTTCCTTTTTCTTAAAAAAAGAAAAAAAAAGGTTTTAATACAAACCTGGTAGAAATCAATATTTCATATATTTTTACCAAATCAGAAGCTCAGATTTTTTTCCACACAAACGCTTATAAACAGTTTTCCGAAGTGTGAAGTTGACTTTCACTCTCATTTCTTTGCTGCTCTTTCCAGGTCTACAGAGCAGTTGCAAGAAAATATATTCCAGTTTAGAAAGTGTGCTTTAGCGTCTTTGAAAAAGATATTTCCTCTATAATTCTGGTTTGCAAGTGAAGGGATTTACAAGAAAACTTCAACAGAGCATCTGTAAAGCATAGGCAGGGCAGCTTTGGGGCCTGATATTTGCTGGTAGTCTAAGTCCAGTGCTGAGGGCCAGCCCTATGTATGAGCACGGGAGCAAAGCTGACAGGCTCATCTGGAAGCCTGCGTGAATGGCAGACTACATAAAAAACCCATAGAGCATTCAGTGGTACAAACTTTGTGTCCTCCCTAAATATATTTGCAGGAAACTGTGTGGTGATGAGCCAAGCAAGGGGACACCTCCAGCAGCAGGTGGAGCCCTACGTTATGCTTTACGTGCGTGGCCCAAAGTGGGTGTATGTCGACATCGTCAAGTAATTGCAGGCAAATGCTGAAGAGCTGGAGCTTGGATTTTGACCCACAAACATGCATGTAAATACAGGTGACACCTTTGCAAATCAGGATGAAGTTTATGGGGCCCTGGTGAAGAAATTGTCTTTAGAAGAATGCTTAAAGAAAACAATGTTAGAAATATGGTTAAAAGAAGCATGATAAAGGAGTAATGAAATTGGTGAGCTGTAACAAACAGAACAGAGAGAAATACTCACCAAACATTTGATTTAGAGAGAGAGAGAGAGAGAGATCTCAATACAGTTGCCAGTGTAATAGCCTGGGAAATGAGGAGCTGCAAAGAACTTTTCCTGTAGCACTTGTAAGAGGGACTGAGGCATACATACATCTGTGGCAGCGGGAGAAGCTTGTCCTACTTTTCCCTCTGCACTTGTTTGCTTGTATTCCTCTCCTTCAGGGGATTTGTGCATTTTCCTTCCCATGAAGTAGTGCTGCTTTGAGTGCAGGCTGTTCTCTGCTATGCAAACCTGCCGGCAGATCAACTAGTTGTCTGTTATTCCTTTATTACTCCACAGAGTAGCTGCTGTCAAGCTCATGCAAGCCATCCCAACCATCTGTCTGCTGTTCAGAAATAGCTTCCAGAGGTACTTCCCAATCCTCCTCCTTTCTTTTCTGGTTCATCTGGAAACTTCATTATCAGTAGCTAAAATACCTTTCGGTGCAGAAGTGGTTGGTTTGGTTTAATTTCAGTTCTCATTCTCCCTTCTAACTTATTTTTTGCCCTTATCTTCTTTTCCTTCACACTAACGTGCATTTTTAGAGCAGAGAAGAACCCATTATAACATAGCCTCATTACAGGTCAGACTCTGTGACATTATGGTTTTCTTCATGGCTGTGTATAAAGAAAACAGGTAAGAAAACATGTAAAGAAGAAAGTTTTAGTGTTAATAAGGCAGATCCCATCCTGAGGGGGGTGAATTCAATGCAGCTCTACAGAAATTAGTGGAGATTCACTGCCCATGTTCTTCTGAACGAAGTGTGTTCCCTCAAGCAGTGGGCGTTACAGACTGATCTATTTTATTGCCTTCACCATGTTATCAAGTTGTCTTCTTGGTAAATTAATAATGTGGTTTTTAAAGAGCTAATTGATATTACTGTGCAAGAGCCACAGTTTAATTAGGGTTACTGTAATTGCTTTAAGAAAAATTCTGGTTCATGTATTTAAAACATGAACTTAGGAACTACTGTACTTATAGGATATAAATTTCAAGGTTATATGTTTTTTATTTCATTTGAACTGTGGGGTTTTTTTTAAATACACTACTTAATTTTTCTACTGAATCCATAGTTTTATGTTTCTTTCTTCTTGATCCTCCTCCCTTTTCCTTGAAGTATTTTTTATTTCATACTGAGGCCTCCTCGACTAGGCAGTGAGATGAAGGTGCCATTCCTCAGTGTCTTTAAAAGATAGAATGGTTTTGACATAAAAACAAATCAGAAACTCTACTTTTGATTTAAAGGCCCGATTACAAAAATGTGTTCACTATCATAACTTAGAAGTTTAGTGTAGATGGAGAACTCATGCTTAACATGCATTTAAGTGTCCAAAGTGAGCTGTCAAGATCCATCTTTCATCCATGTTTTGAGTCCTCCAGATTAAGACCTCTGTGTCTGCTTCCTAATTGTGACTTCCCTTGTTAACATATAAGGTATTCCCTGATCTAACTTCAGAGCACATAGCTCCTAAAATAGCTGATACTATTACCCAGAGGGAGTGATTTACTACAGTCACTTACTGTAGTGTGCAAGTGTCAAGGGAGAGGGAAGACATCTTTTGTTTAATTTTGTGTTGGTATCGGTGGTATGGAAACATAGCCCACTGTAGACTCCCTGACCATACTGAACTGCAGTCCTGTTGGGCATAACAGTGCTTTACAGTGGAGCTTCCCAGCAGGCTCCACAGTCTGATTAAAATGTTACCGCTGCTCTCTGTATTATAACGTAAATTGGGGAATTCCCCCTTGGTCAGAGTGCCAGGAGCCTTTGCAAATTGTGCTTGACAACTGGCCTGTAGGCATCATTCAGCTCGAATGATCGGAAATGCCAACTACTGTGCAACGTTGGAGTGCTTCCTAACTGAACTTTTTTGGTTGGAAAAAATAAATTTGGAATTGGTATCTGTGCTCTGCATGTGCTACAATGTAGTTTATTTGCAGCAAAGAGGTGCAGAGCCTTTTTTTGCAAATTGGGAGGGACGGGAGGAGGTTTGGTTCTTATTTGTAATGAACAATGCTAACTAGACACACAGTCAGAATTTCAATGTGCTGAAACAATGCAATATATACCCAAATGTATCCATGGCTTCAGCAGTTGTGATGAGACCTGGGGACTGAAACCGACTGCCTTAATATCACCACGTGTAAAATGAACTTGCTTGAAATTGTGCTTTCAATAACATAGTAGAATGAAAGTAATTAAATATTCATTTCCTTATTGTGCGAATGCTTCATGGATTAGTGTGTTTGGGAGTTTGGGGAAAAGGTCTTTTTCAATGCAAAATGTAAGAAAAGAATAGAAGAGGGTTGGACATCAGCTGGTTTATGACTAATTCCTAGTAGCATTGTCCAACCAGTGTTATCCAATGTCACTTATATCATCCTTACTGATAGTTTCAGAGGAAAGGAAAAAAAAAAAGAGTTGGCCTGGGGAATGAACTGTATTCTTGTCCTTATAAAAAGGAAAAAGAAGGCAATTTCTCAAAGAAGGGAAAGGAGGGGTAAGATGTTGAGATGTCGAATAACAGAGACTTAAAAGGACCTACTGATATACAGATATTTAAGGTGTTGAGGGAGGATGAAAGAGGATGAAGAGCAAAATAAGCAATAGTAAATGTATTGGTTAAACTACATGTTCTAGAAAACGGTACATTCCGAAACCAAACTGGTTTGAGGACTCACAGTAGGACAGTCTTGTATCTTCATGCTTGTTATCTGTAAACCCTTTACAGATTGTCACAGAAAACAGCCATTTTTATCTCATCAGAGACTGAGATTGTTCGAGGTACAGCCTGTAACAAAAGGAATACAGTGATTTACACGTATTAAAAGAAAAACAACCCATAGTGTCAACATCAAGAGCAGCTGAGAATTGGTATAAGCAAAAGTCTGTCTTCCTCGTCCTTCCTCAGGCTGTCAGAATATTCCTGTAAGAAGTGACTGTTACAGGGAGGAGTAGTAACTCCCTGCAAAATGTGAATGTAGCACTGCCAATCTGTGTTTGCTCTGGAGCGCAAACATACTGCAGTCAGAGGCATGATTGCCATTCACCAGGAGGTATCATAACGATACCCATTAGTATCCACCTAGCTTGGGAGGGCACCTTGGAATGATGACACAGTTTGGACACCCAAAATGAGTATTAATGGTTCTGGACAGCATGGCTGAGATGCCAAAACTTCTCTGCTGTTGATATGTAAAGTAGATTGAAATTAGTGTTGGTGGGCCCCTGCAGAGCAGAAGTATCACCTGACTGTCCCAGAGATGTGTTTTGAGATTATACTTACTCTCTGGGGTTTTCAGTTCAGCACTTCTCTCAGACACTGCTACTTTATTTATTTATTTATTTTTAATGTTGCAATTGATAGTTTGTGAAGATCTCTTCTCAGCAGTCAAGCACACTGCACTTGAATTTTCTGTACCTGCTGACTCGGTCTAAATGACATTACCCAGAAACTGGCCCCGTTCCTTCCCCGTGTGGATGCACAAATGATTTATGTTAACTCTCCTCCTGAAGTGATAGTCCTTGAAGTTACTGCTGTTATTTCCACTCAGTGTCTTGGCATAACCTGTTTGGGTTGTTTGTTTCCTTTTGCAAAATTTTGGAGCACAATTTTCTTTTTTGTTATTAAGACAGGTAGAATTGACTGTGCCAGACTAGCAACAGATACTATACAAGCGTGGTGTTAGTTAAGGTACTGTCTCTGGAGAGACACTTTGCCTCCGAGTGCTGCATGCTGTCATTCTTTTTCATCTACCAGCTCATTACATCGTTTGGCAGGTTGTGAGCTCCAAAGGGTTAACAGAAAGTCAACGGTGATGCTGTAATCCTCCAGGACTGCCAGCATGCTGCACTGTTGTTGTGTCAGATCAGGGGGGTTTGAAGGAAGCTGTGCCAGCTCCAGCAGCTGCCTCAGCCACTGACTGTCATTTTGGGTCTCTGCTCTTAACATGGCTGACGGTAGCAGGTAAAACGAATGACTTTCATACTGGGTACGAAACTATATTCTTTCACTTTCTACTGCATCCAGAAAATGCACGGTGTCTGAGAAAGAGCCCTCACCTCCTCAGAAAACTAACGCAGCGTGTCAGGAACATGTGTCCTTGTTGGGGGGGAAAGCAAATGTGTGTTTGACAAACAACCCTCCTCCTGACTGTAATGCTGAAAACAATGCAGGTAAACCCAACTGCCCTCTGCCCTACTTCTCCTCTGCTGTAAGCAATTAATTCTCCTGCAAAATAACCAGAGGGAGCACTTTTTCCACAACATTGCTATTTTCTAAAAACTGCATTGGCTTCGTCCTTACATTGACATTGCAACCATCTGGTATGAACGGTTTCATATGAAGTGGGGCAAATCCACCCTCTAGCTTTTAAAGAAGTACTCTTAGTGAACCATGCTAGTTTTTCCTTTTATTTTTAAAAAGACTATATACTTTACACTGGGAAGAGCAAAAGTGACTTGGAAATGTCAGAGCTGGATTTAACTACAGTTCCATTTGCAGTCATGTAGTGTCAATTCAGGTATTTTTACAGTTCCTGTCTCACTATTAAAACATCCGACATATTTAGCTGCATAAAACCCTTGCAAGAGATTAAAAAAAACCCCGACAACAAAAAAACCCAAAACCCACAAAAACACTCAATTGTCGTTATCTTCTAGGTGGAGAACCAAAGCACAGAAAGGGTGAATCCAAAGACACAAAACCATCTGTGGCTAGGGTATCACTCTAATCTCTGGATTACTCTTGTATGCCTGTCTCTCCCAAGGTATTGACAGCCATGATAGGAAAAGCTGTATATTCGTGGTAACATAGGTGGGTTTTTCCTTTGCAAATCTCTGTTGCACAGAGCATACTAAGCTTCAGGATAATCACCGAGCAAGGCATGTAGCAGGCCAAGGGCAAAGCTGAGACAGTGACCTATATATTCTGCGATTCATCATATGCATGTAATGAGTCAGAGCATTTGCTAGTGCCTTGGAGCAAGGGCTCTGGTGCAGTGTCCCACTGGCATTCCTTCCTCTGGGAGTCTCAGTGCAGGGAATTTCGGCCACATCTTCCAGTCTTGCTGGGAGAGAGAAACAAAACCCACAAAGATGACCCCACTAGATGAGACTGGAAAGCCAGCTTTCAGCCTGTAAGAGGGGCTGGTGATGGATGTTTAGGGAAACATAATAAACAAGTAAGTATGCTCTTCCCCTGGTGTACCTTTCCATCTTCTAACAATAGGTGGTGAGGGATTTTTAGATTTGTAGCTTCCATCCAGACGGTCACATTTAACAGGGCTCAGTAGACCTTTCTACGAATTGGTCTAGCCCTTTTTAATCAGTTTTTCCTTTTGACCTCCACAACATCCTGTGTCAATGAGTCCCACTGCTTCATTCTGCAGTCTGTGGAAAAACACTTCCCTTTGTGAATTTTTAATCCTGAGACTTGATAATTTCCAGGGGGGGGTGCCTCTTGCTTCCTTCTTTTTTAAGAAACAATGACTAATTTTCAGCTTGCCACTCGAGATATTTTAGTTACCTGATAATCTCCCTGAGTTGTTTTTTCTCTGGATTGAAGGTCTCTGAGACAAACCCTTCATTGTTTTGATCATCCTTTCTGCCCTGATCTGTTCCTTTTCTAGTTCTGCTATAATATTTATGGGTTAGAATGACCAGAAATGCATTCACTATTCAGGCTATGAGTACACCATGGATTCATATAGTGGCATAAAGCTGCTTTCTGTTATATTCTTTACTCCCTTCCTGGTAATTCTCAACTTTCTATTTATCCTTGTGACTAATGCTAGGGATTCCCATGGCATTTTCTGAGAAATGTACACAGAGGAAGGAAGAAGGCGGCTTCCCATGATCTGTGCCACCTAAAGACAAACCAAACTCCTTTTAACATGAGAGGAAAACATCAGTATGTTCTTCATGGCTTTCGCCCTTTCACTTCTGGCTGAAGCAAGCTAACCCTCCCCTTATCTTAAGATTTGGAGTGGCATCTTGGAGTCAGGGATATTGCAGATCAAGAAAGTCACACATGGGGAAAGCAGATGGAATTAATGTCATCACAGCCTAAGAATTTAGCTTGAAAATCGGGAATAGGGTGAAAATCTAGACAGGGTGTGGAGTAGGGAGACAGGAGCAGAAGAGCTGTGGGTTCTTTGTCTCACTTGGAAGGCAAAGCAACTGGCTTAGGTCACAGCATTTTACATGGTGAGATCAGGCAGGGACTGAATAGATTACAGGGCTGTGGTATTGTGAAAGCCAGGGCAGGTGTATTGATGGTTTATCTGACATTGATTGTGAACAAAAATTGGGAAATTCTCCAGTGGCAAACAAAAAGCTTGCATACTTTACAGCTGATTGGAAGCTTAACTTATTAACCATACTATTAAAATATTATTTAGATACTAGATAGGATTCTGGTGATTTGAATTTATCAATACTGATGGGATTTACGAGTTAACCTAGTGCTCCTGTCCAACTGTAATTTAAAAGTGGGGCTTTCTTCCAGCTGTTTCCCAGGCTACCAGCAACATGAGACTCATTCATTGTGATTCATGGCTGCACAGATGATTGACCTTGCTATCAGAAGGTGATCATGAAGGAGGACTTCCTGAGCTGCTGTGTGGGTCACATCATTACCTCTCTTCTAGCCTCCTTAAAGTCCTTCAGTAGAAGGGAACCACACTTGGGAGTACATGACAAACTGTGCTGTGGTGTTGCCCAGCTGAGTTCTGTCTGGGAGAGGGAGCTCTGTGCCAGAGGAGGACCAAATGCTTCCTCCTGCGGGTTGGTCAATGCCCTTCTATTTTCATTTGCAAGGACTATAGAGACATTTCCTGCACTCAGCAGCTGCCCCTGTCTGCCTTACAAATGAGTCACCTAACGCTGCTGCCTGAGCTTTCTTGCAAGGTGCGGCAGCGTTGCCATCAGGGCATCCAGACTCTCTCCCTAGCTCTCCTGTAATTCATGTGTCAAATTTACTGTAAATCTACAATTTGTTTCACCATTAATAACTGTCTTGGGGAAAAAAAGGACATTAAATGAGAAGTCATTATTGCTGATCTGTATGTGTGTGGTGGAGCTGTTCAACTGGGATGTGTGCTCAGACAAGGAATGTTTGAAATGCAGGAGGCAAGCACTCCCGGCCAGACGGCATTTTTAGCACAAGCTCTAAATTCCACTCTTAGTTATAATGATGCCACAACATTTCCATCTCATGAATCGGGATATGAGAGCAGAATCCAGCCCTTAAAATAGCATTTGATAGCCCTGTTTCTACAAAAGGTGATTAGGAGATATGACAGCAACCATTGCTAAGGAAATGTTGAGGTGCAGTTTGTGACCTGCCACAGCTCCTGCTAGCTTGAGATGCTATATCAACAAAAGGGTTTCATCAGCAGTGCCTGGAGCAAAAGGGACCTAAAAGAGAGTAGCTGGCAGGAGAGGTTTTGTCATGTTTGTAACGAAACGTATCTTTGTAAAGAAGCAAACACTTTCTCACAATTGTAAAGGTACAAAAAGGAATATTGGCCGGGCAGCAGGAAACTCGCACTCCCCTCTTCACCACAACCAGGTAACCTAGCCCCTCGGCCCTCGAGCCCAACCTGCAGCTATAGCTGCAGCAAAGCTAAAGAACTGAGGTGAGTTAATGGTGATCTCCAGTTCAGGAAGAGCATTAACCTCCCCAGACACTCTGGGCCAAATCCATCCCTGATGTGATGTCGATGGAGTTACATGAGGCTTAATTTTGGCCCAGATATCTGCACTGGCTTTCATAGCAGTAAAACTTTCCCCTTCCTTCTGAAGTAAGGGTGGTGAAATGAATCAGGTCAAAGGAGACTAAACACTGGATAAAAACCTTGATCCCAGTTAGGAGTTTTGCCTGCTCGGGGACAGGGTTTGGCTGTCTATGGTAATCATGGGGTGGTTACGATGTACTCCAGACATTGCATAACTGCCAGCTTAATTTACTGCGAATGTTACTCAAAGCTGAGGATTTAATTCTTCTGAACATTAAAGCTTACAGCTAGGCTGACCTCTTCTTCATAAGTCACTGTATAATATTTTCACAGAAGTAAAGGATATAATCCTACTTTTTTGCTGTTCAGAAGTTTGGTAGTTGTTTTTCACTCTTAACTGTTTCTAGATTTTTCTTTGCAACATTCATGTGATGTGCATGTACATCACTATAAAACTTTCCAAGCCCACAATCAACTCCTCTGAAATCTCTGGGTAACGGGTTAAATTTCGGGATTTGTTCTTAGATGGAGCACCAGCTTTTCATCCCATGTCTAAGTCAGCATATAATCATCTCAGTAGAGCAGGAACAGTTTTTTAAAATTCCAGCTCTCTTAAGAAACTTCTTACACTGCCTGCATTTCGCTGCATTCCAGATTGAAATTCTTGACAATTCAGTCTTGTAGTAAAATTGGTCATCACAAATTTTACTCCAGAATAATTTAATTAATTACTTGATAATCATAGTTACAAACAGTTTTTTAAAATCTTTTTTTAAAAAGTTCTCTTCTTTAAAAGGTGTTTGGAGATTTTCCCCATATTCCCTTTTTTTTTTTGAACCCACTCTGTCCCCACTCTTCGACATTTTATTTTTTTGCATGCTCTGCGGGATCTTATTCTTTGCTTTTGCAGTTCACTCAATTGAATTCTGGCTACTGGACCAAGAAGTGTAAAGATGCGTAGCTGCAGCACAGATAATTTATTTTTCCAGTGAGTTTGTTCACTTTACCATTGCCTCTTTACTCTTGACTCACAGAGGTACAGATTCAACTTCATAGAACAGCACCAGCAGGTAAACTGTCTTTAGTTTAAAAGTAGGCAGATGGCTTTTAGTGCTGTCCCTATTGGCATGTGAAGGTCAAACAGGATTGCTTCTTGCTTCTGCTGACCTATTCCATCTCTTGAATTTGTAAAAAATGATGTTGATTATTCCAGAGAAGGAATTCAGTTCAACTGAGCTCAACTGAGCTGTGCTATCTGTATCAGATGCAGAAGCTTAACTGTTAGTAACAGTGAAAACTTTCTTGTTGTTAAAGTCATTAGATGGATTCTGAATACACAGAAGTGGCAAATCTGTTGAGAAAAAAAGGATTTACATACAGTTTACTAAGGAAGATAATCCACCATCCTTTTGAAAGAAAGGAATCACAAGTCAAGTTCAGAAACAGTAATATAACCTAATTATATATATATTGAAATAGTCTGGTTCTATAATATACTGAAATAGTCTGGTTTGGATTTGTCATGATTTTATAATAGTAGATAATGTGATCATAATTTTCTCCCTACAAATGTTCTGTTAGGATGTTGAAGATTCATTAAGAGACTTCTATATTTCACAAGTATTTGTTTCTTAAACACATCATAAAGAAAGAATGGCTCGTTTTCACAAGTACACATATTATTTGGAATATGGTTATATTTACATTTGTCTCCATTTGGAAGAAAAATGACAAAATTGTAAGCTACATCATTACTTTAAAGCCCCTTCACTAGAACTGAGTGAATTTCCGTAGCTAAGATCCCCTTCAGAGAAGGCAGTAGAAGTAACACCAACATGTTTTGCAAATTTGCCAAACTGTTAATTGAAAGTAAGGCAATGCTTTATTTCAACATTCTTAAAACACAATGTTATAATTTTCCTCTGGGAGTTTTAGTAAATTTTTTGAAACATCCTTCTTTTAAAAAAAGTGCTTAATGCTGAAACAAAATCTTATTTGCTTGGAATTAATCTTTGGTTTTGATGGAATGAAATACTGTCTTAAAAGTCCTTTTGGGCTAACACATAATTAAATTTCTTAGATTGTTTGGTTTTTCTTTCCAAAAGTACCAGTAACATGAGAAAATAAGCTATTGGCAAAGTTCTACTCTTTGAATTGCCAATGTCATGTAAAATGGACTCCTTAAAAATGAAACAGACTGTCTTCTTATCCTGATTCCCCAGGCACAGCCCCATGGGCCAGCCATGCAGGCAGGCCATGAGTAGCCCCGAGTCAGCTGGGAGATCCAATCAAGGCAGCTGACTCGCAGGTGTACCCCATACCACTTCATCACGCTCATTATAAAAGGAGGGAGTTCAGAGAAGGTAAAGTTTCTCTTCTTGGGGCTCCTCCTTCGTGGCCTTCTGTTCCTGCTGTTGACATCAAGGACCAGGCTGAGTAGAACCTTGTATACTCTGTGTTGGTGATCCTGTCAGTTTTGTTATTTAATTTTATCTGTTTCTACTTCAACCTATGGGGCTTCTCCTTTTTTTTCCCCCAGTTCCCATTCTCAGGTAGGTAGGGAGGGGGCATTGGGTGGTAGAATAACTGCTACAGTTTAGCCCCAGGTACTGGCTAAACATAGGCACTTCTACAGATCAGTGACTGTATTTTTTCCTCCCAGTTATCAGCAGCGTTCAATGTTTGGTACTTACTTACCTGTCTTCAAATGTGTTGCTTGAATGTACAAATGGAACTGATTTAAATCCTTTACACAAGCGCAGCTGTAGTATGTAAGACTGTGCTAATGGAAAGGAGGAGGGAGTGGGCCTACAGCCCTGTAACTTCTCCCATTAAACCCAAGCCTATAACTTTTGTGTGGAGGTCTAAGATCTGTTAATGAAGGTACTGACTCATCTGTTCTTGAATCAAGCCTTCAAATGAGCTTTAGTGCTCTATAAATGCCAAGAAAAGAACTTTGCCTATTCCAAAGCAGTGCCCAAGTTCTGTTTCTTCCAGAGCTCAAACAAACTGAAAAGCATTTCTGTGAAACAGCAGACAGAGAATTCTGGGTAATGATGGATGAATAAATATGCTCAGCATCTTGCTTTCCTTCAGAATTCCTATGTACCATACACTGTAGCGCATATTTACATTTCAATACGCAGATTGCTTCCTCCGCTCTTTCAAAGCCGTGTCGTTTGAGCCCTGGAGCTGCCCAAAGAGAGTTTGGGCTTCAGTGGGGATGCAAGTATTAAAAAGAGGGAGGTTTGTTTTATTCCCCTGTCCCAAAACTGTCAAGAATATAACAGTATAACTCCTTTGGTAAGTGAATACTCAAAGATGCCTCTTTCTTGACAAATCTTCTTCTGAAAGCCATGGCACAGTAACACTACTTGAAGTTATTTAATTTATTAAAAAGAAATATGACTTCATGTGACAGATATGAGTTGATGCTTTAATAATATATGCTACTGGATGCAAAACATGGAAATATCCCTACTGTCACCTTTTCCATTCTATTGGAAAAATATAACCTTGTTAGGGTGATCTCTTACTTGTTTATCACAGCGTTCGTCAATTAACTGAATAGAATGGGAAGGGACAGCTAAGACTAGGTGATATCTTGAATTGAATTTGTTTGCAGAGGTTTACAAACTCACATGAAGAATGTCATGGTTACTTAAAAATGTATGCAAATGGTGATGAACAAATCTCTTGTAAATACCTTTCAATGTGATTAACTTGTATGTCTTCTAATGAGTCAGTAACACAAGGTGGATACGCTTTTGCCACTGATTAGACTGATTAGATCTTGTAAGCACTTCTGCATTACAGAAGCGCTAATGTTACATGCTGGGCTAGAGGGTGTGTGTAAATACAGGGTGCATTTCATACAGGGGAAAAAAAAGCACATGGATCCTGAAGAATTTATGATCTGGGAAGCCAAATTTAATATTGTAAAAAAATAAAATACATGGTGTTAGACCAAGACAACAGAAAGTCACATAAACTCATCAATCCTATGCCATCATGAATTAACTGAGTTTAAATGATGCAAAGTTTTAAACATGTTTTAGTTTAAAAAAAAAAAAAAAAAATTAAAAAAGCAAAAGCTCCACCTCATCCTCAACAGCTCGTGAGCCATTCCTCCCTGAAACAGCACAAACAGGTCAGAACTGGCACGAAACTCCAAGGGAGAGAACAAGTTGCGTGAAGGAATAAGCTGGGAGAAGCACCATAATGTTAGCTTTATGCACATGAATGAAATATGCATAAAATAAATGCAGCTATGATGACTTTATTTATAGTTCTTTTAATAAGGAACTGGTTTAGTTTGATAAGTATGGAACCTTTTGAAGTTATTACTTAGTATAGGCAATACTGAAGAGGATGAACCTCTCCTATATCCAGTAGTTATATTGCCCTTTATGAAAGACAGATAAATGTGAAAACTAATCAGAGACCAAAGACTTCTCAAGACACTGTGTTATAATTTGGAAATAAAAAGGGAAACCAGCCTAACCGCTATATAAAATACAAAATTCCAAGGTAAATTTTAGCTTGTAGTAAGCAGGTATGCAAAAAGTGGTGTTCCTCAGGGCTCAGTGTTGGGGCTGATTCTTTTCAACATCTTTATCAATTATCTGGATGATGGGATTGACTGCACCCTGAGCAAATTTGCAGACAACACCTAGTGGGAGTGGTGATCTGCTTGAGGGCAGGAAGGCTCTGCAAAGGGATCTGGATAGGCTGGATTGATGGGCTGAGGCCAACTGTATGAGGTTCAACAAGGTTGAGTGCCAGGTCCTGCACCTGAGTCATAATAACCTCATGCAATGCTACAGGCTTGGAGAAGAGTGGCTGGAAAGCTGCCTGGTGGATGAAGGACCTGGAGGTGCTTGTCAACAGCCAGCTGAACATGAGCCAGCAGTGTGCCCAGGTGGCCAAGTAGGCCAATGGTATCCTGGGCTGTATCAGAAATGGAGTGACCAGCAGGAGTAGGGAGGTGATTGTCCCCCTGCACCTTGAATACTATATTCAGTTTTGTGCCCCTCACTGCAAGAAGGACATTGAGGTGCTGGAGTGTGTCCAAAGAAGGGCAACAGAGCTGGGGAAGGGTCTGGAGCACAAGTGTGATGGGGAGCGGCTGAGGGAACTGGGGGGGTTCAGTCTGGAGAAGAGGAGGCTGAGGGGGAGACCGTATCACTCCCTATAATTACTTGAAAGGAGGTTGTAGCAAAGCAGGGGTCAGTCTCTCTTCCCAAGTAACAAGTGATAGGACGAGAGGAAATGGCCTCAAGTTGTGCCAGGGGTGGTTGAGTTAGGAAATTAGGACACTGAAAGGGTTGTCAAGCACTGGAGCAGGCTGCTCAGGGCAGTGGTTGAGTCACCATCCCACCATCTACATGTGGTGCTGAGGGATGTGGTCTAGTGGTGACTTGGCAGTGTTAAAGGTTGGGCTTGATGATCTTAAAGGTCTTTTCTAGCCAAAACAATTCTATGATTCTGTGATTCTATGTTGAGGCTGAATCCAGAGCATTTTCAAGTAAATGAAAAGATCCTTGTTGTCTTCAGTGGTGGCTGGGTTAGTATTTTAAGAGACCTTAAGGACTGGGAGAAAGATCAGCTTTTCATCAAATTCATTAGATTTTCCTTTTACTGCCATCTTAGATCTGTGCATCAGCTACACTTTTTAAAAAATGCCTGTTAAAACCTAAGATTTCCCTTTCCCTTTTCTGCACCTATCTGTTTGATCTGTCAACATTTCAGGGAAGTTTATTTTATGTAAGTGCAGTATAAAACTCAGGAGGACTTCTATGCTGGCCATAGCATTGCAACATAGCTGATGTGCTATGGTTCTACTCCTTACAGAGATATAATGCTCAATAAAAAACGAGAGACAACCTCTATAGGGTCCCATATAAAGGAGTAAGAAGTAGCTACATGCTGTATTCATAGAATTGTTTTGGTTGAAAAAGGCCTCTAAGACCATCAAGTCCAACTGTTAACCCAGCACTGCCAAGTCACCACTACACCATGTCCTCACAATGCAAGAGAAAAACTTTCAACGTTGGAGTGAACAATTTTGCTGAAATAATTTGTGTTGAAATGTTTGAAGGATAAGAAATCTTCTTGTTTCTGAATACATATCTTCAAATTTGAATTGTATGGTTTACAATTATTTATGTGTGGCCAGTAGGTCGAGGGAGGTCATTCTCCCCCTCTACTCTGCCCTGGTGAAGCAGCAACTGGAATACTGCGTCCAGTTCTGGGCTTCCCAGTTGAAGAGAGACAGGGACCTACTGGAGAGAGTCCAGCGGAGGGCACCGAGGATGAGTGGGGGATTGGAGCATCTGCCCTATGAGGAAAGGCTGAGAGAGCTAGGACTCTCTATGCCTGGAGCAGAGAAGGCTGAGGGGTAATTTAATAAATGTTGATAAATACCTAAAGGGTGGGTTGAGGGAGTATGGAGCCAGACTCTTTTCAATGGTTCCCAGTGACAGGACTAGGGATAATGGATAGAAGCTGGAACATAGGAGGTTCCATTTAAATATGAGAAAAAACTTCTTTTCGTTGAGGGTGCCAGAATACTGGGACAGGCTGCCCAGAGAGGTTGTGGAGTCTCCTTCTCTGGAGATTTTCAAGACTTGCCTGGATGCAGTCCTGGGTGATGTGCTCTAGGGGATCCTGCTTTTAAGCAGGGGAGTTGGACTAGATGATCTCTGGAGGTCCCTTCCAACTCTGAATACTCCATGATTCTGTGATTTCTATAATTCTGACAGTAGTCCTCTGTTGTGTAGGACCGAAAGAAATCCCAGATCACCATGCCACATCATTACTTCTAATATAAGAACGTTGTTTATCCTTTTTTAACACTTGCAGAAAAAATTCATTTGATAAATTAGAAATCCCACATTTTATTTAAAATAGTAAGGAAACAAATTTCTGAAAAAGAAAAGTAGAATTATCTTTGGTGTTTAGACTTGTTAGGAGTGAAAACAGAGGATTGTCAAATATTCATCAGTGTTCACTGGTTTCCATGGAACCTTTTCTTGTAAGAAGCAAAATTTTTGGTGTCCTGAACATACTAGCACCGCTTCACCTATCAACAAAAGGCTTTGCATTTCTGCTTTGCAGTACGGTTGGGGAAAGTCTGGTATGCTGCATGAACAGTGGTTTGTGATTTTATTTTTTTTTAAACCCTGTTGCTAAATCTGCCTCTGATACTCAGAATCAGTGAAGTGTAGTGTTCTTCTAAATTTAATGATCAATTAGGTGGAACTTTGTCTCCTGCTGATATTCTTTTTAATAGGGAGTGAAACTTCTTTAGCCTTGTTTCATGTATGATCTTCTTGGTAACAATGTGAAAGAACTCGGTGTTTATAAAACCAAATTGGCCCCTTTGTTATGAGAATTATCTATAGAGATGTTGCAGCAGAAGCTCCAAATTTCTCATTGCAGCTGAAGCCTTTCCTGCTGCAAACTCTTCTCTTCCTTTTGAGTTTCAGAAAAGTTGCAACGATCCTGTGTATAGAAGTGCATGTTTACATTTGAATTGGAAATTAAATAAAATGTATAACCTATAAAATTGTATTTATGATTTTTTTTCTGAAAATATGAAAGTAATTCCTTTAACTTCAACAAATGTGCTATCCATGTATAAAAGGGCACAATTCAGCTTTGGGTAGAAATGCCCTGAACCTGCTGGCTGGATCTGTTCTGCTGAAGTAAGATATTTTTTTGTTTCTTTTTATTCTAAATAAAAACTTAAAAGATGTCAATCATAAAGGAATAGCTCAATACTTTATAACAACAGGGCCTGCTTTCCAGAGCTGGTAACTATGTTTATTTCTAATTGAGACCATTTAACTCTTCTGAAAATTGGTCATTATCTTTAGCCATCTAAACACACAGGACTGATTTACAGAGCTATGATATTAAGTATCTGGAGTTTCTATTGATTTCATGTCTGAAAATCAGGCCTATTTTATTTAGCTGCTAGATGAAGCTAAGTCACTAATTTAAAGATCTCTAGTTTGAAAATTTGACTTGGGCTCTTGAATACAAATGCTTTTTTTAAAGCTGAAGTAAAAATGGAGAAACTGGGGTATCCTGGATTATTTCACTGTATGTCTCCAATATTTCTTTTTGATCACTTTCAGTCAGAGTCCTGCAGTGTTTTAAACAGATGCACGCGTTGACATATATGAAATATAACAAAAAGTATTTGGGATACTTTCCAAAGCCCAAAGCATTTCATGAAAGTTTGAAAGTATCAACATATTTGAAAATACATTGAAAGAGAACAGGCTTACACAATACAGACACTGTTCTGGAGGCTTATTAATACAGCATTAATGTCCCAAGATGTTGTTCTTCACCGTAATTTACATCCAAACTTTTCAAAATGTCTGCACCTGCTTCCTAAATACTGAAGAGTCAAGGCAAATTTTTTCAGGAACAGAAGTGTTGAACCAAGTATGTTGTCTTGACTATCTACTTCTAGAAATAATCAAATGATTTACATTAAAAGGCTGGTCTCATGTATTTCAGAAGGTTTCTTTGCCAACTACTGAATGTGCGTTTTAAGACTTGTTTAATTTGAACTGTGTGTTTTACATACATAATGGTATTAAATGGAAAGACCTGCGTTAGGTATTCGGGCTGAAATAATTTAGTTGGTACATGCGAAATACAATGTTTCCCATAATATAAGAATATACAAAAATTCATGATACAGTAACTGTATGTCTTATGGAATAGATTAACAGTAGTAAGCCAGATATTTGACCCAAAACCCAGAATAAATAGCTGGTGACATGACCTAATCCTGCAGCCAGATACTTATGCTTGAATGCATAAGGTGTTACTCTTGCTCTCTTAAATGGAGCTATGTCTTTGTCAGAATACAGCCCTGGAGTTTATCTGTCTTCTCTAGGTAATTACCTATTTCTTATTTCCATATTTACATGTATTAATCTTTAAATCAATCCTATGTAGTAGAGAGAGGCTATTATACTTGTAGTCAGGGATAATCTTGCATCTGAAAAACTACGAAACAGGGAGTCTTTAGGAGCAGAAGAAGGAGAATTCATCTTGCATCTGAAGACTGTCTCTGCAGGCTGGTCATCTAGGTTGGTACCATGCTTCAATAGGTTAGGCACTCATCCTGTGACAGGCAGGAATAAACTTTGTTGAGGTGCTGATATCTCTTCCCTGACTTTAAAAAAGCAGCTGGATGTCTTTTGTATACCAGACACTGGAATTTTCAAAGTGTATAAATCAGCTGAGGAGAATCCTTCTGAAATCACTGATGTAAGGTTGCAGAAAAAAATTCTATGGTGCTGGATCTTGTCTCCTAGAAACTGATGTTCTCCCCCTTAGATGCTATGATCTGTCTTAAGGATGGCCACCTTAAGTGATGTTCCTGTCACTGACATTTAGCATTTCCTGAGGCTGCCTGTGGTTGTAACCATGCAAATTTCATTGAGGATTTAATAATAGACTAACCACATGTGTGTGGGAGAGGGGCACATAGATTTGGTTTTCTCCTTAATGTTGGATGTTTGTGTAATGACTTATCCAAAAGTTCTTCAGCCTGAAGAACTCACTGGTCCAGTTCTTTCTCTTTTCCAGAGAATTTGAAAGCTTAATAGCTATTCAGCTAATAAGTGTAATAGTTCTGGTTCAAATATGGGCTAAGGAAATAGCTTTTTTCAAAAGCAATAGTTACTAATCTTGTGCTACTCTAACTGAAGAAGTGTGCCTGGTTAACTTCAATGAAAGAAGTTAATAGCTTTTCAGCTATTCCATGCTTCCGAGTTGAGCATTTAATTTTTGTACTAATGTGACTATTCATTTAAAATGGTGGGCTTGGGAAAGATGTTGTTGTGCATTTGCTTTTTCTGATATAGACTGATTTGACATTTATTGATGCAAACAATATTCTGTGTCTAGACAAGTCTTGCGAACTGCATATCCAGGTTCAGCAAACGATAGGTCCACCATAGTTTTCTGTGCTACTTCCACAACAGCAGATTTTTAGGCTACCAGGTCTTGGATTCAAAACCAAGTTGTTTTTTTTCTTTTAAATAACAAGGATAACTGTCTCTGTTAAATACAATGCACCTGATCTAAAACTCACTGAGGCTATTGTGGGTATTTTCATTAATTCCCCTGGACTTTGGATTAGCTTGTAGGTTCTGTGAGTTTCAAGAAATGCTCTGTTCAGAAGCAGGTGAGTAAAATAACTCACATACTTATGTGTTTTACTGTAGATTCCTTTTTCCATTTGAACACTCCCTTGTACCTCTTCTCTACAAATCAGGCAGAAATTAAGAATAAGAAGTTTCATTTTGAGAAGTGAGTGTTTTCAGAAAGCTGTGAACACATTAAGGTAGTGTCATAACGTGAAAGCTATCTTGCAATCTGAACCACTGTGATCACTGATGTAACCTGCTATAATTAACTTAGCCAAGTGAGTTGAAATGCTTATTTGCTTGGACACTTCACAAAACCTGACTTAACCATCAAGTTAAGTAGGCAAAATAACTTTGCATTTTGTTTTTGTGATGATCTCAGTATTACAAAACTGATGCACTGCAGCATGTTTTAAATTCCCTTTTGCATCTGCAAAGTCATATCCTTTATTAAAGGCTAATCACTTGCCAATTTGATTTGAAGAACATACAAGAACAAATGAGCATCTGGAAAGAAACTACATAAATGTCGACTTTGAAATAGATTAACCAAATAAACCCGAAGTGGTAGAGGCATTCTTTGTCTATAAAAAGAGGCATTCTTTGTCTATTCACACTCTGAGATCATACATCTTATCACCAATTGTGAAAAAAAAATATCTAAAAAAACACATTAAGGTAGCATTTATAGTTGTGTCTTTCACACCTTGATTCCAATGTGTGTCTTTACATGTATGACTCCTGTAATAGTGGCAGGGAAACCTTACCAACTGGTGCATCTTTGGGACCATTCACCATTCAGATTTAGTGAATATTCATAACATTGTAATATGGTCATTGCTAGGTTAAGTAAATTTTTTCAGACGTATTCCCAAGGGGGACAGCTGAAGTACCAGTATTTTTCCATAAGGTAGAGAAAAGATTACTTAAAGTGGCATGAACTAAACACAAAATATGTCATGGTGGCAAAGCAAAAAGAAGCAGCAGAGGAAGCAGTGGTTAATGTTTGGCTAACTGGGTTGCTCAGCTTAGTGAAGACTGAACAGCAGAGATCGCCTGTAATAGCACCCATGTGTGATGTACATTAGTATTGTTGAGTAGTTTAGCTAACGCACTGTTTCAAAAAAACCTAGCCAAGATCTCTCTTAGCAACCAAGGGTGCAGTTTCACATTACACCTAATACAGTGTGACTGCAGGCTGCTGAGAGTACGAGCAGTCCCCATCCATTACCCACAGCTGTAACTTCCCACACTCTTCCTTCCTCTCAGTCTAGCGATTGTGTGGCCTTAGGGCAAAATGGTTCAGCTTTCTGATCTGAGGGAAAACAAATCTTTAGCTTTTTCTTTTTTCTGCCTTTTTTTTCTCTTTCCTGTGGAGGATGGATATTTGTCAGAACAGCTAACTGAGCCAACTCCACTTGCAGCTGTGTGACTACAGGAGCCATTGTAAATGAGGGGTGGGAACCCACAGCTGGGCCAGGAGGGCTGTTTGAAGTGGTCCCAGATAACATACCAGATCTGCCAGTTAGGGTGGAATCAAGTTCAGACCTAGCTTGCAGCTATACCACGATTGGTAACTATCATTAGATGACATCAGAGCTGTATTATACTCAAGTTTAAGGTCGATTTTATACTCTTTTTCCATTTCCTTGTCAAGCTACTACATGCTGCTTTGATTCCAGAGGATGTTTTCACATGAGAGGGTTTGTTATCATATTCTTTGTCCCAAAAAGGGGACTGAAACACAGGCTTAAGCATATTCTTGAATTAGGGTTTAGAATCAAACCCTGCTGTAGCAGGATTACTTACTGTTCCAGAAATATGGTTTGCCTGGCTTCTCTGATTCATCTGTGATCAGTGAGTCAGAATGGCTTTGAGAAGTGGATATTTTTTAAACAATTCAAGTTTTCTAGTTTTTAAAATGCAAAATAATTGAGATTACTGGAAAGATCTGGATCCTTGCAGATATGTCTAGCTCAGCAGATCTGCTGGATTTATGATCCTGTGCAATGCTTCTGTTCAAATATCAAGTTTGAAATATAGCCTGAGCATGACATATTTCTTCTTATACTATCTAAAATTCTTTAAGGTCACAAGATACATCTAAAAGCATAAAGGCTTTCTCTGAATTCAGAACCCTTTAAGGAAGAACATAATGGAAACACAGAAAAGTATGCAGGCAGAGAGTCGAGAATTGGATGTTTAGTAGGATAAAGGGAATATCCCAGTTTTTGCAACTGGAAGAATATAGGAGAATAGGAGTTTACATAGGAAACCTTCAGGAGAAGCAGGAATTGAATCCAGGCATTCTGAATGCCAGCCCAGAGTTTCATCTTTCCTTCTTATTAGAGAAATAAATGTCAAGGAAAAAATATCCAGTTTTGTCTAATTTTCTGAGATTTCAAAATATTTCCCATTCTGTACAAGCCAAAAGCTTCAGAAATTTTTTTAAAAAGAGCCAGGAAAAATCTAAAGACTCTCTTCTGGCATACTGGATTTCTAATGACTAGTACAAAGTGAAAGATATTCACCAAGAAAGCCTGACCTCTGATTCCTCTTTTTTGCTTTTCTGTAACCTTCAAGGTCTTTTATGGTCTCTCCCAACTCTACTTGGCATCTCTCGGGGAGTATTTAGCAGCATGACTGAGGTGCCATGATGGCCTGGCACAGACGGTTAAGCAGTATACTCTTGACAGGTATTGTCCTGATGTAAATGAGCTGTAGCAGCAAATTGCAACTTTGTATCTCACATCACATGCTGGTAGTCCAATCACTGGACCATATGCTACCCTAGGGTAAATGAACCAGTGTTTCTCCTTGCAGTCAGAGATGTCATCTTTGTCAAAACTAGGAGTGTAGTCTCAATTGTCACAGTGGGGACAGTGAAAATGGTTTCAAAGGAGTGTTTCAAATAGATACACTATTTTAAAGTGAAAAACTTCAGTCAGAAGATGCCCATCAAGCTATGTTAATAAGCACTTCTCTGCTTTTAATAAAAAGACGCTGATAGTGATACTAGGTGTAGGGCATGGGGAGACAGATTGCTGTCTAGTTCTCCAGAATAGGTTTAAGATGTGCAGAGTCCACATCCAGCCTGGGATATGCAGAAAGCAAAAAACTACACCCCATCCCTGTTGTGTGCCCTTCACATGGGGAGTTGCCACTTAAGTACTCCTTCACTTCATATGAATTATAGCTGTTTAGGGGCATGAAATAGCTGTGAACAAGAAAGGAATGTGATACAAATTGTTCTATGCAGAACTCAAACTTAGCTTGTCACTGCCTCTGCATGTGCTTCTGCAACTGCCATTCGTGTAGTCTCACAACAAAATGCCTGAATTATGCATTTTTACATTCCCTGGATAGCTAAACCATGCCACTGACTTCAGCTGAAGTAATTCTGACCTCATGAATGCATTAGAAATGGTTTGCTAGGGGACCACCAGGGGCTGCAGGAGCAGATGGCTGCTCAAACTGGAGCTTTAAGGAGGAGATGATATGATTTGCAAATGTCATTGCTCCCTGTCTTCTCTTATTTAGGGGACCACTATGAAAAACTATCTCTCCTACTCTCACCCCTGACCAAAAAAAATACTGGGAGGACTTAGCACAGAGCAGCACACAGTGCCTGTACTACCAGAGATGGTTGCTGTAGGAGGAAAGAAAACAGAGAGACCAGAAAAGGAAAATTACAAAAACAAGCCCAGTTACCAGAGAGACTTTGAGGCGTTAACACTAGTGAGATATGAAAAAAGCAGATCTCTGAAAAATCTTCCATAGAGGTAAGGGGTTTTGTGGTTAAAACTGATGGAAGGATTTAATGGGCAGGGTCAGTGGCCTAAAAAAGTAAGAAGGGTGGAAAATCTTGCAGCGAGGAACAAAGCTGCAAAATAAATCAAGAGTTGATCAAGAAGAAAATCAGGAGGAGTTTGTAGAGAAAAATCATAAAAGAAAAAGTAATATTAGAGTGAGGAGAGGAAGTTCACAGGAGGTGTAAAGAATTCCTTTTAAATACTTCAGGCGAGAACTTCACTAATTTTTGCTACTGGAAACAAATCCAGCAATCATCATAGGCTGAGCCCAGAAAGCTCTCTGCACCTCTGCCAACAAATCCATGATATGAAGATTGTGTTCTACTAGACAGAAGGATAAGATTCTGAAGATGGCTATAGCCTTTTTGCGGGGAGGACATAAACCAGAAATGTTTCAGGGTCCATTGCTGGCTTCTTTAAGGGAGAAGGAAGAAGCGAGCAATATTATGGCCTGCTTTAGAACAGCATATATAAAAGATGGAGTTTTCCTTTCAAATACTTTATTATATATCAAGGACACATCATAAAAAAAAAAAAAAGAAAAAGGAAGAGATTAAATCCCTGAAGGACTGAATTGGGTTGGAAAACATTCTAGAAATACTGTCTGAATCTGATGTAGACTTCAAAAGACAGTACCATGATACTGCATAGCAAACTTATGACTGAAATGAAGATGAAATGAAAGTACATGGATAAGATCACAATTAAAAAAAAATAAAATCACAAATGTGAATATTCCAGAGGATTTGAATTAAGACTGAAAAGCAATATGAAGGAAAGAATAAGGGGAAGGTGGAACATCACAGGAAATAGTAGAGGTAGAACTGAACTTTAAATGGATGTGGGAGAAGGCATTTTGTGAGGTGGAAGGAAAGGAGAGGGTGCAATTATAGCAGAGAAGTGAGCTGGGATGCCATTCTTCAACAAATACATCACAGGGCCATAGCTCCACCCACGTTCCCAGTCAAGAACCTTCCACTGCTCCCCTGAGGAAGCGCTAACCACCCCTCTCTAGAAGAGGACTAGGGGGATTGAATTTTTATTCTTTTTCTGCAGTAAGGAATATTTGCATTTGTGGGAAGGTGACAGAGTAAGGGACTAAATAGTCAGGGAATGCTGATAGGGAAGTAAATTCTGGCTAGTGACTTCTGCCCACAATTTTAGGTCTCTAATATATACTAGGAAGTGATTTGAGACCAAAAAAAGCTGAAATCATGGCACATTGACAAGACCTAGAAGAAAGCCAGATCTTCATTCAGTCTTTTAAAGAATGAAATTAGTATTAAAATAAAATCTTTACTGTTTTCAATGATCTATAAATATTTGTAACACTTAAGTGAGAGGAGATATGCTCTGAAAATAAATAAGAATAAAATAATAGTGGTAGAATGAAAGAACCAATGAAAATTACTTTTATAAATCTTTAAAGACCTTGTTGAGAGAGGATTTACAAAGGCTAGAGTGCTACACCTGCCATTGTGCCATTACAAGAAAAAAACACTTGAAAAGCATGGGAACTGAGCCATTGCTCTTTCTTGAGTGGGATAGAGGCATGGCAATTTTACTGGCTCAATATATTGTTTGTCTTAAAAATCAAGTTGCTAGAGGAAGGAGGCAGATGCTTCTGATGAAAAGTTACCTGAAGGGACAATTAACAAAGAATTATCTTAAATGTTTCTTCTTTTTCATTTTCTTTGTATAACTTTTTAGATTTCTTACAGCATTCAGGGAAAAGGAAGTTACCTTCCTGGGGGCAATTTTTATGAAGCCCAAGGTTCATCTGATGAGAGATCAGCACTGTCTAAGATATTTATAAAGGTTACAAATTTGTTAAAAGAATCGGATCTGGCTAATATTTGGAGAGTGTTGAATCACGATTTTAGAAACTCTGCTTACTATCTTGTACCTTATGATACATAACCTAAAATGTCTTGAAGGATAATACATATCCTTCAGTGTCTTGCTGTATCAAATTACTACTAAACCTATAGCAGTGATCAGGTGGTCTGAACGCTCCCTGGAAGATATGATCCAGGAAGCAGTTTGGATTCAACCAGCTGATATTCATAGGGACTGAAGGGAGTTCCTTTATGTGACCAATTAAAATACACTAAGGAGTGATTTTCAGAAATATTTAGGAGACAATGGTAAAAGCCATATAAAAAAAAATCAAATGTATGCTGGCAATGCCAAAAGAAGAGACAGAAGGTGTTGTCTATAAAGCTTCCTCCCCTATGAACTCCAGAATCCAAGATGAACAATATTTCATAAAAGCCTGTTTTAGAGAGCTTAATTTTAAAGAAAGGCATGGATATGCCTTTAAATGCCTATTAATATAGGAGTGAAAACTCTTTAGAGCCTTTGTAAAACAGCCATTAAACAGTCCTGGACTGCTTCCTTATTTATCTTAGATTTTTAATGTCATCAAGCCAGGGGGAGATCATGCTTCCCCTAGAAAGGAAGCAGGGAGAAAAGTAGCATATAAAGGGAAGAGAGAGTACAGCAACTACTTGTTGTAGCGATCTGTATCTTCAATAAATGCTAAAATGAAGACTTGTGCCAAGACATTGACTGATTGAGAAATGAGTACACTACAAGTGAGTATACAGTACCAAGGATTTGTAATCTTATTTAAGATTATTTTAGGTGAATTGTGTATGGCAAAAGGAATGTCTCAAACAGCTGTATCATATTGCATAAAACCAAGATTTCTCTGCACACCCAAAAAATTGTTTGGTTAAATAGAAGAAAATATACGGAAGATATATTTTAAAAGTTGGCTTGGGAAATAAGTTACAGTTTTCTACTTTATGCAAGAACTCTGTAACTTCAGTAAAGCAAATGGATCCTACCTCAGATTAATATAGTTCCATAAGAGGAATCATGTAATACAACCTATATGTAGCATTGCTGCTATTGTACTTTCTGTACAGGATCAGGTTTTGCCCTCAAAGGCAGTAGCTGTAATTGTGGTGAGGCACAAACACAGGCTATACACATCCAGGGATATGAATCTGGAGTGTTAAGTTTTGTTAAGTTGGAGTTATTCAAGTTGATGACAACAATCAACAATCATTAAATGTATGCTACCACTTCAGTACCATAATAGCAATAAATCTAATTTTGTGCTCTGTTCACAGCCTTGCACAGCCCTGGACTTGCTGTGGCTCTCCACCTGTTGTCTTCCTGAGAGCTGGGATATTGCTACGTGTGATCTCTCTGTGCCAGCAGTGGAGAAAGAGACCAGCTGGGCCAGGCTGCACATCCCCTCTGCTCTCCTGACTTGTGGCTCTCCAGATTCTCCTAGGAAATCGTTATCACAGAGCAAAGCTTCTGTGTGCACAGCCACCCGATAGCAGAAGAGAAAGGCAGAGGGAAAAGGCTGTTCCAGGGAAAGGATTATTCTGTGCCCAGCTGGAGGTAAAGAGAGAAGGAAGTCACTGCATGCTTCTGTAGCTTGAGGGGATGCTTATTCAGGGTCCACTGAGCTTGGGCTACCTGGGCATGAAAGTTATTGAGAGAAGACCCCAGGCCACCACCTCTGGAACCCCACTGACCTCTTACCCAAAAAAAGCTTTGACAGTACTATGATATAGGTTTGAGGGAGAAATATTATGAAGGATTTGAATAACCTTGCAGCCCATAACTGAACATTGCCCTGAGGGAAGTCTCCTACTGGATGGGAGAAAAGACATTGCTAAAAGTAAGCAAAGAAGACGAACAAATACTGTGAAGTAACAGATCACTTTCCTAACCTCTGAGGCAGGTAAAAGTTAACTGTGCAGTTTGCCTAACCTTTTTCTTCGATTTTTTTTTTTTTTTTAACTTCAGCTTTTTCTAGATGAGATGCTTACATCATAAGGATTGCTGCTTACTATTCCCTTTCTAAACCTGTAATATCTTCAATTCCATGCAATTCCTGTGCACTCACTTCTGTTCAGCCAGCATGGTGGTTTGCCCGTGGTTTAGTCTCCTAATGATTTTTTTAAAATGCCAGTTCTCATTTATTCTTTGCACCCTGAAGAGTTTCCTCTTGCAGTCTATCAGACCCTGCTTAGGAGGGTGTAAATAGCTAGCAATGGTAAGTGGTAGCAAAATGCAGTGAGTAGTAATTATTCTGGAGACTGGTAACACCTTGGATCTGTTCCAAACTTGCAAACAGGCAGCTGAAGTCCCTACTAGTCATACCCTTTAGAAAAAGATTATATACTCTTGAGCAAAAACTCTGTATGAGCTCTGCAGTGTGGGACAGGTTCTTGGAATAGTTTCCTGTGGAAAATTTTATTGCTAGTGCACACTGTCTTCCATCCAAAGTATCCATGGCAATATAAAATATGTTGTAGGTTTAGTATGGAGAGAGAAGTTGAGACTGGAGTGAAGACATTTTAAACCGGAAACACACATTCTAAAATGCTGTATGTGTAAAACAACCCCTTTTTTTTCACTGGTTTCTGTTGCAGAGGCTGCTGTTAGTTATTTTACCTTCTTATTTGCTTTTATAATAGATTATATATTTACAAAGGATCAGTCTACATACAAGCCTCATTTAATGTCTGTTTGCTACCATTTGCACCACATTACAAACTCATTTGCAAAGTGGATGTGAAAACAAATGTAGGCCCTATGGAAAGCCTTGCTGAGCCTGTGTGATTGCAGCTGTATGTAACAGCTCATAAATGGTCTAAGCTAGAGACTGTGCTGAAGTACTACAGCACAGGAGCATGTAATTTCCTTAACCAGATTGCAGCATCTGTATTTCCCTTGCCCTTTTTCTGATGCTGTTAAGCCAGAGCATTCTTTCTAGAGCAGTCATCCTAAAAGCCAAATAGCTCCTCTGGAACAGTTCACAATGCTGTCATCTTTAAAATATGCCATTATGCTGTAAAGCGCTCTTAAGAGCTGTAGTGTTCTGGCTTGTGTATTACACTGACATACAGAGGAAAATCAAAACCAGCGTCTCCCAAACAGTTGCACTGGCAGGTGAGCTGTAGCAGCAAATAAGAAATTCCTACGTTCTCAACCCGCACGCTGGAACTCCCCATGTCCCAGTCTGTCCACATCTCCAGACACATTTGTTAGCTGTGTCAGCCCCTCGAGCTCCATTTTGCTGCAGTCAGGTAAGTGCTTCTTGAGGACTGAAGAGAATACTAACACTTTTACACATGTGAGTGAATACAAAATGGTGTAAGGTGCCTGTGTTCAGAGATCCAGACATGCTGCCAAGAGTTAAGGCCTTTTGAATGGTGTTCATTTAGATACAGGAACACTGCAATGGAAGCATCAGTCGCCTTGCTAACAAGCAGCCTCAGAACACAAGCTTTGAAAAACAGCGTTCCATGTAAACAGCGTTGATCCCTTTTGGGGTAATCGTTCCTTTTTTTGTTTAAATCTTAACCTTGGCTCATGAAATGTGAGTTCTGGGAGGCACCCATGTGGCTGAGTAGCACTGACTCACCTCAAGCATCAAAAATTATGAAGAAAGTGAAGGATTCAGGAAAAGATGGTGCAGCAGTTGAGAGTAGGGGACCTACCTACTGTTATGTGTGTCTTGCTCACTAGAAACGGTCGTCTGGAAGAGAAAAAACAAAACTGAGAGAACAACTAGTGCAACTAAATTAAATTAAACACATTCTGTGGTATGCAGCTTAACCACAATGCTTGTGTGAAACTCTCTACTGCTTATACAACAGCTATGAAACATATCTGAAGTGCTTAAAGTGTACAGAAGAATTCTTACTAACTCCAATAAATTGAGACTTGAGCTGCTGGGTAAAAAACAGATTTACACGGTCAAATTAGGGATAATAAGCATAACATGGTCTTTACACTTAACAAATGCCTTGAGAGCATCAGTAGCCATCATGCACAAGATCACCAAATGGGATTTCACCCCTAGTTTAATAGCAGATGCTTGCAGTTATCAGGAATCCTCCCACCAAGCAACCTGCTAAGTTTTCATCTGATGCTTTTCTCGTGTTTGTAGACAAAATGCAAAGTCAGTTTTGTGGTTTTATGGCTAAATATAAGTTCTCTGTTTTGCAGTCTTTTGTCTTGGGCTCTTTAGTTTCCAGTCAAATTTCAATAGGCCCAGTTCTGACAGAAAAATGCAGGCAAGACTCCCACTGTCTTCAGTGCTAAAATATGATTTAGTGCACTTAAAACCTGAGGAAAAGCAAATGTATTTCCAGTTATAAAAAGAATCATGCAAAGAAACTCCTTTTATTTTACATTTCTGCTCATAGGTGAGCATGTAAAATAATATCTGACTGCTACGCACAGAAAGACAAAAAAAGAGTTCTACCAGAGGATAATATTATACATAAATTTCCACTAAGTATCTACATAAGATCTTTCACATAGTAGTCTCTAAGACGGCTAGGAAAAGCCGTAAACCCTTCATTTTCAGCTTGCTGGCTGAATTGTTTTCTCCTTTGTTCTTGTTGTTCTGAGAGTTTTTTAAAAGGTAATGTCTTCTCATCTATCACACAGTGACGCTGAACCCAGTGAAGTCTGAATTTTGCTGGAGTTTTTTTGAAATTTATCCATAGTTTTTGACATTTCATTGAAGTTGTATCTTCACCTCTTCCAGTGATTGGGATGAAAAATATGGTAACTGGGCTGCCTTATGGGAATCATTGTGCTGTTGAATTCAGGTGAAAGAAAATAGTGATGATTTCTTATATTGATTCCCAGTTGTCTCTGAAATGAAGATGTATTGAGGTAGGTGAATATATTTGTGGGTGAGAGGAACATGCAAAAGCTGGTTGAACTTCTTTGAACTTCATTTTGGTGATGTATTGAGGTTTATGTTAAGGGTTAGGACAGTTCTTGTATTAAAGTAAGTTTGCCTGTCCTTAGTAGAGCTCTTAAAGCAGATGATTGTGTGATATGATGACTGTCTAAAATTATTTCAGGATAACAGAGTTTTAAGTCTTTGTGAAAGCAGACAAAAGGATATGTGCTTGATGTTTGGAAGTGTGATTTTTTTTCTAGAACAATTTAATTTGAAAGTAGGACACTACTTTTTCAAAAGATTAATTAGTTTATAATGGGAAAGATAATATCCCGTGAGCCAAACTGATGTCAAGTGTTGCATTACAGATCCAAGAGTCACAACTCTGAGACAGAACAGATAATCCTGGGATATGAGAAAGTAGAGCTGGAACAGATGTATGGTACCCTATGGGAGCGCTCACGGCTGTTTGTGAGCCAAAATAGTACATGTATTTAAACTTTCTTGCTGCTTTTTCTGCATTTTGTTTGCTACTCTTGCTAAATCAGCTTCATCTCAAAACAGCCCTTACCTCCTGCCTGATTAAACAAAGATAGAAGGTCTGATATCAGTTTTTCAAAGGCAGAGTTGTAGCCACAGTGAACAGATGTGGGAGATTCATTTTAAAAATTGTAGTTTAGAAGATGCAAGCATCTGAAGTTGAAAAGCGAACAGGAAAATAATAGTTGTTGAAGGGAAATTAGACTGGTAGTAGCATGTTTTATCATTGAGGACACTGGAACTTTTAAACTATCTTCTTTTAAACCATAGACAATGTTCTGAATTTTAAATGGCACCTGCTTTGCACAGTATGGCTGTAGGTTAAAATGTTCTTTGGTAAAGTGAAAGGTTTTGCAGTTTTTAGGATAAGTTCTAGTGTTCTTTATTCGTGTCATCATATTAAACTTAGCAAATACGGGACCTGATCCAGCAAATATTTAATCTTACAAGCAGCTTGACATAAGTAACTGTGTCCAGTTCTCACATACATTTAGCAGTGCTGATACTCGGACTCCTTGGAGTGAATTATTTTAAAAGGTGAGCCTGGAAAATTTCTTCAAACTAAATACTTTTTGAGTGGGGAAAATGCAAAAGGGAGAAGCTGTGCTTTCAACTCACAGAAAAAGACAGCATAGTCGCTCTTCAGAAGGCATATTCATAGCTGTATTAACAACACTTGAGACAACTACAATGTTTAATATCTTGAGAAATCTGAGCATGGTCTTCGTGCTTTTTCTGCCAGAGGGAGTGACATAACAGGAACCATCTACATAGCTTTCCATCTTAAATCTGATTTCCATTCTCGTTGTTTATGGTTAAGGTCACACATTCTCGCAGTCACAAAAATAGTAAAATCGCATGAATCTGTAAATCAACTACTTCTGTCTCAGGATGATTTTTTATTGTAGCTCTTTTCACCGTTATTGACCTCCCTAATATTTACAAGGAACACATTTCCTCTTCCCAGTCCCCTCTACCTCTCCGCCGAATCACATGATTAAGTTGTGAAGTCCAGTAAGCAAGGACAAGGAGGAAGCACCATGATCAGTAGCAGTCATCTTAATGAAATAACATGCTATTGGACTGAATATGTACAGCCCATCTAAGAATGGCTGTCTGCTCTCCAGAACACTTGTGTGTAAATAAAGGAAAAGTTTTTAAGCAGTCTTGGGGGTAAAAAGAGAAAAGAGAGAATATTAGGATAGAGCTAGCAAAAGAAAGGAGTTGCTTGCAGAGCTGAATAGATACAGAGACAAGCCACAAAATGTGAATGAAAGGGACTTCAGTGTATGTGAGAGAAAGAAAATGGGTGGAAAAAAAACCACTGGCACCAAAAGAAAAGAAAAGATAGTGACAATGGACAAAAACCTGTGTATGATTTCTCAGCAAAGTACACCAGGAGTGAAAGTCAAAGCTATACAGGCTCTATATATAAACTTCTCAATCAGGGAAAAGAAATATCTAAGTCTTGCTCTAGTCTTGATAGTGAAAACCCCTAGTTTTTGGATTTACATTTTCACACCTCATTGGTTCAAGCTAGCAAACTTTATACCATGAACAACATCATAGCACAGGATTGAAAAGCAGGAGAAAATGTTTCACGACAGCTATTGTCAGGGGGGGTTAGAAAGATTGTACTATGAAGAAAGTCTGAAACATGTTTGTGCACATGTGGGTGTACATGCATATGCACCTGCAGGATTGTTCAAAAATATCCATCCAGGCTTCTGAACTGAGGATTAGAGTGTCACTGCTGTCATAGTGACTATTAAATTAAGTAATCGTTGTCGGCCAGACTTTGTCTTCTCATGGCACCATTTGCCTATGTAATTAATATTGTCTAAATCCTTGGCTGAGATCCTCATGCAGTGGTTTCCCAAGCCCCCAGGCATCCCTGGCTACTGGAGAGATAAAAATAATAATATGAAAGGAAACCTGAAGTAATACGTAAGCCTTCAAACTCCCCCTGAATCTTACCAATATGAAGACCTATCATTTTCCTTTATCTCTGATTTCTTACAAGTGCTTACAGAACAAAACCAAACCACAGTATGACTTGAAATGTCATCTCTGTGTAGATAATACTTTTTTGAATGCATCATAAAAAAGAATTAAAGGGAGAGAGCATCAATATCTACATGCATTGTGGGGATACAAAAGGAAAGAAATTCCACAGGGTTGCAGAGCAGATGATTGTATAAACAGGAGCAAATGATTCATCCTAAAAAAAGAAAATTTGGGCTGTGTTAGGAAAGCTCAAAAATGTGAATGACAGCATAGAGTGTTTATGGATAAGACTTAAGGGGAAGGCCAATAAAGCAGACATCTTGGTTGGAGTCTGTTATAGACCCCCCAACCAGGATGGAGAGGCTGACGAAATATTCTATAAGCAAGTGCCAGAGATCTCACAATCACTCGCTCTTGTTCTCCTGGGGGACTTCAGCCTCCCAGATGTCTACTGGAAATATAACACGGCAGAGAGAGATCAGTCCTGGAGGTTCCTAGAGTGTGTGGAAGACAACTTCCTAACACCAGCTGGTAAGGGAGCCAACTAGGGACAGTGCCCTACTGGACCTGCTGCTTGTTAACAGAGAAAGTCTTGTGGGGGATGTGAAGGTTGGAGGTTGTCTTGGGCAGAGTGACCATGAAATGACAGAGTTTACAATTCTTGGAGAAACAAGGCAGGGAGCCAGCAGAACTGCCACCCTGGACTTCAGAAAGGCAGACTTTGGCCTGCTTAGGAGTATGGTTGAGAGTGTCCCTTGGGAGGCAGTCCTGAAGGTCAAAGGTGCCCAGGATGGCTGGGCATATTTCAAGGAGCAACTCTTAAAAGCTCAGGAGAAGGCCATCCCCAGGTCCCGAAAGATGAGCCGGTGGGGAAGAAGGCCAGCCTGGCTAATTGGAGAGCTTTGGCTGGACCTCAGGAACAAAAAGAAAGTCTACAGCCTTTGGAAAAAGGGGTTGGCAACTTATGAGGAGTACCAAAATGTAGTGAAGTTGTGCAGAGCGAAAATTAGAAGGGCCAAAGCTCAAGCGGAACTCAACTTGGCCACTACAGTTAGGGACAATAAGAGGTTCTTTCAGTACCTCGATAGAAAAAGGAAGACTAGGGAAAATGTTGGCCCACTGATGAACAAGACAGGCACCCTGGTGGTGGAAGACACAGAAAAGGCAGAGGTACTGAATACCTTCTTTGCCTCGGTCTTCACTACTAAAGCGGTCTCTTGTGAATCCCAAACCATGGAGGCAAGAGGGAAAGTCTGGAGAAATGAAGATTTTCCCTTGATAGAGGAAGACTGCGTTAGAGACCACTTGGCCAAACTGAACATCCATAAGTCCATGTGCCCTGACAGGATGCACTCATGAGTGCTGAGAGAGCTGGCAGATGTTATTGCTGGGCCACTCTCCATCTTTGATAAGCTGTGGAGAACAGGAGAGGTGACTGAAGACTGGAAGAAGGACAACATCAGCCTACAAAAAGGGCAAAAAGAAGACCCAGGAAATTACAGGCTGGTTAGTCTCACCTCCATCCCTGGGAAGGTGGCGGAGTGACTTGTTCTGGAGGTCATCTCCAAACATATTGAAGAACAGAATGTTATTGGGTGTGGTCAACATAGATTTACCAAGGGTAAATCATGCTTGACCAATCTGCTAGCCTTCTATGATGTTACAACCGGTTGGCTGGATGAGGGGAGAGCAGCAGATGTCACCTACCTTGACTTCAACAAGGCTTTTGACACTGTCTCCCATAACATCCTCATTAGGAAACTCAGGCAGTGTGGGTTAGATGAGGGGACGGTGAGGTGGATTGGGAGCTGGCTGTGTGACAGATCACAGATGGTTGTGATCAATGGAGCAGAGTCGGGTTGGAGGCCTGTAACCAGTGGTGTCCTCCAGGGGTCAATACTCAGTCCGGTCTTGTTCAACATATTCACCAATGACCTGGACGAGGGGACAGAGTGTATCCTCAGCAAGTTCGCTGATGATGCCAAGCTGGGAGGGGTGGCTGACATGCCAGAGGGCTTTGCTGCCATCCAGTGGGACCTGGACAGGCTGGAGAGCTGGGCAGAGAAGAACCTCATGAGGTTCAATAAGGGCAAGTGCTGCACCTGGGGAAGAAGAATGCCAGGCACCAGTATAGGTTAGGGGGGGACCTCCTGGAAAGCAGTTCCGAGGAGAAGGATCTGGGTGTCCTGGTAGACGGTAAATTATCCATGAGCTGGCAATGTGCCCTTGCTGCCAAGAAGGCCAATGCCACCCTGGGCTGCACAGGGCAGTGTGTGGCCAGTAGGTCGAGGGAGGTAATTCTCCCCTCTACTCTGCCCTGGTGAGGACAAAACTGGAATACTGCATCCAGTTCTGGGCTCCCCAGTTGAAGAGAGACAGGGACCTACTGGAGAGAGTCCAGCGGAGGGCAACGAGGATGACTGGGGCACTGGAGCATCTGCCCTATGAGGAAAGGCTGAGAGAGCTGGGACTCTCTATGCCTGGAGCAGAGAAGGCTGAGGGGTGATTTAATAAATGTTTATAAATACCTAAAGGGTGGGTTGAGGGAGAATGGAGCCAGACTCTTTTTAGTGGTTCCCAGTGACAGGACTAGGGGTAACGGGTACAAGCTGGAACATAGGAGGTTCCATTTAAATATGAGGAAGAACTTTTTTTCAGTGAGGGTGCCAGAGCACTGGGACAGGCTGCCCAGAGAGGTTGTGGAGTCTCCTTCTCTGGAGATTTTCAAGACTTGCCTGGATGCAGTCCTGAGTGATGTGCTCTAGGGGATCCTGCTTTTAAGCAGGGGAGTTGGACTAGATGATCTCTGGAGGTCCCTTCCAACTCTGAATATTCCATGATCTAGCGATGGCCCGGTAGGGATGGGATTGGAAAAAGAGATACTGTCCCTGAGCCACAGTACTGCAGGGATTCTTGGCAGGGTTGTAGTTTGTGTTGCTGAAAAAATGTCCTCTGCAAAAAAGCTTCCTGCTGAAAAAATGTCTTCATCAAACTCATGATAATTTCTGATGTGACACATTCTCTATCTGCCTGTCAGTGCCAAAGTGTTCTCATTGTTGATACTGTTGCCTGACTTGTCCCAAAGTACTTAACGTGATTTAAAGATCTTTAGATATTGTAGTTCCTGGCTTCTCTGTAGTTCTTTTGCTTAAACCTAACTTTACTGAGAGGGAAAGACTCCCATTGTGATTCAAGGACCTGTATGTCTGACCTCTGTACCATGCAAATTCATGGAATTTATGCTGGAGGATATATAGATAAATACTAGGGCTTTTGTAGAGGAGTGTCATATCTCATAAATCTGTTAAAACACTCTGCTGGAGTCAGTAAGGTCACATTTTAAGATTCTCTGGCTATCAGCAAAGTACATTGCATTTTCACAAGTCATTCAACAGAGACTCATAAAAGACTCATATGGAAATCAGGCTCCCACTGGATAGAAGGAAAAGCTTTTTTGTGTCTTAGGAGCCGACTACTGGGAAATCAGTGCAGATGTTTGGACTGGGTTGATGTTTCTGATGATGTTTCTTGGGCATCTGTGTTGGGACCATCAGGTTCTGGAATGATCTGGGAAAGGAGGTAAGCAGTGAGAAAAGGTGCTCGTAGAAGAACCTTGCAATATCACATTACCAGTTTATAGCAGCTGGGGGAAAAGAGCAGCAGAAATATCTTTGTTTGCTCTGTTTCTTTTATTGTTTCTGAACTCTGCTGCTGGCTCCTGTCACAGCTATTGAACTAAGTGGCCTTTTGACCCACCAGTCATGTTCATCAGAGTCAGGCAATTTGGAAACGTGTAGCCTTTGTTCTTTGTAGTGTGTGGTCAGTGCTTTTGATTTAGTATCATCTTGAGGTACAAATCCTTTCACTTAGAAGTTCTTCATAAAGATTTCCCTGTGCTGCCTTACTGTCCTTAACCTTGTTCCCATTACCAGTTTCTTATACTCTTCATTTCTGGGGCAGTATTTTCCTTCTTCCAGCTGGTTTTATGCATTCCAAAATGCAGGATAAATATTTAAGTGGAAAAGGGAAAAAAAAACCCAGTCTTCTATGACAGGGGAAAGGAATTTTTTACTTGCTGGGAGTTGAATAGATCCTTTCAAACACATTTAAGTCACCCACTAACACAGATTTTAGTGTTACACAGGAATAATACAAATGTGTGTGTGTGCACATAGAAATGTATAAAACGGTGGTGGGACATGTAAAATGATATCATGGTTCATACCTGCTGTACTGGTTGCATGTAAGCCACCTTTGCTCCAGGATATTAGACAGTGAATGTTAATAGGGGGCCATTCACTATCCCAAGGTTGTCTTCTGCTTCCTTGGGACACAGACATTTTGCAAAGTTCTTGGGTCCCTCAGGAGTTAGCCAAATCTAGATGCTGAGCCAGGCCATTCACTAATGTTAGCAGTGGTGAATCATTAATAGGGATGCTTGTCCACTACTGATGTTGATTCACCAGTAGTGACAAACTAAGTTGAAAGAACAGAAGCTGTTGCCACTTCCCTTTGCCTGTACCAGCCCTGCTTCAAAGGGTCCTGTTGAGGCAGGTACAGCAGAAATAGGTAGAGAGAATAGGCAGCAAAAGAACCTCTAAGGGTAACAGTCTTGTCCATTGTAGCAAAGCAGCTCTGATTTCAATTTACCCTAACCTTCACCCATAAACCATTATAAATATGAGGGTACAACAGATGTTACACAGCCTTTGAACCTCACCTTGCATTTGAAGCAGCAGCCTCCAGCAAAGAGCAAGCAGGCAGCCGGGAGCTGTAACTACTTCAGCCACCCTTATTTAATCTGCTATTGCATGTGAGCTGACAGCCCAAGCTCACTGAAATCACTCCACATAGAATACGTTCCTAAGCCTTCCAAAGAGCTGTGGTCTCCTTGCTGTTATCACATTTTCTGTTTCTTGCTGTCTTTATGAAAGGGAGAGAATGAAATAAAACTAGCCCTGCCTACAGGCTGGAAGCCCACTGACTTTCAATCATTTTAATAGTCAATTACAATCAAGAATATTTGTTTTGCCCCTCCTCCATGGCCTCACACATAGATTTGCCCTGACACAAATCATTCATTGTGGACTTAAAGAAATTGCACGCACGACTCCCAGCTTAGCCATTAACGTCACATCATAAGCCATCTATAGTCTTTTCTTAATTGAATATTCAGATAACAGAGAAAAAGTGAGCACTGTTAGTATGTCTTCAGGTCTCTTTCAGGGCTTGTGAGAGAGATGACATGTAGAAATGTTTGTGACTGGAATACAAGCCAGTTGTCAGATGAATAACTATTAGACTTCAGCCTTCGTAAACAAAACCATATCAGTGGATTCTGTTTTGATTTTGTTGTAATTGGTTTTAAATGAATCTCCTGTAACTGTTTAGCATCTGGTGGCAGAACGGAAAGGAACTGATGTTAATAACAAAACAAACCCCTCACTGCCAGATTCGGATGCTGTATCTCACTCCAGTGGAGTCACTTAAGGAAAAAGGTGCTATTTAAACATAAGAGTTTAAGCATTCAGTCCAAAGTATTTAACATTTATATTTGCAGTTGCCAGTCCCTAGAAAATCTCAAGTATAAAATATTTGCATAGTAAAAGCCAAAGTTTTGCACAAATTAATTGTTCTGACAGATGTGAAGAGAAAAAATGTCCTGCTATGAAAACCTTTTTTTTTTTTTTTTCCTAGGCCAAATTACACATGCTACATTAAAACAGCCCTTGAAATGCCCTCTGGAAGAAACTAGTTAATAGAGTTGTTCAGTACATACTGATTGCTTTGATTGTTGCTTTGATATGTGGTGCTGGGATTTGTTTGCACTTTGTTTTGCATAGTGTCTTTTTTTAATAGTGTGAAGAACTAATCATATCCCCCCTACTTCAAGAAATACCTCTATTCCTGAGAGTTCTGCTTCCTTTGGGGTAGTTATCTGCTTCAGCAATTACTAATGAGTACCAATTGCCAGCAGAAAAACATAACAGAACAAACTACATTCTGATGAGTGAAAGGGTCATTCCTACTCTCTATTCATCTTGATAATATTTCTGGTGCTATGCAACAAACATTATCGTGATTCATGTGGAAGAAGTTTATCAGCTGAACACTGATTCCAGAGAAATTCTTCCTAAATATAACCTAAAGTAGGCAGGCCACACTTGGTAAGGAAGTCGTTAGCCCAGCTCAAATGCTTCTACACTAATGCACGCAGCATGGGCAACAAACAGGAGGAGCTGGAAGCCATTGTGCAGCACGACAACTATGATGTAGTTGCCATCACAGAAACGTGGTGGGATGACTCTCATGAGTGGAGTGCTGCAATAGATGGCTATAAGCTCTACAGGAGGAATAGGCAAGGTAGAAAGGGTGGTGGGGTGGCTCTCTATATTATAGCTCTATATTTTGACTGTATGGAGATCGATAAGCGTGATGAGCCAGTAGAATATTTATGGGTTAAGTTGAGGAAGGTGAACGAGGTGGATATCCTGCTGGGAGTCTACTACAGGCCACCTGACCAGGATGAAGAGGTCAAAGAAGTGTTCTGTAAACAACCGGCAGAAGCTGCAAAGTCGCAAGCCCTTGTTCTTGTGGGGGACTTCAACTTACCAGGCATCTGCTGGAAATATAACACAGCAGAGAGAAAACAATCCAAGAAGTTCCTAGAGTGTGTGCAAGATAACTTCCTGACTCAGCTGGTAAGTGAGCCCACCAGTGAAGGTGCCTTGTTAGACCTGTTGTTAATGAACAGGGAAGGACTGGTAGGGGATGTGGTGGTCGGAGGCCGTCTTGGACTAAGCGACCATGAAATGATACAGTTCTTGATCCTTAGCCCAGTTAGGAGGGGGAGCAGCAAAACTTTCGCCATGGACTTCCGAAGGGCAGACTTCAACCTGTTTAAAACACTGGTTGAGAAAGTCCCTTGGGGAACAGTCCTAGAGGGCAAGGGGGTTCAGGAAGGATGGACTCTTTTCAAGGAGAAACTGGTAGAGATGTAGGAGCAGGCTGTCCCCAGGTGTCGTAAGACAAACTGGCAGGGAAAGCGACTGGCCTGGCTGAACAGGGAGCTTCTTCTGGGATTTAAGAGAAAGAAAAGAGTCTACCCCCTTTGGAAGAAGGGGCAGGCTACTCAGGAAGAGTATAGGGATTTAGGTTGTGTAGGAATAACATTAAGGAGGCAAAAGCCCAGCTTGAACTCAGCCTGGCCATTGCCGCAAAAGATAATAAGAAGAATTTTTACAAATATATTAACAATAAAAAAAGTTGCAGGGAGAATCTCCATCCCTTATTGGATGTGAGGGGGAACATTGTTACCAAGGATGAGGAAAAGGCTGAGGTACTTAATGCCTTCTTTGCCTCCGTCTTTAATGGCCAGACCAGTTATCCTCATGGTATTCAGTTCCCTGAGCTGGAAGACTGGGATGGAGATCAGAATAATACCCTCATAATTCAGGAAATAGTAGTGAAGGACCTGCTGAGTCAATTAGACACCCATAAGTCTATGGGGTCGGATGAGATCCACCCGAGAGTGCTGAGGGAGCTGGCGGAGGAACTTGCCAAGCCGCTCTCCATCATCTATCAGCAGTCCTGGTTATCGGGTGAGGTCCTGGACAACTGGAAACTTGCCAACGTGACGCCCATATACAAGAAGGGCAGGAAGGAGGATCCAGGGAACTACAGGCCTGTCAGCCTGACCTCGGTGCCGGGGAAGATTATGGAACAGTTCATCTTGGGGGAGATCATGCTACAAGTGCAGGACAACTGGGGGATCAGGTCCACCCAGCATGGGTTCATGAAGGGCAAGTCCTGTTTAACCAACCTGATCTCCTTCTATGATCAGATGACCCGCCTAGTGGATGAGGGAAAAGCGGTGGATGTTGTCTACCCGGACTTCAGTAAGGCATTTGACACTGTTTCCCACAGCATTCTGCTGCAGAAGGTGGCGGCTCAAGGTCTAGACAGGTGGACTCTTCACTGGGTTAAAAACTGGCTGGCTGGCCGAGACCAGAGAGTTGTGGTAAATGGAGTTAAATCCGGATGGAGACCGGTCACAAGTGGTGTCCCTCAGGGCTTGGTCTTGGGGCCAGTCTTGTTTAATATTTTTATCGATGACCTGGATGAGGGGATCGAATGCACCCTCAGTAAATTTGCAGATGACATGAAACTGAGTGGGAGTGTCGATCTGCCTGAGGGTAGGGAGGCTCTGCAGCGGGATTGGGACAGGCTGGAGCGATGGGCTGAGGCCAATTGTATGAGGTTCAACAAGGGTAAGTGCCGGGTCATGCACTTCAGCCACAACAACCCCATGCAGCGCTACAGGCTTGGGGCAGAGTGGCTGGAAAGCTGCCTGGCGGAAAAGGACCTGGGGGTGTTGGTTGACAGCTGGCTGAACACAAGCCAGCAGTGTGCCCAGGTGGCCAAGAAGGCCAATGGCATCCTGGCCTGTATCAGAAACGGTGTGACCAGCAGGAGTAGGGAGGTGATCGTGCCCTTGTACTTGGCACTCGTGAGACCACACCTTGAGTACTGTGTCCAGTTCTGAGCACCACAGGATAAGAAGGACATTGAGGTGCTGGAGAGAGTCCAGAGAAGGGCAACGAGGCTGGTGAGAGGTCTGGAAAACAGGCCTTATGGAGACCAGCTGAGGGAACTGGGGCTGTTTAGTCTGGAGGAGAGGAGACCTCATTGCCCTCTACAGCTACCTAAAAGGAGGCTGTAGTGAGGCTGGTGTTGGTCTCTTCTCCCAAACTATTAATGATAGGACAAGAGTAAATGGCCTCAAGTTACGTCAGGGGAAGTTTAGGTTGGATATTAGGAAGAAGTACTTTACTGAGAGGGTGGTTAGACATTGGAACTGGCTGCCCAGGAAGGTGGTGGAGTTGCCGTCCCTGGGGGTGTTCGAAAAAACAGGTTGATGAGGCACTTGAGGCCATGGTCTAATGGTTAGGAATGTGATAGGATAAAGGTTGGTCTTGATGACCCTGAAGGTCCCTTCCAACCATAATTATTTTATGATTCTATGATTCTATAAATGACATAATTGGAGGTAATGAACTGCAGAAATATGAAGACATTTAGTTTCTGGTTCTATAGTGAACACTCCCTCTACAATATTGCAAATGCACTTGTGCATTGGTACAAATACCTGATGTGATCAGACAAGACTATCAATGTAAATATAAGCCTTTATTCATTATCTTATTTCCTCATGGCACTACTGGCCTCAGTCCAGCTGAGGTTAAAGATGTGTGTAATTCTCAGCACATCTGTAGCTTCATTGTAGTCCTTTGAGGGTAAATTCCAGCTTGTAGTTATTTTTCCACATGTACTGTAAATAGTATTGCAGTAATGTGAAAACAAAATGATTCATACAAAAGGTTTGTGTGTTTCTTGTTTTAGTTCACCATACTATTAAATATCAGTACAGATGCCTCTTTCTCCCACTTTTCACCTCTGAAGCTGATGCCTGTGTGATGAAATGAGCGTTGATGGGGGACACAGTATGAAGTAGTTAATACACTGTAAATTGAAATGCCAGCTTGATTTTACAGCAACATCCCAGTATAGGTAGGATTCCTGTGGCTCTTTGAAGAGATAGATATTCTTAATATATGTGGATCTGAAAATCTACTGAAAATGTGGAGTGGGAAAATGTGACCACCCAACAGAACACCCTGCCTGTTGGTCAGAGGGCAGGGTGCATGATCTGAATGCTACTGACAAATGAGACTGAGATGTTGACCAGCTGGACAGTAATTTTCATCCTTAAACCATAATTTCTGAATGTTAATACATATGCTAGATCTCTTTGAAAGCATCTGTTGGCTTCTTTTGGTTGTTTAACGTGCTCAGTGATAAGAGTGGTCATGTAAATAATATTACTAGTATATGGAAATCTGGTCAGCATTTGCAGAGACAGGATCTGGTGCACCTAGACCTCATCTAGTTAGGAAATTTATGTTGTATGTTGTGAATCTTAGCCTGCGCCTGCATTTCAGATTCTCCTTATGCTGTAATGGAGTCTGGTTGCAGCATTCTCGTTTTGAGCAATCTGGAAGTATTTTAGGAAGACCACAGCGTAAAACATGGCTGTCAAATGGTAGGATTTTCAAGAGTTTGCTGCCAGCAGGGTCTGTGTTTTCTGCTGTCAAGGTGCCACAGTGTAACAGGGCTGACCATATGAGATGTCAGAACATTAGGTGAATTGAACAAGGGCTAAATAGTTTCAAATACAGTAGAAAGTCAGGCAAGGTTTTGATATTTGTGACCGTTTTGGCTCCAGTGTCTTCAGAATAGATGTGTGGTAGGACATTGTTAGTCAGCGTGGGTAACGCAACATACAGGACGTAATTGCATGGAGCTGCATGTTGGCTAATGTAGCATGAGGTGAGGAGGTCAAAACTGGGAGACCACACTCCTTGCTGAGTAGTGAAGTGACGGCAAATGTTTGAAGATTGTGCATGGTAGGTCCAACAACTTTGTCAATAGGTTGTTGCAGGTCTTGGTATTGACAGCCAGTGTTATCAGATGGATGGAGTAAGTCAGAGATCTATCAAGAGAAACTAGGAGATAGACCAGATATGCACTGTATTCCATTAACTGAGAAACTAAACTTGAATTATAAGAGAAATTACAAGAGTGAAGCATTCAACTGCAAATGCCAGTTATGACAGTATTACTGCTGAGTCAGGTTTCAGGTTATTTTCAAGGTCAGAAAAGTCCTAAGAATTAATGTCCAAACAGATGTCATCAAGTCAGATTATTTACAAGCTCAAGTTTCAGGGAGATCATTGATGTACACGTTTAAAAGAGTTGGCACTATTTCAGAGCCTAGAGGTAGTCCTTTGAGTTAAGGTTTGCTGAGTGCCATTCATGAAGACTTCTGAGCAGTGGTTGAAAAAAATAAGCCTCAGATTTAAGTGAACTATTTTAGGCAGTTACACTAGAGAATCAGTGAGCCGTGCCTTGTTTGTAGGTGAAAGACAGACGCAGGACAGTATCGCATTTTACCTTTTTCATTAGTTTCCAGCGTGGGCTGTCAGTGGAAGAACTTGATCACACATACTGCAATCATAGTGAAAATCACCTAGCTCTGCAATGAGAAAGATGCCTGTCATTGACAAGATCCATTAAATGATGACATATCCTCATGCTTTGTAGCAAACAACAAGCAATGTTACAGCACGTTAATTACCTATGTGGCATAGATGCTACCTGTTTTTTACAGGCTGGCCATCCTATATTTAGCAATCTGGGTCTGAGTGCAAGGGCTGATGTATTTCAGGAATTCTCTTGCAGAGGTCGCAATTTTTAAGTCATTGCATGTTTTCTCTAATCTACTCGTCAAGATACCTTCTTGACTATTAATGTATGAACTATTAACATGTGGACTAATTAGATGGGATCTTGGGCTGTGACTTGGATGCACAAATAATCCCAGCTTTATCTGTGGCCTCTTGGTGACCACCTGCTCAGAAGTTAATGCCCTCTATAGGGCATGTAGAGCATTTCTGTAGAGCATTTTTGATCTGGTAACCAGTGTCCCACAAGGAGAATCTCAACATGTTATTTTTTTTTAAATAAATGTCAGGAATATGGATAGGGAGAGAGCTGAAAGTAAACAAAATACCAGGGCCAGCATTCATTTTAATTATGTTTACTTTTCCCCATACGGAAATAGGCAGCACTCACCATCTATTTAAGTCACTTACTAACTGCATAATTAATAGGTCTAGGTTAACCTTGACTGTGAATTTCCTTTGAAAATGGGATGCCCATGTGTTTGAAGTCCCTGTGTTCCCATCTGAATGGCCCTGTAGAAGGGACTGCTTCCAACTTATTTAGTGAGATGATCAGTCCTTTCAATTTATTCTGATTTATTTTATAAACAGAGAATACAGTATGTACTAGACTGATCTAGGATTGTACCAAGCAAGAGGATATCATTTGCATGTGAAAGATTTTTATCTTGAAACTACTTATTCCTTAAGAATAAGGTCCTGTCAGACTGAGGTTAAAAGAGACACTCCTAACTAGTTCCTTGAAATGGGTTAAAAAAGGTAGGAAAGAAATATTTTTCAGGTATGAGAATTGGAACTATTTCACACCCAGCCATATATGACTATATCTCAGTGATTTTCAGCCCATGGTCAGGTACGTCTGAGTGGTCCAAGAAAGGCAATTAAAAATTTCAAGGCTGTTGTCAGTCAGTTTGAATTCACTCTTTAGAAATCTGCATCTCCATGGCAAAATGTTGTTGAGTCCAAAACCAGACAAAACTTGCCAACTACTGGTCTGTATAATACTCAGTGTGCAGCTAGGTCAGTCAATCAAAACCTTCTGTTTAGAGAAAAATGGCTGCATAGGGACTCTATAATGTGGATGGGCTGCTAATATAAATCGATTGATGGTTGTCTGAACTCTTTAGAAAATAATTCTAACCTGATTAGCCTAAGCCCTGTCACTCATGAGCTCATCAAAACTCTTATCAAACCTGAAACAGTTTTATATGAGGAAGACAGGTGAGTATCTGCTGTGGTTCTAGACAGCTTTTTCCACTTTATGGATAGATTTAAAGGCTTTTCTTCCAGTTGGTTGTAATCTTTCTGTACCTTCTCTAAATAACTGTTACCAGCTCAAAGCTGAGAGTTTTCTTGAAGATTTCTTCAAGAAATCTCCAGGTACGGCAACAGAGCTAATGGCTTTGGCTCTGCTCTTTTCCTTCAAAGCATTGTTTATATCTTCTGGTTGAGAAGGATAGATAAGCCACACCCATAGCTCTGCTGTGGGAGTCTGCAGTTGTTACAAAGCCACCCATTTCCTCTGTGCGATGTGGTGAATCATTTTTGTGAAGTGCTAATCAGAATATCAGAAACTGGTCAGTGATTGCTTTTTGGTTAGTAATTACTCACCTTTGAGCTAATGCAAACAATAGGTTTTCAGACCTATTGGGTTGTCACCTTTACTCTGTATGGAGTAAGTTTGTCTTACTCAAAGCACCACATGGCTGTGTTAAAAGAAAAAAGGGGCAACTTCAGGGTGGACTGAGAGAAGTCTGTTTACTTCATGATAGTGCTAAACAGCTTGTGTAAGATTTCATTGAGAGTGTCTGTCTGAGAAGTCTGATATCAAGCATTTCCCTGAATCTCTGACCTGATCCCACTAGTCAGGGACAGAACAGTGCCTGATCCTTGTAAACCGTTCTTTGCATGTCCCATCCATTGAAATTTGTCGTAAGGAAAATAATCCCATATTGCCAGAAGGTTTGTCTTTCAAAAAGAAAGTGCTAGTATCCATTTTCCTATACGCTGAGTCTTTCTGAAAAAGAAAAAAATGCAGGATCTTTGGTGCACAATAAGGGATTGTAATTGGCTTAATTTCACTGTTAGGTATTGAGTCCCTTTCATATTAAGGAATGGTGCAGAAGAAGTTATCTGTGAATATGTAGAAACAAGAGGCAGGAAGAAAACCAGGTGTTTTTAAGAGAACACTAACAACTTCAGATAAAACATTTAATGGCTTATAAATAACGTTTTGAACAAGACTTTAGCTTGTCAAATCTCCTTGTGAGAGGTGGGTGAACTGAAAAACTTCTCCAATAGATCAAAACTAGCACTGCATTATTCAGACGTGAATTTCCTTATGAGTTTTCATTTTACACAAATAGGCTGCATGTTTCCAGATTTACAGTAAAGCTCAGTGCTAGAAAAATGGTTGAGACACAGTGAAGTTGCATAAGGAAGGCTAAAGGAAGGGTTGAAAACAGTGTGTAGCTAAATTTCAAATATCATCAACTAGAGAATTCTGCCTTAATTTTCTGCTAAATATTGCCAGTGCACAGGGATGAAAATATGCCAGGACCAGTGGAACAGTCAGGTTTTCTAATTCCGCTTTGCTGCCAGGAACTGTAAGAGGAAGAAGGGAGAACTCAGTCAAAGCAAGTGTACTCGTGCTGTGGAGACTCTGACCCACTAGCGGCAGCTGCTGAAACCAGTCCTTGTTTTCTCTGTCTGGAACAAAGAGCGAAGATCAAAGTTTAATCGAAGTCGGTTCCTTTTCCCTGTCCATTTGCTCTTCCACCTGCTCCCTCTGCTGGTAAAGTCAAGGAGACCTAAAGAAAGGAAAATGAGAATTCAAAAGGAAGACAAAATGGTGGGCTTACCCTTTACAGTTTGATGGTGAACTGAAAACTGAATTTTAGTGCTATAGTAACCCGTCTTTTAGAATGCTTCACATCATCTTGTCTTCATTATCTGTGGGGAGAGGGGTTGTCTGTTGTGGTTATACTGGATCTCTTTCAAACCTTGTCATAAAACAAAGCATCCTGTTCTCCTTTTTAAGCTTAAAAGTTTCAGGAAAGAAAGTAGTGCAAGCCAGTTCCTGACTTCAGTGATGGCTTTTCGTGTGTTGAATTTTGTCCTCTTTTCCATCATGTTCTTAAAGCACATCCTGGAAAATCACCACCACTTGTCTTTTCAATGTCATAATTGAATCTTCCAGATTTTTTTTAAAAGGATGAATTTCTCTTATTGCTTTTTAAAATCTTGATTTAAGATATTTGGTGCAGAGGAACAGCAGCTATCTTCTTTTCTAAAGGTGATTTTTCACAGTACAGGTGCCACAGAATTAATCAGTCCCACTTGCACCTTTCTATCCAGCACACTCTCAGTTGCATGTCCCATTCCCTTTGTGCTGGCTCTGGCATTCCCCCAGCTGCAGACTGAACCAATTCATCTTCCTAAACAAGCAAAAATTTTGGTTTGTTTTTTGCTAGCTTCATATTATCCCACTTTAATTGGGTGATCAGCTGTGCACAAGGTCAGAAGACAGCCAGAGACAGCTCCAGAGCGGCATGCAATGAACCTATAGCTCTGCTCAGGCAGTATGGTGCAACTTTTGTGCCAAGTTCTGGTGGGAAGAGACAGTAAACATTGCTGGTAGATAGAACTCATTCAATTCTCTCTTCATTTAAGCAATTAGTCCTTTATGCTTGGGGTGAAATGTAATGCTCTTGGAACATTTTGATTGAAGCTAGCTGCTGGTAGTGTTAGCTGATGAGAAGTCTGGCTAAAAAAGACATCAAGATCTCTTGCCCTCTCTCACTAGCTTCTTCTACTAGAGTTTGTCAGGCTAGATGTTATGTTAAAGATTCACTGTTGTTGTTACCTTGCTCTCCCTAATCAGCAGCTAACATCATGGTGCTCTTTTTTTTACATCCCCTCTGAAAGATTACAATTCTCAAGCTGTCTCTCCCTGATCATCCCCGAGTCTCATTTTGTCTCAGCAGTACTCTTTCTGGTGCTGTTTCTGAAGTCCGTGATGCTTCTTTTCACAAGGAGGTTCTATTTTCAGCTTCCCTTTTTCTCAATGACCAACCATGCATGTTCACTTTAACACTTTTTTTTTACCTTAGCAACATCCTCAGATATTTTCTCAAAGTAATTTTTGTCATGAAGTAACACAAGGGGCTCAGATGTTCCTTGTTCAGCTATCTTGATTACAAAGGACTGAAAACAGTCTTTTTTTTTTTTTTTTTTTTTTTTTTGGTGATGAATCTGGCAAGTAAGGAACTCCCTTAATACTCTTAACAGAAAAGGAAACAGCTGCAGAGAAATATTTGATTGGTGAAAGATGAAGAATATATGATTCAACTCTATGGATTTGTATGGATTTTTAGGAGGCAGAGAAGGGAGCTCTGGAGCTCTGCAATTACTGTCTGCTTTCTGTCAAATTACTATGTGATTCCTGAGCATCATGTTAATCTTTGACACAATAACTAGGTGAGCATGGAGAATACTGGAGAGTTTTATGTACAACATAGAACAGAGCATGAGGAGACTGCCTGTAAAATTCACTTTCTGCAGACATTCTATCACTGAAATGTTCTTAGACAGCAAATGCAAAAGGACATGAGAACAATCGAAGTTAATTCGCCTTTACATTTAAACAATGACTCATGGAAAATATTTTCTGTGTGGAATAGAAAGCTGTCTGGAAAAACGATTTTGTGCTGTGAGGAGCCCTGTACAGGATGTGCCTTATTATGGATAAAACTGTCATCCTACATGTTGCCACCTGTGTTAGACACATCCGTGATTTAGTGATAATTGACATCAATCATTTTAAACAAGGCTGTACATTAACATTTCTTTTCTATTTCTTTTGTTTATAAATAAATGGCTATATCCTTATGTGGAACCAGAACTGCTGCTGAATTATAGAAACCAGCAGGGCAAAGTGTTACGCTGTTGCCTAATTTTGGATATTTTCAAAACTTTTTTTTCAAGTGCTCCCAGTTGGCTACACATCTTCATTGCATCAACAATAGCAGATGATGATTGTATTCGGTTTCTTTACCCTAAATCTTCTTCTGCCTTTTGATTTCCTGTGTGAACTTCTTACAGTATGTGTGCTACCTCTGTCCTCATTAATTCAATAACGGTGGGATTTTTCTGTTTGTTTTTACCTGAGCAGTTTTCCTACCTTCCCTCAGTATGTGTTCATAATTTCTGCCTTTTTATTGTTCTGGCAAAGCTATTTACTGTATGCACCATACAGCAACTCCGAATTAGCATATGTTTTCTAATGCTGAATTCATGACTATTGTGAAGATGAAAGGATGAACCTAACAAAATTATGACCATCTGAGAAGTGATTAAACAGGAAACTCCCCTGCATTGTGATTGAAAGGAAATGAGTGGGTGTCAGGCTAGTGAGTTGTTCCATATGAATCAAGCTATAATGGGTCTGTTTTTCATGTGTCTTAAAGGAGGACTCAGATTCATCTCTTCTCTGTTGACAATTTAGAGTGAAGTAGGATCACACCCCTGCAGTCTCCCTGCCATCAAGTAAAAGTTGATGTGTGGAGCAAACTGATGAAAAAAGAGCAAAAGGTTTTTCATGGTCCTTAATTCTTCTGCTGTACAGTTGCAGTCTCTGCTTATCAACTGCCCTTTCCTTCCTCTAATTGTCTGATGTAATAGCTCTTGTCCTAAATTTCTTTTGTAGCTCATCTGTTTCAAACCTACAGTCTGTAGCTGACCTATTTCTCCTATTTAAATCTCAGGTGGAGAATATTTCCCTTCAGTAAATTATTTCTTTTTATCTTTTTCTTTTAGGTCCTAAATAATGTAGCCAAATTTTCCAGCAATCTAAGCTTTAGCCTTTTAGTAATCTTTTCCTTCTTATAATACAAGAACATATTGATTAATTTGATTGCTTTGTGAATTACTTTAATATCCAGTATTTAGAGGTTCCCCTGACAAACTGTCTCCACCACTTAAACCAAAATGTCCTGTTTTAAAAATCATAGCAATCTAAAGAAGCCTCTGGAGGATGTTCGTATAGGATAGATTCACTCTTCTGGAAACCCTTACTCTTCCAAATTGAAATGTTTCTTGAATTAATGTCATCACTGTGAATGAATACAATATGTAAACATAACTTAGGTGTGAAGAGAGGATCCACGAGCAATGCAAATATTGCTGGAAATTAAAACATTATTAATAAGCAGTTAGCTGTTCAGGTCAGTCTGTCCTGACCTGGTATCACATATAATGACTTACTGACTCTTCTCTTCCTTTTATCATCACAGGTCTTAATTGCAGTGGTCTGTTTCTTTGCCTTTCAACAACCATCTTTAAACATAGCAATTATTACTATGAGTTACACAGAGAAAGGATAGTAATCCCAATGAAAGATGAAACAAATTGTGGGTGGACTATGTTATCAATATCAAACTGATCCATGCATGTAATTTACGCAAAGAAAAGACTTGTCACTAAAATTCAAATGGCAAAGCTGGACACAATTTCTTTTTGTGTTTTCTTCATCAGCAATGAATACAGGAACCTAACTGTGGCTTGGGTAGCCCAGTCAAATCAGAAGAACACATATTTGGATTTGTTTAGTGTTCTACATGTTTTAATGCTGCAGATTTAAAATCAGATGCTGCTTGCTATTGTTTTAAGCATCGTTTAACTAGATTTGAGTTTTGATAAAGAATGTTTCTTTCATCATCTGTAAAAAGTATACACATTGTGAAATCACTCTCCCTCTGAAGGACAGATGGAGAGAACCTAAATAGTGGGATAAATGCCAGAAGTTTCAACATCTGCAGTTAGTGGAAGACCTGGACAGTGTATTTTAAGCAGTGCATTTTGAATGGAATTGTCATTGGGATGGAATACGTGTTGGTAGGAGCTGATTTCCAGGCAAAAAGAATCCTACAGTTTTAAGAAAAAAAAAGTTTGCCGTGGCTCTCTTTGGCTTCACACCTGGAGAAATATCTAAAACATGCCAGTCAAATTCTGTTGTCATATGGTAGGAAAATGTGTGCTCTTATGAAAATGGCCTGCATCCAGGTAGGTCCCAGAAGACTGTGATTTATAGTCTGAATTTTACCTGAATGTGTGCTGGATGTTTTAGCAAAATCAGTCAGGTCATGCCTTTGAAGGCAGGATTTCCCAAGCTGTGCAGAGAATAACTGGTTCTGCTGGTTCCTGCAGCCGGTGCTCTCAGCTCATTGCCTCCACCCCACCCACTCCAGACTCCCTGCACCTCTGAAACACAAACAGAGCAGGTGAGATTTTATCTGCTGAAATATTTTCAAGAACACTGAATTTTGATCTTGCAAGTCACTGGTGTCTATTACTGGGAAAGTAAGGATTATTTGGACAGCTATTGCTATCTGCAGAATGTTCATGTTCGCAAAACGACCTCTGTTTTTAGCACAGTGATTGTTGTCTCGGAAAATACACATACATTTTTAAAGCATAATATTAATAATATCTCCATTTTAAAAATTCAGCCTTGAGTCACAGAGAAGAAGCACTACACTGAAGGATTTGGTCACAGCCTGCCAAATTTTGTTACACAAAGTACAAGTTCACTCAAAGCACATTTTCATACAGGCTACTCTCCTGATCAGTCTTGTTGATTTATTGTACGGATTGTCATTGCTCATCAACTGCCAAAGTAGCCCAAGTAAGATTCAATATGATAGGTTATAAACTGATTTTAAAATATTTACTATAAAAGGCAAATGATCATCAAGCAATCACTGATAAAATCTGCACATTTCACAAACTGTGGGGGAGAACCAAGTTATAATAAAGAGAACATCAAGACAGTGACATGAATTATTTGGTAAGCCAGCTGCAAGCAAGCAAAACTTATTTCAGCACAGACATCTTAAAGGTCATAGGCCATCCTTAAGGAAGGTGGGACAACAGTAGGGAAAGTAATGACTGAAAAAATCAAGTGTTGTGAGTAATAACAAACTAAAATCTCTGTAGTATGATGCAGTGGCTGACATGATCCTTGGGAAACAGCAAGTAAAATAAGAAGATTGTGTTATCACTGGAGTTAGCACTGATGTAACTATTGGTAGACTGTCTACCAAAATGCTGTCCATCCAAAATATGCTCTTGAGAAAGATGTTAGTTGCTTTTGGAAGAGATGCCGATGATTAAAGAAAGAGAAGCATGACTTACAGTGAGAGATGCAAAAACTCACTGATGCAGAGGTACAGGGGTGATTTGATTGCTGTCTGTGAAGAACATACACTAGAAGGCAGCTCTTATACCTAATAAGCAAAATGTAAGATGATCGGACACTGAAAGTCACAGCTAGAAATAAAATGAAAATGTCTTGAGATAAGAAAAATCAGCATGGCAACATCTAAATAAGAATTGCAAGAGATGTACAGCTGGAAATTTTCAAAGCAAGATTGCTCTTGGATTTGAAGTGGGAATTAATTATAAGACTTGTAGCCTTTTGTGGTACAGGGAATCGTTAGTGCAATATTGTGTTGTACAGTATTCCCTTCTGTGTTTAAAATCTATGAAGCTATGTTGTTTGTAGATGGATCTACTCACAATGTGATAAACATTTTGAATAGCCTGATAAATATATCGCCAAGTATTCATTGAGTTAAAAATGTAAGAGGTCTCTAATCATTTTTCTGCATTCACCATTAATTCTTGAGTATATTGAAGTGCTTTGAAAACGTGTTTCAAAAATTATGACAATACATTTTAAATTACTCATCAATCACTGAGAATATTACTGAAATGAAGATAATTTAGGGAAAGAAAGATTCTTAAATATTTGTCTTCTAGTGAAATACTACCCATAAAAGCACTTAGATAATGCACCAGTGACATTAACCTATGTTTATCCAAAACTTAAATGATTAAGCAACAGCTTAGACAGCAAGGTTATGGTCACAGTATAAGAACCCAAACAGAACATAAATTCAGCCAGTTAAGCTTGTCATAAAGGCTACAGAGATGATGGAAAAGACTATATAGTAAAAGAAATCTATGGCTAGATCTGATTAATATTTTTGACAAAGTGTTCTGTTGAAAAATGAGGCTCTGTTGAAATGAGGTTCTTTGTGAAATCTTTTATATTTGTTATGAACGTAGCATGTAGGTGGGCTGTTCTTGCAAAGCTGAAGATTTGGCAACCTTGGAAACTTTGATCACACTGTATTATACCTATAAAAGAAGCCAAAAATTTGATCAAAATGTTTTTTCTCAACTGAATACACATTCAGGCCTTGTCAACAGAATAAATGTACTCATGTCAATATACTCTCTCTCCCCCTTCGTTTTTACATTCTAAAAGATGGGAAATGAGAATTGCCCAGACAGCTCTGAGGAGTCTTCTAGTTTGAATACAACACTGTGTAAAGTGTTGGAAAATATTTGAATGAAAGAATAATTAAAGCTGTGAAGGCAAATGCAAAATGGGATAATCCTGGTTTTATCAAATGTAGATAGTGTCAGACTAAAATCTTTTTGGATAATTGACATTTTACACAGGGACAATGTGGTAGCCTGAATTTTCACACATGTTAGAGCAACACTTGTTGTAGTGTGAAGGGAAATTATTACTGAAGTGGAAATAATGAGGATTACTGCAAGAACTGATTATGTTGATAAGGCACTGGCTAGCATGAGACTGCAATGTATGAAAAGAGAAGTTCTCGAGATGAAGGCGGTAATCTGTTGACATTTCCTCACAGAACAGTCTTGAGACTTATCCTACTCTGTTTAATCATTCTCAGCTTAAGGACAAGTGACAGAAATGGTAGCAGGTTCAGTAGCACAAAGTCATACATGCATGGGATATTAAGCCAGCCAGAACTTTGCAGTGGATCTGCCTGGGCATCCTTCTTACAGTGATCTCTCCAAAGTAGATAAGAAAAAGGCTTTTAAATCTCCAGAGCCCAGGTTTTACTTGCATATACACTAGAACAGTTTGTGTTTTAAACAAAGACAGCTCAGTGACTAGGTGAGATGCAACAGAAATAAAAATTAATTTCTAAACAACTCCCCTCCTGCCCACAGTAACTTTGTTGGCTGGATCCATCCTTTTAGTTGTGATTTCAGTTCACTGAGTGGCTTCTGGGTTGCAGAAACTCTGTGTGGTCTTTTCTTGGATCGTAAGAAGGTATGGAGACCTAGCCTCGGCTCTGCTTCCTGCTCCATAGAGAGCAGTCTCTGTCTCTCTGTTCTCTGCAGGACTTTTTTGCCTCTTCCTCTGCCAGCCCCACCCTGCTGTCACAAAAGTGTCTCTCCTCCAGGCAGTTGCTCCAGAGTAAGAGCAGTGTCCCCTTCTCCACGAGGCCAGCATGACTCAGTCACTTATTTCTTAAAGGAATATGACATACCAGCACAAATTGCTAGAAATACCATCCATCACAGGAAACCAAGTGGAAGAAAAGTATCTCAGTGTAATGGTTATTGGAGGGTAACAGCTGACAACTATTTGAAGCAGCTGTGAATTGCAGTATTGGGACACGTTGGCTGACGTACTTGTAGTAGAGATAGGGATGCAGGAGCTGCATTGTACAAAGCACCAATAAGACCTTGCACTATTACATGCAAGTTTTCACCTGTATTCAAGAGAGGAGATTAAAATAGAATAGTTGCAGGGGAAGGAAGACCAAAACAGAATAAAAAGATGTTATAGTAGATACTAAGGGAGAAAGGAAGGGAGGAAAAACTGAAGAATAAGATCACCACAAAGTCAAAGAACTTCAGATAAAAAATAAGAAAAAAAAAATCCTAGCCAATTTCTATGGAATGGCTTGGAGTGATCTTCCAAACAGCAGAGGACGAGAAGCCAATGATGCCTTAGAAATTGAACTTTATAAGTTTCAGTAGAGGACTATATGATGGAATATTTCTGGGATGTGAAATTAAGATCGCTTGAGTACCCAAGGTATTGGCATCTCCAAAAATCACTGATCTGAGAGAGGCTGACCCACTATTTGTCTGCACTCTCCTTACACACTAAAAATCTCACATCCTATGGCATCTCCCAGTTGCCTCTAGTGGTCAGAAAGTTGTGTGTTCTGCTCGTGTGCTCAGAGATAAACTAGTGGCCGGATTTAGGGTGAAAGCAAAACTTTTCACTTAGGGAACATTAGCTTTGGATTTCTTGCCATTCTCTTTTGTGAGGGCCGTTCTGTGCCTCCCGACATACTGTAGGTGTTTTGTTTAGGAACTACTCTGCTATTTCAGGGCCATAGCACAGTGATGATGATAGTGTTGATTCTTGTCCTGCAGTACATTGTAGCTGTGGATTGCCCCAAGTTTTACATTTGTCGTGAGATCTGGGGCGGTGTTTGTGGTGTATTGTAGTTAACAGAGTGGAACTTGATAAAATAGACGTGTACTGTATGGTTACTGACAACTGTAGGTGACTGTGACTGACAATTCTTAAATTCTTGTTCCTGAATGATACTCTGATTTGGGAACAAGAATGTTTACGTAGAGAGTAAAACTAGAGGAATTGTTATACTGACAAGAAGTGATACAACGTTCATCCTTCCTGTGTAGGCAAGAGCTCAGTGGAATTTGGATCAGTGCAATTTCTGAACTGTAGGGTATACATGGATTCAAAATTAACTCAGTATTCCTTTGTCTGCATGTTTAAAACAAAATAGAAATTACATACCTGTGCTTCTGTCTGGAATGGCAATTCCTTTCAACTTGCCTTTCAGCAGAAGCAGAGAAATAGAAATAAATCAGTGAGTGTAAGTCAGAAAGAAGGAAGCGCTGGAGCCAGAAGCAGTAACATTTGGTGCCATATTGGAGGACTAAAAAAATACATATTTTTAACGACAGTAATTTTAAAAGAATTGGGGCCATCTGCTATTCTCAGGACATTAATTATTAAAACTTATGAGAAACTGAGAGCATAATTGCTGATAGATTCCAAATTGTTATAAATCCTATTTGTGCTCCTTCTTCTACTGTCTGATGTGAACAGCTGATCGACATGCAGCAAAAAGAATTTAATCAGAATTATAGTGAATTTAAGGATAAAATTGCACTTCTTGAAATTAGGCTGAAAGACTTGAAAAATTACTTCAGTATAATTTTGTAATATTAGACCCCCACAAAGCTGCATCTGTTTATCCAGGTATATGTTTTAAAATTTAGTTAAATTCTTACAAAATCCTATGTGAATATTCATTATTAGATTTTAATCTGGCTTAAATTCATTAGAATTAAGTCAGTTCTTTCCAGGGTTTGAGGTTTTCAGCCATGTGCACAAAGGAATTTGCACCACTGTCACTAAATTAGACTATTGATTGTGGTTCAGTTGGGGCAACATTTATGTAGGGAAAAGCTCGTTTATTGATCAGCCTGAGCTGCCAATTGTAGATCCAAGTCCAAGCCCTAGTAAAATAGAGGTATGCTTAAACAGTGGTTCAGGCCTACGTATTTCTGTAGGAAAGCATGAAGTCAGTCCCTCTGCTAAGATGTCCTGTGTATTTTTGCAAGGTCTTTTAGTGAAAAATTTGATTCAGTTCCAATTATATCTATGGGAATAGTAGTTTTAAGCAAATACTACGAAATTGTGCAATGAGTCTGAAAGTACATTTTTAAAGTGCATATAGAGCTGTGCTGTTGAATTTAATGTGATACTATACATTGGACCAGGCTACTAAGTCTGACCATAGGATTTTCACACATTATAGCGCTAATAAGTTTGTATTAACTGTGGTTGATCTGGACAAAAAGCAACATACAGGTAAAACCATACAGTCTTCATAGAATTGTTATCTTTGTGTTATGATTCATATTTGCTTCTGCGAGGTGAGAAGAACTACTCAGGATTTATGAACTACTGGTGTTCATCTATGGGTAATGCTAGAAATAGACTGTTGGCATATTAAAGGGATTTATATATACCATTACTTGGTATATTTTGAGACTGTACTGCTCATGACAACCAAAACTCAAAATATGGTCAGCCACATGAAATGTATCACGTTATTTGTAGGAGATGAAGAGATAAAAAGTGGGCAAAAAGACATAATTTACAGGCAAAGAATTAGAAGCATAGTTTTAAATCAAACAATTTGCAACAATGACTGTTAAATTACCAGAGAAAATAGGAAGAGATTGTCAGATATTACAGTATTGTGAAGCATGAGCTTGGAAACTAGATAGCGCAGAATATTCTGCTGTTCTAGGACATATTCTTACAACTGCATAGCAGTAACTGGTGACAGACAGATGGTACCATCCAGAAAGCCCTTCTCAAAGTAACAGCCAAGGTTAAAAATGGGACTGCACCAGAAACCAAAAGTTTTAAAAAAAAAGTTACTTATGAACAGCCATAATTTCAAAGTTAGACATTCAGCATATACTGCAGGTGTAAGTGTGTATATAGGAGTGAGACTTCTTCCTCAGTTACCTGCGGTCCCACAAAGTTTTACGTCCTCTCTGTAATACATTTAGAATTGTGGCCAGATATTTATTATGCCTGAGAACTATCTTTTTGGACCAGACTTGCAAAGGTATTTCCCCTCCCAGAAATGCCTAAAGCCAATGGGCTTTAAGTGCTCAAGCTCTTCTACAGAATACACTAGATGCCTATTTGTATTGTTAAACAGATAAATACCCTTCTAAATCTGTTCCTTAGAGTAGACTGGTCTGTAGGTGTGCTCCTTTGATTAACCGGGATTAGGGTTTGATTTCCTTTAAACAAAATCTCAACTTCAAATACATTGCACTCCCTGTTAGCAGGAGGCAGCCTTCTCCATCATTTTTCCTTGCAAAAGATTCCGAAGCAATTTTCTGCTGTGTGGCATCCCATCTTTGTCACTGCTTCACTGCATGGACTGGAACTTTCCGTTGGAAATATGAACATACTGTGATGTGTGGATAGAGTCTGCCATTGATTGTGTAGGATCATTGTTGTCCTACTCTGAAAAGTATGTCCTGCTCCGACGTAAGTAATCTGATGCATGTAATGATTTCCAAGACAGATCTTTATCCTCATTTCTTACTGTTCCTGGGGAAAAAAAAAACCCACACCACCAAAAAAAAACACCCTACAACAAACTTCCTGAGAAAACCTCAGGCCTAATTTTGATTACAAGCTTTCATTCAACTTGAATGAGTGAATTGATGTCTGTCATCACCTCCAACCATAGACAAATGCTATGGCAGACTCACATCACCATCCTCTAGTTTCAGTATCTTGAGCTGTAGCTGAAGTCAGCTCCTGGTGCTTTCTAATTGCTTGTGATTACATTGCATGTCAGCCTCATATGCAAAGCTAAACTGATGAAATCATCTCACTCCAAAGAGCACAATTAGTGCCAATGTGGAACTAGATTCAAAAAGGATCAAAGTCATAGGGCAAGGGACATGTTAAGTGCTGTGCTCTGAACACAGCCTTTGGCTCAGAAAGCTCCTAAATGGCTGATGGTCAGAAGGCAGGGGACTGTCGTAAGGGGAAGATCACTCTTTACATCCTTATCTTTTTTTTCTTGGTCTTCCACAAGTAGCTGACAGCAGCTGCTGCCAGACATTCTTCCCCTTTCCATGGCAGAGCCCTGTTAAACTAGTCATTGATTTGGTTATTATCTTTGCATGATGTGACCCTCGGTCTCCTTGCAGACACCAGAGCTTTGCAGGGCTATCAGTCTTCAAAAACAGTGTGTCTCTTCTAGTTTCTTTTAACTTTCAATAGCTCATTTTTTGCTACATTTTGCTATTCCTTAGCATTGCTTGATAAATGTTACGAAGTTTCACTGCCTTCTGGTAGGTTATTTTTTGCTTTTGGGAACACAGTTGGTCATCTGGGTTGTCTTTTTTTATCTTTTCTTCTATTTCTGCAAAGTCTACCTTTTCCTTGTGTCCATATCACCTCACTCACAACTGGTAATGTTGCTACATGTTGAAGGGACAGTGCGTCTGTGTTACTACAGCCATGTTACAGCTGCCTCCACAGTTCTGCTGCGATCAAACAGGTCACTAATCTCACCTCACAGTTGCAAATGGAGCAACTGAGTGCATGCCATTTGCAGTACAAAAATGTTGGTGACTTAAACTTGTGCTTAGATAGTCTCTTTTTCATAGCAATTCTGCACATTCCTCCTTAGTGTGTAAATACTTCTTTATATATATATATATATATGTATATAAAAATTATTGGGGGTTTTTTGTCAGCTACAGCACTGGGAAATGAAATTAATCTTTTTTTCGACATCCATAACACCCTTGTCCCCAGGCATGTTTCAGTCTTCCTTCTGTACTGCTTTCCATAAGAAGTCTACTGGATTGTTGTCTCTCTTCCTGGCCAGTTAGTTTCTGCTGCCCCCATTCCTTTGGCTTGAGCTGGCAGCTGTTCTTGATTTCTCACCTGCAGCAATTTTTGAGATGAACTGGACTTGTGTCCCATATACCTTTCCTTTAATAGTGGAATCTTTTAATGCTTTAGAAGGAAAATGTGAATAAGCCTCTTAACACTGAAATTTAATGCTTTTGGAGGGTGAAAAGTGTGTAGCCTTCCACAACAGTCAGCAAACACCTTTTTCTAGCAGCTTCATCACTCCGGTCAGCTGTCTAACCAGCCAGGCTTCATACTTTCCCATTACTTTTTCCCAGGGAGAAGGAAGAAATACGCACATTGCTTTTCCCTACCATTCACCATGTCTGCAGGCTCTGTTTTTGTACCTGCTGGCAATCCTTCCCTCCTGCAGCCTGAATGTTTCTCTCCCAAGTGCCAGGCAAGTAGCTACCTGGTGAAAATGAGACAGAACAGCAAGGAAAGCAGCCAGGAAAATGCACAGGTTGGGCAATCGCCCGCTGCTCTGCTGCAATGGCGGCCAACAGCACTGCATGAGAGAGAGCACTGATTGCAAATGCTGTGGCTCAGAAGGGCAGAAAAAGGAGGAAACTAAACATTCCCCCTGCCCCCCAGAGGGGTCTGGATGCTCTCCCCACCAGGGCCAAGGCAGTCAGCTGTACCTAACTACATGTTTTCCTTCCTCCTCTCTGACTTATGAGGCCGTCTGCTAAGTTCCCTTTTCTTCCACCTTCACGACAGATTTATTTCTGGTGTGCATGTCCATCCCAGCCAGGATGGGCCTACAGATGCAACAAGACATAGTCCCAGAAAACCATTTTCCTCACTGGAATTTTTAAAAAGTGTGGAGTAGAATTAACACATAACATTATTAGTAATGCAGTGTAAAAGCTCAAACAAAAACTATAATTGGGCCTTAAGCCATGTAAGTATCCCTGTAAATTCTTACTTAACATCTTTGGAATCCATTTCTAGTGCCTCTTAACTACTGCTCCAAACAGAACAGATTAAAGATAATTAGGATAGGCAGGATAATTAGATATAATATACTCACCAACAAAACTTCTGTAAGAATTTACTGTGTAATCCCAGTTGATTTCAATAAGATGGAACAGAATTTTGTATCAATGCAGAATTGATATGTAGGTCTTCAGTGTTACAAATATCACAAATACAGTTAAAAATCCAATTATTTTCAGTGTTTTATATAAACATTAATAAGTGATGGGAATAACCCTGATTCAAGAGCCTAGCAGAGCATAGAAGATGTCAAAAATGGCTATTTTAACCATAGAATCAAGTCCAAGTTCTCAACTTCTAGCTGAGTATTTTTTGATTAGCCACGGCAAAATCCAGCATCTTCTTCAAAAGAGCTGGTGACAAAACTCCTGTAAGAACATCAATAATATATATATCATAGTGTTAAAGAACTTTGCAAATACCTGGAAAATAAAGGTTAGTATGACTACTAAATTATAAGGCACTCAATGCTAAAATGTCCCCATTAGTTGATTTTTGGAATTTGGAAAGATAAATGTGAGAACAAGTCAATTGCTCTTACTGATCCATTAAGAATGATGCATCCTTTCTGAGTTTATTAATTTGTTGTCATAGCCCAGTAGGAATATTCATTTTTCCTGCTATAGGAACTAAACCTTTTAGATAAGCCCATCAAAATCAGAATTAGTTTTTGCTTAATGAGTATTTCATGAGTTCCTATTGTAAAGAAAACGCTCAAAAGAAAAAAAGAAGAAAAGCTTGAATCTAGATCCAGCTGGGAGTCTTCTCATGTTTGTCAAGAGTATTGCCTTGCCTTGAAACAGCAAGCTGTAAGGGTCACTGTTTTTCTTGTAAGGATAGCAGAGATTTTAATTACCAAATTAGAAAAAAAAAATCAAAATTAGAGAAAATAAAGATCATCTCACCCTTTCATTGTTGGCTGATTCAGAAATAGACTAAACTCCTAGTTCTGACTTCTGCAAATAGTTTGGATTTGGAGCCTGTGCAATCCAGTGCTTTTCCTGTGATTAGCTACAAAAATCTGCCTTATGAATCCTAAAACATAAAACTGTCGTGGAGGAATTCTCCCTGTCATTGTATTCATTGCCAAGGTCATGGACGGCAGAAAAAGTTCTGGACAATTATTTATGGTGAAACATAATTTCAGAGTTAGTCTTTCAATGATTTAAGTTATACATAGTTGTGAAATTAGATTAAGTTGATTTTATGAAAACTATCAGGCAAGATTTTTTTTCAAAATTCACTTTGCACAAATGTATCATCCTGATAATGTAAGTCTCCATTGTGAGCATATTATCTGAGACTACTCTGGGCAATGCTTCTGAATAAAAGAAAACATCTCCCAGTGCTCTCAGATTCTGTTATTACATACATTTTCAGACAGACTACAAAAAGTATTATTCTTTTCCAGTCCCTTAGCTGTCATGATAAATCGATTCAGTTGTAATAATTTCACCTACATGTGGTACTTAGAGAGAACAGCCTGAATTCAGAGCCTGCTTTCAATCTGTGGTTCGTACAGACATCACAGGAGGGATGCCTGAAAAAAGGATGGAAGCTATTTTTTTCCTTCTGTAGCTATAGTATATAATTCCTCTATCCTGGATCTGAAGACAAACTGTTGTTTATCACTGCAGAAAAGTGCACTGAGGGAGGCTTCAAGTGGCAGTTGTAAAATATGGGATGGAAAATCCGCTCCCAACAGGTACTGAAACAGAAGTGTAAAATTAATAAATAACGAAGTGACTTGGTTCCAGTTACAGATACAGTTCAGTAGAAAGCAAGAAAATGAACAGCGTAGGACTTCCTCTTCAGAAATGCCAGTTACTGGGATTCCTCTTTGAGGATGGTGCAGACCAAGTCCTGTGCTTTCTCCCCCAGCACAGCTTCTTGCTTTCCAGCCTATCCTTGGTGAGCAAGAATCTCTGTTACCTTGATGGGGTGCTCTTGCACCACTCTTTCAGTTCACTCGCCGCTGTGGTCATCCCAAGTGTACCTTATGAACAAAACAAGGTTACAACTTGATCTTGTGCTTCCTAAGTGGAAATGCTCATGATGGGAGATACACCAGCTAAGCGCAGAAGCTCAGCTGATGTTACTCTCCAGCACTCTGGGTCATACCTAGCCTGCTTTTTCCCTGTTGCAGAGATGCCATTACCCCAAGGCTGCACGACAGTGTCTCTTGGCAAGCACTGCTGTAAGGGTGCCTTTCGTATGCTTTTTTGTAAGATGAGTTTCCCCTGCATGTGGCAAGTAGGCTTTGGAGCATCGGTTGTAACATCTGTCTCTTGGAGGGTCAGCCATTTTTAATATTCAACTACAAGAACAGGCAATACAGAGGCATCAGTAACCAGGAATAAGTTCCTAAGAGGTATTATTTTCCAATCTAAGTTAATAGTGCTGAATGATTTGGATTACCAGGTCTGTCCATCACGAAGGAATTTCTTTCAGGTCTAGCTTGAAGATAAGCTGTGCATAGTACTGACCTGTTATTATGGACTTATAAAATGGTGTTCTATAGGACAAACCTACTTGTTGCAACTCTCCATCAGCATCAGCATTTTTGAGACAGACTGTTTTACTCCTTGAACTTCCTTTCAGACACAGTGCAAGCATTTTTCTAGGCAGTGTTTCTGCTCGCCAATTGTCTGGCAGCAAACCCATCAGCAGTAAAGTTCTCATAGCCCTGGCCAGGGTGCATTGTCTTGGATTCTGTAGCAAGTTTATTTAAAGTGATCTTCCTCCAGCCTCTTTGGCCCAATATTAAAAAAACTTGCAGAGTGCAAATCTGTGATGTAAATATGAAATAGCTTCACTTTTGAAGAGTGCCAGTGGCTAAGCTCACTCTGATATTTTTTTTAAAAACATACTTTTCGTCTGTTTCGTGTGGGTTTAAATAAAAAGGGTTTAACCATTCCTGGAAGAAAACACCTAAGGTTCCTCTTCATATTAATACTCCTAAACACATCAGATGCAGAGACACTGTTGTATCTCAGTACCTGGAGCTACTGTGTCCTTTTTCAGCAAGAACAGCTCCAGCACATGTGCTGTTTCTGTACATGGCAAATGGCATCTGGCATGTGAGAATGACTGACTCACTGTCTCTTAGTTCTGTGACTCGTGGCCAAGTTCTGCTCTGAAATCCATGCAGTTCGGCTTGATTTTCACTACTGTCAATGAGAACATGGTTTGGTTCTGAATGTTTTTAGGGTCCCTGTCTGCTTGTTACTAGGTCTGGTTCTCTGCGGTTTTGTTCATGCTGATCTGTTGAATTGAGTGGAGTTGCCATGCTGTAAAACCGTGGATTTGATTATCAGGACCCACAAACTAGAGCATACCTCCTGCTTTGTTTTTCATCTTGCACTGTTTATACACCATTGGCTTCTTGGTGGTTTCTTTACACTTCCGCTGAGCTGAGAGGAGAATCAAATCCTTAGACTGAATACAAACTTCTGCTGGTTCATATATAACTCTTTACTCTCTGATATTTAAGCAAGTGACAGCTCTTCAAATACTCCTTGCTATTAGGTTGATTCTGCCTTCAGACTGCTCAATACCTTATTCCCCTAAGAGCCCCACTTGGTTGATGGTATCTTGCACAAACAGCTCAATCTTTCTCCTGCACTCCAGGGAGTGCTGAGAGATACTGACTGAAAAGATATAAACAGGAGGTTTTCAACATTTTGAGGATGACAAAAATGCTCTATCCACTTTAATTTTTTGGGAAAAGTCTGAGCTGGAGCACATGATAAATCTCTTGTCTGCCTCCCAGCCTCACTGTATAGTGTAACCTGTCTGTTTAGACACCATCTCTCCCAACCATTGATTTCCCAAAGGCAATGGGAAGGGAATGCGATTGTAATAGGCCAGAATGGAGCATTGCTATCCAGGCAGGTCTCACTGTGGAAAACAGGAGGAACAGGACTCCAGCACATGCTCTGAGACACTTCTGCTGCTTAGTGTAGACACAGACAAATGTCTCTTTATTTGCCTAGCACAAAAAAAAAAGTGGTGCTTCTGCTGCAAAACTCATTTGTGATGTTCATCTTGCACTTCATTGGTTGCAGCAGTATGATATCCCCTTTGTCTCTTCTAAAAGAGGAAGGAAAAATTAGAGTAAGTAGAATTATCTTATAACAGAGACCTTGTGGTGGCTCTTCGAAAGGAAAAGGTTCTTTGTCTTCATTCTCCCTCAGACACTCACTTGAAAGTGAGCCCATGGAAGTCCGTGGGACTTGTTCTTTAATAAATCTGTCAGTATTGAACTTGCTGTGACCAGACTGGCATTGCAGGAAGTTGCATACATCAACAGTTTCTTGAGCATAAAGATTAGAATCACAGTGAGTCAGCAGCACTGTCCCAGCTTCACTATCCCATCAAGGTCTATCTTGCATATGAATTTGTGAACTGCAAGGATATGCTTTGGTCTGTCAATGTCTTACTAGAGCTGGTCAAAGCCCTGCATTTCATTTCTCTTGGGAGATTCTGACATTTCCTAGTTTGCTGTGATGTGAATCGGAGTGGAAACAGAACAGTCTTTGCAAAATTAAATTTAGAACAAAAAAAAAAATAACTTGAGAGGATCAAAATATTTGGCTTGAAGAAAGCTGGAAATGTTTGCATCCAGTTGTGTCACATTGCTTTATAGTACAAAAGCATATCAATATATAACAGAATTCAGAGAATTCAGGAATTCTCAGAATGGAACCTAAGAGAGGTATAGGAATATAGATAAGAATAAGAAATTACACTTTTCCAACTTGAGATACACAAGGTGGCAAGCAGAGCATGCCAATAGTGTTGCTAAAGCAGTAGGCAGCACTACAATTTCCTCAGTGAGCCACTGGAAACTGTTACTTAGGCCAATTGATATTGCCTGTTTACAGCTGGTACACTGAACTGTGCATAGATATGATAATGCTGGTGCAGGCACCAACCAAAGCAGCAGAAGATGCAGAGAAGGACAGATGAAACTACACCCTAGACAAGCTTCCAGAATCTGATAACTGATGGTATGATTGTAAGGGCTGAACTGAAAAATTAAAAGTCAGTGAATAGCTAGGTCATGAGTGACATGCATAATGTGTCTTTGGCGCTCTTATATACATACATATGTATGAAATCATATGATGTTCCTAAGTGGTTAGACCAAAAACCACATTAAACATACTATTTTCAGTCAAAGATATGGATAGTCATGGTGGGATGCTTCCATCTATAGAAGTACAGAGTGTGGTTGTGAGAATGAACTATTCTGTTCTGTTGTGGGAAAGAGTGAGATATAGCCCAGGAAGATGATTGGGTGTTGCTGTCTCTCTGATCCTTTGTAAGTGCGAAGATAGCTTGGCAAAGGAGACATGCAAGGTGATGCTGGGAGTGCATTTCAGGCCATTACTTTGGGATGATGAAGAAAGCTCACTAAAGCTTGTGTGGGAAATATTTGAGAAAGTGATACCAAATACTTCAGAGGAAGTTATTGGAAGTCATAAACAAACAAAGACAAGCTGGACAAGCAACAAAATAGAATGTTACAAGAAAAGCATAAACAGGCCAAGTCTGCTGGCAAAGCAAGAGCATGATCAAAGCAGTGAAGAGATCACAAAGACAGCACAAGCGAAGATTTAGGAGAAAGAAGCTCAGCAACTAGACAATACTTCAGACTAGCTAGAAAAATAATTTACATGTTGGTTAACTAGTACAGGGAAAGAAACTGAGCCAATACTACTTGTGCTAGGGTGGCTAACAGTAACTTGACAAGTCATAAAGAGGTGCTATAGGTAAAGAAGCATGTTTTGAAAACATGTATTCCCTGTAGCTGATGACATTTGCATTCTGGGCAGGTAGTAGGAAGAGGACAGCTTTCAAGGCAAGATTGTATGGCTCTCAGGACAACAAATGGCCTCAGCACTGAATCTTAATCCATAGAAGAAACAGAGCCAACACTGAGGCAAATAAATAAAAGTGCAAAAGCTGCAGGAGCACATTACATTACCACTAAGGTGACAGAAGGGTCTGGAACAAGCATCTGGAATGCACTGTATTTAGAAAGCATTCATGAGGAAAGACTGTCTGGCCAATCCAAATAATTATATGGATAAAATTTATCATCAATACTAGGAAAAATAATTTTTAAAGTACTTGTGAACAGATTAAGGCCACTTTTAAAAGAAAGAGGAGTTGTAAAACAGTGCAGTATGGCCTGGCCAAAACTGTATTTATTGAATATTCATGTTTTAACAGGGGATTGGGAAAAAAATAAGGTTTAAAGCCTTATTAAAAAAAATCCAATTCTTCTTTTCATTGATTTTATAATAACATTAGGCTCAGCTCAAAAGGGAGCACTATGAAAAGTGACTAAATCATACTAATCAGGGCTATAGATAAGGTGACAACAATGCTAAAAGGTGTGCACAACTCTTGCAGTCTCATAAGAACTGATGGGCAACTGAGCAACAGATTCATTCCAGAGGCTGACAGAACAGAAAGGACAATTGAGCTGCTGTTCTTCTTCATCACTCTCTTGAACTAGCTGTGATGAAGTCCAGTGTGGAACATTAGATGAATGCTGATCTTCAAACATTCTGTTGGAAAAGGCTTTATTCCATCTTGTGAGGACTCCATACCTCGCAGCCTCCTCTGTCCTGCATCTGCAAGTGTGTCTGTGATGTGACCAAAATGGAGATGTCCCCATGGGTCTGGTCCCCAGGGGTCTCTAGTTGCATGTGGTATAAGTAGTCCCTATAATTTTCCCCAAAATTCAAGTGTGCTTTTGTCACAGGTCATGCAAATTATGTGATGTGAAAAAGCTTACACTGTTGCTATGTGGCAAGTACAGTCCTGAAAGAATTTAAGATAAGAGATTAGAGAATAACAAGCTCAAGACATCTAGCCTCTATCCTCCGAAAATTGTGTCTGAAGAGCCTATGATAAGTGGGTAGCAGGCAATGAACTGCTGGATTGAAATTGTTCTGACAGACTGGATCTGGTCCACAAATCTTTCTGTTGTTTGAGGCTCTCTGATAGAGAGTTAAGCTTCCTAGCTTGTGTAGATGATGTCATATAATTGGCAGACACACTTGAATTGATGAGAGATTCTTGGCTATCTTAGAAAAATTGGTGTAGTTGCCTTGGATTCACAATAAATGCCCAGAAGATTAAATGATTGTACCTAGAAAAAGAGAGAATACACTCACTGTTGAAATGGAGCGGGGATAATCTTATAAAACAGAATCTTCTATACATACCTAGAGACCTTGGCAAGTGTTGATTATCAAGGATGAGGTTAGCAGAACATGTGCTTCAGCCACAAGAACTGCACAGAGATTGACAGAATTCCACATGGAATAAAAACAGAATGTTTGGATGGATCCACACTACCTAAAGCTGAAGGCAGAATTGTGAGACAATGGACATCTGTCATCTCATAAAGCAGCCATTTAGCAACTGATCATGAAGACATTCTTCCCCACAGACCCTTTGTCTAGGAACCCCAAATGACTGTTCTTTTAGAATAAGACTGCTCTATTCCACATTCCTGTACAGGATCCACTATGTAGTTTTCCTGAGGTCCAGGAAGCCAGTTCCAGCACCATGTAGTCAAGAAGTCTTCAGAAGCACTATGCACCTGCTTCCCAAGCAATTGGAGGAAGACTGGGAAATACAGGAATACTGAAGACATCAAATCTCTGATATCTAGATTCAGGCAAAAATTACTGAATCAGTGCCTTTTCCTGGTACTGACAATAAATTCTATCTGTATAATTGTTTGGATTGGAGACATATTCTTTCATCATGAATATTTTTTAAATACAATGCATTCCAGATGCTTGTTCATAGTGTCCCTGTCATTTGGGTGGCCCTGTTGTAGAATCTTTTAACAGGTTGTTTGGTAAAACTTCCAGTATACCAGCTGGGTCCATTGCTCTTCTATGCAGATATCTGGGTGATCTGCTCAGCAAGCTAATTTGTAACCTAGGATAGATAGAGGGAGGTCTTTCCTCCTTGGCAGGACTGTGTTCCCAGTGGTTGTGGGCTAATGTCAAATCCTGAGGTTGTATGACAGTTCTGTTGTCTACTGAAGTGGAAAGTCCAATAGCAGTTCAATAATACTGGCCTCATTTACTGTAAGTTCAAAGGGAAACACTAAAATCCATTGCACTAAAGCCAAATGGCTCCTCTGTAGGAGATCCAGTACTTTGCTTTGAAATGACACGCAGTTCACGTGAAACATCACTTGGCAAATGTGGGAGCTTTACCATCTTTCCATGATGTAAAGGACCATTGAAATAAGAGGCCTATGAGGACAGCTGTTAAGCTGCACTGTCAGGCACTTCAAATGCTAAATATTACAATGGCAGTGGTGAGAAATGAGGGAGTTTTCAAAATTGTCCTTTTTGCACTACAGAAAATCATTTAATTTATTATCAAAACAACAACCATGATTAAAATCAACCATTTGTGGAAATCAGGTATATAAAGATCTTCAAAGGACCAGCAGCTCTTTCAGAGTACTGAAGCAGAAGAAAATACTCTGGAAAAACAAACAAAACAAAACAACCAAAAACCGACAACTTTTTTTTAGCAAATGGTTTCATTAAACAGTCTTGTGAGTTACATAGATCTGATCTAAAAATTAAATAAATGAATAGTTTTAGAAAGATTGAGTGGCCAAGGCGAGACATTGCCTTTGAAGAACACTGAGCTTGGTTTTGGTTGTTGTATATTTATATTTGCCCTCACCAAACTAGTTTGTTTAAACATGCATAAATGAGATGGGAAAGACCTAAAAGACAACGATCATATCACACATCTGTAGATCACCTTGAACAGATCATCAGAGCAACATTTCTTTTTTAAGCACAGGGGTGTTCTCTCAGAGCTCGGATATTCTCTGAAAGGCTGAATGGGAAAGGATTTTCACCAGCAGAACTGCTGAAGCTTTTTTAACATGAGATCTGTTTTATCCAGTTTTAGTTGTTAAAGAGCAAGGCATCTAGTCTGGCCTACTCATTTAAGCTCCCTTCATAGATAGGTATCAGGTTCAACCTGACCCACCCTAGTGCATGGGTTTGAGATAAGTTGGTAACTATCACCTACTACCAACCATAGATGGAGCATGACAGATCAGCATTGACTGATCTGAGAGTGTCATCTCTCATCTCTCAGAACTAGTATGGAATTTCTTTTTGCATTTTATGATAAATCTAACTAATTATAAAGTCTGTGCTTATCCTATCAAGCCACATGAAAAATTCTGTGTGAGAAGCCAGAGAACAAAGTCAGTTCCAAATATCAGATACCACAGTGATCTCAGTTCATGAGGTCGTGGAGTAAAAAACACTGGATCATTGCAACTTGCAATATATCTGCAGCTGTTCTGCAAGTTCTGCAAGACTGAATATGCTGAGTAGATAATATTTACAGAATTATCTGCTTTTTTCTATTTTTGTAAAGTTTCCACTTCACTCACGGAGTCAATTCTGCAGGAGTCCCTGTCTTACTCTCTCTATAGGATTGCTGCCCAACATAAAACAGTGACAGACACCACGAATAAAACCTAAGAAAGCTACTTGTATATTCATATGATATTCACCACTCTCATAAAGGATGATATTCTGTATATGTTAAAGACAGAAAAAAAAAGAGTAAATGAATCTAGATGCACTTGCAGATTTTAAATATCTTATAGTTAGGGAATCTTTACAGTTAGAGGCTTGCTTTTAGTCAATACCTGTTTATGAAGAATGCAATATTGGATGTTTCCCTCACAGTTTTGATATTTGTTCTGAGAAAATTACCAAGCGTTGCCACATTAGGCTAAGAAGTTCACTTGTTCAGAGACCTTTGTTCAGCAGGAGATTGAAGGCAGGAGTTTGATTCCCTGATCAAATGAGTGAGTACCTTCTCTGAAGGAAAATACCTTTTTAGGGCTAATGCACAGCAGGATAAACTCATTTTAGTTCCAAAAAAAAGAGCATGGAGACTGATAATAGGACAGGGAAAATATATGACTGCATGAATCAAGTGTATTTGTTCCTTACCTTTTACTGCAGTTCATAGCTGAATAGCTCATACTAGCTGTTCAATTGTTTTCTTTTCAGTAGGTGTGTTTAAAGATTTGGTGGATAATATGTGAACACAAGTGGGAATAGGTTGTTAGATGTTTCTTTAAGTCTTGGGTTCTCAAAAAATTTCCTTCATTTGAGTTCAGGATGTTAGACAGTGCATTGCTACTGTTGGTAACTTCCCTCCCACCTCTTCTGCACAATCTTATTAATGTTTCTCTTCAAGAAAAAGAAGATACAGTTTGGTACTATGGTGACAGTTGTCTCCTGCTATTTCTTTTAGAATCCTTTAGTACATGGTTCACTTATTAACCTAAGGCATCCACTGGAGGTAATGCTGGGAGTGAAAGAATAAATCAGAAACTATGAGCAATGAAAAGGCTGTGTTTGGCACTCCAGTCATACTGGTGAGGGAATCCCTACAGTCATTTCTGGAGATAAAGAATGAAGATTCGGGCCTGTAGGCTGCATATGTGTGTGAGTTTGGAAGGAAAGCATCCATAATAACTATAATATTAATGCAACGACAGTGGGCCTCTGGCATGATTTGGCTGTCTGCTTGTCTCATGTATCGTCTGAACTCTACCTTGGTGATAGCAGCAGGGACTTAAAATAGCTGTTTGAAATTCTCTTAAATAAAATGTAAATGCTTATTTGTCATTTTTTGCTTCCAGTTTTACACTGTTGCAGCTCTACTGAAATAACAAGAGTGTAGAGTGTTTGATTTTCCCAATGACACCCATTTCCAGTGTTTGCAGAGCCATTGGAATATACATGCTCTTCAAGAGAACAGCAGAAGGAAGTCACAGAGAAAGAGGCTGTAACAGTAAAGACAACAGGTCCCTTAAGACTGGATGAGGATTTTTAACATGCCGTTACATTTCCTCGGTATTTTTATAACCCTCGCATTGATAATACAATCAACCATAGGCAATTAATAGAAACTATATAAACAGAAAATTATTTCTGGCTGAATTGCCTTCCTGCTTTATCCAATGGAAATGTCATGCTTTTATCATGTAATGATGATGGTTTAATTTCAAAATACAGGTTAAGGATGGAGAACAATAGAAATAATGAATTTCAGAACTCTTCCTTTGAAATAAATGACCATGAGTTTCTTACTTTTGATCTGGACATAACTGAGTTACAACTCTGCTGTCCTTAACAGTATTATTCTACTCTTGGCTGATGAGTAAAGGTCATGCTACACTTACTCTCAGTCATTACTGTAAATGTCATACTGACATGTTGCAAGCTATGGTGCTGAAGTTGGGGCTTTGACAGCTGCCTTCTCACACCCTTAACCATGTCTTTTTTTCTTCAATGTTCATGATCAGTTGCATCATGGGGCATTTTTCCCCAGCTATCCAAATGTGTTTTGCTGGCAGTCACCAACAATGACAAGAAATTTAGCCTTTCTTTCTGCTTTATGGCTGCCAGTGAATAGACTGTGATTTCACTGCTTGTTCCCATTATTCTAGAGCATTTGGTGAATATTAGTGCAGATGTCTTTGACTCCTGCGGCTGGAGTGCAAACAGTCCTCCGGGGATTTTTTCCATATCTGAGTATAGACTGATTAAAAAAATCTCATGCCATTATTTCCATTCTTCGATTTCATAAACATGGACGTATTTCAGCAATAATAATTGTGCCTGAGTTTAAAATTCCGCTCCTAAGATTACATTGGATTCAACATTTTGAAACTGGTTTCTTGTGAGCATTTCTGCCAGTGAAAGGTCATAAGACTAACTTAAATACCTTGAGTATAAATTTTAAAAATGGATTAATATTTGCTTTGCTTTTTGTGACAAGGATCTGTCATTTTTTATAGTCCTTGAAGTATTACAGGTAAGAATGCATATTAGTCTTAAGTCTTTGGTTATACCTAATGAACATGTAGGCTGTGACAACCCCACTGAAAGTTGAGTTTTGGCATGAATTACATGCCATCTTCTATCCTCTATCATAAGTGCATTCTACCATACACCTAAACTTCACTTGTATTTGCTTTCCTCAGCTTCATACTGAGAAGTCCAATGCTGTATGTGCTGTAGGGAGTATTCTGTAGAACAATTGCAAATGTTGTTTTGCCATGTAGTATGCTGACTTTTGACATTCAATAAGAGAATTTTTGCTGGAGAATGTCCAGTTAGTTACTAATCTCAGTCACTAACCCCTGAAAATAGTAGTTTTTAGAACAAGGCCAGATTCCTTCAGCTTTATGATCAGTAGTAAGTGGGAATACTTACCATAAGTAAAGCTGGCAGAAATTAACCCTTAGAAATGCTCAATGGATGCCCTGTTAATGGATTTCTACTGTACAGGGTAATGAGAAGACTGGTGTGAAGATACAAACTCCTCATATGACATGGGCAGAAAGAAGGTTATCTTTCTGTTGCTCAGCACTGAGTTTAATGTACTTAACACTGTGTCTCCCAGATGTCTTTCTTTATCTATGTGTTATCTTCCAGGACTGTAAAATTCTTACTCATTGTGGTGGGCTGACCTGAACGCCCACCCAGCTGCTTGTTCAGTCCCCTCCTTAATGGGAAAGGGAGAGAAAATAAGGTGGAAAAGCTTGCGGGTCAAGGTGAAGACAAGGAGGTCATATAACAATTACTGTCAGACAAAACAGACTTGATTTGGGGGAAATTGATTTAGTTTACTGCCAATTACAAATAGAGTAGGATGGTGAGAAAGACAAAAACCAGAACACTTTACCCTCAACCATCTTCTTCCCAGGCTCAACTTCACCCTCTTGGTCCCTACAGCTCTGCCTCCTGCCCCCCCCCGAGTGGTGCAGGGGCTGTGGTCAGTCCATAGCAGCTCCTCTTTGCTGCTCCTTCCTCCTCACACCTGTTCCCTCCTCCAGTATGGAGTCTCCACACACTGCTATCCTTCAGGATGCACCTGCACCTGAGTGGGCTCCTCTCCATGGGCTGCAGGTCATGCCAGGAGCCTGCTCCACCATGGGCACTCCATGGGCTGCAGCTTCCTTCAGGGCATATCCACCTGCTCCAGCTTGGGGTCCTCCATGGCCTATGGTGTGGGTATTTGCTCTGGTGTAGAGACACCTGCTCCATCATGGTATCCCTGAGGAGCTGCAAGGGAATCTCTGCTGGGACACCTGGGGCACCTCCTGCCCTCCTCCCACTCTCCCCTTGGGACTGGCAGGGCTGTTTCTCACAGGGTTGCCCTCAGTCGTGGCTACTGGGCAGAATGTTGCCCTTTCTGACAGAGGCTTTCCCCAAGGCACCCATGGCCGAGGGGCTCAGCTGTGCCCTGTGGTGGGGCTATTGGAGCCACTCCCCACAGAAGCCACCCTGCAGCCCCCTCCAGCACCATCCTGCGGACACCCTGTAAGTTTAGGTACTCCATTGATTGCTAAAGCGGTTTTTTGACATCTGAATTATCACATTGTCTCAATCTCTTCTTTCCAGATTGCACATTCTCTTTCTCCCTTTCAAAGCTGAGAGGAAATTGTCATCCAAAAACCAACAGGTGGCTGTTGGTCTGAGGTGAATTCTATCCAGCCTTTGTGAGAGCCTCATTATGGATGAGAGTGAAGCACTGAACATCTCACACAACCTTATCCATGGCCTAGTGGGAATGCCTATAATAGATCCTAGTAGCAGAAGTTATTTTTCTTTATCCAAAAAAATGAATCATTAAACATCTGCCTTAAGAGACTCAGGCTCCCTGGCACAGAACGTGTGTCTGTCCTCAATGAAAAGGGGACCCTGGTATGCTGTGAGGACGGCGTGTTTTCTCTGCTTAATTGTGAATTCCTTAATTGTGATTTTCACTCATGTTATTTATCAACTAGCAAAATATTGTATTTTTTGTCTGTTTTCTTTATTCCTGCATGCTGCTTTGTCTTACTACGGACAAACACGACAGCAAATTAAACATTAAAAGGGACATACTTGGGCAAGTTAGCACACCATTAAGATGAATAGGGCAATTCTGATTCCCTTTGGTACCGTGGAAGCATCTGCTGTGAACTTGCTAGGAGGTTGGAAACCTGATTTATGCAACTTGCTGTAGAAGGAAAGCTGTATAAGATAAGACTATACTAATAGGGGAAAAAAAAAAAAAAAAGGAACTTATAAAATGGCATAGCCTACTTTATGGTACACAGATGTCATAAATTTGTGGAATCAGAACATCTTCCACAGTCGCAAATTTCTGTTGCCGGTGGTAACACACATTAGGCTGTATTTATTGTATGATATTATACTCTTAAGTACAGTGTCAGTAAGTTATATTTTATCTACAATATCTCTCTGTCCCAGTATTTATGTTTGCAACTCTTGCTACATAGAGTACAAAAGGATGGGAGAATACTTCAGTAGATGACTAAACTGATGAACCTAATGCAGAGTGCACCACTAATAATACGCTATTTATTTTGCCCTCCTGTTGTTAGATATCTCTCCCTAAAATGGTGCTTTAAAATGCAGGTGACCTCTAATTCTACTGTGAAGAATTAATGATCCACTTGATCTCTGTGCTCTGTGGAATTAACTGATCAGGAAAACATGTGTGTGATTGCTAATGATGCAGTATGTCCACTCTTTACTGTTTTCACTTCACTGCTGTTCTCAGCCTGCCCTTCTGCTACACAGAACTGCAGAATTTTGCTCCCTGGGCACTTATCTCTGAAGCTATAGCAAATTTTGAAGGGCCCTTCAGAGCCTTGTGGAACTGTGAGAGGAAAGATTATATCCTGCTGAGTTGCTAGGAAAATTTTCATCAACCATTGCCAACTTCTTTTCTTATAATGGAGGCCAGGGAAAATGCTTGGCTTTTACTCTGTGCTTAGTGAGGAGCAAAAAGTATCTGCTGGAGTCTCTGTACTGTCAGCTGGAACATCAAGGTGATGTAGGGCATTCTGGAAGCATTCACTTAGACCCATATGAGCTCAGCTCAGAAATAGCCTGATCTGTACGGTTCTGTACGATGGTGACTGTTTTCCGGTCGTGAGTTACACAGGGAATGTTTTCCCTGGGAGGAGGAAGGAGATATTTTTGTTATCAGACCAGACCTTCAAGTTGAGAGCACTAATCACTGGCAGATTCCCAATAGACTTTGGCCAGTCCCACCAATGGCCCTCAGCTGGGCACTACTTCAGCATTAGGCAGTTCCTGACGTGTACGTGGAAATTATAGTCTGCTGAAGAAACATTCGAAATATTTTCACGGGTTTCTCAAGAGCTGTTGATGGAATTCATGCGCCTGTTTGCTTCTCCCTTGTTTTTCCCGTTCAAGCACAGAAATGCTCCATAGGAAAGGCATATTAACTATGAATTAATGCAATTTCATTTTCCGAGGTGGCAGCCATGGCAGATGCTGTGCACACATACAGCAAGGGCTAATTCTTTCTCTCAGTATAAATAACAGTGATGATGATGTAAGTCTTAGTGAATCATCATAGGAAGTTGCTGACTTATACATAGGGAGGCCAGGCAAAGTGCATATTTTCAGTGTTTGCTTCCTTTGGGAAAAGTGGCCTTGGCCTTACATCTGCCAAAACACTGTCATTCATAATGTCTTCACAGTGCTGCAGTTCCAAGTGGCCCTGCATACTTACAATTCGTTTTCTGAAGGAATTCCTAGATGACACTGAAAGACAGCTTCAAGCATATACAAAATAAATACCTGGTTGAATGAACTTTTGGTTGACTTTAAGATGGGTTCTCTACAGTTCAAATTTAATGATTAATTTGCGGCCCCAATGTAACTCATTTTTAATCATACACTTGAAAGCAATGATGAAATCTGCAGGAGCAGCAATAAGGAAGCAGCAACAATCTGCTGCACAGCCATACAGGCAACATACTGATAACACAGCATGCAGTTTCTTCCCATGTTGATAGCTACAACACATACCAGCAGTGAGAATATTGTACATGATTTCAGAGTGCTTCTTTCTTATGTGTTTTTTTTTCTACCACACCTTGATATTTATTTTTTTGTACCTTAAAACTGCTAGAAATGGGAAAACTTCTCACAGAAGTTCTTGGGAAATTTGTTCCCCTTTCAACAGGAAATATTAAGAAGCCTACCCAACTGTCTCCGAATTAAAGTGCGGTTTAGGGAATTAATTGTTGCATTGGCCGCACACAGATTCTCTTTAGAGCTTCCTGCCATGGACCTGCCGTGTCGTGCAAGTGCAGTCAGCAACACATTTCTGCTGGTTCTTCAAGCCCTTAGTCATGCCCAAAGTGTTTTGATTTGACCTTGCTCAGCTGAATCTGGCTTTATTTGTCTTCTCAGTGGATCATCACTTTTCTCATTCTAGATAGTGAAGGAAAAGGAAATTAATTAATGCTCCTGCAATTGTCTGCTATCCAAGTAGTGTGCCATACCATGTGCACAGGCTGTGAGTAATATTTTCCTGGATGGTCATAGAATCACAGAATAATAGCTGTGGTTGGAAAAGACCTCTAAGATCATCAAGTGCAACCATTAACCCAGCACTGCCAAGTCACCACTACCCCATGTCCCTCAGCACCTCATCTACACGGCTCTGAAATCCCTCCAGGGATGGGGACTCCCCCACTGCCCTGGGCAGCCTGTGCCAGTGTCTGACAACCCTTTCCGTGAAGAAATGTTTCCTAATATCCAATCTAAACCTCCCCTGGCACAACTTGAGGCCATTACCCCACATTCTATCACTGTTACTTGGGAGAAGAGACCGACCCCCACCTCACTACAACCTCTTTTCAGGTAGTATGGTCAATGGGGGAAGGGATTTTGAGCGTTCATAATGAGCTCACAGCACTGCCTCTCCTACTGTATGTACAGTTGCAACTGAGAACTTGTCATGGTTCATCCAGAGACAAAGTTGACAACTCCATATAGTGAAGAGTGTTTGTGCATGTTTTTGTGTGCAATGTTACATACGCTGATGTGCAGGATGGCAGTGAAGCTTTATGTGAGATATTCCTCTATAAGTAGATAAAACTAGTGAGCTGTGAAGACAGACAACCTTTCAGTAGCTGTGTCAATGAAGAACTAATGCTAGTACTTCCAGAGCCGATATTCTGTACTGTTTGGAGAGATGATTTGTGAGTATGTTTTTGAAAGCAGAGTAACAAACCTTGCAGCCTAAGGCATGCTCTCATTCTGTGATGGATGTAAGTCACAGAGCAGTCAGTTATATACCAGGTTCAGATTTTTGTGGTAAGAAGATCCAGCATGCCTGTGTAGGGAACAAAGGTCAGACAGATGGGACGTGAATGCTGCAGAACCATGATGAGTCATTTTATGTCCCATATTTAATTGATTCATGTAAGAATATCATAAACACTCCTCTAACTTCCATCACAATGATTATGCATACTGCAAGAGTTGCTTAATGAGGCTTACCTAAGTCCCTGCCAGCCCTACCATTCTGCAACAAAAGAAATAATGGAGCATTGTAATAACTGAGCCTAAAGATGTCTCTTCTGTAAACACAGAAAATTTCTGTGAACAGAGATGATTTCTTTCCACTGGAAGGGCAACATAGGCCTGCATGTGTGCCTGCTTGCACGTATGTATGCAAGGCTTTAAGGGGGAATGTATGTGTTCACCAGAGAACAAAAAGTGAGTGTGATTGCAATGTGCAGGTAATTAAAGTTGCTGAAGCATTATTGGAGTTGCACACTTAAGAGAGGCTTATTTGGTAAAAGCAAAAATGTAAAGGTTCTGGTGGAAACAGGGATACTTTGATACATATATCACATCTACAATAATAATAACAATAATAAAAACAGGACCAGAAGAAGAGATCTGGGTCAGGAAACTGCACAAACCTCTCTTTTAACTGATGTATGTCAGAAGAAAATAATGAGAGGCCAGTATTGACTACATTTATCCCTTAATAACTCCATCATACCTAAAAGGATATTACAGATGTGACCAAGCAGAAAATTTGGACATAATGGAAGAGAAAAAAATATTTTTTTATGAACTTGGGAGCAATGCAATTGATGGTGATAAAGATTTTTTAAAAAGGCTTAGAAGAATTCTGCATTATCCTCCAAACTGCTGGGTTATCAGAGAAGGCGCTGCATGTTGTGAAGGAGTTCATTACTGTTGTAGTTGGTGCCACTGTTTTTAGTTGGCAGAACACTGGGAGCACAGCTGGGCTGGGAGGAGGATATTCATCTACAGCCCAGATAGCTGCCCAGCTGTACGTTTAGTGAGCATGGTGCAAAGCTACCTCATCAGGCTGCTGGCTTTCTTGAACCTATGCAGAAGGCAGTGGCAAGCTAAGGAGGGATGCCTGCAACCACAGCAATAATCATATTTCAACGAGAAGAGGTGGTCAGCGTGCCTCCAGGGAGCTCTGCTGGGGCTTGTGTAGAAAAGGCAACTGCTACATAACTGTAAAGAAGTGCAGAATATATTCTTGCTGGAGCCAGTCCCAGATTCTATATGATTTTGTAATTCCCAGCCTCACTTGGATTCTTAGGGGAGCACAAAGAGGGTTTCTGGTTAATCTATATTTAAGAGTGTAAGAGGGCAAGATGCCCAAGCTCCCTCCTTTACACAGCAGAGCTTTAGAGGACATCATTTGTTGTCTTTTTATGAGTTAACCGTGCTCATTTTCAGTCTGTTTCTGCTGCAATCAGAAATCAGGACATAACCCACACCTCAGCTAATTTAATGCCTCTTGGGTTCCCTGAGGTTTCCCTGTCAGGATCCACACAGGCAAATGGAAGGGGGAGGAGTGGCCAACTTACCATTAGAGTCGCTGTCAGCTGCCAACTGGCACAGTTGGAAAGCGATCCCTTTTTGCTGATTAGTCAGAAAGCTCTGATGGTCTCCATGAGCCTGTGTGTGACAGGAGTCACTATGCAGAAAAGCATTGAATGGGCTGCTCCCTAGGAATTTACAGTGTGAGTAACAGTGGATTAATTCCTCTGGAAATTTCTGAAAGGGATGACTGTGTATCAATAAGTTGTTCCAGATGACTAAAATGAAGTGTTGGAAAAGCCTCGAGGGATTCATATGATATAGTCCAGGAGACTCTTTCTCTCTGTTCTAAAAGGTGGCTTGCAATATAATAAATAAATAAATTTAAAAAATGGCATTTAGAGCTAGTTATATGAAGGAGGAAGATCTGAAAGTTACTTGATTTGGTTTAGCCTGTCCCTACTAGGTGTGAGTTTCTTTAATTTAGGAACATCTACCACTTTCTGTTTCTCCCTGCTTTACAGTGAAGTATAGGGGCATGAAGTGCATGCTTTCTTAGCCTTTAATTGAAGCTGCGATTGGTGGGCTGGGGCTTGAGTCTTTTTTATGCCTTTGGGCTCTTTATATAGCTATTGCTCAGATGTTTGAGTTGCATAGGTGTTAACCAAAACAAAGGATTAGATTACACAGTTTTTGCAGAGATTTAATTAAATTGATGCAACCCCAATTCAGTTTTTTTAGATCAGCACAAAACCCCGTGCATAGACAAGCCCAAAGCATTTTAGACAACTCAGTGAAAACTTTCTTACTTTCACATTTTGCTCCTGTTGTATTTCGTTGTTTCTTCTGGTGAGATGAAGCGACTAGTTCACAGCTGGTCACAGAGGCTTCTGGGAGCTAGAGTGTAAACAAGACCTGAGTAAAGAAAACAAGCTGGAACCCACTCATCAACTTTATCACTGCCCTTTTCACTTTTCAGACAAACAAGTACTGACCTCGTGGGAGAAACTTGTACTGAAAGGCCAGGAGGGGTCTGGGTGCCTTGTAAGCATAAGACATCAAGTCTGCTCTGGGGCTTGGACATCAATCTGCTCTACAGTGATCCTTCCCACCAACCCTGAAGAACAGCTACCTTCACACAGAAGCAGATTCCTGGCAGCAGACAGCAAAGCCAGTGCAGGAAATAGTACTGAGACTGTGTTTTAAATTGGCACATCCCACCAGTGTGGGATTTCTCCCCACTGTCATATCAGCCCAGGAGTGAAAAGATCAGAAAACGAAAGCTGTAGTTCTGTGACTTTTATCCTTGGACAAGAAAGGGGTGATGCTTTTTCAGCATGGGAAGCAAAAGAGGTATGTCTTAAAATTTTAAGGTCTAGCAGGGAAAGAGAAGACCACACACATTTGTTCTAGGGACACCCTAAATCTGCATTGTCCCCTCCTCTTTTTTTTTGTCAATTATTTTATTTTATTGTCCATGTGGAAAAAGGTAAAAAAGGTCATTTGGCCAAGATTTCCAGGCCTTTGGCCTGGATAGTAGAGCATGGATAAATAGCCATATTCAGGCCATCCCTTTTATTGCACAGATGGTATGTGCTTGCACAATAACTCAGTTGCAGCTCAGATACCTCTCGGGTGTGTCAGACTCAGTGGTGTGTCACATAGTACACGCTCACACACTTCTGACTGTGAAGTACTAGATAGAAATATAGCAACTTTAATTACTTTAGACTTGTGAGGATTTTGCATAAGCAAAGCACATGTTTTTGTAGTGAGGCAGAGGCCAGAATGTCTCTCCATAAACATAAGCAACTTTGTGTACACTCTGCAGTACATCCAAAAGCCATCATAAGCAGCATGGCAGTCCACACTCCTTCTGTCTCACTCCTTGCATTAGTGGTGATTGGTGATAATAAAGGGATTAAAAATAGGAGCAATGCAAAGGCTGTTATACAAAGAAAGTAACTGCTCTGTGCAGGACGTATAACGTGCCTGCTGTAAGACTTCAGTATGCATTTACACTCCTTCCTGAAGTTTGTGGCTTGAAAATATTATTCGATGCTTCCCAGACAAAATTTTTTGCTGACAACTCTCTTTCGTAAGATTGTAGGATAATTCAAGTTGGAAGGAACCTCAGGAGGTCTCTAGTCCTATGTCCTTTCTAGGCAAGTTATCTGTGAGGTCAGACTAAGGTTACTCTGGAATTTATCCAGTCTGGTCTTGAAAAGCCCAGAGGATGGAGTCCGCACTGCCTCTCTGCTAACCTGTTTCATTGCTTGACAAAGGGAAAAGTTTTTCTTTATATCCACCCTGAAGCTCTCTTGTTTCAGTTTATGCCCATTGTCTGTCACCCTCCCATGATGTGCTGCTGTGAAGAGCCTGGTGCCACCTCCTTGTACATACTGTCAGGCTACTCGTTAGGTCCTTCAAAAGCTGTCTCTTCTCCAGGCTGAACAAGCCCCGTTTCCGCAGCCTCTCCCTCCAGGACAACTGCTACAGGCCCTTGAGCATCTTGGTAGCCCTCTGCTGAATGTGCTTGAATGTTTCAGTGGATTTCTTGTACTGGGGAATCCAAAATTGTACAGAGTATTTTAGATGTGGTCTAATGAGCACTGAGTATAGGGAGTTTATCACTTTCTTGACTGTGCTTCTGCTGAAACAGCCCAGGATGCTGTTGGCTTTCCTTGCTGCCAGGCAGGTTGCTGGCTCATGCCCATCTGACTGCCCACCATGATTCCCGGGTCCTTCTCAACGGAGCTGCTCCCCAGCCTGTATCATTGCTGAGGTTATTCCTTTTCAGATGCAAGACTCCCATTTCCCCTTGTTGAATTTCATAAGGTTGTGGGTGACCCATTCCTCCAGCCTATCTAGGTCACTGTGGATGGCAGCCGTGCCCTGAAGTGCATCAACTGGTTCCCACTGTTTGGTTGGACTTCGCTCCATCACCCCTCTAGATTACAATAAAGGTGTTAAAAGATACTAAGAAAGATGTTAGATTGTGAAGACATCATATATATTTTCATACCTAAGAAAGTCTCTTGAAGGAGAGCTTACTGCCAGTTATACCCATCCTCTTGCCTGTAACCTAAGGAGATGACGTTTGGTGATCTGCGTGAGTTGTGCAGCAGTTGTGTCATATGCACAAGAAGTACACAGCTGCAACTTTGTGCTCAGCCTCAGTAGTGCCACGATCATCTGAATGGCTGAAGAGATTCTTGTCCCTATGGGTTAGAATCCCTGCAAACCAGTCCTTCCTACAAATCAGCCATATCACTGATAGGGAATGTAGTCAATGAACATAACCATGATTCGATACGTATATGTGTAGTGTAGGACTGAGGGTATATAGTTCTCTGCCTAAGCCAGTGGGGCATGGCCACAGGAAAGATTCTGTTCTTGGGTCTGTGCAATCATGAAGAAGTCAATTATTTTCTTTTGTGATTCAATTTTTTACATCTGAAGTATGGATAATAGGATTGCTGTACTACATAAACATTTTTTGAGAGTAACTAGTGTTTTAGAAATTTGGTAATTGGTTTTGGACAGCAGTAGTTTCTTCAGACTCTAAGGGAGATCAGAAGCCTATGCATTATACCCCATACATACATACATACACTGTGGGTAATGCATGGTCCTCAGAGGGAGGTTTCACACAGGGAGGGGGAAAATGGAGGAAAAGGGAACATGAGTGATAGAAGCCTTATTTGCATAAAAGATTGTCAAACTAGGGAAGAACTGCTACTCAAACGAATCATCAGCAATACACATAATCTTTGAGAAATTCCTCTTTAAAAGCATAACAAGAACTTTATAACAAAATTGTCCTGTCTCTACATTTCATAATGCAGAGGCCAATAATCTCCTATATAAACCTTAAACTAGGACACATGATAAAAAATTCCATCCGCAATTAGTACAAAAACATTTTAACTAGGAAAGTTGCTTGTTTGTTTAAAAATCACGTTCTTCTTTCACCATATAGGTCAACTGCTCGTAATCACAACTACACCTGCTTTTAACTTTTATTTCTCATTAACTGTATAAACAAAGCAAAATAAACTCTTAGTGTTGAGCCCGACCCCATGCCCTTTGAAAACAAAAGAAGATCAAGACTCCTGGTAACTTCAGAGGGCATTGCACCCAGCCCATTGTTTTTAAAAGTCAAAAGCTAACACAGATTGTTCATTTCCTGGCATTGGCATCAGCAGTAAATGGGATTGCCTCACAAAACGTTTGCTCAGTCCTCTGGGGACAAAGGATAAGAGCATGTTACATTGCTCAACAATGATCTCCTCAACCAGCTACACAGCAGCACTGTTTCATTTCAATAGCTCATTACCTCCTTGGCGAGTAAAATGAGACCATGGAGTTGAAACTGGGGAGAAGAGTGAAAGCCAGTGAGAAGGGTGGGTCTGAAATACCATTCTCGAACATGCCCTGCTTCCAAATGAAATGAGTAGGAGGTAGAGGCTAACATTGCAAGGCAGCAAAGTGGTAAATCATTCATCTGAGGAAACATAGGGGCTGATTGATGACTGTAGCCATCTCAGTATTATTTTAGGGCAGGAAGTGTCTCTCTGTTGTAGCCTCTCCGGTGTAGGCATATATACCATTGCCAGTTTGCCAGACTCCCTTCATAGTGAATGGACAGAAATAGGCCTTCCTACACTATCTCCTAAATGGAGGTGATTTGTTTAAACTATTTTAGACATCGGAAATGGGATGAGAGAAGCTCTGCCCTCAGAAGGTCTGTTCCCTTGCCTATAAAGGGAGACTAGACAGTTAACTCAGATACAGACACCTACAATGCAGAATCTATATTTGGACAGATGAACCCCACTGCTGGTGTTTACTATAAATAGGGAAGTGCACAGTATATTTAAAGCAGAAAATCCATTGGGTACTGCTGAGATTATTGTTAATGCTGCTTAAACTAATTAATTAAATAACTAGTCAATCACCCCCTAGTGTAGAGAGGACCAGCCACACAGCTACTGAAGTCAATAGTAAAATTCATGCAGGCAACAGAAGGCATTGATAACCATACATTGAAGCTAGAGGAAAACCCAGCTTTGGTTCCAGATCCAGTCCTTTTTGGTTTTTTATATTATGGCGACCCAAATATTTCATTCTGTTGGTTGTCGCAGAAGGGAGCAGCTGCAAAGCTCAGCTGAACAGCTATCACTCTCTGTGTGTTCCTGGGCTGCTCAGTCGTGAGATACAAGAACTTAATGTAAGCCTGTTTCAAAGATGTTCACTGCCCCCAAAATACAACGCTCTTCAGGCCTGGGCTGCCATTTAAGACCCATCACTAATAAATTTGGGGCAGTGGCTTTACAAAATTAAATAGTGAGCATTGACAAGTTGCTATATCATAAGAGTGACAGCATGGAGTGTCGTCAGTGTAAATCAGATCAAATGAATGATTCTGGTACCTAAACTGCAAAAAAGCGGCACTTGATACTGCCCAATCACCTATAGCTATAATGACCATAGTAAGAACGTGTTCATTTGCTCCTTCATAAATCACTTTGAACTGTATTGTGGAAACATCATGATAGGCAAGGGAGGCATTTGTATGGATATTTTTATAATTAAAAGGAAGAAAACCTTTCATAAGACTGACTGCCAGGTGGCTAACTGCCATCTATGAGAGAATGTGTTGTGAAACACTGGGCACGTTTACCATGGAGAAAGGCTCATCAGCCTAAAGGGTTGGATGGATTGTTTTGAACTTTATAGTGGTTGGTGGAAATCCTGAAGTCTGTTCTTGGAATGTAAAACAGATTTAGCCATGACAGCTAGATCAGGATCCTTAGTTTCCTCTCTGCCTTATTAGGAGATTTGATTGCCCTAGTGGAACCTCACATTCCAGGAAGCATCCCTGGCTGAAATGAAGCAATGTTTCTTACTTACTTGTTGACTTCTCCCTACCTTTGTGATAATTGGAGACTGCGTGTCTAATGTAATTGTGAAATCATCTCTGAGAAACTGGGAAGAGTTCATAAAGTGCTGCAATTATCTGTAAGAGTTAAAACAGGCAGAAGGGTTAAGAAATTGAGACAACAATCACTCATTCAGAGAGGTCTTCCTGATCCAGTCAAGGCTGGTATGAAGATGATACGTGACAGATAAGTAGAGAGTGAAGTGAGAAATTAGTGGACCAAAATAGGTGAATGAAATAAAGAAAGGATGGTCTGTTTGATCTCACATCACTTGTTGACCCTTTAAAAAGCAAAACAGCGGGGACCAATATGGTAGAAGAGATTTCTAAAGGACTTCCTACGGTTGATTCTTCCCTCCACTGGGCAGCTTCCACCAGACCCAGGCCATCAAACTTGAGAGAGTACCTGGCTGTTCCCAGCAAACCAGCAACTTGACAAAAGTGAGATCCTGCCTGGCCTTTCCATGTTCTTTGAGCATCTTTCTTTCCCCTTGTTATCTCTTTTTTGGTCTCTCTTTCTGTCACTCAGGTTTTAACCTCACTTTAAGTTGTCCTGTGCTTCTCTACCAAATGCAGAATGGTGAGTGGAAGGAAGGACACCTGACTTGGCCAGGCAGGGGATATCCCTTTGAGGCAAGGGAATCAGGCTCCAGGCCAGCAGTTACCAGGGGTGACTGGCTACTCCAAACTATTTTCCATGACTACTCTGTTGTCTTGTAACCCACAAAGCTCAGTAACAGCTACACCTCCCCTGCTTTCCACTCTCCTATCCTTTTTCCTTTCCCTATCTACATTTATTATCAAAAGCAGGAAATCAATCTTCTACAGTCATGAACCAAGAGATGAATAAGAGAATTAAACCTTTCTTGTTGTGCTAAGAAGGACTTCTAGATAGCATAATGGATTCTAAATGAATAACCTATGTCTAGCAAAGGGCCTCGGACAGATTTTGATTAAGTTAGTCTTGTTTAACCACTTGATTTCGATTTCCAAATGCTTTGTGTTTTGTTTTTGTACATACTAATCAATATAATTCCCAGCTTTGGCATGAATTTCTAGTGCAGCTGCCATGTGACTGAGCAGGCTAAGCTCTCTGCACTTAAAAGCACAAACCATGTTAAATGGTTTAACACTTTACATTGGTAAGATCGCATTAACACCTATGGCTGAAGTCTCATTTATTTCACTGAAACTAACACAACATGACGCATTACATCTGACTACTGCTGCTACTGATGCCATGCTTTATTACAGATATATTTGTGTGAAACTTCTGACCCCCCTTTCCATCACTGCATAATTTCCATCTAGATTATCAAGTAGAAAGAAAAACTATATTCCTTTATTTTTAGCTTATTTGACCATGTGAGTGTCGAAGTAAAATGCCATGAAGGCAGAACCAAGTACTGATGCTTTGACAAGTCACCAGTGAAGGAAAAAATGAAGGCACTGAAGGCATTGGAGGTTTTTACTGGTTACTGCATTTAACATTAATACATAGTGAGAAAAATGTAAGTTAAAACATGATATATTATAGAGATAATAGAGCATGTGTAACCTGCAATATTTTACTCAGGATAAATGATCGTGTGCTGTAGTCAATGAAAAGGAGCTTGGGAGCCCATGGAATGGCAGAAGATGAATCTCTGTTTCTTTTTACATGTCCTTTCAAGGTGAAGGAGGTCAAATTAAGAAGTCTCTAAGCTTATAAATCACTCTGCCAGACTAGTTTAAAATATCATTCTGCAGAAACATAGGTGACAGGGTTTTAAAATGAAGATAAAAGAAGTTACTGTCAAGTATTTGATTTGTTGAAGACTTCTAACAAGGACTTTGGAGAGGAAGGAAAAGGAGAAATTCTGAAGAAAATTGGAAAAATTCTGGTAGGTAGAGTTGTTAAGGCTGGAAAACTGAAGAAACCCCTAGATACAAGAGCACAGGATCTCTTATGAAAGGTGGGAATGGATGAAGTGTGTTTAAATCCAATTACCAGTAAAGTGCAAAATATTGCTGAAGAAAAAAACTTTTTCATGAATTTGCATTTTATTTAGAATTTCTTATAGTCTTCATATGTCTTAACAATACCTGAGACAAATACTACAAGGACTTTGACAAAACATCCTACAAAGTTTCCCATGGCTCAAAGATTATTTATATAAACGTTATTTGACATGAAGTCAATACAACATGAAAGACGTTAAACTGGGTTGTTTTAATAACAGAGTCAAGCAACTAATAAGTACAGAACAGACAAGAGACTGTTGTCTGAACATTTTAGACACGAGACATTTTAGGCTCTGGCCCACTGTGAGAAAGAGCATATGTGTTTTCAACCATGCTACAGTGAAGTTTCAAGTAGGAACAGAAAGGGGAACAGTACTTCTGTTCATGTTTCTCTTCAACCAGTTCACAGGCTAATTCTGACCAGCAGACACTGTTTTAAACATCCCTGTTCTTTCCTGCAGTATGAGCACAACTGAATTTAACATTGTGTTAATTGACACATTTCCTATTGCAATGCATTTTCCCAAGTCAGAAAGGGCAAGAGGGCTTTCATTGGTGAGTCTCCACTGGTTTCACTGAAGTGAAGGCTACACTGGTATGAGCTGCTTTTTGTTGGTCATCTGTACCAACGCGTCCTATAATATTTTTTTCTTCTAAAGCCTTATGACAAAGCAGAGGAGTTCTATGAAAGCATTGGCTGTCCATCTAACCCTTCTTAATTGCATAAGGGAAAACACTAGGAGAGGTTTCATTTCCATGGTGTGGTCATTTTTACGAGCAAGAAATCATCTCTGCAGGAATGACTGATTGAGGGATAGCGTCGTTGGACACATGCCCTGAAGTGAAAAGAGGGTAGATCTGAAGAAATAACTGAGGCCAGGGACTTTCTGTCTTTATTGCTAGTAGGAGACCATATGTTTTCTGATGTGCTCATGAAGTAAGTTTGACACACGCATTTTCTCCTGATTGATAGATTTGTTCTTTTTATACCCGTTTCGATCCTCCTATACTTCTTTCTGAATACTGAATAACTAAAACAATCCAAAATATTGCTGTATGGAGACATAGTTATAATTATACATAGGCATAAAGGTTGAAAACCTTGGTCTGCCCTCCTTGTTTGGTCATTTATAATTTACCTAAACTGCAGCCATGGTATATGTGAATCCGTTGGCGTAAGAGATTACAGCTACACAGAGAAGCTAGTTTTGAATGTGAAAAAGTCCCTTCCTTGAGCTTTACTTCTTCCTGTCATCCTGTCCCTGGGTTTTCTTTTTGCAACACCTCTGGTGAGAGCAATTTCCTCACACTTGCACAGCTGCTCTGATCAATCCATTCTTGAACATTTCCATGTTGTTAACATTATCCATGTTCAAGGACATACTGACCTGCTGCTTGGCTCTGAGTAATAATCATCTTCATTCGCACTGAAGGTTTTTACTGCTAGCCATCCTGAGTGTCTCATTCTGCCACCAACATGTGTAGATACTGGAATAATATAAACAATTCCTAGAGCCATGTCTTTTAGTTCCAGAGAGATACACTGTTTTGGGAAGAGAGCATAGATAACAGTATATATTTTGCTAATTAGGATAGATGATTGTTTCTGATGAACCTGAAGTTCTCAGGCTGATCCTTGCTTGTCACTTGGTTTAGGTACATTATCTAGAGCAAGTTTCACACGCAGCCTCCAGTACCCGGGCAGAATAGTTACTGTATTTGTGCAAGGGGGGGTATTCCTTCTGGTATTGCTCCAGGGGTGGTCTGAGATGATATTTAATGTCTTGGAGAAGTGCTGATTCGCAGTCAGCTACAGCACTGTTTCTTTACAGGAAACTACCAACTGTCTGCCACTGATGTCAGAAGGAAAGGAAGAACATTTTGATTGAATAGAGGAGAAATACATCCACAACGTTAAAATTAGATCCTTTTTTTTAAAAAAAAAAAAAGGTGAACAAATACTGTTTCAGAGCAACAAGAAGAACAACCAAAACAACAATAACAAAACCCAGGATAGACGAGATAGCCAAGTTTGCACTTCATATTTTTAAGCACTGCTGATCTGGAAACCAACCATGAATGCCAATAGTTGCTTATGCACTGTACATGCTGTACTCCAAAAGTGTATCTGCTACCGCAGGCCAACCAGTGGGGAAGGCATGGAATTTTCCTTTGAAACAGAAAAGGTCTCATTGCTCACAAGCATTTTGCTCTCAAGTTAACTCCTTTGTTTCCTCTTTTCTGTGTAAGGCTGACCTTGTATCTGAGCAGTCCTGTAACACCTCTGTCATCGTATTCAAGGGTCTTGAATTAGTTTCTGATGTTTAGTCACTGCTATAGTATAGTGTTTCTTATTTAATTTTCCTTTTCTCAGTTAATACTGCCAAGACTTCTCACCTTTGCTGAGGACTTTTGCTTTTTTTCTTGTTTGATATTGCTGCAGTTGTTGCTGTTCCATGGTGATAAACAAACATAAGGTGTACACGAGCTGGTCCATGACCTGATCTGAAGTCCAGGGGCTCTGTCTCTGGGGAGCACGTAGGTAAACTCAAAGGAATTATTGTCCGAAGCTGTGCACAAATTCTGTAACTGAAAAAAAGCATAATCCACATTTAAGGCATCAAAGCAAGTTACACTATACTAAGAAAATAACAGCATCTTCATTGTTACATATGCTGGCACAAAAGATTAGGGCTCTGTGTTGAGAGCAGAGAGAGAACAGCAAGAACTTTCACATCTAGGGAACAGGATCCTGTTCTCTCACACAGGTTTGGTTATCTTGGCTCTTTGGAGTGAACTTCTGGATGTGAGGAGAGAAACTGGGATAGAAAACACAGACATGGCCGTCTTTACCCTCATGAAACAGAGGAACAACTCTACAACAAAACCACTGTGTTTAGGGAACAGAAACTATAAAGGAGCTTCTGGAAATAATCCAAGCCAGATCTCAGTAGGAAGACATGGATGCTCAGAAACGGAAAAAAAAGAACCATTAACAGATGTTTGCCTACAAAATGGGATAACCATAAGTACTGCCTATTGCATAATTTGGTAACACGGATATGATTATAGACAACTTCATTCTTTTCTTTCACTATTTTATTTATCTATTGCTCCTGTTTGTTGCAGGAAATCTCTCTCTAAATACTTTCTTAGCACAGAGGGAATTCTGTGTAACCCCTCTCATTGTCTCCCCTGTTGCTTTTGCATATTTTCACATACATTCACTTTGTGACTAAATAGTTTTGTTATGTGCAAATAGCCAGCCACTGGTACTTTGGCATCCTAGAAAAGAAATATACTTTATGGAGGAGTGCTACTGCTATATATCATAGCACATGTACCATTGTGTATATTTCCAGACCCCAGCCCCAAAAAAGGAAGGAAACCAAATGCTTTCATTACATGAAAATACAGCAAGGTATTATGCCTGTAAAGGTAACACTCATTCTCCTCATGTATTTGAGGGCCAGGACACCCACACATTTGGCATGTTGCCACATACAGTTAGGTAAGGTAATGTCGCATGCACAGCAGGCTGTTCTTATCCTCCATCTGTTCTAAGTCATGCAGATTCAAGTTGTGTGTCCCTCAAAAGTCCACTTTTCCAACACCATGTAGCCTGTAGCAAACACAGAGGCAAGGATGCCCCAGTGTACGGATTCTTTAATACTTGAGCTGTAAGTGCAGTGGAGTGAGGTGGGGTTTTGTGCATTTGGGCTCAGTTCATGTACAGGAGAGAGGCAGGCTTTGGTCTACAGTTTAATCTCTTGCACCTGAAAAGCAAATGTGTGGAGGGTGGTGTTTCAATTTAGTATGCGAGGTGTTCAGTTGTTATATTTGAACAATGTTTCAGCCTGTTCGTGATTTAGACAGCCTAGCAGAATGGTCTGTTTCTCTGAGCTCGTCTAGTTAATGTATGTGTTCTTAAAGTATTTGTTATGTTCCAAGTCCTTAAAACAAACACATAGCAGTTACAATAGCTTTTCCACTGGGACCAAGTTACACGTAAGCGGGGGTAAGGCTTAATATAAAGAACAGTAGAAAAAAACAGACATGGTGTTCTCAACAAAAAATAACATTTTCAGTATGTTGTAATAGGGTTTTTTTTGTAACTACCAGAACAGTGGATGTTGCTTAGAGATAAAAAGTGATGCATCATTGCTGTCCTTCCAATGAAAAACAATAGATTAGAGTACACCAAAAGCAGCCTCTCTTCTCTTGATGTTCATAGAAGTTGACTGCAAGCTGTTATGTTCAGTGGTCAACTTCTTTTATAGCATTGCCATAAAATATCATGTGTATGTTGTGTGATCATAGCATGCTGCTGTGAAGAGCCACCATAGCATAAAGAGACAAGGGACATGAATTAAAATTACCACAGGGTTCTAAGACAGATTCTGATTATATTGGTGTAAATATAGAGCCACTTAACCTAATCCCAGATTTACAGCACTGTAACTGAAATAAAAATGATGCCCCTGTAGCTGTATTTTCTAACTTCAGTGAAATTCTGGTCTGCATCTTGACAGTGGTTAGCATAGTTGCTTCCATTTATATCTTCAATATTTCTTTCAGATTTCTATTGTCTTCCCTTTTTCTTCACTTTCTGTGCAGCTGTCATCATAGCATTTCAACTCCAGTTAGAAGAGCAAGGCAGATGTCTCCCAGCAGAGGCTCTGCCAGCATCACTCCAATGACAGCTGTGGGAGCAGTGCTGTGATAACAGCATGACCACCAACGTCAACAGAGAATGACCACATCACATCTGCAAAGCTTTTCAGCTTTCACTGGCTTAGGGCCTGCAGTCTCAAATCACTTTTATACTTGAGTCTCTCAGCTGGCAGCACTTTGTGCTACTTAGTTCTCTAGGATATTAGATACATTTAGGTCTGTTTTGTTGGGTTTGTTTGTTTTTTTAAAAATCTGAATTATCACAATGTATTTAATCCTGGGGTGAGAAGGACTTTTAAACATGCCTGTTCCTGAGCTGACCCTAGGCCTAGCTGTATCTGAAAATCTAATTGAAAGTGCCAAAACATTACTATGAACCACAACCTTCAGCTCTCCAAAATGGAAATTAGCGTGACACTATAAAGACCTACCTCAACATTCACTAAAAGATGAGAAAATTTAAAGCTAGCAAATACCAAGAGCTTACAAAACGTTACCTGAGAACAAAACTTAGCTTATTAGTGTATGTTGGCGATGTGTTTAAAGCTCGTTTGTGTATAATTTTAAAATGTACCAAGGAAGATACTCATAGGTGAAAAGAAACACGATTCAAAAAGAATATGCTTGCTACAGAGCAACATGTAAGTTCAGTGATATTTCCGCATGTTTCTTTTGCGTACCAGGGTCTGTGTAGGGATTTTGTTTCTGGTAAAATATTTGTCAAGAGAAGTTCTAACTTAGGAACACATCTCCCTCATACACCAGCAAATTGTACCTTTGCTTGCACAGCCCACGCAGAGGCCTCAGTAGTGTTCTTGCACCATTTGAGAGGAAAGTGAGAGTACTACCAAGGGCTTCATCCTCCACATCTATGGGCAAAGCCTGCAAATTACTGCAGAGAGTCTTTATTTATTCATTACTCCAAAAGTCAAATGGTCACTCTGACTTTTCAGCAAGCAGGGTTTCCAGCAGGTATGTAATTACAGTTGCTTGTACAGTAATGAACATGGTGTCCATGGTTGTTCCCACAGCTGGCAGTGCAGCGCAGGAACATCACAATTCTCCTGAGCTGTTAAATTGAGCAGAAAGGATGTCCCAGTCCCCCTCTACAGCTGATAGTTGTGGTGACCTTTATCAGCCACCAGACAGACTCAGCTCTAAGTTATACTGTGCAAATAGGAAGCAAACCCATTGTTTCCTTGGAGATGTTCCTTACACAGTTTGCTACATAAGCTCTTGGCTCTCAATGATTAAAAACACTCATTGCTTTAAGTAAGACTGTCCCCACTTAATATCAAAGGTGACACAAATGCATCTAATCCCAAGCACAGGTTACAAATTACTGGTTGAGTCTTGAGTCTTTACTCTGTGGTAATGCTTGTAATTCACTACACTGGAATTTGGCAAATAGGGTTGGGTTAACCACACACGCCATTTTTACAACACATGCTGTCATACCTTGAATTATTTGAAGCATCCAGACCCTTCCCCCTCCAGAAGTTAGTTCCTCCAGCTGTAGAATTTGCTCACTTTTCTGGGCTATCAGGTATATCTGATTCAGAAGAGAAGGCACTGCCTGAGGATTGCCACAGGTGCCTCTTGCAACATTTTCATATCAGAGGTTGTGGGAAGCTGAAACTTGTGGAACTTGTAATATCTGGTAACAGACTTTGGTCCCATTTTAGGAAATTGTCCCCATGCAAAACTCATTAACATATGCTTAAGCTCTGCAGAAGGCAGTGAAAAATATGCACATTCTTAAAATTAAGCATGTACTTTCCTGAGAATCTCAAAGTGTATCTTGATATGGCTGCAGCTGCAAGCTCAGGCGAGAAGGTGTTTGCTGAGGCTGGTGAGAATAGGTTGTGTTTCTCTGTTGCTGCTCTGTGGCACATACAGGATTAGGTTTTCTTTCCAAAAAAAGAAAATAGAGGCATTTTAAAGAAGAATATTTGGGACATTAATTTTTTTATATATTTAAAGGAGAAAGTCTGATCTTGATTGCCCTAAAAAAATTGTGATTCATTCATAATATAAGTAACCAGGCAAGTGAAATGTACTTAATTGAAAGAGGAAATAATTTGAGTCAGATTCAAATTCTTTTTACTTCAAATGCTTATTCAGCTCAAATATTTGTACGAAAAGATGCTCTAGTGAAAAACTGAACCCTCTGATTAATGGACAAAATCTTCCTATCCACTTCCATTTATCTAAGCCATCCAAGAAAACTTTCAAGAACAGAAAAGATTTATTTGGGATCTCTAAGTACACAGCAAGCAGAAATAAAATGTTTTTTAAAATATCGATACTTGTAAAGCTTTTATTTCATAACAAAATTAAAACCAGCTCAAATATATGTTTCCTCTTTTTCTACTTACCCATCAACAAATCATATTCTGTTACTAAAGACCTGCTTGGATCTCCCAACCTTGTCATAAGTGGTATTTTTAGTGTTATCTGAACTTTCTTCTCAGGTCCATTTAACTTTACAGACATTCCAGTTAGAGGAACACTTTGGACCTCAGAGTGCAGACACTGACAATCCAGAGACAGAGGACTGCTGGTAGCCTTTCAGGAGCAGCCTTTTTTTGACTGCTGTACTTAATATGGCTGTTAGACATCCTATAAACAGCTAATGCCAAATATCCAAGAAAGGAATTTGGCCTTGTCTAAATGCAGGATTTTGACTGTCTGTGAGTGCTTTTATTTAGAAAAAGGTTGCCCTATTTCTAAATAATGTACTTTAACAATCTATGTTATTTCGCAATTGAGCACTGCTGTTCTAAAATTACAGCACTCATGAAGACCTGAACTACCATAACTAAGCATAATATATGAGCCATTTTGTTATTTTAACCATGTAGGCAGATCTCTATATTCATGTAAAACCAGTTATTTCAGCTTATTTTGTATCTGTGAATTTCCCTGCTGCCCTATTTTCTCTCTCAGATGATGGGTTCTTTGTACGAGAACTGAGCTGATTGGTGCAAAACCAAGGACAGTTGAATGATAGTCCTATGCACTGTCCAAATCTATTTCTAATCAAAACAGAGCTAGGGCACAGACTCACTAGATGTGTGCTAGCTCATCCTTAAAGTATCCATTTTTTCAAAGCCCGATGAAAATAGCATTGATGAAACTGGAAGTACACTGATTTTCTACAGTGGTTCCAACCTTGTACAATTGCCCTATTCAAGTTGAAACTGCCTCTTTTTTGATAAAATATAGTACCACACTGACTCAAAAATCATAGGATGGGAGACCAATTACAGGTGATATATACACGTTACTTAATCTTAGGAAGGAATGTCAAAATAATATTAAGTTAAATCATATGACTGTTACTAAGTCAACATTCCAGGTGCTAAGCAGGACAATGTATCATTTTCCTCAAGCTATTTTCTTACCTAATCACTGAATTAAAAACAGCTACTCAGTTTTTGGCTTCCAGAAATAATCTGACAAAAAGTGGATAGCCTTAGAAGATAAATTATATTGAAGTCAAACAAAGCAAATTCTCTTGTGTACCTGCTAGATATTTATGGTCAAATAGTGTGCATATAGTGGATTTCCAGGAATATTTATGTGTTTAATCCCAAATATAGGCATTCAAAGTCCTCACTTAGATGCTTCTTTGTCTGGAGGCATATAAAATCTCCAAGTCCCCAAGTTCTCAAAAGGTGATATTTACTAAGTGGCTAAATGAATGGAACTGGGATGGTTGATGCCTCACCCTTGTATTTCTCCAGGAGGATACTCCATCTCTTAGCTTGCATCCAAAATCCAGTCCGGAAAACATCCTGAGCACAGACATGTTGGATTGGGCCATATAGCAAACATGGCCAGGGATCTTTCATCACTCTTCCTGCCCTTTTACTCATCAGCTAAAGAGCTCAGCTGAGACATGGAAGACACTATTTCTTTTGTTCATGCCTCTGTCTTTTGAATAGGTATTTCCCACCTTCCAAGATAGTTTTAACTTTAGGTCTGCTTTCCAGGGCAAAGACATTCAACATCCATTCACTCTATGCTTTTCCAGTGTGCACAGAGTAGTAAAATATTTGTTAGAACTGGGAAAGTGCAAGGAAGGAAGTGAAGGAATATAAAAACTAGTGTCATAATATAGCTCAGTGGTTAGCTCTCACCTAAGTAAAGAGAGGACTGAATCCCAGTCCCTGCTTTCATGATTACTTAATATGGGATACTTAAAATTTCATTGATGCAGGCACTGAGGCCTCTTCTCTTGTAGCTGAGTGCCTCGAATGCTCAGCAATAAAGAATTGCTCTCTCTTTTGCCCAATGAATATTTAATTATTGTCAGTGAAGTAAGGCAGCTTCAACAAGAGGAATTGTGGCTCTTTTTCTGTCCTGAAACTAACCACTGAGCTATTGGATAAAACTGAGGTTCTGGCTATGCCCCTCTTTGGAATATGTGAGCCCAGTTGTGCACTCAATGTAACAAACACCAAGAGAAAAGAAGGTTCTTGCTATAGCCTGAGCTTAAGCACTTTTAAATCCTTCAGAGAGGTTAGTCTCCATAGTCTTGCTATTTTCTGTTGACTCAGTTGGTTTCATCCTCAGAGTGCTCTGGGTCTTTGAACTCTGCAGTGTAGGCATCTAAATCAGAGCTAGAACATGCAATGTGGGGCTACCTCTGCCCCTCAGGGATCTAGCTTACAGTATCCATGCTCCTTAAAAAAAAACTGTAGAGAATATATATGGGCCATATGCATTCAGAGTAGGCAGTGTTAAATGGGAGAATAAAACTGAGAGGAAACAGAATCATAGGGACAATTACTTAGGTTAATTTTCTTGCTCCTGTCCCTTAGTGCCTGAAAATCCACAGGATCTTCTCAGTAAAACAGTCTTTTTGCTGAGAGAGGTGTTTGGTAGTAAGGCACCTCAGGCAGACACACTCCTATTGCCTTCCAGTCTGTCCAGTGCTTACTAGTCTCCTGTAGTCCCCAGCTGATGGTGCTTTGAGATGTGCATCCAGCTTACAGACATCCTGAATTGCTCTAAATTAGTGTGAGCCTGTCACACAACTAGCACATGAATCAGAGACCCTGCTGCTGGTCCTTTGCAATCGCAACAGACAGTGGCTGGCTCAGAGGGCTGGAGGCAACATGAGTGGGCTCACAGGAAGAGACAGATCTTGGGATTACCTGATCCTTTGGGAGGGACAGATTTCTAGATTTTGAAATCAGACACTATCGCCTTAAAAGGGAAGAACCATGCTGTTGGGAAAGGCATCAAACTTGAGTTTTTGTCAGGAAAACTAAGACCATCTGTACCTGAGCCTGAACACTAATCTGCAAATTCTCAGGGACCAAAAGGCAGCTAAAAGGCAGCTTGTCAATAGAATACTTGGAGGATACTCACCATTTTTCAGTATTCTCAGATGTCAACTTGACACAGTTCTTTTATAACTGGCTGAGCTCCAGGTGTGATGTTTTGGCAAGGAATGTATCTTCTGGGAATGAATCGGTGTGGAAAAACTGCAGAAGATCAAAACACTGCCTTTGGCTGACAGCACAGGCTAGGGCCCACGAACCGTGAACTGCAGACAGGGCAGTCTCCTAGCCGCCTAACTCTTCTGTAGTAGCTGTACTTAAAATACGCTTTATCAAGTTTCACATCCTAGTCTGTTGCCATAAAATTCAATTTCCATAATTATTCCTCTGTTAAACTCTATTTGAAAAGCTGGTGACTTGTTTTATTTCTGTTCCAATTACTCAGTACTGCTGATAGGAAGGTTACCAGACACAGACACTGAAGGTGATTCCTGCAGTTTTGATCCCATAGAAAGACTGATTTATCCATTGGTTCAAAGCTTTGTTTATAACCCACTGTTCCCAGGTCTGGATGGACTGGTGGGACCTTGGGATAGTGGAATATTTTCTATGTACTCTTACTCTGTCTTTACTCTTCACTCTTCACTGTAGTTAAGGGATGGTCTTTGATAGGGCAGTGATAAAATTGTCAAAATGTAGGATCTGATGTTTTAAATTTTTTTTTGCTGATGCTGTACATAGTGCAGGTGAATTGCAGTTAAAGAACTGGTCTCAGTGGTTCAGGATTCAGCCTCTGCCTCTTTCACATTTCTCTGGTCCTCAAGTAACTTGCTTTCATGCTCTGACTTCCTCGTCTGTTAAAAAGGAAATAATGCTATAAAGAAGGAAAGAAAGACTATCCAACTATGATGTTATTCCTCAGAATAAAGTTTGCCTTTTACTGTGTGCTTGCACAATTCTTTGCACAATGGGACCCTGATTGCTACTGTAGTACATAAGTAATAATGATAAGGTGTAGATTTTATACTTTCCACCATCAGCATGATTCACCGTAAAACTTAAAATCTTTCTATTTATTCTATACTACTTGGATAAAGTAATTAGAGAGCAGCAAAATTTTCATACCACTTAATTTATAGGGCTACAAATACTCAGCAACGAATGAGGAAGAGATTTGCATTACAGTAGTTAATGCAGCACTAGTGATAGTGAGACTGTACCAATAACTTACATTTACGTAGCATTTCTCATTCCAAAGTGATTAAAGTTCCTAAATGAAACACAAAACACACAGACATGTGGTCATCCATACATTAAGTGAAAAACAGACCTGAAGAGAATTTTCTGCCAAGAGCATATTCAGAATAATGAAAGGAAGGAGTAAGCAGAAGGAAAGTTTGAAATAAACAGAACAGAAGGGCTATCTGTTTCTGAAGGTGTTTTGTACTCATGAAGTGGTACTACCAAAAGAGTGTTGGTGAGTTGCTCTAGTTGAATGACCATCAAAAAAAGCTCCATAACTTTCAAGGGAAAGATTACTGATGCTATAAATATAAAATTGCATCTCCTGTTGGGTATAACTAGATAGTGATATTGTATACTTTACCTCAAAGCATGAGTTGAAACAGCTAAGCATATGCAGTAAAGACTGTCTAGAGGAGGGATGCATGACAGAAAAAGCCCAGCATGATGGGTATGCCCGAACATGAGGCTTACCATGAAAGATAAGGCATCTAATGTATGTCATTCACAAAAAGCCTGACAGAAAAATTGCTGAGAAATCACAAAAGATTTAACAAAGTTAACACAGATCTGTTGGAATTAAACATGAACATTTAACTGCTATTGCTGTAGCCATTATTTCTAAACTTCCAAAAAGGTAGGTTCAGAAGAACAGATCAGTGCTTCACTTCTAAGCTAGTTTATGTAACTGTGGGAAATTGGTGTGTACGTTTTTAAAAGCTACCAATATTTATACTTACTAGAACTTTTTGTATGTTCAAAATCTGATCTTATGAGCTGACCTAATATATTTCCTGAATACTTGTTGAGTATTCCCAAGTGAGATCTAAGTGCCTGTGACATTTAGGATATAGTACTTACCCTCTCTGGCATTAACTATGTGCAGAGTTCTCTTAACAAGAACACAGCCTACAAATTGCAGCGAGTAATCCTTCCACTCTTCTCACAGCTGGGAAAGCCTCAGCTGGGCTACAGTGTCCAGCTCAGGGCATTGCTCTTCAAGAAAGGAGTGGACTACTCAAGATAGTCCAGAGAACAGCAGTGAAAATAATTGCAAGACGTCCATGGAGACGAGACTTCTTGTGCAACAAGAAGTAATGGACTTAAATTGCAGGAGGAAAGAATAAGTTTAGCTGTTGGGAAAGACTTGCTGAAAGTAGGGGTACTGACACTCTGGAGTGGGTCTGCCTCAGGAGCTGGTGGAGTCGCTCTCACTGATGACTTTAATATGGGTTAAATAAACAACCTATCGTAACCGCAAAAATGCGGTGGTCGATGATGGCTGGAAATTGATGACCACAGAGCATGCATCCTAGCCTTTTATCCTGATGGCTCTCTGTTGGTTTTGGGTTTTTTTGTTTCAATTGCCTTTTCAAAGCTATTGAAAGAATTTTCTTCAAACTCTGAAATAATTCAGGGTTGGACAGGGGCCAGCTGTGGAAAATATGTAGGACAAAGTAACACCTTTTTTTATAAAAGAAATAAGCTAGATAAAGTGGCTGTGGACTCTGAAGTATGACATTTGTAACTACAAATACCTTAATTAGATGGATAGAACTTTACTACAGAAATATACAGGACATTAATATCATTGGATTTCCTACTTAGGAATGTATGATGTCACCTCCATGCATGATGAGCATCTCTGGTGCACAGCAAAGCTGCTGGAGCAGCTTTTTGAAGTTGTAGCATGACAGGCTTTTGGCAACTGCTTGGAACAAAGCTGCTCTGATGGTTGTTTGATTAAGCAAATCTGCTGTGGTAAATGTCTGAAGCCAAGCTGTTTCTGCAGCTGTTTGAGCCAGAGCTAGTCCTGCAGTTTTTGAAGAAAGAAGGCGTTTGTAAAGAATGAGAGAAATGGAAACAGAAAGCAGGGAAGAGAGAAAGAAAAGGTTTTGAAACATTTTAACTACATATAGCATTAAAAACAAAAGTATGTTTTCAAACAGCGTTGTAAAACTAAACTATAATGCCATCTTGGGGTTTTGGTGATACTGGCGATCGCAATCTGCAGAATTCCTAAGGCTCTATATGTTTGTATAAAACATATGAAACCATAGGCTTTAAGAATGTCATGAAAGCTGCAAAGACAAGTAATCAAAAGGAAGGAAATGCTAGAAGACAGGTTGTACGCAAACTTTACTCAACTCCCTTGTGAAAATGCCTTTAGTTACATATCCACATAGGGTGTTTTTTTCAAGAGCCAAGCCTCAATCAGCACTCAGGGGTGACAAGTGGGTTTTAAATTATATCTGATGTTTTGTTTTCTTGTCCTTGTTCAGTATGAGTCCCTCTGCCTTGTTTATTTCACAGTATTAAAATCTTATCTGACAACAGAATGATTAATCTCCTCTTGATCTTTTCATTGGTTCTCATCGCTGTACTCTCCAAGTGCCTCACAAAGATGAATATGTTTACTTTTATGATACTCCTCTGCTTTTTGTAGAGATAAAGTTAAAACTATCCTGTAGTTTGGGGTGCTTAGTTCAAGGTGGGATCTTGAGCCTTCATATAGCAATTTATTTATTCAAGTTGTAATTCCTCTTGACTTCTCAAGTGTGCAACACTTCTATAAGCCAGATCACAGGAACTCAGGTGAAGCACCCAAAAAAAGAGGCACCACATATGAAAATCTTCTAGTGTAGACAACTTGCTAAGAATTACACAGGGATTTTGAGAGAGAAGGTGTATAGTGCCATTGTAAAATAAATTGAACAGTTAAGTGATCATGCAATTAAGACATGTGTCCATCTAAACACAGAGGCACCAATGTACAGACCCCATGATTGTATAGCTTTAGTTTTTCCATTTCCTAACTTCTGAACTCTCAGTTTGGAGTCTTAAAAATGTTCCATCATACTTTTCTGTGTGTAGATAAGTTTCTCTTTTTTGTTCCAAACCTGAAAAAAAGTCTCCCACATATTCCAGCTGTCATGCCTAAATGTGCATGTTTTATCGATGGGTTAGAAAAATGTAGATGCCTCACACAGTCTCCTGACATTTAAGCTAACAGAATAACTAGGAATAATATTTTCTGTCCTCTCTGAGGACCACAAAAAAAAAAAAAAGAAAAAAAAAAAAAAAAAAGTACATTTTTAAGGACAGTTTCCAACCTATTTCCTGACAATGGCTGGATTGTTGAAATCGAGGTTCTTGGGCTCCAATACAAAGTCCAGATTGAATTCACATCCACAGTACACAGATGCTTGAATTTATTCCTGCAAAGCATAACCAGTTCTGGCTCTACCAGTCCCTGCATCAGTCTTTTCTCCTTAGCCTTAGTGCTCATTCCAGTTCCATTTCCATTTCTCAGCACATTTCCGTTCCTTCCCGTAGTTCCTTTTCTTTCCAGCTTTGAAACTCTTCTGTCTCTCCTGGCCCCTTTTCCTTCTCCACCATCGATTTCTCTGTAGGCTGATGTCCATCACCAATCCCTCACCCAGACTGAGTGGATCCGTCAGTCTTTCTCACAGTTGCCAACATTTCAGCAACTCTTCGTAATTTTTTTTCTTTCCTGCTGGCTCTGAATCTTTTCACCTCCTTTTCCATATGTGGTTTACTGTCTCTGTCACCATAACTGTCCCAGTTCCCTCTTCTTTCACTCTGTCTCTGCATTCTGGTATCCTGGTTCCTGTCTGCTCCTCATCTCCAGGCAGATCAGCTTTTTGCAAGCTCTGCTTTTAAATAGTGCAGCTTCCTCCTTCTAGCTTCCTGTTTGGAGTAGGTGGGAGAAATAGAGCTTCTGCGCTCTGTCTTGGACTGTAGCCCAGTATGATGTAGATCTGTAGTTGCAAGGAAAATCCTGCTCAACCTCAGTCTGGAACATGTTCTATAATTACAGAATCTTTGAGAAATGCAACTGCTGACACCTGAGACTTCTGTACTGAGCATGTGTGAACAGCTTTTTTTTTTCCAGAAAACTAGAATTTCGCCAAATTTAACAAATTCTATTAAGACATGGAGAGAGAAATAAAGGCAAGCCTCTGCCAAATTTTAAGCCCATTCTACAAGTCGTGGTAGCCCTAAAAAATTTCAGCAGAACTCTTGTTTTTTCACAAAGAAAATGACGTATTTTCCCTTAGCCTTGATCTCAGAAATGGCTGAGTTATTTGTTTCCAACAAAAACAAATTCAGCCTGAGGCAGATGCTCAGTGCGGAAAATTTCAGTGCAAATAATTAAACTTTGGCAAAGGTACAAATAACTGAAAACAAAGTCTCATGATGGGAAATGTTGGACAACCTTGCTAGACATGTGTGCATCCAGACCTGTCTATAATGTAATGTTCATTAACATTTGGAGCAAAAATCCTTCTCATGGTCATCAGAAAAAACTCATGGCTTTGCTGTCATTACAGGGTCAAGTTTCATACCAAAGCTCGTGTAGGAAGGTGCAGTGAAGCTACTTTGAGAGCTTTGTTTTCATTAAAAGCCACATTATTTTATTTATGCTAAAATAGCTGCAATTATTGCCATATGGATAACTCCAGCCATTCAGAGATTCTGAACCAGGTCTCACAAAATCAAGGAAATGATTCAAAATTTGTGAGACTGCGGGAAAGTGGTGATTTCTCTTCCAGTTTCTGTGTTTTGGAGGTGGTTTTGCAATCTAATCAAGTCCTTTTGTGTAATTGCAAAGACAATTCACTTCACTTACTTACATATTATCTATAATATGTTATGAAGTTAAACCAGATGCAGAGACTTTAAGACAAATACCAAATATACTGCTAGCTGTCAAGACTTTGGACTCGGAGCCCCATGCCATTGCTAGTGCCTTTTCCATTGCATTTATTATGGACTAAGAGTCTGAATACGGAGTGCTCAGATGATGTACAGCCTCTTCTTGTGAAGATGCAGCACGTGTCTTGTGTCTTTGAGCCCTTTTTTCCATTAACTTATCAATTGGGTTTGAATTCTGTGTTTTTCATACTGGTTTAAACATTTTTAAGACAGTTAACAGTGCATATTGTATACACTTGAAAATGAAGGAAGTGTGCTGAAGGCTCAGCACAGGGCAAACCTGAAGCAGCACCTCTTCTGCTTTGGTAGTAACAGTGTCTCAGTGATGGGTAACAAGAAAGGATTCTAAACCCAGACAGACTGTAAAAACTCCAAGAGTTACTGATAAATTTCACATAGGTGAAAGAGTCTATGAGTGTAAATTTTAAAAAGATTGTGTTTTTGAACTGAATTATTTTAAGCTAATTTTTTAAGGAGAGCTTTTTCAAGGTAGCAATTGTGTGAAAGATTAAGAGATCCACACAGATATACCCGAATCGGCGAGTACCAACCATTGTACAGTAATGACATAAAGTCTTCAGAGCATCTAAGTACCAAGATGGGAAAGATTGTTCCCTGCTGTAAAGGAAACTATATCAAGAAGGAGGAGATTTCACTTAGGTAAGAGACTACTACTTGTAAATGTTAGAGCAGCATTTCTCTGATGATGAGATTCAGCAAGATGCCTAGGACACCAGTGGCCATTCAGGTTCTTTGAACTTCTACAACCAAATTGAGCAAAACAATACTCCAATACACAAGGCAGTTGCAGAGAGGTTTCTGAAATGAATTGCTCTGATCCTTAATTGCCAAACTTTTGTTATTGAAATCCAGAAAATGTACTCCTCTTCCTTTACAGTGCTTAGTTAAGATAGATAAGAACCATCTGTGGCTTTGCACTGACACATTGAGACTGGTATCACAGAATCACAGAACTGTCAGAGTTGGAAGGGACCTCCAGAGATCATCTAGTCCAACTCCCCTGCTTAAAAGCAGGATCCCCTAGAGCACATCACTCAGGACTGCATCCGGGCGAGTCTTGAAAATCTCCAGAGAAGGAGACTCCACAACCTCTCTGGGCAGCCTGTGCCAGTGCTCTGGCACCCTCAACGAAAAGAAGTTTTTTCTCATATTTAAATGGAACCTCCTATGTTCCAGCTTCTGTCCATTACCCCTAGTCCTGTCACTGGGAACCACTGAAAAGAGTCTGGCTCCATCCTCCTTCAACCCACCCTTTAGGTATTTATAAACATTAATTAAATCACCCCTCAGCCTTCTCTGCTCCAGGCATAGAGAGTCCCAGCTCTCTCAGCCTTTCCTCATAGGGCAGATGCTCCAGTGCCCCAGTCATCCTCGTTGCCCTCCGCTGGACTCTCTCCAGTAGGTCCCTGTCTCTCTTCAACTGGGGAGCCCAGAACTGGATGCAGTATTCCAGTTTTGTCCTCACCAGGGCAGAGCAGAGGGGGAGAATGACCTCCCTCGACCTACTGGCCACACACTGCCCTGTGCAGCCCAGGGTGGCATTGGCCTTCTTGGCAGCAAGGGCACATTGCCAGCTCATGAATAATTTACTGTCTACCAGGACTCCCAGATCCTTCTCCTCGGAACTGCTTTCCAGGAGGTCCCCCCCTAACCTATACTGGTGCCTGGCATTCTTCTTCCCCAGGTGCAGCACTCTACACTTGCCCTTATTGAACCTCATGAGGTTCTTCTCTGCCCAGCTCTCCAGCCTGTCCAGGTCATGCTGGATGGCAGCACAGCCCGCTGGCGTGTCAGCCACCCCTCCCAGCTTGGTTTATGACATTAACTAGGTAGGGAAAGCCTTTAAGGGAATGGGGTGACAGAAGTAGCACAACTGAATGATTCTGAGTCTCACTACATTTACTCCTGAATATTTGGATCATAGTACCATGTATTTCATCATCTACAGCTGGACAGAAGGTGACAGCTCCTCAGATGAGATGTCTCTCACTTAACTTTGGCTGTCTGAAACAGACAGCTGCACCTGAGCTAATCACCCTAAGTTCCCCTTGATGTCAAGGGAAAGAAGTAAGCATCTGGTGGAGCACAATCCATTTCATCTAATGTAGGTGTCTGAAGTAAGGCAAAAGAATGCCACTTGAGGTGAATATTGCTTGGTGTTGCCTGAATTGGCGAGTAGCTAACCAGGGATGACATAATAAGGTGAAATGGTTTCCTCATTTTTGTCCAGGGTGGATTTCACTACAGGTTTCTTTGTCACTTATAAGCCAAACTGCTGAAAAGGTCTATGATAAATGGCACTACACCAGACAAGCATCTGGGGGCTTCTGCAAAATATAGTTACTCAGCTCCCAAGAGGGATGGAACAGACAGGCTCCTGATGCTGCTTTTCTAAATTCCATCCTAATTTCAGGTATGCTTCTCGTGACAATGCCTATTTTTAAACCCCTCAGTTGTTTAGGTCTTATTGTAGCTGTGTCCTGCTGCTGACTTAATTAAGGCCCCCCAATCTGAGACTAGCTCTTCTCAGCAGTCTGCCACAGCCTGCTTTCAGCATGCTGGATGAGGGTGTACTGGTCCTGTGTTCCATTTGCCTTGTGGTCCACTGCTTTCCTTTGTGCATAGAGAGGAGGATGCCAGCTATCCTTACACCAAATTGCACCATCCTCTCCAGTTAGTTGGAGAGTGAGTTTTCATGCTATAACTAAGGGATGCTATTGATGGCAGCTGCTAGAAAGCATGGTCCTGCTCTGCCCTTCCCTCTCCCAGCCATTGTTACCAGATCGAAGTCACGCAGTCTCAGTGTGACCTGATGAGGCTCACTGACCCGGCAAGGAACTGTTTGGGTTTTTTCAGAGTTAGTTTTCCACTGGATCAGCCAGTTGAGCTGACTCATCTTGCAGCTACGCTCTTGTTAGGTATGATACGCAGGAACCAGAGGGAGTACATGGCCACAGACTGACTGGAGTACAGGACTTCTTCCACCCCTTCAGCTGCATTGCTCCATCATCTTAGCTGCAATATAAAATGGAAGTAACTTCACTACGGACTGTTCATCGAGGCAGTTATTACTCTGTGTGAACAGAAGGCTTTCTGTGTATATAATTGTTTAATGGTATCTAGTTCATCAGGTTTGGTTTGGCATTCTATAAATGAGTTTATATTGTTAAGGAAAGTCTTGAAAACCCCATGCTATTTGAGGTTGGAAGATTCAGTTAAATATGTTCTAAAACACCCCAAGATTCCAAAGTGATGGTTCTCATGTATAGCTCTGCTATCAGGTTATCTGGTGCCGTAGCAGTGCCAAAGAATGCTGCTTATTTTTCTTTTTGGTCAAATGAGAGTGGAAAAACACAAGATGATGGTTCTCCCATGAGTTGCAGCACTGCCCTTGCTGTGCTGGGCAAGTTCCAAGCAGTAACCAAATTCAGAACAACTCCTGAGACGTTCCTTGCTGTTCCAGCTACATGTTGCTCTTTAACTTCCTGTTCTAAAATAGCGAGGAATGTTGCTATCAGCATCTAAACATTTATTGCTTCCTTCCCCAGCAGCAAGCGCAATTCACTGGCAGGCCTTAAAGTATGGAACCTGTCCCTGAAACTGATAGGACCTCAGTAGGTGAAGGGCTTTTAATGATTGCACCCATAACACAGAGCCTTTTGGTTACAGGAAATGTGCTAATGCAATTTACTACTATCTTTCACAGCAGGAGTTCCCTTCAGGGAAAGACTGATGTTTATTGTAATACTTGGATTTCATGAGGTGACTTGAGGAAAGGGGATTATTTGGGATCGGAAAGATGTTAAAATCTCCATACAACAAGCAATTTGACCATGACTGGCAATTACCTGAAAGTGCATCTCTTATCGGGATTCCTACTCCGTGTAGGATTTTCCATTTTTTAAAAAGGATTTTCAGTTTTCCTTCTGGCAGCAGTCTCCAAAAATCAAAACACTTCAGACATCTCAGCTTTAAGTACTCAAAGTCACTACTTGCTTTTAAAAGCTTTGGCCTTATGGTAATACCACACATATAAGTGGGAATGAAATGGGTCTGCGCAGATTTGCTGTATTCCACTGCCACATCACTGTCCCAATGCCAGAACAGACAGCCACAAATTGATTCCACCAGCACTGAAGGAAGTATTATGTATGAAAAAGGAAATTATGTCTAAAGTTTGTAAAAGAGCCTTAACTCAGGATTTCCTGTACTTTTAGTTTTTGTGTTATTTAGGAATGAGAGTCAGCAACCTTAACACCATCTTAATGCAATTTTGTGTGTGTGTGCTGGAATTTCCCTTGGTTTTTTGGAATGTAAGTGAAGTGAACACATGGACCAGGATGAAATGCAATTGCAAAAAGATTTTTATGTAAGTAAATACTTTCAATTGTAAATGTTTACATTTTTATTCATGGAAGATAAATTAATAATACCAAATATGTCAAATGCATCCTTCTCTACCAGCCAGCAAGGAGTTCGAGCTCTTTCTGGCATCATCTACGAAGGCAAAAGAGCAGGGAATTTCCTCTAAGAAACCTCTCTGGTCTAGTCCACCACCAGTTTCTATAGAGACAGTATTCTCAAAAATCATCCTCATTTATAGCTATAAATAACTTCCACAGTTCAGTGCAAAAGTGGAGCTTAGCCATAGAACTTACTGGGCATAAATTGGACATTATTTTGGAGAAATGGAAATCCAAGGTAGATCAAAATGTTTGTGTGCAGTTGTTGGTGAGAATTTAGATAGCCATTGGGGATGGAAGAGATGTGAAGAGGCAGCGTGATTGTATCTATTGCTCACATCACAGGGAGGAATATTACTGCACTGTAAATGGGGAGTTACATGCTGCACAGAGCTGCAGTAATAGCAGGACTAGTGCTACCTTAACCTCTCTTCCCCTGCTGGTAACACAGACCCTGCACAGACTAAGAGTCCTGTGCTTCTTGGTTGGTGTTTGTATGGCTTCTGACTTCTGCAAAGTTGTTGATGTACTTTTCTTTATAATGGCTATGTGAGAAAAGAATTCTTATTTCTATCATACTGATGGGCAAAGAAGTCACAGAGCAACAAGGAACTTGACTTTTAACATACTTTGGCACTTTGTTTAGAAGCTTAAAACTGTTTAGATTCTAAAAGATGTAGGAAGGGCTGCAGGAGTGCTTCCCAGAGCAACAGCTGTGTCAAAGTGCAATCTCTGAGCGGAGCATCCCCCTCTCTCCACCCTGCGCCTTGGTTTCCATGGGAAGAAAATCTGTGCACACAAGATGTAGAGCCCTGGAGTGCAACTGCTCTGTAGTCTAGACATGGCCATAGGCACCTAGACAGGATTTTTGAAAGCAGCAGATGCCTAATTTCTGTTATTCTCTATGGCAAACAGGCCCTTAAGTGTCTCTGGGAATCCTACTGACTACTTCCTGTGTTCTTTAACAATTCTGCCTCTACGTGACTGCTGAAGATCACAGAAGTAGCCTGTGGCTACTATGCTAACCACTGGGTTATTATTTCTTCTGTGCCAATAAAGATTTGTTAGAATGAGCTGAACTGATGCAAGTTCACAGCAGGACTAGACACTTTTCCTGATGGGGCAGAAATGAGATGTGAACCCTCTGTCAGGTGTCAGGAGGGGCTGAGGCTTCAGGCAAGACTTAGGTACTAGGGAATGTTCCCACAACAGGGAACTTGGTATGTTTATAAACCTTACTCTGTTACACTGTCCTGTTCTGTAAATCCTGACTGCTGCTAAATACATTTTGTGTTGGTTTCACCACAGAAAAATGTTTTAAATTGCTTTGCATATCCACAATAAAATACTTTCATTGACAAATGCATTACTGTAAATGAAAAGTTATGGAGGAAATGCAAATACTTAATTGAGGCAATATTAAATTCAATGCATGCTCTTTACAGTAGACGTCATCAATGTATGTATCTGGGTAAATCTGCAGTTTGTAAGTTTTAAATGTATTAGACTAAAACTAGTTGTGAAAAACAAATGAGAAGAATAATTTTTTAGATACCTCTACCTTTTCTGAACCTACAAAAGAAATGAGTGGATCTCTATTTTTTATAGGCATACACAATGGAAAATTTAGATAAGCTTCCTGCAGGAAAAATTCACCCCAGTGAAAAGAGGAGCCTTACAGTTAAAAATGAACATAATCATCTCTTTTGCCCAGAGTATCACAACATATTGACAGTTCTTGATTTGTTGGAGATCAGAAGTCTTTACTAGATTTCTGTGCCAGCATCTCCAATGCACAGCATATCCAGAAAGGTTAATATGCTGAGTTGATATCTGAAACAGGTTGTACTACTGTGCTGGTTTTGGCTGGAATAGAGTTAATTTTTTCCATAGTAGCTGGTATGGGGCTGTGTTTTAGATTTGTGCTGAAAACAGTGTTGATAACACAGGGATGTTTTAGCTACTGCTGAGCAGTGCTTACACAGAGCCAAGGCCTTTTCTGCCTCTCACACCAACCCACCAGTGAGTGGGCTGGGGTGCACAAGGAGTTGGGAGGGGACACAGCTGGGACAGCTGACCCCAACTGACCAAAGGGATACCCCACACCGTATGATGTCATGCTCAGCATATAAAGCTGGGGGAAGAAGGAAGGAGGGGACATTTGGAGTGATGGCGTTTGTCTTCCCAAGTCACCGTTACATGTGATGGAGCCCTGCTGCCCTGGGGATGGCTGAACGAACACCTGCCTGCCCATGGGAAGTGGTGAATGGATTCCTTCTTTTGCTTTGCTTCTGTGTGCAGCTTTTGCTTTACCTATTAATCTGTCTTTATCTCAACCCATGAATTGTCTCTCTTTTACTCTTCCAATTCTCTCCCCCATCCCACCGAGGGGGAGTGAGCAAGCGGCTGTATCGGGCTTAGTTGCTTGCTGGGGTTAAACCACGACAACTACCCTATTAGCTTTGTTTACCAGGATGCAGCCAAGAGTGTTTATGTGGCAAACCACAGTGTAGCACAGAGATACCCAAAGCAGAGTTAAATTAGCTAGTTTGAATACGGCAATAATTTTGGCCATAGCAACGCAGATCAATTCACACTGCTTCCTAGCAGGGAAATTTAGCCTTCCGGAGCTCCGTGCTGCTGCAGTTTGCTTGCTTCTGACCTTCAACATATCTTCTTTAACACTAGCTTGATAACTCTGCTTAATTACGAAGCGCAGTTTAGACAATTTGCAGTGCTGGAATCCAAAGGCAGCTGATGCGGCTCCAATTTTCATATCATGCTTTGTAGCCTGAAAAGGTTCTTTTGTTCTGTATAAATTATGTCTTTATGGGGCACTTACATTTATATGTTCCTCTGTGGTATGGTGTGACTGTCTTGGATGCTGCTTCACTTAGACAGTCGTAGTCTCCAGCTACAAAAAAGCTATGACAGCAATGGTCATTTTCATTACTAAATTGAAAACAAAATATTATTGGTACAGCTTACAGGGTCTGGCTGACCAGTTAGCCCTGGTGCCAGGGTTAACACACAGTTACACATAAATATTGCAGATGCTACTGCATGAAAAGTAAAATATCTGGACTAGTGTCTTTATGGTAATATAGCAACTGATTATATGAATGGTAGAAGCCTTGTTTCCTACAGATTTGTGTATCATGGTTGGATTTTCTGGTGTCTAAGAAGGTGTGACCTCTAGTTACCTAAGGGTGAAGTAATCCTCTTTCGCCCAGATATGTGGATTCTGGACAGGGATGTAGTAATGGCTGAACTCATTTTCTATACTTAGCAAGTGCTTTTTCTATTTGCCTGTTTTCTTGAAAATAAGGTCTTAATTTCTGTGAAATTACCCTTCTGATGGCTTTGGTTGAAATTAATCAGCAGACTCAAGATGTACATGGAAAGGAAGAGATAGAAGAGATTCCCCACACATGTGCAATCTGTGAACCTCTTTGCTTAAGAAACCAGGCTAAAAATAGTAATGAACCCTCAGTCCAATTTGTTCAAGACAGCAAATGATTGCCATCATTATTTTATACAAGTCAAAGCCAAGCATTAACTAAATATCCAACATAAACTACGAGTGTCTAATATGTCAATGCCTGAAGTGTTCCGCAAGGAAATATTTTTACCAATACTGGAAATATTTAGTTTTCCTGTAGAAGAATCTTTATATTTTTCAGTTCTTGTCATCAGTTTAAATATCAGCTAGAACTCTGTGGCTTTTTAATTATGCCTTTACAATTTTGATTACTGTACATTTAACTGTGGGAGGTCTTTCATCCTCATTTATTCTTTTATTTCAATTTCTAAGAAATGCCTTTCCCAGTTTCTCATTCACAATAGGATCATTTCCAGAATTGAAATGGACACATCTCCAGGGTAATAACTCTCGGATCTAATTGCCTGACAGAGTCATGATCCCAAGTAACAAATGGCAGCTGTACCACCTTCCTGCTCTGATCAGGGAGAAGGCAGCACTCCTGCTGGCATAGTGGCTCATGAGAGCAGCAAAGCAGGGTGTGGGGTTGTGCCAGTTCACTTGTGTTAATTGGAGCTGAAGTTTGGCTTGTGTTAAAACACCGACTGCCAGTGGGATTGGTGAGTGCGTTTTTGGGTGCAATGATTTCTAGCCGGTGAGTGGCGTGGTTAGGTAGGAGAGGCAACTTTGGGTGCCTCTCTGGGGTAGCTAAATGCACCAGAACACCCTCTCTGTCAAAACCTGTAGGAAGTGGTAGTAGTATGATTATTCACCTCCTGAATTTCCAATATTCTCTCTTTTATATAGACAAAGCCTCTGTTTTCTGCACCTTATCTGTGGCCCGCTCTTTTATTGGCCACAAAGGTCTCATGTTGAAACAGGAATTCCTAGGACAGCTAAGCCAGATTAACAAAAGATACAATATCAATGAACAGAAATTAAAACTTAGAAAACTCATGTGTGGATAATCACTGGCAGAGGCAGAGTGGCTTTAAGATAAAATTCATCATCAAATGGAGTCAATCTAGCAGCTCACTGCTGCTGCCCCGCTGCCATTAGCACACTGGCCGCTCCCTCGTGGGAGCCCTGGCACTCCTAAGGCATGCACTGCACTAATTCCACTCACTAACCCAGAATAAAAACACCAGAGAGGCAAATGATATTTTCGTAAGGCTAGTGAGCTGGACTAGCCCAGCATAAGGGAGGGGACGTGACATGATGGCTAGAAGCAGGGGCATGGGAAGGGAGGAGTGAGGAGTAGGTCTGCCCCTTTCCATAGCAGCGAAACGTTAAATTTGCCCAGACATATTATTGGACTGTTTGTTTTGATGCACCACAAAAGAGGGACACATTTGATAGAAAGAGGGAGAGCAAAGGCTGATCAACCAACAGGTAGCTCTGTGAACAACAGATACAAATGAGTTTTTCTTTCAACCCCCCCTGCTAGAGCAGGATCGTAGAGTAGATCACACAGGAACATGTCCAGATGGGTTTTAAATGTCTCCAGAGACGGAGACTCCATGTCCTGTTTTCCTAGGAACAGCCCCGTGGGCCAGCCGTGCAGGCAGCCATGAGTAGCCCTGAGTCAGCTGGGAGATCCACTCAAGGCAGCTGACTCACAGGTGTATCCCACACCACCTCATCATGCTCATTATAAAAGGAGGGAGCTCACTGAGGATGGAATTCCTCTTCCTGGGGCTCCTCCCTCCTGGCCTTCTGCTCCTGCTGCTAACCTCAAGGACCAGGCTGAGTAGAACCTTGTATATTTTATGTTGGTAAAACATACGAAATACAAACAAAGCATTTGCTTTGTTATTTCACAAAATCTGTTTCTACATCAACCCAGGGGGCTTCTCCCTTTTTTCCCTGATTCCCCTTCTCAGCTGGGGAAGGGTCACTGGGTAGTAGAACAACTGCTGCAGTTTAGCCCATGGGTCCAGGCTAAATGTAGACAGTTTATTTGGTGCCCAGTGCATGGTTAGACCTTGAATTAAATAGCTCATTGGGGTGAATCCCAGGGCTGAAGTTCTACAAGATTTCACTGGAAAACTCATCCACTCACTATGTTGATGTGGGTGGGATGGTCCCTCGGTGGACTCCTTTGGTGTTTAGTGTTGGAATTACTGTTGGAGAACTGGAAGGCTTTACCACTGTTGCTTTTGGGATTGGTACGGTTTATTGCTTTTCGCCGTGGGCTTAGAGGTGCTGCTCTGTTGTGTTTTTTGGCATTAGGTTGTGGTCTAATAAATTCATTTGTAGTTACACCAGTTTCTGATCTCTGACCTGGTGATGGGCAACGTGACTCTGAAACATCCTTGGGATGCTTCAATAGTTGACTGTGTTATCGCGACTTCTGAATATTTTTCAGTTTCTTGTCCTTCTCAAAATGAAACCTTGGCATAGAGTTGGGTACTCAGTAGCTGCTGCAACCTCTGCAATGGGCCCTGCAGTCATCTTGGCCCCCTGCAGGAAGTAGTGCAGATACTCAGACCCCAGTACTGGGCAGTGCAGCTCTGTGTGTACTTGGCCAGTGCTAACTGCCCCTGTATAGGAGGCAATACACAAGAAGAGCAGGTCAGGAAGAAGTCACTACTTGGTCTCTATTGCTTAGTAAGTTGCAAGACACTCCACAGCCTCCCTGGGCAGCCTGTTCCAGTGCTCAGTTACCATCACAGTGAAGTGTTTCCTTATGTTTAGATTGAACCTCCTGTTTACCAGTTTGAGCCCATTGCCCCTTATTCTGTCTAGTCTACCAAGCTCACATCGCACCTTTCCTTCAACAAAGGAATTTATAAGAGTCTCTGTAACAAGGATCCATCTTTTCTACTTGGTCAAATCTTTTTATGAACGTTGTAGGGACTTAATATCTGTCAAATGTCCATCCCTTGCAAAACTTAATTGAAACTGACCAGCAGGATCTGAGTTATGATAGGAGAAGAAGCACTTGTACAGACTAAGATAGAAAGTGCAATAGCATAGAATATAATTTTTTTAGAAAAAGAAAAGGAAAAGCTGCATCAATAATTTCCCTTTTTTTTAAACTGGAATTTTAAAACAATCACTAAATTGTCAACATTGGGAAAGAAAAACTATTACCATTTTATAAGTCATTATTTAAAATGTGTTGTTCAATCTAATAAAACTACAATCCAACATATATTTTATGCCTTTTATGGATCCTAGATCCTCACAGAGAGTGCTAGCATGTAATTTACCCATCCATTAAGTACAAGGTACAGAAATATTTCATAATATGCATACCTTTCTAGGAAAGCATCTTAGTAAAGACAACCTGAGATTAGAGAGACAATTCCACCATGGACCTGTCACCATATGGGTTGTAATTTTAATTTACAGCTGCAATAGCACACCCTACATGAGCTTCACTTGATTCAATAACATTCTATTATTTCTAAGAGCTGCAGAATGAACCTTTATCAATCCCCCAATAGTAAATATATCAAGATGTGACAATCACTCCTTTCCTTAAGGATTAAATAACAGTTTGAAATTTCAAATTTGGATCTACTGAGCAATATGCCTGCTGCCAGCCATTGACAACAAACCACAGTAGTTAATTTGACTCTATGGAATATTTGAAAACAGACAAGCTTGAGCATTAAGCATGTTTCAGGTTTCACTTACATATTTCAGCAAATTGATCACATACATCTATGAATATTTTCAGTTATTTTTATTTAAAAGTAACTTCACACATGGTAAAGCACAACAGAAAGGGATGCTTAGAGATCCTGTTGTTAATGAAGTGCCCTCAATTGAAATTCCTCTCACAAATATCCTTGCACAGAGGAAATATTTTTCCCCTCATAAACTTCATTCCCATTAGAGAACATTTTATATCTTGACTGCAAAACAGGAGAGTCTCAAAGCCTCACAAGCCATTTCCTGATTAAGGTAAACAATTTAATTACCTAACTAAATTGTTAGTGTGCTTCAGTAGGCTGAGTGACAGTTTGCACTCCTAACACACTATTTTACCCGTCTACCTGGTCTAGATCATGTGCTATGCTTAAATTTGTTATAAACAAAAGCCTAGTCATTTCTGTGCAAATTATCCCTGCCCGTAAATTAGGAAATAAGATCTGAGTTTGTCCCTAAATTCTACATTTATATGCCCGGTTTGTGGTTTTCCTTAGAGATCCTCATGCTTGGATGTTTTCCTGAGGACCTCAAAGCTCAGTCATAAAGGTAATATCAGCGCTAGCCTTTGGGCTTTGTCAAAGCAGGACACTGCCAGAGGTGAATTGCACGTACCACCCAGGTACATGGTGGAAACAGTCAGAGGATAGAAACTGCAGGCTGTTTCCTACCAGAGAATGTGGCAGAAAAAATACAGTTTATAGGGATAGGCTTTTATGGCAAAAGGGGTGGATGTACAGAAGCAAATGGAGACATCACCTTGCTCACGCTGGCAAAGGTTGCCCTGGTTTGTGGTGTGTCCTAATTGATCTGGCTTTTTCCACATGCCCCGCTGCTTACAGTGGCCATGGCTCATATTTCTCCATGTTCACAAAAGAAATGGCAGCCTTAGCTGAAGCTGCACCAGGCCTCTCCCAGAGGTTAGTGGGCCCATAACAAAGTCAGCAAAAGGGAATGGATTTGCGTGTCTTGGCCAATTCCCTACAAAACCTGGTGTAGGGTTGGTAACTTCAAGGAGAGAGGTTGAACAGAGAGCTGGGGGCAGTAATTTCCTAAACTGCAAAAGCTAGATTTGCCAGAGCTTGTCTGACCATGCCCTAACTCCCCCTTTTGAAGTGCACAACTAGCCTCAGAAGAGCCAGCGCTACCCATTAAAAAGCCTTTGAAGATACCTTTAAAAACTAAGCCAGGTTAGTTATATGATTACGCGTTTGTGTGAGAAAATAGCTGATTTCATCTCTGAAATTACAGGGGTATCTCAGCTGCGGATAGTTTTATATATCAGAAACAAATGCTAATTTGGCAAAAAAAATAGTCGGCAAATTGCTAAGAGAATTGGTAATGGGAGCTAGGTCCTTTGCATTACAGGTCACCAACTGAAACACACCATAAATCAGTAACAGGAGCCCTTAGAACATCATCAGATTAACTGAAGTTCCTATAACCCAATATAAAATAAGATAGTAATTTCAATTTAGATCCTAGTAAGTAGATATTACAAGCATCAGCTCCTTCCCTTCAGCTCCAAATAAACAAAAAAGTGCCAGCTGCTGTTGTAGGAGAGAAACAAAAAGCTGTAATTCTCATCTGAACATTTTCTGTTGTTCCTCATGGAGGCCTGTTCATGGGATCAGATGAAAAAATGTCATTGGTACTGCACAGAAAGTTCTTGTTCTGTGGATGAATAATTCAATTTCCAATGTTGCTAATCGAGTGCCTTTCAGAAGCATTAAATTAAGTTTCAATTAAGTATGTCTGAAGTCATTTGACTGTTTATCTTTTTGTTTTCTACTCTATTAAACTGGTCCGTCTATGAGAAACGCATAGAAAGAAAAATTCAGTGTGCAAAGGCAAACTGTTTTGAATTACTGGAGAACTCTTTTACAGTAGTGTAAACAAGGTTTTTATTACATCTATTATTGTTGGCTTTTGGGTTTTCTTAAGAGGAGCAATTTGGTATTTTTCCTCACGCTATAAATAGGCATCCTTTTTCAAAATCTCTCAAAAGTAGTAGTGTTCTCTGCGTAAATGTAATCAGCTTATACAATGTATCATCCTCATGTCCCTTTAATGAGATTAAGCTCCTCTTGCTGAGTGTGAGATTTCCTGAAGTGCTGTATTCTTCTTGCCAGTTTGTATCAGAGGAAGACTCCACCCTTCCTGTGTCAGGTAGTTTACAAACACATTACAAAGATAATCCCTGCCCTGACAGAAAAATTCCCTTTACCCACTCTCTAACATTGAAGGGTGAGTTTTGCAGTACATTTTGAATCAATGCAGTGACTGCTGCTGTTAAATGAGGAAATCCCCTTCCTGGCCATTCATTCTCCTTCTTTTGGGACCATAATTGACATACAAATACCTGTAAAGTGAAACAATGTGAGTATCCTTACCTACTTCAGCACAGAAAAGGCTATGGTTGAGTGCACACTGTGTTTCCTTGGGCCACTAGAGTCATCTTGAGCAGCCCCTGTTGCCTTCTCAGTTGTGCCACTGTAACTATTTCTGGAACTGCAAGGTGATTGAGATTTGAAATTTATTCCAGGTAAAAATAGTATTCTTCTGCAATGTTTTTTTGCCAGGTGGCATCATGTAGCCCCAAGTGGTATCAACACATGTAAGTGTGCAGTGCAAGGTAGCAGGGGTTGCTTAGGCTGTTGCTGTGGCTGAAGAAAAGTCAAGTCCCCTGATACTATTCCCTAAAACTATCTGTCTGTGAATTAAAGCAGCATATCTGGTCCCCAGACTTCAGTTCACTGTATCTTTACTTAAAACTGGCAATTAGATGTGACAATTTTTTGAGTATAAAAGAGAGAGAATGAAACAAACCAGTATTAACTACACAGTATGTGCATATGTGTAAGGCTATGTACAAACATACATATGCACAGAAGGAAATACTTCTCTACTTGTAACAGGCAGTAGCCTAATTCTTAGTCATTAGCTGTTCTCTACTGTGTACTTTGAAGATCTACAATGGAAGGAAGCTTCACAGCCATGCTCTACAGTTTCCTAGTGCCCTCGAGTGTTTTACGCCAGGAATGGGAAAAAGGAACATGGAGAAACATAGTGTTGCTTCTTTGTCTTCCTTTCAGCTGGCTTTAGGCTCAAGCAAAATAGTCTGTTCCCAGAGGCTGCAGCCATGACTCCAAGATCTGCTTTGCCTTTGGAAAGCAGAGTTCTCTGCTGTTGCTGAGAAGATAAGGATGTCCAGGAAGCAGTTACCACGATGACCTCTTCCCACAGCAACAGATTGCTCTATCTCCCTTCCCATCTTCTTAGGCTTTCTGCTCCCACTGCTGCCTCTCAGTAGGATTTCCTCCTCATGCCCCAGCCTGCCTCCCTCCTGCTCCTCCCCAGCTGTCTGTAGCAATGTTCTTCACCTCTAAACCACTCCTTTCTAAGCTAATTCCCTTCTTTAGTCCAGGAAAGGCAGTGACAACAGATACTTAAACCCTTTATCTAAATAACAGTATTTTGGGACCAACTCTTGGAGGCTGTTGACATGTAAGCATGTCTCTGCATATGGAAAAACCCCAATATTTACAAGAAATCATCCCCTCATATCTTCTTCAATACACAGAAGTTTGACACACTGGGTACTTTCCTCCTTTTCCTCAGGCACTGCGGATTCTTGTACCAGAACAGTGAAGACAGTGGAGCCTGAATGAGAGCTGTAAAGCAATTTGCCATGTCATCCATCCTCATTGTCCATTCTGGTAGCCACAGAAACAGAGGAGACTCCCAATCTGGGAACCAAAACCACCTAGCAACCGTAGCCTGAATGAGGGCTTGGAATGCTCTTTCATTTATCTTCTCTGTCTCTCCTGGCAACGAGAGAAACAGCAGTTGAAGGCACACCCCATCTGGAAACCAGAGACACCCAGCACTGGACCCTGAGTAAAAGCCTGAAAGAGAGCCATCCCATCCGTCTCCTGGTTCCCGCCTGCCCCACTGTACCTGGCACAGTGATCAGTTAGGTAAACAAATGCTATCACAGCCCCTGCAACTCTGAACAAGGATATACACTCTCCATCCTGATGAGAAACACAGTCTGCCACCGTGTCCACAGAGCAGCTTATGCTCCCCGTTACGGCACGAGCCAAGCCTATGAGCTACAACCTTGTCTCACTGCAAGCACGTGTCTGTACAAATGCACCCCACTTGTGGTGTGTCGAGAATCTAGGTTGCATGCAACTTTGGCACTGGTAATTGAAGATGAGGCAGCAGGCATTTCATTAGGCAGTTTTGGTGGGAGAGGAGAAATGTACTCCCTCCCAACTCCCTATTAAAAACATGTCAGTCTACTCAAGTGTATCATCAAGTATGAGGTGTAATAACCCAGCACTTTATTCTCAAAATGTGTAAACTGAGAGGATAGAGCTTCTAGAAATTCTCACAGAGGAAATATAAGGTAAAGAGCTTTTTTTAGGTAATAAAAGCAAAGTCTTGGCCGCATCTCGAGAGTACTAAAGCACAGATTAAAGATGCAACTGTATTTTTCCAGGCAATGAGTGTAAGTCAGTGGATTTGATACTAATGGTACCTCAGTTCACTGAGAGCAATATTTGGACTAGAAGATAAACTATGTATATAGGAATACTTTTTGATCACATTATTCAGAATAACTAGTGTCTTAACCTACAATTCCACTCATTTCATGGATCATGGCTCTGGGTTTGTTTTATTTCAGAAACTACTTTCAGAAACTTTGTTTTGACTTTATTTTTAAAATTAATTTCATTTTTCCTTTGCTATTTTTGTATATATCTCTAACTTAATGTTAGACTATGAAAATAAATCCTAGTATATTCTTCACTGTACTTACTAGAGACTTTTTTCCGTGAGCTGATAATGTTCTCATGCAAAAATGTGTAAAATCAGACTGACAGCATGACTATTTTCCAATATTTTAGCTAGGACTAGAAAACCATCTTCAGTTCCAATGGTGTGCAAGCACTAAACCCAGGAATTAATCTGGTGACATTCATTTTATCATGTACTGAAAAGATCTACCAGTCTACATTGTGTAACTTGCCGATAGGGATCAGAGGTTGTCCATCACACCATCTGCCTTTCATTCAGCAGGCTTCCAATTTCCTACAGACAGTAGAACAGCTGGGAACAAGCCAGCCTTGAGGCGCAGAGCTGGGTGCTGTCAGTGTATTGCTGGCATTGTAGCTCAGAGCATTGCACATTCTTTCCCAGAAGTCTTGCTGAAGTGCTCTTGAATAGGAATGATGAAAGGTCATGAGTAAAAGGAGTAGCTGTAGGTCTGCCAGGAATGATCAAAGCCATTTTAAAGTATAACTGTTCATCCCGGTGAGGTCTCACAGCCAGGTCTGCAAAACCTCCTCCCTAATCAACAGCATTGAAAACAGCAAAGATGTTGAACAATATTAGTGTGACGATTCTGACTGAATTAATGACTACAGTGGGAAAGTCCTTGTGTGGCTCCCATTACATCAAGATGCTTGATAAAGCCTCTAATGGAATAATGAAAAGATTTGTCAAAAATTGCCTTTTTGAGCGCCTCTTACCAATACTGGCAAAACAAATCAGTTTCTCACAAAGGCATTTTTAATTTAATTCTCAAACCATTTTGGAAACATAATAGTTCATTAAAGTTTACAAGACTTGAAAGCTTTTGATAAATCTTTTCATTACTTTTAATTAAAAATACTTAGAAAACTACAAAATGTAAAATAAGTCCATTTCAAATATTTCCAATTTGAAAACAGAAATGTTTTGAAATTTCTGATAAAAGCAGGTTTTCAGCTTCTGATAAATTCCAATATTGATGTAAAGTTTGGTGTTTCAGAAGGGCCTTGCTCTGTGACTGGGCATTTTGTTTACATTTTATCCTCATGTCAGTACTTTCATTGTTGCTGCAGCTAAGACAACTGGAAATTAGAAACCCATTCGTCATGTTAAATTGCTTACTAGAATAAAAATACAAGGAAGTGTTTCCATCTCTCCAGTGAAAGCCAGCTCATTGATTTCTCCATGGAAGTGAATGCCAAAGAACAACATTATCTGAGAGGAAATGGCCTGAAGTTGCACCAGGGAAGGTTTTTGATACTACAAAAAATTTCTTGACTGAAAGGGCACTGGAACAGGATGCTCAGGGAAGTGATGGAGTCCCCATCCCTGGAGGTATTTAAGAGACATGGTACTTCAGGACGTAGTTTAGTGGGCATGGTGGTGCTGGTTGATAGTTGGACTTGGTGATCTTGGAGGTTCTTTCTTCACTGCCCCTTTAGGGAAATGCTACACTGTGATCCCAACAGTTACCTGTTCTACTTGTCCTTCTGACTCTGCAACTGTCTACATCAGATCTAACCTATCTATACATCTGGAGCTACAACTCAGCCACTGCATATGCTGTTTCCTCTCATCCTGTAGAGGGATATAGGAGAAAGCTGTGGATACTGTGGGATGCAGGGGGAGAACCCAGGAGAATCACAGAAGGGAGCTGGGATTTCTGTCCTTATTTCTTAAAGGGCACATGGGACACAACTGACTAAGAAAGCAGACTTTGCTGGATCCTTTCCTTATGGGATAGCTTATTAGTAGTAATTAGCCATGATGTATCAATAGCTTTAAATTGAAAATCAGTTTTTTACTGTTCTCTTGTTCTTATATAGTAGGACTATATGAAAGCCTTCAGGTAAAAGTCATGTCCCCACCAAAGATGTGTTTCATTTAATCTTTTCTATTTAGTGTGTGTGGTAGGGCATTCATTCCAGTCACCACATTTCTACTAAACAGGCAGTAACTTCCAGTTGAAGGGTGGCAGTTCATTGTATTACATAGTTCTATTATTTAATATAGTCAGGCTTACCCTGAGAAAAAAGCACTGTTTTAGGGAGAATCTGCCAAGAAAGTAACTCTAATTTACATTAAGGTAATACAACACTTGTGTGAATACCAGCTTAATTTCCTACTGTATCAGTTTATTTTAAACCACTTGGAATTGGCATATACCTGACTGAAATAAAGTGCCCCTGTAGCAGTTTGCACTCAAATTGGTTTTAAACTGACTTGTTGTAAACAGTGAAGCTTCCGAATGCACACAGATACTGAGGATTTTCTAGCATGTAAACTAGAAGAACAAAGTACCTTGCCTAAATTTGTTTCCTTTGAAAATGAAAAGGTAATGAACTGCAAAAGAAGTATTTTCTAATCTTTAAACAAGAGATGGAGTATAGAAGAACTACAGTGCTAAAGAAGCAAATTGGTTTAGCTCAGTTTGTTATTTCCAGAAGAGAGGCATTATTTTAGTGGCAATACCTCTGATTTTCTTGTCCTTTTTTCTCAACCCTGTTTGTTTTTTTTTTTTTAAATTCCATGACTATTCCTGTTTTTATAGCTTTTTATATTTCACAACAATCCTTTGAAGATTTTACAGGCAATCTTTGGTTGTTGGAGATTCTTTTAAAATGCTCTCAAAATACACTAAAGGATAGGAAAGAATCTAAGAACTCCAGGACAGGAGCCCTTTTCTGTATATTTCATCTGGAATCCAAGCAAAAAGTTTTAACATGAGAGATATTTCATATACATCTTAATCTGATGGCAGCGAAATAATCTCTCAATTATTTTATCTGACAAAGAGATTTTCCAAGTTGTGTCACAATGCAACAGTAATTAAATTTAGCAATTCTGGTAATACTACTGCATTATTTTTAAATAAATTTAATTTTGTGAGCTAGTGAATATTCAGCTCAAAGCCAGTCATAAATGAAGCTTTTTAGAGGTTTATGTGGTTTCATGTCAATCAGTCAACTTTTTCCCTTGGAATTTACATTGCATGTTTTCTTGTTTTTTCTCATCACCTTGCAACATGAATGAAGCAGTTATTTTCACAGTAGCCTTGTTTATGTTGGATTAAGAGTGAAGATCTAGAGTAATTAGGTTGAGTTGCATTGTTATGTTGCATTAGGAATGAAGACCTAGTGAAATTAAATACTTTAGGTCACCCACATGATGTGGCAGAATGGGGCTAAAGGTCAAAACTGGTGAATGAATGTTGAAGAACTGAATCCAAATCATTCTCACTGTAGGCTGGTCCCTTAACTCAAACTCTTCCCCTGTTCTTGTCTACAGATTCTGATGTCAAGAATGAATCAAACAAACCACCTTGTGCCTTTCCCCAAAGTTGTTTCTTTATTTGCAAAATGAGATGATACTGCTTACAGTAGTTTAGTTGTCACTTCCCCAAAGTAAGTAAAACCAAAATATGTAATATCACTGAGGAAATGGCTGTTCAAACAAGTAGCTCTCCATCTTTTTAGATGAGGACTGTCTTTCCTTGCAGTCCTTCCAGTTTTGAAGGTCTGTGGCAGTCTAATAAACTCCCCATTCTTAAGAAGTGCTTGCACCTCAGTCTCCAGTAAAACAGACTCCCGAGTGCAAACATTTTCTTCAAATCCTGCACCTCAGCTTCCAGTAAAATACCCTTTCATTCCCCTACTCTTAGCCAGCTTTCTCTGCTCTTGGTTGAGCCCTATGAAAATGCGTGTGTTTCCTGATGTGTCCCATTAGTATTCCTGCCTGTTACTCCAACTCAATAGAGAAGATCTGAGGAAGCTGTATTTCTGTCTCACAACTATTAACAGCTGAGCTCTTTAGCTGCCTCTAGCCACTCAGTCTCTGCTCCCATGGGAAGTACATGTCTTTTCCTGGATGCTGGTTCTATCACTGTGATGCATCCCACAAACTCAGTACAACTCACCATCATATCAGGGGACAGGGAAGGATTGAGAGAAAGATCTGGCCACCCAGCACCAACATGCTGGAACTAAAGCCACAGCCTCTGGCTTCTTCCCATTGACCTGAAGTAAATGTGACACACTTCACATGGCAATTTGGGGAAAGAGAAGAGACAAAGTTCAATGACCTTTCCTTGGGCTATGCCTCCGGAGTACCTTTCAAGCCCATAGGATTGCCCTGGCATCATCAGCCTTCAGTGGGAAGCACAGCCTTACATGCAAACAGACACCTACAGATAGTTCAAGACCATTCTGTTCCTGCAGATTCCATGCATCTCTTGCTGAGTAGCAGTAATAACAATATCTAAGGCTGGTTAAGGAAATCATTAAAAATAGGAAAAAATTATACTTTGTAATGCTAATTTATTTTTAAAGTTAATTTTTGCTTAACAGTTTTTGGTAAGACTTAGTAATTAGATATAATTTGCTTTTTTCTCTTATTTCATTTGGTTTTTTCCCTCTAATTTCCTTCAAATTGCAGTGTGACTAGCATTGTGTCCGGGGTTTTGCTTTTCTCCAACATCTTGTAGTTAGTCTGATCAATAGGGCTGCTAGAAATCACTGCCTTTAATACCATGACTTGATTACCTTTAAAAACATAACAGCAGTCCAGAAATATCACCCATGTCCTCACCAGCAGAGATGTGAAAATACAATTTTTATTTCTAAAGCCTTATCTGTTCATCCCTTATCCTCTTAATAGCTAAGAGTTAAACACCAGCAGATTAACCTGCAGTAAAAGTTCTCCATTTATGGTAACATTTAACATCTTATTTGCCTTGATGTCTCTGGCTATTGGCTGTTCTTATGTTAAGTAGCTTCTATTACTTCTACAGCTTCCATCAAATAGTTTATATTTCATTCCGCTAGCCTTGTTTTTAGCCTTGTTTTCTAAGGTTTTCTAACCATATGCAATTACACTATCTATCAATCCTTATTTTCTCTCTCTCCTTCTCCCTCCAATAACTTTAGAACTTGTCCAAAGTCAATCATTTTTGACAGTCTGCATGCACACAGCTTAGAGCTCACTACAGTGTGTTCATCTCCTTGCCAAGCTGGTGGGTTAGTACTCATCAAAGTGCTGTGTGTAGGGAACTGTGTAGGACAAATGGAAAGTACTGCTGGGGGTTTATAGAAGGGAGCGGTTTTGCTGTGGGAGTGTAAATTTTCTTTTAGGTTATCAGATTATTTAGGTACATATTTTACAGGGAAGGTACTCATATAGATATATATACATTTTCATATATATACACATATACCTCACAATAGGAAAAAATGTGTATATATAATACATACGTATCACAATGGAAATATAATATATAATATAATGGTGGTGGTTTCCTAATACGAGCAGGTGACATAAAGCAAACTGATAAATCTTTTGCACTAGACAATAAGCTAAGTAGATTTTTGCTATCAGGATGAAACATGTTTTTAACAGTGGCATTTGCTGGAACAAAAGGCAGCCTCTTTGGACCCTTTGATATGGATTGACATGAATTATAAGAAATTTGTTTATCATTCTTGACTCATCAAAAACAAGATAGCACATGAGTATACAAAGGAATACCAACTTAAATTTGTGCCAAAATTCTGAAATGTGGTGGCTCTGCCCTGTTGCATTCTGCTTCTGCTTGCACAGGTGTGGTAACATCCAAGAAAGAAATGGGAGTAGACAAATAAAAACCATAACTTTTCAAACTGCAGAATTGGACAGAGCCTACCCACAAGAGCTTTGTCACACCATCTGACCTGGAAATACTTGCCTTTCACTTGCTAAACCAATGGCTTGGAGCTGTGACTTTGTCTACAGGGCACAATATAGTACCATACAAAGATATGCAGGTGCACTCGTACGGCAGCAGTGTGGCTTGATGAGAACAGTGCGTGGGGAATTCGGTGTAACAATGTAAATATAACCCAACCAGCAAAGAGGACATTCTAAAGGCAACTAGGCTATCCTTTATGCTGTATTACAGATTTGCTATTATTTCTAGAATGTGAAGTGATAAAGCAAAAGAGCTGAGAAATTCTAGGATTGATTTCAAATTAATTAGCTGAGATTCTGGTAAAAGTGTAGCCGTGACAATCCAAGATACTGGTGGCTAAAGATGCGAGGAGCTGGGCATACTAAGGAATTTCAGTTCCATCCTGCCAAGATAATATGTAATGCACCTACCAGATTACTGTGGTCCTCATCCAAACGGCACTGAGTAGCTACATGGCTGCAGTTGTGTTATATGATGCAAGTAAAAGCTGGATGGGCTGATCCAATGCTGTAGTAGTTTTGGTCTGGATGATCTCCTTGGTGAAGAATGGTGAGCAGGTGGCTGGACAGATTTCTTCAGATCCACAGCTGATACTAGAGACAAGGAGTAGGTTTGTGTTTCAATCAAGAATAGTGGTTAAATTTGTCATAGAGATTCCCACTCTTGTTTTACAAACATGATATTTACTATGTGAGGAAGGTGGAGCAGAGATTCATTTCCAACATTAGCATGGACACAACCAAGACCAAAAGTGCTAATGCGTTGCTCATAGCATGTTGAGGCGTGAGTCTGACTTCACACAAAATAGCTGAAACCTTAGGTAAGCAAATACTGGTAGACAGGGTAATTTAGGTGACCCTTATGAATTCCGTCCCTCCAAAAAGACAGATTTAAGAACGTGAACTTACTGAAGGGCTTTCCAGTTTCAGAACTAATTTCTTAAGCGACCACTAAAAAGTATAAAGTAATTTTATTAAAACTAAGTGAGAACATACTATGGCTTAATAGTATTGATAATGCTACATTGCAAGAGTTTTGAAAACCTGCCTCTATCAGTGAGAGGATTAAAAAAGAGCACCCATTTCATGAACCCTTCTATCTCTGTGTTCAGACACTGCTGCTGCACCTTCTCCTTTTTTACATTTCTTCTTCTCAGTGTCCATTTTTCCAGCTCTTCCTCAGATCTCCTAGGTACCTGTGGCTCCCTATTTTAGCTAGGTATGGATAAGTTCAGTTTATGTCTATGTAACAACATGTACCAAAAATGTGCTTCTGTTTCCTACAAATTCTTTGAGGTATATCAGTATCAGAGGTACTACAACATTAGGCAATATGATCTTTACCAAAACAGATCAAGAACCTTATTTTCTTCAAGGCTTATTATACATTTCAAGAATTAATATTATTGCCAAAGTTTGTGTGTTAGTTAAAAATGAAATAAATCCAAGCACACTTTGCTCTTGTGTTCTTCTCTATTTGGGTTTTCAGCAGTACTTTGCTTTTCATTGTACTACATATTTAATTCTTCTTAATTTCTCACTTACAAGTGGACTTTAATGTGCCACCATTAATAGCAAACTACGTATACTGTAGGGCTTTGCCAGAAATCAGGAGACCAGTCAGAAGAGATTTATTTACTTTTTTTGCAATGTGCATATGTTTTATAACTGACTGACAGGGTTTTGGAAACTTGAGAATCTCTTTTGAGGCAAATAATGTAATTGAGAAGCCTCTGCTTATTCCCAGTACAAAATTAATTAACAGCAAAGATTTCTCATTTTTATTATTTCAACTCAGTCTTGGAATTCTACATTTACAACAAACAGCTTTTACTTGGGTAGTTTTTGGCTTTATAGAAAGCATGGTCAGAAACAAAGCTGAAATAGGTGCATGGGAAGTATTCGGTTCCAAGTGGTAAAAAAACCACAACCACACACATGCAGCTTTCCAGTTCTGGTTCTCCAGCCCAGATGAGCACAGAGGAATGCGGGTGGAACTCACCCTTCTGCCAAGGGTATTACCTAAGCCCTATTTTGATGGGGATTTAAGTGGTGCATAGGCCTTCTGCTGCAAGGGGATGAAATGGAAGATCACAGAAGCCTCTGTAGACCTTCCTTCAAAGCAAGGCTACGGGGCAACATGTCTATTTCCACAACCAGGAGGCAGAAAATAAACTGTGCTTCTGTCCCAGAAGGAAAGCAGCTGAGTAGTCACAAGATTACTCTGTGACCCTGTGATCATCATATCATGTTGATGGGACTGGTGCAACTGCATCTTGCTCTTTCCTATCTGATTGGCTGTGAGAGGGGCTTCAAGAAAAGGAAATCCCAGGTCTGCTTTTTCTCAGGAGTTGTAGCCTAAAAAGGTGTGTCTGCATTTTAATATAATTCTTAATGAATGCCAGAAACTGTTTTAATGCTACTTTGCAAAAGATTAAAAGAGAATGTCTGAAGGGGATAATATGAGCATGGGAGGATTATATTTTAATAAAATTAATCCCACCTCTAAAGGAGGTCTGTAACAGTGCCCATCTGGACAAATCCAATTTAACTCTGAGAAGCAGCATTAAATTTGTTCTATGCATTTGGTTAAGAGCGAATGGAAAACCAGTAAAATCCTCCTCACGCTAGGTGAAAAGACTTGGAGGATTGAGGATTTGGGATGACAAATTACAAAATGCCTCTCATTTGCTGAAAAAATGATCTTAAATCCTGAAGTTTTAAACAAAAGCTGTCACTGATCATCCTAGATAGGCAAAGACAGCAGGATGGTTGCTGGGTCTGCTGATCTAAGTGTTTCCCAGAGACCAAAGATAAGATAGGAAGAGCAGGGAGCTAGGAGCAGGGTGGGCACTCTTGCTATGCATCTCCTCCAGGAAAGTAGCAAGAGTGTGGTGAAACCCACTGCCTGATCAAAAGCCTGAAGCTCCTTGTTTCTGCCACAAGAGAAAACAGTCTTATCCTAACAGACCAGTACACATGTATATAGGTTTTAGAGCCCTCTCTGAGACTCTGAAGCAGATGCTGAGGAGTAAAATAGTTCTCTCTCGTGCACTCTCTCCCACTCTCTCTTTTCTTACAAAATACAAGGAAATGTTGCTTCTTGCCAAGGAAAGAGGTTAGTCAGCTGAAAACAAAGCTTTCCAGGCTTCACCCTCACATGTTGCTGCTTGTGCAGCCCAAGCACCTGTGCTCCCAGCCGTCGGAGGCTTCCGGAGGGAAATGGCCCTTGGCCACCCCTCGTGGGCTGCGCCCCACAGACCCCTCCCTCCTGCTCTGCAGGCACCCTCCCTGCCTCCCCTGCACAGCAGGCTGGGCCTAACATGGGGTTGGGCAGAGAGCTAGTCCTCCTCATGGCTGCGAGGGGAAAACATCAGCCTGGCCAGAGGTTTTCAGTCTCATATGCTTCATCTGCTAGTGTAGCTCTTCAAGACTGATTAGTTATGTCCAGCTGCCCAAAGGGGTCAATATGCCTAAGGAATGGGGACCCTGGGTCCTGTAGGGTCCAGCTTTCAGCCAAAGACATTAGGACCTGACTCCTGAAGGATCTGGAGGTGAAAACCCCACATGTCAGTAGCCTGATTCAGCTCAGTGGGAGGAGATCTAACTGGTGCCTCTCACTTTGGTAGAGCCAGAGTAGCCATGGAGCGGGAAGTGGTACTCGAAGTAGGTGTTATATGTTGCTTAGTCTTGCGTTAAAGCCCTAGACGGTCATTCTCTTGTCAGTGAAGAAGTGGTAACCAGTAAGTATGTCACCTGTAGAAAATATACACAGGTCATATATGCTAAAGCCTTTAACAGAACATTTGTGTTATTGAAAGAAAACCCTCTCTCAAGGGTGTGCCAATACATCATGTCTCCCTGGCACCTGAGACAGTAGCTATGTGCAGTGAGGGAAATTAATTTCATGAGAAGAAAATTTCTGACACAACTGGGTAACCATAGCTTGATAGCCTCATGGCTCCCCTTACACTGTCCATCAGAACTGAGATCAACTTAGATGTCATGCTCCATTACTTTCATTTAGAGTCACATTTTCCATGTGGATAACAAAGCTGAGAATGATTAAGAGCAGACATAAATAAATCGGTCCGAGGTAATCAGAGACTTTCTGCAACCTGTTCTTTCTATCATTGACTATTTACAGGTTCTCTTTAGAGAGAATGACTATTTTTCCAGGTGTATTAAATGCAAAAAAGGTAAACTTTCTGTAGTACCAACTACCAAATTGTTATTTTTATAATCAGAAATACCTAATTCCATGCCCCTTTGTCTGTTTTTGAATAATCTAACAATTAGCAGAACTCTTCAAGGTAAACACACACCCTTCAGAGAGTAGCTCCAGTGATAGACTTGTTTGCATCAAAATGGATTAGGAGCTGAAGGTCCAGAGTCATGGGCCTCCATCACTGATTTTTGCTTCTGATGTTGTTTTACATGTAGAATGTTTGTTCTTCTAACAGCATTAGACAGCTTTATGTCTCTTCATTCTTGCTGCTTTGTCTTTGGACTGTGGCTAACACAATTCATTTGCCTCAGCTTTTCCTCCTGCTTGTCTGTCCAGGTCTTCAGATGAATGTTAGCATCTGAGTAGGAGAACAACTTCCAAACCATGTGGACTTGGCGATAAGATTGATGACACACTTTGAGACCAATTAGTGGAAAAGACTGGTAATATATGCATTCATGAAAGACTGTTACTTGAACCTAACCTTACATAATAAAGGAGGGCTCTTATCCTAGAAGGCAAAATTGAATTGGTTATTAATAATGCAAGGATGGTTACTGAGGGAAATACTTAGCTCATATGAGTGGTTCTTATTAGCAGAGACTGGAAAACCAGAATTCAAATGGGGTAAGTGCAGCTTAGTGCTACTGCTTACAGCATTGCCATTGCAAACAGAAATCTCCCAGATTCATATTTGTTTTCTTTTATTTGACTGTGGCCACACCAGGTCTGAGATCTCATCAGCTCTTACAAATTAAGCAGAGTCCAGGTAGGACAGAACTACTCTAAGAGTAACAAGGAATGATGCTTCTGCCTTTCTTCAGCAGCAGCTTGCTTTTACATCAGCACTGACCCTATGGATCACTCTGATAGCAATGGCACTGAGCTGCAGGTGGTGCCAAATAAGAAAGAATTTATTATTGTTATTATTGTTATTATTATTATTATTATTATTATTATTATTATTGAAAATCCCAAGACTGCTTTTTCATGATAGTCATTGGCCTTTAATAGGCAGATAAGATTCTGCTAATATAGTTGCTTTTGTAGAAAGGAGGAGATTATGTCCTTGTACCAGCGGGGCACAGAGCAGAAGATGCAGTCCTGCAAGAGAAGGTGCACATTTTTGCATTTGGGGCTATGGGGTGAAAACTAAGCAAGGGCCTCAAGAGATAGACCTCTGAATGAAGGCTAACAGAATAAGTGGATAAATATTTCAGACAGAAATCAAAGTAAGCAGCACAATAGCCAGTCGTACCTGGGGTCCTTGTTTCGCTGCCAGCATTGAAAACACTTTTTCATTTCACAGTCATTAGATGCTAGGACTGTGTTTGAATTCCTTTAGTAAATTCAAAGATATGGACGTATGTTCTAGTCAACAGTATGTTGTCCTTTAAAAGCAAGATCCACAGGTGACTTTCAGGATATTGCTAAACAGTCAGGTTACTTAAACCAGCACAAGTTACTCTATACTGGTTTGATTTAGATAAGTCTCAAATTCAAACCATACCTATCTAAAAGTTTTATCCTGTGCTTAGAAAATTTAATGAGTTTTAACATTGATTTAATCTGAACAGGAGTAAGCCTGTAATGCTACGTGTGCTCATTGTAGCCCTGTTAGACATGAAGAACACTTCAGATCAAAGTGGGCAACGTGTACTAAATTACAAGCCAAAAAATCCAAACCCACAGTGGTCTACCCCCAACTATTTTCTCTTGCCAGAGTACAGGGAACATATTTTTTATCATAATTGTGTGGCAGTGAGTTTTCTGTAAGGTTATTTTGGATACAGGATGTGACACACAACATAGGGGAAAAAAATAACTTTGACTTGGTTGAGAGAGCTAGAGTATCTTAGAACAAAGTATTCATAATACTTACATAGAAAGATATAATAAGTAGGTCAAGTTCCACAAAATTATTTATTATCTCTTTTGTCCTTCCTACCTCTAAAAACAGATGACTGCTTCATAATGTGTTATCATTTGAAAATTATTTGTTTGTAGTTTAATTGTACCAAAGTAAAATGTAAAGTATTAAATTCAGCTTCTAAAGATAACAGGCTACTTCAAATGTATCTGAGGTTCAGAAATACTTTCAATTATACCTGTCTACAGTTTGTTTGGATTATTTCAATGACCAGTAAACATCATTATTGTGTTTGTGACACCTTAAAACAGTCTTAGTTTTCAAATGGCCAATATCTCCTGCTTTCTGAAAACATGCCCCACTCAAGCTTCACTTCAAAAAGTGAATGAAAATTCAGTTTATTGTTCCGATCTTTCTCCCTTACATTCAGATTCTCAGGATTAATATTCTGAAAACCTTTTAACCAGTAAGGAGCTGCCCCATGAGGTTTATCATTGACAAAGCCAGACCATATGCTCCTCTGGAAAATAAATATTTCCAGCTAGCTTGTGGAAGAATAGACAATTTAGACTGTAAAGAAAGGACACTCTAATGTCAACTGTAAAGACAAGTATCCCTTTAAGACTGTTTTATTCAGGTTTTATCAAAAAAGGTTTTTTAGGTCATTTTTAGTTTTATAGACATGTGCTGTCACAAAATTTCATCTCACTTTTGCTAGTGTAATACAGAAATAATAGCACTGAAGTAATTAGGGTTACTCTGCCTTTATATAGAGAAAATTTTGCCCAATCATAGATGAGGTGCTGAGGGACACGGTGTAGTGGTGACTTGGCAGTGCTGGGTTAATGGTTGGACTGGATGACCTTAGAGGTCTTCTTCAACCAAGGTGATTATGTGATTCTATGTTTCTTTCTTTTTGTTCTGTATACAGTCTGACAGTAATGGTAACGAGGCCCTTGTTTTTCCAGGTGACAGGATTAAAAAAATTTAAAAATATAGAAACATTAAAATACTAAGCAACAGTTAAGGATTCAGTTTGTCTTCATCTTTCTGATAATGAAACGCCCAGGATGAAGTGCTGTGAGGGTGGCTGGCACACTAGACTAGAACTTGTCAAAATTTCAGAGGAAAAACACTTCTTTCCCATTACAGTAACACCTCAGTGTATACAACCCAAATTCCAATAGCTCACTTGAATGTTTTTTAGAGTTTTTTTACATGATTAAGTTACCACAAGGTAAGCAAGGGTGGTAACTTTATGACAGTGAAAATGGTGTTCAGTGGACTGGCTGTACCTGAGTTTAAGCCCTGGCTTAAAATACAGTGCAAAAATCATTGGCCAGGAGTCATACAGAATACTAAAATCACCTTCACATCCATCATCTGGAGTAATTCTCTGGGTATCTAATTAAAAATCTATTTCCTAGACTGAGGAATACCAACCAATTTGATTCTCAGAGGTGAAAATATTAAAAGTTAAATAGTAGATAAATAATCAAGTTGCAATTCCTTACACAATATTCCCCCTGTCACAGAAAAAGCATGCCATTTATATTTGTCAAAAGGCTGGAAACTGGAAAAACAGAAACTGAGATACCTCCTCTCAGACACTGTTCTTGTTATACAATCAATCTGCAGCAGAGGAAGACACACTGGAGGAGACTCAGTCTGCTATTGAGCTGTAAAATGATTAAGTCAAAGTATTCCTCATCTACTTAGTGCATGACTTACCCACTGGCTCTATGATTTTTATTTAGGTTATTTCTTTGTGTTGATTTGTATATCTTCCAAAAGCAAGTGACATCTGAATTTTCACACTGTTACCTTGAATTATCTCAATTAAAACTATTTGGCTTTAATATTTTTCTATCTTTTAATGCCCTGGGTTTTTTCCCTTTCCTACAATTTATCCTGTTCATGTAGGTCTCAGATGTTTTTAACTGTCTTAAATCTCAAGGTCAGTATTTAGAGTCATTTTAGAACACTCCCAAACCCATGATCAAGGGGAGATGAGAGAACATCTTTTCAAGTACAGTAGATGCTTTCTTTGTCTCAGTCATATAGAGGAAGAAACAGAGTACATGGAGCTGCTAATCTAAAGAGGTGGGAGATGAGGAGGTACACGTAGAAGGGGGACTTCTGACACTATGTCTACATTAGTAAGTAGTGTGGACATGTAGAGTGGAAGAGTTAGAGCTTCCACATTGTACACATTTCTGGGTGTTGTGGCTTAAACCCAGCCAGCAAATAAGCCCCACACAGCTGCTTGCTCACTCCCTGCCAGTGGGATCAGGGAGAGAATCAGAAAAGTGAGAAAACTCATGGGTCAAGATAAAGACAGTTTAATAGGCAAAGCAAAACCTGTGCACAAGCAAGGCAAACCAAGGAATTCATACACTATTTCCCATGGGCAGGCAGGTGTTCAGCCATCTCTACGACAGCAGGGCTCCATTACGTGGGAAGACAAATGCCATCATTCCGAACATCCCCCCTTCCTCCTTCTTCCCCAGCTTTATATGCTGAGCATGACATCGTATGGTGTGGGATATCCCTTCTCCAGTTGGGGTCAGCTGTCCCAGCTGTGTTCCCCTCACAGCTCCTTGTGCATCCCCATCCTACTCGCTGATGGGGGGGTGGTGTGAGGAGCAGTAAAGACATTGGCTCTGTGTAAGCACTGCTCAGCAGTAGCTGAAAAATCCCAGTGTTATCAAATCCAAAACACAGTCCCATACCAGCTACTATGAAGAAAATTAGCTCTATCCCAGTCAAAACCAGCACCAAAGGTTTATAGCTCATGATGTAAGCAGGGCAACATAGCTCTGATGTTTCTTTACCCATTTCTGCAGTCTTCTTCATTCCACTCATTGTTTACGAGGTACAACTGCTAGCTGGGCCTGCCTAGGCGTGCAGTGCAAAAGATGCTGAGGGCAGCTGCTTCATTATCAGATGGGGTGTTTCCACTAGCCTTTCTACAGAGTCCCATGCTTAGAATAAGCTCATCAGTGTGAAATTTAGGAATACAAAGACCCTTTGTTTTGTTGCTCTGAGCAGAAGTTTTGGGAGGACCAAAAACTGATGAACTGGGTGGGTTTGCAGTCCAGTTTCTACGCCCAGAGTAAGACCTAATGAGATAGACCTGAGGACATTTTCTATTAATAATACAGATATTTGGATCACCTCCAAAAAAGATCACTTTGACAATGAGAGTCCATACATTTTAAACTGTAACGAAACTTAAAAATAGATCCAAACTTTCCTGTTATTTTTTACTAGCCCCAGTAAACATTTACAAGTCTGTGCTTTAGGAAATAATGTTAGCACTTTCATCACATAATTTCTTAGTCGCTACCTGTTTGGAGAGGTTCTGACACCTGCTTTTGGTTTGCCTCAGCAACCTTACTGGTTTGCAGAACAATAAGAAAACAGCATCGTAATCAAAATAATACAAACAATAAGCTATGCTTTTGCAGCATCTGATGTGTATTATGCTTTTGTGAGCAATACCAAATTCATTCATCTTGAATGGAAGAAAGGAAGCAAAAGGATGATCAATCAAGGCTCAATTCAAAAAGTCATGTGTTAAGCAGATTTTTTCAGCCTAAAAGCAGTCATGAAGTTGAGCATGGAGCTGCAAAAAAAAAAAAAAATTAAAAAAAAAAAATAAAAAATATTGTTATAAACATCATAAATTTCCAGAAACTATTTGACATCATCATTATGAATCATTCTGGAACATATTTCGATCCTGTGTATGCCAAAAAAAATATTACAAATGAGTCTTCATATAAGGTTCAGCCTAAGGTAGGATCAAGGTGAGCACGTTGTAAGGTTTAACATAGACTCTATCAAATAGGAAAGTGTTCTTTCACATTTTCTGTTGGTATTGTCATTCATTCATTATGAAAACAAGATATGGTTTGCTGTAACACATATGTTGCCTAGTTCAACAACAGCATATTAGGAGACTTGGGTTTTGCTGGCAACACAGTTTTTCTAGGGGATAGCTCAATTAGCACGCAAGCAAAGATTGAATGACTACTCAGCATCAAAAAGATTGAGTTAAAAAATAATTATGAAATACACCTAGCAAGACTTTCAGTAGTTCCAAATCGAGTATTATCTTAAAAGGCAAAGGAACAAAAGAAGTAATTCAGTTTGCATAACTGGTCTGGGCAGCAACCCAAGAATATGAGCATGGTTGTACTGGGTCTGTGTAGCCCAGTATCCTGTATCAGATGGTTGTCAAGCGGGGGTGGAGGTACTTGACTCAAAGCTATACATTTTTCTGCAGCATATTTTCTGACTTTCTTGTGGAGGTTCATGTCCTACTCTTGACATCAGAACGTAACAGACAGAATCCCTTCTACTGGCGGCAGTTCTTCAGGTACACACCAAGGGCACTGATTAAAAGCAGATGTCTGGGGAAGAGTACAAAAATGGAACAAGCATCTGATGATACTTTTCCAAATAGTCTCCCAGCAGCCAGCAATTTGAGGAAGTGTCTGGGAGACAACATGAGTGGGGAGGCTACCGCATTCCCTTTGTGAAAGCTGCATGGCTTTCTCAAGTGCCTGTACACAAATGCACACAGCCTGGAGCGAACAAGAAGAGTTAGCTGTCCATGCAGTTATAGACCTGTGACCTCATTGGCATTACAGAGGCATGGTGGGATAGCTCACAGGATGGGAGTGCTGCAGTAAATGGATACAGGCTTTTCAGGAAAGACAGGCTGCCAAGGCAAGGAGAAGGGGTTGCACTCTATGCAAATGAGTGGCTAGAGTGCGTGGAGCTTTGGCCTGGAATAGGTGAAGAGCTGTCTGAGACCTTATGGTTAAGAACCAGAGGACATACCAACACAGGTGATATTGCAACAAACGTGCTACAGGCTGCCTGATAGAGAAGAGGAAATAGATGAAGCTTTCTTTAGACATCCAGAAGCCTCATAATTGCATATCTATGTATTCAACCACCCTAATAATCTGCTGGAAGGACAGTAGGGCTGTGGCAAGCAACCTAGGATGTTGCTGGATCATGTCAATGACAATTTCTTGACACTGGTTATAATGGAGCTGCTTAGAGAAGGTGATCTCCTGGACCTTATGCTCACTAGTAAGTCACTGATGTAAAGATGAGCCATTTTAGCTGCCATGACCATTAGATTATGGAGCTAAAAATCCTGAGAGGTGATAGACAAATAATGGGATCACAACCCTGGACTTAGAAGAGCAAGTTTTGGGTTATTCAGGGATCTGCTCAGTGGAATCCCGCAGGAGATTACACTAGAGGGCAAAGGGGCCCCAAGATAGCTGGTTAATCTTTTAGTAGAGCTTCCTCAAAACACAAGAAAGATCCATTCCAATGAGCAGAAAGTTGACCAAGTATAGCAGAAGGCAGCTTGGGTGACTGGAGAACTCCTGACTGAGCTCAAATGCAAAAAGAAAGTACAAAGGAGGAAGGCTACCATGGAAGATTATGAAGGCATTTCTTGAGTACAGGGGAAGGAATTAGGAAAACCAAAGCTCAGCTGGAGTTGAAACTAGCAAGGGATGTGAAGGGCAAGAGGAAGGACTTCCACAACTACACTGGCAGCAAAAGCAAGGCTGAAGAAAATGTGGGCTTGGTGCTTAATGAGGGAGGTCTTTGACATGGTTCTGTGTAGTATCCTTATAGGCAAATGAGTAAGATGGACTGGATAAGAGCATGATAAGGTGGGTAAAAATTCAGCTGGACCATGGGGCTTGAAGCTCAGTGATCGGCAGTACGAAGTCTCAACAGACAGCCAGTTACTAGTGATTACCCCTCAGGGGTCAATACCAGAGCAAGACCATTCAACATCTTTATTGACAAGCTGGATGACGAGCTGGAGTGCATTTTACAGATAACAGCAAACTAGGGATAGTGAATAAGATGCCTGCCTCCTATATATCTTTATAGCTGGATAAGCTAGAAAAATGGGCTGAGAGGAACCTCATGAAGTTCAAGAAAGACAAAAGCAAAGTCCTGCACCAAGAATGGAATAACCCCATGTAGCAATACAGGTTGGAGGCCAACTGATTAACAGCTGGAGACTAGCTCACCTACAAGATAGCTCAGGCAGGGACTCTTCTTGCAGGTGAACAGTGGAAGGACAAGAGGCAACAAACACAGCATGAAACCTGGGGAATTTTCACTCAGTACAGGGAAAAGAATTTTTACTATGAAGGTTGTCAGACGCTGGAGCAGGGAACCAGAGCAGCTGTGGAATCTCCACCTTGGAAGCATGCAAGACCCATCTGGACACAGTCCTGGTCAACCTTCTCTACTGGGCCTGCTTTGAGCAGATGAGCAGGGGGTTGGATAGAAAGCAGTCCCTTCCAATCTATGTGATTCTGTATTTGCATCTTAGGGACACCTTGAGCCGGAGACAGTTTTAATGTAAACGGTAATTCTCACTGTTTCACAGATCTGCAGCTTAACTACGTGCTTCATCACTTCTTCCTTCGTTTGAGTCTGCCACCTTCTTTTGTTGTCTTCTAATTCTTGTATCAGAAGAGACAGTGAATAATAATTTCCTACATTCTCCATGCCATGTAGGGTTTTATCACACTCTGACGTTTCCTCCACAAACATCTTTTCCAGGATGAAGAATGCTAACCTACCTATTTGCTACTTGTGTAGAAGCCATTTCCATGTTCTTTTAGCCCTTTTCTAAACCTTTTCCAGTTTTACACTCCCCTTTTGGAGGAAGGTGTATTGGTGCAAGGGGTTGGCAGGTCTTCATACAGTATTCTAGAAATAAGTTCAACATGGAGGCATATGATATTCTGTTGTATTCTCTAGTATTTCCCTAACAATTCATAATATTAGATTTACCTTTTTGTGAAAACTAGAAAGCCAAAAGAGGTAAAGAGAAATGTCTAAGCCTCTTCAAAATAAAATGCCTGAATATAGGACTAGGTATTACATACTCACATTCATCAGAAAGTTTAGCAGAGCCATCTTTCCAAAGTTATCCAGAAAGGAAAATAGAAATATTTGGGGCACATATTAAGAATGAGGCCAAAGCATGTGCCATAGCATACTTGTCACTGAGCATCTGGAGGAACACACATAAGAGTCTAAATGAAAAAAAATCCTGCAAATTACTCAGTGAGGGAAAATTTATGGGACTAAATGATGCCAAGTACGCATGAAAATCAACTCGGAATACTTGATGGCCATTTTGTGAACATTTAGTGATTTCTAATTTTGCAGGAAGGATTCAAAATCTGACTGATGACACAGCATGTATGACTGTGATAGGAAGGCAACATAAATAGCAGCCAGTGAAACTACCCTTGTTCACATCTTCTCATGATCAGATCCTATACCAATCTTACGGTTTCATAATCTAAGACTCTGTTCTTGCAAATGGCCGTTTGCAAATGGTAGTCTGCTGTACCTGCACATGTTAAGTTCCAACTACATCAAGGATATATTGCGGCTGCCCCCTCCCTGGCAGTGTTCCAGGCCAGGTTGGATGGGGTTTGAGCAACCTGGTCTGGTGGGAGGTGTCCCTGCCCATGGCAGGGGGGTTGGAATGAGATGAGCTTTGAGGTCCCTTCCAACACAAACCATTATATGATTCTGTGAAATGTAATAAATAGAACAGAGAGGATGTGGTTCAAGGTTTATAGCAATAATGTCACCTGGTCATTTTGTTCAGGCATTTAGAGAACTTGATAACTCTGTTAACAGCTGTGGTTTTAAAAAAGAAATATTGACTCAATTTCTGTGGTTTTCATGGAAGAGGCAAATCTTAAAAAAAGGATTTGAATGAGCAGAATCAGCCACTGTGGTTTCTCCAGCTATAACAAATTGTTCATGTTTGTCAATTAATGTGTTAGACGTCCTTCCTTGATTAGCTATTGGCTAACAATCAGCACTTATATTTGAAGAAGAGTTGTAAACATTATTGTCTGCTTGTTTTTATAAAAATGAACAAGAGACCTAACAGGACAAAACTATTATCTGCCTCCTTCATAACTGCATTCATAATTAATATGCAGGCTACCTGCTGTCCTCAAAAAAACATGGATTTGATTACTTATTTTAATATAGATACAAATGTTTTGCATTGGTTTTACCTTCACAGTGGCTAGGCAGTGCCCGGTTTCCCAACAGGATGGCAGGCACATTCCACATAATGTTCCCTCCCACTGTGCTATTCCATTCCTTTAGTAGGAGGTAACAGTAGAATTAGCAAAAAGGCACAAAAAACCTCCATATTAGAAAACCAACCTCTTCACATTCCAGCAAAGCCAGAGGGAGTATCACATACAGGTATCTGCAGTTTTACACCCACACTCCAAAGCAGAACAAGTGTTTGACGTACTAGTCTTCAGAAAGTACTTCAAAATCCTGTGATCCATAGGCGAGTCAGTGGAACCAAGAATGTCAGAAGAGTCTGTTCTAATGATTTTTAGAAGTCACTACATTTATTAATCCAAAATGAACATGACTTGTAGAACGTACATCTTGTTCAAAAAAAGGTAACTTTTTTAAGGATTACAAACTTTATTGACAATGATAGTGTGATGACATCATATATTGAGATGTCTGCAGGGAATTTAATTTAGTCTTGCATAGCACTATCATTGAAGTAATCTGTGCTCAAAACAAAAAATCCAAGAAGCTTACATTAAGTAGATTAAAAAAATGGCAAGAGTACATAGTTGTAAATGGTGAGCTGTCACCCTAGTGTGGAGGTTACTTGTGTATTCATCAAGGAGCTACACTGAGCCCCGTGATAGTCAGTAGTTTTGATAAAGATCTGAAGAAAATATGACGTCTTTCTCACAAGTGTCACAGAAGACGTAAGCTGCTGCAGCATGCCAGCTCCTTGGCCAGACCCATTATCTGCTTCCTCTGTTCATGCTCTATGGTATCATTGGTGGAAAGTTCTGTGAACAGTCTGACTTTCTGTACCACAAATGTATTTTTTTTTGCTGTCTTCAAATGGAATAACTCTACTTCTCCAGTTCAACAAACTTCTACTCCCATATTCTAGATATCTTCTTTTTATCTGTAGCTTGCTTCTTAAGCCTTTCTTCAGTTCTGTTTTCACTTGTTACTCTGTGACCGAAGTCACTGGTTTAATCCAAGAGAAAACCGACAAACTATGAGGTCCTCTTTCCATCATTTTGGGTAGTCTGTTCTTCTACTTCAACTACATCTTCTTCATACTAAGATTTCTAATTTGCTGACCTTCTTCAACTTCTTACAGGTCAGGATGCATTCTTTTCCATTCATATTAACCCCCCCTGCTTTTCTCATCACTTCTCCATCTTCTTGATCTTTCCTTTCACAATAAAGATTGTTTTATTTTCTCCCATTTTAAAAAAATCCAGTCTTCCCTCCCTCTTTTCACTCTCTAAGTTCACACTGCAATTGTTGTCAGGAGCCTCATGCCCTGATTCCATTCTCCTTTCAGTTCATCTGAGCTTTCAGAACCTTTCTGTTCACCTTTTCATTCAATTGAAGCTACACTCAGTATTACTATAATGACCTACATCTGCTTAAGGCTCAAAATCCATACCCTCTCCTCACCATCCTCACTTGTCTCTTGCCCCTAACACAACAGCAATACTCTTTTGAATCCTTTTCCTTCATTAGCTTCAGTGACTTCAGCAACTTTGTCCTTTCTGGGTTCTCTTACCAATCACTGTTAGTCTGTACTTTCAAGGTTCCTCTGCCTTCACAGATGATTGCATGGAGTTCTGACTTTGGCTTCTTTCTCTTCTCTTTGTCTGCCTGTGTCTCAGTAGTCTCATCCAAAAGCACAAGTCTAACTGCCACCTCCATGAGGAGATAAAAATTTATGCCTCTACTTCATCCATAACATCTTGGCTTGTCTCTCAACTTCAGCATCTTCTGATAGCTATCAGCTCAAATGCAGGATGACTAAAGCATGTCACACACTCCTCTCTTCACTAGTCAGTCCCTGCAACTTCCCTCATTTAGAACTGCTGTGACTAATGTGATCAGCAGGCTTGTCAGACAGGCAGGTGATGCAGACAGCTTTTTAAGTCCGAAAGTCAGATTAAGTTTCCATCTTGCATATTATTTCTGGAGTCTGTAGATCCCTACAAAGTTATATCTCTTTTCCAAATTCTCATAAACTTTACCTTCAAACACTACAACCTTTTTCTGCTGCTCAGAATCAGAAACAATATTCATGCTACTGCTGTAAAGACCATTTTTCTGGCCTTCCTTTCTTTTTGACTCTCTCCACTGGCTCCTTCTTTGTTATCACATCAAGAATAAGTTCATTTTTTGAAAGAATGCCTTGCAGGCATATTCCCACTTTTCAAGCCATTTCATTCATTCGTAGTATGTCAGTTCCTGTCTGCAACCAACCAAATATTCCAACCTTTTCTTACATATCTGCTAAATAAAATTACCTACATGAGTTTTATTGATTTATTTTTTTTTAATTGCTTTTTAGGTTTGAAAGGATATCCCTGCAAATGACCAGCACAGCTGCCCTAGTATATGTGCTAGGTATAGAGAGATCACAAAGCAATTACTGTCACAAGCAAAACAGACTCAACCCAGTAAAATTAATTTAATTTATTGCCAATCAGAAGTCCAAGTAGAATAATGAGAAACAAAAACAAATCTTAAAACACCTTTCCCCTGCCCCTCCCTTCTTCCCGGGCTCAACTTCACTCCTGAATTCTCTACCTCCTCCCTCTGAGCGATGTAGGGGAATGGGGAAATGGGTGTTGCAGTCAGTTCATCACATGTTATTTCTGCTGCTCCTTCCTCCTCAGGGGACTCCTCACACTCTTCTGCTCCAGCGTGGGGTCCTACCCACAGGAGACAATCCTCCATGAACTTCTCCAATGTGGGTCCTTTCCATGGGCTGCAGTTCTTCACAAACTGATCCATTATGGGTCCTTTGCATGGGGTGCAGTCCTTTAGAAATAGACTTCTCTGCCGTTGGCTCATCTCCATGGGGTCACAAGTCCTGCCAGCAAACCTGCTGCAGTGTGGGCTCCTCTCTCCATGGGTCCACAGGTCCTGGTAGGAGCCTGCTCCAATGTGGGCTCTCCATGGGATCACAGTCTCCTTCGGGCATCCACCTGCTCCAGCATGAGGTCCTCCATGGGCTGCAGGCAGATATCTGCTCCACCGCTAACCTCCATGGTTCTGCAGAAAGACAGCCTTCCTCACCACGGTCTTCACCATGGGCTGCAGGGGAAGCTCCGGTTCCTGGAGCACCTCCTCCACCTCCTTCCTCACTGACCTTGATGTCTGCAGAGTTGTTTCTCTTGCATATTCTCACTTCTCTCCTCCAGCTGCTGTTGCACAGTGGCTTTTCCCCCTTCTTCAATATGTTATCACAGAGGCTCTACCACTGTCACTGATGGGCTCAGCCTTGGCCAGAGGTTGGTCCACCTTGGAGCCAGCTGGCATTGGCTCTATTGGACATGGGGGAAGCTTCTGGCAGCTTTTCGTAGAAACCACTCCTGCAGCCTCCACTCCACTACCAAAACCTTGCCACACAAACCAAATACACTTCTATTCTGATCAATGTTTATGTCAAAGAAATATTAATAACACAGAAATTGGTCTTGATGTTTTCATACATAATGTACAGATTTTAACAACACGTAGGAAAAATTCAAATTTCTGGTAAAAGATGGACTAAGTATACTTCAAGTTGCTCCTTTGTAATTATTAAGTACTTTTAATTTTACTGATACTTCAAGGAAGTTCTCTTAATGGATTTGCTTTCAATGTGAATTATTTTGAGTATAGTTAAAAATAATTATGACCAATTATTGCCTGTCTTTCTTGATATGTAATCTCATACATACACTTCACAAATAGCTCAGTGTCACCAAAATGGATTTTGCAACTTCTTTGGCATATTAACTCTAATATTAAATGATGCAGAGTAAAATGATGTTAAATCTGTCTTTACTGACCAATGCTTCCATGTCTGTCTATCAAACACATCAAAATCTGTTCACTCACAGACTATTCTCTGTTTCATGACTCATAATTATCACCCAGTCTGTGATAGGCTCCTTCTTTGTCAGTAACCAACAGTCCTCTTGAGGTGTATGGAGAGGTACATAGAGGATATGAAAGAAGTATAAAATACAAACTTCTACTCAGAAGCTGAATAAAGCAAACAATTTGGTAGGTGTTTTGCCATTCAGAAATCTTGCCTTTCTATGTGTCAACATCTTCCGACACTGGTTCTGTGCTCCAGAAAGTTCCCTGCCTTCAGTGTTGAGTTATTGATTTAGCTTGTCAAGGGCTAACAAGACTTAATGTTTCTCCTATTGTCTTAACACGGATCAGCTTCTTTCAAAATCCCACCTTTAGTAATGAAACCCTAATGCTTCAACAAGGCTTATGATCAGTCCCACCTAATTCTACAATATGAGCTTTTATATCTGAACTAGTCATATTGGGCTCACTCTAGTCAAAAAAGAAAGAGAATTTTTAGGGAATAATTCATCTGAACTATTTTAGATATCTACCTTATGTTTAAGTAAATCATGTCTAGGAGTGTCATTTTTCTCTCGTTGATTATAAAAGAAGTCTAGACAAAAAGCTCAAAGACAGATACTGTGGACATCTACTTCTGGTCAAACAAATCCTACCTCTGGTTCCATTTGTACTGTTGCAGAGACATGAGTGATAAAACTCAAATGTCTCACTCTAACATATTAGGTCTAAGCACAATTTATTGGTATGGTGAACCCTTTCTATATCTCTATTCTACAATGTTTTATATATATAAATATACAGAATAATAATGCATCCTTTGGTAGGGTGCCTAAGCCAAAGTTTAGGCAACCCTGTGTTACCATTTTTTGAGATGAGTGGATCAGCTGTGTTTGACAGTTTTCAGACGTACAGAATGGTTAAGAAAAATAGATACTTCAGTGAACATTCACAGAAATTTGAAATGGTCTGTTCTATATATTGTGTACATGCACAGTCAATATTCTTCAAACACAGTTCTTGAAGGCAAAACTGGAATCATCTCCATCATTTGATACCAGTACAAAATCTCTTTTTAAATAATTCAAAATTAACTGGAGAGGATTGAGGACTAAAACAAACAGGATAAGGATTTTGGTTATTTGTCTTACAAAACACATCTGTGAAAGCAGCAAGGTTTCTGGTTATGATTACTTTTATGCTATTTTTATTTTTTAAAGTTACAAACATGAACACAGCTGGAATAATATGCTCGTGTGACATTCACAAAAGGATTAGAAGAGAAAGCGTTAAGAAGCAATAGATTGCTGTCTTTCTGATCTCTGTAAGGGTGGGATTCAGCTCACTAATATTAATCATATAAAAGCTAGACTCGACCTGTCTAAGTGAGTTGTCAAGGCTCCCTCTATAGTCAACAGAGAGAGACTGGCACTTCCCAACAATGATTAATCGAAATGTAGAATAAATGTGTGAAGGGCATCAGCTGAATCCTTTCTTAAGTTCCTCACTCTATCTTGTGATTGTAAGGGAGATCTATATGACTAGCTGAGAGTAAATAACTAACTTTTAGATGCCTAGGGTGAAAAGAAAGTAAGCCAGATCAAATTTTATCTTACTCATGTAGTAATTGTTACTTGTAATGGCTACCAGCCCTTGGCCGAGGACAAATATGATGAAAACATTTTGGTAGTATTTCAGAGATCAAATTACAAGAGCCATCTGGATGTTAGGGAAATCTGCGCAGAATTATCAATTCACCATGCTTGTTGCAGAAAATGTAAACAAAATTTAACTGAGCAACCTATAAAGTATCTTCACTTCATTTGTATGAGGCAGAAAATAGAGAGTATAATTATCGTTCATGAACCTTAAATCTTATTTTCAGAAGAACTGTGGGAATTTTTGAAACATTCCCTGCTATCTTTAGCTAAAGATCTTTTATCTAAAATATTAGGGAATGATAAGAGAAACACTTGTGATCCATTTTGTGCATTTTTATTAAGTAACTTCCCCTTGGCTTGTTAGTTAGAGCTTTCTCAAAGGAGTCTTACTCTATGAGCGTGCCAATTTAGTTGGAACATGGTATTAAAGGATATTAAATGTCTGATAAGGAAGGTTCCTCAAAACACCCATACCTTTGATCAAGTGCACTGTTGGAATAGTGATCTAATAGTCAGAACAGAGGGATGGAAGAACTATTTGCAGCTCTGACATTGGCTCTCTATGACTTTGCATAAGTCACAATTCTGCAAAGTCAGAGAAAATGACTAAGCCGAGGGGGAGGAGGCTCCTATCCACTTTCAAAAGCACAGGCTCCGCTCCCTCTGGAAAGTGAAAAGACTGAGAATAAAATACAACCCCCACAATGAATCTAGCTCTCAGGAAAACTGTATTGCCCCTAATTAAAGATTGAAATAGTACAAACACATTTTATCTGCCAGCACTGCTGAAATGGCACACCCATGACCCATTAGCTTTTTTTACAACTGTATTTTGGTTCATCTTCTATAATTGTTTGTGATGTCAGTGTTTTAGCTTTTATAACTGGTACTAGGAATCAACATGTTCCAGTGGATGGATTGGAATTCTCCAAAGGATATTCAGAAAATTTTATTATGCGTATGATAATTACATACTTGGTTACTGAAAAATAATTTGTTTCAACAATGAGCTTTACTGCTCATTACAGGGCTGATTTTCTAGGAAGGTTTCTTACACCTGTACAAAATCCTGTTGATGTTAATAGAGCTTCATGTGTTACCAAGAATTGACCCACTAAATGAGCTTGCAAAATTAGAGCTTTAAAGCAGTCATTTTTAAAACTCTGTGACCTTGAGCAGGCTGCTGAACAAGTAGATCATAAGAAGCAAACTCTGTTTAATCAATGAAGTCTACTTACTGCCAAGTTCTCACCTCACTTCTCTCCTTTTCCCCCTGCAGTGAATAGAATACTGACCACCACCAAGAACATCCTTCTAATTAATTTCTGGACTCAGTCCCTACTGGACCAGAAATTCCACCAAAACTTTAAAGTAACTCACAGGTAGGGACAAACACACAGATATACAAATGAGTCGCTAGGTTAACTTGCCAAAGAAAAGTGACTGTGCTAATGAAGCACTTATTCTTCTAAGACTAGAGTATAAGAAATGTGGATAGCAGGTAAGTGGGGCAAAGGAAGTAAAATAGGACAGGTTGGGGGGGAGGTTGTTTAATGGTAGCAAAGGGAGTGAAGAGACTGTGGAGGAAGAAGACAGACAGATTCTGTTTCTATTTCAAAAGGTGAGAAAGACAGAGGAGACTGGAAAAGAGGAGGAGGCAGGAACAAAAGGAAGTCAGAGAATATATCCCAAAGGTTAAACCTGTAGTAGATTCTTCAGTATGTCAGAGCAAATTTGAACACATGGACACAAATTATCAGTCCTGGCTTAGTTCTTCTTTCTTTCTTCTTTCTTCTTTCTTTCTTCTTTCTTCTCCTACTTCTTCTCCTGCTTCTGCTTCTCCTGCTTCTGCTTCTTTCTTCTTCTTTCTTTTTTTCATTTTTTTCTTTTTTTTTTTTTGCATGATGACATCATGCCCATGACGTAAAGGACCCATGCTTCTTCAGTGCTTCTAGAGTTAAGACTGCACTTAGAATCATGGCCTCTCGATTGTGTCAGAATACATAGGCTACAGAGGTCAGTCAGTACACTCCAACTTCTTATGTTTTGTCAACATTTGGAATTTTGAAGAGGTCTGCTTACTAAAATGGATTATCTATTATTTCAAAATAATCCTGTTTCATTGTAAATTCAGATCATTCCATGTCAGGCTTTTTTCAAGTACCTTTAAGTTTTGAGTGATGTAGAAGTAAACATGGGTTAGAAGTTGTGGCACTTAACAAATACCAGGAAAGAAGCATGATATGGTTCAGGAACAGACAGATAACTGCTTTGTCAAAATTGTGGGTGGAATAGAGAATGTAGCTATCTTTGTCACATATTATTCAGGAGAGAATGTAAATGTAAATGTCCCAAATAAATCATGTGGCTGGTCTGGAGACTGCATGTGTTATGATGCTACTCTGGGAAAATTGCTAGCAAAGGGCAAAAGGCTAATCACTAGCACTAGTGTTTGTGCTCATCTGATGAAAGACATAAACAGTACACTTGTATGCATATTGCCTTTTCAAACACACCTTCTGCTGGGCAACTCAAATCTCTGAAGAACCTTTTTCCCTTGTTGGTTCTTGATCCATCTTATGCACAATTATTCTGGATCCAGGGGACACTCTCACAGAGTCTCTTAGCTGTATATTTAGAGATGGAGGCATTTCACTACTTCTGCAATAGAAGTCCATTGTGGGGAGGTGTGAAACAGTAAAAAGGTGCTGCTGATCTTCAGGGATATTCTCTAGACATGAGATAGCATCATGGGAATAGGCTGAGAACTGAAGGAAGGTCATTAAAATGGCTGCTAATGCCTGCTAAGACCAAGCATCCATCTGAAGATAGATAATTTTCTTCATAACTGAAAGGTACTTAGTATTAGAAGAATACTGGAATAAAATGGTGCTGCGCTTGCAGACCTGAGGAAGAGTGTGAGGGAGCATGTCAGTGGGGACCATGCTATAGGACAACAGTAAGTTTCTATGCGGTATGTTAAAAGATCCCGAGAACAAATAAGAGAGGAGTCAAGTCCAGGTAATGACCCAAATAAAATAATTCATACAACAGGAGTGGAGTCCAGTTACAAGCCAAAGGGTTTGCAGACAGGCTAGTACAAGAGTAAATAGGTGGCTTATGGTAACATCAAAGCCAAACAGCACTTGAATAGTGTGAATTTGAGTCTTGTCATTTTTAGGAATCTTTATGTGTTGTTTGCATTCTGCAGGAGTTCCTTCAGGAACATTTGCCCTGAAAACAATAATTCAGGTTTAAGAGACAATATTTCAAAATGCTTTATAATCAATGTGCATAATCAGATTATTCTGAAAATTTATGTGCCTAGGGAAGGAAAGAATTAAAGGTGCAAGTTTAAGACAATTTGCTTCAGTTGCCTTTCTGCTCAAAGGAACTTATTTTCATAATCAAGATGCTTGATTTACATACACAAGTGCATTGTCTTGAAAATTGCAATAGTAGGGACTGAAGCAGGATTAGTGGTAAAAATTTCAGATCGTTTGACTAAGGCACTTCCGATATGCAATGCCCATAGTACAACACTTTTCAACTTTACATTTATTCTGAAGTCTATGTACATAACTGAATACTGGTGTATCCAGACAATGAATCATTTTCTTCTCGAAACATTTAGTCCAGGCATTCCTCAGATGTAGCTCTCCTCAGGAAATAGCTGGTTTTATTATTGAGAGTGCTTTAAATTCCATGTTGATAGTGAAGTTTGGAAAACTGATAGAAGGAGGGTAGGTGAACAGTTTGTCTCAGTCCTCAAGAACTAATATGAAAACCTCTATTCATTTCTATTGACTCCTTTCAATGCATCTCCTATCGGTATGTATGAGCTATTTCATATTTACTTCGAAGGGGCTGAAGTCCCTTTCTTAAATCCTATCCATTTAAAATCAAGTGAAGAATCTAAGTCTCCTCTATACAGTTCTCTTACTGCAAGGCTCAAGAGATGTTTGCCTCATGGCCCGTGAGTTACCATGATCTTTCCTATAGTTCCTCTTAGGCTTTGCTACACAAACCTTTCTCATGGTGGCAAAACCAGCTTTAAGTGTTTCTATCGTCCCCTGCCCTGGGCCATTTGTTCCTGCTTTTGCATAGGAGTTCGCTGCACAGTTTGGTTGTGCTAATATGACTCTCTGTGAGGCTGTGTTATAACCAGGACCAGCAACAGGGTCTGAGGTTAGAAAAGAATCTCCAAGAATTTTTTTACCCTAATTCAAGTTTCTAGCAACAAGCAGAGCTGAACTATGATGGAAGATATGAGCAGCAGAACCTGAATTTATGTTCTGAAGTGATATTGTGCTGGCACATACATATTCTGAACCTTGAGAGTTATACATTTCACCTTTGCTCAATTAGATGCATGGCTGTATGTTTCTTTTCTTCTTCACTCCTCAGCTCCTTAGTTACTACAGTTTTGTTTAAAAATTGCAATAAAATAGGTACATATTTTAACTGCATGAAAGCTGACTGACATCATGTAAATAACAGCAGTAGAGCAGATGTACAAGTAAAACTGATGTTGTAATACCCAGTTTTCATTGGGCCAACTTTCCAAGAGTTGCTCAGATGGAAAAGTTATCACATACAAAAAATTTACTCAGTCAGTTTACTCAGCTGTCTGATTCAAATGCTGGTGTCTCAGATGGCCTCAGTTACCAACCTAAACCATCCACTATGTCAGAAAGCTTCCATGCGACATCCCACATTTAAGTCCCAGCTGTGCACCCTCATTAACAAAACTCTCCTGAAAAGAAGGGAAATTGATTGCCACAAAACTTAGCTACTAAAGTTTAGCCTAAACAGTGGTTCTTTACATTATTCCTGAATATGAGCTGTACCTATACTTAAAATCACTGGAAAGCAATAATACTAATAAAGCCCTTAAATTTGGAGGGACCAAAAAGTACAGGATTGAAGTTAATGCTAAGGAAACACTGACAGCAAAGGAGTGAGTGTTTTCTTGCTATCAGTATTTCTACATGTAGACATATGTCCTGATTCCCCAGGCACAGACCCATGGGCCAGCCATGCAGGCAGCCATGAGTAGCCTCGAGGCAGCTGGGAGATCCAATCAAGGCAGCTGACTCACAGGTGTCATAGCACTTCATCATGCTCATTGTAAAAGGAGGGAGCTCACTAAGGGTGAGAGTTCCTTTTCCTGAGGCTTCACTCTCTTGGCCTTCTCCTGTTGCTGATCCTAAGGACCAGGCTGAGTAGAACCTCATATGCTTTATGTCGGTGCCTGTATCAGTTTTGTTATTTCATTAAAGCTGTTTCTACTTCAATCCATGGGGCTTCTTCCTTTTTTACCCAATTCCCCTTCTCAGCTGGAGAGGGGTCCTCAGGTGGTAAAGCAACTGCTACAGTTTAGCCCCGGGTCCAGGCTAAATGTAGACAGCATATATAATACATATCACAACAAAGAGCAGTAGTTTCATTTAGTATTTTGATCTGCCTAAAACTTTGGGCAGGAATGTGCCAAGATGACTTAGAGGGGAAGTCACACAAAAGAGCTGTGAAACAGAAGAGTGTTATCAATTTAGCTAGCAACTCTCTCTAGGCTTTTCCAAAGAATGATATTAGGCCTAATAATTACTGGGTGAATTTTCCAAGGAAGAGTAATAACTTTGCCGACTTTAATTCTTTGCCCCAAATTACTGGAATGTTACAGCTAGTTAGTTAGCTTTATTCTAACACGGGAAAAAAACTTCACAAAGGTTTTATATTTTGTTTCAGAAGAAACTTTTCCTAGAAGGTCAAACTGAAACAGACCTTTTGGGAAAAGTTCCAAGTCCAAATTTGAGTTCAGATGGCTTTTAAGTTTTTCCGAATAATAGGCAAGTGAAAACAAACTCATAATGGAACATGTCAAGCAGATACTGAGGCTGCCTGCAACAAAAATGACTTTTTAAAATTTCGTTTGTATAGCTTGAGATGAGAATTAAGCTATGTAGAAATGAATTCTTTCCTGGGCAAGGGGAGTACTATGGAAGCCTGCTTTTCTGCTGGTGTCAGTTCTTTATCCCTAAACGTCCACTCCATGGTAACATGCCTTTCCCTCAGCGGCAGCATGATGGGATTAGCTACCTTGCTGCTGATTTCGACTCCATTTTAGGGAACTCAGAGATCTCTATCCTTCTGTTAAATTTGTTTGAAATTATATAACAGGTTTGTAGGTCGAGACACTAATAAAAGATATCGCATAAATTATAATTTATTGGGCTACCAAATATAAGCACTCTTTCATTTCCAAAATGAGGAATTTCCTCATAAGAGAGCTCCTTATAATACATAAGTACACAACTGATACAATTCATATAAAGGGCAATTTTCTGCCATGTAGACAAACACTTAGGATATAGTCAGGTAACAAGACTCAAGTTGACAAGATCTTAAGAAGCCAGGATCCTTCTCAAGAAACCATCTCAGATAAAATGCAGTAACTGACAGTCCGTGTATTCTCAGCTATGCAAATGTAAATAAAATAAGTTAGAATGTAAATCTTTTAAAGTAGAAATAAAATTGTTGTGACAAACAGTTATACAGCATTTCCAAAGTAAAATATGTATTTGTGACTAATGGTATGTCTCCCTCTCACCATTATAATGAAAAATGTTAGATGACTATGAAGCAGCTTTTTTTTTTTTAAACCTCACTGGAAAAGAGATATTATGTATTCTTTTTCTAACTTTGCTCTGAGTGACCTAATAAATAGATTTCCGGTTAAATGATGCCTTCTTTTCATAGCATCATAAAATGGTTTGGGTGGAAGGGACCTTCAAGATCACCTTTTCTATGCATTTATTTTCAATTGTTGTGATCCTGCTTAAAATACTAAAATTATTTTATTGAAATACTCATATGTATTTCTAATATGAGTGAGGGACTTAAAATTTGGTTGCAAAATAGCTTCTGTGTCAAGGATGAGCCTTTTGTAATCTCCCTGATGAACTGCCACAATGATAAGCCTTTTGTGATAACCAGTCTTTGCACATGCTCAGCAATGCCTAGCCACAATTTGAAAGCTATGGTCTCTTAAGTCTTTCAGCACAGAGGTGCTGAGCTGGACAATCCCTGCTGCTGCTGCTCCAGGTTGCTGTAGAGCACTTGCAGGAGCAGGTATTGGAGCTGAAAACGGGAAGACTCTTCTCTGTGCTCTTGGTGTCCTTATACTGCCAAGTCAGTACTAAAGATAGAACCCAAACGAAACACAGAAAGGAAAAGCAATCTACCTGAAATGCCAAAATGTAGCAGTAGCTCGGAATGGTGGAGTTTGGGTGGACTTTGAGGACCAGGCAACTGGTTGTTGTTACCGGCAAATTGAGAAAAGGAGATCTGCTTTAGGAAAGGGGATAGGGGATGGAAAGGCTGAAACAGAATGGGAAGTTGAAGGGGATCCTGAGGCTAATGAAATGAAGAAAATGGAGCAAGACGTCTGGGTTTGAGGAATGAAAGACTGGGAGATGGGTACTGGCAAGGAGGGCAATGAAACGGGCAGAAAGCTGGTGGAAATTGATAGTGGGACTGGGAGAAAAGACTGTGATCATGTGTGTGTTTGGAGAGAATTAAACCAAAGAGGGAGTGGGGAGCAAGGGCAGCCTGGGAACGGCTAAGCACGCTGACCAGAGCAGGAAACTGGTTGTGAGCCACAGCCAAAAACTTAGAATGGGAGAGGGGGGCTGGAGCTGCAAGGAGAATCCTGAAACTGAAGACATATATTAGTTTGGCAAGAAGTCAATGACAGAGAGACTATACTATGATTATAAAGAAAGGAAAGAGGATCTGCTAGACAGATCTGAGTGACTGGGGACAGTAAACATGCAGCTGTGGTGGACAGAGGAAAATGCCTACTGGAGCACACCCTGGCAGCACTTAGACCTGAACCCAAGTCTCTTGACTCTTAACATTCTTCTTCTGTCAGCAAGTACTTGTGAAACTCACGTTTGGATATCTCAGTATGTGGTCTTAAGTGGATTTAAGACCACACTGCCACTGAGGAAGATGAATACACATTCTCTCCTGCCTCCAGCTGCTCTTTTCTTGCTTCAACAGCAAGGAGTATGGACCTACAGTGAGAACTGGTGCAGCTGACAGATCTGATCAGACACTAGAAGCTATTTTGCAGAGATAGCTTTCAATAAGATCAGCAAGCTGGTCTGATTTACCGTGTTGCTACGTGATTACTCATGCCAACAAAAGTAAAGATGGTGGAAGCTGCAGCTGAGACAGATGGGAATGCAGGGAACACCTCCACTCTAAAATTTTTTTGACTGTCTGGTCCTACATCCACTTACACCAACCCTGAAATTATGCCCTCTTTCCTCTCTATTGGTGGACCATATGGAGGTGGACAGCTTACTAATACTGTTACTCACTAACTGAAACCTCCTTTTAGTAACTAAAAATGCTAACCCTGCTAATGAACAGTAATACTGCAATCTGTATGATGCCACACAAGGAGACCCTGGAGTTTTGTTTGCTTCTTTAATTCTCTATAAAAATGAAAAAGAAAAAATATCTCTGTTAACAGATTGTGAAACTTGTAAAATAAGCATTCTGAGATAAGGAATTAAAGTTGCCTTATGGAAAAACAAAAAAGTATGTAATTGTATAACTAAAGGCAGTACAATAATGCCTATAAAAATAGAGTTCCATTAAGGCAATGTAGAGTTTTTGACTTTGTAACTTCCATAATTTTCCTTTAATGTTTTCTGTGCATGTGCTGTTGATGAAAGCTGTTTTGAAACTCTGCTGAAGTATTTTAGAAAGGCTCAGGAAAGAGGGAAAAGAGTCATGTGTGTTTTATATGTATAAGCAGGCCAACTAAAGGCACCACAGCTGAAAGAGTGAAATGAAAGGCACTTACATCATACAGTTTTCCTGCAATAAAACTCTAAACCCACCAAAGATTCTTGAATATTCCCTTGAGGTTGCTTATTGGCACCTGCAAAGCAAAAAGAACTCTTTGTATTGTATTAATTATAATGTCTCTGTACCACTGTGAGTAATGCAATAGTACTTTCTTTTTCACTCTGAGGGAGAAGGGGAAAAGTCAGTACTAGCCAGCTTATTTAAATAACTATATTAATTACCTGAAATTCCATGTGCAGAGTTCACATTGCTGTGCTTAGAATTTGTTTGGATTATATAAATGTTAATAAATTTTTAATAGTGGACAAGGGAAAATGCATAAGGCTTGCAAAAGATGACCCCAAGTCACAGAATCGCTCTGCCTTTATAGGAAGTGGACTTTGATTTGGTAATTAAATTCAAAATCAACAAACTCGGAGAGGAAACTTTTCCTTTGTACAGGCATATCTACTTGCAGATTGTGTACCTGCATAAAGTGAGTTTGCCTGGAGTAGACTGGCAGCTGTATTTGCAGAGTCGACTTCTGAGAATTATCTTATCAGGCTGGTAGCATTGGTAGAACAGACCTAATTTCACCAAGGGGCCTGATAGGTGATGGCAGTGCTGTCGTGTTGGTCACAGCCTGGCTTGTAGCAGAATACTGAGCCATCTAGTTGCACAAATAAGTTGGTCTTGCCATAAGTGATTTTTAGACTGGAACAGACAACAGAGACTCTTCCTTTGCTACTCTTGGTTTCACCAAAGCTAAGCAGGTTGGTGAGTAGGATAACTTCTATTTGCACCTATGAAGTTGATCATAGGTATAATAGAATGATTTTGAGCTGTTTGTACAATTTATTTTTCCCACTTTTCTCCAAATAGAAGACAGTTGTATTCATGTTCTCGAAGGATATTGCAGATGGAAAAATATTTTTTAGTGATAACTAAGAAGGTTTAGTTTCAATTCCTAGAGCCAAAAATTAACTGAATAAACTGGAAGTGGGAGGCTATAGGCCTCAGTGTTATTTTGTTTTTAAGACAGAGCTGTGGGATTGATTCACTTCAGCTGTTGTTGCTAGCACTGGCATCTAGCAGAAGAGGCATATCTTAGGACTTAGTCAGGATTGCGGGTTAGCTTCCCTTTCCATCAGAGCCTTGTGCCAGTGTGTTAATTGGGGAAGATGCTCATTTTGTTGTGGTTTTGAAACTGTTATATATGTGATATACATGATTTATGTGATGCAGACTTAATATATTTATCTTGTGGCAGACTACACATTGGAGTATCACTGCAACTAAATGTGTATTGATCTAAAGAACACTCTCTAAGTCATTATTATGTGGGAATAGAAGCTTAGAACAAAAACATAGCCAGAACAATTTTGCAGAAGTTGCAAAGTGCTTGAGCAAGAGATGGTCTTATCTGTGGATAAGGAGGAACATACTTACACCAATCTGCACCAGCATTACTGGAGGCCTTCTGAAATACTAGTGGAAGTATCTGTGAATATTAGTAAGTTTTAGAAGATGATTCTACTACTAGAGTAGTTGCTCCAAGTCAGTAAATGCCCACTTAATTAGGAGAAAAAAACTTGACTTTGACACATTTGAAAGGTTTGTTGAGCTGTAACTCAAGCATATTCTGTGGGTACTACTGTATCACAGAACAAGTTAGCAAAGGCTCCAGGGAAAGTATCAGAAAAAACTGTACAGGCTTTTTTGCCAAGTGTCATTATTTTCTATGAATCTGTTACATTATCTCATAAAACAGTTTGAATGTGTTACCAAACATGTCATGCCCACCTGCACTTGAATATTATGTCTGAAGAGAAAAGAAAGATCAACAGAAAATTTCTAAGGAGTAAATTTGACATTATTTATACTTTGAAAACCAGAAACGCCAAAGCTATTTGGCATAAGTGTATAGCAACTTGGTAGTACGGACAGTGATGGGCATCTCTACTAGATATTTCTCAAGTCACTCTATACATAGCATGAAAAAGCCAGTGTGAAAGGAGTCGTAGTAACAAATGACCTATACCAGGCTGGATTTGTAAGGGATTTTTTTAACAATTAATTCTTCGGTTAGGTTTGTAAAAAGTCCTTTTTACAAGGGACTGTAATGATAGGATGAGGGGTAATGGGTGGAAGATGAGAGAGGGTAGGTTTAGACTAGATATAAGGAAGAAGTTCTTTACCCTGAGGGTGGTGAGACACTGAAACAGGTTGCCCAAGGAAGTTGTAGATGCTCCATCCCTGGCAGTGTTCAAAGCCAGGTTGGACGGAGCCTTGAGCAACCTGATCTAGTGGGAGGTGTCCCTGCCATGGCAGGGGGTTGGAACTAGATGATCTTTGAGGACCCTTCCAACCCAAACCATTCTGTGATTCTATGATATGTCCTCTAGCCCACTTGCACTTATAAATTAAACTAAATTAAAATATTCTTTCTGAGCAAGATCATGTAATGTGGTAGCAGTGTGGGCTTCCACAGCATTGTTAGTGAATCCTGAAGTGTAACAGAGTTGCTCTAGAATTTAACAGACTGTGTTCCTGAGATCAGAACAACTATCACCACCTATTTAATCTGGCACAGTCTGAAGTGAATAGGAAGAATGTATCTGGAACTTTTATCCTTCGAATCACAATTGGAAAAAATTAACTTTTGTTCTGTGTATAATAATAATATTTCGCTTCGGATTGAAATGATAACATGAATTTGATGCAATTTAAAGGAGATTAACAGCCAGCTGCAAAAGCCAGAAAACAAAACTGGAGCCTTAAGGAGCCAATAATGTCCTCAAAATTTAGAAGTGCCTGAAAACTCTATTCACAACAAAATCTGACTGGGACTGTTAATCTCTGAATGGAAGTCAAAGCTGACCAATCTTAGTCTTTTTTATATCTCCAATTACTGCTGTCACTAATGGAAAACCTGTAGGGATCCATTCATTTGGTCCTGTTGCATGCAGGAGAAAACAGATGAGAGCAAATTTAAACAAAGCCAACATGCCTCTAGATTACAGGATTTGTTTCACAAATGGCAGGAACTCAGGATTAGTACCAAAGAAGACATGGTGATTAAAAAAAAAAATAAACACCCCAAGACATGACAGGAATTATCATTATGCACAGTTGCTGATCTTTGAGATTTTGTATGTTAGTTGAATAATCAGAAATAAATTATGTTGTTGCTTGACTACCAATTGACAATAAGCCAAAAATGTAAATTTCGTACTAACCTTTACCTTAGTGGACACTTAACAGCCAGAACTTGAAATTACCCACAGGAACAGAATTGTTTTCCCTCTTTTCAGGCATGGGCTTGTTTTCTGAAATAATATCTATATGGAGACTTTTTATTTTTGTTTTTACCTCCCCAAAAAACATTTCTAATTCCCTAACAACATTTAAATAGAAAATGCATTTCTTCAGAGAGCCTGAATCAGCAGGGCATTAGTTTACATGTTGAAGACTATTTATAGTGTTGGGGAAAATCTATATATGTGCATAGGTGTCTTGCTTTAAGGTTTATGTTCTACTGAAAACAAAAATTCTTTTTTTTATATCCTAAAATGCAAAACAAATTCTTATATTGGGCAGTTCTTTAAAACCCGAGGATCCTAACATCTATGCAAATATTGTTTTAAATATTTTTCAGTGTGTCAGGAATAGCATAAAGGATTGTTATTAATCTTCACCTTCATAAATTCTCTCCATCCCGAGAATCCAAATTAGCTGACAGGTTTGAAAATTCTCCTCAACCACTTGGACAGAAAACAAACCTCCTTACCTTGTTCACTGCTACATTTTCATCATCAGGAATGTAATTGTGTTTCATGTTACTGAGAAAGTACCCATGATGAAAGCTAGCAAAGGCTTCTATGGAACAGAAGAAATAAGCGGTGGAAAGCAGACTTTGAAAATACATATATTTATCTTCAATAGCTATTGCATTGTTTCATCTCTGTTGAGGACATACAGAAAGTTAAAGAGAACAGCTGTAAGCAAATAAACTAGTATTATATTTCCTTATGTGACATTTCCATGATAACACAGAACATATATTTTAGCTGACCTTAGAATATCAGAGAAATGTGAGAGTATTGCGACCAGTTCTCTTTCATTCATGTGCCTCTGTTTATTTTATTTTTGCCAGACATTGTTTTCTTCTTACACAATGTAATAGGAATGTGACTGTGACAAATGCAGGTGTATCTTTGAATATTTTTTGTGTGCTGTGTTCGGATCCGTCCTTAATATGAAATTTCTGTACTATACATAAGTCACTGGATACATGACTTTCAGGTCTTGAAGTCCATCTTCACTCCCAGCCAGGTGACAGACACATACATCTGAACACCTGGGTTAATCTTCTGTGGATGAGAGTATTCCCACATTGGAGTAGTGCTTTCATTAATATCCCCACTGGTTTTTAAAGTCTCTCCTGTAAGCCAGGTTATTTGAGCTGTAATACTCTTTCAGAGTTGATGGTGTCAGTTGTTAGAGGTTGCCTGTCCTTGGGGGTGGAGGGAGAATTGTGAGAAGCCATTTGATGACTGTCAGCATGACTATGTTATTCCTGCATATCCCTATGAAGTGGATTGGTTCCAGCTGGACCTTAACCAAAATTGATCTAAATATGTGCTGAGGCTCTTTGGTGTTTCTAAAATCTCCTTTTTCTCATGCTTTATTCCAACTGCTAAATAAAGATGCCTTCTTTTAAGGGAGCTGTTTGTCAATATCAAAGGAAAAACAGGTGCCTGAAAGCAGTCAGATCTGTGGGATGATAGGCATTAGTATATACAAGATAGCGCTTGTCTCCTGACTGAAAAGAAAAGCAAGATTGCACACAAACACAAGCCCGGGATCAGAAAAGTCAGAGAGGAGCCAGAGGTGAAGTCACTCCTGTAACACTGAAAACAACATGTTAGGATTCTGGTAAAAGCTGATACTGATTCCGCTGTCTACTCTTACACTTACAACTCTCTGCAAAAAAAAAGCCCCAACAAAACAACGAACCTTTTGAGTTTATTACTCCTTAAATACATACGCATTCTCTGCCCAAGAATGAATACTTCTCCTTAGCAAAGTTATGCTTGCTGACTCTTAGAAGTTGCACTATAAAGCTTTGACTCTTTGAAGTTGATAAGAGTTTTATCGCCTGACTAATGGAGTATGTCCATAGAGCACAAAAATCTGTTTTGTCTTATTATATGCGACTTACTGATGATTTTATTTGGTATGTTTTGAGTATACTCAAGAACAACTAATGTAAAGAATGGGATTTGAAGTAGGCCCTGAGTCCTTGGCTTCTCCTGTTCCGTGCAGAAGCAGGGAAGTTTCTTCTGTGTTGCCATCTCCAGTTTCCTTGACATGTTCCACATGACAGATTCTCTGAATAGAGCCAGGAAGAGGAACAGTCACTCTGCTCTGGGCTTAGATACTTTTAATAGGAATGTAACTGATTTGTGATACATTTTTGATGGTTGACAGAGGTATTTTGCTTTCCATTCTGCAGAGCTTTGAGTAAAAAAGTCTATTCCCTTGGGAAGAGCCAGTGTGTTCCAGCCTTTATAGGTGCAGAAAATCCTTTATTGCACTTTAAAACCGCTTCCACATGCAGAAACATTTTCAAGTAGTACTGAGGTCTTTTGCAGATGTTACTCTTAAGTCTTCATCTTGTCTGAACCTTGAACTATTGCAGTCAAGTTAATTAAAGTAGCCTTTATAGGTTGAAAAGATACAGACAACAATTGCAATGCTATTTTTTCAAATTCTCAAGAGTATTCTTCAAATAGTTCCTCTCTGATATATGTTTTATATTGAAGAGATGTAACATTGTGATGTGATATATAATGGTTGGACTTGATGATCTTAGAGGTCTCTTCCAACCAAGGTGACTCTATGATTCTATGTTGTCTTCTGCACTCATTTGGGATGACCTGTATGACTAATTCATAACTATGCTACTTGTGAGTAATGGAATCATCCCATATTTATTTTCAGAAATCTTTATACTATGCAGTGTTTATGCATGCCTGTGCTGATCTGAGATTGCATCTATGAGGAGTGCATTACATGCTATGTTATACTGTTTTTATGGATAGTAATGCCTACTTAACATTGTGCGACACTTTCTAGTAAAAGGCACTTTTACATTGTTATCTTTGTTGAGTTTAAACCCTTTGGATTACAACTTTTCAATATATGACTCTTGATGAATTCTTGAATTCTTTATAAGAATATTTCACCTGAAAAGATTCAGTTGGTGGTTGTGGGGGGTTTTTCCCAGAACAATGTTCAGGAAAAATATGTTCTTCTTTGAATAGCTTTTGTAGTTTCTCATTATTGGGATGTGCCAACAATACAACTTGAGAGCTGCTTGGCTCCTTGAGGAAGTACTCATTGGAGTGCCCTCATATCTGCTTTGCTCACTTTTCCTTACTGCTGCATAGTGATTTTAGGGTAAGATTACAAAAGGTAGATGTAGGGAACTTTTAACGGTGAGAGTTCCCTCCAAACTACAGCAGTGATCATTTTTGGAATTTCGGTGAGGAAAGCTGACATAAATACATCAATACGGTTGGCAATAAGTTAGTTTTTCTGTTTGATTAGACATGACTTCAGATCATTTTATTAACTTTGTTGTTGTTGCTTTTATGAATAATGAATATTATGCTGCCAACATAAAGTTATTAATGCCAAAATAAAAGATAGGCATTGTGTCTGTGGTAATACTTGACCTTCTAGAGGAAAAATCATTCCACATTGCATTGCTGTAGAAAGACTGATAGAAACATATCCATGCCCTGCTAAAACACAATGTCCTTGTGTGAGGACAATGAACACAGTCCAAGATGACATAGAGGCTTGATGGCAAAACCTAGTAACGTGTTTACTAGTGAATTACCCTTGTCTTTTGACAGCAAAACTTGAATAATGACACCAAAAGATCACCAGCTAGCAGCTGCTAAAATTTAACAGAGCAAATCCAGTAGAATTCAGCCGATCCTAATACAGGCAAACTTCTGGAACAAGGCCTTTTGTTCCAGTGCCGCCAGTCTAAACAACAAGGCTATTGACTGCATGTGCCAGCCTTTGTTAGCAGGGGCTACCTGAAAAGATGAAAATTGCATGAATCTGCAATTTCCAATCCATTAATTCTTAGCTGCAAAATCTCCATCTGTAAACTGACCCAAGAGGAGTGGTCGTGTTAACTTCTATGTTTAAGGATCATGCTGTCATGGTCTGTCCCTAAGAAAGACATTCATTTCCAATGGCAGTGCTGAATAAGTCTCAAGAAGCGATAGCATAGTTTTGATCTTTCATATCACCACAATTATTGCAAAAGGTCATTAATTCATCTGTGGACCACCATTCAAATCGATAAGCCCTACAGGCAATTTCAGAGAAAGATAAGGAAACAAAATGAAAGCCATTCAGACCACTTCCTCTTCTACTTTGTCACACTTTTACTAAGCTGTATACTGACATGAACACACTTCTCCAAAAAGGAACTGTTCATGAGCCACCTCCACAAAAAGACACTAATTTTCTCTCTAAAGATTCCTACCTTTTGCACTCCTTCCTTTACAGAAGATGACGTTCTTTTTGTTCAGGCTATAATGAATCCACAGTCAAATCTGCAGTCTAATGGTGAATCAAGCAGACATTTTACTTTCCCTTTCCTATGCTGAAAGGTAGTTTGCACAGTTTTGTGAAAAGTTTTTCAAGCACCAAGCCTAATTGCTTAGCATAATATTCTTATATACAAGTAAAACATTTGGTAAGACGTCCTGGTAGAACTAGGCTACACTGCAGTGGACTGGATAAACCTACTTCATTATGATTACAGAAAGTCTAGATTTAATCCACTGCATGGAAAACCTTCCTCTGGACAGTCAAGGGAAATCAAGCACTGGATCCCACATAACTACATCTATATTCCCAGTACTGAGGGGAGGCTGCAGGGCCTATTGAATTCCAAGAGGCAGGCAGAGAACCAGGTGATCAGACCCAAGCAGGTGATCCCATGGATGTTTGTTTCTTCATTATCTTCTTCAGAAGATACATTGCATTCCTATGAACCAGAAGAAAGAAAGGATTGCAACCTGTAACATTCTGCCAGCAAACCCTGGTTGAGAAATCACAACAGTATTTGATATTCTGACATCACCATGTTAAAGTAAAATTACTCTTCCAGTCACAGAAAAATACAGGATTGAATCTTGAAACTGAAAGAAAAACATAGATCTTTGACACATTTCTGATCTGCAAAACTCAACTGTTAGATCAAAAACTTCATATCCTTTATTCACAATAATGCATTTCTATTGCTCTAGAAGATAGCTTTCCTCTGCATTTTTCACTTTTCCCTTTTTCATTTTTTAAGAAGAAAAGATAGTTAGGCTTTATATTTTTCTCATCTGAATGGAAAAAAAATGATGGTTTTTAGTCTTTCTACTATTATCAGAAGGAATACCCTGTTCTTTCTCAATATCTACAAATGCCCTTATAGAAAACAGCTAACAGTTTACCACACAGACTAACATTCTCTTCACTTGACAACATGGGCTATAGAATTCTGAAAGGCTTGATACGTCACGTTGAGAAAAAAAAAATGCTTGAGATTTTAAACTCTGGAAAAGTCAACCTGTAAACACTGTACTCATAACTAGAAAAAAATAAAATCTCTATGAACAAATATCCTGCATGAGCTATATTGGAATATCTACTTCATTAAAAATTTGTAGGGCTCTCTGTATTCTCTATAAAAATACAGAATTTCAGCTGCCTCTATTCTCCACATACTTACACACACTAAAACTGTATTTAGTCACGAGAAGGTAAATTGCAGATTCCAGAGAAAGGCAAAGCATCTTTCAGACATGGTACCTACATTTACATCAGTTCTCAACCTACTGCTTTCTTAGTTTATGACACCTCCTTTCAAAAATTGAAGAGCACATTCGCTAATTTAATTTTCAGGTAACGCACTCTTCATAATGATCATTACATTGCCTATGAGAATGAGCAAACTGTTATGGCTGATCAGCCATTTAAAGCGTTCTGTAAGGATAAAATTATCCTTCAGCTTCACTCCATGCTGCCATCCCAACCCAACTATTAAACTAGGATTTTGTTTTCTTAGTTGTTTTCTAAACCAGTTCTCATCCTCACCAAGGCAAGGGAAGCGACATTCCAGTGGTAAGACAGCGCTACTTTGAATAGAGCCAGGGAGTTCAAGGAAGTAGCTAAAACTTTTTATCTCTGATGTGGATGTAAACATCTAGACTCTGCTGGTGACCAGCAGGGTGAGCTGAAAGGGCAAGGAATGTGATTGCACAAGATTATTTTTATTTTAGATTTCCAGTTTGAGGCTTCTAAACATAAACTTTTTTAAAGTTAGGTAATACTTGTACACCTTCACTGTCTATGTGTGTTCTCCAGTCAGCTGTTCCCATTGCCTCTTCCACGGAGATTTTGCCTCATTCAAAGCACAGAGATTGTCTTCTATGAATCAGTTAGGGATGTATAGCAGACAGATTTACCAGGGACGTAAAGAGACATTAATCTCTTCTCTGTTACCATTGACTGCACAGCTCCCATAGTCAGGGCTATCTATGTCTGTTTCTGTGTACTGATAGAAGTTGTTGTATTTAAGATTTCAGTTTCATGTGTTGCAGAACAAGAAAGGTGGGTAGTGGAAGAGGCAGGAGAATGCAGGAAGAGAAAAGCAGGTCCTACTGATAAAACATGTATTTTGTCCCGTGCAATTACACTTTAGTCCTACTTCTGTCACAAAGCTTCCATTTGATAGTAAGCAAGGCTCTTTGAAAATTCAACTCAAGATGTTGGTTTCCCAGTTGGAGTTACAGAAGCATCTAGGATTTACACCTGAAACAAATATCAATAAGAATGCTACTTTAAAAATAGAAGGTACTATGTTCTCTTAGATACTTAGATCTAGGCCTCTTTAATTGAATAGCAGAAATCGGTGAACATATCTGACAATATTTACTTTAATTTCATGTCTCCATTCTACACGTATAGAGGATGGATAACAATACAACTCATTTCGTGGGCAGATTGTGAAGAAAAATTAATGGTTGTTAAAAAAAATTATTACATTGGGTTTATTGTTGAAGTCCACAAGGAAACAGTGCAGTATCTGCCAGCATTCTTTGAAAGCAAGAATTTGGGGAAAGAAACTACGTCCTTGTCAATAAAGAGCTAGATATGATGATGTCAGTCCACAAAAATGACCAAGAATCTATTACTATGCTACACCTCGAATACTGTGTTCAGTTTTGGGCCCCTCACTGCCAGAAGGACACTGAGCTGCTGGAGCGTGTCCAGAGAAGGGCAACGGAGCTGGGGAAGGGTCTGGAGCACAAGTGTGATGGGGAGCGGCTGAGGGAACTGGGGGGGTTCAGTCTGGAGAAGAGGAGGCTGAGGGGAGACCTCATTGCTCTCTACAGCTCCCTGAAAGGAGGGGGTAGTGAGGGGGGGGTCGGTCTCTTCTCCCAGGTAACAGTGATAGGACGAGGGGTAATGGCCTCAAGTTGTGCCAGGGGAGGTTTAGATTGGATATTAGGAAACATTTCTTCACTGAAAGGGTTGTCAGGCCCTGGCCTGCACAGGCTGCACAGGTGGAGTCTCCATCCCTGAAGGGATTTAAGAGACATGTAGCTGTGGTGCTGAGGGATATGGTGTAGTGGTGACTTGGCACTGCTGGGTTAATGGTTGGACATGATGATCTTAGAGGTCTCTTCCAACCAAGGCTGTTCTGTGATTCTGTGATTCCGTGACTCACCATTCTTCAGTTATTTAAACCTAATTATGTTACTGTCTTAATCTAATCTAGAAGTCAATGTTTTGCAGATCAACGACAGTAATGTCTTACTAGTTTAGAGAATAAGGAGTCTCTCTTCTAGACTTTCATGTATGGAATCTTGTTTAACAGTCATTCCTCCAGGGGATCCCATTTCCTCAATGTGTCACAGAACTAAATCCTCTTTCTGCCTGAAATGACCTATGTTTAAACTGCCCCCACTACAAAATGGGAAACATAGTTCTCAGCTCTGTGTTGGAAGTATAGATATAGAATGCAAGAAATGCTTTTTTCTAGCATTTTTGTTTCTTCATTTTAATTTATGTGTCTCAGACCACTTAGAAGACCAGAGAGAGTCTAGGACAACTCTCTGTGGTCAACTCTCCATGACCAGTGCTCTGTGGGACAAGTCTACATGGTTTCCTGAGCAAAATCCTCCTGTAGCTCTCCCCACCTACCTGTCATCCTGCCTGTGTGTTAGCTGGCTCTGCATATGCTGGCTAAAATTTCAATTTCATGTGCACCTCCTTCTCCTCCCCCTAGCATAACCCACTTTTTGAAATCCTTTAGCTAATCACCGACTGTATCTCAGCTACTAAATGCTTCATTTCCAAGCCCTACTCCCAAATACTAAAAGGCAGATAGTCACCTTAATATAACAGATCACGAGTTACTGATGGCCACTTTATTATCAAGTGTGATGATCACCATGACCACAGGATCACATTGTCATGGTTGTGATACTGTGGACAGAGCAGATCCTGGAGATGTAGACCCCTTCCGATCTAATACAGATCTCTTGGATATTCTCAGTACTGTAAACTTTCAGCCAGCTGTGGCCTACCACTGTAACTATTTCAAATTCAGCTACTCCATCTATGAAGATCTTCATAGACATTACAATGGCACACAGTGAGGTCAGAATGGAGTTAACCTTTCAGAATAACTTGATTCCATGATCTGTACCTTGCTGATAAATTAGAATGTACTTCATTCAGCTAAACAGAATGAGTGTCCTCCTGACTTTACTAGGACTGCCACTGTAGGCAGTTGTCTACTTCAAACTGAAAGCACTGTATGCGTATGGTAAAACTTCTTGCCTGGTTGACATTATCTGATTCCTTCCAATGCTGGATTAACCAAAGCTCTTTGAAGAACCTCTCAAAACATTTGCTGCCACTCAAACTGGCCTGGCTTTCCACTCTTCCTAGACTGCCCCATTACTGTATTCCATACAGCTTTTCTAGTAGAAACATCTATATGCAATGTTAGTAAAGCCATTGAGGAAGCTGGCAGGAAGATTGGCTTCAACAACCAAAATATTGTTAAAAAATGACATGTCCTGCCTAAATGAGAAAAGTGTGAAACACCTTCAGAAATAAGAAGAAAAATATGACCTAGAAAATCACCATACAACTGTTGGACAATTTGACTCTTTCTAGAGAAAGCAAGATGAGAGCAAGCTATCCTGGAACTTAGCGTAGCAAAATCCAACTGCAACACCTGGGCACCAGCCATAAAACCTGGTACCTCTCAGATGCTTGAACCACAGCACTATCGCATGGTATTTTTGAATAGTACGGTTCATTCTCCTATAAAGTCTTATAAAGCAACAAGGGCAAAAGGTTAGAATAGAAGAAAAAGGAGAATTAATGGCAATGCAAGCAATGAATATGTGTAAAAGAAGAACTTCTTTCACTGAAGATGAAATGTGGACTGTGGTTGAAACATTAAAAATTAGTCATAACTCTGAGCTCATCTTGTTTCCTTGAAGTACTAAAACTAGAGCAGTACCGATGAACTGTGTTTCTCTTTAGTCATCCAGAAGATTAAAACCCCTAAGACCTGGTTTACTGCAATGGTAAGACCCTTAATACAAATTAAGATGTTCTACTCTTATGCCTTGCAAGCAAAGTAACACCTTCAGCAACCACTGGTGCCATCTCTTTGCTAAAACATGCGTACCAGTTACTTTAAAAGATTGTCCTTCAAAGGATGGCTACAACAACGATGGTATGCTGAGTGCAGCTCAAAGAGGATTCAGACCACATCTTAGGAACTGTGACGAAATGCTCACCTCCAGAAGGCAATTGTGGAGTTCCTACACCTTAACTATATCCATTTCACACATAGGCCTATCCTTCTGTCAGTGATCCTGGTCCTGTCACTGAACAACCCCCTTTTCACCACTTAGATTAAGCCTAGCTCTTGAAGATCTAAAGAAGTGGTTTAAATACAGATCAGTTCCAACCTTTTCATAGACTAGTTAGGAAATTAGGAAAGTATGAAAAATATGAAAGTTGTTAGATGTTTTATCTGCACAAATGATGTCCATCTAGCAGAACTTCAAGTTACCCAGAAGAAGGATGTTGACTTGGGAGACATGATGTATTTGTCACAAAGAATGGGCAGGCCAATCGAGTCTGCGAAAGGAATCTCCAGCTCTTTCTCAGAGCCCACAAGCATATCAACTCCAGCCCTTTCTCGTCCAAAGCCCACAAACAGATCAACGTTTTCCACATGGGTACCTGCTAGAGAATGGTCTAAAACTCATTTATCAAAGTAGAACGTTAAGGAGTTTCGTGGCTTTCCAGAAATGTTTTTGAAAGACTTTGGCAAAAAAAATAAAAACGAGAGGTAACTTGATCAAAAATTAGTTGAGTCAATGGATTTGTTGATTACACAAACATGATGAACTCTGCCTTAACTTGTGCTGTTCTGTGGCAGCGTACGGCTTGCTGGTGCGGCATGGAATAAGGAACACCCACTGGAACAAATGCCTCGGTATGACAGCATGCGTGGTATGGCACTCCTGTCCCGACGCTGGGTTTGTCCCGCCCTTCAGCCCTTTGAGAGGAGAAACGCCAGCTTGTAGAATTGGCTCCTGAAGGAGTAACTCATCGCATCCACCTTCCCGCAGCGATGCCTGCAGTCCATGGAGTTAATGGTTTCCTACACGGCACCTTATTTGCACGATTTCCTGGGAAGCACCCCCAGGTGACATACGGGGTGACGAGAACGAGTTGTGTGGTGTGACTGGTACCGGGCTCAGAGGAAAGTCAACAACTCAGTTTCTTTCTGTGGACCCCTCGTACCATGGAGGCCTTGGTGGGGCCTTCCGCAGAGGCCACCGGGTTCCCATGTGGGTTTGCCCGTGTCCTTGGCTCTGTGACGGCAAAGGCACCCAACCACGGGAGTTTGGGACAAACGTGCGCGGGCACGTCCCCGTGTTGCTTATCCAAACAGCGGCGGTAGAGCAGGGCAACGGGCTGGGAGCTGGCTGCTGCCCACGGGGGGAGCGGGGCTGGCAGGGCCGCGGGGCCCGCACACGGCGCGGCGGGGCGAGGAGAGGGACGAGGGCCCCGCACGTGCGTGGGCCCCGTGTCCCATCACCCACCCCCACCCGCGTCTCCGAACTCCTCGGCCGTCCCGCCGTGCCCCCCCCCGCCGGGCGCGGCCCCGCCGCCCCCCGCGCCCCGCCGGGCTCAGCTGTGCAGACAATGGGAGATCAAAGCGGGGGGGGGAGGAGGAGGAGGAAGAGGAGGAGGATGGTGCCGGGGGCGGCTGGCGCCGAGGCGGAGTGGTTGCGTGTGCCGCTCTCTCTGCGCTCGATTAGTGATCCTGGGGAGGGAGCGAGCGAGCGAGCGAGCCGAGGACGGACAGACGGACGGACGGACAGAGGGGTTGGGGGGGGTGGTGCGGGGCGCCGCCGCCGTGCGCGAGTGCGTGCGTGTGTGTGTGTGTGTGTGTGCGCGCGGGTGAGTGTGTGCGTGCGTGCCGGCCTGCCGGGGTGTGCGAGCGGCAGCGCGAGGGCGAGGGAGCGGGCGCGAGCGGGGAGCGAGCGAGTGAGTTGCGCAGCTGCCGTGCGCGCAGCCCCGCCGCCACCGCCACCAGCAGCAGCACCAGCACCTCACTGGCACTGAGCGAGCGGAGCTGCTAGTTGCGCTGGAGAGAGACGCGCAGGGAGGAGGAGGAAGAAGAAGAAGAAGAGGAGGAGGAGGAGGGGAAGAGGAGGAGGAGGAGGAAGAGGGAGGAGGAGGAGGAGGAGAAGACGAAGAAGAAGAAGAAGAAGAAGTCGAGGAGGAGGGAGAAGAGGAGGAGGAGGCCACACGGACACCAAGTGAAACAAAGTCTTTCCAAACCAGCACCCAACTCCACCTTGTGAGGCTCCCCAGCATGGCTTCCGAGGAACTCTACGAGGTAACAGCCCCCGAGCGCCGGCCCTGCCCCCGGCCCCGCCGGCCACCCCACCCCACCCCACCCGCCTTTTTGTTGCTCTCGGGAGAGCCGGCCCTCTTGTCACCCACACTTGCTGCGGCTGCCCCCTCCCGCTGGGCCCAGCGCCTCCGTGTGCGTGTGTCCCCCGCCCCGCCTGCCCCCCGCCCCCCCTTCCCTCCCCAGTTTTGCGGGAGGAGGACGGAAATGTGACTGAAAGGAGGAGACGGCAAAGTGTTACCCGTGGCCTGTCCCCCCCCGCGTTCACACAACACTTTGAGTCCAGAAGGAGAAGTGGGGGGACGGGGGGTGGTGCGGGGTGGTGGGGAGCAGCGCTGACAGCCGCCACTTGCTCCGGCAGTGGGGACGCCGAAGTGCGAACCCGGCGGTGTGCAAAAATGTGTGCAAAGCCGAGTTCGTGCATGTGTCCGGGGGGGTGGGGGAAGCAGAGGGGCTTTCCTCCTGGGCTGGTGTCTGTGCGAAAGTCCTGTGCCACCATCCTGTGCCTTGGCCGTGCGGCCAGCTGCCGCGGTGCGAAATATTAAAATTTAAACTCCTCGGCTCTCCGTGCTCTAACGATACAGGCGAAGATTGTGAGGGAAGCCAAAAAGAGTCAAAGTTAAGGCTCTGACACGCCATCCTTCACTCCTCACTCGGGAGGTGGTCAGGGGGTGTGCTGCCGGGAGAGGAGGGTTTTGGGGCGAAGGAGGGAATGAGGTGACAGCCTGACTTTGGATTTCCTGTCTTCTGTGTGGCAATTTCACATCCTTGCCCTCAATTGAAAAGCATTATGGTTCTCTTGGATTTAACTTCCTTGTTTTTATTTTTACAAGAAGTCATCCCTGGGAGTGAAAAGCTCTCGTTGTTTTGGAGCCGTTCTTGTCTTTTGGGTAAAGAAGTGGCCACCCAAAATCAAAAATGCTTTTAATCTCATAGTTTATGTGCATCCAGGCAGTGTTCTATAAAAAACCACTTATATCCAGAGGCTGGGAGACAGACAGCCTTCAGGACACTTGACAGAAGATGTCTCGCTGTGCCAGTGGTGCGCGTGTGCCTCCCGTTAATGGAGTTACCTCTGTGCTGCTGTGGGTGAGCAGACCTGTAGAAGCCAGTGAAAGGTGCCCAGGGTGGGCTTATATTTTAAGGAAGTTGTCTGCTGAGCGGAGGCGCTGAACTGATAGACTAGAAGACTGAAGGCCGGCATTCCTGAGACAGATAGATCATGGTTAATTGCTTTGGCAAGTTTCCCCACCTCATAATGTGGCTTAGGCCAATCTTGAAGGGGTCATCCCTGGAAGTAGGAGAGAAATTTAGGGAACACTCTGCATGTGAAAGGATTGCCAAAACCTTGCTTTGACTTGGGCAAAAGTTCTGTTGGGTTTGTGGAGTTGGGCCTGTAGACTGTGCTGTGGTCAATACCTGCTCTTTGTGTGTCGCTGAGTTTGATCAAAGACGGGCAATGGGATATCGGTTGCGATAGGCATAAATAAACGACCAGAAAAATTCTTTTTGCTGGACGTTGGGCTGATGTTAAGAGTGACCACTGTTTGTTACTCTTCATGGTTGTCTTAAGTTGTGCTTGAAACGTTGACTTGTGCGAAAGGCTCAGTATTCTGTTGAGTGTGGCCATCCTCTGGCAGGAGACATGTTCTGTCCGTCAGGTGAAAGCCTCTTACGCAAAACGCCCGGAGTGATAAACTACTTTTTTTATTTTTAAAATAAGACACGTTCTTTAATTGTGTAAGTGCAAAGTTTATTTGAGATGCTGAAATTGTTAATGCTTTGCAACTCAGATGCGGTCAAGCTGTCTCATTTGCAATTTTTTCTTTTCTTAATTGCTGTTTGTTTTTGACAAGTTTTGTCTTGTAATGAAATTTATAGGCATGCCTGAAAAATCTTAAAATGACAAATAATTTAAATATAGTGAACACTAATTTGGGAAGTATGTAACTGCAAGTTGACCTGAAATGTTGAATATTGGGTGGTTTAAGCCCTTCTGTGAACTGCCTGTGTTATTGACTGGAGTTTTGCTTCTTTTTCATGGATATTTTCTGTGTAGTTCATGCTATACAATATTCTTGAAATCTGGTGATTGAAATCCAGTGCCATTTGTTATACCTTCATTTTTCCTTCTGAATCTTCATCTTGTGTCTTGATTGAAAAAGGCGTATAATCTATTTGAGATTGTCAGACTAAGTATGAATGCTAACGAACTCCTGCTGATGTGTGTCATGGTTCTTCCAAAATACAAATGAGAATTCCTCTTATAAACAACAAAAATGAAGGTAAGTTGCTTTTTGTTGTTGTTTTTAAGAAAAGTGTCTTCATGGATTCAGTGGTTGTTTGTGGAATGATGTTTATTTTTGCTCTGGGTGTCATCTCTGGAGAGACGGAGCCGAACTGTAGGCCTGTGGTTCAGAATTGACACAGAATCACAGCATGGTAGGGGTTGGAAGGGACCTCTGAAGATCATGTAGTCCAACCCCCCTGCTCAAAGACTGAAACCTTGAAATACACTACTGGGCTGGAAGGATGGCTTTGTTGAGCTGGGTCTATATCCTGTGTGTCATTTCTTCCTGAGCATTTTAAAGGTTGTGGTAATGATTACCTGCTTTTTTTTTTTTTTTTTTTTTTTGCGGGGTGTAAGATCAGAATAAAATAGAAAACTTTTAATAAAAAACATTGAAGAGACTGTTTTTTCTGAGTGGGAAGTGAAACAAGTGGTAATGTTGCCAGCCTCTATGGGTGAGGCGAATAACATAGTTTTGCTGTTTGTGAGTTTGATTCTTCAAGTGACATGTTAGTGAGGTGGACAGACTTGGAGAAACTGGTGGACAAGACAGGTAAAAGGAAACATAACAAAATCTGCTCTTGGGTTTATTTTTGCCCCAAATTTGTTTCAGTAGGTGTTGACCTCTTATAGTGTCTTTCTTCGTGGATGCCTGCTGCCACCTGTGTTAACTGGTGGATGAGGTTTAGGATGAGGGGTAATAGCCTCAAGTTGTGCCAGGGGAGGTTTAGGTTGGATATTGGGGAAAAAAATTTCACTGAGAGTTGTCAGGCATTGGAACAGGCTGCACGGGGGCAGTGGTGGAGTCCCCATTCCTGGAGGTATTTAAGAAACATGTAGATGAGGTGCTAAAGGACATGGTTTAGTGGTGAATTGGCAGCGTTAATGAATGGGCCTGATGATCTTAGAGGTCTCTTACAACCAAGGCTATTCTGTGAGTCTGTGAACTGTAGCTTTTGGAAAGTCCTTTGTGCAGCTGCTTGGGCAAACAGTAGGGCTGCTTTCTTGTACGCTGTGAGAAGTTTGCTTTGCTTTACTGACTGATTCCCACCCACTGGAAGACTGTTGCTTATTCACATCATCTTCAGTGGAGAAGTAGGGTACCCAACTCATTTAGAAGGTTTCTTTGGAAGCAAACGATGTTTGCTTTCTGTGCAGTCAAATCACTCGACCTCTGCTGGCAGACCCTTGCAGTGATATCTGGTATTGAAGTCATCCTTAATTGTAGTTGGCGTGACAAATTTGTTTGATGAAATGTAGAGGTGATCCCATAAAAGTACTCTCCAGGACAACTGCGTGTTAGCCAGCAGGTCAGAAGTACCAAATGGTGGTTGGCAGACAAATGCCAAAGTTGTGCTGAGTTTGGAAGAGTCTCTCTCTTCTAAAATTTAATAACTTCTTTTTTGCTACGTGCAGTGGAAATATATCGAAGTTCTCTGCCTGTTGGAGATTGTACCTAATCAACCAACAGAGTGTTTCCATCTTTCCTCTGAGGGTTACAGGTAATGGTATACATGGCCTGCTGGATCCATTTGGGTAACTGTAGTTAGGTGTGGGCCATGGTTGCTACTCATATCAAAACATTCTTACTGGGTTTTACCAAGGAGTAAGCAAAACAGTTTGTGTGAAATTTCCAAGTGCACCTGTGCGTCAATGTCTTTTCCTCATTCTGTGTTTCACCTTGATGTTGCTTGTAAACCTAGTGTTTTAGCCAATTTCCATTAAAGTATTACAGGTTAACCAAGTCCTTTAGTCCAAAATTATACATTTTTGTATGTTTTATAGAATACAAAAAGTCATCTTTTTATATTTTTAAATTCTGCAGGTGTCTTGCAAAATACATACGCATTTTTTATTTCATTCCGAAGTCTAGTATTCTCAAGGTGATTCTTCACTTCCAGTGATGATTCGGTATTTTTTGTTTTATTTTTAGAGCTAAAGCCTCTGACATTAAATTATACAGATACAGTGAAATTACAAACTGAAGCTAATTTCAAGACCAATTGGCTGAAATTCCATGGCCTTGCATTAGGCTAAATGGCAAGTGTGATCACCTCATAAGTAAGACCCGAAGAAATGGAAAATTTAAACCGTGTGTATACAGTAGTAGCCACAAGTTAAAAACATGTTTGTGATACTGTGGGCTGTTCTTCAGCTACTGTGCTAGTTTTTTAAATGATAGAGTATAGAAAACTGAAAGAGAAATGCTGTCACTTAGTTGAAAATTTGATACTGCATGGGGATTACCCACTTAAAACCAAAGTCTGTGACACAGCCCTCATTACACTGCAATGATCAGATCTTTGTCATGTTTCATGTGTGTTTGTTGGAAAGTTTAAACATTTGTTTTGATTAAGTTAACTGCAAGGGTAAATACATTATCTATAGTACGCAGCTTGGAGTTTGTTGTAATTTCTTATGGCTATTTGATGAAAAACTGCTATTAACAACAAATCAGAATCGCCCATTTGGGCAATAGCCATTTTTTTCCTCCCCATTGAAGTGGGTTGTTTTTATTCAACTTGTCTTGCATGAAGCCCCAAATATCTTGGGACTTATCTGCTGCTTCTCTTTTCTGATGTTCTGATGCCTAAGTCTTGGTTAAAGATCAGTGACACTTGTTCATGAAGGGGATCTTACAGTCATTGAGCTGTAATGCCTGAATCTTTATGCTTTTATTCTGACAAGTGCTGCAAATATTATTGCTTGTTTCAGAGGGGGTAAAAGACGAAGACTTGCGTGACTAACCCTAGCCAAATAAACAAGACTAGGAGTTTACATTGGACCTGTTTGTGTTGCTTCCACCCTTTAGGAACTGTGGATCTGACTTAAAATAGAGTTGAGGATTAGCTGTTTATCCTCGTTCAGTGACTTTCACTCCTTTAAACCAGAGTGCGAGTGCAAGAGCACTGCAGGGATGGAGTTGCCACGTTTAGTGCAAGAAACCCATCTTTTTTCCATGTCCTGTGCCACACTGCCTTTCATGAGCTGGAGTTCTCTCTTGTCTCCTGTCCCAGAGCTCTGGACAAAACTGAGGAGCCCTGGTGCCCCATCTTCTGCTGCCACTGGTGAGGCAGTGCCTGAGCGGGCTCTGCAGTGCTGCTGGCCTGGCACAGCTCTGGGGGCTGCTCCCCCCGTTCAAACACCTGCTGTCAAAGGAGTGAAATTCTGCCTGGGTCCTGTGTAGGATCACAGTTCACAGATCAGATGTTTTAGCAGTTTTTGTGCACAAAACTGTTTTGTATGTACACATATATGCAATAGGTACATTAGGAAAATAGATTTATTTTTTTCTTCCTTCTGTGTAACTTGCTTTGAATTGCCCATGTCCATCAGGGAATAATAGGATGGGAGAGGAAGTGGGTGAGGGGGAGAGATGCCCCATCCGCAAAGCATGTAAGGCACTGATAGCTCTTACCTTCCCAATTTCTGTTTTCCGCAGCAGACTGATTTCATTTTTGGTCAGTCCAAGATTGGTTAATGTTGGTGCCAGTTACATTTAGAGTTACAGAATAACAACTTCCACCTTACAAGGCTACGCTCTTGCAGAAGGTTGCTTCCACTACGCTGACGTCCAGTACCTCTTGAATGAGGATAAATTGTTGGACAAAAAGGACTTAATGAGACATGCCGCAGCCCCTTGTTCCTCAGGAAGGTTGGTGTAGCTGGAACGGCGTCAGCGATGCCGTGTCCCTCTTTGACTTCTCAGTAGGTGCAGCTTCATTTCTTCCTGACTGCTGCAGCATGTGTGACCTGTGCCAAAGCGGTGGAAAAAACAAGTTACTAACAGTTATGGTTTCATCTCTCTCTGATAAATACTCCACACTTGCTAAGACTATTTGAGACAAAACTTTGACAACCAGAATGACTTCTTGAATATGTGATAAGTGGATGTGCAGATCTGTTGGATATAACTAATATCCAGGCCTATAATGCCACTCTTCTGTAATAAACTCCAAATCTGGTGTTACTGGGCAATGTATTATTTTGGGAATAAAAATAATACAGAGCTCCAGAGACTGTATTTGCAAGGTGAAAAGCGATGCACAAGTCTCTCCCTGTTAACTTGTTCTGTGCCTTTTGAGGTTTTGGATGACTGGATGACATGTGATAACCTTACTTGTCAAAAGATACATAGATGTTGGGTCTTTTGCTTATCTTTGAGTAAAATATTAATAATTTTCATATTAAATGTGCCAAGTGCTTTCTCTGACAGTATATTTTTAGTCTAGAAAATATCTTAAAAATAAAAGTTCCATATTTTTCATTATCAAACGTATTCTCCAAAGCCATAGTATCTCTCTAAGAATAACCTTTATTTTTCTAATTTTTTGTGGGCTTTTAATATTTACATGCAGGAATTTCATGTTCTTTGAAATAATTTCTTTGAACTTCTCTCCATATTACTCTGAGGAAAAGAAAATATTTGCTGTTTTCATAAACATCCTCAGCAGATTTACATGTGTCCCTTTATGGTGACCTGCTGTAGATCTGTCTCAAGAAACCTATGGATGTGTGTGAATACATAGAATGGATATGGATAAAACCCCATTTTTTTAACCATAGATTTGCATTTTTAAATGATTTTGAAGCCACTTTGCTGGCATAAAATGCAAAATAAAGCAACTATTTACTGAATAGCCTTTAACTATGCATTTGTTTTATTGAATAATGAAACAAAGTACTGTAACTATCACTTTTGTTGTGATTCTTCAGTGAGGGTTCACATTTTATAATCACACTGCATAAAATAAATTAGTACAGCTCTGATCAAATCTTTCTTCTTGGCTATGTTATGTCTGATGGTTTGTTTGTTTCTTTTTTTTTTTTTTTGTGGGGAAAGATAAGGTATGTGTTTTAAGTGGCCTAACCACATTTGTAGTTGTGCCTCTCCAACTCTTCTGCCCCCACAGTTTCTGAAAGTTTCACAGCTTTTAAGTAATTCAAGTCTTAATATTCAGTCTTTGCTGATTATCGTAGTAGCATCTGAAAAATCTAAACCCAGGGTTTGGGGTTTTTTTTAGTATCTTGGATGAACAGGGAAGGAAGGAGATGTACTTTCTTCTTTTTATTCTTTTTTTTTAAAGTGATTTTGGAATTTTCATTTTGCAGAGACATTTAAATACCTCTGTAAGCATCTCCACTTCCTGTAAAACACTTGTTTATGGAAATTTGCTTGGTTTAGGGAATAATAAAAAATTTGACTTTAGTTTGAAGATACCACAGTTTAAAGCAAGTTGGGGGAAGTATGTTGTGATGTGTTTATCACAGAAAAATGTTAGATGTGCGTTTTGTAAATATGTATGTAGAGGAATGATTGAGGTACACTCTTAAGAGTGTTGAGATGAGTATATCTTAACTCCAAAATACTTCCCTGACACTGTGATGTCTTTGAGTATTGTATTCAGTAGATATTCAGAAGTCTATAGTTTTTGAAGTTTTTTCCCATAAAACACAGTTCTTCAATGAAAGATCATCTGTATATTGATAACATTTTTGTTACCAGTAACAACGTAGATATATGAAAGGTACAAACCAATTCAAAGTAACTTTGGGGAAGTTAGCTGGATAATAGTTTAGCTCATTGCTAAATCAGTCTTGTTTGTTGTGTTTTGACTTCAGCACCTGATTTTCTCCTGTTATGTATATAAAATATAGCTCCTGCTAGCACGGTGTGACTCTTCCATCATATTTTAGTGGCTAGGTCACTTACAAGGTTAAAGCTAACAGATCCAGGATTATGTCTCTAAGAAATAATGAGAATGTAAGACTATACTTACTGACACAAAAGATCCACCCAGTTCAGCATTCTAATTCCCATCACAGGTCTGTAATGTCTTATTGCAGAGGGAAAAAATGGGAAACAAGGCACGGCGATAATCACAGGGAGTTTTGGTGGCTGGTTTTGTTGGGACCGAGGCAGATTTCTGCCGTGGTTATAAAATGCTGGCAGCATGCCCTGAGCTCCCCAGATGTTCAGAGCCCTGCACACGCCTGCCGGAGGGTCGCAGCTGCAGGCAGGGCAGAGGTGGGCACACCTGGGGGAAGAGTGATGCCATGGATGCTTCTGGTGATCCTGGCATGGTGTAAGCAGTTGTGCGGTGTGATTGCCAGGTCGCTCACTCATGTCAGCACAGTTGTTCGTCGGGCTAAACCCTCGTCCTCTTCAGACAATGTTTCTAAACACTTGCTGGGGTCTTGTTCAAATGGTAGAGTTTAAGGTGTTCGTACAAGACTTTTCTGAGTCATAACCACTGAATACATTGCTGTTACTGAACACTGTATTAATTTGAACTTTAATTTTCAAGAAGAGTTTGTTAGCATATGTGATCAAACAAAAGAGAAACGCCAACTCTGACTGAAATCTAAGGTCACCAGCAGTGTACACTCTAGATACCGGCAAAATCTTCACTGGAGACTTCACATGCTTAAGGTCTGTATCCCAAAATAAGGTCTAGCTAACTGCCTTGTGTGAGTAGATTCCTAGTAAGTGTAAGTATAAACCATAGTAGATTGTACTGGAGTATTATCTTTCTAAAATTAGGAAGATTGATGGAAATCTTTTCCTTCAACAGAAAAACATCAGAGATGTTTTTTTTTCTCTGGAGGCTTTTTGATTTATAGTAACTTTATGCTGTAACTCTGAGATGGCCCCTCATGTTTTCAAGGCACATTTTTTCTCACTTGTTTGGGTCACAGATAAGGACCAAACTTGATCTTTTATTAACAGTGCTTTCTAAGAACAAAGAAACAGAAAGAAAGAAAAAGCAATGATGTTTACATCAGACTGAGAAACTTGAGTTTTTGTTCTTACTGTTCTTTTCTGTAGAATTAGATAATAAATATAGTTATTCTAAATAGATGTATGCAAAGCAACTCAACAGTTAGTTGAGTGAACATTTCCAGCTCAACAATTTCTAATGCTTCCTGAAAATGACAGTGTAGAGCTTCTTAAGACCAGGGTGTCTGTAGGAACAGCTCACCACTGTCCTTTGCAGCTGAAGGAATGTCAAAATGTCAGGATGTCCAAAAATTCCCAAGGGCAATAGAAGTTTTAAATTGGTACCCTTTTAAAGTAGTCAGTCAATTTTCACTTCTGATATAGTAAGCTCAGAAGTTTCAAACTTGAAATTTAGACTGTCGGTGCACACCAGGTTGTTTATGTGTGTGGCTAGAGAAGGTTAAGGCCCAGCTTACAAATCGTTTTCAGATTTGTTCTTTCCTTTGTCTGGTTCATATGCTTAGTGTTACGTACTTTGTATTTTGATTTGAGTGTACAAAAGGGTATGTGTTGAGTGGGAGAGTAAAGGACACTTGATCTCTATTTCATTTTAATTTGTAAAAAACATCCATAAGACAATATAATACAGAAATCTAGGATGAGTTTATTATCCTATGACTTTTGAGAGGCATGACTTCCAGAGAATTAACATTGGAAAGAACTGTATCTTTACCCAGGTCATCAAGGAATGATGATCAATAATAACAAAGAATATTTTCCCAAATGCTGATGGCAAATAAGGTAGTGTCCTGTTTCAAAAGATCTATCAGCGTTTCAGATTCTATTTTGGTCATGTTAGAGGCATCTCTCTTGTATCAGGGCAGCTCCTTAATTGATTTGTTTTTCTTCTCTCTCATATTATACTCATCAGATCTCCTGAGATTTGTGCTTATTTATTTAAACTGCCCAAGAATAAAATTTTAGGTTCTGAACAACAAGATGGAAATGATTGTATTTAAGGATATAACATCGCAGAGGTATTAAAACATGGAAGCCAGTGTATCAAGCAGTTGTTGATTTCACAGCCTATGTCTGTGACTACAGAAACCCAATGGATATGAAGTATTACTACTTCCAAATCTTTAAAAGCCACACAAAGATGGGGTCTTGCTAATTTTTTTTCATCAGCAGGATACACATGCCATAATTGCATGCAAACCATGCCATGCTTCTCTACTTTCTTATCAGTAAAGATTTAATACCAAGGTTGTTTGTCTTTTATTGGATTTTTTTGAAAAAAAAAAATGCTTATTGAGATAAATCATTAAAACACCTTATCTTTAAAACCAATTCTTTACAAGGATCAATTTCAATTTTAGGTTCAGTTATGCCCTGAAACTGGTGCAATGCAGGACAAGCATATTGAATAACATGGTGTTTTGGAGGTTATCTCTGCTGCCATTAGTGGCAAAACATGGATTTAGTGAGGAGATAGAATGAGCACTAGGACGTCATATGGTTTCTGGCCCCATGAACGTTAGGTCTTGATCCACCCAGAGTGACAGATCAAACTTTACTGTTATTCATTTATACCTACTCCTATGTTATTTTCCTCCATTTATCCTGATAAAATTGTTATGCTGTAGTTCTTCATACCTTTGGACACTCATGAAAAGCAATGAATGATGGACAGCTAGTTAAAATAGCGTGAGATAATTTTTTTTTTCAGTGCAAGTGAATATTTTAGTTAATCATTCTTTAATGGTATTGGTCTGTAAAATGGGGAGTTCCTGTCTTTATTGGTGTGTGCTATTTGAATATATTCAGTATTAATTGAATTATTCAGTGTTGAAGTCCTTACTCATGTAATTACAACCTAGTTTATTCTAAAGAAGTTAATCCTCGAACATATATGTCTGTAATGAAAGCTATTAAATGTAACAAAACTGATTCCTTGCATGCAGACAAAAATTTGCTTTATTTATGACATTCTTATAGTCAAGTAAAAATAATGTCTTTTGGCTTTTTTGCTTGTTCATGATGGACGTTTTCATAAATAATGGGAATTAGTAAGAGTTGTTATTCTATCTTATATATGACTATATGGTTTTATTCTTTTCATTAGTAAAATAATGCTTTATTGCTTTATTTGGCTCTTGATTTGTCTTCTGTACGCTTATTTGTATTTATGAAGCTTGAAGAGAAGTGATTAAGGCAAGGGATTTTAGACCTTTATATGCTAAATAAAGTCTTAAAGTCTTAAAGTGAGACATAGTAAATTACGAGAAGGGGAAGAATAAAATAGTGATTGGACTGTGGAACCATGTGATAATTTTACGTTCTGCTTTTCATTAAATGGATGCTCTCTTTTCATTCATTTGTCCCTGAGCTCTGTCTTCCCAATACATGTCTCTCGTCTTCAGTCAAACCACCAGGAAAATATTTTTCAGAAAAGGACACATTCAGTGTGTTATCAGTTGTCTATTGGCTGTAAAGTAAGGACAATTTTTATTTTTCTGAGCAAGAAACTGGAACTTTGTTATGTAGTGGAAGAAGGGCATATCCCGGAAGAACTGCCTTATCATTTGTGGAAAGATGGGTAGGCAGGGGTTGTTGGGGGAAAATGGAGGATCTCACTATTAGGACACTTGAATGCTGTCTTAGAAAATTCTCCCTTTTGTCTGTCGTAGTCCAGCACTGAGCATATCGCTCAGACTGAATATTTCAGAGATGATTGCTAATCATTTGCTCATCTCTCTGACAAAGTTTGACTCCTGGAGCCAAAGCACAAGCAGAATAAAGCCTTTTTTCTTTTTGTTTTGTTTTGTTTTTTCCCCAAGTAAATATTGTCAGAACATCTTAGAATAACGTACAGCAGGCTGATGGGGTCTTACAGAAAGAAGCTATGCTACAAGTACAAGCCACTGACAAACCTGTCTTGCTTTTATGCTGGTTTTTGTTTTGCTTTGTTTTGGTTTTTGGTGGGGCTAACTACAAAGAGTTATTTAACTAGCATGCAGTGTTATCTTTGATACCATCTGTAGTCAGCAGTGATAAGAGTAATTCAGAAGGCTGTTCAGACCACCTAAGTGAAATTCCTCTAGAACGTCATCAGACTTCATCCCCTTTCTCTACAAAGACGTATAGAAAGGCTAGTTGGGTTAATTTAGTGAGTTAAGTTAAATATACTTAAATGTGACTTCCTGAGCACTGAGGGTTTTCTTCCTTTTTCTGCTGTCTTCTGAACCTAATGCAGGAAAATATCCAACCTCTCATTCATTACAGACCTCCCCTTGGGACTATGAACTGTGTTAGTAGGCGAATGTTGTTAAGGGATGGTGCTGTTGAACTATGAAGTGTTGAGGCATAGCACTGAGCTATGTGGTGTAAGTTAAGGTTTGTTAGCTGAGTGACAGTAACTGATCAATCAACTGATTATGTTCCTAAACCATAATTGTTGTATTTTACTTAATTTTCCATTAAATCTCAGAAGGTGTTTGGGTGGCAGTGCTTTATAATTGACTTCAGCAGGTCGTTCCCCTGACCACTCAGCTGTTCCTTCTGCTGCGCCTCAACAGCAGCTTGGCCGCATGTTAAGAGGATTGGAAAGTCAATCTGGCATAATTAAAAACAACCAAACAAAAATACCTGGCTCCAAAAATGTTTGTTTGGTTGATTCAGTTCCTCGGTCTGGTTCAGTGCATGGCCATATGCATATTTGCAAGGATGACAAACCAGGTGTGGAAGGTCATAGGAGCTGTTGAGCCACCAAGTGATGTCCACAGAACAGCCTCAGTGAGTGAGCCCTGAGACTGGGGGAAGAGCTTTGTGTATCCTGACAGTATTTGTGTCAGTTTTCCTCTTTCCCCGAATTTTTTTTTGAGGGGCATGATGTTTAAAAATTACTTTTGGAATGTGCTAAGTATGAAGGAAGGAGGCTATTTCTTGTCTAGTTTCAGCTGGGAATCTGGGGGCTCTGTCCTCTACAGTTTAAGCAAATGTAAGTGCTGCAGACCTTGCTTACTACCACTGCCTCCTCCAAGCACTCGTTCTCCCCCTTTCCTTTGCAGCCATGCTGATTGGTGTCGCTGGGTCAGGTGAATGGTGTTTTAGGAAGCCTGGCAGGCAGAAGGCTGTCCACTGCTTTTGTAAAACCCGTTTTCTGGCAGTTTTATGACTGACTCAGGTTGAAATCCAAGTGATGATGCTTGAAGGAAAGGGGCAGGAATATATGGTGTGGCCGAAGGGAGACAGGAGAAAAAACTGGGTAGGTGTGGGGGGGTGGTTGCAGCAATGACTAGGCTCTGTTTAAAAATATATCAAAAAATCTGTCAAACTGCATGTTTAGTTTTCAGCTGGGTGAACTTGCTGGACTGACTTGCAGTGTGGCTGCTCTGTTTCTGGCCCTTGGCTTGTGCTGACGGACAGATCCCGTGTCCCCGGAGTGCGCCTTGGGGTCCTGCAGCCACATGAGAAAGGGGCTGTGCCCAGTGGTGGGGTGGTGATCGTGTTCAGAGCAGAAGACTCTGTGCTGCATGGTTTTAGTGCCTGCTTACGCTTCCATTTGAATGTGAAAACGGAAAACTTGTGCTTGCAAAAATTTGGGATTCTGGTTACTTCTCAGTGCTGCAAAACTGCTACTTATTAACAATGCCCTAATTTTACTTTAAGCATAGCAGTTACAAAGTTTGCTGAAACTTTTTGTTACTTTTTAGTGTGCCACAGTGTAAGGTTGTCTTTTTCCTGTCTGCCTTGATTATATTGTAATTATGCTCTGATGCTGTTGTGCAAACCCAATCTGAAGGCATACAAGTGTAGTTAAAAGTGTTGTTTATTTCTAGGGATTTTGGTTATTCTCTCAGTGGGCAGGGAGTGGGATGGGACAGGATGTCTCCGAGCTCACTTTAAGCTGCGTATCATTTAAAATGCTGATATTCATAAAGATTATTTTTAGCCCTTGCAATGAAATTTAAGTTCAAAGTATAAGTGCTGTCAATATCTTTTGGGTAGAAAAACTTACACTTTAATTACTTTCGGTTTCAGTTTCACGGGCAGGAACAAATTATTTGCACTTTGAGTGTGTTTATGTGAGGTTGGGAAAACTGATAAGGAAAGTAAACTGTGTTGCTCTTTAACTCCTTCCAACATATAAATAAAAACTGGTTAGGAAAAAATAATATCTAATAATACCAAAGACTACAAAGCTGGGGCTGTATTATGAAAGGACTTGGGAACATAGAGACAGTAATTGAGTGAGAATTTAGAAAGCAGCCAAGTAGTTTAATCCAGTGTTCTCAGATCTGTGTGTCTATAGGTGCCTTATTTTGTTTTTTGTTTATATTAAACAAAAATGTTCTGTCAATTATTTAGGTGTAGCTGACACTTAAGAAATGTATTATTTCTAAATGTTAAATATGATAAGAAAAAGACTAATTTATGTGTCCAGCATTTTAAAGACCATTTTCTTCTATTAAAAAGATTTAACATACTTATTACAAATGTAGTCTGCATTTGTATGCAGTTTGCAAACATAAAATAGATTAAAATATTGGTTATTTCAGGGGTGTAGCACACAAAAATTAAGACTGAATGTATATTCAGGTGACTCATTGCTTTAACAGGTGCATATAGCAATAAGTTTAAAAGCTATTCTTTGCTTTGAAACTGGTACAATTTAATGGCATTGATCCTTCATTTAGTTAAACAAACCAAATTATTAGATAAATAATTTAAAAGTACAAAACAAGATTAGAGTAAGTTTAAAAAAAAAAAAAATCTGCTGATCATTGTCTGGAAACTCAATCCAATATATTCAAATTTATTTACTTGCCAACTAAGTATTCAAAACAAAACCAAAACCGAACAATGAACACTTTAGACTACTTCAATGAAAATTACTAAGTCAAACAAACTTTCACTGTGCCAGTTTTCATTGGGTGCCACACTTTATTAAGAGCAGAATCAAATTATAAAGTCAGGCCATTATTATTGCCCCTTCCATTTTTCCTCAGTGGTTCAATTCTGGCTTTGTTTTAACAGCCAGCTGGCCTCTGTTTTGTTTTTTTTTACACCCAGAGAAGTATAAACATTGCATTCTATTTTTGATTATTCTTAAGATAAAAGCAAGTAAAGTGTGCACTAAGGATAGAAAGTTGCCTCGGAAAGCTCTGTAAGGTCTGAAATTTCTTTTTATAGAGAAAAAGGCACATTTTCCTGGGGTTTATGTGGCAGAGGGATCTTTCTTTCTTGAAATGTCTAGATGCACAGAAACTATGCATTGTTATTTCAGAGTGATTACATTAGGTGGTCATTAATAAAGTTTTCCTGGAGTTTCTCATATGTTCAGGTCATTCATCATACTTTTCTGAGAAGAAGAAATTCTGTTCTGCTCAATTTTACTCTTCTGAGAAAGATGAACTGAAATACAAGATCACTTCCATGAAAACAATCAGCACTGATAGTTACCATTGCTTGTTTGAATTTGCTCTATCCAGTACAGGCCTTGCCAATAATATATAGCCACTTTTTCAAAAAAAGGATGATTTTCTACAAGTAGTGTAGTACAGATTTTACTGAAAATATAAAGAAAACAATTTTGTCTCAAAGTTATATTACTTAAAAAGAAAAATTACCCAGGGGAACTGTAATTCTTACAATGAGAAGTCATTAGGGATAGGTATGAAACTGTCATAGCGTAGTAAGGCAGAGGTGAAGATTCAAATGAATGGGGATTCAGAGAAAATGCCATGAGCAGTAGTGACTATTAGCTGTCACAATGAAAAGACCGCCATAGTAGGTTATATAGACACTAATCATAAACCAGTGGGGTTGAGAACAACATGAAAATTCTCATACTTATTGAGAGAAAAAAAATGCTAGTAATGATACGCATCTACTAGATAGGGACAATAGTAGTTGAGAAGAGACAGAAATACTGCAAATGGTGTTATTCTGTGATTCTTTAAAAATCATGCTGTGAGTTTCTGGCCGAAATCTGGATGTTGTGTTCACAATTTACAGTGACTTACAGAAGGTATGTCTTTATTCTGGTAGGAACAAACAAATTTATTTTTTTTCTTTAGTCTACAGGAGTCAGGATTTAAAACAGACAGACAAACAAAAAAACCCAACCAGCTGAAGTTATCTAAGGTGTTGGAGTTTGTATTTTGTTTTAATTGTTGTTGAAGTGTAAATGAGATAGGATAGGCCAGGATGTAACATAAACACTAGACTGGACAGGCTGATAATGATCACAGAAAGAACTGTGGAAAGGCTGAAATAAGAATCACTTAGCAGAAAATTGAAGAAAGCAGAGTCGCTGCTTGCCCAACTGTTTGTGACAATTAGAACTTGTCTGTATTTATTTCTTTATCCTGAGACTGCAAGTTTTTGGTTGGCAAAGATACTCATGTAAGTGTAGTAAGCTTTTGTAAGGCACCTGATGCATTACTGCATGGTATTCTGATTTTTCAAGCCCAGCTCTTTGCTAAGTCAATGTAGCCCATATTAAATACATTTCAAACTGGTTAATTGATGGATCATAAAGCAGTAATAGATGAAGGACGTTCATGTTGGATTTTATGGAAGTTTTTCACAGCCCATTGCTTAGAGGATTTGGATAATGATCTGGAGGAAAAATGGAATATATCTCTGGTAAAATGCATACGTGCAAAAAATTGATGGAGTAATAAGTGTGAAGGATGGTCTGTGCTTAGTTAATGGGGATTATTTCAACATATGTTAATATAGCTAAATATATCTGTCTAGACAGTGGGATCATACATGTAGGATGGAGAGTAGTACTTTGGAAAGGAGTAATTCAGTGATACGACACGGTAGCTAAAATGCATAGTGCAGTCCCTTGGTATGGACATAGGGGATCTGAAGTGGAATTAGGTGTGCTGTATAGCTGTAATGAGATAATGTTAGAAAATTACATCCTGTTTGAGCTTAAGATGCAAAAAAACTCCAAACCTAGATAAACTTAAAAAAAATCAGAAAAACATGTCAAGGACAACTAAAAACCTTAAAAAGAAGTGAACAAACCCTGGTGTAAGAGCCTGGAGAAGCTCAGTCTATTTAGTTTATCAAAGGGAAGTTTAGGAAGTGACTGATGGCCTCTGAGTACTTATATGGGGCAAAGATTTCAGAAGGAGCAGTCCTTTAGGTATAGTATGGCAAAGTACAGGGGCTGAAAGCTGAACTCAGGTGTATTTCTTCTAGAAATACAATACATTTAAAACTGAGGGCAGTTATCTATCAGAACAGTTTATTTAAGGATGTTCTGGATATGTCAGCGATAAAAAGCTGTGAGTTTTTGCAAAAAGATGCCTTTAGATCAAGCACAATATAATGGCTTGATGCAGGAATTTTGGAGTGAAATTATCTATTATACAGGAAGGCAAACTAAGTGATCATCGCTCACACGGGTCATCTACAAAATCTGACAAAAGTGTTTTCAGCATCAAAGGCACCCTGTGCTCAGTTGTAATGTGTGTATTTCTGAAAGAAGGGCTGAAAAGAAGGGAAAGGGAGGGCTGGGAATGTGAGGAGACGCTATAATAAAGATGAATTTAGATTTTATTTTACACATATGACGAGATTAAGTATAAGATTCATTAAATCAAAATATGTGATTACCCAAGCAATGTATACATCTTCTATATAGCATTTTGAAAGGTTTTTGCATGATAATGGTGTGAATTAGCAACCAGCTGGGAACAATACCCCTGCTATTTGTTAAAGGAGAGACAATAAAGTTCTTCTAGACAGGAAAGAATCTACATTGTTAACAGATGACCTGAAAGTTCAGCTCATTGAAAAGGCAAATATTTTGACCAGGAGAATAATTCTTCCTGTGGAGCAGTATGAGTTGCCATGCTTAAGCTGTACAGCTATTTTTAACTGTGTCACAGCTATTGAGCTTAGTGTTCAACTTACTTCATAAACAGTGTAAAAAAGACTAAGTAGGTCTTTCTTTTTGATGAATGGAGAGGTGAATATGTCAGAATCCCTTTTTGTTGCAGTTCTGTTTATTTTGTGCAATTTCTGGTATTGGTTTTACCAGTTCAGGTGTAGATTTTTTTTTTTTTTTTTTTTTGTCTCTTGTTGTCATTATCTGCCACGTTCTGTTTTGTTCAACTCCAGAAGCACTATTGTCCTGGAGTAACTGTGGACAGAAAGCTGCAGTTGCATGTGAGATGAAGGTTGTTGTCATCAAGGGGAAAATAAAGTTAAGGCTTCATATAAAATCCAGCTTTCCATGAATGGCACAGATACAGTTTTCCAAAAGTTTGTTCTTGAACACTTTGGTGGTTTAAAAAATTTTATTCTAGTTTAGTGGCATTTTTACAGCAGAATTTGAGTTTATTATGTAGCTTTTCAGCTTGTCTGCATTCTTTCAGATGTTTGACTTGAGCATCTAAAGTCTTTATCAGAACATCTTTAATTTTATTTCCTGAATTCTAGGTTTTTCTGGTTTGAATGGTGATTTTGTTTACTGTGATAAAGGTCTCTGAATTACTTTAGTACTTTCTAAGAGTAAAATTGTGTCTAAATTATCTTAAGATTCTTCAGTTCACAAGATGTGTTAGTAATGTAATAAAAATATTTAAAGGAATGAAACGCTGTTTTTCAAGTCCTATGCTTATCTTAGATTTAAAATATCTCATTTTTCAAAGATGGTATGATAGAAGATGATTTCTCAAGGAAAATGTATTTTAACATTAAAAATGGGCATCACTTAGTAGACAGGCTTATGTATCTAGGTAGCTCTTCGTGGCAGTCTGTTATTTTATGATGCACCTCTTGAGATGGTATGGTGTATTGTGTGTCTAAATTCTATATGATTTCTTTGGAATGTGCTATAGAATTTATGCTTACTCTGTGGATGTATATAAGTGTGTACTGCATCCTCTGCAAAGAAAACAAGCCTCTTAGCTCTTTAATTACCGTGCCCTTCCTTGTCATGTGCCTTTAGCTTCTCATGCTTTTTAGGAAAACATGACCCAAATAGGAGAAACAACTACGAATTGTGCAGAGTGCAAAGCTCCATGAATTTGATTTTTTTTTTTTTTCCCCACTTTTGCAACTAGTGAGTGTAGGCACTGTATCTATCTAAACGGTGAAATTTGGTCAGGCCTAATCTTTTCCTTCCTCTGTCCACCACTTCCCTGCTCCCATGCTAATGGGTTTGTGGGCAAATGGAAGGCAGGCACGATGTACTGAATTTCCTGATAACTTGCTTGATGATTTGGTGGCAGGCTGAGAATAGACCAGATGACCTGTGAGTATTATTCATGTAAATGAACTAGGAGGTGTAGCCACACACACACAAACGTTGCTTACCTTAGGGCACGTTTTGGTGGTTCACCATAGCTTTTAAAACAACTAATTTGACACTTTTTAGAAAGACTATTTTTGTCTGATACAAAAAAAAAAAGTGATACAATATAATTGAAACTATACCCAGTCTTCTCTGTGATAAAGTTAACTGGCAATGCATATGTGTTACCACCAAAAAAAAATAAATTTAAAGTTCAGCTCCCACTAAATTATAATTTCTTTTGCTTGCCTGATAAAGATCTGTGGATATAAATGAACCACATGTAGGCTAGCCCCTTGTTCATGCACACCTGATAAATCTGATAAAACTCTTGCACCTCTACAAGGCAGAGGATTGTCAGCTCTTTAGGGCAAGAGCTATGTCTGAGCATCTTTTGTTTTTTCTTCATAGATTTTATACCACATCATAAAAAGACTGTTCTTTACGTCACAAATTCAAACACTCTAGATTGAGGAAATGCCAGATTTATGGTTGTTTGTGAGTTCTCAGTTCTCTTTCGTTGTATCTCATTTGTGCACTGACTGGATCATAGGTCCTGTGGTCAGGGAAGAAAACCATTTGCAGGCCTAATTAAAAGAGAACTAGAAGGTGCACAGCTAATGTACCCCTTCTGATGAATTCAGTGGCAAGGGGTACTTCCCCTTTGGTACTTCCAGAAGTGTAAGCCATGAGCAAAAACCATGGTACTGACATCATTAGGTTCTCCTGTTTGTCCTTATTTTCAGGGACTAGAGATTCCCACGTATTTCCAAGGCAATGTGTGTTGATGTCCTGCCTTCTCCTGCCTCCTCGACTGGGTGTTCCCTCTACCAACACGGGCATTCAGGATTTCACACAGTTTAAGGACTTTATCCATCTGAAAATTCTTCTCCCTCACAACCACCTTTTTTTTTTTGGTTGTTTGTTGTTGGTTTCCACGCTCCCCTGCCCCCATCCTGTTTTCCTTAATAGGGTTAGTTTGAGGCCAGATTTTCTCCAAGAACAGGTTCAGTTTACATTTTGGCAACCCTGTAAGTATTGCTTTAAGCAGCTGTGGAAAAGCATCCTCGGACAGTTCAATCTGCTGAGTTTCAGAAGCTGCTGGCAACTTTGGAGGTGGTATAACTTCTGAAAGAGACTGCCATTGCAAGGAAACTCTAAATTTGGCATTGCTTCACTACCAACTCCCCTATAATGAAATGTCTTCAAAGTAGCACACAAAATCATATTAAAGATATAATACCTCTGTAGTTGAAATAGCAATGTTTTTATATTTGTAGCTGGAAGCATCTAGAATGAATTTGTTTGTTAAAAACTTGAGTTGTATCTACTTAAAATGAAAATGCAAGCTCCAAATTCTCAATCTGGAAGTTAAAAACCAAATTTTCTAGGAATTCATTGACTAAGACTGCATGTTGTTTTATCACAAGGGAGCAGAGTCAAATATTGGTTTTCGTCTCGAATTTACTCCTTATTCTTTGTTGTTCAATAATTTTCATAACTTGGAATGCATATGAGGAGCTGATGGTTTTGTTGATGTTTTTGCCCTTTGGATAAAAAGAAAAATTTAGCATAGGGGGAGTACTTTTGATAAGCATTACTGTGTTCCCATCAATAACTGTCTTGATTATCGTAAGTATAAACCTTGTATCCAGCTGTATAGGTAAAGAGTCAATAGTTTTTTCCATACTAACAGACCTATCATTCATAGTAATGATTTTATTTTTCTTTGTCTACATAGATACCAGTTAGTGTGCTTGAGTCCATGTGCACTGGATCAATTTTCTGGGCTCTTGCCTGCTTCTTAGAAGCCATTGCCCCTTGCCTTTTCCCACTTGAACTTAAGAGTACTTGTGTTTTAAGAGAATAGTATGTTTCCTGTCCATATAGCTTTTCTTGCTGTCTCTTATCAGGCTTAGAAAACAATAGCAACCTGCCTACAATATGTATATTTACAATCCTCCTTCAGCAGTAGCTTTGTCAATGGAAGAGCAAGTCTACCCCAAAGCATTCATCACTGCCCTCTACCTGAGGTTACTGCTCACTCTGGTCTGCTAGCTGAGCTGTTCATGGGAGCTCTCCCTAATCCAATTCAGTCAAATTGAGCCACGTTAGGAAAGATTTGTTATTTAAATTACTTAAGCTGATCTAGCTTATTTTGACCGACATGTTTAGGGAGTTCTTACATACACAGCTCAGTCAGAAGATTTGAGAAGTGGTAACCGTCAGCAGGATGTGATGATAAGCTGGGGGCATGGGTGGCAAAGAGCAGGTCTTTCCCAGCTATGACCAAACTGGTTGAGGCATGTTCATCTACAGCCTGAAATCTGCTTTTCTTCATGGAGCACTCTTAAGGGTTTTTGGCCATTTAAAAAGAGAAGACTGCCAACACCAGTCCCTCTCTGAGCGCTCCCATTAGCCACAATTTCACCCTGAACCACCTAGGATACATTGGCCAAGAGGCTTTGATTGTCCACTTTTGAATGACTCCTGCCAGCATTATTTCATAGTTGAAGTAAAGTGCAGGTCTCCCTCTGGTGCCTACTTTGGAAAAGCACAAGATTTTGTAATTGGGCTGAGCAATTGAAAACCAACTGTATGAAAAGAGAAAGGTCTCTTTGTGTTGTCCTGGTAATAACAGTTCTGAGAGTGCTGACAGTAACGTTACACAGTAGACTACTTTTTTTTCTCGTGGTACATAGTGCTAATCTACACATAAATTCAGGACTGTGTATTCAGTGTTGGCTGCAGCCGTGCTTGTCCTCTGCACCTCTTCTAACAATAAAATCTTCTATTTGGGAAGTATATTTGTTAGTAGTTATATGGAAGTAAAACCAGAGGATTTTTTTCAGTTTCTAATCTTTTTCGCTTCCTTACAAATTCCTTTTATCTGTTCCTTTTCGAAATTACTTGATCACACAAAAATTGGTCTTTCTTATACAACTAGAAGTCTTCTGCCTTGATGGCAGAATTCAAATTGTGACAATCAAGCTCTGATTTAAAGCCCTTACCCCACTGGTGGAAAGGCTTAGGCATCAGAACATTGACAGAAGTGCACCACCACATGTCCCCAACAAAATGCTAAAACATGAAGTCATCACCAAGGGAGGAATTTTTCATTTCAGTCACCTTCCACCTCAGGGCCTCTGCCCACTTCAGTGAACCACGTTTTATATAATCAGTCCTACCTTTCACTGCTATCTGCATGTAAATTTTTCCTTTTGTATTCCCAAGAACACACAGCACAAATGTTTCTCAGAAATATCCTAGTTATGCCGTACATCAAAAGAACTCCATGCATTTTGGACTTGGTACATTTTGGTTGTATCTTGCTGACTTTGAGAAGACCTTGGCAACTCTTGATATCAGCAGGCAGTTATCAAACAGCCACAAGAGATGTGTATGAGTCGTGTGTTGGTATTTCCAGAAATAAGTCTGCTTTAAAAATCCTTTAAAAATTTAAAAACTGCTTAGAAATACAGTTGTAGAGGAATACTGGTTGATTCAGACACATGATCTTCTCATTCTTTGTTGTGAAACAACGTACATCTAAAAACTTACCTGGTATGAGAAACAAAGCAAAATAAAGGACTGATTTGGTCTGCTCCATCATGAGGAAAGTGAGGTGAGGTTGATGCTTAGAAATGATGAACCGAAGGCAACACCCCATCAGTTTGCCTATTTGATACAGTCCTACCTACAGAACAGTGATCCAGTCTTGCATTTGAAACTTGTCCAGGGGTATCTCTGTGGACAGTGTCCAGCTCAACAACCTGCTTGCCTGAGGTTTAGGATGCTTTCTTCTAAAGCAGAAAGGAACTATGTGGAATGGAGCTCGTTGTGGGGAGTCCCCATCTTCTTGTGATGTCTGTTGCTGTCTAGGTGAGGAACAAGCTGCTAAACCTGAAAAGAAGCCAGGTGGTCTTTGACTCGCTTTGTGCTTTACTACTCTTTGGAAACTGCAGAGGACAATGATGATCAGGTTCTTCTGGGGTTTACAAGGGGGTGGGGGTGGTGTTGGCCTTTAGTCTCTCTGTATTTCTCTCCTCTCTTGATATAAAACTAGGGTTTCCCCGTCTGAGTGTTAGGCTGTAGTTTTCATATGTATTAAGTCAGTACTGGAGCAGGAATGGTGTGGGGAGAGGCGACATTTGGTTTTGGGGGACTTTTTTTTCAATGCCCTCTCTTCCATTGTGCTGGGTCATCTATTTTTATGGCTGAATGTGAACCAGGTCCAGAAATTTGGCTAAAACATAAATATTATCCTGGTCTGCTTCTGGGCAGAACTTGTTCTCCAAATGAGTACAGTATGCATCTGCACAGCAACTATGCCAGCACAGAGGTGGGGGAGAAACAGAAGGGAGCTTCAAGGAAAAGCTGCCCTTTTTTAAAAAAAAACAGTAAAAATCTATACAGTTTCTTTAAAGGAAGGAAGCAAGGATTTGCAGGTAGCAGGTCACCCAATGGGTAAGGCTTTCCTGCAAGTTGTCATTAAAGGGCTTCTGTTTATTCTCAGTAAAATGAATTCTCAGCTTGAACATCTGGCTGTAACTGGTCTTTGTGTTGTCCTCTTCTCCCATATTTTTCTAATTTTTTCATAGAAAACAAAACAAAGTGTTGAAGAATCTCTTTTGTGCTCTTCCATTCAGCTTTCAGAAGGAATAAATTGGCCTCTAAGTGCTTTGTAATTATGGTGCTCTCCAGTCAGCGACCTCCTCTAAGAGCAGATCAGAGTACAAGACTACTTTCTAACTGCTACCACTTAGTACCTCCTTAAATTCTGCCCTTGAGTTTAGACATCCTCAAAGAGAGACAATCTAGGTCCCAGTGGTAACAGATGGACATGGAGAGGTGGCAAAAGGTTGCCTGCAAGGCTCTCTTATTTTTTTCAGTGGTATAAAAAAAATGTTTTGTCCTGGAGGCTCAGTCAGATGCTTTATAAGGCTTCTGAATCTTACTCCTTCATTTCTTTCCCAAGGAAACCTCCTTTCTTCATGTGTTTGTTTTGTCTTTAAGAATTTGTTTATAATCTTCCCAAGTTTTTTGGAATCAGAAAAACAGTCTCAAGAATATTGTGTTCTCAAAATGCACTCAGTGCTGTGGAGGAATATTGCTCAAAAAGGCTTCATAGTCTTCATGATAAAATAAAGAAGGCACTAAAGGTGACATTATGGGAAAGTTTGATGAAATACAGTTGTCCATCTACCTGTTTGCACCTATACTACAGCCTTAAGTTGGGAGTCACAGTAGTGGTTGTAATACAAGGCAAATAATGAAAAACATTCTTTTGTGTTGAGAACTCAAGTTCAGACCTTAGACCGGTTGCTGGGAGGAGGAGGTGTTCAGAAGAATATATTGCACCACTATACAGATACTTCAAAATATCCAACTGCTTTTCTTGAGATAAACAACGCCTTTCTGGAAGGCAGTACTGAAAGATGGTAATTTCAGTGCTGTCCAGTTCCACTGTAGGATTAATTAGTGTTTTTCCTGAGAGAAAAACTAAGTGATGGTGTAGTGCCGTTTCTCAAAATGGCCCTTTTCCTTGTTTACTTTTTTCAGAATAGCTTAAATTATTTTTACACACATCTTGAGCAGCTGAGTTTTGCATAGACTTCAGTGAAATCCAAGTGTTACTTGTAGTCTGAGCATAGCTACTAGACCATCAGCTTCACTGGGGTTTAAGCACATCTTTGATCATTTGTGAGTCCTGATTGAGTTAAGCCAGGAGCTAATGTCTAGATTCTCAAACCGAGGTGCTGCTGAGCATCAGCCAGGCAACTGTCTTAACAGCTATGCCTGCAGTGCTGTAGCCCATTTCTTCAGGGCGGTGGTGGAGTCCCCATCCCTGGAGGTATTTAAGAAACATGTAGATGAGGTGCTAAGTGACATGGTTTAGTGGGGGATTGTCAGTGTTAGGTTAATAATTGGACTTGGTGATCTTAGAAGTCTCTTCCAACCAAGGCGATTCTGTGATTCATCCACAGTGTTTTTCCAGCTTTTCCATTGGGCCATTTTACTTTCACCTTCTACTCCAAGTCACTTTCAAATTTGTTATTGCATACAGTACTAAAAAGCCACCTGCTTGTCTTTTTGATGAAACTACTGTTGTACAGTATTTTTCATTGTGCAACCTTTGTATCCTTTGTTCTATCCTAATCCTCACCTTTTTACTTGGCTTCTCTCACAGACAGTGTTCCAGCCTCCCTTCTGCTTGAATCCTCATCCTCAAACACTATTTCTTTAAGCCCTTATTAAAAAAAATACCATATACTCTTCCACCTTGAGAACTGGACACAGCCAGGGATGCAGAGCTGTCTTTTAAATGATGCTCTTTTGCTGAATGTACTCTATTGTTCCTTTCTGTTGACCCTCTTGTCCTTTCTACCCTTTTCCTTCTCTTACTATATTTTAAATCTTTTTGGATCAACTATGTAACTAAGTGCTTACCAGCAGGGTTTCAAGTTGTTTGGCAAGTGCCAAGCTGAGCATTTTTTTAGATCCCTTCTGGTGTCACAGTAAGATCTGTTTCTGCTGATTTTGATGCATTAGCATTGTTGGTAGTCAGCAAAATATCTTGCAAACTGTGTTGGCGTGATTGAGCCACACCACTAAATGTAAAACTTAGTAGTTAAAATTGAATATATTTACCTTTGACCCTTTGCGCTTGCATTAATCTTTAAATATAAAAGCAAATAGTGCTGTCATTAGATCCATTGTACCTGGATCCACCATTAAAGAGAGGGTTTTTGGAAACAATTCAGAATAAGGTAAATGCTGGTGCCTTGCTAAGTAGTAGGCTATCCACTTCTGTTTTGTAAAAGAATGCAAAGCCAGTCCTGTGACTTTTTCTTATGCGGAAAGTGCATACTCAGGCAAACCATCCTTTACACAGATTCCCTCACCCCCCCCCCAAGCAATTTTAAGACATATTTTAAAATTTATTTGGTTTTTTCATGTCTGAAACCTGTATGCATGTAGATTTTTAGGTCAGAAACAGTTACAGAGGTGTACATGTATTGGATGCAGTTCATAATAATGTGTGAAAAGAGCATACGTTTAGTCCCAGATCTGAAAATGGTTATCTGAACAAATCCTCATCTACTGTATTTGGGGCTCCTCATGTTCCTTAACATACTTCCCTAATTAAGCTGTTCATTTCCTAGATTTAAATAGCTGTCCCCAGCTGTTGTGCATTAGCAGATCCCCACTGCTAGTCTAAAAAATTGGCTGAAACTGTTTTTTAAATTTAGAATTTGGTCTGAGTTTAATTTAGCCAATGTTTACTACTATAACTTCTCTTTCTCTGGAGGGAGAGGCTTAGGCAATGAAGTAATAACATTTAACAGACACAGTAACTCTCGGGTAGCTGTAAGAACTGAATCTGAGGGATTTTTAAAAATCTCTTCTTGACAGAACAGGAAAGTAACAATATTATACTAGACAAGCAACTAAAATACCAATTAATATAAAATTTGGAATATGTGATGATAAGACTAGGTGTATTTTCAAAGAAGTATTTAACTTTATTGAAAAACACACTTAAAATATGATACATCTGTTAAAAGCTGAACTTTCTGTAACCTACCAAGGTACAGAAAACTACAGAAAAGTATAAAATACTGTGTATTTTGCTGCCAGAGAATGATATCACATCATGGGCTGAGTGTAAGTAACCTTGAGTTTAAATACCTAATCCATTCTTAGCAGAAGTAGCAAACTTTCTATAGATGCACAGAGATACTTTCTTCATTTCATCTTATTCGACTATCTCAATTAATTGAATAACTTATTAAAAGCTAAGAAAACATTTTGGATTTCAGAAATCAAACAGACATATTCCTGTCTAGATAAAATAATAGATACGAGTTAAGATGTTTTACTTCCAAAGTCTTGAAGCATGACCACAAAACCAAGTTTAGCTCTCTGCTACTGATTATTTTCTCCAAACATTTTATAATAAAATCATGTTAAGTAAAAAAGAAACCAAGTATTTAAGAGTATAACCTATTTTAGTCAAATAATACTAAAATATGCAATCAGAAAAATAAGCTTCATGCACTGTAGTTAAATTTTAGTTTACATCCAAATAAAAATTAATGTAAGATATAAATAAAACCCTGGATATTCAGTTTTCTTAATTCTTTTAGGATTAAGAATGAATGGTGCATTTCTTGGCTGAATAAAAAAATCAGTTAAATCTTTTCACACCTTTATCATCACACTAATAAATGTGAGTGATGTTTCATCTTGCTCAGCAAAACCTGCCAACTTTGGTTAAAAGATGGTATTTATCATTTTGACTTAACAATACTGAACAATGAAAATGGGCCTTTCCTTAAAATGCAGGGGACAGCTGCTGTTAAAATGGAAGATTCAAGCAAGCAGAAAATCTTGCTTTAAACCAGGATTAAAATCTGTGGTGGTTTTAGTTTTGTTGTTTGTTTGTTCATTATATTTTTCTTCCAGTGAATTCATTCTGCTGCTCCCATGCCTCCGAGTTCATTCATTCTTGTTAAATCACCTGTCTGGTGCAACAGGGAAGGGTATACTCGGACAGAAGAACTGAACAAACTGAATCATGAAGGATTTGTTCCCAAAATGTAACGAAAGAGGGAAACAAAGCTGGACCCCATATCATTGGAAGCCGCAGATATGTTTGAAGAGTGGGATTGAAAAAAACCATTGAACTCAGCTGGAGAAAGCAACCCTGACTAAATTGATCTGATTAATTTCCATTTTGTTTGTATGGCCAGGGGAGTTAAAAAGAGCAAGAAAGAAGGTGGGAACAAATTTGAGTAAAAGTAAATTTGATCAGTGGCTAGATGAAGAGAAGGATAGAGTGGGAAAAGCAAATTTAAAAAGCAGGTTGAGCAAGAGCGAGCTGAACTTTGTTGTAGCCCGTTTATAGTACCTGAAACATTCTTTTATTTTCTTCTTTCAATTTGACTTTCTGTTTGGTGTGGTTTGGTTTGGCTGGTTTCTTATTCTCTGTATGCAGTTGTTAGGTTTTTTCCTGATAATTAACACTTAACACTCCACCCCCCACCCGACCCCCCCCCAAACTCATTCAGATGATTGGAGAAAGAGGAGTTAACTGCCCTGCCAAGTGTAGGGTGACTCGTGAGTCAGGAGACTCCTGATTTGTAAAGGTCCTCAATTACCGGGGCTGGACCCGTGTATCCAAACAATAGGAGATGCAGATGAAGAGCTTCAAGGTGCATTTCCATTGCAGCTTTTAAGCTGAGCTGAGTGGGGACTGTGTGGTTTCCCTTTTGAGCCATCCGAAAGTACAGTTTCCTGCCTTCTCTGAGCGCTGCTGCTGAGCTGATCTATCTCTGAGGCACTTCGGAGAGCTGGTGAGTTTTATACCAGGCGAGGGGTACAGAGCGTGAAAGATTCCTGAATCCTCTCGCTCTGAGTTCAGGTGAATTCCAGAGCTATTCCCAAGGGAAGGGTCTGGGACACCCTGGGAGTGGGAAGAGTGGGACTGTGGCAGAAATACTTTAGTTATTGTCGTGAAACTTCCCTTGCAGGAACAGAGAAATGGCGAGGTGATGTGATGAAATGACTTTTTCTAAGGCTTTGGGTTTGTTTGCTGAATGGGTAGGAACATCGTGGTACTTAATCGTTTGGTTAATCTTCAGTGGGCTCAGTTATTAGGAGACAGTTGGTTATGGGGAAGAAGATAGGAAAGAAAAGGGAAAATAAAAACAGCCTGTAAGGCAGAATATATTGTGAGAGTGGGACAAAATGTTCCATGACCCACTTCAAAAAGTCTTTGGTCATTTTACTGTGTGCATGAGAACAGCTGTGATTGATTATCACTGAGTGGTGTCATTTCATCTTACAGTCATCAGGTTTGTCAAATCACTTTAAGCAGAAGAGAGAGCTTGCAATTCCAGGGAAGAGCTGTCTTCAGTGGAAACTGTATCTAATGCCTGCAAAGGCCACCAAACCCAGAACAAGGTCTCTGAGCTAGACCCAGCTATCCTTTTTTTGAAGACTTTTCTCTGTTGAGGTTTTATCATCTAGTCACTGTGAAAGTTCTTGGTTTCAAAGTAATTCAAAAAGTCTTTCTGATGCCTGTTAGCTGATAGAAAACAAAAAAATGATAAAAGGAAAAATAACACAGTTGTTCCCTGGAATGATTAGGTTTCCACTGATTAAAGAAATTAAGCTGATTCTTCAGGAGCTTCAATATCCCCGTAGTTGATGTAAGGAATGGGGAAGAGTAATAGTGAAATTTTGACTGCCTGTTTCAGTGATAGTTTATAATTTACCTGCAACATAACACTTTACCTGTAAGCATCTGTAGAATTCTATTCAATCAGACCACAGCTAAAATTAATGTTATGTTGGAATAAGTTAGCACTGGTGCTGCAAAAAGCACAAAAGTTCTTTTCCTGTGCCCAGCTGCTTGTACTTCCCTCTGTGCATCCCAAAGTGTTTGAGCAATAATGGTGCAATATGATACTGGAAACCAATTGAAGTTTAAAATATTTTTTTCTTTATTGGGACATTTTAAAGCTGGATCTGTTTCCCAGACTGGTTCACTGTGTAGCTAAAAAACCCTGTGCTAATGTTGGGGGGGAGGGTCCAAAGAGCAGCGACTGCTTGCATTGCCCCCAGTGCCCATACCAAAAGAAAAGTACGTGGTATCATTGTGTCAGACACCATCTCGGTTATGCTGGTATTTTTAACGTATTCTTATGGAAATGTGGGGGGGGGTTGTGTGGTTTGTTCCGTTTTAATTACAGAAGGCAAGGCTTTTGCATTACCGCCCTTCTCTGGCATTGGTATCCCAGCTACGTGATTGCCTGAATATCACCTTGCTGTAGGGTATGGTTGAATTCCATTGAGGGTGTTGAATCCAGAGGCTATAGAACATCTCACTTTTGTTGTCTGGGGTAATCTAGGTCTTACCTGTGTGGTGGCTTTCTGCTCTAAAAGTGTTCCATGTTTTCAAGCACCCTCTGCTTTACGCTCTTGGAAGCCAATTAATCTTCTAACATCATAACTGAAAGCATTTCTGTGGAGAGCTAGCTAACACTTAGTATTTCCAACACAGGGAAATTATGACAAACAGGGTTTGTTTGGGTTTGGAGGGTTTAGGGCGAACAACAGAAGACAGTGGGGCTTCTTTTTGGTGGAAGTCAATTGAAATTAACTTTTTGACCATAGAAATTCTCATCTTGTCTTTTCTTGGGAATGCTGAAGTTGAGCTGACTTTTGACTCTTGAACTTGCATTTCGCCACCGTGGCATATCATCTTCAGGGTGTTTGTCATTTAGGAACCTCACTGTATTATTTACCCAAATGAACCAAGATCTTTGATCAAGTTATTTCTCCCTGAATGCACCAAGAGTTATGTCTCTTGTGCTTCCTGTACAGGCAGGTAGGAGGCATGCCTGCATAATGTGAGGAAATGCATCATCCCCTGAGAAAGGGCTTGTGATCCTCTGAAAAGAGTGGGGGCTTTATCAGAGGAGAGGCTGTCATGTCGACTTTTGTAGGCAAGGGAAGTGAAGTTGGTTTTGAATTACATGAAAGCGGAGTGCATTGAGCTGCTTAAAATATGTTGAGATGTTCTAACTTGAGTCAGACAAAGAATGAAAAAGTGTCTTGTGATTTTGTCGACTGGAGAAAATAAAACTTTCAGGAGAATTGAAATTCCCCATGGAAACACTGATTTAATGAAAACTGCCTTAGTGATAAGAAAATATTTCATTCCACTACTCCAGTTCCAAGCACTGCTGGTGACCTTGGTTTTTCCATAAAGCTTCTTTACCCTGTTGTCAATGAAGTATTAATCCTCATCTTTCTACTTCTTAAAAATACTGAGTGGTTTTTGATGTAAGAGATGCTTTTCTGGAATAGCCCGAAGATCTCCCTAAATAGTGTCCTGTCTTGAAATGCCCATGGTGAATGGATAAAGAATAGTAAAACAGCACAGAGTGACTCTTCCTTTAGGCATACCCTTGTCATTACTGGGAAGCAGTAATTTAAGAGCCTCCTGAGCTACAGTTTGCACTCTGTATTTAGCAATCTATAATGACTGTACAGTTCATAAATTCATCTAGTCCCTCTGCCATGTGATGTAGCAATATGTTCTGCAACTTGGTTTTATTTTTAAATTAAAATATAATTATTTTTTTCCCTCAGTAAGTATCCCCTGCTTTTTGTTGTTGTTATGGGAAGTATAGAAGATAATTTTCTATTTTCTTATTCATCATTTCATATACCTTTTAACCTCATTCATCTCTTCTCCAGACTGAAGAGTCAGTCTGTTTAGTTTTTCTTTCTTAGGAAACAGTTACAAACTTCTGATAGTTCTTGTCACTTGAGATCATCTGATATCAAAAATAGGTGGATAGACAACTGCACACGCCATGTGGATAGTATTAGGGTTTGTACCATGCGGTATAAATTCAAGCACCCTTCAGGAAGTTCATTGTGTTTTGGCATTTTCCAGGTTGGAAAAAGGTCTGGTCCCCAGAGTTCAACATTTTCAAGTTTGTGTTGAGTTGTATAAGCAAGAAGAACCCAGCAGCGCTGGGAAGTACAAAGAAAGATGGTGCTTTAGTTTTATTTTGGGGGGAGGTGGGGTGAGCTAAAATAGCTGGAAAAAGGATAAGACAAGCAAACTCAGAAGGCCACTGTTTTCTTAAAAAATGAAAAACAATGTTATTTCGCAGGGTGTTTTTACAAATTACTTTAGTGTTGAAACTAGAGAAATAAGTAAGGGTTTAGTATGCTGTTACAGTATAAAATGATGAGGAAAATAATCCTCAAGGCATTATTTGGAGAGCAAACTATGGTGTGGGATTAGGAAAAGCAATGCAAATAGCAGTATCAGATTCAGTTGGGAACGAACACAGGGAAAGGAATAAAAACCAACTGAGACTGGAAGGAGATGGCTTGAGAGATGATTTTTTTTCTTTTGACTTTTCCAAGAACTACTCTTTTAAATACATGAAGTGTTGTCTTAGAAGTGAATACAGTGGGTGGGTGAGGATGCACCAAAAACCAATGCAGTATCCATATCTGGTGGAAAAATGCAGAAAACCATGTTCTTCCTCTGCAAAACAGCACCTGGTAGTTTACTTACAGTATTTTTGTAGTAATAATAGAAAGCCGACAGCTTATTTTATGTGTGAAGACTTGAATGCAAGTAGAGAAGGACATTTGTGCTTGTAGAAGGTAACTCTTGGTTCCTTTGTTCTTGAGGATGGACTTTAACGTAGTGCCATGCCGTTTCTGCCTACATGAAGATTTCAACCATGGTTCTTTTTAGGGAAAAGCCCTGGCTTTCCACAGGCATTAAAGAGCATTGGCAAAATCTGCAGAACAAATAGTTTAGCTTTCTTTAATATTTGCCTGGTGACCTTAAAGGGCACAGTCTTTAAGTGTTTTATCGATCGTGCAGTGGCTACATCATGCTACAGACAATGAGACAATGTTTTCTGGACAAAAAGCCAGGCAAGAACTAGTGTTTTAAGCAACAAATAACTTTTTTTTTATTTTATTACCTGATTCTGGAAACTGTGTGTGTTTTTCTGTACTTCGTTCCAGAGGATAATGAATAAATTACTCTTCTGAAGAAGGTTTTAATATCTATGTTACTTCAGAAATTCTTGTTAACTATGTAATAGAGAAGTTGCTGCTACCCAGACTTTTTAAAAAAATCTGAATTATTGAAAAATTAGTTTAACTACCTCAGCACAAGCTGCTGTTGATGAAGCTGCAGTTTTCCAAGCCTACACCAATTTACTTTTCATGCTGTTTTTGTTCTTTGCCAAAGCATGAGGCATTTTGATATGGGAGAACATGTTTTATGAACCAGCATCGGGGTAATCAGCTTAATATCTAATGTCTGTTACCTTTAGTATGCACGTATGAACTGATGGTGGATAGGATCAGTAAATAACAGCTTAAAGACTGCATATTTTCGAAAGACAATAGAAGAAAATCTTACAGGCATCAGTCCCTTTGATTTGGGACTTGTAGTGTCAATGTCATGTTAGGTTGAATGACTAGTGATTTGATGTTAAAAAGTATGTGCCATGCCTAAAGCATTAGATACATTTTGGGAAAATCATAACTATTGGAAATATATTTTCAAACAAATTATGCCAGCAGGAGTTATATGTATGTTAAAAACAGTTTTATCTCTGGTTGGCGTGTTGGAAGGATGAAAGATAAGGAACCCCTTAAAGTTACAAATACTGGTGAAATAAAGTCATTTGGACACATACCTTATTGCAAAACCTGTACTAAGAATGTGCCATGTGCGGGCCTGGTAAAAAGTTAGTTGTGTGCCAAAGATCACAAAGTTATTTGTATGTACTCTGAATTGTTGTTGTTGTTGTTAGGAAGGTACACACTGCAAGAACATTATAAAACTTCAGAACCTTGCAAACTGAAAGAATCTTTGCCAAGCAGAGTTATGAGTGATCTCACAGCTTTTATTTATACCCCTCAGCCCAGTTCCAAAAGAAAATGGGAGTGTGGAGTCATGGAAGCTCAGTGACATTAAATAAGAAAGAAGAATTTAGGTTCAGATTAAAAGCTGGGGAGATGGAGGGGCTTGAGACCTAAACCAGAGATGCCTTTTTCCAACTGGAAGAAGAGTTCATCTACTAATACATCCCATGGAGAAACAGAATGTCAGAACTAAGAGACAGCTGTGCAGCACTGAGCTTGATTAATTAAGGGAAATTTCCATGTCACCAGCTTTTCTAGGTGAGATTAGATCAAATATTGAGAAGTCATAGTGCAGGCAGAGTGACTGGGGACCCATGCTCATACAGGATGTTCTTCTAGGACATGTTGGAATTGGGTAAGGAATACAGAAAGAGCCAGTAAATAATGTTGTTCTTAACTGTGATCTGGAATTGTTTCGTGTGTTTTTCTGGATTTGAAAACAAAAAATGCAGTCATGGTCTTGTATCCAGAAGCATGAATTGTGTTTGGTGAAATAAACTTCTGGTGCAAGGGTGAGAGAAACCCGGTAGGAGGCCATAGGTGCCTATGCCTTCTTGGATGCAGTGATTCCAAAGGTAGCTGTCCCTACTGTCGTTATTTAGGACAAGTACCTCAGGACCTCTAAGAGAAAAAAGGAAGAAGAGTGCTACTGAATAAGCTTCTAAGAGGTCTGGTGTCCCTTCTTACTAGGTTTGGTCAAGTGATCTACAGTAGCAGACTCATGTCAGTGTCCCTTCTGCAAGCAGCAGGCTCCTGAAAAGCCTCTTTTGGTTTTGGTAGATAGGAGTATTATTGTAGAATTAAGTGGAATTTGATAAATTAGTACAGCATATCAAGTTCCCTCTTCAGCTGTCCTATGATATTCCTGCTCTTCTTTCTTGTTGCAGTTCCCGTTTACTGAAGTCTACTTAGCCATGACAAAGTGTTCTCTAACATATTTGGAGTACAATTTTGCTGTGCCCTACTCTATCCTTGTGATACTCATTTTAGATAATTAGATTCAAATTTAGATTAAAAATATTTTATCAGTCGGTTGCCTTTATAGAGTCTTTGTAATTGACCATTGTTGAAGGTTCAGTTTCTCCTGCTTTGACAGCAGAAGTCTGTAGACTTGATGCCTAATGTTGATGAATTTTTCATCTGTTCCTCTGCACTATTCTAGCTGAAGGAAAAAGTGACAGTATTTCCGTTGGTCTTACCCTTTGAGTGAATAGTAGTCAAGTTGTTGAAGCTCTTACTTGTGAGGTAGCTTTAATTTATTACTCCACTTTCCCAAATTATCATATCCCAAAACATGATCATCTTCAGGTGACAGTTTTGTCTTTCATGTTGCCAGAGTTGATGATAATAAATATGCATTTCTCTTTTCTGTATTTTTTTCTTTGGGATAGTGTTGCTTACACCAAATATGGGACCTGCGCTTTTCATGACTGCAGTGGAGAGATACCAGCAACAGAATTTGACAAGTGCAGATGGAATATTTACTTCTTGGGGGGAAAAAAGAGGTCCAGGATTTGGTTCCTGGGCTATAGCTTTTACAAATGAGTTGAAGATGGGAAGAATTTTCTTTGGAATTCTATGTATGGGTGATGCCATACTAGTAACTAGTAATGAGAAAAATGTTAATAACACAGTAATACTGTTGTAATAACTGCCTGCCCAAAATGCATATCTTAAATCAAATGTTAGTAGTTTTTAACAATTTCTTCCAGTTAGGGCCATTTCCATTTAAGTAGATAAACCTATTTGATGCTACTTGTTCTTTGTTTCAAAAGGAGGAAAGCAGGGCATGTTTGGTAAGAACACATTGTTGCAGGCATTTGTTTATATTCGGTATTTGTAGAGATATTAACAGCTTTTCGTGTATTTTCATTCTGCTTGTGTGCAAAATAGAAAATATATAAGTCTGTCTTCTCTTTGCAAATAAAAGGTTAGAGCAGTTATGACCAGTGAGTTGATGAGAGTAGGGTTTTCTGACCATTTTTGCAATAGAATAGCTAGACAACTATAATTAGGGTAAAGCAGTTGATAAATTCTGCAGTAGGCTGTGACTTGCACTGCCGCTTGCTGTGATCATTCCTACGTAAATTATATCTGGAAAAATCTGTGATGCTGACATTTTAGCATCAGTCATCAGTGGTGACTTGTGAGGAAGTAAGTCTCAGGCAAACTGTTTCTCTAAAGCAAAGTGTCTGTGCCATAGGCCCTCCCTCCCCACCCGTTTCCCTGGTGTTCTCTGTGGAAAAGGCTTCTTATTAAGATCTTTCTCCTGATTGTGAACTCTATTTTTCAATAGATCATAAAGGAGTTGCAGGCACAGTGATACTCAGTTTGTTGAATGTAAGTACGAGGCATAAAACTTCCTAAAGTGCCTTTTCCGGAGGCAGCTGTGCAGCCAGGTGTGGCACGTGCCACAGCTGCAGTTCCCTGGAACCATTGGCATTGTTGAGAATGTGGATGAGAATTAAATTATTTTTTCTATTGTCTTTGTTAAGACTATGGAAGGATATAAGTCATAAAGTTGATGATAAATTATGAGCTTGACTGAGACAATTGTATTTTTATAGGCAACTTGATTAGAAATTTATACAGAGGGTGAGTTAAAACTTCAGTTATGACCTGCGGGCCAGTATAATAATTGAATGTAGTGGATAGCCAAAGTCAGCTCTTGCATGACTTGTGTCCAGGAATCCTAAAAGAATGGACCGTCTTTGATTGAAATAAAGCTTGGGAAAAAAATACTAATGTTTGCTTTAGCACGGTTATTTCATTTTTGGAAGGAGAGTTGAGATACACAGTTCTCTTTATTGCACTGCAAGCGTGGAGGCCCATCAGAAGTGTATTGGCCCTTTATGTGACTCCTGTTCATAGACATGAATATGTTCCAACTTCACTGCACACACTGCTTCCTCAAAAGGAGGTTGGGGGCGGCTGTGGGTTGTGAAGCAATGATCCTATATGAACTCATCCTGCTGGTCCCGAATGCCAGAAGACAGTTTAGTGGGTGAACTCTGTATTGGCAGGCCGTGGGCCAGATCAGGTATCATCCCTCGTCCCTGAGCTGTTACAAAAGTAACGCAAAAGCTATATCATCTGCTGTCACTGATTTGACAGAAAGGCAATAATTTGTCCACTTCTGAACCGTGTTTATTTTGTACAGTTCTGGCTTCCAGAACAATGTATATGTAATAGAGTTGCTGCCATCGCCGAAGTCTCCTGTACCGTACAGACTCTCTGGCCAGCCGTGCCATAAGGATGCAGCGGCTCAGTTTACAACAGTTCATCGGCTGTTAATCCAGTCACTCTGTCCTGCTAATCAAATCCGTCAGCTCCAGGAGCATGTGGCAGCAGGCTTACATTCGCTCCCAGGCTAACGTGCATGGAGTAAAGTGGAGCTGCAGAGAAGATGAACCCTAGGATTTATATGCTATCCTACTGTAATTTTTTAATGATGTAATTTGAACTTAAACCATACAATACTATGGTTTTGGTATTCTGAACAGATGTGTGTTAAGCTGTTTTTAAAATTTACCTGCTGGTGTGAACTGCAGTGAGCAATGCTCTGGACTGGAGTTAAGCCATACTATTGGAAACAATGCATTTTCTAATAAAACGTGGACACTGAAGATTTTAGTGAACATTTTGCAGACCTTCAGGTTTATTCTGACATCCTCATCAAATTTGTTTTTGAATAACTGCCTTCCAAAAACTACCTTCTCTTCTTATTTTAAGCAAAACTTGGCACTTAACTGTTTTCTTGTGTCATATGCTGCTGTATATTAGTTGCATTTTTTAATGTAAAATGCATTTATTTACAGTAGGAAGTATTTGAGTACTGTTTATCATTGATATCTGCAAGATTTTAGTGAGTAGAGGATATAGTCATTCATAAACATTGCTGATTGCTTATGGCTGATCATTTAGGTCCCATTTGTACATGGAACAGTTTCCAATTTAACCAAGGGTGACAGTTCACATGTAGCACGTACAAGTGTGCAAGACTTGCATTTATTCTGCCTTCAGTCTCTGAATTGGGGAATGTCTACAGTAGTAATTTGGCTCAGTTGGAGAAAATCAGTAGAGTGAAGCAGTTGGTGTTGCAACCTCTACGTATTCTGCTGTGCAGCACTTTTATTTTGGACTAGATTTAGTGGAGCCTCACAGGATCAAATATCCATGCCACGTCATGTGTTGAAACTGTTGAGAGCTGTTATTTGCTTGGACCTGTGTGCCCCCTTAGGGGTTGAAGCATGACAGATAACACCATTGCATTGCTACATTTCCATTTCCAGTTTATATTTCTCCATAAAGGATCCACATCACGTGCACAAAAACTGGTCTACAAACAAAACCATCACACAGTAAGTGGGAATAGTGTGGAGAGGGGAAGGGTTTGCTTATAAATTGCACTATTGCTCTGAACCAAAACACTAATGTAAACATAGCCTTCAGCTAGTGGAACAAGGCCTTCTCTTATATTTTGCAGCCTACAGATAGAGTATGAAGTCAAATAAATTCTATTCTGTTAACGTTAAATTAATTTAGCCTGACATGAACGGTAGGACAGAGGGGAACATGATGGGAATGGAAAATGGATTTATGAGAAACAGGACAGCACTCATTGAATATTTACATGCCTAATTATGTGTTTATTTTGCTCATTCTATTTTTTTTTTTGTTGCACACCCCCCCCCCCCCGACAGCTGTTTAGTTTAATCTCTTCAAATCTTCTGTTAAAGTATGATCTATATATGTATATATATATACACAGAGTATGCCTTATATAAAGTTTACAAATATACCTGAATAACAATGCTTTAGACCAAGAACATAATTTTGAATTTCTTGCTTACTTTTATTGACCTGAACTAAAGATCTTTCACTGTGGATTAAGATTGCACGTCCTTTTTCTGAGCGCAGCAGAACAAGGAGGTTGCTGTACCTGTCCTGCCCATAAGGTGTTTGTTGTCCTCTGCTGACAGTTGCAGCCCTCTTAGGTGCATCAGAAAATACTGCCTATGTGGCTGCTCTCCAAACGAGTTATGTCAGGATGCCTACATTAGCTCAGGTATTCTTAATATCTAAACCAGGTCACTTTGACAGGACTACATGAGGGAATAATTACACAGAGTTGTGCTGACAGATGGGGAGGAGCTGTTGTCTCTGAGCACAGGACAGGGAGGAGCAGTTGCCTTGTCGCTGTTTTCCCTTGGCGCAGCTCCAGCCAAACAATTGTAGCCTGCAACCTTGCCTTGTTCTTGTCTGTTTTTTGAAAAACTGTAAATGTGGAATAGTTTTGCTAATAAAAGCAATTAAAATCAGTGTCGTGCTTCCTCAGGGAGAGAAAGCAAACATGAACAAATTCTTACCATGTTAATGGAAGGAAGGGAAATTTACCATTTTTTCAGACAGGAAATCTCTGATGTAATTATGGTGCGTGGGATTGTAGTTTGGGCACTCCGCTGTTGGATTATACCTCTGAGCAGTGCGTTGTTTGTCTTTCAGTTTTTATAAAGGCTGAGTTTTTGAGTGTCATTGATCAGTATCACATGTGGGGAGTGATAACTCGGTGTGCTGAAATAAATGGGGAGATGTTATTCTTTTATAACCCAGATAAGTTTGCGTGGTAACTTTCCCTCACACTTGTTTTATCTTTCTTTTTTTAATATAATTTTCCATTTTGTTTTGATTCTTTTACAACGCTTGAAAACTAACCAGAGCCTTTTAATTACTAAAAATAGTTATTATCCCATGGTAGGGGGCACTGGACACTGGAGAAATGCTAGCTGGCATGAACTAGTTGTCGCCAGCATTTCTGGTGTGATGATGGCAAGGTATGTGACTACTCTTCCCCTGGTTGGTGCTTAGGGCCACTCTGCCAGTTTTTTGCTCTCTGAACTAACTCACCATAAGATCGGAAAAGCACTCGCCCAGCTCCTGAGTAACGATGGCAGGGGGAGAAGCAGTGCATTTTAACACTTGGATGTAAGTCGTTAGTATCATCTAACATAAGACTTTGAGTTGTCTGGCATTGTACTTCATGTCATGTCACTGCTGTATAGCTAAGTGAAAATGGATGACTTGGACAAGCTTTTTTTTTTCGGTAGGAAAAGAGAAATACAAGTTTGTAGTCTCTGTTTTCGCTGTGAAAGAGTTTAAATAAGCCACTCATTCAGGATGGATACTCCTATTCCTGTTCTATACTCAACCCCTGTGTGCATTGTGGAAGCATTCCAGTTTCCTCTTCCCAAATCTGGATGAGAAACACTTATGTAGCTGTTATCAGCAGAAGTATTGAGGCAGAATATTCCTGAGCAGTTTTTCAAGTGGTCCTAGAGGTGTTAGGCTAATCAAGCTGAGGCAATCCAACAAGTCCTTCAATAAGCCTCTGAAGCCACATGATAAATTGTGTGTCACAGGGTAATTGCTATAGTTTTTGTGTTGTAAATAAAATAGAAATAAGATGTCTTCAAGAAGAATTAAAGGGTTAGGAAAAAAATACTTTTAATCAAAAAGAGCAATGTCAAAGTAGGTTTTGTTGCAGACTTGGACAATACAGCTAAATGTAACAGTTTTCTGCCTGCATTTCTGTTTGCTCCATAAATCATCAGGTTAGGAATGAATTTTTGCGTCTCGTGTTCTGGTGTTTATCTGTTATCTCTGCAAGGTATCTGGGTTTTTTGGATGAGAGGGATGGCTTCCTACTTGAAAAGGGCATGTCCTTAATGGGTGGTCTTTCAGTATTTAAAGACCTTAGTAGAACTTTATGCCCAGTAATTGGTGCTGTTAATTACAAAGATTTCCTGCTAGAGAATAAAAATACCTTCGTAGTAGTAGGTAGAGATAATTTTGAGAATCATATTTTTAAAATCTATTTTAGAAGGTTGAGAGGAGGAGAGAGGATAAGCAGGTCTGCTGCAGTAACTGCTTTTCTGACGATATATCAAGTTTGATTCATGAGTTTGTTTATTTGTTTTTAACGTAACATTTCTGGCTTAATACTTGAAGGTCTTTTTACTCAGTCTCTATCAAAAAAATTGTGCAGGTATATTTCTTCATAATGACTCTTATTTGGGGTAGCATTTTTGTTATGGTGTTCTTAAGTACAGTCTTGTGGAAAAATAATAGTTTCATTTTTCTAGCTGTATGGTGTATGTCCAGTAACTTTACTAAAAAGTGAAATAACCAGAATAAAAATAGTTTTAATGTATGTTAATATTTTAAATCATATCTGAACAATTTATATTTCATTGCTCTATAAAATGTATTGAATTGTACAACTGAGTAACAAGGTAAAGGTGGAGCTAGTATGACAGTTTGTGTGTGGTTTTTATTTACGTGTTTTGTTTTGGGGTGCGTGTTTTAGGTTTTTTTAAGACCTATACAAACAGAGCTATGCAACATCCTAATGACAGGACGACATAGTACAACACCTGCAGGGTATCACATGAATCTCTAGGATGTGTAGTTATATTGCTGCTGAGATTATAATAATAGTAATCATCTAACCTCACTGTTGAAAACCCAGCAGTACATTATAATAACATGCCAGATATAAAACTGAGGTGCACTCTTAAGAGAATCTGTTGTCAACAGTCACATGATTTGGTAATGACATACATCTCTGTGTTTTCCTTCCATCTGTCCAAACGGTTCTGTAGATGTTCCATTCAATTAAATGCCACTCCAGTACACGTTACTGATCTTCAGGGCATGTGTCATCATAGCTTATGTTGCGTGGTCTTTGTTCATGAGAGTCTAAGAACTAGGGCTAGTGGTTGTACCATCTCATTCCTGTCATTCCCCCCCCCTTTTCTTTTCAAATACCTGAAAGTAAGATAAAGATGGGGAAGAAAGCTGTATTGGTCCCATAACTGAAATTAAGGGGGCTGGAGAATTTACCAGAAGGAGCAGCCTGGATAGGAAAAATGGAATAAAAAGGGGAAGTCCCAAGGCTTATATCTCTTTTGTCTGTAAAAGAATTCACTTTCTATGGGACTAGCATGACTGGCATGAATTTTGGTACGAGGCATGAGCTTCCATCCCTGCAGCTGCCGCTGTCTGCCCTGTCCGCTTTACCCCAGTGGCTGAATTCCTCTAGGCCGTGGGTCCCATGTGTAGTTGTAGCATGTGCATGCTTAATACTTGTGACATAAATATCATCTCTATTTGCAGATAAGTGAGGCATGGTAATTTGTTCAAGTATGTGTGTCAAAGACTCTGGCCAAAACAAGTTTTCCGTTTACACAAGAACAGCCTCTAAAAAAATCTTTTGTATTTGCCCCAATTTCTGAGCTGTACCATATTGTCCCTGGTAACTAAAGGACAGCTCACTGTAAGTAAGAGATTCTCACATATGCCTTGCGCTAAGCAAGCAAATTATTCAAACAATATCAAATTGATAAGTTTTGTAAGATAAACATACTGTGTTTATACAGCGTATTTAAGCTTAATCTCTATATTCAGAGAAGGAAATCCTATCCATGTTGACACTGATGTCAAAACTGCGCTGCGGCCAGTGCTGATTGTCAGCTGTAATATGTCGTGTTCAGATTCTTGTGCATGCAAAATATTTATCGAAGAACAATTTTGGTATTTTAGAATGTCTTTTATGGAACGGAAGTAACAATCTGGAGTTTAAAGAGAAGAATCTCCAGTCAGCACTGGAAGACTGTAATCTATAGAGCTACAGTACAGAATTACAGAAGTACAAGAGTATTTTTAAATCTGTCTAGTATTAACAGATAATTTGTCTGCAGGTTGCTCCCTTGAGTTGTATATCTGCCCATGTCTCATGTTTAATTTTCCGTTTTAACAGGTAGAGAGAATTGTTGACAAGAGGAAAAACAAGAAGGGAAAAACAGAATATTTGGTGCGATGGAAGGGATACGACAGTGAAGATGATACCTGGGAGCCAGAACAGCACCTTGTTAATTGTGAGGAATATATACACGAATTTAACAGACACCACAATGAAAAGCAGAAAGAAAGCACATTAACCAGGACAAACAGGACCTCTCCAAATAATGCCAGAAAACAAATTTCTAGATCTACGAATAGTTCTTTTTCAAAGACATCCACTAAATCTTTAGTTATGGGTAAAGACCATGAGTCAAAAAATAATCAACTCTTTTCTGCCACCCAGAAGTTCCGGAAAAACAATTCACCATCTCTTTCTGGAAGGAAAAATATGGACCTTGCAAAATCAGGTATTAAAATCCTAGTGCCCAAAAGTCCAATTAAGAGCCGGACAACAGTTGATGGCTTCCAGAATGAAAGCCCGGATAAAATGGACCATATAGAGCAGGATCAAGAAGACTCTGTAGCACCAGAAGTAGCAGCAGAAAAACCAGTGGGAGCTTTACTGGGACCTGGTGCAGAGCGTGCTAGGATGGGGAGCCGACCAAGGATACATCCGTTAGTGCCACAATTGCCAGTGCCAGTAACAGCCACAATTGCATCAGCATTAACAATAAATGGAAAAGGTACGTGCACGAGTCGGTCATTTTTGTGTACGTTTTTCTTGACTGATCTTTTTTGCTGTTCAGATGCAAACAAATTACACACTCTGTTTCAGTCATGTTAAATCAAGTCTGGAGAACGTCACAACTTTATTTTACATAACTATATGACTATAAAGCCATTTCGAATTTTGCCAGCTTTTGCTTTCCTTGCAGAGATTCATTGGTATTTGTGTTTTCAGAATCACCATATGATACATCTGTGTTTGCCTTCACATTGTGTGGCACACGTACTCCATGTGCCACTTCTAGAGATTACATCATTGCTTTAAGTTTCTTTAAATAGGTCAAGTTTGTTATGAATATTAGAAACATAAATTATGGGAATAGATGAACGGTGTGAACACGAATTCTTCATAATGGTATACATATCTGTTTTGTTATAAATATTGCCTGGAAAATAAACCCAAACTGTGAGAATGACGTTGCTTAAAAAACAAAGTTGATAAGTTTTGTTTTGTTGGAAATTTGAGCCAGTTGTGGAGAAACATATGCCTTCTGCCTGGAGTGAATTCTGTCTTAATTATATTTTATCAATATTTTGTTGTTTATACCTCATTTGATATTGAGAGCTCATTTAGGTTTGATGCCTGGTTTGCTAACATCTCAGTAGATGACAGTTTCTTCAGCTTGCACTGTAAAATTTGTGACATCAAGGAAACCTAAACTGTTTTTGTGAGAGGAAGCTGTTTGTTACCCCCACCCAGCTAAGACCCTCATTTAAGACTTCACGGTCTTCATTCTTGTGCCCCAGACTTTTATTCTTCCCTGATAGACGCAGGTTGTTGCATAGTCACAGTGCAAGCGTGCTTTTGAGGCTAAATTTTCAAGCCTAATACTGCATCCTCACATAAATTGCAGCAGGTAAAATCTTCAGGTATGTTGTTGCTGATGGCTTGCTTGAAAACCAAGGACTAGGCCTACCAAAAAGCACACTTAGAAACAAAATATATAGGCAAAAAAATTGTGAAGACTTTGGGAGAGTTTGTTGGATGCCCCACTGTTGCTTACTTTCAGATTCTCTGAAAAAACAGCTGCAGTGGGAGAGGTTGGAAAGCAGTGGACAAAGGAGGAACACACTCCTGGAGCTACGGTGTCAGGTCATGGTCCAACCCATTTTGCTGTAGATGAAGTGGGTAACCATGGTAATGCACACACAGGTGCCAAGAATATCTCTTCTTTTGCATGGACTAAAGAAGGAATGTAAACCTCAGAGGATGTAAACAAAGCTGGAGGGGAAAATGCAGGAGATGCCAGTATGTGAGTTTTCTGAGTAGGTGAGGTAATGTGTTTGCACGTGGATGGTTTGGGGATAATTAATGTGCATTTTGGCGTATGGTCATGTTCCTTGTGAAGTGATTGATGAGTGCTGCCTTCGGCATCCTGGTTTTTGCCTCATGGCATTCAGAAAACAAACTGTGACGCAAAGGTCCTTGGGTAGATCAGTCACCAAAAATGATTAAATCATTCCCATCAACCTTTCACTCTGGTAAGAGTGGTACAGCGAGGGCCCAGTCACAGGGCACCAAGCAGAAGTGAAAAGACCTGCACAGGAATGGTAGTGACACATAAAATACTAGCTGAGATGCAGTTATCTGTTTCACTGAGATGTCAGTTCCCTCAACTGCCACCACCTCCTTCAGCTCTTCTGAGGCATTTGTCTGGGCAACTAACATTGAAAGCTGTTGACTGACCCTAGGGATAATGGCAATATGAGATTTTTTCTCACACTTAGGTTTTCACAAAGTCTTGAAGCGTAGATCAAAAAAAAAAAAGAGAGCCAAGAGATGGTCACAGTATGTTTCCACCTTCTATCTGCTGCTGGAGGGCTATTAGTTCAAGTACATTAACTGAAGCTTTCCTTCTCTGTCCGGTTACACTGCTGCCAGTCTCCAAGCTGAGCTGTGCAGTCTGATGGGAAACGGATGCTAAATATCCAAATTTATTATGGCTTTGCAGGCAGTTACCCTCATCTACAATATTTTTTTGGGGGTAATATCCAAATCCTGCAGTAATTCTCTGTTTATAAAACTTGGAAACAAAGCTGCAAAAGAAAAATACTTCGTGCTTATATCTGACATCAATCTCTTTTCCTAGCTGCTTAGGATTTCTTGGACAAGTATCTTATGGAAGCCCAGGCTCTAGCCTGCCTATTCTGCACAGCCAGGGTGGACCCTTATTTAGAGAGAACGCAAGAGAGGCAGCCCTTTGTCCTAGGCTGGCTTGGCCTTGAAGCTTCCTGAGATGACACATTCTCTGTCTCTTCATTAAAGCTGTGCTCTTCTCCTTGCCGTTTTTATTTTTAACTTCATGCTGCTATTCGTTAAAATGTAGTAAGTCGATGCTTGCTTCCTTCCCTCCCCTGCATGGGGCTGTCATGGTTCAGGATCCCATTTCACTCCTTACTCAGGACATTCCTTCTGTCTTAAATGGACACCTCATCACATTTTCAACACCTCCTCAGGCACTGTACATCATGAGAGGTATTCATTGTACAGAAACACCAGCAAATTCATACCCTTATTGCTGGCTCTTCATATATACCAGATCTGGCATATTAATATTACAGATGATAGATCTGGCATTTGGAGCACTCTTTCCAAACTTCCCACCTCCTCCACATACATCTTCTGTTAATTTTAAGAGTTCCTACTTCCACATGGAGGATGCTGTCAGGAAGACAAAAGCATCTTTTGAAAAAAGACTTTTTACTTCAGCTAGTTTAGGAGTTTTTTATCACAATATTTTTGTTGGAAAAACACAGTTAGTCAAAACAGACATAATTAATTGGAAAGTATACTTTTGAAATATTCTAGAAAAATATATATTACACTTCCAAAAAACTTTGATCAACTTTTTTAATTAAAGGTGATTTAGAATTATTATTTTTAAGTAATGTTGGAAAAATAATTTAAAATTTTAGTATGAAAACAGTGTTTCTAATATTGAAATTATTGCTATGACTGCTTTTGAATTGTGTGACTTGTGTTGGTTTTTTAGTCCGAGTTCAGGATGGTGAAACTCTTCAGCGTTTAGTCTGTTTTTTCCCTAAATTTCATTTTTATAATCAGAGTACACATCAGGAAAAAATATCTTGTATGCATGGGAAAATCCCATGACTGCAATTACTAGGAAATATTAGTATTATTATAGCACCTAGTTGTGCTTTTTCATGACACAAACTGCCATGGTGCAGTTTTTGCTCCAAAGTTCCTGCAGTTTCAGAAAAGGCAACCAGCAAATATTTATACAAATATGCAGAGAGAACCAGGGGAATAAAATAACAGTAATGTTTACTCTGGGAGTCGGTGGTTTCAGCACACTAAAATCTAGCTACTGTCCAAAGTATATTTTTTAACAAAGAAAACCATTGTATTGAATGGCCATATTTTAAAGGTTTGGCCTTGAAAACGGAGTCGATGGAGTAATATACTATATACAAATCTAGAGAAGGGTGATATAAGGAAGAAGTGGGAGTGGGTCACTGAATGAACGTTGCTGTGGTTCTGTTTTTTCAAAATGTGTGGTGATCATCAGCTGTTACTAAAAGTTAATAGAAGCAATCCTTAAATGAAACAAAAACACCACCAAAAAAGTGGAATGTTGTAGAAAAGGTGTTAATGGCAGCTACAAGCAATGCCTATTACTCAAAACTACACAAGAGAAAAAGTGTCTTCATGTCTAACAATAGGTTCTGATACCTTTAAAGTTTTTGAAAGCTTCCTTCATCAAAACTGAATAAAAAACATAGCTTTGAAAATTCATTGCAAATGTTTTAGGTGTAGTACACTCATAATATTTGGGGAAGTTCTCTTTAACAGAGTACACAAGAAGTGAAACTGTAAAGGGAATCTCATCTGTCAGTCACACAAGTCTAGAGACTTGTCTTGCAATTTTAGAAAGGACTAGAAGACTGGACTGATTGTTCACCTTCTGCAAAACTTGACCATAAACCAGGTGAATACCATTAGCAAGTTCTAGTTGCCTTGCTGTATTTTTTTTTTCCCCGGGTCACCCTATAGTTGGTGCAGTTTTTATTCAGCTAACAATGCCCAACATGTGGATGTAATTGAGAATAAATGCCACAAGAAGGGAGATTTTGGGCAGAAAGGCATGCAAAGCTCAAAGTGTAAAAGGAGCAAGAAAAGCACATCTAGCTGTATATGTTGTTATAATTAGAATAAGGGCGGGCTGGTGGCTGGCATACGGGAAGAGAAGAAATAGAAGAAATGCAGTGAATGACATCACTTGTTAGGCAGACAATCCCCACCAGTGTGCACAGTGGCATTAGCATCTCCCTCCTTGGACATGTGAGTTCAGATGAATAATTTGCAGGAGCAGCAGCCTGTCTGACAATACAAAGATGATTGCAGTATATCAACCTACAAAGGAACAAGGGTTTCAGTTGGATAATGGTGCTGGGTTTATCTAAAAACAATGGTATTAGCACCAAAAGAAAAAGCAGGCATTGGGAAAAAAAAAAGATTGAGCTTAAGTTCTGTTTGTTACCCATTCTCTCCATTACCCAAAGCAGCTTACGGGATTAAAAACCACAGATTTGGAAAAGCAAAAATCTACTTTAACACCCAGGGAAAATAGTGTCTGTTGTTTGGTTAAGTGTCTGATAGCTTTAGTCTCAACAGAAACCAAGCAAGCGTAGACGTGCTTATGGAGGCAACTGGAGCTGAGGAGAAACGTATGTTCTCAATGGAATACCAGGCTGAGCTGCAGGAGTGCAGCTGCTCTCTCTCCTTTAGGGTGAGGGGAGCTCACCCAGGTCCTTCCCAAATTCTCCCTATTACTTTCTTCCCTCTCCCTGTATGCGCCTGGGTGTTGGGCATTACGTGAGGAACTGTCCACTGTCACCAATGCAACTCGTTAGGTCACCCACAAGAGTCCCTTGAGAAAAGCACAGCAGTTGACAAAGGGGTGTTGGGGGTCAACCACATTAATTGTCCAGGGGGACCACAAGCCATGCATATAACCCCCTCGAAAAGCAAAAGTGAGGAGAGTTGCAGAACCTCATTGCTGTGTGAATTAGAGCGGACAGTATAACTAAAGGAAAGTTGGGGTGTTGTGTTACAGTTTGTCACATTTCTTCTTAGCGTCCTGGAAGGACAGAAGTGGCTTTGAGCCCTCCTTTTGTTTGCTTTTGTTTTGGTTAAGTAGTAAAATGTGATTCCAAAAAAAGCCCGAAGACAGGAACTTCCTTATTCAGTGTTTGTACATTGCGCTTGGATGGTGGCTTGGTCTCTGCTGAGTGATTTGGAAAGCAACAAAGTATTTTATTAGTGCAGACAAAAGCCTATGACATGGGTTGAAGTCCTTTGTAAAGCCTGCCCAACTTCTGAAATTACTGGTTGAACTTCTTTGTCAAATGCAACTGTGTGTAATTTTGTACCTTTTCTGTTGTGTATGCCTTTAGCAAATCACTCAGAGTAAAGGGTAAAACAGATTTCATTTGATCAACCTTAAACAAAAAACAAACCTTTTGGGTTTGGTTTTTTTTTTTTTTCTTTGGAAGTTGCATTTCATTTAGATTCTGTTTAAGAGTTCACATTATGTACTGTATTGCAACATTTTACCCTACCATCAGATTTTCCTTCTGTATTACTGTTAAGTCATTTACAAGTTCTTCAGCTTCTTTACTCTTTAACTAAAATAATATTCTGAATTGTTGCCATTTTCTTGTTTATTTATATTTTCTGGCTTAATGTAAGTGCAAAAGTGTTAAGTCATATGGTAGACTGAACGGTTTGTATTATGTGGGAAATTATCTGTTATCCCATATTGTTCTGGGGTTTGTCTCCCCTTGCTTGTGCAATTTCTGGTACAGATTATTGTTTCTTTACGTGGTGCTCTAGGATTGAGAAGGTTTTGTGAAAATCTCTTATGTTCAGGGCCATATTGGTATATGTCAATAGATCATCATCATAAACCAGGATCCAAATGCAGGGTTTGCTTGAGTTTTAAGGCTGTTTTCCTGAAAATGCAAGGTCTAGGTGACTGGTTTCTTGCTTTTTCTGCCTTCTGCTATCCTCCACTACTTAGAACAGAGATGTCTCAGTTGGATGTTACGTTGGTTTAGACTTTTGATAGAGCTAAGCTGGTGTAAAAGGTAAACTACTTTGAAAAGAGTGATCCCATTGTTTGCCTCTGCTTTCCCAACCCCAGGTTATAACATGGCCTAACCAACTGCTCCTTTAAGGACAGGCTTATTTTTATCAGCCTTCTGGAAGTGACAGTGAGGGAGAGGATGTGTCTCTGGGGAAAGAGACAGAGACATGCTTTTCCCATGTTTTAATTCTGTCCCTGGAAAACTTCTTACAGGAACTCTGGATATAATGTATTTAAAATAAAACAAACAAAAAAACCCCCCAAAAACCGAAAACCCCACCTCCCCCCCACCCAAAAAAAAAAAAAAAAACCAACAAAAAAAAAGGAAAAAAAGTTCTTGAGAAATACTCAGTTTTGACATAAAATCCTCAACCTAAGTTGACAGAAAAACTCCTGTTATTGTCTCTGCAGTTTGTATTACACTTGCAGACCTGCTGGTAAACACAAAGCTCTGAGCTGTGCAGTTCTGACATTACATCAGTTTACACAGACTGAGTGAGGAGCTGGAGTCTGCATCTCTCTTGACTAATCAGCTGGGGTCAATCCTGGGATCAGCCATTATGTTCTCCTCCAGTACTTGTCCGGTATGAGACAAAAGTAATTTCTGAGGACACATTTGTCATACCTGCTGTGTCATAACTTAGGAAACATGAAGCATAATGAAGCACAGGCTCTATTTACAAGGCTCACTTTCAACCTACACAGCCTCTGCTTCTACGCAGAGAAAATGTGGTTAAGATCAGACTGAATGATAAAACAAAAGTGTTCAGCTAGATTACTTTTTTTTTTCTTCTGCTGTTGTCAAAATTGTAGAACTTCAGAACAGCTTTTGATAATGTGGCAGAAATGTGAAGCACAATCAGAAATCCTCACGTGGTGCCCTTTGCAGTTGTGCCTGGCAGATTAACCAGCAACTTTTTTTGTCTCTTGCTGTTTCAGTTTTTTAAAAAGTTACATCTCCCTTATCTGTTAAGGCTGTGAAGCGGATGGAATGCATGTTTGCTAAGGAAACTGTCATTATGAATCTGTGTTCTTTTGAAAAGAAGATTAATCTTAATAGGTTGATACAAAAATCCATAAAAACCAGACCAAAACAATCGTAATATGGTTCAGGGAAGATTTGCCTAGATCATATTATCTACTTAAAATAAAAAAGGGAGATGATGAGAGTACAGTTAAATCTTCAGTCAAGAAAGCATCCTCATAGGGAGACTGTTACAGGTGGGATAATATATCATGGAAAGAATTAATTAAATAAGCATTGATAGAAAAAACTATAATAAAGAGAGAAAATTGTTACATTCAAGGAGATGTAAAACGAAGATTTTAAATTTTTTTTTTGAGGCTAGTTGCTTGGATAACAGTTCAGAATAGCTTTGCATTTTACAGGTGATTACAAAAGTATCTTTTTTTTTTATAATGAGATCTAATCAACTAGCCAGATGCTATATTGCCCTGGGATAGCTGTACATCCAACCCAGCCAGAGAAGGTACAGTACTCAAACTGGCTTAATCATGATCCAAAGCTGCTATTGCGAGTTATTGATAATAATACAGCAAAGTACTATTCTTTTTTTTTAAAAGAAAATAAATTACAGTAGTTGTGTATTTGTGATACTGTATGCAATTTTTCAAATCAAACAAAAATATCTAAATTATCTGCTGTGTATACCGTTTGTATGGTAAACATATTTAAGACCACACACTAAATGCATTAGGTCACAAATTATCAAACAGTTAATTCTGCTCTAGTAATTTTTTTCTTAATTTTGCAATCTTAGAATAGATAGAAAAGCTTTTGGTTTTTATTTAGTAAATATTTGAAATTTAAAGTTCTTTAAAGTTTATTATATTTTAGATGCCTTTAAGAAATAAAGGCAAATCATAAACAATAATGCTTTGAACTAGAATATTCTGTTTGAACACATCTGAAAACTGGGAGGTTCTAAGATTTAGTGTGGAAGAAGAGGAGGAAAGAGCACATCTTACTATTGTATTAAGACTTCTTTGAACATCTTGGTGAAACTGGATAAAGAAGCACAGATTGTCATTTATTTTCTTTGAAAATATTCCTTGAAAGAAGCAACTGAAGTAAGTAGTTGTACTTCAAAAGGCTGCTGAGAAACTGGCTGGGAAGATAGAAGACAGAGTAGCCTTAATGGTTTGTTTTATTCGTGGCAGAAGGTTAACAGTGGGATGTCATAAGATTCTGTAATAGCATCAGTGCTTATTTTTATTTATTAGTGATCTTTTAAAAATATAAATTGCAGTGAGCAGCAAAGGTACAAAACTTGCAGAGAAACACTTATTAATTTACTCCTTAAGCTATAAGAAAATAGAAACTTCAGAGGGACACATCTGAAGCAGGAGCCTAAGGGAAGTGATGAAGAACAGAAAGCTAACTTGAGCTGATCGTTTTCCTTGCTGGCTCCTAAACCGAGTTTTTAGCCTGTGATGCAGACAGGAATACCTAAACACTGCTGAGGGCAACTCCAAGAAAACTTGGCCTAATATCGAACTAAAGAAGCTCTCAAGGTTTCTCTGTTTGTCACACACATTTGTCATTACTCTTCAATCAAGCTTGATGTATAATGAATCTCTAGATAATGTGTTGGCTGGCGTAGTGTCTTCCATGTGTTAGCACTGCTGTCCCTCAGATTTCAACTTGGATTGCTTTATCTTTTTTAAGATGGGCTGGAATGAGCGGGATTGGAGAAACTGGCTGCCTGCCTTCTCTGACTAGCTCCTTGTGAGAGGTGTCCAAGTAGACTTCCAGTGTCTACACAATTAGGAGAATCTAGGCCAAACCATTGATTATAGCTGGTACAAGAGGAACACAGAGGGTATAATTTTATGTATTTTTTATTTAAATCATGTATCTGAAGGGAATACTGCAAAGATTGCACATGATTTTTTTGAGGAAGAAACAACTTATAGACATGATGAAATAATGACTGGTATAGTTGGAAATTTCTGTTCTGGAATTGAATGAATGAGGTAAGGGGACATCCAGAGAAATCGAAGGGTGTCAAATTCAAAGCAGAAAGACAGTAGCTTTTGATATAGCTTCCATTTAGTCCCGAGATCTGTTTAGTAAAACATATTTGAGTCCAGGAGATAATGACCGTTTAAAAGAATTGTAGGCATTTATAAGGATAATGGGAATAAACTGTATTCATAGGAATGGTACGGTTTTACAAAGAGTATAAGTTCTCTTGCTTTAGAAGTAAGGATACTTTTTGTGACATACCTGAAAATTGTAATTCAGGGATTTTTGTACCTCTTTCTGCATTGTTAGCCATTATTATTTATGGAATAATTCACTCATCTATTATTTATGAAACTACTTTTATACTATGCAGCTGTTCAGAGATTCTAATTGTCCTGTTAGGATATTAGGATAGGCATTGGTAAAGCAGAGAGAAGATGGAGCTCTGGTCTGATTACTACTGAAGTCCTTACTGTGAAGCACTTTTCCCTATTCTAGATCCATATATGACATCCTTCAAAAAATGCTTAGAGAATTGTATAACACAATCATTTTGAAAGAAAAATACCATGAAATTTAGATGCTTTAAGTAAAGAATACTGATTTTTCATTAATCCTTTTTTGATTTGGGATGTTGAGCTCAAACACCCCACCAGAGTAAACAGATTACATCGTATTCTCCCTTCATCCCTTGGTTTTCTGGACAGATTTCAAATTCAGTGGGCACTTTTGAGAAGTACAGGAATGAGTTGAAACCAACTGTAAATGCAAAGCTAATTCTTCCTTTACCAGGCATAACATTGTATTGACATAGGTAATTTAAAAAATTTTCAGCATATGGAAAGAATATCCTGCTAGAGCTTCTCCTCAAATTGGTGATTGTGTGAAGATGTGTTTGTGGCAGTGCAGGACAACACCCTTTCACCAAGGAATTCAAAGATAGGGTTTTTTTTCTTATAAATTACATGATAATAATGGGTATTTCAAACAATTGACCGTGTTTCATGATTTTCTGTTTTAATTTATGAATACAAAGGATGAGAGATTATTCTTTAATTTAGAGAATAATCTATTTTTACTTTCTGTGCATGTGTAGGCAATTTGCTTGAAAACTTGTTTTAAATATTTAAAAGTTTATACAAAACACAAGTTACATCTTTGATTACCATTATTGAAAGCTAGTGAGACATTTTGTTTTCTTCTTTCTTTGCTTTCCACGTTGACAGTGCTTTTTGTTCCATCAGCTTTATTGGATCCTGTACAGTCGGTTAGGTTGGGGGGAGTGTTTTTAAAAATGACCCTTCTGAGCACAAACAATGGAGCAGCAAAAAAAACTTTTTATGTATGTGAAGGAAAAAAGCAATATGCATAAATATAGTTTATCTCATGGAATATAATAAGGAATTGGGAATTTTTCCATTTAAAAGAAAAAAGTAAAAAGAATAAATTAAAAAATCCTACAATCAATAAGAAAACGTGTATTTTATAATACCTGTACAGTGACAGAATGGGTTTGCTCAAATGATCATGTAACAAGACAGTGATGATAGTAAATGCAGTGGCTGCCCAAATGATGGGTCAGGAGCCAGGACCTGTTCTGGAGTAAGTACTCTGAAATGAGGATTTTCTGAACTTGGTTTAGTTCCCTTTGAAGTTTCTAAATCAGAGGAAATGTTTATTTCAAGGCTTTTCTTTCTCTTTCTGGAATGTTACAGTCAACAACCCTTTAGATGCCACAAAGTAAAAGGAAAAAGTAACAAACATATTATGTTAAATGAGCTTTGAAAGCAGTGGGTAAAATTATTCAAGCGTCAATGCCTTTAAGACACATGATGAATCAATGGTATGATTATTTTTTTTTTTTCCTTAATTGACAGTTTAGATACCTGTTGTGTATGGGGATGTGCTGATGCTCTACATTTTTGGAAATCAGATTTCTTTTGACTTCAATTTCCAAATACAGATGTAGCTAGCTAACATTAAAGGTTGAGCTCTAAGTCTTCTGGCAAAGTAACACAAGCCAAAACAATCAGTATCCCTAACTGATCTTTATTCTTTGGCTTGCTGTGACACTTTGAGGAAGAACATTGACTTATTACAATGATATGTTAAGGTATTTTTCTCTGAAGTCCCTTCTATTAAATTTCTTCTATTAAATTTTACTATTCTACTAAATTTTACTATTTTCTTCTATTAAATTTTACTCTGGCACAGTGGTCATCTTAGAAAAATCATTACTTCTCTTGTTCTATCATCTCATAGTTAAGGGTTACTGTTTTGTTGGTGTAGTCAAGTTTGAAATGTTAGCTCATAATTGAATAAAATATATTAGTGGATTAGTGATTGATGCATGAAATGTTGAGGAGCACTCCATCCTCTATTAAATGTTTTATGCATATCCATACTACACAAATTTGTTTCACAAAGTAATAAAATACATAATTGCAATTGTATGAGCTTCCTTTTTGAAAAGGCAGCCAATTCTTAGAGTAGAGTTGGATTTATTCCCAGCTTTTAAAAAATTATTTTGTTTTCTATTTTCAAATTCCTGGTATGAAGTTTGATACCAAATTAATTTATATTTATTTTAGATTGTGGCAGGTGAAATTTTGACCACAATGAAAGTAATACATCTCTCTAGATTCTTTTCAGTTAAAGTGTAATATGAAGGAATTATTGCTGCGCTATTGTGTATTATGTATTGCAAACCTAGTAGGGTAATGTAATACAAATAGGCCATATACTTGCATATGTTCAGGTTTAAAAGGATGGAGATAATACTAAATAAAAGTTATTTTAGGATAAACCTGTATAAAAGTCACCCAGGGGGTCCGTAGTTGACCTGACATTAATATTTTTATACTTCTGCCGTAATTTTGTCTAATATTTTAATATTTAGGCAGCATAAGAATAAGCTACGCTATGATCTTCCAACAGTTTAGGTAAACTTGATGGTCACATTTTCAAATGTTTCAGTCTTTTGTGTGTTGACTTTTAAAAACATATTTATTGATATACTTAAATATTAGCCTATCTTTCTGCTGTAAATACTGAATATATTCTTTGGATAGGTCTCTCATTCTTTGAAGACTCCAAAAAGAAAAATCCATTATAATAAGGCAATTTTTCATGAGTTTTAATTACAGTTTGACTACATATTTCTCTCTAAAGCACTTGTTTCCTACCACCCCCCAGCTGTATGTGCTCACTGGTTTCTCTGTCCCCTGGCTGAGCCCTGCTGTGGTCCAAGCTTTCTCGCTAAGGCGCTGGACCGGCTCTACCCCTGCCCAGGTATGGGGGGTCAGCTCACAAGTGAGTTTGGCAGCACGGTGTCAGGGTTAGGGAAGGCCCCTGGGGAGGCTTTGGGGGCCTTTGGATGACAACTGAGATACTCTGGCATCCCTGGGAATCCTCAGCGGTTAGAGAGGATTTCTGTTGGTTGCAGAATGATGTTTATGTTATTGTTGTGTGCTTTTGCAGACCTTGTTTGTAGGTCAGTAAGTTCGTTGGTATGTGTCCGGTTTTCACATATACTCTTGTGATTCTACTCTAATTGTACTGTGGTTTCACTTAGGAGTAAAAAGCTTTTTGTAGGGGGTGAGGTTAGGTAGATAAATTGGTTTGCTGTTCATTTGGGTTTTTTACATTTAGATTTTGCAGAAATTGCTATGAGATCCTGGAACTGCACTGCCCATTGCTTGTTGTACCTCAAATCAGTCTCGCTTACATCAGTTAGATACTGTGGAATGACTGTTTTGATCAAAACCAAATTAAATACAGTACTGTGGCAGTGATAAAGTTTGTAGTGCTTAGGTATTTAATTGATTGGTTTAAAACGAATTAGTATCATTCAAAAATGTGGTGTAACAAGCCAAAGAATTACGAAGAAAAATATACAATTGAAATTTTGCTCACAGTATATCTACATTCATGGAAAGGAACTTTTATCTAGAGTCAGTTAGGGTAAAGCCCATCAGAGGAAGGGATGAGAACGGGAGTGTACTCTGTTCTTCTCTCAATGGGGGAAGTAAAGCCATCCTCCACTTCTGAGTTTTCATAACCATGGTGAATTGTAAGCTCCCTAGTTTGCACAGCGTTCTCAGCTAGCTTTTATTCTCATCAAGGAGCAACTAAAAGGCTAAAGCCAAAAAGTAACCACCTTTATTTCAGTATTTCTCAGAATACAGTAGGTGGAGTAAATGACTTCTAAAAATCTTAGTATCTCGTGAGATGCACATTCAGAGTCTGGGGTTTTTAAGGAAAAAGGTAAGAGAGATGCAGGCAGGTCTGAATAGTTCTTTCTTACTAGGTAGTTTGCTAGGTTTTCACCCAGTGTTGAGCTGCTGGTTGGCTGGATTTCCATAGGGTTAGTTTAGGGAGAGCTAGAAAAAGGAGGAAGATTGAAGCTTGGCAGCTGCTTCATATGGAGCTCTTAGAGCTTAAGTTTCTCTGTCGTTGTCTAGCTGTACATTCCCAAAAGGGGGAAGAGAGCACATAAAATCAGACTGGCTGGCAATGCTTGGAAATCCACTTCAATATGAAAAACTACACAAACGTCAAAAACTGAAGTTTCAACTTTGCTCAGCAACCTCCAATGGTATTTGCGTACCTGTTTAGTCTTTTCAGCATTCTGGATGTAGCAGATAGGGGCAAAGTAGTGATGGCAGTCTAATCTTCTCAAGGGCACTTGAGTTAGGCAAAATCCAAATAATAATGGCCCAGACACTTCTAAAAATAAATTATGCATTTAAACAAAACCTGCGTTTTGCTTTTTTACTCTTACACATGTTCAGGCACAATAAAGTGAGAGTAAGTCATTTGTAAAAAATGGAGCATTTATTGTAGAACTGTTTTATGTTTACCTACTCAATTTACCTTTATAAATGTAAGAAGAGAAAGTGGATATCAAAATTTCTTACTAATACAACTATGAATTTGTATACTTTTATCTTGATCTTGGGTACAAGGCTCCTTGAGATGCAGTTAATTCAGAAAAAAATACAGTTTCCTTTGTCTTCCAACATCTTTAACTGCAGGTAGCTGATCCCAAAAGGCAGCTCACAGGTGGAGTCCCTTATATTTTAATTATGTGTCATATGAGTTTGTAATGAGAGGATGACTCAGTTTTGGTGTACTGCATTGTACCATTGTGTGGTAAATGAACCTCTGTACCTCAACACATTTGGATATATATAACTTCCCTATTAAAAGGAAACCATGTAGTGTCTGTTAATTGTGGCACACAGTGGCCTCAGAGTTGAGGAGTGGAATAGGAAGGATCAGGGAGGGGAGCATTTGGTAGTATTTGGCTTCCTTCTAAATTATGTTTTGTCTGTATGTATTGATAACGCGGAGGTTTTTTAACATGATATCCCTCCACAAGTCTTTGTAGTGGTTGCTTAGGCTTTGCAGTAAGTGGAGATGAAAGGTCATGATTCAGGAGGAACTGCATAAAAGCATAGTATGAAAGCTATCAGCAATGTCATACAGAACCCTACAACACAGTGACTGCATGGCAGGGTTACTAACACACTTTATGACAGAATTTCTTGCCTCTTGTTTGCCTTTGTGTAAACACAAAAAGTTGCATGAGGCTCTTCTGACTAACCTTAGGTCATGAGGTTTGTCCATCAAATGTGCTTATCAGCATGGAGGCTGCAGTTTGTATATTTATTTCCCCACAGTTGGAATGCTGTTTTTTTAATATAACATTTAAGTCAAAAGACACTGAGGTCATCTAGTCTGCGCTCCAGTGTATTACAAGTCATTACATTTCATCACTCATTGCTATATCTCGAGTTAGCCTGGAGTATTACCAGACTCTGGAGACTAAATTTTTGTTTGTCATTTAGTGCTGAATAGCAGGGAGTTGATTAGAAAAAATATGCTCAGATGAAAATACTTGTTTTGTGTGTCATGTTCTGCATAACATCTTGAGAGGATGCCATCTGCTTCTGAATAAATAAATAAACTGGGTTCCTATGAAAAGAGCTTGCTTGCAGAAAAGCAGCTTATGTTTCAGCCATGTACACATAGCCTAGCCCTGGTAATGTGCCCTCCAAACACTTCCTTCTGGCACCCGCTGCTCTTCCCACCAAGACCCGTGCAGATTGTTATGCCTCCCTGAATGCCTGAGTGTGCTGACAATGACAAGTTGTGTAGGCTGGTTATTAAAACTTGTGTTGAGGCCATCCTGCTAAAGGTCTTGCTTTCGTTATTACCAGTTTCTTCCTTTAGTATCCTCAGCTGAGGAAGAGGATAGAGGTGAGCTCAGATGATTCCTTGCTAAATGTCTGCAGCCTAAACTCTGGACTCAATCTTGCATGTGAAAGTTGAGTTGACACAAGGGGCTTTATGAATATGAGAGAAGTATGGAGGGGTTTTTTTCCTTGTTTCTCTTTCTAACAAAAAAAAAAAAAAAAAAAAAAAAAAAGGTTGGGGTTGTTTCGTTGTGATCTTTTTGTGGGGGTTTTTTGGTTTGGTTTTGTTTTGTTTTTTTTTTGTTGCAATTACCTGTAGAGTAGCACATGACCAGAGAGGTTTTTGAATTGTACATGTGTCAGTCTGAGCTGTAGCCTGGGAAGATGCAATGTGAATAGATTTTAAGACAGAAGGTCGAACAAACACATTGCTTTTTTTTTTTTTCTCGTGTTGTCCAGGGTAAGAAGTTCTGAAAAAGTCAGGAAAAGATTTTAGACTTACCAGTTTTGGAAGTTGGTTTCAGGAATGTCCTGAGGTTCCCTTATGAAGGTGGGAAAGCTCTTGTCAAAAAGAAGGGATTTTTCTCTCTAAAAAGTGTTTAGTTTGTTTTTTTCTGTGCCTTGCTAATGTGTCCCCTTCAGTTTCATCTGTCTGTTGAATGCAGCTTCTTCAAAACCTTCAGTCTGTACTGCTTCTTTGAGGGGACAGAGAAATGCAGCCACAGATGTCTATTAGGCAACCCAGCCCAAGCCAGCTGTGCTTTTCCCCCATTTAGTACTGTGGTTAAACATTAAGTAGAAGTGCTTCCTACACTTGCTTGCACAATGTCTTTTTTTTCTCCTCTATCTATCACTCTTATCACTCCATGGTTTTGGCTGCTTGTTCCTGTTCATATCCTTTAATTTATGCCAGCCCACTTAAAGGGACTGAAACCAGCAGGCATTGGGCAGAGCAGGATCTTTAAACTGGCACTGCTGCTTACAGAAGTGTGCCTTAGATAGATTTTTAAATATATATATATATATATTTTTTTTTTTACTACTAAAAACATCTGGTAAAATGGTGGAGAATAATAAAAGAGTTGGTTTCTTCACTGAGCAAAAGCCCTTATTACAATGAGTAGCGATACAGAGATAATTCTAAGGTCCCCTAATTAACAATCTCTTAGGTGTTTATAACTCCTACGCAATGTACTGCTAACCCCTTCGTAGAAGCAAGCAGTATCACTAAGAAGCTTCTTCACACACAGGCAGTATGTAATCTATGAACATAAAAATCTCTGAACCAGTTTCATACAGGTAGGAGGATTGCTTTATATCTCAACAAAGCTAACACAGAGTCTTCTTAATGCAGATTTCCCTTAGCCATGTTCACTCTTAGCATTGGTAGCTGTGTCCCTGTGGATGATAAGAATGGAAGTTACTGACTCAAAACTTTGCTTCAGCCAGGAAGTTTATAATTCAGACCCAGAGAAATGTGGCCTGGGCCGTTAGTCAATATGACTTTTTGGAACTGCCTGATGAAGAAAGATGCTTTTTGACTTCATTAGACTAATGTGACAATGGGTCACAGAAAGCTAGGTGCTAAACAAATTTTTAAAGGAAGTATTTAACCAAAAAAGGTGTCCCTATTCTTTACTCAGCTCTGTAATGAGAATAATTACCAGATCTAGCAGTTAGTCCGATGAACAGAGTACACTGGGCTGTGTTTGGTTATTCAAAAAAATCATATGACTCAGTCTTGTGCTTAAGGTCCTAATTTTTTTTCTTCTCCTCATCAGACATCCAGATATCCTCTTGAAGGTTGCTCAGGGCTTGTTTAGGGTATCTCCAAGGGTGGAGATTCCACACCTTTTGGGGATGCTTGTTCCAGTGCTTGACTACTACATTGTGAAGTTTTGTTTTTTAACCTAATATCTGATCTGAATCTCCCTCGTTACAACTTGTTTCCATTGGCCCTCATCCTTTAATGTGCACCTCAAGAATAATCTGGTTCTGCTTCTGTACAGCCACACGTTGGGTACTTAAACACAACATGAGTAAGATCATCCGCTCTCATTAGGTGCTTCTTTTTAAATGTCATGCCATCCTACGTAGACTGTGGGAACTAAAATCTGAATCGTTTTTGCTTTTCCTTGTTAACTTTCAGCATTGGAAGTCCAATTTTGGGGGGAGAAGAGGGAATTTCTTAGTTCTGAGAATCTTCCATCTACCTCATCAAATAGTCAAATTAAGCTTGTAAACTGTATTCAACCTTGTTGTTGTTTAGTATTAGTTACTGTTTGAATAATTTGATTATTTGGACCTGTAGCCTCACAGTCTGTGTTACAAATTTGGAGAATTTGAGCAATCAGTAGGGCCCTTCAAGTAGATACTGTTATCAGATGGGAATTCTGTGGTGTATTTTCTGGAGCTGGTTTAAATCTCTTGGAGAGGTAAGCCCCCCATTGGCTCTGTCTTTAGTGGTATGGATTTCTACCAACAGCTTCAAACTAGCAAGATGGTATGTGTTTATAATAAGCCTGTTACTCAAACACTTTTTCTCCATTTATAAATAATTAACATCTTCAGCCTAAGAGCCGTGTAGAACAACATGTCACTGAAGCAATAAATATTGGCCTTTGTTCAAATTATGATAGCATGGAAACCAGGACTATGCATGTGGAAAGCAGAATTACGATTTTTTTTAAACCTCAGGGATGTTGTTAAGGCTGCAGCTTGGACTAAAGGAGATGTTGATCAGCTTTGTCTATCCTTGTACCGAGGAAGAACTGAGCAAGTGTTTGTTTTCCCTGACAGGGATTGTATAACCCATTCTTAAAATACATTCGTAATGGGGATTAAACCATCTCTTAGCTAACCTGTCATGCTGCCTTGATTAGAAAAGTCCTCTTCCTTTTCTTTCCCCAGTATATTTTAATTGACATAGGTTAAGTCAATGCCATTCAGTAATGATTTTCCAATGAACAATTTATATTTGACTTGCACATGCTGTAGAACAGCTGTCAGATCTCTGTACTTACTTCCTCTTCCGGACTAAAAAGACTCTATTCCTTTCATCTTTCTTCATATGTCTTGGTTTGAAATCTCTTGTCATTGTTGATCAGCCCTGGAGAGTCCAAAGTATCTCTCTTTAGGTATAGTACCACGAACTGTATTGTTTCAGCAGATGCTTTGCCAAGTGCTTGGTAGAATGTATTATCTCCTTGCACATGTAAAGTTGCCTTACCAATGTGCCTCAGAATTGGACTTTGCCCTTCTTTCTTACGTCACGTTGTTAACTGGTATATGCTCTGTGGTTGATTATAACCCAATGAAATTTCCTGTTATTCCACATTTTTAGTGTATGTATTTTTCTTCCGTACAAATAAAAATTCACTTTTCAAGCTGTCTTCCAAATTCAGCCATATGATTTAGAAAGGTGATTCTCCCCTTCTGAAAGCTTGCAGTCCTTCCAGTTTGATGTAATCGGTTCATTTCATAAGTATAGTTTCTTTTCCATTATCCAAGGCTTGAATAAAAAATACTGACTAGAATTGGGCCCAATGCAGACCTTTATATTTGAAAAGTATTTTTAGTTTGATAGTGTATGAATAATAATGTTTCTGCGTATATATCTTTTCAACTATTCATATACCTTGTGTCTCTCACCTCTCAATGGTTATTACACTTAGACAGTAATTTTTTATCTTGTTACGCCACCAGTGCCAATGGCATCTTCTCCATCTTCATCTTCCCTCCCCTCGTCAGCAGGTCATTTACTTGATTTCAAGCAACCTGTAGACATTGTTTGCTGAGGTGTGGGGGGGTGGTTGTTGTGGTGATTTTGTGGGTTTGGGTGGCCAAGAGCAGGAGGTTAGGTGAGTGTTCAAAATTGAGTGGCCAAGAGCAGGAGCCATAATTTCATTGAAAGGTAACAGCAGTGGTCCACGTATATTTAGAGGTGGAAGTGTAATACTTTAGTGTTAGGGGGGGCTGAAGCAAAAAAACCCACCCCAGTCTATTTGTATAACCACTGCCCCAGTAACCCCTGTGATCTGTCACAGCATACCTTTTTCCACTTGTCTAGTCCAGTAGCTATGATTACCTTCTGAGATTGCCTAACCTTGTTTTGCTGTTTCTCAAATGTAAGGGTGATGTTAGCACCTCTGAGACTTTTGAGATTCTGCAGACTTCTTCATTTTATCCTTGTGAGGCTAAAAAGGTGCAGTGAGATTGCTGGATTGTGGTTTTGTTTTTTCCTGCACCAGAAAGGCCCAGAGTTTCACTGCCGTGGTGCAAGATTGGGCTCTGCTCATTGTCCTACCTTAGTAGTGTCTGTGGGATGTTGAGTTGTGGTCCCTCTCCCAAAGATCTTTGCATGTCCTTCAGGTGGGCTGTGTGTGATTGCAGCCCCCAAACAGCCCCAGGTCATGTTTATCCATCCCCCTGTCAAGCATGACCTCGGGCTGCTTTAATTAGTGCCTGCCTTGTTTTTTTCATCAGGTTTTGTAAATCAAAGTGCTTGCTCTTCCTCAGTCACTTACAAATTTGAAAAGTTTTGCCTATCAGATTTTAAAGATCACTCTGGAGATTAGCAGCCCAAGTGCATGTGTAGATGTTGTCTTTACAATGCATTGCTCTCTCAGTCTGGTCAGGTGATGTCATTTGCATATATTTGCAACATTCAGCAAATTCACTTCTGTCTTCCTTTAAAAAAAATTTTCTCTCCACATTTTTTTTTTTTTTTTAGTGTTGGACGTTATTGATCCGATTTTCTTTTGGAGGCGTTAACTATAGGTTTTGACCAAGAAACTCAGTAATTATAGTTACTTTAAGTATTGATTTTGGAGGAGGAGTGATTTGCAGTGCATCTCTTTTCCATGGGAATCCTTCCTAGTGTTTATAGTGCACAGGCTCTCTTACTGCACAGTGACTTGCACTTTCAGTAGCTGACACTGCTGAATCACTTGCACTTTCTGTTTCATTTTTAGCTCCAGACTTTCCAAAAAGTTATGCACTACTTGTTTGAACAATTTGGGTTTATGGACATTCCTGCTCATACCACAGTCACAAGGTTTTATTTTCCCACTTATTTCCCACTCTTTGGGCTATGACTTTGTAGGAAAAAAGGCAGTTTCTTATGTTTCAGGTAGTGATTCCCATCCTTTTTTAAAAATGGTGCCATGATTATTTTAATCTCTTTTTTTCTGCGAAGGTAAATAATTTATAAATCACTTAGACTCCTAAGTATATGAATTACTAGCCCTGTTAGTGGAATTCAGCTCATTTAAATTAAAGTTTGTGATTTGGAGGGTAGGGGGAAATACTCATTCTCAAAATAGCTCATAAATTTATATAATACTAGAATGTGTACTGAAAGAATTAAATGTCAAAACTATTTTATTTTATCACTCCTAGCTTGAAATAATACACGAAAGACAGCATGTAGTTCCATACTGTTTGCTAACTGTACAGAATTATGGAATTTTTTGTGCTCAAACAAAATACCTGATTAGAATTTTTTTTTTTTTTAAATGCATAACTGGTGAAGTCACTAATTATAAATTGGCAGAGCTTCAATTAAGTGAATTCCTGATGAGAATTTTTCCTGTCTGGGCTCTGGCTTCCTGTCATGGGCTTAAGGAAACAGCATGGGTATCCTAAATATCCACTTGTCTTTTTGTCCTACGTGCTTTTCACTTTAAGACACTTAAAATGATTCTTGCAATGAAGCATTGCCTTGGGACTTCCTTGAAAACCTTTGACTCTTACTGGTTTTAAACATCCTAGCAAGTTGACAAATCTAGCCCATGTTGTTTTTTTCTTGTTTTCAAGAAATAGGACCTCAAGCTTTTTAGGAATCAGCTTCACAGGGTCAGAACAGTTAGAATAATTTTACAGTTAAATTTAATGACATTGTCTTTGTTTAAGAGAAATAATTAGTAGATTTTGTCCTGTACTCTTTGTTTTCTTTTCATCAAGATACCACTGTGCAAATGAGAAACTTCTCTTAGTTTACAGGTTGACTGGAAGTGCTGAATTTAGGGCCTTTTGTGGTTGCATGCAATTGCAGCTTTGCTTTTGCTTTTGTCAGTGGCAGATCATAACTAGGTCTGTGTGAAGGCTCCAGGGGGAAGCTGTCCTTTCTAGCGTACCTGTGAGGGCAGTGGCAAAACAGAATTCTCAAATGTGGATTTCCTAAGGAGAAGTCTTTGTATATTTATTTGATAGTGTAATTTATGGTGATGTGTACACATAGCACTAGAAGTGCTTTAGGAATGATGTTGCAGATGAACTTAAGTGTGTCTAACACGAAGTTTTTCTAATATTACCTGCCCCATAAAACCCAACACTGATGCTCAGTTCTGTAATCACTCCTGTGCCTCAGAGACTTCTGCCTTGTCAATTCACAGATCAGCATTGCTGCTTATGTAATGCACATCCAAACTAGTTGGGAATGTTTGGGGTCTATAGGTAATAAATAATAATTGGGCGGGGGGGTGTGTGTCGTTATATCCAACTTAGATGGAATTCTCTTTAAGCCACGTATTTTGTTTTTTATTGTCAGTGTAACAGGTTTTTGCCCACAGGATTTACTCTGGACAGACTCTAGGATCAAGTGTGGGCTTTTTTTTTTTTTTTTTTTTTCCCCTTAAATTAGGGAGAACTCAAATTTCATTGTCGGGTTCTGCTGCTCAGAATTAATAACATGATTAAACCTAGAGATGTAATCATCTCCGTATCTCTACCTTAAATTTAAGACTCTAAAGAATTTGATAAATTTATTTCATTTTTTTTTTATCATGTTATTAAAGGTCAGGATAATAAGATCCCCTGCAACTGCATCTGTAACTACATGGAAAATCTCTGCTTCTCTAAAATATTCTGCTGTCTGGTCCTGCCAGAGACCTAAGCTCAGTATGAAGTCATTAAGGCAGCTCTTTAGGCTGCTGGGAAATTCTGCAAAAGTATCAGGTTGATCTAAATCCTTAAGTTTTATGTTTGGTGAAGAGTAATTTCATTCATGAACATTAAAGGTTCTTGCTGCCTTCTTCCATTTCTTTTAGTCTTCTCATGGTTTTTTCATGCAATTCTTGCAAAATTCAGTCCAGTGGGAGAAAGGCTCAGCAGCAAATCTTTGAATGATTTGTGGCCTATAAAGTGTAGAGTGTTTTAAAAAGGGATTCTGACTGCTTTTTTTTGAGAGTATCTCATCGATTCTTTCCCATGACAGATCTGAAATGATTTTTCTGGACCCGGTTTCAGTACGTAATATAAATAAAATAGATGGTTTCAGCTGGAAGGTAGAGCTATCTTGTTTGCATTACAGAATATAAAGGCAGTAATTTTATAAACTACTTCCAGTAACCTGCAATAATGGATAATTAATTGTAGCATTCCTGAGGTTTAGATTTTTGGTTTAAAATAATTACAAATGCCAGAGACATAATGCTCATTTAGTATCACATAGCTTGCCTTATGTTCTGGGGACATATGGATTTGTTCTTTCTTACAGGGTTTTTTGCTCATTTCCAGTGTGAGCATTCATTAAATTCACTGGCAGGTGTTTGATTTTCTCATAATTTAATTAAAGTTGGTGTAATTCTGGTCGTTAATTGCATTGTAATAGTTCAGATGGTTTACCATACTCTGATCTTTTCATCAAGAATATATCGTACATCACATATATGTTATATATATCTCGTATGTCTTCAAAGCTCTATTTTGTGTTTTTAATAAAAAGTTGCATTTCACTTGTGAAGACATGCAGATGTGTTTTAGGGGCTTTGGGGAATATTTTTCTTTAAAGTTAGTTTATTCTTTTACAGTAGAGGCAAATACTATAATACTGTCCTGTGTTATTGCTACTCAAGCAACATGCCCTTACCTAATCCCTTAACACTAATTTCAGATTTATGCTTTTTATTTTTCTGTATGTTATCTTCACTCTTTTTTCAGTACGATCTCGATAGTAAAGTTTTGGGTTTTGATGCTAATGGGTTTCTTAGCTTGTTGGTTGGTTGGCTGGCTGTTTTGTGCAATGTACAAGTAACGTCTTTTACTATGATAAATAAAGGAACACTCTTTCCAGGAAGAAATTTTGGAACAAAAAAAAAAAGTTTACATGGAATTTTAAGTGTGTGTATGTTCACACAGGCTGCCTTTCAGTGGGCAGCAATATCTAGCGGGTAGATTTCCATTGGAAACGTAATAGGGAGTCATTGTTATATGTCATGTTTGTTGTGGGGACTGGATTTAGTTTTAGCCATCTTACTTGCAGTATTGAAACGTTGGGACAGTGATCCAACTTTATCAGCTGGAGATTTTAGCCTTTTGGGCAGAGGATGGGCAAAAACCTCACCTATCACCCAAACTCAAACACATGACCAGAAGAATAAAGGAAAAGGAAAGGAAAAAATCAATAGCAGAAAGTTCTGTGGTGAATATTGGGCTTCCATCAGAGGGAGTTATATGGAAGAAATGTATGGGATGTCAGGAATTCCCATACCCTGAGAATGTCATACATTGCTCAGTAGTTTGCTTTCTGAATATCTTCAACTGTCAAAGAAGACAAGCAATATGATCCTCTGCTTCTCACACAAGCCGTAGTACAATGATTTGCAATGTAACAGAGCTTTGGCCTTTGTGTTAGAGGTGTGCTTTTGCTATCATGTTAAAATCCATTCAGACTTGGCCATCTTTTCAAGTCTTTCTGAAAATGTTTGGCTGTGTGCACACTCAGCAAAGCCTTCTTCATTTTTCATCCATTCCATTGCCCGAAGATCACTCACACTGAACTTAGTGCACAAGTCTGGAGCACAAGTGTGATGGGGAGCAGCTGAGGGAACTGGGGCTGTTCAGTGTGGAGAAGTGGAGGCTGAGGGGAGACCTCATTGCTCTCTACAGCTCCTGAAAGGAGGGGGTAGAGAGGGAGGGGTCGGTCTCTTCTCCCAGATAACAGTGATAGGACGAGGGGTAATGGCCTCAAGTTATACCAGGGGAGGTTTAGATTGGATATTAGGAAACATTTCTCCACTGAAAGGGCTGTCAGGCACTGGCCCAGGCTGCTCAGGGCAGTGGTGGAGTCCCCATCCCTGGAGGGATTTCAGAGCAGTGTAGATGAGGTGCTGAGGGCCATGGGGTAGTGGTGACTTGGCAGTGCTGGGTTAGTGGTTGGACTTGATGATCTTAGGTCTTTTCCAATGAAAACAATTCTTTTATTCTTGTCTGGCTTGGAAATGAATGTGACAGCATCTGCAAATGTTTCCTACTAACGCGATGCTAAAAGCAGAGGAATCGGTCTCCTTTTAAGTGAATGGATCTCCTCAGCATAGAAATACTGCACCCCCTAGCTAAACTTCTTTTAAGTTTTGGTTGTTTTTTGGTTGTTTTGTTGGGGGGTTTTTTGAGGGGCATGAGTTTTGTGACCAGCTCCTTTTTTGGTGGGAGGGCTGTGCCTGCTGGAGCAGGGACTGCTGAGGCTCTTTCCAAGCAGACCAGGTGGGGAAGGGACTGCTCACCAAATTGCAGCTGACACACAGCTAAGACTGTTTCAACTTCCTTCCCCCCCCTTCTTTCCTTCGTCATGAATTTCATCAGCCTTTTCTATCTTTCTCTAATGTAATCCCGTGCTTTGCTGTAGAAGAGTGTCTCCATGCCCTTGCTGCATCCTTTCTGCGTATGCCCATCCGCATCCTTTCTGCGTCAGCTGCAGACTGGCGGAGGGCCAAAAGCACTGCCAGGGTGGAAGACCCTCCTGCAACTCTTGTTCACCTACTGAACGTTCTTTTGGCTCACGGTGATGTTTCCCTCACGGTATTGCTTGATTTAGGGGGAAAAAAATGAAGAACTTGAAGCCCCTCAAGAGGGAACTGGCTCTACTTTGGCTGAGACTTATGGAAAACCTGGTTTTCCCTTTTCCCTCTGCCCCCAGTATGCTTTGTATGCTCAGGTAACTTCAGGATTCAGAAGTAATATAGGAACAGTGGACAATGCTGGACAAAACAGGCAGTGGCAAAACCACTGTAAGTCCGAGACAGGGAAGATACACCCTCAGAAAGTAATTGTTGTGATCACCCCTCAATAAATGCAGTAAGACAGGGAAACATGGTACTCTTGAACTTTTTATGTTTTTATATTTTTTTTATCAGATATTCCTGGCTCCCTCACATCAGGGGAAAGGTCATTTTACTATGGTCCACACTTAAATGCCAACAATACTAGAGAAATGAGACTGGCTTTACTTCTCTTGCTGCAGCCCTGCCAAATTCTAGTTTTAACACCAACTATTGCTGAAGGTCATCTCAGAGAATGACTCCTAGAGCTGGCCATAAATTCCCTTAGGCAGTCCAAAAGGTATTGCACAAAGTTTATCCAATAATAGCACCCATATTTAATTTAGGTAGTAGTTTGCCTGTGCTGAAACCAAGGGGATTAGCAGTTTCACCTGATGAATGACTGTTCGTGTTCCTTACCCTTGGAGGAAAGGGAATTGTCAATTTTAATCTGATCATTCAGAAGTTTCCTTTTACCACAGGCTATTTTTCTCATCATGATTTTGAAACAGCTAGAAGGTTATCATTCCTTATACTCTGTCATAGAGTCCAATCTCCTGATTTGGAAGTGCTTTACAAATAATGCATAAAACAAAAGTAATTTTCACATCAGTGAGGTCATGGCAGAAATGATCAGTTCAGAATGGAGACTGAGTTCCTTGCATAGCATGAGACCCTAAATTTTATGGCAGAGGTACAGATACATGTTGGAGCTGTGGTTGTGGCTTCCCAGACAAATATTCAGGCATGTCTACAGCAGAGGATTTCCCCTCCTCCCCCCCCAGGGTTCATTCAAGGACTCAGGCAGAGAGCTCCCCAGCAGGACTAAAGCAGCAGTTAGCTAAGAATCCGATTGTCATTGTCCACAGTTTGCTAATCTGCACCTGATACCATCGGTCTAGGTACCTTTTCTTTGTATTCCAGCTTGCTGAAAACCAGCTGCCTTTAGGTCAGGACCAAAAGGCACAAATCCTACGTGGTGTGATCACATATGCATCACAGAATACTGGGAAACAGTGCTGGAACAGACATTTGTCATCTAATCCATCCTCCTCCCCTCCAGCCTGCTCTGCAGGTGCTGCTGTGGATTCAGTCAAATCGTTTTCACATGCAGGGGAATCCATCAGGGTCACTGGGAAACACCTGTGGCTCTGGGGTTAAGGGATGTGCCAGCTAGCCAAAGGTTAGTAGCTGTTGTGTCACCCTGCAGAGATACAAGCAAGGAACTGCAAAACGGAGGTAGGTTCTCTCTGAGGGTCACATGGTGGAGCAGAAGGTGTTTTAGGGAGTGTGTAAGGTCAGAATGCCATCTGCTTTTGTAGGTGCCCTTGGGACATCAGAAATACTGATAATTGAGCTAGTCAAGGATGCAGGGGAGAAGCGTTTTAATGAGGGAAGTTTTTGGTGAAAATAATTCAAGTCTCTAGGGAGGCTTCATTTTCTGTTGAGCCAATTTTGCCTGTGAAGACTACAAAATGGGGGGAATCTTATTTTGCTTTGAGAGTCTGAGTTGAATTTGTTTGTTGTTGAAGCATTTAGTTGCATGCAAACATTAAAAGACACCTCTTAGGCACACAATAAGGTGAAATTGCAGTGGATGTGTTATTTTAAATGGACCATGCTTCACCCTTTTTTGCTCATGGGTCATGGTTCTGTGTCTGGCTGGGTAGTGTGACTGTACAGGGCCATCAGCACTGTGTGGGACAAACGCTTTGGGTTTTGTAGAGGGATCCTGACTGGGAGAGGGGTTGTTCTCCAGTGCTTTTGGAAGGAAAATAATTGTGAGAAGTTGTTTCCAATTGCCTTGTGACTGCTGACACACATAGTTTTTTAAGCGAACAAAGCAGAGTCAAATCACTGACAGACTCTTTCGAAGAGTGATCTTGAAACAGCACAGGCCTGCATTCAAACCATTGGTTTTCCCTTTGCTACATAAGGGAAACATCATTCCAATCTTAGAATCTGAGATTGAATAATTTCTGGCTTTCAGACAAATGCATATGGGACTAAAGTTAGGAATAATTTTAAACCGACCTGTAGGATATAGTGCTGGGTTTGTTCGGCTTCAATTTTAACCTTCCTCAAGGAGAATCCAGTGAGCCAAACACTGTATCAGTGCTTGCAAACTTTATTATGTTTCTTATTTATCTTTGCTACAAGTAACATGTATAATATGTATTAGGGTTAATACAGCAAAAGAATTAAAAGTACTGCATTGTCTCTAGTAATAAATGCTTTAATTATATTACTTCTGAATGGATATGGGCAACGTTTTTTTTTAAACAATAGAAATTGTAACAAAAGCAGAGCTTAGAACAGGAAAGAGCAGAATCCTATTTACAAATGAGTCCAATTTATTAAATATACATCTGACTTTGTTTTGAAGCAGCATTTGTATTTTGATTCAGGACAGTTTGAAAGATGTTCCATAGGAGGAGTAAATCTGAAAACAAAAGAACCACCTGTTTTGTTTGTTGTGTCTCCAGTTCACCCTCTGAGCCAAAATCCATTATCTGCCCACTTCTGCTCTTCATTACTTCCTACTTCGTGGTCGTCATCATATTAATTTTTCATATGTTACAGGGAATATAAATATATAAGCTAGATGAAAAGGAAGGGGAAATTCTAAATTTTAAACTGTTTTAAAACTTAACCAGCCTAAAAGAAAGGGAGAAGCTTTGCTTTCTGGCTGGCATACACAGAGTGATGCACGGTGAAGGACTCCTCTTTGGAAGGAGCAGTTGTGAGAGAAACCACCCTGAGTGCCACTGTGTGAGTCTCTCGCTGAAAACAAAGCTGTTTCGTGGGCTGGTAATGATGGGCAACACGTCATGGCATGTAGAAGGAATGTGTTTTGACATGAAGTCTACTATTTACTGTAGCTATTAATTTAGGAAAAAAACAACTTTCCCAACAGCTTTGGAGGCTGCATCACTTGCGCTGTTTTCCGTGCCCTTCAAAAGGCTGACAGAGTCAGCAACTAAACAATCCCAAATTGGCTCTTTGAGTACATGTTGCACTAATGTAACTCTCAGAGATGTTAGGGCACTCTCTAACAACCTTTCCCAGGGGCTTAGGGGAGCACTGCTTAGACTGATATGTGGAGCCTCACCTTGGATGCAAGTCTCCTTGCCTGTTCTATATGGTTTACTGCAGAATTTATTGGAGTCAGAAGTCATGCTGTAGGGACAGCCCAAGACCTAGCGAGCAGGGAAGGCCTTGTTTGTGAAGAGATGATGAATAGTCACACTTCTCTGACTGTTCCTGTTCGTTCCCACGGCCAACCGCAGCAGCCTCAGCAGGTCTCTCACTTTACCTCTCACCTCCCACTCTAGCTCCTATCTCAGTGGGACATCCTATCCGCTTCCGATGCCATTTTCTGGTCTGTGACAACTTTTCTTGTTTCTATGCTTTCTAGGTAAGCATTGATAAACTACAAATTGATGGCAGCAATGAAGCGTGCTGTATTTCCCTTCCAGATACCTGCAACAATTTTTCTCGTGCTTTTTCTGTCTGGGCAGGTTTGAAGAGTTTACATCCCAGGCTGTTCTCTACAGTATAAATAAAACATTAGAAGACAGATTCACAGCAGGTTGTTGTTTGTGGGGTTGGTTTTTAAGCACTTTGGATTGCAGAGCATGCAAGAGTATGTAGTGCTACTGTGATGAGTTGAATTCTCCCAGTTTCCTATGTGGATAAATCAGTAGCACTGGAGTTTATTTTGCAATACTCGATTATTAATACTCAAAATACTCTTTTCCATAATTGCTATCTGCGAGTCAGTATATTATTTAAACTTGATAGAAATGTGTTGCTGGCTTCTTTAGATGTGCTTTTCCTGTTACTCTCAGTTATCCTGTCCTCTCTTTCCGCTGTCCCACGTGTTCTGGCTGCCCTGCTTGGTCAGCAGCAGCACTTGGGAGCTGATCAAGCTGAAAGCTAACCCAGCACACCCACAAAAAATGCTTGGCCTGCCGCTAAATTGATTTTGTCAGTTTTTGTGGGGGTTTTGGCATGTCTTCATTTGTTTATGTCAGTTTATTACTCATTTCTTGCTACTTAGTCATAAGTTGATGTTTCTGTCCAAATAATGAGCCCAGAGTAGGAAAACACTAATACTTTTTCCAAGATATTCTGCTGTAGTTGAACTATATTTTATGTTTTTCATAAATTTGGGTTAGGATTGCGGTTGTCTTACTTAAGACTGGAAAAGGAAAGTTAACAGGGTAAAAACACTGATGATGGTAAATAGTTTTAAACAGTAATTTGGTGTAACTTAGGAAACTGTTGTGGAATTGTTCAGCAGACACATTGGTGGAGGTAGGGAAGGTATTAAGGAACTCAGCTGCCCTGTTTCTGGGTTAGACAGAAATACCAGTGATGAATGACTTGTTTCTCATCTGGCAGACTGTATGGGGGAGAAACAGTGCAGTGGAGGGAAACAAATCTTAATTTCCATGTTAAGCAAACTAGATTGGTAATTAAGTACCGGTAAGTAATTCAGTGTGTGCTGCTTGCCCAGATCACAGGGGTATAGTGAGGCTGTGAAAGGTCCTCGGCTGATTTTTCCTGAACTTGCTAGCTAAATGGAATGCCAGTCTGCTGGCAAGAACAACTGAGCCCAAGGACAGAGGTGCAGCAGGTTTCATGCTCCTTGTAGCAGGGGTGAACTTGGTTAATACATTTGCAGTGTTGGTCTGATCTGAGTCAGCATGATTGAGCTGCTTCTTGCTCATAGTATCTTTCCTGGTTTGAAAAAAACAAACAAAAAAAGGGAAAAGAATTTTTTTTTTTTTTAACACAAAACACCACATTGATTCTTTTAGAAATTTCAGCATATAATTTACCTTAAGAATGACTGAAAAATATGATCCTACTGCAGCATTTTTGTTAATCAGAATGATTCAAAAGAACACCTTGAAGTTAAATTCCTTTGAGATCTCAATAGTATTTTAACTGAGCTGGGGGAAAATATCAGCTGGTATAGTATCTTCTGTGATGTAGCTATACTGGAAAAGCCATCTATCGTAGTAATTAAAAATGGACAAGGTGTTTGGGTCTGTAAATCACCAATATGTTGATAATAACAGAATAGAAAACTATGAGAGGTCTTTGTTTCAGTTAACTGTTGACCTTATGGCAATGTATTAGTGATGCGGCAACATATTCTGAGATCAAATGCAGATGTGGAGTTTATTGTAACTCTATATCAAAATGCTGATAACAGAGAATGTTAACATTCTTACTAAACAATAACCCTGAAATCTTTGTTGTTACTAACTTCTGGGGTTTTGGCATCAGTAGAAACTTTCATCTTTTAGGATCTTGAAAAGTAAAAATTTTTTATCTAAGATTAATTTTACTTTATCATGTGTTTCCAACTCTGTAACACTAAGAATAATTCTGTGGATACAGCTTCAATGCTGAGCAAAATAGGTTTTCTTCTGTGTTGAGGTATTATGTACACTAGATGCAAGTATACATGATAGGAAGGCTTCTGATGCATGTTTTGTAATGGTATGAAACTGCAAAATATTGGTAAAATATATGGCAAGTAATGAGTGAACTGTTGTAAGAAGATGAAATCCAGTATGGCTCTCCTCGGTATCACTTTGGATCCCCAGTAGGTTTTAATTGGAAGGATGCTTGGAAATGTGACTTTCAGAGCAGTCTGGTTTATAAGCAGAAATAAACTGCAGATGTTTAAGATTTTGGGAGGGGGGGGTTTAAAGTTTTTTTTCAGCTCTTTCTGAAACTACATCAATACAAATTTAATTACCCAAGGTACCTTCCAAATTGGCTAGTCTTTAAGCAAGCAAGTCTCAGAGGTGTTTCACTAACTGTGATACATTTCCCATATAGACTATCACATTTGTCTGTTTCTTTTTTTTTTTTCTCCTGTAAGTCAGCAGCCTTGCCATGTTCAAGCCTTTTGGTCTGTTGTTGGTTATATGCACAATATAGTCATACTCATTAGAAATCTTTTTTTAGTTTCTTATGGCATGCTGGTTTCCCCACTAATATTTTAATTGTAACTTACACGACATTTCACTCTTGTTTTCAGTCTAACTCTCCTCTCTCTTATTTTTTTTATCACTGGAAAAATAATTTGTGTTTAGCATCTGTAACTATGAAAACTTTTAGAGTTTTACTTTGCATTTCTAATACCCGTTCTTTATCTGTTTTAGCATCTCCCTGTATTCTTCCCAGTGTTCTTTACTTCCTATTTTCTTGTAAGTATAGCATATTCTATTTTTCCCCTCAGTTCCTATTGACCTGTTTAACCATGTGGAGTTAATTGAAGCTACATCTCACTCCCAAAGAAAATAATTCAATTACTCTATAAGTTTAGTTCCATTTATACACCCCCTCCTTATGACTGGGATGTCTTGCTATTTCTTTTAAAAGTATTTATTGAAATATCTTTATACATAACATACTTATCTAAAATCACACAGCGTTCATCTTGGTAGAAACTAAATTTCAGTTCAATTTGCTGATAGCGTCCTGTTTCTGTTTTCTTTATTCTGTTTGTTTAGTGGTTGGAATCTGACTTGAACAGGTGGGTCCCTGGCAGGTTTCAGGAAACAACCAGTTGTGTAGTTCATCTATCATTTTTGTCTCATGACAGCATGTTTTAAATGGTTTCTAAATTAAAATTGAGCTCACAATTGTGACTAGTTACGTACTAGTCCCATTATTTGTGTGTATGTGGTCTTTGCTTTACTGAATAGTACTTCTTTTATGTAGTGACTTCCTCTGATGTTTTTGGCTTCTCTATGTATTCTTAATGGATTGTTTCCTAAGGCAAGATTCAGCATTTTAGGCATCTACTGTATGGAAGGATGTTCAGAGCCCGTTGCCCATGAACCACCTCTTAGTAAATGTAAATCCAAACATGGCTTTATGAACTTCCTGCTGCATATCTGAGGGTCCAGTGCTGGACTTTGGAATTGCAGCAATTGGAATTGCAAGAAATTCTCAAGACCAAAATTCAAATGGAGATTTGTCCCCCCCTCCCCACTCTCTCAAATTACCATGTTGTGGACCCAAGTCCTTCCACACATTTGTAGTGATAATATTTTTTAAAATCTACAGATTGACTCTTAGGACCTATGATGACACCAATATGTCCCCTGTGAAAAGATGTGCTCCTACCTCCATCTCCAATTAGTCAAATAAACCTTACTTTCCTATTGCCAGCTACACAAGCTACAAAATGCTTGGTTTTGGGTAGCAACAGGCATTATGGTTCCTAACAAAGCCTCCCTTGTTTTTTGGCATGGATGATAGTAGTTGCTAAGTCCTGCTCTCTGACATACATCTTCCCTGGTTTGTCTTTCAAACTCGTTCTGAATTTTGCCTTAAACCATATTGTTTTTTTCTGTTGGTTGGTTGTTGTTTTTTTTTCTCTGCCACATCTATAACTTCCTAATATCTTCAATGTTTTTTGATTGGTTGGGTTTTTTCACAGTTTCAGCCTTCTAATATTAGTCTTTGTAATCTCTTAGAGGCTGTGGTTTCATATTAATATACTGGCACTGCTGAAACAGTATGTCCCACTTAAAGGGGGATGGGAACAAGATGATCTTTAAGGTCCCTTCCAACCCAAACCATTCTATGATTCTAAATATCATAGTGCTTATTCCGTTGCTTCCTTAGCTGTCTCTTCTGACTACCAATAGTATCAGTATTGCTCCTTGTACCTTAATCTAGATACATATAATTTCTGGAAAGGAAAAAAATTATCCAGGACTTAATAAAAGGAGATTTTTACAGGGGAAAAGTAGCTTTTGGGGATTGGAACCACCTGTAACTGTAATAATCCTGTTTTGTATACTGACTGGCTCTGTAGCCTGAGGGAAGGCACTTTAGCAGCTTTGCACCATTTGCTATGTATGGCAGCATGTGTTAACTACTTAATTAGTGCTTTATGGAGTTACCAGTTTAGGGTTTTTGTCTGTGAGATTTTTCCCTTTGGTAGACTGTTCTGCTTCATTGACTGTTGTCATATTTATGGAAGCCTAAGGTCTCAAGGAGAAGCTGATGGCTTCCTTCAGCAGTATGAAGAGGACACACACGAACGCTACCCATGCACATGCAATTCATCCGGCTGTGTAAGGGCTGCTCACTGCCTCCAGTTCCTCCCATCTGCTGGCTGAGGCTGGAGCATTGTCTCCTCTGTTCATAGCTTTCAACTGGCATTATTTTCTTGTGATTTACCCTTGGCATGTTTTTCTTTTTATATTTCCTAGTTTGCCACTATATTCTCATTTCAAAATTTGATGAAATTCTGTTATGATGATGGGTGTTTTCCCAAGTCTCATGGCAATGTCCAAGATCTTTGCTATCTCTGCAAATCCCACAACATGGAGAACCATACCATTTGTACTGGAGTCAAGCTGTAGGGCAAGATGATGTAAAGACAAATGCCTCCTGTGTTTTCTAGTAGTTGCCTGCAGTGAATACGGGACAAAGCCTCATTGAGGGAGGGTATCATATAAGTTTTCCTCATGCAAAGCATTTGATCCAAGTCTTTCACTCTCAGTAGTCCCCTTCTGTTGACTTTAGGACTTTCTTTGGGTTTTTTTGTTGTTGTGGTTGGGTTTGGTTTTGGTTTATTTTTTAAATTATTTAATGTAGGAAGAATGAAGAATTCTGGATATTCTCCATGAGCTCTGCAGTTCAGGCGTGTCCTCACAGACCCACTGATCCAAGCAAGCATTGACAAAAACAAACGAGAGAGATCAGATTCAGCTTGAGAGCACAGGTTGTATTTACTTACCCCTTCCATCATGCCTCATTACAGCTGTTGCCAGTAGGTAGCATTTGGGACTTATTACTTTCCAACAATATATAAAAGGACAAATTTGGCAAGGGCATACATTGTTCTGAATCACTTTTTCAGTTCAGAGCATCTCACTATCCAGCACCTGTTGCATGAGATACCTAAATATACCTTTCATCATCTTGCTTTTAATGTGGGATTATTTTCCCAGAATATTGGGAAAACTGGCAGAGGGATTGCTCCTGGCACAATTTGTGATGTGGTGTAAATAGCAGTTGTGTGCTTTGCCTAAAAACAGGGTCTTTAAGAAATCTTCTTGGCCCAAATCCTTGACTCTCTAGTGGAGACTACTTTCCATTAAATACCTGGGAATCAAAAGTAATAACCTGCTTGGCACATGCATTTCCGAATGTGCCGTTCATCTCTAGGAGGTACCCAAAATACTCATGCGAAGACTCAGGAGACTCCTCCTTTGTGCTTCCCCTTTCCACCCCAGCCAGTTCTTTCTGTCGAGGTCAGTAATTTCTGATCAGGGGGTGCTGCTGCAGAACAGATTGCCCGTGTTAGTACCAGCCAGCAATGTTCATGTACTGCAGGCTCCCTAAGGATTATTGGGTATAGCTGGCTGTGTTAAGGCACACAGCTGCACACACGGGTGTACTGGAAGATGGCCTCTGTGCTGCAAGCTCCTACGGCTTCAGGTGATCTATTCATTGGCCACTTCTTAATGAACCTGTTGCTGAATGTGCCACGGGAGGCCGAGATGTCTTCTATTAATGACAGACGTCAGGCAGTGGCTGGAAAGGCACACGTAGCTCCATGAGGTAGATATTTTAAAACAGAGATGCTTCTTCAAAGCAGGGATGCTGACTCCAGATACTCTCCTGTAAAGCTCAGTGCGTACACATCCATGTCCTGAACCTCTGAAAGTCCTTCAGCCCTGTTTCCCTACTACTTTTCTGCATTGTAATGCCAAACGTCTCTGTGGGCAGATGTGAATGGAGTTCTTGCAAACTCTGGTATTTAAAGCCCTATCTATGTGATGAGAATGAATTGTGAATGCTTATTGACGTGTTTGCAAAAAGAAGGTAGGTGAAAGTATTCTGCCAGGATCATGGTGCTATACCCATCTGTCTAAACCTCATTAATAATTTAGCTAAAATAGTTTTTATGTCCTTACAAGAATTTTCTAAACCATCTCCTGTGTACATGGCACGTATATGTTCATGTCTGTACAGGAAACTGCCTGGGATATCTTTTGGCAGTATCTGTTCCAGGCTAGCCTTACATTAGAGCACTCTTATTCCACAGGAAGAGAGACATTTTTTTAGATCACTTTGGGGATTGGATTAAATTGCAGTGAAGTGCTCTTAATATAGAATGTGTTCACCTCAGGAGTTAGTGTGAAATAGCTGGGTATACTTCAAATTTAAACCTTAGCCTATTTTGTGATAGCTTTCCTCTACAGATGGGCCCCGAGAGATGTCCTTACTTAGCTCTCAAATTAGAGAGTATTTCGAATGAATGCTGCGGATTCGTAACCTGCAGCTCCAAGAATATCAAAGGACACGATAGGCGAGTTCTTCCTTATGAAATGTTCCCAGTGCTGAAAGGCCTCAAAAAGGACTCTGTAACCTGAGGAAGGTTTTTCTTATTTGTATTTATTCATGAGAAAAAGAAACACGACTCTTTCGCTTCTCCCATCAAATGCTTTGGTTCATGCTACTGTGAAGTATGGCTGGGATTATTTGGCTGGAGTAATATCAGAGGGGCTTGGGAAATATTTTTTTTTTTCTTACAGCCACCTCGAGTAACAGCTAAAATGGTGAGAAAGATCATGCACACCATTTTATGTTTGTCAGTAGGATCTTGATTAGAGACTCAATGGAAGAAAAATCACTCCAAAAATGAGTCTAAAACTGAAGTGGAAGGGGAGAATAGAGCAGTCCTAATTTATCTTCATGCTGTGATAAAGGAGAAAAAGAATTTGCTTATCCGAGGAGTGTTTATTTATATATTTCCAGTGAAGTAACAAGAATGGAGATGTAGTTGGAAAGCATTGTTAGTAGAGGAGCATATTTTTCCCACTGTAAGACAGCACGTGGAAAATTAATACCTTATGCATAAAAATGAAGAGGTCCTTCTCGAGGGGAGTAAAACTTAATGAGACTTTTTAAGAGCTTTCTTGCCAAGTTACGTATTATTAATGTTATCCTTGTTTTTATGATCATGGTCTTAACAAGCATTAGGCCTAGTATTTTGTATTCCTGTAAACTTTCTTTTATTTCTACTTAAAACAGACTAAGGTAAACCTGTTTATTTTGAGAGCAGAGAAATGCCATTCTGTGTTGTAATAACTGCCCACGTTCCATAGGAGAATTTAATGTTCCGAGGAGTTGCATTTTTGGTTGGTGTTACAAGTGTATCTTTGCATGGATGTTTATGCTCTGAGAAAGGAAGACGTTCAAAAGCAAAAATAATTAAATAGCCTATAACATATGTCCAGTGCAGCCAGTAACACTGCCATCTTCCTAACAGTATCATTGTAAACGTGTAAATATATTTGATTTATGCCATGAGTAATCAGAGAAACAGATAAAACTATCTACAGGAGAAAATGGTCACTATAGACCATAGTACTCTAAATGTGACGTGGCAGCCAAAGTATATTTGGTGTAGAATTGAACAGGAAAGTAGATTTTAAAGGAGCAATGTTTCAAGGTGGCATTTAAAATTAACACCTATACAAAAGATGAGGAAATAAGGGCATGAGAAAGTGACTTTTTAGGAACTGAAGACAGACATTTGGAACCAAGGCTGCCAGCCACTGCAGGACTGTTTACTGCTGAGCTGTAGTTGCCTGTCACTGATGTTTCGCCAAGTACTACAACAATTTGCATGTTAGTCTGTGCTTAAAACCGACGTTCTTTGTGTATGGAAAGGTGATCTATTACCACAAACAACTGAAGATGGCAGAAGAACATCTAATGGTTCCCTATGCAACTATATATATCCTGGCAACGGAATCAAGGATTAACTTGGTAGTGCACAACGCTGACTTTTGAGGAGGCTTCGATACCAGCGGCAGGGTGTCGCAGCCATCGGCAGCACATTATCTCATGAAGTACAGGACCATTTCCCCACCGCTTTCTTTCCCAGGCATCTTTGGGGATGCCTGCTCTAATGCTGGGCTATGTGCAGGTCATTTTGTGTGCTGCATCGCTCTAACAGCATGTTCTGGAAGGATGTAAGTGAAGTGTACCTTTCTTTCATAAATGACCTATCTGAACACTCTTTCAGAAACACAGAGGAAAACAATATTTTAGGTGAAATGTACAATAAATTCAGATTATTTTTTTTTCTTCTTACAAATATTTATAGTGATATTTCAAAAGGAAGCTGTTTTCTACAAACACCTGCTCAGTGCTAGTTTAAAAAAAAAAAAAAAAACAAAACCAAAAAACCAAAACAAACCTCTAATAAATTGTTAGACATTGTTACAGAAAAGGTACAGAGGACAAAAGAGAAGGCTCAAATATGCCATGTTATAAATCCCCATCTTGAATATTGTGTGCCACTTTGGACCCTTTTGTAATTTTTGAAATTTTTTGATTCCAAAATTTAAGTGCTGTAAATACATAGACAAAAAATGGGCATGTTTTTTGAACCATCTTTTTGAATTTCTGTAATCTGTGCCACTACACTGCAATTCTAAGAAATATTTGCTGTGTAATTGCTGAAGCAGAGGTGGAAAAATTATTGGAAACTGTTATAAATTATGTTTGTATTGCAGTATCGCTCTCTGGGGTTGGTGTCTCATTGTGTGAAATATTTGATGTAGTGCAGAGTTAAAGCTGGAAAAGCTTAACAGTGTTTGCAGTTAGAACTTGCTGGTATGTACGAGCACGTAGCAGGACACCAGTGTTAGTAGGCAAAAAGGGAAAGTGAGGCAACCTGCACTGGACAACTGACCTTAAGCCTTGTCGATGATACATACAGGGGAATAGAAAGCAGTGAGAGTAAAGAAAGGACTTCGGAAAAAGTACAACTTACTTCTAGCACTGATTTTTTTAAAAAAAATTCTTTGTTTTATTTTATTTTTAAAGTTGAAGGTTTTTATCCTAATCAGTTTTGCAGATCTTATTTTTCCCTCTCCGGTACGAATTGTAATCAGTTACAATTACAGTGTTACTTTTGCAGTTAACATTTTAAGAAATTGTTGATGCTGGTTTTTGTTCAAGTGGGACAAAGCTTTTTGTTCACACTTCTTATTAACCATTGCGTCACTTAGTGTAGGAGAGGATGTGGTTGGTGTGTGAGGGTACAGGAAAGGCATGAGGGTCCCTGAAGCTCCTTGTGAGCATTACAGACATGTAAATAGCGAGTGGTTTCGTAATTCAAATGAGAAATTACTTTCAGTGCAGATGAATGCCAAGCAATGAGGAGGGGACAAAACAGACTGGTATGCAAAACTGCCTATAGCAAAACATAAAACGACGCCTGGACAATGACTGGTTCCTGACTAACACTCAGGAAAAGGGCATTGGGTTTCTTTTGGGTAGTTTTCTACAAACACCTGCTCAGTGCTAGTTTAAAAAAACCCAAAACCCAAAACAAACCTCAAATAAATTGTTAGACATTGTTATGGAAAAGGAGCAGAGGACAAAAGAGAAGGCTCAAATATGCCACGTTATAAATCCCCATCTTGAATATTGTGTGCCACTTTGGACCCTGTTCCAAGATACAGTAGAAGAGAAAGAAGCATAGACAAGGATGACAGGCTGGGGCTGGCTTCTGGAAGAAGAAAAGGTAAATAAGATTGGGACTAATCAATCTGGAGAAGGGATATGATAAAAGGGATGAAGAAAGCAAAGATACAAGTTGCAGAACTCACTGCAAGAAGATGCTTTGGAAGACAAAACCATAGTGGTTTCAAAAGTAAATTGGACAATCCCATGGGATGTAAGGATTTAATTACATGGTTTCACGGAATCACAGGATGGTTTGGGTTGGAAGGGACCTCAAAGCTCATCTCATTCCAACCCCCCTGCCACGGGCAGGGACACCTCCCACCAGACCAGGTTGCTCCAAGCCCCATCCAACCTGGCCTGGAACACTGCCAGGGAGGGGACAGCCACAGCTTCCCTGGGCAACCTGTTCCAGCGTCTCACCACCCTCACAGGAAAGGATTTCTTCCAGTTAAAAGCCATTGCCCCTCGTCCTGTCACTACATTGCCCTTGTAAAAAGTCCCTCCAGCTTTCTTGTCGGCCCCTTCAGGTTTGGGTGGGGCACTCTATGGTTCTGGGCACGCAGATTTTTGGAATTGCTAAATTTCTGGTGGCTGGATTTGGTCAAAATACTCAGACTCCATCATTGACACGTCTCATCATCTTATGGGCTTTCCTTAGACATCTGCCCTAAGACCTTCAGAAACACCCTGCTCTGTCAGACAATTTCAATTAAGAGTACCACATGCGTACTCAACAAGAAGCATGCAAAAGAGGTTTGGCTGTCCTTGGAGCACCTGCTTGGACGTGTCCCCAGTATTGTTGCAGGGAGGGGCAGGAACACCTTAGAGAGCAGCTTGGGACTGTGACTTTTGGATTGTTCTGAAGTTGTGTGTTACTTGTTTTGGTTTTAACTATCTATCTAGATGTCTGGCATCACACATTTTAATCGTTATCGTCCTCATGTTGTGAAGAGGTGTGGGTTTTTTTCTGTCCTCTGCAAGTGGAATGGGGATGATGATATTTTTGCTGCTCTGCCCCTTTTGCAACTTCTGTATTGTGTGTCTTTCCTCCTTTTGAATAAGGCCAGTTCCTTTCCTATCTGTTGCCCGTGGCTTTTTATTTTTTTCTCTAAGAGCATCTGCATGAAAATGGTGACTGTTAGCAGGTTTTGAGCAGCAGCTGCAAAACCAAATAGTCCTCTTTAATTTCATTTTGCATCTGTATGGTGAAGCTTTGGCAATAGTAGTATGTTTTCACCTTTGAGAATATCACATTTCATTAATTTACCATTTGCAGTTGGGTTTTTTTTGTAACTAGAAGTGCTGTTTGTTTACCTGTTAAACAAATATTGTTCTCTATTAGTTGACAACATCCAGAGTAAACTGTCTTTTTTTTTCCAAGCCCTTACTGGTTTTGGAAGGCTCAGTTTGAAAGGAGAGGGCTGTAGTGTTTTGTTTGTCTTTGATATGCTATCACCATTAATGTATTAAAAAGCAGAATTGCTTTTCATTTGTTATGAAAACTGTATTTTAAAATTGTAAAATATAGTTGCAATTAACCTGAAAATAAGTAACTTGGATGCAAAGTTTTCATGTGAGGAAATCTATAGCAATACGGTTAATTCTCTCTGGCACTCTTTCATCCTCATTTGCTGCAACACATGTCCAAGGCTGTCCAGTGGTGCAACCTTTGCCTATTTATATATATAGCATGAAGTACTGCTTTGTCTCTGAGTTTTCACTTTTGAGGGCCGAATGTCAAAAGAAAGAGCCCCTTACGATTTAAGGTGTAGAAGGTCACAAACTTGCAGCAGTAGTGACAAGCACTAAGGATCATATTTTAACTTTGTCAGTGCCATTTTTTTAATCCGTACCAGCTGGCCAAATCTCCCCGTGCAGAGGTGCAGTTTCTAAAGCTGACAGGTTGTTGATTCCAGTCTAAGTATCCTAAAAGTGTGATTACAAGATTGGATGTAGGAGGCTTCTTCCACTGAACTGCAGCTGTCCCTCGTTTGCGGTTTGAAGCTGCAGCTATTGACAAGTGCAGACAGAGTTTATATTAAAACTCAGAAAGTTTCTTGCCAATTCAATAAGCATGAAAAGTGGTGTGTGGTGTTTACATCTTGGTGGGTCTTGCCAAAAGTTTTGTCTCTCAGTGTTTAATCATTGCCTCTTGCATCTCAAAAGTTAATTTGCTGGTATTTGAGTGTTTCTTTGGAAGTATGAGTTCTAGGGAAAGATCTCCTCAAACCTCTTACTGACTCTTTTTTTTGGCTTAGTTTAGTCCATTGTGCATTGTGCTCTGGTTGTCCACTTTTTCCCCCTGTAGCTAGGAAAAGAAGCCATAAAATCTTCTATCAGGGTTTAGAAATCAGTGGTGATTTCAGTTGTTTTAATTTACCTTTCCTATGGAAAACCAAACAGTTGTGGCCAGTGATGCCATTTCATCTTGCAGTCCTAATGAACAGTGGGGCACCAGTGGCGTTCCTGCAAATTCCCTTTGAAGGGAGTTCTTTTAAAGGAATGCAATCAACGTAGTGTGGTTTACAAGGGAAAAGTATCAAAAGCACCCCTCATCAATTTCATATTTGATATGCATCAAATTTTTTTATTCTGCTGAAATGAAAAAAAGAATTTGATAAGCCATGAAAAAAATAGGAATAAATATGAAATACTAACTTTTCATTTTGTTCACTTTTGTTGTCTCTGAGATGGATCACAAACTGAATTCAGTTTCTTACTCTTTAAACAACTAAAAAATCTTGAGTTGTCTTCAGCATCTTCACAAAAAATAATATAGCAAGAGAATTAAATCACTAATCTAACATGAAAGACTTTAAAAAGTAAAATAAAACCTTATTATTCTATAGCTCCTTTGGAAGACAACTTGTCTAATCATAACAGATTTATAATCAAAGATTTATTTATTTTAAAATATTTGATATTAAGACTTCATTTATATCTGAAGGCAGTTTTCTGAAATAGAAATAGGAAAACATAGAGTGTTCTAAATTTTAATTTCATTAGTCTTTCTCTTAATATCTCTCTCATACTTCATGTGGGTCAAAGCAAGCAACATTTGAATACAGTTAAATGTGGAGGTATCAGATGTTGCCCTTATTTAGGCGAGCCTGTTCAATGTCTTCACTGGACCCACAAGTGTTTGAATTATCTTGTTTTTAAAAAAAAAAAACTCAAAGTCATACCATTGTATATTATTAGAACATTAAAAATACAGCTTCTTCAGAAAGAGAATGATGAATTAAGCAAGATCTGTCAATGGCATTTAATTAACCACTTATTTATATGTGGTTTAACTGTACTTTTTAAGACCTTTTGCATGGTGTCCTGAAATACCTGTTTGTGAGATAAGGGCTGTTGGTTCCAGTACCTTTTAATAGAGTCTCAGACATCAGTTTTCAGGAAAAGGCTTTCAAAACTTTCCTATCTTGGCCTGTAACACATTTTTTCAAATGTTTTTAACCCTGCTGTCCCCCCCCACCCCATGCATACTCCATTACTTCAATCTGACAAACTTTATGGAGATTTACATGGAGACTTTAACATACAGATGGATTATAGATCCAAGATGTTCTCTTATTCCATTTTATGAATGCTAATTATTTGGTATTACGTTTCTAATGTGGAGTACAGAAAAAACTGTGCCTCCTGTGTCATGAGGAATGGCCTGTTTACTTGAATGCCTTCAAATTCTGTCTGTTTCAGTGACTGGGAAGAAAACCAGAAAGACATAATGCTCTATTTGCCAATTCTAATAGCAAAAATTGTTTAGACTTGGGGAATATCTCATTGTCTATGAATCCATTAAAATATCCATCACTGCATGGGTCTTGCTTCCCTCTCACAGAAGTATAGTCTGTGTTTCTTCATTTCTCTTTTCCTTTAAAGACTGTTATGGTTTATATGGTATTATCAATCAAGTTCTTTATTTGGCTTATTGTAGGTGTCGTTTTCTTTCATATATTAACTTCTTGTGGCATTTGAAACAAAAGGCTTCTGCTTTGTTTTTGCAATCTTGATGCTGTTAGATGACTTAAAGATGTTGGAAAGGGAGAAAGCGGAGCCCTGAAGTGCAGGGGTATTCGGAACATTAAGCCTTTCCCTTCTAAAATTAAATATACGAAGATAGGTCTGTTTGGCTTCTTTAAAATGTATTTTCTCACAACTGTCAAATGAATTTGCTGGATCCCTTTGTGACTTTAATTTTGCTCTATACACACTATTTAACAATTCAGTAACTTCCAGGGGACTGAATTTCGTATTTACTGTGTGTTCTTAATATGACTAGTGTGTTGTTACACTAATAGGGATTTTGAAACTGCTGAGCTAATAAGATGTAATTAACAGAATGTTATCGTTGAAACTATTTCCAGGTACATCAACCTTTATGGAAGCATTAGCAGCCAATGGTACAACCAACATACAGACTTCTGTGACAGGAGTGACAGCCAGCAAACGGAGGTTTATTGATGACAGGAGGGATCAACCTTTTGATAAAAGGCTACGTTTCAGCGTGAGACAAACGGAGAGCGCGTACCGGTACAGAGACATTGTTGTCAGGAAACAAGATGGATTCACACACATTTTGCTATCAACAAAATCATCTGAAAATAATTCACTAAATCCAGAGGTCAGAACAATTCTGATTTTGAGGGGAGGGGACGATGCTGAGGGAATCCTAAGTCTGTGCCTCATTTATGCCTCTTATTCAGACACAAGAGTCAGGTTGTTGCTTGCAAGATGTTACGTGTACAACTGACTCAGTGTAGTTCAGTTGAGTTTTAGCTATGTTATCTGAACATGGAGGTGTACTGTCTCTTACAGGACGTGGCAATTTATGAAGTGCAACTTGAGACGAGCTTTAGCCTGAATCAAGGTTCTTTTTTTCTGAACTGGTTGCATATGCCATCTGCTGTCCAAATTACAGAAATGCTGAATGAGTGCTTTAGTTACAGATAACATCTAATAGATCTTTTCTTAATGATTTCATTATCTTAGTCTAATTACATTTTTGAAATTCAAAGCTTCTACTACTTTTTTTTTTTTTTTTTTTTTTTTTAACTTTCATTATTTTGGGATAATGAAAAAAGTTAAACTTTTCTAATATGATGGTTGAGTGGATCCTAAGGAAAAATTAAAGATGTCAAAGATCTCGCAGGGGGAGGGGACCAGTATGCTGCTTCTTAATGATGTAATAAAAAGATTCTAAGGAATTTTTTATTTTTTCAGGTAATGAAGGAAGTCCAAAGTGCACTGAACACAGCAGCTGCAGATGACAGCAAACTTGTGCTGTTCAGTGCAGTTGGTAGCATTTTCTGCTGTGGTCTTGATTTTATTTATTTTATACGACGTTTAACAGACGACAGAAAAAAGGAAAGCACGAAGATGGCAGAAGCTATTAGGTATGTAAGGTTGTCTTCAGTCATCTGAGTGGGTATTCTTTTATCTTTTTTATTTGGAAAGCCTCTAATTCGACAAGATCTCAGATATTCACCTGTTACATGATACAGTGTGCAGCACTTCTTTATATTCCCTGTCCCTTTCTATTTGGGTTGTCATTTCATGCATCACTTTTTACTACTAAAATTTAACTGTGAAAACCGGTAGTATGGTAATACTCTTCCAGTTGAAAACAATTTTTAAAGACTTACACAGCCATAGGTTTTCAGGCAAACAAATTTAACACGCACAAATACAAGATGTGCATTGAATGAGTAACTTAATATAGTACATTCAGAGCAGTGGAATGATGGATGTTTTCGTGGAACAGATTAATATTAGTGACCATCATCCCAATGCTAGGTACCAAACCTAATGTTTAAACAAAATGAGGTGAACTCCTACAAACTAGAAAAAGATATATGGAAAAAAGTATAGATCTTGGAGAGACATGTTGTAACAGTAGAAACAAGTAGTTTATCATTTGTTTTTGAGGGCCTGGATTAGCTCGTGTATGCTTCCAGAGCATCTATATTCCTTCAGAGATTGATGTTTGTTGTCATTATCAATATTCATGTCCCTAAAAAAGGCCTTGTAAGGTGTAAAGCCTGTTTCATTGGAGGCACAGCTGGCTCATAAAGATGATAATAGTTTTTTCAAAGGAAAATTTTCAGTCATTTCATGTAAAAGTTGCTCATGCAATGACTTTGGATGCAGCCAGGGGACAGAGGGCCTTAACACCGAGCTGCTGTCACTAGTTGAATTCAAGCCCTTCCAGAAGCTGATTTGTCACCTATTATTCATTGATAATAAGATGGATAAAGGTAACTTAAAACACCTATGAAACCCCCCCTTCAAATATAATAATGCTGTTTTTCATATATATGCTAGAGATGGTCCTCTCTGGAATATTCAGACATGATTAAAATTATCTGAAGTCTCTGGATGGGACGTTTGTATGATAGCTTGCATAAGGTGGTTCCAGTAGAAATGTTTTTGCATTCATCTATTTCAGCTCACTAGGAGGAGTTTAAGCAGCAGCACGATAACCTTTAGCAATGGATGGAATATAGTAACGATGTCATGTTTTGCAGAAATACAAACCCATGTAATACAGATAAAGAGCAAACTTTAAAATTACAACTAAATCCCCCTTTTTAAAAACTTTGGTTAAAATCCCATATTTCAGCACCTAATACTGAAATGAAAATCATCTGTTATTCAGAGCAAAGGAGTACGTTACAGGTGGTGACAACTGTATGTTGTACATGGTATTTGAATCAGAATTTGTCATGTGCTTGAAGAAAATATGAACAACAACTTCTTTATATGTGGTAGCTATTAAGTGAGAAATGGTGAGGTTTTAGAAGTCCCTATTTGATCTAATGCGTGCATACAGACATACACACTTTTTCCTAAGAAGCTCTTGAAGGCATTTACTGTTTGAGAACAGAGAAGCATCCGTGGTTTTTGAGTACTGGCATGAATTGTGTTGATAATGAGGATGAGAATGTGCATTTGTAACTTAACAGCATAGCACCTATAGCATTATGACCAACCAAGAGAGGGAGATGAGGAGGGGAAGTTTACAGGTGTATTATATGGAATAATGGAGCTCTACTATTTATGGCCTGTTCATAATTTTAAAAGGCAGATTTATTTATTAAGATATGCTGACTCCCAGAAGTCCAGAAATGCTCCTTAAGGAAACTCAGTAATGTTTTGCCCATTTTCACATATACCTCTGTACCTTATACCTTTACTTAAAAAGCTAGATAGTTACTTTGTACCAATGTCATACATAAATATAGTGAAGACCAAGCAGGGCTGTAACCATGGGTTTGGTGCCCAGAGGTGAGGTATGACTTAAACCTCATCTAAGAGAGGGCTGTGAGGCATGTGAATACACCACAAGCACCATATCAGGTGATGCTTGTAGGCGGGTTGTTAAATCCACACCTGCCCAATTACTATGCTGCTTTGGACTGGGAGAAATGCTGGGCTTTCACAGAATCAGAGAATGGTTGAGGTTGGAAGGGACCTTTGGAGGTCATCTTGTTCAACCTGCCCCTGCTCAAGCAGGGTCACTTAGAGTAGGTTGCCCAGGACCATGTCCAGGCAAGGTTTTTGAATATCTCTAAGGATGGAGAGTCTACAGCCTTGCTGGCTGCCTGCTCAGTCATCCTCACAGTATGAAAGTGTTTCCTGATGTTCAAAGGGAACCTCCTGTGTTTCAGTTTGTGCCCACTGTCTCTGGTCTCATCACTGGGCACTACGGAAAAGAGCATGGCTCTGTCCTCTTTACACCCTCCCTTCAGGTATTTATACACATTGATGAGATCCCCCCAAGCCTTCTCTTCTCCAGGCTGAACAGTCCCAGCTCTCTCAGCCTTTCCTTACATGAGAGATGCTCCAGTCCCTTAGTCATCTTGATGGTCCTTTGCTAGACCATCGTCAGTAGCTCCACATCTCGTTTTCATTGGGGAGCCCATAACTGGACACCAGTGCTGAGAAGAGGGGAAGGATCACCTCCTGCAACCTTCTGGCAACACTTCTAATGCAGGCCAGGATACTATTAGCTGCCTTTGCCACAAGGGCATGTTGCTGGCTCAAGTTCAGCTTGGTGTCCACCAGGATCTCCGGGTTTTTTTATGCCAAGCTGCTTTCTGGCTGTTTGGATTTGAGCATATATTAGTGCTTGGGGTTGTTCTTCCTTGGGTGCAGGGCTTGCACTTCCCATTTTTGAACTTCATGAGGTTCTGGTCAGCCCATTTCTCCAGCCTGTCGAGGTCCCTCTGGATGGCAGCACGACCCTCTGGTGTGTAATCAGCCCAGCTTTGTATCAGCAAACTTGATGAGGGTACACTGTCCCATCATCCAGATCATGAATGAAGCTGTTGAACAGTACCGGACCCAGCACTGACCCCTTGGGGTTCAACATTAATTACTGGCCTCCAACTAGACTTCATGCCACTGATCACCACTCCCTGGATCAACCATTCAGACATTTTTCAGTCCACCTCACTGTCAGCTCATCCAGCTCATACATCAACAGCTTGACTGTGAGTCTCATGGGAGACAGTGCTGAAAGCCTCACTCTGAAGTCAGGGTAGACAATAGCCACTGCTCTCCCCTCGTCCACCAAGTCAACCACCTCATCATGGAAGGTTATCAGGTTGGTTTTGAAAGTGACGTTACTGTGGAGATGAATTATTACTGAGTTTTCAAGGGCTGGTATATTTTACTCTATATATGTAGTGAGTGCATGTTTCTGTTTCTCTTCAGGAATTTTGTGAATACTTTTATTCAGTTTAAGAAGCCTATCATTGTAGCAGTAAATGGCCCAGCCATTGGACTTGGAGCATCTATATTGCCTCTGTGTGACGTGGTTTGGGCTAACGAGAAGGCTTGGTTTCAGACACCATACACTACTTTTGGACAAAGTCCAGATGGATGTTCATCCCTTACATTCCCTCGGATAATGGGCCTGGCTTCTGTAAGTAGCTTGCAGGGTAGGGGCTGACTGCTTCACAGTGCAGTTGTGATCATTTATCCAGAGTGATTTTAAGACTTTTTGCCTTTGTGTTGTCTTTTCTTTATTTTTATTCTCTCTCATGAAAACCTTTCATGAGAAACCAGTATTTTTAGCTTCTCTGCTCCATGCTGTTACAGCCTAGTCTTCACCTGCATGCACAAAACAGAAAGCAGGCATGGGACCTAATCCCACATCATGGGCACCCTTAACCCTGACAGTGGCAGAAGGGTTGTGTCCTGCGTGCCAGGACACACCTTCCCTGCTAATGCCACGTGAGGACCAGCCACCAGTACCGTGCATTCAGCGGAGCATGACAGCATAGCAGAGGATGGGCTGGCCTGTGCTCAGTGCCGTTGGGTAGCAGAGCACGGTGTCACCAGCTATTGCTAGCATGGCAAATCAGTAATTCAGCTTTCAACGAGTTGTGTTGAACTATTTTGCTTTGTAGATCTCAGCTGATGTTTAACACTAGTGTGTTATGCAAGAGATATTCGGTCCAAATCATCTTTGTGAAGGATTTTTTTTTTTTTTCAGTCTTGCACTTGATTTACAGTATTGCTGGATTGAAAAAAAACACCTGGTAACACTTTGCATTGGTGCTGAAAACATAAGCCACACGTAACTTAGTATCCCTCTTCTTGCTTTCTAATTACATGGAAGAATCAAATGTAACAAAAAGCTATTTAAAAATCACTTACCTACATTACTTTCATGTTACTTACTGGTTTTTATGCTTTGTTCTTTGAAAACTGTTAGTCCGACATCCCATTCCAGTTTGAAGTTGAACAGTAACAGTATGAAACAAGTGCTTGTAGCTACACCCGTTTCTCCTAAATTCCTCGTAAGAGCAATTTTCCCCTGTAGGTATTTATTGATTTAAAAATACAGATTTCAATATATTAAAAGCATCAGTTTGAACAGATATAATGACTAATTATCTGATGTCTGGATTTAGTTACTAGAAGAGTAACTCAAATAGATTAACAATTATTAAAGTATCTTTAATATCTTAGCATGTTTCAAACTACTGATTGTTCCTTTCCCTTTTTATTTGGCCATCCATCCATTCATTCATCCATCCATTCCATCCATCCCCGTCCTTTAGAGGCTTGTGGTTGTTACTTTTTGTTTCTTTAGAAGTTAAGTTGTACAAAAAACACAAGAAGCTCTTCCCTAAGTATACTCTTTCATGTGTGTTTGTGATTGCTCTCATTTTTAAATATGAAGATTTAAATTGAAAGATTCCAGTGATGATAATTCCATAATATTCAGTGCAAAAGGGGAGGAAAAAAAAAAAACCCAAACCAGCAAAAACCCCAAGTGCCCTGTTTTCATCTTATCCTCAGCCCTCTGCAGTATAGCAATATCAATGTTGTATGGGACAAAGTTGGACTTTAATCACAGATTTCATTAAATATATTCGGATCCATCAAGTAGCATGCTTTCTAGCTATAAAAGGCAGAGAGAATTCAACAGAAACGAGATGGTTTGAGTGAGATGAGAAACATTCAGGGGGGGAAAAAAAGTAGTATGTCATACAAAAGAAAGAATTAAGACCTCTGTATGCATCATAAAATTTGCTATATTAATTTGGCAATATTAGTTCTACCCCTAATTCTTGTAAGTCAGATTCAGTGCATTCTTTTTATCATGAGCAGTTACATAAAACTCTTCAACTGCAAGACTGTTGGAAATATCTTCTCCCCCGGATCAGTCTTAGCTGGCGAGCAGGTCTGTTATGGAGAGGTTTTCACAGAACATGTTTAATAGAGGTCATTATTACAGGAAATTTGAAGCCCAGACCTTAGAATTCAAAACTGATACTGTACTGGGAATACCAAGAATTTTAGAATGATTCTTAAACCTGTCTTTTGAGTTTTTAAAATAATCTTTACTAGAAATGAAGGTTTGGGGAAATACATTATTTTGTGTCTGCTGTGGAGTTCTTGGTCTGGTTTTCAGGTCCTGGATGTAAAGCACAGGAGCTGTGTGATCAAGCTTCATACGTGGGGTTTCCCCACTGGTCTCCAGCACATGTGGCAGGATTAATTATGCTTTTCTGTTAGTCATGAGAGATACATGTTTCCGTAGTACCTGTAGTCCATCACTGCCAGGGTCTTGGGCGTTACAGAGACCAGCTGCCTCCCGATCCTAGTGCAAGAGAGCTAGATGCTCCATGGCAGCCAGCACTGGTGGGCTTGCACAAAAGGTCCCCCATGAACCTCAAAGCAGTTGCTGTAAAAGAGAGCCCAGAGGATGTCCCAGTGAAGTTCCTCTGTGGAAGGAAAAAAAGACAGACTGGGTAGAAAATGGAGGTTGTTAATGAGAATCTTACATTAATGAAATATTTCTATTGCTGTATTATATTTGTTGGATATAACTGTGTTATTTCTCACAGCAGATGCAAGGCATGGTTATATGATTACAACTTGTTTAGCAGTGGGTCTCCAGCATAGGTTGTATACAGATCAAAAGTGAAGATGCCAGAGCTAAACATTCCACTTCAGAACCTGTCAACTGAGAACACTAATGGGAGCACTCATTTCGTGTGAGGTTTTCTGCTAATGCTGTGTTGCAGCTGGCAGAAATAAGATAACTAACTGCACCGTTATCATTTGTGGTTCAGGAGAACTCAGCAGTTGCTACTGAGTTTTAGAAAAAAATTAATGTTTTTTAGCATTCATTTTTGTCCTTCTTACCAAAGATACATGTGAAGAATAAGTAGACCTGACCAGCTGACTTAAGTTTCTGACTTGCCTAACTCCCAGTTAGATTGACTTCATGTTTTGATCTTTGATATAAATGTTAAGTATCTTTTAAAATTATTTTAGAAGAATTTTTTTTCCATATCTCCTGTGGAAAATGATTTCTGTTTTTAGATAGACTTGTATATATCACTGTATTTTGGCTAGCGTTTCAGGTTAATATCATTCACATATAATCTGGAAAATTAGAAGGTATAGTTGTGATTGATAGTTAATAAACCTTGTATATTTGATTTTGCTTTCACAGAAGTACCCCTATAGTTCTAACATTAACTGAACCTTTAGTGTGAAGTTTGGGGGTTTTTTTTAAACTAATATATGTGAATCACAACTTTCCATATTAACTTGTGAGAGATGTGCTGGTGATAAATTTTATGTAAAAGAACCTAGGAAACATCTCTTTTCTCATATGCCTAATGGACTGGGAGTCAGCAACCAAACTGCCAGCAGAACCCAGGATTTGTATTTCATTGCAAAGGGGCAAGTAATAGACCTCTTGGTTTTCAGATCTCTTCATGTGTGAAACAGCAATACTGGGAACATTACCTACAGTAATGAGATAACTTGAGATCCTTAACTGAAGGGTGCTGTAATAATCACCAAAATTTCCAGTGTTAGAAAACATTAAAAAACTCAGATTTTTGTCTGTAGAATTGCTACACCTGTCAGGTTTGGGTGGTTTACAACAGCCTTATTTCCCATATTCCAAGAGTCCAGTGGTGGTTTTGCCATATTTTCAATGTAAATTAGTCATTAAGAAACAGTACAACTGATTTTTTTTGTTTGTTTTTGAGGCTGAAATTACTCTGACTTTTGAAATCTTCACTGGCACTTTCTGTGCAGATGTCACTGCAAACAAAAAGTTTAACCATATCAGAAACGTCACTAAAGGTAGAATTAAAGCATGAGTGTAAATGGTTATAGGATGAAGCTTTAATGGGGAAGCTGATAAATAGTGAAGTATACGATGATTACAAATTCAAAAGATTTACAGAACTGGAGATCACCTTATTGCATAGAATGTAGTACTCTGTTCTGGACCTTCAAACTACGTACAAGATGTTTTAAATACTGTGGGGTTTTTTAATGCCTGCTAAATCAGCTTTTGAAATGATTTATCAGTTCAATATTGAACTCCTGAATAAAATGGGAATGTTTATTTTCTGTTAATTTGATCAGAAATTGGAATATATCCTGCTCACTTCAGGGGGTTTTGGAGATGATCCAGCTATTTAAATGTTGTGTCATAAATTAAATACTTGCAAAGACCTTTGAGAAGTGCTGGAAACAAACCATATATTTAGGTTTCAAGCATTTTCTTTGCTAAAATAACATATTAGTTGCAAAATATTTAACTGTTCTTTCAAGACTGGCAGTTCCCAGGAGTTCTACTACCAAAACTGGGTTATCGTATAAAGATTTAAAGCCAGTGTAGATTTTTAGCAAAGATTTCATTGCTGCAACTAACATTATCATGAAGAACAAACTGATGTATTCATTGCTGTTTTACAAATCTGCCAGGCGTTATAACTTATTACCATGTGTACAGTTAATCAAGTCAGCAATACTGTGAGAAAGCAAGAGCTATTTAACATTCAGGAACGGGAAATGACAAAAGACATGTTCAAATTTAACCCTTAAGCATAGACCTCTGTATTTTTATAACTATGGACGTAGAATAGTCAACACCACTGACCAGCTATCTGTAGGCAAGCCTTTGTATTTATTAATTAGAAGTTGGAAGAGCTATAGTAGAACTATTTCAGATAGTGCAGGCATTTTCCTTATTCATTTTGAACATTTTTCCTTTAATGAGTTTTGTCTCATTACATTTCATACCAGAAGTAACTTTTTATCCCTTCAGGCCAATGAAATGTTGTTCAGTGGAAGGAAGTTGACTGCGCAGGAAGCTTGTGCCAAAGGACTCGTCTCTCAAGTGTTTTGGCCAGGAACATTCACACAAGAAGTAATGGTTCGAATTAAGGAACTTGTCACATGTAATTCAGTTGTAAGTTTCCTTTATTTTCTTACCATACATTTTTATGCTTAGATTAATAAGAATTAAGAATTATTAGACTACATCATTATGTCCTTCTGAAAGAAGACCATTTTCCTGAAACAAGGACTGCATTTTAGTATAGCAATGTCTTTTCACACATTTTTATGTATCTTTTTGTTTCTGTTTTTTTTGTGGATTGTTTTTTAAGTTTGTATCTGACTCTTCTTTATCGTAGGACATAGTATCTTGTGGTTAGGAACATTAAAACAGCATTGGACTCTTTACAGTACATTTTGGTTTTAACATAATTGTGTAAGTAAATCCAACTTATTTTAATTAACAGCATAAACAACAGTTGCCCTAAATTCTGCACAGAAACACAGAAATCTTGAGTTGTAATATAATATCTTGAGTTGTAATTTAAATAACCAAGGAATAAATGCAGTATGTGACACTACGCTGAACTTACAGGTTTTTTGAGTACTGCCTTGAGTGGTGCATTCGTGGTTGTGTGCACTACTGGCAGTTGCACAAGACATCTAAAACTTACCAGTATTTGTTGCTTTCTCACAAGAAGAGATGCAGTACTAATTAACTGGTGCATTTTTGGATTTTGAAACAGATTAATAGTTTGCTTTTCCATTTAGAAAACAAGATTTTTCAGTCTATTTTAAATGCTCAAGAGATCCAAGGTCTGCCTGGTTATTAGAGCAGTTCTGGATATTAAGTGTTGTGATTTGCCTTCCCCAAACTGGAGTTGGAGTTTTCTCTAGTTACTAGTATGAAAATATATATAGATAGATAGTTTTATAGTTACGATTTTATGATTTTTCATTGTTTCCACATTTTTGTGCACTTGTAAATTGTGTTGGTAAAGAATAAAGGAAATCCTATGTAACACTATGAGAAATGTTTCTTAGGGTCATAGTATGTCCATGAACTTACAAGTTTAATTAACTTCAGGACTTGTCCAGATACATATGTAAATGTACGTGTTGCTCAGTTCTCATGCAGTACTAACCCAACTCCTTTCTTTTTTGGCCTAGGTACTTGAAGAATCCAAAGCTTTAGTACGTAATATCATGAAGGTGGACTTGGAACAGGCAAATGAAAAGGAGTGTGAAGTTTTGAAGAAAATCTGGGGCTCAGCACAAGGGATGGACTCAATGTTAAAATATCTGCAGAAGAAAATCGATGAGTTCTGATGACATGCCCATTGACACTGGAATTGTATTTCTCGGACATCTGGGCAAACAAAATATGCCCATTTTAAAAAAAACTATATAAACTCACCCCTTGCTTAGTTTGGGAACAGGAGTGGATCCCCTCTCCCCTTTTATTGTCAAGGGGTTTAAAAGTACTGTATCACTTAAATTTGAACAAAACTCCTTTCTCCCTAATTGTTATATATAGATATATACACACATGTGTGTGTGCATATATCTCTTATTATATTTTTTTTTATATATATATATATATATAAATGTGTGTGAGAGTGAGTACGTAGACACACACACAAGCTAAAAAAAAAAAAAAATAGAGTGCACTACCAAACATCTCTTTAAAGGCTCTAGGTTTTGTTATCTTTGGCTAGTACTGTATCAGATGGAGAATGGATTAAAAAGTGAATAGTGCTGCATTATTTTCTGTGTGGCAGGGAAGTCTGGAATAATGCTTTTCTTTTTCATTAGAATACAGAATTGAAACGGGTATTAGCCAGCCCTTATGTCCACTGCCCAATGAGTCAGTTAAGATACCAGACATTGTCTCAGAAGAAGGTTGAAATACCTCAAGTAATGGAACATTCTAAAGTTTTTGGGAAATAAACCATATTAAGATTAAATCACACATATCCCCAAAAAGAGTGTGCTCAGGATTAATGCTAAGACAACACTCTGTCCTGTTTTTGGGGGAGGTATAGAGGGGTGGGAGGAAGGGGGCAAGGAGTATATTTAATTCTTACCCAGATAGCGTGAAGAAACCACTGTCTCTTGGGGAAGAGGAATGAGGGGAAGTAGGAGGGAAATGGAAATGGGAAGAGGAAAAACAAACAAACAAACAAACAAAAAGCTTGTTTTGCAGTATTAGTGAATCACTGAATATGTTATGTATGTATATCCTAAGTTATAAGTTAGTTTTAGTGGGTTTTTAAATAGTCTCTGGGTTGGTGGTTTTTATGTTGGGGTTTTTTTTGGTTTTTTTGTTGTGGTTTTTTTGTTTTTTTTTTTTTAAGAATAACTACATAAGTGCTTCTGTTGCTGGGTGAGAATGCTACTTTATATACAGTTTGGGTTTTGCTTTTTGGTTCTTTTTATTCCCTATTTGCTGGTTTAATTGATGTATTACACCAAAAATGCATTTTATGTTCATAAATTTTAGTTTCACTTAGAATATATTATTTAATAAGTTAAAATTCTTTTGGCACACAAGTAAAAAAAAAAAAAGAAAACCTTTAAAAAAAAAAAAACAACCTACCTTATATTAGATGTTTAATGTTCTTTGTCTATGCTTTTTTATTATTTTAAATATACACTATATACAGTATGGTGTAAAAGAGTGCCCTGTGTAAATAGACCTATTTTGCATTCCTTTCAGGAGTGGTTATTGATTCCTGACTGCAGATATCTATTATTACTTGGATATCTGTGCTTGCAATCTTATTGAATGTATTATGAAGAATGAAAACCTTATTTTTGTACAGTTTTGAAGTTTTTACTTGGAACTGACCCACCTCCCCTTCCCATTGGAGAGCTGTACAGTGTGTAAATCTGCCTTTACCTTGGATTGGTACAGTATTTTTGCATCTGTGGGACCTACTTTTTTGTTCTAGTAGTTTGAACTATATATAAACTGTACAATCTGTAAAGTTTTTATAGAATAAATATTCAGCTGTGAAAACTGGTTAAATAAAACTAATATTTCTTAACACATTTTAAATGTGGTTCTCTCATAGAGTTGTCTTTTTTAAAGGCATTTCAGTTCTGATTTAAACTGCTGAAACAAATATTGCAAACTGAAGACTTCTTATAGAAGCTTAACAAAGTAAAACATAAATATTTAAATATTAATTTCCAAATGAATAGTTGAAAAATAATTTATTATTGTAAAGTATATAGAAGTTGAGTCTTCGAGGAGGAGGATGGGGGAAGAATACATATAGGAAGTCATTTACTCTTAATTATTTTGTTACAGTTCTAAAAGAACATTCAGTAACTGTTTCTTTGCAATCTTCTGAAAACAGGTCATTTTCCCTACAATAGTAAAGTCAGAATTCCTTAGCTGAATTTGATTTTATTGAAAAGGAGAAGGAAAGATACCTTACCTATGGTTCCATACTGTTAAACCTTCTGGTGTTTGACTCAAACTCATAAAGATCCCTTTTCTGGCATTCAACTGGAAAAATAATTTCTTGCTTCATTTTTTTGGGTTACTATCAGTCAGGCTGTTATGCTGCCTATAATTTGCATATGAAGACATGAATAAGTAAGTTAGTGATGCTGTAAATTCCTGGAAATTTGACTGGAAAAAGTCCTTAGTTCAGACCAATTCATATACACTGTCAGTGTTGCTGTGCAATTGCCCTACCTTTATATTAAAAGCAGTAACTAACTTTACACTATTAAGACATTATGCTCTTAGTAATGTATACATTTTGTCTATATACTCTCTATAGGGATACTGTTTCTTTAGGAAAATGTAGTCCAGTTCTTTCCAGTGTCGGTCAGTAAATATCCTTTGTGTGCAAAAGTTGTAATTAAGTCTAGTTTAGTCTTTGCAAATCAGTAACAAAACACACAAAAATTATAGACTTCTAAGAGCAAGCAAGAAGGCCTGAGAGATCATAAAAACTGACTTAAGATATATTAACATGAGCATTTTTCAAGGCTTTTCTTCACAGAAGACATGGGTCTTTTTTGTCTAGCCTGGTTCATTGCTGATGCTTGTATTCTACATAAATTTGTATTAATGCATAGATAGATAAACTAACCTGAAGTGTCAGCTTTAGCCTCTGATGACTGAACACAACTGGAGTCACAAGGGTCTGCCTGGGCCAAAGGAGAAGCATAGGGAGGCTGCTGGAGCCAGTGTTACTTCTAAGGCACTTCCTTTGGAGGCACAGAAGCAGTGGTACTTCAGAATGGCTTTTCTATATTGATTCTAGCACTAATGTGTTAAGAGCTTCTACCTGCAGAATTTTGGAGCATCATGAATTGTTGGAGCCAGGTGCAACGTAAAAGCATCGAAGCAGTATCTGAACAATGCCTGAGAAAACTTCCAGACTTAGATTTTTTTTTTCTGTTAACAAGGAAGACATTTTCCTCCATTTTTTCCTCATGAAGGCATGAAGGCAAATCACAACACCTGATGCAGTGTCAGAAGTTCTAGTCAGTGGCTAGTAGAATTAGGCATAATGGTGGTGGAATATAAAATTCAACTAGCTTTAGCCTTGCTCAGTCCTGACCCCCAAGTCTCCTGTCAAGATTGTGTGCTATATTGATTGCATCACTGTATGACACACTCATCTGGCTGATTCCTTAGAGAGCATAGAGACACACTGTAAGGCAACTGTCAATGTTGGTGACAAAACTTTAAAGTAGCACAGGAGCCTTCGAAATGCAGTGTAGGAACCAATCTATGACATTCTAGTTCTCTTCCTGAAATTGGTAACGTCTTGGGCAGTAGCAAACAGCAAACTGACAAGCATTGGCAACAGGACTACATTGAGGCCATAGAGTACACTTTCCCCACGAAAGTTACATTGCATTCAAGTTTATTTTTAGAAGTTAATACGAGAACTTTTCTCTAGGTCAGGAAAAACAGTACAAATGTACTTGGAACTGTTTGAAAGCCAGGGGTGTACACTAAACCACACCTTCCGCTGATATGTTAGCTTGAGCAAAAATAGAAAGCAGAGCAAGTATTACCTCTAGGTAAGATAAGCTATAACAAAAGGTGTTTTGAGGTAATCTGAAGATCTCAACTCACCTATAGGTGTTTTCCATGTTCAAACTTCCCAATTTGCATGAATCCAGGATTTGAAGCAGTTTTCTTCAGCGAGTCCTTCACTGGATCGCAGACATTGCTGAAAGACACTCTGTGCTTCACCACTGTTATTCTGAAAATAAGATTCAGGGGAATAAATCATCTTTTTAGGTGAGATTTTTCTTAAAAACAAGCATACTTGAACAGAGAAACTATTATAAACTACTTAAACTACTTGACACTGATAGATTTCCTACTTTACTCAACGGTGGATAAAATAGGATTGCAAACACCTAAGGAATGGCAGCAAAACAAAACATTTCTGGCCAAGTGGACAGGAGAGACTTTCTTCAATAAATGGAGCCTATACTCTACCCGGGTTTGTTGGTGGAAGGTGAAGCACTTCATGTTCATCTGGGACAAGTATGCTTCTGAAGAGACTAGAAGAGATAGCTCAGCTCAATTCTAGTTTGCCATATGATTTTCCATCCTAAGGAACTGCAGCTGTCAACACACAGGCTGTCTTACAGAGCTGTAGCAGAGGCTGAGTTGGCAACCTGAAGTCATGCAGCACAGGGGCTCAGTTATACCAAAGATGGTATACAGGTGAATTTTCCTTTCCAAGGGAAGACCTATCAGCAGGACAACCCCTGTATAGCACAAGATCACCATGGCCCCGTTCTGTACAGCCCCTCAGATTTCTCTAGAAAATACTTAACTCACACATCTCTTGCATTATTTTTTTTTTCTTACTTGTGAGGGACATGACTGGCAATCTGAACAATAGTCCAGCCCCTGGCAGTTACTTAAATGTAACGACATGGGCCACTTGAGAAGACAGCATATAGCGTGAGCCTGTAGGTCCCATGTAACACATCTTTACTATGTCCTCCAGATATAACTTACTAAATACACAACTACATAACTGCAAGGTCAACTCATAATGCTGTAATAAACCAGTATTTCCTAGATGCCACTTTCCAAGACTCATTCATTGTAAGCCTTTAATTCCCTCTCCAGCAAAAGGTTCTGATTGTTGGACAAAACCTAGATTAAAAACAGCCTTCAAAGTCCTCCTTGTCTTCCCTGCCTCCCTCTTATTAATTTTCACTAAACTCGCTGTACCATCTCTCTCAGTAGGAAAAGGCTCTCTCTGAGGCTACCCTCAAAGTGACCCCAATCATGTGCTAGGTAAACTGGCTGCTGCCAGTAGCAACTTTTGTGAAATGCAGATGCTGCTCCTTACAAATACGATGTTTTTGGAATTCACTGAGCTTGTCAAGATGGACTGGGATTGTTAATCAAACAGTATTATTAAAAAAAAATAAACCTAAAACCACCTGCTAAGCCAGGAATAACCAAGACAAGACACATTGCTACAGAAAACATGCTCGCACTACATGACATAAAGTAAAAATGACAAAATTACATAGTTTCCTTCCCATGTGCAAATGTCAAAAGACAGACACAGCCCCCCATTTCTTCCCTTTCATCTCTCCACCCCGCCCCTCCTCTCACATCAAAAACAGGAGTCCGCAAACTTAACTTTGTGATCTCAAGAGCTGGGCTGTAACATCTGCAGAAGGATTTGTGAAGCCAGCATTATATTGTGTCTAGGAATAATTGAAGTCACAACTTTCATTTTCAAACGTTTCTGAAGGAATTAAGTGTTCATCCATGTTGAAAGAAAATTGTATTCTGGATAGAAGTGAAAGAAGTCCGTGCATCCAAGGGAAGGGAAAGAAAAAAGTCAGGTCTTGACATCAATTTTCTTGAAGGAAAATAAACCACAACAGCCAGTCTGATGGAGCAACCAGGGGCAACAACTCCATAATCTTTTGGATATTTTGGACAATCTATTTCAGCTCATAACAGATTTATTTTCCCCTAGAATCATAAGTATCTGAAGTTATTGATATTAGTCTGTGGGGCGGTAGAATTATTTCCAATTCCTTCAACAGAAGAACTTTGCCAATTGTTAGTCCTAATGATGTAAAGCAGGAAATTGGAGACCTTGCGTAACCCAGCTCCGAAGCAGAATAAACACTTAAAAAAATAATTCAGATCCCTAATGTTTCTGCAAGGTGCTGGCACAAGAAGACAGTCTATTGCACTTAATCCTTAAGAAGATGCAGCTCCAAGGCCTACAGTTCAGGTTCCCCTACAATGGCTACTTTCAGTGTCACTACCAACCATTCAGATGAGGGCAACAACAGTTTTTCACATTCACTCAATTCTTTTCTATTCTGCTACAGATTTAGATATTGTGGCTCAGCAAACAGATTCTTCACAGACATTAAGGAGTTTAAACATAATTTGTTGGAAACAGTTTTCAATGAAAAAAAGAAAGTGGTAAGTGCACAAGAATGCTATTAATGAAATACCTCAAAACCCTAAATATGTGAGGAGTTTCTGGAAGTCTCCATTCAGCCTATATTAGTAAAATGCCATTTAGTTCCCTCACTACACTTCCTAAGAGCATTGGTTGGACCTATCCTGCTGATGTGGTAAATTAATGCTTTGGGAGCAAAACTCGCTGAACAAGAGATGTGGCACATCTGTCTCTAGACAGTTCTTGACACAGAGGCATTCAAACTGTGGTTTTGCCACTGAACCAGTTATCACTGATTCTCAGCATGTCACTTAAGATCTCTCTGGTAAATCGGTTTTGATTACTGAACTTCCAAAATCAAATAAGCAAGTAATACAGCACTCTGTAATACTAACACACACACACACATATATTCTAATACTAATATATATAAAATAATAAAACAAATAAGCCATATAAAAATTGTCCAGAAGTCCCTGAGAGAAGTTGGTTGGCTGAAAAAGAAATATAATTTTGCCAGTGTCCAGAAAAAGACACGCAGTCTGACTTTATTCAGAGACTTCAGAAATCCTCAGCAGAGTTTTGTACCCCAAGAAGTTGGTTTGAACCCAGGAAATCCCCTGATGGAAAATTTCTGGCCAGCAATCCACAATAACCTGAGACATCATCGTTATTTCCTCGTCTCTGACGTTCCTAGTGCTCCTCTAAGTTCATACTGATGAAGAGCAACTGTAACCTGAGAAAAGCTCCAGCACTAAGAGCAAAGACCCATGGCACGTTCCCCAGAAACGTGTTATCACTGAAGATGCAGCAGCCTGGCAGTACAAGGCACAAGCAAGATAAGCACCGGATTTTCTCTCTCAGACCGCCGCCTCATCACAAACTGAAACCACTTGCACTGACAAAGGAGAATCGGAGCATCCCGCCCAGAATCTTCATGAAACGCACGAAGGAGGCACAGCTCCTCTGCAAGGATGGTAGCTAAGATTAAGGACTTTTTACATCTGTTTTTCCTACCGTGCACAATGGGAGCTCTGTTTGAAGAGCTGTGCAAAGGCGTCCATGCACCGTGCCTGGACTGCTGCTATCCTTGACCCTGCAAATCACTGGTGATAAAACAACATAGCACGACATGGCTAAGAGTACAGACTTGCCCAGTTTCCCCACTGGATCAACACACTATCACCACCTCACAAGCTTTCTCATGAAGGAAGCTGCGATCCCAGCTCACACCTTCCAACATGCTCTCCCTGATAATTAAAGCCATCCACATCTATGTGTATCCAAAGCAGCAGACTGGGAAGAGTTGGAAATGCGTTATCTAGGAGCCTGACAGCACCAGTGGCTTTATTCCTCCTGGAGACTGTCAGGCCAGAGGCAACAGTGCAGTAAACACTGTGTTACCTGAGGGCCTTCAGACCATGGGTAGCTCATGGTACTTGCAGTCCAAAAGCTGCTGGGTGGTCAGCACCTGGTGCCAGTTATTTCTTTTCTACTGGGGTTTTGTGGAGGGGCATCAAAATACTTCAAAAGCGTTCACCAACCAACCGCTCGCAACTGCCACAGAAACGGTGTGGCCATGAGTGAGGAATGATGCAAATGGCAAAGTCTCTCAGCCTTTCAATTAGACATGTATTTAGAAATTCTGTATTAATCCACAAGATTAAAACCCCCTGAACACTGTGGGTCTCCTAGCAGCAAGACCTGGCTTTGTGGGTTGGAGCCAGCAGGGATTTGATCCCGAGGAGTGACACTCCTGCTTGTTGCTGCCTCTGGAAGGATCACATTTGTCAGAGAGCCAGAGAGCCTCTGCGACTCTGTGGGAACGCCTAAGGGGAAAATTAGGGTCTCCTCAGAACTGACAGGAAAATTTAAGACTTCCTCAAAGAAGAAAAGAAGCAAGGCAGAAGAAAATCTGAGGGAAGAAGTGGAACTATTCCTAACAATCATGGTAATTGCAGTTTTGTAAATTAGGCTGGCTAGGTGCCCAGAATGGGTAAACCACCCCAAACCAGTTTAACTGACAAGCACATTAGAGTTTGCACAGCCCTGGAGCAAAGCAAAATTACACCCAACTTTTCAAAAAATCTTAGCTACATATTTTACCCTATTCCTACTTTTTTATTTGTGTAAATTAATAAACCTGTGCTCTACAATAGTGGTGAATTTTTACATTTCTGACAGCAACCATGAGGTTTAGACACATAGCTGTCAGTAAAAGCAAATGGGAAATAAATTCTGCTTAGATTTGAATTTTTTAAATCTCCTATTTAAAATACACTTAGATACATAAACAGTTGATTGTACACTCACACACAATGCATAATGTGCAGTCTTCACATGTATATTATAAAATCACAGAGTCACAGAATGGTTTGGGTTGGAAGGGACCTTAAAGATCATCTAGTTCCAACCCCCCTGCCATGGGCAGGGACAACTTACCCAATAAGTTTAGAAGGTTTTGTCCATCATCAGAGTTTTAACCACATTTGTCAGTAACTTTTCCTATTTTTTAAAAATATGTTTTACTAACAAGTCACCCAGTGACTTTTGTATCAAGACAACTTTGAACTCAATTTTATCCCTGTCACACTCACCTAACATTGTTCCAGCAGAACTTTCAAATTCAACACATGTGAAAATCAGAAGTGTTCATAAAACTACAAAATAGGGCCTGCTGGCACAGCTTCAGGAGCTTCATTTTAAAGAGTCTTGGTCCAAGATTATACTATGATGGGGAAGCTTCCATAAGCAATTCTAGGAACTCTAGAGGCAGGTATCAGGCATCCTCCTTGATGTCCTCTGTTGTAAACAACAAAATTTTTAATTTTTTTAAGGAGAAGATGGAATAGTGCAATGATTTTGCATTGTTATTTGTCCTGCACATGCTTTTCCTGCCGAGAAACAGTTAGGCTGAATAGTAGTTTTCTTTCTGTAGCAGGAACTATCAAGTCGTATGGAGTTACAAAATCAGAAAAAATGGTGTCCCTCAGGGTTTACTGAGGGAAGGGGCAAGAGCCACATGAAACAGGAGCCCCTAAAGGCTGTGCACTATCCCCTTCCCTGCCTTTCAGATCAGTACTGTATCCAGCCACATATTTACACCCTTCATCCCTCTGCTGCATTGCCTTTATCCAACAGTAACTTTGAGGCAAAACTTTCCTGACAGAACAGCTTTTGACATGGAGACGTGAAACCATTCACCATCTGAAAGGGTCAGCAATACCTGTAAACAGGAACATGGAGCAGGCTAGAGGAAGCCTGGCACCCTTCTACCTTGACCTACTTGGTGCTGCTACCTTAATAGGGTTGAAGATCCTAAGGCATTCAGGCTCCTCGTCTCCCATTCACACATACATGAAGTAGGTCATGAGCACTGTTGGATACAATTTGCCCAAAATCATATTTACTACCTAATTTTAATAAGTTTATCTTTCTTAATGATCATTTTATATCAGGAGAGAATAAGCAGTCCCTTGAGATCCAGTTTGTTTCTCTTTGAGCCTTTTAAATATCCTAGTTTCTCAGCCCCTGATGCCAGCTCCCTACATATGCAGAATCATATAAATCACAATTTTATCTAATCTGCATCTTTTCTAATAAAAAGAAAGCCCATTCCTCTCCTAGCACTATGGCAGTATTCCTCTTTGAAGTCCTGTGGAGATGCATCCAACTCATACCAGAGTACAAAAATGACTGGAGCACAGCAGTCTTTCAGTCGCCTTCATTCAAACCCTTCAGTCTCTTTTGCTGTTGTCCATCTTTCCCACAAATCCAGCTTGATGCCTACCAACACAATGCACAGCACTCTGGCTCAAGATGCACTGTTTATACTGCTCCTGACACTTCCCTTTTCCCTGCCATCTCAGTGCTTTATTTATTCTTCCGACTTGTGCCAAACACTGAAGTCACAGCCTGAGTTTTCAGTTTACTCGCACCCCTAGCTCTTTTTCTTATTCTATAGCTGCCTCCTCCCTTCCCTCATGAATATTATCAGGTTTGAATAACTCAGTCTTTTTCATACTTGCAATGTATTTACATAATGGACAACTGTAGTTTCTTTTCCTTCCCCTCTCCCCCCAAAACCTGGCAGCTCGCACTCCTCAGTCCTTGTGCATTTGCAAATCATCGGGGATAACGTGGACCTTACAGTGACATGGGGTTTAAGAAATATGAAGCTTATTTTGGCTCTGTTGTGATTCCGACTCCTAGCAGCCAACTTGCCTCTTTCAAAATGTCATTTTTCAACAAAACCCACAGGCTTCAAGACTTTAATTCATCCCAAAACTACATGCAGATGAACAGGCTCCAGCCAGCTCTCGCTTGCCATGAAGCCAACATTGCTAATAGAGCTCCATTTTGCTTTCAAAAAACTCATGACAGGCTAATTAATTTAATAGTCCAGACTTCTCTTTGGTTGGTTTCAATTCCCTTCCCAGAAAGCTTCCCCTAGCTCTTTACAATATCTTGAAACTGGTTTTCTCTATCTCAAACTCTTATTGTTCTTGACAGCCTGTCTTGGAATTTTCTGTGTACCAACCCTTTCCATCACCGAGGCAAGCCAGATGCTATTGGGAGAGACGAAAAAAAAAATAAGGAGCAACAGATCCTTTTAGTGATTCCCCAGTACCTCCAAAACCCGGTAAACAGGGCATTATTCTGCTGGCAATAACACCCTCAGAACAGCTACAAGGACACAATTCAACAGGCGACATGCCTAACCACAGTACCACGGGGCAAGGACAAGCTTTCTGAAACTTGTTTAAGAACAACTAGTCAAGTTTGAAAGCATTGGCTTGGGTGAAACATTCTGCAGTGCATTTCTCTCCTCTCTGGTCTCTCTATTTTCATAACAGCAAAATCTTTTGTGCAACTTTACCACTTTTCTCCAATTTTTAATTTTTTAAGATTGGAAGTACCAGAAGACAGAGACAGCCTCTTTGTACACATTAGTTCATCGCTTGGCATAATGCTGATAGCAGGCTACAGGATTTTGTGTTCAGTATGAGAACTGCTTAGCATTTCAGTGAAGTGCTCAGAAGTTGCCCTGTTTCCCTCTAAGCGTGCTACTACTGATAGTGAATCCTTCCCTGAGCACATCCAGGAAGGTTTCAGACAGCAGGAATCAAGTTCATCCCCACTGTACTGACTGTAGTAATTTTCAAATTACAGACACAGTGAAACATCTGCAGGGGTTAAATAAAAACAACCAACCAAACAAAAAACTACACACTAAAGATCCATGAAGTCAGGAGAAACTTAAGTCCACAATAAGGTTGCTACTTATTTCTACTTCTAAATGGAAACAGGATTCTTTGAAAAATCTGACTCAATATGCCCCCACTCAGGGTCACACAGAACAGCTCAGAGCTGATGAGAGGACACAGCTCTACTGGCCACCATCACCAGAAGATTTAGTCAATGACATGCCATCTATCACAGTACTTGTTTATAAGCCAGCATACTTGCAGGTAGTTTAACAAAAAAAAAATTAAAAGTTTTTCATAGGCATTTATCAAGAGGGTTTTTTCCTTGCCATAATTGCACATGGGCAAGAAATCAATAGAGTTTATCACAATGCTGATCAGCTTCTTGATTTTTGCAGAGATTCTGGTATTTTTAGGTCTTCTCTTAGAATAGGGTGGTATCTCATCTTGTTTGAGTGCAAGTGGAATAAATCTAAACATGCTTAGAGATATTTAGCACAGTAAGCTATTTGTTCATTAGGAAGAAAAAACCCCATGTTTTTACCAAATTCAGGACGCTATGGAAGAACCTGGGAGTTCTCTATTTGCACTGAAATCACCCATCTTAACACATTCTGTCCTCTTCTGCCCACAAGATTCTTACTGAGTTTGGAAAAAAACAACTTAGTCTTAAAATACTGTATCTTTTTCTGTATCACTATCTAAAAGATTTAAGGTGAAATTTCTCACGTTTAGTCTCAACCCAAGACCAATTTCTAAATTTTGGTTTTCTTCTTTATCCACTTTGTCTTTTTTTGTTGAAAATGAATTCAGAGGGGAGGAAGGGGCGGGGGGTGGGGCTGAGAGGGCACCACAGCCATTCTAGGTAGTAACTGTATGAGCTGGCACACTTTTCTGCCATGCCCTCACAATTTATAGGAACAAACACCTATGATGTTTTGGACAAAATCAAGTTCATGAAGCAATTTCTATGCTATTGAAAAAGCCTCAGCCAAACATCTGTCCTATGTTACCAGCGCAGTTTTCAACCCCTTGTTTCCAAATCACATTTTTTGGGTCTTTCAGAAAATGGCAGGTGTTGCTGAAATGACTGATCTATAAGGGGGGAGAAATAAACAACCTCAACCCACCACCATCTTGGAGGTATACCACCTTTTGTGAGTTAAAGAGGAGAGTGAGCTCTCAGTGCTGCGGGCTTTCTGTTTAGATGACGGTTGATTACCCTTCCACAGGAGAGGCCATGAACTCCACAGTGTATATTCCCTTGAAGCAAATCCTGCTTGCTCATCTACACAGGCTGTGACAACTGCTGGCCAAGGGCAGGGTCAGGCTGGGCAAGCAGGACACTGAGCAGGCTGTGCCTGCCTACAGCAAAAGCCTGTCTCCCTGGCTGATTTCTCAGTTTCAGCACAGTGAACAATTTTAGAAACAGATGCCAGTAAATCCAGGAGCACTTGAACTTTCTGAACCAACCCACCAACACATACTGAAAGAGCGAGCTGCTCCAGACTACAAAGTACAAAAGCAGCGCTGGATGGGGCAGACCTACCTTCTGACATGCATGGAGAAAGATGTTTTCTTTACAGCTCCCCTCCCTAGAGGTCCTCATCATATAATTCACTTGATCAAGCCATGCATTACAGGAAGAACCACACCTGGACCTAAAGAAGTCTCCTACTTAGTTGAAACTTAGCAGCAACTTCACTTTCAGTCCCCAGGCAGGAAAAGTCAGTGTGGATTATCATTCACAAAATAAATCTATAGAATGAAACTTGACTTTTCCACCCAGTCTACTGACACCAGCGAAGAGCTCTGCATAGAGCATGTGTGCTTTCTTACATGGAAGTGTCATGGCTAGGTTCCAAGCTGCTGGTTCCATAGGAGCTATATAGAGAGGTTCCCACGGCCAACAGTACCTTGGGGACTTGAAAGGAAGCTACAGGAATTCTTCATTATTTAAGAGTGCACTCACTTCTTTTCAAGGGAAGACCCAAAGGAGAGAGGTTCCCATGCAAAGTAACGTGGATGAAGCTGAGCTGGAAGGCCTTTCGAATCCATATCTCACATAGCTTCCTGAAACCGTCTTCAGTCCCTGCTGAATCATGCCCCTCTAAATCTTCATGCAAGGCATGGAGCTTTGAGTCCACTCTCATTTAATTGAGCTTAACGTCTAAATATTTTGAGTGTTGTTTGGGGAATACCAAAGGAAACCTGTCAGCAAGAAGCTGAGAAAAAGGAGAGAAAAAAATTAAGTCTCTGACCCTTTGAGAAATCAAGGAAACAAACAAGCACCCTATTGATCCTGCAAAGGGACTTCCATCAACAGGGATCAAAACCTGGCTCCTAAAACTCATGTATAATCCCCCAAATAAACCTCTGGCTGCTTCCCACCAAATGCATCAATTTCTGCCTAGATCACATAGAACTGACATGCTCATAATGTAAGCCATAATTAATAGTGTTTCAACAAAACAATACATGGGAATTTAGCCATGTCTCCCTGCTTGATTGAAAGGGAAGTCTCACAGCTAAAAATCCCAGCCTTCCTCTTGGGGAGAACAGAACAATGAATCTTGCTGCAGAGTGATGTATTCCAGGCAATTACAAGAGCTTCAGACCTCAAAGCCACACTCTGAGCATGACTGGAACATAAATAGATTAGCAACTGCTAAGGACTGCTCTCCTCCTGATTTGGAAAGCATGTTCCCAGTTTGCTTTTGCAGCCTTTAATGACGCGCAACCATTCTTCTAAGAAGAAAAGCCATTTCAATTTTTCATAAATATCCCAAATACTTCATGTTACCCTTAGTTACCCTTCATCCCTCTGTCCTCTATAATGCTGCTGATTAAACAGTCACGTTTTCCCACACATTACAGTCTTGCCCTAAGCACAGAATTACAGAGTGGTAGGGGTTGGAAGGGACCTCCGAAGATCACCTAGTCCAACCCCCCTGCTAGAGCAGGATCCTAGAGTAGACCACACAGGAACACGTCCAGATGGGTTTTAAATGTCTCCAGAGACAGAGACTCCACAACCTCTCTGGGCAGCCTGTGCCAGTGCTCTGTCACCCTCACAGTAAAGAAGTGTTTTCTTATGTCAAGAATGAACCTTCGGTGTTCCAGTTTTGTGCCCACTGCCCCTTGTTCTGTCACTGGACACCATCAAGAAGAGTCTGGCTCTGTCTTCCTGACACCCACCCAAGCAGGGTAAACCCCACACCACTTCACTGACATCACCCTCCAGGCAAGTAGGGGAAAGATAGGACTTCTTTTGCCCTGAAGCCCTGGTCTAAACCACCCCTCCCTCTCTGATGAGCAATTTTCAGAGGAAAACTGATATGGCAAGAGCTGATTCTAGGTTCTAAAGTAAGTTCTGTGAACACTAAATGATAACCCATGGCTCTCCCCGAGTGCTTTACAAAGCAAGTGGCATCCCTAAGTCTCTTGCATTGAATGGGAAAGTGTCAGAGCAGCACAGAACTGCAAAGTTATTTGTAGAAGGTCATCCAGCAATTTGTTAACAGAGCTACAAGTAAAACCTAGATGTCTCTATCACAGCTCTTCAAGCAACCTTGCCTTTCTATCTCAAACTGCCCCCTCACTAAAAAAATCTCAGCCCCCAACTTCCATCAGAGCAGGCTGAGCTAGAATCTGAAGGTACACTGTAGTTCTTCACACTGTCTACCAGCTAGTGTCAGTAGCTCAATACTCAGCACGCTGACTTTTCTGGATCTGTTCTGAGCACAAGAATAAATGTGCTTTGCAGGACTGGGTATCCAGCCTGAAGGCAGTTTTAACACCACTGGGGAATTAACTGCCTATAAGTAGGCACCACAATGCTCTGCTTTTACAGGTCCTCAAAGGTCTTTTACAAGCCTTCAAAATTATGTAGGCAGCCTCAGGTTCGATCTGTAAAAGTGGTGGTGCCTATTTAAGTCTGATGGCTTAATTCATGGACCTTGCCAATCCATGCTGGTCACACATACACCTTTAATCATCTGGCCAAGGCATCCATTACTCTGGATTGCTAAATGCCTGCTACTCCTACTGACCTTTAAGATCAGCACAGCTAGAGAGGTTCCACATGTCTCAGACTGTGATTCCACAGTATTTAACATGAAAGATGAGAGTCATGACATCCTGCACAGTAGTACAAATCTGAGTGAGATCTCGAACACAGGACCACCTTTCTGTCAAATCAGTCACAAGTACATGACATGGCACTTATGCCAACTATGGGACAAATGATACTCAACTGTCATCAAGCTCGTAAAAATATTTGAGCACATTTAAGTAAGTTTATGGGGCTACAACATCATGTTCTGACACCAGGAGCTCTAAAGTTGGATTTAGTATCTAACCGAAAAACAGGCTCAAGAACCAATGTATCACTGCTTGGTTTTCTGCCTGCTCTGCAAACACTGGCCATTAAAACACTTAATTTGCTTCAATAACAAAGAAGAAACCTCTCTTCATAAATTGTAATCGGTGTTGTCCAGATGGCAGTGTGGTGCCTAGTTCAGCAAGGCTTTTATCCCAGTGCCAAATTACAAGAACTTCTGAAAATTACAATGTAACAGCACTAGCTTCCCACGGAGCCTTAAGCTATATCCTTTTAAAAATGCATACTCGATTTCATAGCACTGAAGAAAGGTGAAAACCTCAACAGTGACAAAGACTAGAAATACTTGTCCTCATGATAAATCAATAAACATGCTATTTTTCACCTGCAATCACATAATAAAACTGAGTCCCTTTGTATTCTCTGCAATCCTGCTGTCATATGATGCAGAAAAGATTGTTGGTATCTAGTGAACTTTGACATCTGGCTTAGACATTAACAATAATATTAGTATCAATGGTTATCTACATTTACAATGGGGGGACAGAACAGCATATACTGCTGCTTAGGATATTCTTCAATTACCCAAGTAAAACATATCCATATTCTAATAACTACAGCCCACTAAATTGTTCTAATAAAGCCAGCTAAAAGAAACATGGCTTAGCTGAGGCACCCTGCACCTTGCTCTCTGGAAAGCTGAAAACTGCTCAAGCCACTTTAGCTCCCCCTTTTTGCTCCTCTATATGGGTGCATTCAAACAACAAATTTTTAAGCAGTGCTGGAAACCACTTCCAAGGATGAAACAGTGCTGGGTGACGAGCCCAACTGCTAACTGCAATTAACAGCAACATCAACATCATCCAATCTATCGCAAGACAGCTTTAAAGCTCTGGTGTTTCTGTAACACTCTCAGAAACCTTACAGATAAACCAAAAAGAGGCAGCCTCTGGCAAGGAATAGTAAAAGCACACAAAGTATTTCCAATAAAAACATTAAAACCCATCTTTGAGCAATCTCACTCACTCCCATGATTGCTATGCAATCCCCAGGCTGATGACATATGAACCTGTTTTCTTGTTGGCTTTTTTCCAGACATCCAACTTTACATCTTGGCTAGCCTCTCCAAAATGGATATGCCCCAGTAAATGACAGCATGATGCAGCCAAAACAAAGCTCATGCTTCTCCTTCCATTAAACCCTGTCAGCTCCCTGTCAAGCAGCCTTAGATCAGCACTCATTCTTGTCTCTCCTGCATTCCCCAGACCTAAGATGTGCCAAATCTTGCTGCTTTCCTGTTGCAACCACAGCATCTCTAGAATCTATTCTGAAAGTGAAAACTTCTTTTCTCATCCTTATCTCTAACTTTCTCAGAGCCCCCCATGCTAATATTTCCTTCCTCACACCAAATACTACTACCATCATTAGGCTCCTGTCCTTGCCCTTACAGGACATGTACCTTTATTTCTCCAGACAGGTTCCCGACTCAGTAAGCATTTGCAAACCAAAAAGGCAAATATAATCTATTCAGAGTCATATGGCATAACACACACTATCCAACTGCCTCAGCTTTTGTCTCCTCATCACCATAAAAGTTTTTTTCTCTATTTGTTCCACCAATTTCTGAATACACTTAACCACTTAAACATGTGGCTGGAAAAAACACATGACCTTTGCGACTCATTCCCAGCTGGTTCTGCTACCCCCCGGTAACCTCCCAACAAAATTCCCCTTCCTTCCAGCAGCTGGGAGGAAGGAATGCACAGAAGGGCTGAGGTTAAAGCAGAGCAGCTCCCTAGCTCTCAAGGAGTGTCTTATCACTGTCCGCATACCAGGACAGGACAAAAACCTCTACTCATGCAACCAGCTTGCCTCAGGCTTGTCTCTGCATTTAGGTATTTGGCTCTCCTTCCCCACGGTAGATAAAAACACTCCCCAGAGGCAAAACTTCTTAGTAAGCACCCAGCTGTTTGATCTCAGAAGCAGCTGGTGCACAGCTGCTCCCCATTACTTCTGAGGCTCTCCGGAACCTTTTGGATTTTCCTGTCCTCCCTCACAAGCAGGCACAAAGGGCAATGCCACCACCAGCAGCCATCTTTCATTCTCATGCAAAAACTTTCATCTCCATCTCATTGTGCCCTACCCAATTCTTCCTTGAATTACTGCCCACCTGCACAGTCCTAGCTATTCCCACCTCACCTGTTCCCCAAGCATGCCAGCAATACCCTCCTGTTCTTTTTCTCAGCAAGTCTCCCCCATGCTTGGGTGTCTCCTGGGGAGACAGAGTACTCCATCTGTCCTTACAGAGGGTAGGGAACAGGCTGCTGTCCCTCATCCCAGAAAAATCTTCCCTCAGGTCACAGTGGAAAGACTGGAGTAAATTCCACCCCCAAGTTTCTCTTCTGCGCTACTACAAAGCCCAGCAAGCAAAGGCACACCATCAGACCTTGCTAGGAAAGCATGGCTCTGGTTAATGCAGTATCATTTCAGAGTTCAAGAGCAGACCAAGTGCAGTGATTATTAACAGCAATGATTCTTTGTACAGGTTTAAAGAAAACAGAGAAAAGCCAGAAAAACAACTCAGCATCTCAAATAAGTTGCAAGATCCAGAGCAGGATTTTAATCCCTTCCTTAGCTTGAAAAGCTATTTGAAACAGCCACCAGAATCCAACAACTAGGGATTGCAGAAGGCAGCACAGCCACATAACTCTGAACTCTGAGAAATATTTAGTCCCTTGCCTATGTCGATGAGAGACAAAGGGAACTGTTGCCCAACCTGATGAGATTTCCCTAGATATCCATAAAAGATTAATCCTAATACTCACATGCTGAGGAGATCCAATAGAGCTGAAATGCTTGCTCCTCAGCTTGCCTTCCAGAATTGTCTCAGTGAGGCTACGACCCACCAGCACCTCTGTGGCAGCTACTTCAACAATCCCAAGGTCCTCCGCAACCAGGTGCCAATTAGGAAAATCATTTCACCTGATCCTACTGCTGCCATTTCAGAACCAAGGCCAACAGCTGCTGCACTCCTGCTGGCAGTATTATGGAACATATGCTTACGACTTCACTCCTTTCTCACCACTAATAAGCGAAACAAACCCACCAATATAAGATTCTTCCTTCTGGATGGCAGTTGTTATGGGTTTTTTTCTAAGCAGAATACATTACACTTGTTTGCATGTATACACATTGTGGGGGAAAAGTTAGCTTTACTAGAATCTGACAGAAAGATGAGCAGAGTCACTGGAGCAGCTACAAACTTCATCCAACTTTTCATAAGGATTTAAGATCTTTAACTTTGTATTAGAACTTTTGCTGCAGGTGTGAAAAGCCCAAGCTTTTAAGAGACCTGATCAAAGGGAAAAAGAAAGAAACTTCTTGTTACTAGTCTCTCTTGTGAAAGTTCACATGGCATAATCCCGCAACAGACACTTTCATAAGCAGACTTCAGTCAACAACTGGAGCCATTTGCACTGATGCATAGTAATGAAACACAGTGTTTGAGCCAGCCATGTTAAATATTTGCTAGTCAAGTGTTGAGCCAAGAACTTTCCCAGACTTTCATCCATTCAGTTTGCGATTGCGTGAGACTATGTCTGCACATGTGACAAGGTGGCACTTCTGCTCCTGGGAACCTACTAGAGACATCTCACAGCAGGGCAATTTTGAAGAACATAATGATTTAGAACACTGTTTGTTGATTTGTCAGAGTTGTGTTTGTGAAATGTATAACAAAACTTAAGCAAAAGGGCTTATATTTAGTGGAGGTGTATGCAAACAAATACCATCCAGTAAATCATCCAGGATGATTCTCCTCACTGAAGAGAATCAATAAATAGATAAGAGAAAGCAAGCTCAAATCTCAACTGCTTCCCACAGGCTTTCTGTTTTACAGTGCCACTCACCCTGATGGGGGATCTTGATGTTTCCCCTACAGCTATGCCCTAACCTCCACTACTAACCTCTCACGCCATGAACTGAACAACTTCCATTTTAGCACTGTATTGGTGCTTTAATAATACATACCCACTCCATAAAACAAAAAACAAATAACACCCATGCCCCCTCCCCCACAAACCACCATTCAACCTTTCATGGTTTTTAACAGGAGCTAACCTGAACTCTTTATAGCTGTCTATGCTCTCAGCATTACTGCTTGTTGTTAACAAAACCTGTTTCACTTCAGCTGCATTGTTTGAGGGCATGTCCATAGCGTTCTTCCCAGAAATGTCTGCAATAATGTGACAGTGAAATCTTAGCTCCATGAGTTGTCCTGTAAGCAAGAACAAGCTACTTTTAAGAGTAGGTATTTGGTGGGGCTGTGAGTGTATGTGTGTGTGTAGGTAAATTAAGAAAGCAAGCAGTAGCTTTTTGCATCACTGTTAAAAATTAACTTCTTTCTGATAAACAACTGTGATCTGCAAAAATCCCAAAAGCAGATACCTCCTTCTCCTTACCTTTTTTCTCCTCCCCCCTACCAAATTACAGAGAACACATCTTCACTCTTTATTTGCCAGCATGTAAGCCCAGAGGTCTTAAACATTAATTTCAAGTTTTACAGATCTTTAATGTAAAGAAAGAAAACACTAAGTCCCAAAATGAACTTTCCTCCCAAATATAGCTTTCAAATTCCAAAATTACTCCTGGATAAAAGGAAACTACCTACAGTCAATTCCTGAGAACTTACACTCTCAAAACCGTATCTTTTTCTAAAAACTAGAATTGTGAAGTCTTTCAGAAAGCACTGTATGACAGTGAAGAAACAAATACCCATTCCTTCCATTGTAGGTCATCCTTTAAGGGCTATAGATAATGGAAAAAAAAAAATACAACCTCTTAGTACTTAACTTGTTACCCAATTACTTTTATAAAAAATATCTTATTAGGTTTCTATACAGTAACATGGGATTATTAGAAAACTTATTCTATAGGCATAGCTTTATGGAGGACAATCATCATTAGTTCCTACAGCCATCTGAAGCCAGTAGTCCAGATTTCTAAAAATGACAAAGTTGTACAAGTTCTCTCCTCCTTTGTGGAAACCATGTTCACTTTCTCTCCAGGAAACAGGGCTGTCTGCAAAGCCGTGCACAGTTAAGGTTAGCCAATACGCCAGTTTTGGATCACCAAAATAGCAACTGCAAGGAAGAAAACAGGTAATCAATACTTATAATGGAACAGACAGCATGTTCAAGTATACAATATAAATAAATAATCTAAGACAGGCATTTTAGTGAAAATTTGTTATTAATTGTTAAAAAAACCTGCTTTAGCACACAATTAAATTTAAAAGAAAATATTCTATCAGAAGACATTAGGAAATGACATAAGATAGACTCCTGATTATTCCTACCACACTTTCAGACCTGGCAGACCTACAGTTTATAGCAATTAGAAGAAGTTCTAAGTTGTAAAGTAGCTGTTCTGAATTTCCTACAGCATGCATTGTCTTTCAGAAAATAAAACATTTGCTGAGAATGGTTGCTATCAGGGCAAAAAAAGACTCAAGAGGAAGAAACATAGTCAGGCTATGCTTGACACAAATACTTTTACCACCAGAAAGGAAATGGATTACAAATAATCAAAGCCAGACATTATCCACTGTTCCTAAGTACAGAACAAAAGCCAAGGAAATTTCTGTTCCAACCCTAGCCTAGGGAGGCTTTCTGCATGAGATCTGAGAATTGCTCAAAGCGTAATGATTGTATTCCAGCTAAAGCAACACCAGTACTGTCATAAGTCAGTCCTACAACCGTTAGTCACCAGGCACTTCAAGAATTACCTCATACGTGGAGCAGAGAACTTCCAGAATTTGCTATTAATAGCACTAATATACAACAGAGGCAGATACCACACTGATCCATGATCCACTAGTATCATGCAGTTTGGTACTGAATTAGAGCTACAGCTACCCCAATCATGTTACAGCATTTGACTCAAAAACCTCACTATAACTTAATTTATTGTAATGCCATAATAACCTTGAAGTACCTTGTGATACTCTTTTTGGTATCGTGAAGGGACTTCAGTATTTTCCATCAGTAGATAAAAATACTAAATTAGACATTCTTGAGGGCATCCAATTTTCACAGACAAGGGGAATTTGAAAAATGTAGGAGCTCAGTAGAGCCACTTTTTCTTAGAAATTAAGATAAAAAGCAAAGCCATTGCTAGTATACAGGGCAGACATTTTCAAATTTGAAGTATCCAAAATTGTTAATTGCTTTTTTCTTATACCAATGTTAAGCTTCCAGCTCATTTCCCAATTAAAAAAAAAAAAAGTCTTTATTTTGTATGCTTTGCTATTTACCTCCAATAGCACTACTGAAAAGACGTATTTAAAAGCTATTTCAAAAAGTAAGAAGTGTTAAGAGTACAAGTATTTTAGTAATGTACTCCTGTCAGGCCTTACCACAGCTGCTCCAATAATTGAATTATCTTCTCAGGAATTATAAAGCCTGTGATTGTGCACAATAAAGCTTTTTCCACCATTGTGTTGGGCTGAGGACAGCAGTAGGTTGACAAGAAGCTAGATGACTTGTTGTCTCTGGAAAAAAAAAACAAAACAACAAACCAACCAAACCCAACTAAAATAAATATATTTAAAATCATCTACATGAAATCTTAGTAATCAAAACCAAATAGTATCTGTGTATATCATCTAAATTAATACTGAAGCAACTAATGGCCAAGGAATTAATACACAATATGTCATGGTGCTGTGGGTTAACCCTGGTAGGCACCTAAACACCACCCAGCCGCTCACTCACCTACTGGGATGGGGGAAGAGAATCAGAAGGGTAAAAGTGAGAAAACATATGGGTTAAGATGAAAGCAATTTGATAAGGCAAAAAGTTGTACATGAAAACAAAGCAAACTTAGGAATTAATTTACTCCTCCTCATTTGCAGGCAGATGTTTAGCCATCACCAACCAGTAAAGCAGGGCTTCATCATATGGTGTGAGATATCCCTCTGGGCAGCTGGGGTCTGCTGCTGTGGCTATGTCTCCTCTTGCCCACCCATCTACTCACAGGTAGGGTGGTATGAGAAACAGAAAAGGCCTTGACACTGTGTAAGCACTGTGCAGCAACAGCTAAAGCAGCCCTGTGTTATCCACACTGCTCTGGCCACAAACCAAAACACAGCACCTCACCAGCTACTACAAAGAATATTATCCCAGCCAAAACCAGTACCATGGGTACCCCTAAAAGCAGAGATAAGTTACTCAAGACTTAACAAACACTTAAATGTGTAACAGACTTTCCACTTACAGAAATGTGTCTTCCCAATTCTTATTTAACTCTTTCTTAAAATTAAAGATTTAAAGATCAAACAAATTCAAATACTTACAAGCTAACTTGATTCAAGACGGCACCTAGCCACTCAAACAGTTCCTCTGCACTGCAGGACTCCTCAGGCGTTCCTTGGAGTTCATTACTTTGTAGCACAGGACACTGCAAGTCCCTTAATGTGTTGAATGTTATTTTTGGCTTCAGGGCCTGTATTTGGTTTTTTGAAAAGTATGACATCAATGTTGGTTCCTCTGCAACTTAACAACACAACACCACAAAGAGCTGTTATGAAACTACTACACAAAAGGAGCAGTGAATACAAAAAACCTTTGTATATGTATACAAGAAAATGCAGCATGTAAAACTGCTTACATGCTGTTATCTTTGGCAAAAGCCATAGAATCTTCAGCTTCCTTATCTTCTTGGAAATAAAAATTAGTGCAAGATCCAGCAACTCAGTACAGCTCAGTAAATTTACTATTTAACTGGCAAGTACAGATCTGTCAATAGAAAATTCAAGCAGAATGAACTGGGCAAGTAATAAAACGAGCTCATTAGAAAGAGGAATTCAGAGTGTTCCTGAAAAGGAACACATGAAAGAGAGCAGGAACACAGCAACTGCTTTCCAAGACAAAGTGATCTGCAAATTCATTCACACTCAAGTACTCACACTCACTCACACTCAAGTATACCCATACCTATACACACAAGGCCAGAGAACATTTTGTCTTACTAGTACCCACACACATAGTCCCTTTGTTCTCATGCACAGGTACTCACTGCAGTAGAAGGGCAGTGCATGCCTTGTACCTCTAGCTCAACATGCCTAGAAATTCCTCAGGCGTTGCAGTTTGAGAAGGAGAATACATGTAGTAGATGTACACGAAGATAATGCATCTCCAAGGTCAGGTAAAGTGAACTATTGAGTTTTTGAGGCAGTATTCCCTTTAAAACCACTGAGTGTCTAATGGGATCCCAGCATCACTGGCTCACTAAGAACTGCCTCCTAGAGACAATACGGCTTCTACAATCATCAGCAACTCCAGTGGAATAAATTCCTGCAGATTTCAGGAATACTTTGCAAAAAGCTACAGTGTCATTTAAATTCTCCTGGAATATGCCTTCACAACTGCAGAAAATTTCCCTTTTCATTGTCCAAAAAGGTACTCAGCCTTCTATCCAGCATGTCAGGTTAGTGGATCTCTTAGTCCTCTCAGCTGAGGACAAGAATGTGTAAGAATCCTTCTGAAAGGTCTTATCCCATCACTAAAGACCACATTATTTCCTAGGTGTGATAGCAAACTTAATTTAGGAGACAAAAGGATTTTGAGAAAAATTCTTGATTTACAGTAAATTCTGAAAACATCTTCAGATTAGGTATATTTGGAAGGTGATATTATCCCCGAAAAATACCAGTCATCAAGACTAGAGAACCTCCTATCCACCTGGCTAAGGTGTCTGCCATCCCAGAACACCATTTTCCCTGAAGAGTGGAAAAGTGAACAGGTGACTGCAGGTTTGAGAACAGATTTATCAATGACGGCAAGAGGAATTCTAGCATAGTCTGGGGGACAAGGATTGAAGAGAGAAGGAAGAGAGGAGTGTAGAGAAATCAAACTGTATCACAAATCTCACTGTATTAGGATCAGTGAAGAAAAACAACAGTGATAAGTCTTCATACGCAGCATGGCTATAAGAGTGAGATGTACCTTGATGGCCTTGTGGAAAAGGCCACGTTTCTTCAATTCTAGTAAGTGATCCAAACAGCAGGTAAAATTCTAAAAACCTATCCTAGACTAAAAACCTAACCTAAGCATATTGCAAATTAAGAGATATTATCCAACTTCCTTTTTGAAGCAGTAAGATAACTGACATGGAATCAATTGTCCTAAATTTGAAATTCCAGATAATGTATTCTATTTTCATAAAGTAACAACGGGTCTCTAGGTGACCCAGAAATAATACCTTATTCATGAGAAGTCTAAAGTCCAGAACAGCATTTAAATATCACATGAAAGGCATGTATGAACAGAAGAAATTCAAGAACAGGATAGAGTTCACTGTGGAATACAATATCCAAGACTTGCTATCAAAAATTATGGACTGCCTAATCCTATCAGGGACAACCACATGGGGAAGTAGAAACAGGAGGGTTAACCTGATCCTTTTTAGCCATCCTTCAAAAAAAGCTGTCCAACTGCAAAAGGGCATAGTGACAAAGACAGGCAGCCACTGAATTTTTGTTAATTTATTATTTTTATATAGACATAATTAAGTCTGAACTGTGCTAGAATATATGATCTTACTTCAGCCTGTACTTTCTATTGGCATTTGTTAAGACTAACCGGTTCAAAGAATGTATAATATCGCCCTAGAGTTCTTATTCAAATATAAAAAAATACACATTTTAAATGTCTGCTCCATATGGGAGCCTCAGCTACAGTTCTAACTTCAAGAAATCTCAAAGACTACAGTCAAGACTCCAACAGAACAATTCCTCTAGCTACAACACAGCTTTTCATGTCAACAACCAGGCATATTGTCCAAGTTTTTTGGAGGCCAGTGAATTTCAGCCAATAAACATTTAAAATTGTCATAGAAATTACAGCAATAGAAAAAAGAAAAGGTTGTTTTGCCTCAGTCATTAAAGACATGAGACACTCTATTCCCTTTTTCTGTTCCTCTTGGTGCCAGAACCACTTGGGGGAGAAAACGGGCATGAAAACAAAAACTCCTGCTTTTGGAAAGTGACATGAATGTTTATAGGTTTGCAGCAGTGTTGGCCATAGCGAGAAACACCAGTTATCAGCAGGAAGGCTGAAAGCAGAACATTCACAGAGGACATGTATTCTCTCAACAAAATACATCCCTCTTTTCTCTTTCCAGCAGAATCTATGCGATGCCTCACATCTATTAATAAAAACCTATAAAAGTTTTATTTTTGTCAGCACTAAGGAACAGAGAGTCTTTTGTGTGTTATGAGCACAAGATTCCTGCACAGAAAGGCATTGAGATTTAACTCCATATTCAGGAAATGATTGACCTGACCTAGTTTTTGGATGTAAGAAAGTGAGGAAAAGGAATACTCTTTTTCCTGGATGCTGCTATACTGGCAGCAACAAACTAACAAAAATACCGGCCCTAGAGGCATTTTGTTCTCTGCCCAAGGTCAATAAATCCAAGCAAGCTGAGCCTGAAGATCCGTCACCTTAGTTGATTTATGTCACCATTTATGGTAGCAACAGTCTTCACTCTTTCCTGAAGACTACAAGGACGGGAATTGCAAGCCTTTAAACAATTTCTGTACGACAAACAAGGAAGGATCCTTGCCATACGATTAGTACTTAGAAAGGGGAGGGGACTAAAGTGAAACATGGGACACAGCTAAAGGAGCATGTAAATAGCTTTAATTTCTCAGATGAGTAACTCCCTCTCAAGACTTGGTCTTGAAGAGCCAGGCAAGAGTAACAATGTCAAGAGCAGATGGGAAAGCATTCCAGGGACCTCTCTAACATTCCTTCTCACTAGGTAGAGACGACTTCTTGACTCAAAGCAGAACCACAATAAAAGCTACACAGCTATGATGAAGAAAAACATTTTTTGCAGTATAGACTCCTGCAACTTTTGTCAGTTCTGTGCAAATGCTACATATCCCTAGATACAGCCTGATCTGAGGTAATAAAAGCAACTGAGGACTTCGGAAAATGACCCTCAGAGGAAGAATACTTAACTCCTAGAAGAAAAATCAGTATAATCAGAAAAGGTGATCTGAGACAATACCATTTCTTATAACAACAACCTCTCACTCTGCTCCAATCTCAAATAAGTGCTCGAAAAGAAAATGATAAAATAGACTGCATGTGCATCAGTATACACAGCACATGACAGAAACGGACTCTGTACATATCCTATAACTACCAATGAAACAAGAACATCTCCATCTCAAATACCACACCAAATACGTAACTTTCATGTATTAATAAAAAACATTAAAAAAAAAGTGTATCGATAACGGTTACATATGTTGCAGATTTATGAAGAGCAGGCAGTGCTATCAAATAGGCAAAGTTGTGCCAGAAAGCTTGGGCAACAGAGAGACAAGGAAATGAAGTAACTAATGTATCTCCTATGAATCACTGTTGTGTTCCTGAACGGAAATGTTCTGTTGTGTAGGAAGTAACATCTCCTAAACAAACAAACAAAAAATCCCACCCAAACATATTTTAATCTCACTCCTTCCTCCACTAAAAATGCATTTAGACAATCACTAGAAAAGAACCGTAAACTAAAAATATTTGGACTTCATGTCAGTTACATTTTAGTTTTGCATTTAGTTCTTATTACCTGTATTATACCAAGCCAGCAGGAAGTCAAATTCTAAAGGTTTCTTTTCTGTCAAGGCCCAAAGCACTCTGTTATGTTTCTTGCTATCGGGGTGAAAGCTGGAATCAGTCAAGTCAATAGTTATAACTGCAAAAACATACAACAGCAATAGTTACTCAACTGAAATAAATTTTAATATTAAATTCATTTAAAACTAAATGAACACAAACCAAAGAACACTGAACTTCCTTTTCGCATATCCAGTATCTCTATAAAGTATTTCATTATGCAAATACGATTCCCCATCGTGTAAGTAAATATTCACCTCCTGCTGTCCTTATTTTGATATAATCTGGAACTGCCTTCTACTGACTGGAGGGACAAATTTCGTTTGTAATGGCAGTGACAGAAATCCCAAAATAGTGCCTTAGAAATATCTTGGTATTTAGCTATTAGCACTAAAAAAGCTAGAGTTTCTAACATCAAAAGCCACATATATGGCAATGACACTTTCTCAACTGTTTTTTTTCTAGATGAATAGGTCCCAGGCTAAAAGTTACATTTATTTTTCAGATGAAAATTTCATAATACATTTTACTTGACAAACTGAATAGTAAAATGATGTCTCATTTTGCCAAAATTCTTATTATAGATAACAAGTTTCCCCTTCTAAAGTTTTTGTGTAACTACTTATCAACTACTGCAGGTTCTAATACATTTGAGATAGCATAGTGTTCATGTTTTTTTTCATTATTTACCAAAAATATATTAACAAAAATCCCACTCAGTATGTCTCCTCTGCAGCTGTTAGAAATTACATTTTCCAAGTACTTGGTATATTGAGACTGCCATTTTAAATGTGTCAAACATAATACACTTCTCCTTTTCAAGCAAGCAGTCTTAGGTGAGGCTCTTCACTGATTTTTTTTTTTTTGGTATAGTGTGCAAGTTTTAGACTCTACCTTCATTAGTTTAGTATTTCCCGATTCAAATCAGAAGGCATAGATGATGTGCACAGTATACAAAATTCCTGAGTCCTACATCACTCCAGTATAAACAATACAATGAAAACCCCAGAAATTAAAAATTTTATAGAATATCCAGAAGATCACACATTTGTTTCCTTATAACTGCTTTATTACTTGGAAAAAGTATTTTTCCTCTTTATGCAGTCCTTGTATCTACATCTGGAAAAGTATAACCTAGACAATAAATAAAGACACCATCCTAAGGAGGTGCTTCACAGACAGATCTGAAGTAAGCACTGTTAATACACATAATACTTACTATATCTCATGACTTTTTTGCCAGAATACTGAGAAGGGCGACCTTGTAGTCCAAGTTCCTCATAAGTATCCTTATCCACTGATAGAATTAGTTTTCCTACAAACAAAACAATCTTTAATACAGATAACCTTCTACTTTGCTCCCTTTGAAGTCTTCTGAGAACCATATGCCTCATACAATGTTAGCTTCGGACCAATGGTATTGTTAATGTAATCCAGACTCCTTAGCTCCAGTTAAATGGATTACCAGATTAACCCTTAAAAAAATTGGTATAACTCGGTTACTTCTTTTTGTCAAGGAGGTCTTATGAATCAGAATGAGAAAAGTGTAATATCATACCTGAGACAGTGGTAGCTTTTTTACTGTACTACCTCACTTTGCTGCCTCTATGGTTGAACACTACATTACACCGGGGCCCGACTTAGTAAACACGGCTCAACTACATGTACAAAAGCAGTTCCAGCACCTCCACTGGAACTACTCATATTGAGTAAACTACACTTCTTAGTGAGGAGCAGGTATGCGCTGGAACAACTCCAATTCCATGTTCATGAACCAAATCTGGCAGCTGCCGCTTGGTACAGAATTTCACACAAAATCTACTACAGCCTTTTGATTCTCCTGTACAAGTAACAGTATAATACAGGATACAAACAAGTAAGGCTCCTGCTGGAGATTTCAGATAGTGACATCACCAGGAACTGTAACACCGTCTCTCTGCATTTATTGTGCATAGCTCGGAATAACTGTATCATACAAACTCAACCACTATAAAGTATCCATTTTACTAGAACTGTGCTAACACAGCACATAAGAGACTTTCTCCTCTGAAGAATCTGACTTACGCCCTGATGGGCACCTGTCATACTATAGTGTCTTAGACTAGAGGGCCAATAGATCTATTTGTGCTTCTATTCTAACTGATATATTGTTAAACTGAAACAAGATGACATATTTGAAGCCCAGAACAGCTTCATGATCTTCTCTGCATATAAAAGCCCACCTGAGATGGAACATTTTGTCATAAAACTGTGATGGAACCGCAACAGAGTATTTTAACATGTCACATAGCTCTCAAAGAATAAACACTGAATACTTAAAAAGTGTTCCTAAGCAGTGCTGATAATTTTCTTTTTTGGTACAAATTTTGTCTTTAAGACCAACGGGAAATAAGAAGTTGGAATGCAATGTCTTCACAAAAACAATCCTCTGTAGCAATGGCAATTACAGTTGAAGCACTTACAATCTGATGCTACACATAAGTGAAGCTGATTTTGGGGTTTTTTTAATTTTCTTTAGATGAAATAAGTAATTTAACCATATGAATGAAGAAAGTAAGGGAAAATAAATATTTCTCCGATTCAAACATATTTCTAATAAAGTTGGCAAGTACAGTAAGCATTAGATTTTCCAGTTTACATCATTACAAATGCAAAAAAACCCCAAACCAACCCCAAGAATATAATCAATATGTATGTATTACTAAAACCAAAACATACCATTTGGTAGCAGAGCCGCAGTATTATCTTGATCAATTTTTGTGTTATAGGTAAGTGCGTAGCATGCACCTTTAATAGTAAAGCAGAAAAACCATGAGATTAGACAACATGACAATATGAAAGATTTACCTTGAGATAATCAAACATTCCAAATACCATTTGAATCACTCTAAACCCTTGGGCTTTCATCAATTAGCTTTCTTCCATCTTCTGAAGCAAAGCAGCATTTTATTATTATTTTTATAAGCCTTGGACTGGCACTACTTTAAAGGACCTGTAATACAAATAAGACTAACAATACAACCCAATATGAAAACATTTTCTTTCCACCTGCGATCTCCCTCACTCAGCAAATGGAAACCCCCATATTTTTCCAGACACATTTCTACTATTAGTTCACATGGCTACAAGGTGGAAGAAGCTCACGTTACTAAACACATTTTGTAGCATTATCTGCCACAACTGATTTTGTTCTTAAAAATACAAGAGTCAAGATTCTATAAACTTGGTGTACAAACGTCGTACTACTTCCATAAAAATACTGGCATAAAAGCCATTAATGAGACTAAAGGAAATAAAAAAAATAAAAAAAAAAAAAAAAGAGTCCCACATTTAGAAAGTAATGGATCTCATTCTCCTGTTTCACCCACGTGTTCTCTTTTCTCCTCTCTTTTCCCTTTAAAGCTTTTTTCTCCCTGACAGTCATCTGAAGGGTACAACATTTCTCATGAGCTAAATGAGCAGGGCGTGCTAAATGAAGACAGCATGCTTTGAGCATGCAATAGAAAGCTGGCTGGGCAGAGGCTGCATCTTTCTTCTCATCCTCTTTGCTCTTGCTGCGTAAGGACGAGCTGCCACAGCTCTATTAGCAAAAAAAAGCCAAACCACCACCCCACCCCCAAAACCTGTATTTTTTCCTTTTTCTTTTGCCAGGTGCTGAACACAGTAACACAGTTCTGTGTTGTAATATGAAGGAATCAGAAAGGGAGAAGGGAGCCAATTTCTGCAGACATCTGCATAAAGATGAGACGCAGAAGGTAAACAGATCTGAGGATATATGGAAGCCCTCTTGACTTGCAGAATTAAGATGGAATAGGGAGAAATGAAGAAGGAACAGTCACAGAAGTTTTGGACACAAATGCTGACACACCACAAAGTAGAAAAAAGCAGATAAAGAAATAAGAATTTTCTTAGTATTATAGAAGAAGGGAAGAAAAAATACTTTTCACAATAAATAATAATAAATGGATTTTACTGTGTTATGAAAAATATATACTATTACTGCATCAGTCATGTTCTGATTACCTTCTTACCTTTCTTCACAAAAGCATCAACGAATTCGTGAGCGACCAATTCATGAACCGATAAATTCCTCACCACGTAGTACTCTCCAACATCTGCAATAGTACTTTTCAGCATTTCAGGTAATACGCCACACTCAGGGATCAAAAAAGACACCTGTTAGGAACATAATTATAATGGAAATCATATCTTAATATCTGTTCTGGAAGAAAAGCAAGAAATCAAAAATGAAAAATTCTTCTTTTCAAGGAAATCAGTATGTTACACCAAAATGAGATGAAGAAAAAATAATATCAAAATGTTGTCTTCAAAATGTATCAATTTGCAAAAAGTTTCCAAGTACAGCGAAATCATTATTCCATTTTTGCATTTTACATGCTATAGAATACCATTTGAGGTGTTACACGAAGACATGACTTCACATAGCATGACTTAACTAACGAGCTTGTTTCACACCATTATAAATTTAGGCTGAAGTCACACTGGAACATTTCCTTCATCCCTTGCTGCAGGAAGCAGTTATAACTAAAAATGTAGGTTAAATATTTATGTAATCTCCGGGGAAATGTGAAGACCAAAGTAGAATTTAAACTAGTTTTTGAATCAATGCACTCTCCTCTGTAGAATATTTTGGAGGTTAGGAGAGTGAATAGACCATCAGAACAAAAACTGAAAATAGGCCTAGATTTTAAAAAAAGTTCCAAGGTGTATGCTACAACTTCTGTAGCGGTTTCTAATTTCCGGTAGGAAACTTGAGTGCAGGAGAACAGGGCAAACAAAGATGTGTAGATGAGGTGCTGAGGAACGTGGTGTAGTGGTGACTTGGCAGTGCTGGGTTAATGGTTGGACCTGATGATCCTAGAGGTCTTTTCCAACCAAGGCTGTTCTGTGATTCTACGGGCAAGCACCAGGCTTCCCAATAACCATGCACAAACAACATAATGGTTCATGCCCCCGCTCCTTCCCACTCCACCCCTCAAAAAAACTTTTTTTTTTTTTTTTTCTAAAACAAAGGAGCTCAGGAAGAACAGGTATGTATCTCCCTTTGCACACATACACAAGAGAAGTGACAACTGACAGATGTGCTGCCTGCCATACAAGTAGAAAGCTTTCTAGTTCGCTGCTAAAAAAATTACTAAGGGAACAGCCCGAAAGTCTGACTGATTTTTGCAAGAGACAGAGGAAGGGGAGGGAGCTGGCAAAAAATGGCCTTTGCAATTGATACTTGGGCAGAAGTGGGGAGAACATGAGAGGACATAGGAGGTTCCACATAAATATGAGGAAGAACTTCTTCACAGTGAGGGTAACAGAGCACTGGCACAGGCTGCCCAGAGAGGTTGTGGAGTCTCCTTCTCTGGAGACATTCAAAACCCGCCTGGACATGTTCCTGTGTGACCTGACCTAGGTGTTCCTGCTCTGGCAGGGGGACTGGACTAGATGATCTTTTGAGGTCCCTTCCAATCCCTAACATTCTGTGATTCCGTGACTTTCCGGGTACACCTGCAGCCAGGCTCCAGCTGAAGCCTCCCTCCCTGCTGAGGGGCTCCCTCAAGCCCCCGCGGCCCGGACCTCGGGGAATTTCAGGGTGTCGCTCCCTTCGTTACTTACCGGGTGGCCCTGACAAAACACTTGTCACCTCACCCCTATTCTCTCCGAGTTCTTGTCTGCACGGCCTTTCTGTCACTCTCTGAGGCAACTACGCGCCGCGCAAACCCACCAGCCCAACTAGGGCTAATCTGTATTCCTATTATTTCCCCCCTCCTGCAAGAAGAGACCCGTGCAGGCCACAAGCCCGGCTCCAGGCAGCCCCCCGGGAGCCCTGCCCGACCCGCCCTGCACACGGCACCCCGCTGCACACCGCCCCGCCGGGAACCCCCTCCTCGCGCCCACCCACGGCAACGTCCGTTAACTCCCCCCGCCTCCCCCCCCAGCGCCGGCTCGCGCCCGCACGAGCGTCGAGCGGGCGGGCAGGCGGACGGGCGCGCGCACTCACGCGGCAGTTGTAGGCGTGGTCCCTCACGTGCGCCGCGTGCCGCGAGCGCTCGTGCCGCGCGTGGCCCTTCTCGCAAACCAGCAGGTGCCGCGGCGCCTGGCGGAGCCGCCGCAGCGCCGGCACCGACATCGACATCTTCCGCCGGCTGCGCGAGCGCCGCGAGGAGCGCCCGCCAATGGGGGAAGCGGCTCCCGATGACGTCACCCGCAGCCCGAGAGGGAGTGGGCGGGTAAGGAGCTGCGCGGTGACGCCACTTCCGCCCGCTGAGAGAGCAGCGCTGCGTCCGGCGTAGCGTGGCGGGACGTGTGCGCATGCGCAGTCTCGCTGTGGGGGTGCTGGCCGTTGCGCGCTTCGCCTATCTCTTCCTCCAGTACCGGTGCGCACTCGGTGGTCGTGGTCCTCAGAGGTTCAGAACAACCTCGCCATGAGTCAGGCAGCAAAACCCGCATGGGCTCTGGGGTGCAGCAGCCGTAGTTCACACAGTTACAGCATGTGTGTGCTTCATGAGTCGCTCTGCAAGCGGGAGGTGGGCCCCGCAAGTGTTGAGGGGGAGCATTACGGACAGACTGGTGGGGGTTGGAAGGGACCTCTGGAGATCATCGAGTCCAACCCCCCTGACAGAGCAGGGTCACCTAGAACAGGTCACAGAGGATTGCACACTGTAGGCCCTCGGTGCATTTCCTGACAGGGAATGGTCGTAGGAGAGATGGATGCTTGGAGGAATAAACCAGAAGCGTGTCCTGGGGTGGCTGATGCCAACAGGCAGCCTTCAAGACACTGAGCAACCAGCTTCAACCCTACAGCAAATACAAGAAATAAGTAAGCCCTGGGAGCTGCCAGGGGTGTGTGAGCCCTGTGAGCCAGGACACTGCCAAAACACCATCTGACTTCATCACGGCCCCACAGAGATACACCAATTGTGTGAATTCCTGCTGAAAATTTGTGGTCTGTTAGATCTCTGCGCATATTTATAGTAATAGCTGCAGTTTTACAAGGTCATGAAGATTTTGTGTCTCCTCTCACTGCAAATGCAGTGCACAAGGGCCACAGGACTGGGCACTGCCTCCAATGTGTCCTCTCACTGCTTGTTCTGTACATTTTATAGAAAGCATGTACAAAAATTTCCTCTTTCCACCTTCCTGAAGTTTTTTTCTTCCTGGCCCCCTAACTTCGTGGCTCCTGATTCAGTTTAAAATTGTACCAAGCAACTTTCTTGATATCTGCTGTTTCTGTACACTGTACAAGGCTGTATGTAACCTTACTTAAACACTGCTCAAGTCTGATCACCAGATGTTCATCAAGCTGGCAAAGCTGACATTCAGTTTTGATGCCAGTTTGACAACTGTAGTTCCAGAGATCTCAGGCTTGCCCTAGGAAGATCCTGACCTTCTGTTTCTAGACATTCAATATAAATATTCAGGGGTACATAAGCATAGTTATCACCTTAGGTGGTTGGAGGCTAAAAGTTTGTTCAGTATAAATTAGTATAGGAAGGTTTTTTAGTATAGAAAAAGTAAGTTATGGGTCATTTGTTCAAGAGCTGCAGTGTTACACAGATATGAACCATAACATTCTTATAATTTTACTTATTCATCAGCTACATATCTTGGTGGTTTGAAATCATAACTTGAGTGCTCTTGTTCACTATCTGCTCATGGCGGGGGGCTGGAACTAAGTGATCTTTAAGGTCCCTTCTAACCCAAACCATTCTATGTCTATGATCCTACCTGGTCAGTGACTGGCTGTTTGGCTGAGGTAAATAGGTAGCACCTTGGTTTTCCAGATCTGTATTTCCAGTCTGGTGAATTTATGTTATGGCTCCAGCTTCAGCAGTCGATATGCCCAGGCTCTGCTTCTAGCACAGACTGCACTTTTGTGATGCTCTATGTCTGAATCAGCCTGATGTTGCTGACTTAATAGCTATAAATAGCCATCAGTGTGAAAAGGCTGGTCCTTGCAAGGTCTGTGTTACAGAGCCATGCTTGCCTCATGGAAGGAGGGAATCTACTAAGCAGTTACTAGTTCAGCAGCGCTTCTGGCTTGTTTGACTGATTCAGACTCATGTGTTTCAGTGCTTGTTTACTGAAGTGACATGAAGATACTGCTGCTCTGACCTCAGTGGCTTGTATCCTCCAACGTGTGAGACAGATGAAGCCACACATCACAAGGTCACTGGCTCATTAACGTCTGTGGAGGAGGGCTGAATTCTGCACTTATATGGCCTGTACAATTTGGATTAACTGGATTATTATGAATCAAAAAAGGCTGTGTAATCACAGTAGCCTGCTAATTTAAAGCATGCAAACATTAATGGGAAAAGCAGTACATGATTAATGTCAGTTATTATCATACCCGCAAGCAGAAGCCTCTGTGTGCAGATGAGCATCACACTGCGATGCTCAGAAAGCGTGCTCTACTAAAGGGGTGAAAAGTTCAAACCTCTGATCAATAAGCCCAGAGATCCAGAGAGGAAATTTGGCTACACTCAAAGCAGCCTGTGGAGCTGGGTTTTTTTTCTGTGCTTTGGTGTATTTTTGTGAGTTTCTGTGTGTTAAGACAATTTATACTTTCTGTTAGGGATACAAATGGATAGGAAAAGAAATGAGGAGAAAATATGTTGGGGAAGGGTCAAAAAAATCAAGATGCATGGTTACATATTCAGAGTTAAGTCAGTATCTTAGAGATTTTGGGAGGAGTGTAGTTCACTGTAGCTCAGTGGAGCATTGCAGGATTCACATCACTGTTCAATTAGTTTGGTTAATATGTCAGGCAATTAATTTTAACCCACTTTTACGTTGGCTGTCCTGTTATAGATAGTGTGTGTTTTAGAGAACTCCCTGAAGATACTGAACCTCATTAAAAAAAACATTTAGCAGTCCAGTAGTGTGTGCTGTAACATACAGAATTTCCCTGTCTTTAAATGGGATATGTCTTTAAATGTATATATGTACGCTAATTATTGGTAAATGCTGACATTTTTATAGTGGTTGTTACTGTTTGGTGAGTAATTAGGTACAGGGTTTCTGTATATTGGTCAAAAAAAAAAAAAAAAAGACATTTTAAACTTTAAATAATTTAAGTGACACAGCCCCTGTCACGCTCTCACAATTTTCCCAGGGATTTCAAACCAATGACAGGTTTTACAACAATTCAGTTTTTGCATGCTTGAAGAGAGTTGCAGGCTGTAGTTGAGAGGAAAGCAATGCCTTGAGGCAACATGTGGTAATAGCTAAGAGTAGGGCAGGATCTCCAAAATATTTCATGGGACTGGTGAAAAATTGATTCTGTATAAAATGACTGAGTTTGGAAAGAAAAGCCTTATCTTCACATTATATACAGTATCTCTAGTTGTGAAGCCCGGCTGCTTCTCTTAGGTATTTTTTTTTCACGATTGGAGAGACATCTTAACTCATTCTTTTTGCTAGATTTTCTAGTTAAAAAACCAACATGATTAGAATCCTTAGAGTTTCATAAAATCAAATCTAAATAAGTATTTGTCACGTTGTATTTTGAATTTGGGTTCTGTCTTTAAGACGAATTAAATTATTTTTCTTTTCAATCACTGTTTCTTTCTTTCTTAAACATTGTTGACTGCAGAAGAGGAGGAGGGAAGTTGTCTAAATCTTTTAACCTTGGCTATTGTAATTAGCACTTGCAAAACAGAAACAAACAGGTATCTCTGGTGCCTTTTTAATCTGAAATTAATAAAGTGTGCACAACTCTGAAAACCAGCATTTCTCTTGACCAGTGTCAACTGTTTGTTTCATTAAGGAAAGTGGAAGGATGTTGAAGATGTGGATAGATAGTTTTATATCCTGTTTTTACATACATTAGTTCAAATGTTCAGAGCAGTAATGGATTGTAAAAATGATCCCAGACTTGTTTTTCTAGATTACATAAAAGAGAAGATAAAACTAGGCATTACCTCCTGTACACACCTTCAAAAAACCAAAAGAAATTTAATGTTCGAAGTTGGGTGTATTTTCTCTTAAGATCAGGACAGAGTAATTCCTTCCTGTCACAGCTCAAGCTCTCTTGTTGGCCAGCTGGAAACCTTTTTCTCTACGGCTGGATGGCGAGCTTGCCTCAGCCACCCATCCTGCACACCAGCAGTCGAAAAGCAGTCACCTGAGTGCCTGATTTCTCTCTTTAATATTAGCTATGAGATCAAGCAATGGAAAGTGTGTAGTAATTTAAAATAACCTGAGATTTTTTAAAAAGCTACCTTACCTTCACAGGTAAGGGTAGTGTTTTCAGGAGGATCTAAGGATTTAGGGAGCAAAGTGGCATGATCAGAAGTGAAGGATACCAGTTTAATTGTTGAATTGTACATTTCATTCATTTGAGCAAGTTTCAACATTTGAATCTAGAAATACACTAAAATAGTTACTCTGGAAAAACTAGTTAAGAATGATTTTTGCACATAAGCCCCTGTTTCAATAAAATTATTTTGGAGTGAATCCTCATTTTTTCATTTAACTTAATCCATATTATTAGGATTAAGGATGTTTGCATTCCAAGTTGTTTAGAAATGTGTATTTTATTATATTTGCAAGTATGGACAAAGACTTTTAATAGCCTGTCATATTATAAATCACTTTCAAAGATATGACTTGAAATTTCAAATGACTTTACTTAAAAACTTTTAAAAATGTTATTCTCTTCTAGCAAGCTGTCCTTATCATTCCACTTGAGATATTTTTTAAGTGCTTGGACTATTCTCTAGACTACTCCTGTGGTGCCCAAGTATTAATGACACTTTGGCATTTTGGTGCCAAAGCATGGTATTTTCACAAGCTGCAGCGAAGTCAGCATGTGTATCCCTGTGTCCCTCAGAAACCATTCTCACACTGAGACTTCAATGTGAATTCAGACTTTTTAAGTTTAGGTTCCCATTTTTAAGTTTTATATGTAAATTTTTTTTCAAAATTCTTGACGTTAATGTTGAAAGAATCCCATAAACACCCATTAATTGTGCATGTTATATTAATAAATAGGCTTTGAACCATTTCTCTCCTGTCACCTAGAAGCTCCAGTCTGAGGAATGAGTTTTGTGGAGCCCTTGAAGAGAAGGGTAAGGAACAGTAACCTGGCTACATTGATGTAAAAATCTGGTATCAGATACTTATATCACTAAATATATTATCCCTGCCTCACCCTTCAAGTGTGCTTGACAGCACCTGATACTAAACTGGATTATAGGATCAATGGAAGCAAGTTTTGTTCAGGAGGTGTTGCAAAGACTATGTGAAGGGTAACTGCATAGTATACACACACAGGTATGCCTATAAACACACAAGAATATATGAGAACACAGAAGCATATATAAGAGCATAAACATATATATGTGTATCTATGTATGAGCTGAAGCCCATAACTACAGACCTGGCATCTTTTCCCTCTGATCCCATGATTTTTAGGACTGGAAGTCTCCCAAGCACCTCTCCAAGAAGGAGCACAGAGTGAGTATGTTAGATAAGCAGACTTCTAGTTTGCTTCCCTTTTTCTCTCATTCTTCCTTAGGATGTTCATACACATAGGCTCATTTACTATTGGTTTTTTCCCCCTTCTATTTTTTTTACAGAATTACTTTAAGGTCTTTCTGTTTCTTAAGTCCATATTTTAAATGAAATAATAAAAATGCCACTCTGAAAGACAAGAAATCTGCGAGTTTTGGTTTAAAATTAAATTTTGGTGAATTTAAAACAATTGTGCTTCCTATACATGCAGTTTTATCCAAACAGCTGGGGCAAATGTGACATTTTCTCCATTATTTTTTCATGCGTAAAGTGTTTGAGGAAAAAAAAAATGAAGAAAAGCTCTGCCACTACAGGTCAGCGTTTTCCCTGAGGTCCAAGGAGCTTCTACATCATTTGATACACAGCCCACTCACAGCAAACCAGTTGCTGATTGCCATGATGGGAAAGAAAATTATTTTTTTCTTTAGAGCTTGTGTCCGTGTATTCTGAAGCAGTTTATGTTGAGATGAAGTTCTTGCCAAAGTGGCTGCTACTGCTTCTGACCAAACGTGTTAGAGAACAGGCAAGCCTTTGTGCATGTCTGGAATTTTGTTTTAGATTAAAATTCTGGATGAGAAACTGCACCATCCATCCATTCAATCAAGCAAGCAGCAAAAATTGGATCAGTGTGAAGACACAGCATCTCAAATAAGCTTTTAGACCTGACTGGTTGCCTGGAGGATTAGAGCTCTCTGCTGAACATACTGAAAGGTCACCACCTCACTGCTTTTATCCAGTGCACTTAAATGTGAAAACCAAAGCAAGCGACTCACATCTTGTTACAGTTCAGTGCCAATAATTTATGGGTCTTCGTGTTCTGTAATATGAATCAAGAAATGATGACTACATGGATTCGGTCATAAACCATACTGATAAGACACCCCCTGAACATACGGCAGGAAAGAGACATAGAATTTTACATAAAGTCATTAATCTTCAAATTTGAATGTAAGACAGGCTTGACAGTTAAATACAAGTGCTCTGCATTTGATCAGGATAAACCTTTTGTTCCAGGAAGTGCTTTCTGTTGGGGAATGGATGCCTCCTTCTTGTGGGAGAAGTAAGAAGTGCCATTTTTATTTCACTTGGGGGGATACATAGAAGACAGCATATAAAATTAAGAGAAATTAAGTGCAATCTTCAGGACAATGGGTAAAAATAGGAAAACTGTGAAGGAGCGAAAATTACTCTTGAAATAGTCCTTTGAGGTAATTTAACTTGATTTAACCACTGACTCCATTGAATATTCATAATGAAAATTAATCCATTACTCTTAAACTGTTGCTCAGTCCATTAGTTCATTCTTCCGGCTTGGTTGTTAAGCTGTTCCTCCTCATGACTCCAGCCTGATTAATAGATCACTCCACAAGATAACTAAGGGCTCCAAATTTTGGTTCCCTAAGACTGACCTGCCTGCTCTTGATACTGTTGAGTTTTCCTTAGGTCTGCAGGTATGATGCTTGCATGGAAAGGATCTGGGTAGGACTGCTGATGTGATCAGGAAATAACAGTACAGAGGAGAGAGGGACATTAGCTACCAGAAGTTAATTAGTAATTGAGACTTTAAAGTCTATGATTTACTTAAAAGATTCAGAGTTATATCCTGCACTCATTTACAACAGCATAAATTTGGAATTGCTCCCTTAACGTCAGCAAAGTTATTAATGGAATGAAGCAGGAAGTCCAATGTGATGAGTGGACAGTGACCTACTTACTGCTGTTGGGAACAGAATAACGTAGAGCAGTAAAAACTTTCTGTTCACTTTAATTGTGATGATTTACTCCTGTTGTTTGGATGGGAGACAGAGCAGGGTGTGAATGGCAGCACTTCTTATTCAGGAACATCTTTATTGTGAAAACAAAGCGTCTTCTTTCAAGGGAATTGTTTTTGAACTCCTTACAATGTGGCTTCTTCTTGAAATATTTTCTAACTGAAGTGAGTTGAGTCCTTCTGCTTCACCAAGTAAAAAGATAAACAACTCGGTTTTGGCACCATTAGGTCGCATTTATAGTCTATCACATTATAGAGACATTAGGAATGATGTGCTGAATCATGGAAGTAGCAGCCTTTGAATGTCTCATCAGTTTGGGAGTGAAAAGAAATAGGAGATGTGTGGGACTTGTTGTTTTGTTTTAGTTGGATATGAAAGTGGAGACAGAAGCAGAGTTACAGCAGATTAGTAGTCCAGATACCAGCAAAGGAAACATATTTAGCTAAACTTATTCTTAAATATTTACTGTATAATAATGTGAGCTATGTATTACTGCAGATGGCTCATAAATGGAACTGCCCTGAATTGTGCCAAGCTGGTACTGGGGACAAAGAGCCTAAAAGAACTTTATTAAGGTTGCAATCCCAATTCACGACAATATGAATCATGATAATAATCTTTGATAAAGCTTTAAAGCCACGATCACACACTACTTACATGGCGGGAGGACATGGACTTTATTTGCTTCGAATTGCAAAGAATGCAGGAAGGGAAAGGACAGTCCTGCCATGGAGGCAAGTGATTTCTAGCCTAAAGGGACTAAATTTTATTGCTCCTCCTGACATAAAGCACCTAGCAATGCTATACAAATTGCTTAAACTAATTTGGATACCTACTGCATGTTGCTAACTTTCTACCCTGAGAACCCAAGCAGTCAGATTTCTGAGGTACTCAGCACTTGCAGCTCTAGCTGAAATCAAAAGGAGCAATGCTCTGAACACATGTAAGATCTTAAATACTGATAAGCAACCTCAATAGTCAAGTTGCACACTTCCAAAATGGACACTTTTTACCTTTACCTCTCTGCAGCTCAGCTCTCAAATGGTAAAATCAGGAATACTTCATCTCATGCTTCATCTGACTTGGAAGATACTGTGGTGCTGAGCACTATGGAGGATCCTGTGAGGCAACCCGGTCACATCTCAGAGCAGGACTGGAGTGCTGTTCAATAAACAAGGTCCACAGCTACACCTTGAGCAATGTAGAGAAAAGCAATGACACCACCATTGAGTAGCTGTCTCTCCTGGGTGCTTAATGAGACAGTCCTGAGGGGAAAAAGGCCTAAGAAGGCATAATTAAAGGCTGTAACCTAAATGATACACTCAAAAACGCTGCATTAGGGTTACAAAGGCAGTGTGACTTTGGGCAATTTCTAGCATATCGGTGCTCGAATCTGTATGCTCAACATTCTTCTAAGATAGATTTTTTTGTTGGTAATTAATACTCAGCTCTGCTCTACTCTTTAGGAAAAAGGAACGATGCATTGATTTGATGAGATGCAGCGTGTGTCCCCACTGAAATGCGGGCGCTGCAAAAGAGTAGACGAAGTATACTTTATTCCCCCGAGTTCGCAGGACAAGGTTTATCTGTGTTTGACTGCTGTTGTTTAGCACAAACAACAGGCTATTGGGACTGGTCTTGCAAGAAATTGCCGTGGGTTCTTCAGTGAGCAGTAGCTGACATGAGTTTGTACCTGAAACTAGGTATAGGCCTTCAGTAGCTAAATCTAGTATAATTTTGCTAATTAGTTTTGTATTTTGTCATACTTATAACATTTTATAACATCAGCTTGGGAGAACATATCTCGCAATCCTGCAAAGCAGTGACGGTGCTGAAATTACTCAGATGTTAAGAGCCGTGTAGATGAGGTGCTGAGGGCCATGGTGTAGTGGTGACTGGGCAGTGCTGGGTTAATGGTTGGACTTGGTCTTAGAGGTCTTTTTCAACCAAGGCTATTCTGTGATTCTATGATCTTGTATCTACACTGCATTTGCAACTGAATACTTGCTAAAATGATTTGTAGGCTTAGGTCAAATTATTTTACTTGACCATCAGCATCACTCCAGTTCGTTCAGCAATTCTATGCAAATATCCAGTACAGGTACTGGTCAGCCTGGTCTTTATTTTTTTTTAAGCCGTTCTGTGCATCCAGGTTCCTCTGCTGCACTGAAGAAGTCTTAACCATTTTCACAGCTAGGGCGATATAAACGTAGTGGAGGCAGGGAAGAAGAAAGCAGCTTCCTAAAATGTAGTTGTTTTTTTACACAAAAAAATGATTAAAGCATCTGTGTTAGTTCTCATGATAAGATGTTGCAAATCTGTTACAGCTAGACCAGTTCAAGAATTGTCTGAAGACAGGAAATAGTGCCTTTTCAACAAAATTGTCATTTGTCCATTGAAGAAAGTTAGTTTCTTATAAAAACAACTAGCTGAAGAATGGCTTGTTTCCTTACTATGAGACACAACAATGTATTTTTTAATACCTCTGTAAACTTTCCATAAACTTTTTTATGACAGGTTCGGCTGCAACCCGGACTTCACATTGACTCTCCTCCTCCTTCATCCTCTAACCAATTCTTCCTGCCTTCTCTTCTCCCCAGCCCGGGCTGCAGAGGGTTACCTTTTGGAGTGTGCTAACACACCCTTTCATTTTTGTTTGATGATCTGTTTTCTCTCCTAGATTAGTACCCTGGCAGGATCATGTGTGCCTTGTGTTGAAAGGCTTCAACTCTGGTTTGCTTCAAATAGAAGGTGGTCCTGATTTGAAAGCATTTTCAGATTTTAAAGTGTTAGGCAATGCTGGTTCAGTTTGCAGGACAGGTGATCCTTTACAGGCGACTTCATTTGTTTTTCATTTGGAGAAGAATGCATTTGCGATTAAATAAAATTTAAAAGCAATTACAATCAACCACACCACCAGATGGAGCTTGTTTTCTGCCTTTCCCACTGAAGGTGCTGAAACTGTGGGACTGAATTCACTGGGATTGTGGGACTTAATTGTATTTATAGTCAATGAAATAGAATTTCTTTTTTTTTTTACTTCTGGTGGTGCAGGATTCAGAATGCCCGTGTTCATATACAGCTATTTCAGTGATTTTTATTTGTACACTGTTACTGATAGCTATTGTGCTGGCCTTTTACTTTTGCAGGGTTACGCTGTATCATGCAGCCCTGTTTCTTGTTCATGCACTTCAGAGTTTTCAAGTACAGGCTTACTTGTTAGAATGGTACAGTAATGTTAAAGCAGCACGTATTTCTGCTATTTTTTTTTCTACTGTAAAAGCTATTAACATTCTGTGGAAATGCAAATCTCTCTCTGTTCAGACCACTACATAATCTATTTTGTTCACTGAAATTCATCTCTGAGGTCTTCTTTTGTGCTTTTAGCAGTATTGTATTGTGTTACAGATACCGAGCTGCTGGTATAGAAGTCACAATGTTCCTGAGTCATGAGAATCAACATACATGACTGTGATAAACATTCTTACAGGATATACTCTTATCAGGTCCCTGGTTTGCTGTCTGCTACCACAGCGTAGCAACTGACAACAAACTTTAGCTGAGGCACTCCTGGGGAACTGCAAAGAGACACGGTTAAATTTATTCCTTTTCCAGCAACTTCGAAAACTACACATCCAAGCAAACAATTTTTATCGTTAAGTTTACACAGCAAGATTACTTGGGAAGCCTATTCCTGTGTTTTAACTCAAGTGAAAGAAATGAGACTGACGTACAACTTACCCACCCGTGACGGCTGGACTGAGAAGGCTGGCCTGTGTTTTCCAGGAGTTACTAGGACAGGCTGTATTGCACAGCTCTGTTTTCCCTAAAGACAGGGAGGTATCTGAGCTGATGAGGTCAGGTTACCATTCCATTACGCCACGTCAAACAACTCTACAGACCAGCAGAGGCTTCGCCAGCTGACGTCATGAAAGTCCTCCTGACCCTTCGGCCAATTCTGTTGTCCTAGGAAAGTCCAAACGAGTTCATGCTGCTATTGATTTTGAGTGAGCTACACGCCTCGCTGCTTGTGACAAACACAGAAATACAAAACGGAATTAATGTGTATACAAGTTCATGTCCTTTTGCATTTTAACGTCTCATTTCCAGTGGGCAAAAATCTAATGCATTAGAGGGGAGAAAAAGGGAAAAAAAAAAATCTAATGCCTCAGGCATCTAATGTTCATGTGCTAACAACTCAAAAAGCTGGTCTAGAGATGTGTTGTTTTGTCATTTATGTCTTATATACTTTCTAGGAGTTCTGTTTTGGAGGATATGCCTAGCATTTGGAGCGTTGGGGTGCCCTTAGTCAAGAGTAAACATATTGCCTGTCTGAATACGTTTCCTGACATAGTTTTAAGAAGACATTGCTTTTTTGTTTTCCAGAAACAGTCTGCTAGGTGGCAGGGCAGGAGCAAAATCCAGCTATTTAAGACAGATGGCAAGAAAAAAAAAAAGATTATTTTACTAGCCCAGCAACAGTTCTGGGGGTAGAATGCCCTTTATATCAAACTACTGTGGATAAGATGGAGCTTCTTTCTCACTGAGGTCCAAAGCAATATACCAGCATAATGCAGGGAAAGAATTTGATACAAATTGTATTTTTCCTAGATTGCTAAATAACAAATGTACACAAACAGAGAAGTTTTACATGTGAGAACCTGGATCCTAGTGTTCATCAGAAACCTTTGAAAGAGATGTGGTTCTGCAACTTTCTGGAGATCCACATCAAAACAAACAAAACCCATAAAACAAAACCCTTTTCAACGCCTATGCTGTGAATACATTTTGGAAACTGAAACCGTTTTTCTCACTGATAACCTGAACTTTTCCTTTTCAAAGACTGCCTGTTTGGATTAAATTGCTGAAATGCAACAGTAAGTCTCTCTATTAGTATGGCAGCTTGTACGTGGGAGGGTTTTTAATCATAATGTGATTTACTGATTACAAGTCTGACAAACGACTTAAGATTTTCAGTGTGCCACATGAATATAAAAAGTTTAGATAAATATCTTATAAATATCAAAAGTATTAAACCAGATCTTGACACCTCCAAGAGCCACAAGAACCAAGCAACGCTTCTGGAATCTTAGTGAATGGAAAGTTGTTGTGCAATAAGGTTTTGTCACAGTTAATACCAACTCCGGTCTGAATTTAATGTTTGTTCAAGCACTTGGAATCTTTTCCACACAATTTCTGCAAAACAGAAAGTAAAAAAATAAAGAATTAAAAATTAATCCTTTGTGCCATTACTATATATTTGCTTGTCACAAAGAACGGGCTCTGAGAAACCTCAGACCTACTGAAATCAGTCACAAAACTCCAACTTTGAAGAGGTTAGCATTTCACCCAAATTGTTTTATTACCAAATATTCAGTAATTGATAAAGGTATTCCACATCATTATGGGAAACAAAGCCATTGCTGTAATTGAGGAAAACTGAATAAATATATTTTCATATATTTAAAGTAATCTCTCCATCCTATAAGGAACATCAGATGCAAGTGTGCTGGAAGAAAAGACATAATATACAGCAGACACCTCTAGAAGTGATTGTCTGAGAGACTCAGAGCTCTAAAGGATTTTGTTTGTTGAGCATCCTGCAGAAATTAGGTTTAAATCTTTGTATTTAAGATTTGGAAACTAAAGTAATCACTTCCAAACATTTGTTTACATTTCAGTACTTTTTCCATTACAGATCTACTGGATGCTTCTTTTTTTTTTTTTTTTTTTTTTTTTTTTTTTTAAGGTCTAATAATCTACCTTCTGAATAATTTCTGAGTTTTTCATTTGGTGTTTGATTATCCTCACAAGTACAGTAAACTGAAATCCTATCCTTATTAAAAACACAGAGAACCTAGAACTTCCCATGGGATGCTAAGCATTTTCTTTTAAATAATTGAGGAGGCTATTAATATTCTCCCTGTCATATTCATACAAGCAATGTGACTGTTAAAATTGGGATGAAGAACTACATGATTTTCAGTGAGGCAAGCTTGTTGAGAAAAGATGTTATTAATTTTGTGTATGAACTGCGATAATCCCTGCATATTTCCAAATCCCTGTAAATTGTTCCACAGTGCTTGGGAGTCATTACTCATTCACATTTTCTGATAAGCTATGGCCACAGGAGATTTCCTTAGAAAAGAGTGGGAGAGATTTGGCATATGCGAACTAAGTACATCCAGAAGGAGAATACTTCCCTCTTAGACTAACTGGAAGTCCCCATCCCTGGAGGGATTTCAGAGCTGTGTAGATGAGGTGCTGAGGGACACGGGGTAGTGGTGACTTGGCAGTGCTGGGTTAATGGTTGGACTCGATGATCTTAGAGGTCTTTTCCAACCAAGGCGATTCTTTCTGTGATTCTCTGATCTGCTAGTTTTGGGTTTGAAGGTTGAAGCTAGTATTAAAAGTGCCAAAAGAGAAATGACAAACAGTGTTTGAATGGGCTTCTGGATTACATTGTGTTGAATCAAGAGAATCCTCCAGTTACTTGACTCTGGCTGTCTGCAAACAAGTATTTTCACGTTCATTTTGGGTCCAAATGATGACGACTGTTGATCCAAGCAGCTTGACCAGTTTATTAAATTGCACATCAGAGCTCCAACCCAAAATCTCTGACCTATCGATATGAGATTTCTATGAGAAATACATACCCATGCTGCAATCATAGTCAGAATTGAGAAAGGATTAATTGCCTGATTTAAATTCTTTTCCATGCAATATGGATTCCTGTTGCCTTAACTGCTTTTGCTTAATTTCTGTGAACAGAAGTCCTTTTTGCAGGCCTGTCTCCCAGAGTTATGGGATATATAAGAAATTAATTGCTACCATATTACTTATATCAATATTTACAGTAAGTTTCTGGTTTTGCTGTCCCTTATTTTGCTTGAACCTTTCACATTCCTCTGTAATTTCCAGTCATCCAAAAGGCTTTGCCTTATCAGCAAATGGCACATTTTTCCCATTTGCTGCCTAAAACACTTGCTAATGATTTGGCAAGCTGAGGCAGCATGCATTAGTAGAATGAACACCACATGAGGAAGTAAGGGATGGCTTCTTAATTTCTGTGTTCCTCACCATGAAACAGATACTCTTTCGAGAAAGTAAAGTAGTTCCTCTTCTGACAGTGCTCTAAACCAAACTACTAACAAATGTCGAGTGCGAGACCAGATGCTGATTGAGTCAGGTTATTTGGCACTTCTAAGTAACTCTTGGCTGTTCAGCTCTTTGGCCAAGGTGCAAGAACACCCTCACAGCAGTACCTGCTAAGAAAACTGCTGAGTGACGTTTCTGCTGCTCTGACACCCATTCCCATGTGAGATCCAGACTGCATACTCAGTTGAACTGCCTGTATTCACTCATGTTGGGAGGCTGCTTTTTGGCAACCAGGCTGATGCTAAAAATAAAACCAACTATGCAAAACAAACCAAAAAACCCCTCTGACAAATCCCTAACGGTAGTGTATTGCTTCAGAAAGCACCATGCTATCTGCATATGCTTTTTAGTGTCCCTTGCATGAGAAAAAGAATGGAGGAGAGTTTAACGATGTCGTATTTTTGCAATCATCCGTGCAAATCACCCCCAGACAATAGCAGTGGCATGCGCAAAGTATAGAATCCCGTTGGGAAGGTTCTCAGATATGGATCTCGCCATACTAACACAATTCCCGCGCTGCGAGGACGCTGTGCACTGTGCGTCACGCTCAGAGAGTCAAACCGAGGGCGATTCTAGTTCTCTTTATTTGTTCAAAAGGTAGAGCCTATATTTTCTTTTCCCTCGATTTTTTTTTGTAGTTGTGGTGAAGTGGAAACTTTGAAGACGTTCTGGCCTTGGGAAGGGGTGGGTGGGCACACGCCAGCACTTGGTTTTGCAGGAGCAGAGAGCACTGCTGGCACCGGCTGCGGGGGGAAATGGTTAAGAGAGATTTGCTTACAAAACATACTATACTTTATAAAGCGAATGCCTTTGGTGTTCCTTTTACCTTTGGGGTTCTGTCCTCCAGTTCAGGTCTCAAAGCGTTTCTCTGCTGTTGGGATGGGTGGAAGCGAATTTACACATAAAAGCCGGGGGGGGTCTGACCAAGTCTCGGCTGCAGGAGATGGGCAGACCCCGGGCAGGCGGGGAGGGGCTGGGGTCCCCACCTGCACCCCCGAGGCACGGCTGTGGCTCCTCGGTGATGCCAGCGGGCTGCTAGGCGACGTCCTGCTTCATCCTGACCCTCTGGGGGTTTTCTTCGGGGTACCTCCCGGCGGGTGGGAGCGGCAGTGATGACAATAATTAATTATAATCGTGACCCCGCGTGTCCCCCCGGCCTGGCCCTGCGGGGCGGAGCAGTGGCGGGGCGGGGGGGGGAACACCCCGGGGCACGGCTGGCTCGGCGGGTGCGCCTCTCGTTTGTCCCCATCCCTCCCCCGGAGCCCGCGCCGCGCCCGGCAGCGTTGCTCGCAGCCCTCTGCCCCGCGCCCTGGTAACGGCGGCCCGGGCGGCGGGCGGGAGGACGTGCGGGGCCGCCCGTCGCCGTTTCCGCGTTGCCCCTGCCGGCAGGTCCCGCCCCAGCCCCAGCCCCGCGGGGAGGCTCCGGGCCTGGCGGGGAGGGGGGAGCGCCCCCCGCCCGGGGCCTGCGCCGGGGGCGCCGGATAAAGCGGTGCCGGCCCGTGCGCCTGGTGCCACAGGGGCGGCCGGGACGGGCCCAGCGGGGCGCCCCGCCATGGCGAGCCCCGCACGCCCGCGGCAGGAGCTGGCGGCGGCGGCGGCGGAGGAGCGGCGGTTCGGCGGCGCGGCCCCGACGGTGCCCCGCGAGGCCAAGCGTGAGGCGGCGGGGGAGCGGCGGGTGCTGCTGGAGCTGCGCCGCTGCGGGCAGCCGCCGGCCCCCGGCCCCGGCGAGCGGCGGGAGGAGGGGGAGGAGGGGGAGGAGGAGGAGGAGGAGGAGGAGGAGGAGGAGGAAGCGGCGGCGGGCGAAGACTGCTGCGGCAAGTGCAAGAAGCGGGTGCAGTTCGCCGACTCGCTGGGGCTGAGCCTGGCCAGCGTCAAGCACTTCAGCGAGGCCGAGGAGCCGCAAGTGCCGCCCGCCGCCCTGTCCCGCCTGCAGAGCCCGCCCGCCGAGCACTGGGACCCGCCGCCGCCCCGCGGGGAGCCCCCGCCGCCCGTCCTGCGCCTGCTGCCCGACTTCCCCGACGGCGGCGAGCCCAGCGCCGAGCGCCTGCGGCGGCAGCGCGTCTGCCTGGAGCGCCTGGGGCGGCCGCCGGCGCCCACCGACGTGCGCGGCACGGTGCGGGTGCTGGGCTGCCCCGGCCCCAAGGAGGTGACGGTGCGCTACACCTTCAACGAGTGGCTCTCCTTCCTGGACGTGCCGGCCGCCCCGCTGCCCCCCGCCCCGGCGGCCGCCGGCGACCCTCCGGCCGAGCGCTACGGCTTCACCCTGTGCGTGCCGCCGGGCCTGCGGGAGGGCTCGGCCCTGCACTTCGCCATCCGCTACCGCAGCCCGCACGGGGAGTTCTGGGACAACAACGGCGGCCGCAACTACACGCTGCGGTGCTGCGGCTCCTGCGGGGCCGGCCCCGCGCTGCCCCCCGCCGCCCCCCGCTACTGAGGGGCCACGGCCCCCGTCCCGGGGATGACCCGAGGTCCGGTGGCTTTTCAGCGGGCGCTTTGGTTTTGCCAGCGAGAGGTGGATGTGCGCGTTGCTGTGGCTTGTGGAGTCGTTTTCCTGTGGGTTTTTTGGAGAGGAGAAGGAGACTGAGCAGTGTGGGCTGTGCTTTCCCCCCCTTGAAGTGTGTTTTTGAGGTCGTGGTTTGGGCTTGACTTCACGTACCCGCGGGTCCGCGACGGACGGACCCTGGTGTGCAAACCTAACGGCGTGTTCTCTGCAGATTGAACTCACCGCCCCGTTCCCCCGTCCTCCCTCCCGTTCCACCGACGGCACTCCGACAGCGGTGGCGTGCTCTGGCTCTTACTGCCCTTGGAGCTCAGTGGGCTCCGTAACAACGCGACTCGCTGTCGTGAGCACCTGTCAAAGTCGCGACAGGCTCGCGTGCCCGTCCTACCTTCGCAGTGCCGCGCCGGCTCTGAACAGCAGGCAGTCTGTGCTGGGGCTGGGCTGGGCTGCTCTGGTTTTTGTCGTTCAGCACACTCCATACCGCTCCCTGCCTTCCCCAGGCTTGCGTTGGATCCCGTCGGGCTCGTCGCAGCCAACGAGGACTTCTGCAAAAAGTGTTTTCGCTTAAAATAGACTGGTGACTTCTTTTCACACAACTGACAGGTCTGAAACCGGGACAAAGGAGGAGTTAAAGCCTTTGCTGACACTGGGTTTATCAGGAGAACTTTGGTAACACCTTTGAGTAACGGACTGTGAAGTAAAAGATGGTGTCTGTCTCACACACGGTTCTGTATTTTCAGGTTTGGGGAGCAGTGACTGATTTGGGATGACCTCGCTGAGAGGTGATGATGCGATACAGAGGGGGTGTCCTCAGTAACGAACGGGAACAAGTGCCTTACTTCAGCTCTCCTCACGCTACATTTTGCACCACATTTCTCAAGCATTTATAATTTATTCATCTTACTTCGCTATGTATTTTTCCGTATTTGTACGTTGCTGGGAAAGGGGTTTGTTGTGCACACAGTTGGACTTTACAGCACTGGACACTTGAAATGATTTCGATAGCCTTCACTCTTGCATTGCAAGTCTAGAGGTTGACTCCTACTGGTGTCCCATGTCCTGAAATTAAGCAAAAAGTACCGATGAAAATAGGTCTGTAAGAATAAAAAAAACTTTAAAAAAAAGTTAAAAAGCTCACCGATACAAATCTTTTTTTTTTTTTTTTTTTTTTTCTGTATCGCAAAACGGGACCGGATACTCCTTAGTTTTGCAGCCTGGTTGTGCCCCTGCCCTGGTGCATGCGGAGGTGATTGAGCTGTTGGCATGTGTGCCTCACTCTGCCCGTCCCCAAGCGCTGTGGAGGGCTCTGGCTGAAAGTGACCGCGGTCCTGCCAGAGCCCAGGGCCACGAGGCAGATGGTGTTGTGAGTACGTGATGGCCCAGCGTGCCCTTGTAAGCAGCGTCTTGCGCAGAGCTGTGATGTGAGGAAGCTTTACTAGCACAGGTGGAAAGCAGTCAGGTTTCGGGAGGCTCTGCCTGTATTATTCTGATGCGGTATCTCCAAATGCAGGTTGATTTTTTGGATGAGAAAGTAAGTAGATAAGACGTTGTCAGAATGCAGAAAACATTTTGACCTTTGGATGTGTGTTCTTCAGCGAGACCTTGAAAGATTATCTTCCTTTTTAAAATAGAGCATACTGGGAGTTTTCACAGGTCTTCATTTCCTCTGGAGAGACAAACCACTTTAAAGCCCATTATGAGCACCTTAGAAAAATGTGTGCCTCCATAAAATTCCCCATCCTTGAAAACCAGTCTTCAGATAAGCTGCTTCTTCAGAGAGCTGGTAAAAAATCGGAGACAGAAGCAGGGGGGAAAAGACATGAAGCAGAGGCAGCTTTGCCCAAAGTTCCTGCAGTTTTGCGCTGCTTCTGAAACTGCCCTTCCTCCCCCCTAAAAAACCCGTACGTAAACCATAGCGTGAGGATACGGCCAAACGTAAAGAGGTGTTTGATCCCTTTGGAAACCACCTCGCTGTTAGGACGGGACCCGTCTGCACGCAGAGTAACGGCTTTGAAAACGCGCAGAGGAAAAGCTCCGTGCGGGCAAACCGACAGAAGTTCTTACTGTTGTCTTCCACGTAAGAGGTTTTAAGGGAGAATAGTGAACTCTGCTACTTCCCTACACAAGTCTGTTTTAAAACTATCGCGCACTACAGGATATTACATGGAATAGTCCGGGCTGAATTAGGCTTTCTTCAGATACTGTGTCAATGAAACAGCGTGCTCTTAAGCGGATATGTGATGCAAACAGCATTAGGATTGATTCTTCATTTAAGTACAATGTCACATTTGGGGCCTCGGGATCCGGTTCCTTATTCTGTGTTCTGTTCATTAATTGCTTCAGAGAAGAAGGAAGCTTCGCCAAAGAAGGAAGGGGAGGGATCTCTCCTTAAAGAGAATTTAAAGGAGTAGCCGTGTTCTGCTGGCTGCGTCTGGGCAGAGGTGCAGAGCTGGAACCTTGAAGAATCCCAGCAGGCTGTGCTTACTGATAGAGGGCTGGAAACGTTCTCTGATTCACTGTAAATTATGGGCAAGGGGTGTAAAACACCCACATCCAGAAAATGTAACGTGCCCTCTTCAGACCTCTGATCCGAAATTCAAGATGCAAGACAGTATTTGCTGAGGCTAAACAGTGCAATGCTTTTGAGTGCTTGAGAAAACTGGTGCCAATCTAATATCCCGCAGATTGCGTTAGTTAAAGCACAACATTTTTGTGCCTTGATAGCAGGTGATGTGCTTTATTAAGAATTACTTTTTGTGAAAGAAGAGGGGGAACCTCTCTCAGATGGGAATCGAACATACTCACTTTTTACTAGACAGTACATTTTTGTACTTTTATGATGTTACAGAAGCAGAGATTTCCAAAATCAGGTTTCAAAGACTGCCTACACACAGTTCTCTGTATTTCCATAGGTGAAGTTACTGGGGGTATAGAAATGCAAGACCTTACCAAAGATTACGTTGGGCAGCAGTGTAGAAATCAGGACTAGACCATGTGTGTACTGAATGCTAGTGAGTTCGCATCAGCTAAGCATGGGGCTGCTGCTTGCAGGCCTAGGTTGAGATACATGGCATAACTGCAACTTTATTTTCAAAGAAATATATTTGAAATGAAGTAGTTCCAATTCTATAAAATCAAAAGGCCCAAACTAGGCGAAACACTTTTCTCATTTGGTTGCATTACTGTTAATCACTATAATATAGTTATAGAACCTCTATAGGAGGTGACTGTGAAGGAAATCAAATCTTCCTTAAGCAATTTTTTTGTGGCTTATACTTGCGTTTAAATTCAGAATTAAATGATCCAGAAAAGGGCTGCGAAGCTAAATTTACTTTGGTGTCATGAAGAACTACAAATTTGCATGCAAACTCCTTCTGTTTTATTTAAAGCTGGGGCTTTCAGTCAGGACTTGAAAAGCCTGGCTTCTGCTCCCATTGGCTTCCCTGGGATTTGGATCCAGCCCAAGCACTGCGGGAAGGTAGGGGAAATGATCTAGGCTGGAATTGTCTATTCTGTTCGGAGTCTTGTGTTATGGGGTTAGGATAACATGGCGCTGTGATGAATGTTCATCTGTCAGGAGCTCAAAATCTGCTGTCTATGCATGGCAGTAATTAAATCACCTTAATTGTTTTTCATGATTCTTCTTAAGAGAGGGAAAATTACTTGCCTTGGATTAGCATATTGCCAAAGACTGGTATAAATATTTATGTGGTGCAATCTTTCAGTAGAAAGCCTGTACATTCTTCACAGGTCTCCATAGTTCTCTCACTCTGAACACAGAAGAGTAGTCATTCGAATGCACTACTTACCATCACTTCCCCCTCTCGTAAAGCTTCGGTAGATACTGGGCTTAACAGTAAAAAAGGTAAGTAGCTTAGAAAGAAGCATCTCTTTGCAGCACACTGATGATACTGAATTTCCTGAGTAAGCTGTAGAGTCCTCTGAAGGTACATATGTTTGTGAAACAGGTTTGAGAGTTCTGAATTTTTTCCTCTCACAGTTGTAGAAAATACACAGTGCTAATAGAATTATTGGCTTCTCTCTTTTTTTTTTTCTGCTTCTACGTGAAGGTCTCAGGCACTATGTTCTAAAATACTAAAAAAAGGAAAAAGTAAGAATGCAAACTGTAAGTAAACCAAGAGCTATACACCTTCCTTCTTTTTTTATAAAGGTCATCAAGCAAAACATTACTAAGAGTATGAAATAATTATGCCTGTGTTAAGAACTGTGGAACAAAGCGATCAGTATAGTCCTGACTTGAATAATGCCAGGATTTCACTGTAGAGCATTATGGAAAACTCAGGAAAAACAGTCAGTGCACAGCTCTTTCATGGCTCTGTTTACGTGTACGTATGGTCCTTGCTGGGTATCCAGAGAGATGCATTGATGATACATTAGAGGACGTAAAATGAGGGGCTGGTGCTTCTCCATAAAATCATTCTTTTACCTGCTGATGTTGGAGGGTGAAAGTAATGCTTTTAATGCCTGGAAACTTGGTGAAGTTTTAAATAGAAATGCCTTTCTGGAAATGTGAGTAGTAAGTTAAAATCCTTCTTGGTCTGTTTCAGCATTGTATGTCAAGTGTCCACGTGCTGCTCTCTTGGAATGTTTTCCTCCAGGACAGCTGTACCTCACATGTATCTGGGCATTTTGAAACAGAGCTTTCAATTGCAGCCAAATCTTCTGAGAAGTTTTAACACACAACAGAAATGTCTGTCCTTTAAAGAGTTACTAATAGTAAACAAAATTGTTCTTCTTTTTCTTCTTTCAGAGTGCTGTTTCCAAGTTTATGCTGTAAAAGTCATGATAAACTTCAGTATAGGTAAACATTCAAATTTTGGTGCATACTGCTGAGGTTAATAGTTTGCTAGAATGTTGAGATTGGGAACAGACAAACATTTTTAATATAATACAAAAGTAAGCGTGTTTTGCTAAGACATTGCAGCTTTAGTAAAGATGTTTACTGAGCTCCCTTCTATTCGAAGGAAAAAAGATATACGTTTTATAATAGTGGACATTGCATATAAGTCATGGGATCGTTCCTTTGTGTTTTAACCATTCCTGTTGTTTACACTGCTTTGACAAAATCCAACAAAGCTCCTGACAGCGTGCCAAGAGAGAGATTTAATGAGTATTGCAACGTAAACGGAACTGGTGAGGCACAGAAGGTGCAGCCGTAAGAGCACAGCAACTCCGAGGCTGGACCACAGTGCCAGCTCTCCAGCTCGCTGTCTCCATCGGTGACGATGAGCAGTTGCCTAGTAAAGAATAAGAACAAATGGATAGGAACATAATACTAAAGTCACCCCAGCCTACAACTATTATTTCTGTAGTGAACTTCCTAATCCAGACGTGGTTTCTAAGTATTTTCCTTCTGTAGGTTGTAGGATTTCAATGATAAAGCATTTGGTAAGCTATGTTTTTATACAGAACTGGGTATGTTCCAACAAAATTTACTTAAAATGCACATTAGGCAAGGAAAGAATGATATTTCTAGGTATCTTCCAGTCACGTACAACTGATATGCACATAACTAACACCAACACAAAAGCTGCAGTTTCATTAATGGAGAAGTAATCTTCATACTTCTAAGGGAATTAGTAAGAAATTTTACATTCCCGTGACTACACACCTACATTGACAGCATGTACCATCTACAGCTTTATTTGTGGTGGAAACTGAATGATAAATAACTTCACTGGAAAGGTACTGGTATTTTGAAAGAAATTATTATGTATTTACAGGGCTTCTATTTGAAAACAAACTTTTTTTTGTAAACATGGTGAGAAGTTAGATTTAAATAGTAAAAATGTTACTGATAGAATTGTCCTTCTTTATAAATTATGGCTACACTATTTATAGGGATGTTTAATTTGTTTCCTAGCATACATTTGCAGATCCTAAATGGGTATGCAGTGCTTGTTCCAGTAATTAAGCTGTTTTAAACAAGGATTTTGCATGTACTGTTTAAGGGACCAAGTTCCATAGAGTATGAAACTGGCAGCCCTTCCAAGCCTGTGTCCTCTAAATGTGTAAGGGGTTACTACATTTCTTTGAGTTCACTAGAAGCTTAAATAGTAATGAAAGCTTTCTTCCTCTACACTTTTACCATTAACTGAAGTGCACTTAGTTATCCAGTTGTGAATGTGGAGACTGAAATTGTAGAATCTAATGTATTTTACCCATTACAATAATTACATCCCATTTTAATAAAATGGCCACTAAAAGCAATTTACATTGCAATACTTCTACACCTAATACGAGGGGAATCATTACTGTATTTGCCTTTTATTTGAAAGTGAGGATGGAGGCTACATTCACAGTCCCAGGTAGTCACAGTCGCTTATTCTGTATGCTATATTGTTAACACAGTGCGTTACTACACATTCCAATCTAACTGTACCCAATTATAAAATACACTTGAAATGGTAGTGAGGAATGGGAGTTTGTTCTAAATTAGACACTTGGTCTGTCCTCTGCTTTAATAAAAGTTATCACACAGCATGAACAATGCAAAACAATAGAAGTTCTAAATAAAGATGAATTTTGGGAAGCAAGAAAAATAAGGGAAGGTTTTTAAAGGCCAGAGTTATGAACTAGTTTTGAGTTTCTGTTCCTCTTCTTAAATAAACCCACAACAATCCCTCGGGGGAAAAAAAAAAAAGCTTTTTTCTTCTGTATGGCATTAAAAAAGCTTTGCACTGCTTAATTTCTCTGCAGTTTCTAATAGAAAACAAACTCAAGCACAGCAATGACTTGAATAGAACCCAATCAACATTTTTGCTTGCTTTTTTTTTTTACACATATTGTCTTAAAAGTCATCATTCTACAGATTTAATAGTAAGCAATAAAGAGCTACACTGAGTGTTCCACTTCGCTAGGCAAAGCTTGCTGCCAATTTATGACTTACAGCACTTGAGTTGCTGTTGTAGTTAGGTTCTTTTTCTCCTGCAAAATTCAGGAGTTTTGTGAGAAAAGGAAACCTTGCATAAAGTGATGTGGTGCTTTCTGCTAATAGCTGCACGTCAACAAATTTAGAACAGGCATCAGTGGTGAAAATACATTTTCAAGCTCCCAAGCCTTGATGACGTAGGTCTTGCATTCCTCTATCCTGATCTAGTAAATGTTAAAAGGAGGTGATGATTATTAACTCTTGGAAACTAAGGATAGAATTAGTGAAATTCTTATTTCACCTCCTGCAATGTCAAGGGACATTACAGCTTGTGGTATCTGTAAGTATCAAGGTCCAGGAGACAAAAACTGTTCTTCTCTAGTTTTAATGTTTAAAATGAACTTTGCATTTAGTCATTTAATTCAGATGCTGTATATTTTTCAATGAAACAGCATCAATAAGAACTTAACTGGGTGAGGGGTTTTAAATCTAACACATCTCTCGTGCTCAGTGAGATACAAGGTCAGCGGCAGAAAAATGTATCTGGTTACAGGTAGTTTAATGAAGTTTTATTGTCAAAGTAGGGCAGGAACTATTCCATCACATGGGACAGACAAGCAAACAGATTTTAAGACTACCTTACATACTATTATAAATCACAGCAATATATTTTAGAACATGTGAACCAACAGAAAATAGCACTTTGGTTGCCCAAAACTGAGTCTCTCAGGCATTTCTTCAGCTGAACAGAAAAGCTCAGGCATGTGCAGTGAGTTTATGCATCTGTATGTGGCACTGTAGGATGCTGAAGATGGTCCAGTGTTGCTTCAGGATCAGAATCTTCTTATAGCTATGTGTTTCCTGGACTCTCAATAACCATTTTCTGTGTGGAATACAGTTGGCCGATAGTAACCTGAAATGAAATCAAAATATCAGAAAGCTGAAACTGGAAAGTAAACAGGTTGTAATTTCAGCTTCACAAGAGAGGTTAAAAACCCCCCAAGAACTGAGTAGCCCATATATTAAGCTTTTTCATAATGACATTTTTCTTTCTATAAGCGTTTTTTGGGGGTAAATAATACTGTTACCGGCCCAGAACTTAAGAAAAATAACAGATATATAAAATATTTGCATAAATAACATCTTGAAATAATGACACTGAGGAATACTGTTCAAAGGCTCATATTAAAAGTTAACATTAGAAGTTACTACAGAGGAAAGCAAACAGGCTGTATGTTGAGAAAATTGAAAGGATGACTATAATGAAAAACAGAAAGATTGATATAGACAGCAGATATTTCTTATTATGCTTTTTGGGTGGAGAGCCTCGATGTAAATTGCACGGTATGGTATTGTTTTCCAGTTCCTTTGGAATCCTGATTTAATTTGCCTTTCAAATGGTGACAACAGTTACACAGTTCAGCAGTCCCATTTTACACACACTGGAACTGACCTCGTGTTCATGAGGTCGTATTCACACCTCATATATTTGCGCTTTCTAGTGAAGTGAGGAAATGAAAAATGACAAAAATGCAACGCTGCTGCTTTGATTCCTCTTGTTCTTCAGCACTTTCTAGTCTGCACTGTAACATAGGTAAACTGTAGTCAGATGCGCGGCTGGCGGTAGGCACACACAGCTCTTCGCTTAACAACTGAGATGCAGAAAGAAGAAGCTTCATGCGAGCAGGGCAGTGTAAGCAGGAGAAGACAACATTTCTTTTAAAAGTATGACTTTTGCAGTCTAATTTTTAATATCTATTATGCCCTTTCTTGCCCTACTTTCTCCCCAAGACCTGGGTACACAGCAGCTCTGTGTGCTTTTCACCAAAAAAAAAATTAAAAAAAAATATATATTTAATTATGGAATTAGGACAAAAAAGGCTAAATGCTTAATTACACTAAGCACAATATATTTAGTAGAATTTAATACTGCACAAACTAAGCCTGACAGCAAGTCAGGCTCTCAAAGTAGCAAAAATTTTGGGAAAGAAATTTTTCAGCATTTTTCATTTACCATTTTTGATGAGAAAAAAATCCTGGCAGCTCTTAAATAAAAATTTCTCATGTATGCCCACACTCACATAAAACGTACATAATATTGCCTTTAAGGAAACGAACTATTTCATCTTGATAAACAGCCCTGTCTGAAACTTGCAACGCATTGATTTTAATCTTGAAATATTTATTACAAAGGAGGATTTATGAGCCATTCTTAAAGGAACAGAAGTTCTCCTTGCCAGCAAATACTCCCTCCTTTTGGCACTCTGAACTAAATTAGTAACAGCATATGAACAGCTCTGATTATTTTTGAAATTACTTGTGAAGCGTGCTGCATACAGATCGTTTAAGACAAAGGCCATACACAACTATGACATGTGTTACCAACAAACATTTTAAGCTGTCAACAAGTGTTACGTATCAAAGAGAACTCGCTGCTCTGGGTGATGTGAAGTTGCTGCCTTACCACAAACCATGCTGTAGTACTTAATTTTTGTATACTGTGTTTTGGAGCCCAAAGAATCTTTAATCCTTTCCCACACAGTAGAGCAAATTTAATGGGAGGCTCAGAGGGATTACAAAAATGCTGAAACTTGAATTGCATTTTTTTTTTACTCCACCAACTGGGGAGATAGATGAGGCTGAGTACGTGACTTCTCAGTCAATCATATTCAGCCAGGGCAGATGGCTTTGTAGGAGAAAGGTACGAGCTGTTGTTTGCCATCCCTGTGCCAACAGGTGGTATTATCTACTGCTGTACCTCTTGACTCAAACGCAATAAAATCACAGATGTGTGTGTTGAGCTGCTTCCTTCGTAAACCCCAGGCGTGCACGCAGTTCAGCCAGCACAGAGCCATCAGTGCCCTGCTGCCTGCCTTTGCTGGGCTGCTGCCGCTCGCCTGCTCGGGTGCCTCCCTCCCAGAAGCTATGCCATGACATTTTAAGCTGAACTTTGAAATGTAAGGATTTTTTTTCCCCAACCGTTAGCCTTGAATTTCTAACAGTGTGATCAAGCCTTTCCCATGCACTTCAGACAAAACAAATAGACCTTCCGTTTATAGCTGCAGAAAAATTCACTTCTATAAACATCCACTGCCTCAGCAGAAGGACTGCACCCCTATTTACACACTGACACTCGTTAACCCTCTGAGTCAAAGCAGCCTTCTCGCAGTGTCCTCACTGGGGCTATGTCTAAAGAAGGCAATTAAGCAGCGAGCATTGCTGTGGATTGTTCTCCCAAATTAAAGACTTCAGGGGCTATCTGTTGTGTTCCTTTTTCATCATGTGTGTTGGTAGCTTGTACACCGCTTGGCATTTACTCTTCTGGCAGGTGGCTGGATGCCAGCACAGAGGTCAGAGTCAGGGTATTTTCATGAATCACAGGAAGCTTTTGTGGAAAAAGGCTCAGCAACTTTGTCACCCGGAATATTACTTACCTCTGTAAGGTAACACATTACAATTAAATTCTGCAGGAAAGAACATGCAATAAAAAAACACTTTGTCATCAGGAGAAGACAATAAATACAAAGATAAAGGCTGCTTTTCAGATCTCATTGAATTATTCCATGTTTAAATTCTGCCTGCAAAATTACGTACTTTAAAAATAAGTCTGACAAGTCCAACTCTCAAAACCTGACAACTTGTCCTTGTTTAAAGATTTACTGTAAGTCTATATAGTCATTTTTTCTGTGTGAACTTGAAAAAATTAATCTTGCTTTCTATCTGACTTCAGAACAAGGTTTAGGGTTTCAGAATGGGATTTATCAGCAGATGTGAGACAAGCACTGGTCCATCCCATAATCCAACCATTCTCTGGTTATTAGGTGTTTGTGTCTCTATATGGAACTAGTACTTTTCCTTGCTCGTGGCTGGCAGCAACAATCATGGGGAGAAGCCACTTTATGGAATCTTTAACCACTATTGGGGAAAAAAGCAAGTAAGAGAGATTTTCCTCAGAAAATACCAGAGATGTGCATGGGGAGGTGCAGTATGAATTCAATAGTAGAATTAAGTAAGAAGAATTAAAGAAATACTTTTAAATACTGAAAAAAAAAAAAAAATCCCAATGTCCTAAAGAATCAGAAGCACTTGCTACCACTCTAAAAATTCAGCACATCCAGTCAAATTGCCAGCTTTGAACTCTGTCCTCTCAAACAGTCCATGGCTGGCCAGTGCCTGACTCTGAGGGACGCCTGTGGCTGGTGAGCAGGTTATGTGTGGCTTCCACGCCAAGCCATGGAAGAGATACAGCTGTGGTGGGACAGTGGTGAACTGGGAGGCAGCCTGAATCCTGGGGGCTGCCTTCCTATCTGACACAGCTAATGGAGTAGATCCTGCAGACCCATTGTTGCTGCTTGCAAATATGACTAGATCTTCCTTGGCTTTTGAAGGTATGCAGCATGCCTGGTGAAGATACTTATTCATACTGTCACGACTCATCATTATCTTCCTACCAAACCTGACAATCTCAGAACTACTAGCTACCTGCTTGGGTCAGATGTCTCATTGACAAATTTCAATGTGAAATTCAAAGTTTCTGAAGTAATCTCTAGGGAACAATTTTCTGCCCCCAAAAGCAAACCAGCCCCAGGGATTTTTTGTGCCACTGTTTATTTTTTGATGGCAGACAAAAGCAGGAGTGACCTAGCAGGAGATGATACTGCAACACTCTTACTCTACATAGAATCACCTCATTGGTAAAGACAAGTCCTAAACACATAAAAGTGCCAGCACAGCACAGAGAGACGAAAACATCATAAGACAGCAGTTCCTTTAGCTCAATTATTTAAAAATTGATTACAAGAGAGTCATCACAGAAGAAGTAAAAATTGTTTCTTGTTTTTCTTAAAGAAATGAAGATAACTGAAGTTGATGCACTACAGACAGTTTTACATATTAAACACATTTACATATATTAAATATATATAGGTTGTTATGTATATACACATGCATAAATACATATAAAATATATTGAAAACCAAATCTCTATATAAACACAGTAATCTTCTCTCTTATATTGCAAATTTGCTTGTAGCAAACAAATGATTATTACAGCCAGGGATCACATACAAATGTGTTTTCATGGTTCTTTACTATGGAGAAAAAAGAAAAAACTCCTGTTTATTAGAATCACAGAATCACTTTTGTTGGAAAAGACCTTTAAGATCATCAAGTCCAACTGTTAACCCAGCACTGCCAAGTCACCACTACACCATGTCCCCCAGTATATCCTTTAAATCCCTCCAGGGATGGGGACTCCACCACTGCCCTGGGCAGCCTGTGTCAGTGCTTGGCAACCCTTTCAGTGAAGAAACGTTTCTTAATATCAAATCTAAACCTCCCCTGGCACAATTTGAGGCCATTACCCCTCATCCTATCACTGTTACCTGGGAGAAGATACCAACCCCTGCCTCTCTACCCCCTCCTTTCAGGGAGCTGTAGAGAGCAATGAGGTCTCCCCTCAGCCTCCTCTTCTCCAGACCAAACACCCCCAGTTCCCTCAGCCGCTCCCCATCAGACTTGTGCTCCAGACCCTTCCCCAGCTCCGTTGCCCTTCTCTGGACATGATCCAGCAGCTCACCACCCACCCCTCCCCCCTCTATTTTAAATCAGATTGGTTTGTCCTGTTGCACCTGAATCTCACAGGCACATTGCTGAATCTTAACTAGGAAGAAAAATCCCCAATGACACCACATGTACTGCTGCTAATATTGGCCTCTAACACCATATGAAGAAGTTGCCCATTCTGATTTTCTTGCACTATAATTACAAAATGCATATTAAGTGAATACTGACAAAAGAGAAATGTGCAAGAATAATGATTACTTCCGAAGTGGAGTGGTTATTGTTTTTAAGAAGCATTATCTTTTTTCCCGTGCCCGAAGTCAGATATGTTATACACAGCACACTTTATCATAAATATTTTCCATATTAACTAAAGTCAGTTTAATGTTTATGGACAGCAATTTTCAAAATGACCTTGTATTGCAATAATAAACACACCAATGTGGTACATCGTAATATAAAAAACTCAAACAGAACTAAAAACTCATCAATAGCTGTTCAGTGCTTTGCCAAATCTTTGTGTTGGTATTAAATGCTGGAGCAGCAGCCTTATTTATTTTGGTTAGGAAAAAATGTTCAAAAACTGCATTTGGCTCCTTAAATACATAGGTTATTCCAGTTCTTCAGAGCTGAAATCAATATGGAAAAAAATGTATGATTTTAGAGACACTTCCCTTATTTTCAGTGATTCCATTTATCTACACAGGAATGGGAAAGGAAGTGAAGGAAAGCATGGAGCTCAGAAGCTGTATATTTTACTTCTGCCCGTGTTTTGCAAACTTTGTTTTCTTTGCTCCTTTGTGCCAAAACATCTTCTACAGCCATTCTTATGTGAAGTTTGTGAAAAGGCAGGAAAAATTAATTTGTAGCTACCATTTGTCTCGCTTTCACTAAATAGGAAAGTCTGAAGTACAGTAAACTAGCTAATAGGTGGGAATTTATCTGAAAGTTATTTCTCTTAATAATGCTAAATTATGTAATTTTGTTACAACCACATGCACTGTATCTTGGTATACCTTTATTCAGCCCATCAGAAGCAGGATGACACAGTTATTTAACACTTTTATTAATTTATTCTGTTGGTCTCCCTGAAGAGATACTCTTCAGTGAAAGGAGCAGAAAATCATACCTAATCTAGCAATGATTAACACATAAAATACCCTAAGCATATATGCTCACGTGCATTTGTATACAATGATCTACAATAGCAAGGGATTCTTCTTTTTAAATGCTGATTATTTCTCAGTTAAGAGAGCCTCTTTTTTTTTTTTTTTTAATTACACAAACATGCTACTATCCTTAGAGACAACACAGACGTGACTGACATGGCCTTTGCTCCAAATAGCTACACACTTTATCTAGCTTGAAATAACAAGCAAGGGTCCTCGACAGAGAAAGAAAAACACTGGAAAGCCAAGTGGACAGGATCATGCGGACCTTCAGTGAAGTCACACTGTTTTACTTCTCTCATTTCCTGCAAGCCTCTCGGCCTACAGAAAAAGAGAGCGTGACAAGGAAAATGCCATCTTAAAAGTACACAGGGCCCAACAGCAGATGGCATGGGCAGCAGCCTGCTGCAAAGGGGAAGATGCATCCCCTCTGCTGCTGCATAGGTCACCTCACAAAGATGTCAGACAGTGGGCCGCAGGAAAGCAAGCTGTGACTGATTTTGGGCTTAAACAGCCAGGTGAAGCTTTGCCTCCAAGGAAGGAGCAGATCTGCAGAGGTAACACTCTGACCCACCGTGATCTTTGTGTGCTTTCAGCATCCTGGCAATCTCCAGGCTGCCACTGCTTCTCTCTTCCTACCTGTTACATGCTAATGTATTTCAGAGCCTTGCCTTTTCTCTCTCATTTACATGTAAAACCTCTACCTGCACAGAGCAGCTCAAACTCTTCGGAAAGCCAAACACAGAAGAAAGAGATCTTCTAAAGAGCCAGTCGCATGTGAGTGAAAAGGAAAAAGTTAATATAGGCTGATCTCTTCTCAATATAGCATGCAGAAAAGAAAAATCGCTCAGTTAAGATGCTGAGTGTGGCAAGGAAAGGAATATAAAACATTAATACTTGAAAATACAGAGACAAAGACATGGATAACATTGTGCTGAGTGTGGTATAACAGGTACTCTAGTAATGCTGAGACATTTGGTATGTAAATGCCCAAACCATTCACAGAGGACCCTATGTTTTGTAGCAACTACATAAGCAGAATTCATCAAAGCCAGTGGGAGTGCCTGCCTTACTTTTGTCAGTAGTATAATACAACAGCCACTGTCACAAAACACACATTCTGCACTATGTCCAGGAAAATACTGTAATGTTTGTGTATCACAGATGAACTAACTCCACAATACATACAAAGACTAAACTGTCATTATAAAAGGAAAATATTTCACTCTTTGGTGTCCTCGTGGACTGCTAATTGTGAGAGACTTCTGGAATGAAACACTGAAGAAAATTTAGTCCTTATAGACAGGTATAAAGAAATGATAAATATGCTTACTGAGAAGTGTGCTAAAGTAATTTTGTAGCACTAATAGGCTTTCATACTGTGAACTACTGCAGAACTAAAATGAGCTGCCACTTTGCGCTCGACAACAATCATAATTTAAAGACCACCTTTTACAACATTTGTATTTGAAGTCAGATGCTAGATATGCAATGTACTGAAAAAATCCACTTCTCGTGTAAACTGGGGAACATGGCTGCTGGGAAGAGCTGTACAACAGTTACACAAGGATGTATATGGCATGTTTGTAGGTTAACGTCTTTCAGAAAATTACTTATCCACCTGTGTGCCCCCTCCCTTTTTTTTAATACAGCGCATCGCCTTCTACATTTTTCCTCTCTCCTAGTTCCAGAAAATTTCTGCAAAAGTTTTAATTTTGTCCCAAACCACTGGAACTTTGAGAAAGTTCCAGAGACAGCAAATGGTACATGGATTTGCTGTGTTTTTAACTAAGATTTGCTTGTGTAAATGATCATAGAATAGCCTTGGTTAGAAGAGACAGCTATGATCATGAAGTCCAACCATTAACCCAGCACTGCCAAGTCACCACTACCCCATGTGCCTTAGCACCTCATCTACACGTCACAAACACCTTCAGGGATGGGGACTCCACCACTGCCCTGAGCAGCTTGTTCCAATGTTTGATAAAGCCTTGAAAAGCTTGCATGCTTCAGCTTCATCATATTTTTAAATTAACAATTCATAAAGTAAGTGCAAGGCATCAAAGTATGTGCATTGGGAACGGCTGAACTTCAGGAGCTCAGACATTTTGAGACAGCAGGTAGCAGGGTACTAAGGACTGAAAAGCAAGACTGGTTGGCTGTAGTTCTGGGAAAATGCATCTGAGGGTCTATGTACAAGAAACATGCCAGAGAAGACGCCGGAGCTCACCCAAATTAGAAGTAGTTCAGGGGTGTACAAGCCCAGCATGGTGAGAACAGCCAAAGTCGATGAATTTTCAATGAAGAAAATGCTGTCAAGACAGTGGTACAAGGCAATGCAGATTGCTCTAGAAAATGCACTTGGCTTGGCAGTGTGGAAAACCTTGGTCACCTGCTGCCTTTGAAGCCAGTAGCTATTCTGACCCCAGCTGGGCCTGTGCTTGCTTCCATTCAGAGTTCATACCTGTAGTATCGTACATGGCACAATAGTCACCCCTCCACATTCACTACGCTTCCACTTCGTCTTTTATAAAAAAGAAGTTTTCACAGTGTCTGCAGTACCAAAGGATGTGATCACACGTACAGCTGCAGTAATAACCCCATGAGACAAATGGTAAACAAGCACACATGTATTGTGCTTGAGGACTCTCCAGCAGGAGCTGAGGGGACACGTCTCCTTGCAGAAGCCTGCCCAACATTTTACAGAAAGTATACAGGTAGCAGAAGTGCAGAGGGGTGTAATTACTCTCAGAGCTCAGATCTTAGAGTACCTGTTTGAACAAAAGAACTAACTGTAACTAGTAGGAAAAGTACAGCAATTAGGACAGGCTGGCACAATCTCCTACTACAGAGATGCACCAAATAAGGCAAATATTTCTCCTTTCAGGCAGAACATACGTGTGTACATCTGGTACGGCAATACAGTATTTAACTAAATAAACTTGGATTTGTTATTTTATTTATTCTGAATCTTATCCAATACACCAAACAAAATGGAAAAGTGCGAGTGACTCAGAACTGTAAGACTGTTTCACCTAGCAATTGATATTTTGGTTTATTAATGGCCTTTGAGCCACAATAATTTTATTTTATTTTATTTTTTAAAAGGCTTTTTAATCTGCAATTATAAACACAGTGAGCTGCTGAATTTTTACATGAATGTATGTTAGCTACAGTTTAATTATTTGGTGGTGATACATCTGCCTCAAGACTCCAGCCTGTCCTTACCAAGATTCCTAGTGCTGGTTACAGGATGACACCAGTTACACTGCACTTTGTAAAACTGCCAGGTGCTTTAATACCATTTTAAAGTAACAAGGCCTTACATTGTTTCAGGAAAAAGAAGTCAATCCTGTAACACAGGTCCTGGTTTTGGCTGGAATAGAGTTAATTTTTTCCATAGTAGCTGGTATGGGGCTGTGTTTTAGATTTGTGCTGAAAACAGTGTTGGTAACACAGGGATGTTTTAGCTGCTGCCGAGCAGTGCTTACACAGAGCCAAGGCCTTTTCTGCCTCTCACACCACCCCACCAGTGAGTGGGCTGGGGTGCACAAGGAGTTGGGAGGGGACACAGCTGGGACAGCTGACCCCAACTGACCAAAGGGATATCCCACACCATATGACGTCATGCCCTGCATATAAAGCTGGGGGAAGAAGGCAGGGGGAGATGTTCAGAGTGATTGCGTTTGTCTTCCCAAGTCACCATTACATGTGATGGAGCCCTGCTGTCCTGGAGATGGGTGAACACCTGCCTGCCCATGGGAAGTGGTGGATGGATTCCTTCTTTTGCTTTGCTTCTGTGTGCAGCTTTTGCTTTACCTATTAACCTGTCTTTACCTCAACCCATGAGTTGTCTCTCTTTTACCCTTCTGATTCTCTCTCCCATCCCACCGGGGGGGGTAAGCAAGCGGCTGTGTGGGGCTTAGTCGCTGGCTGTTAAAGCACAACATGTATACACTTTTCCAAGACATAAGACACAGAGAAACTCTTTTTTTTTTTTTTCCCCTGTCCTTAAAGAAGGCTAAACCCAAGGATTAAACTTACTTGAGTTTACTATATGAGGAACAACTTACTTGAAGGTTCCAATATGTCTCTTTCTCTGCACTGATGCTTCCTTACACACACCTGAGGCATGATTACAGGCTGAGCTTTTCTCTGTGCTCATTCAAATCACAAAAATTTGAAATAGTAGAAATAACTAACTCAATTTAGCTTTAGAAAATATATCTGTATTTCCAAAGATAAATTTTGTACTGGATGTTTTTGATTCAATCTGTATCTTCACCCAGAAAGGAGCACCTAATCTATGTAAGTACTTACATATTGTGTCCCTATTGCAGCGTTTAGCTGATCTGTAAGTGTATAAGGAAAGGAATAGTAGTGGGTTTTTTTTCTGCATTAACAAGACTTCCTTTTTTGGCAAAATTCTAACAGATTACTAAACTAGTCAACTGTTCCTCACAGAATCACAAAGAAAATTTCCCTGTTTATCTGACTTTCTCTGATGGAGGATATCCAAGGGTTTCTTTTTTCTTGCTCAGCCATTATTCTTGGTTTAGTGAAAGTGACCTAAGCTTCAAAGATTTTTTTTTTTTTTTCTTATTTTCTCCCTCTTTTGGAAGAGGGAGAAAGTGAAAGCCATAGAAAGACACAACATCCTTGTCCTCACACCTTCAGGGGAGCAGACGTAGTCCTCTCAGCTCCTGGGAATCAAGGGCTTCAGCATTTGGAATTTCGGCAGGAAAAAGTGTTGCCTGACTGCCTACACTCTTCAAAAACCTGAGTAGGGAAGCAGATGAGAAGAAAGGACATTGATGTTTTAGGACTGAGGATGGATTTGCGGAATTTCAGTCAAGGTTTGTGACCCTGAGTTTTCACTTCCACTGTACCATAGACATCCTGAGACTGATTCTCTGATTCAGCTGAGTTTCCAAAACAGCCCCTCAGTCAAAAACCATTACTCCGATCTACTTTATTAAGCAGTCTCTGTGGAGCCATAACTGCAAACACTGTGAACCACTCTGTCCCTCTTGAAGTTACTCCAGGTGAAGGCAGGTGGGCTTCTGTCATCCTACAGCCTCTCCCCCAGGGGCAGGAATTGCTGCCCTTGCCTCTCAGCACTGAGGCAAACACTGCTTGCAGCACTGTGCTGAGCTGAATCCAAGTCCTTGTGCTCGAACCTGCCCAAGTTTAGGCCAGTGTCCTGCCATCAAACTGTTCTCCAGCCAGTGAACACACACTCAGCCAGTTCCATACATGAATAAGCTGATCTGCCAGTGCTCCACAGCCCAGCCCCTTTTACAAACACCAAGAATTAATGAGGAAGAAAATAATTATTTACAAACTCTCCAGCTTTTCAGCAGGAGATATCTGTGTGGGTATACCTTACATTAACTTGTTTAATTGGAATAAACTATAGCAGCACTTTTTTCTTTTTTTGGCAAAGATAAATTACTGGGTTTAGCACAGCTGGTAAGAGCTAATTCTGTACAAAGAGTTCTTTTCAGTAGTGTGGGTGGCAAAACACTTTCAGCAACTGGCTTAATTAGTTCTTCCTGCTTTGCAATAACACAGGACAGTTTGCAGAAGGAAAAAAACGAAAAAGAGATTGTAACAGAACATGTGGTATAAAATAATCCTGTTTGCTCTCCTGGTTTTGCCAATTCTGCCTTATTTAATGTCACATTAAATGGAAGCTTGCCCTGGTATTTCCCAGTCAGAAGTGAGAGGTTAGCAGCACTCATTCCAAATATAGTCAGGGAGCAACCTCTGTTTCTCTGCACCAGATAGAATAGAGCATTCCTCAAAGAAAACACCCTGGCCAAAACCAAACAGGACGGCGATGGGAGTGCCTCAGAGGGCTTTCCCCTCTGCAGAGCGACCATACAGCTTGTGGTTAGTTTGTTTAGCAAGGACTGGGAAGCCCGAGCTGCTAACGAGACCCGCTCCCCAGTGCAACCTCTCTGACACAGATCATTTAGATGACAAAAAACAACACGGGTGCCAAGTACAATCATTTCAGCTTCACTGCTCCCAGCACACAGCATGCCAACTGCCGCAAATGAGCACTAACTTTAACACACAGACACCTTCCTTTCCTTAGGAGCTGGCCAAAAGCACTCGGACTCTTCCATCAGCACACAGAGGGACATGCAAATGTGCTGTAGCTGTCAGTGAGACAGCTCCTACCAGATAAAAACTGGGGTCACAAGATCCACTTGACCTTCTGAATGTCAATGAGATAGAAGGTGAAAGGCCAGGAAGGGCACAGATGTTTGTATTTGCCTTCATCATAGGCCATCTCTAGTGAAAAGCTGGAAATATTTTCTAGCAGTTTTGTTTTGAATAATGACTTTGGAGCTGTACTTGAACAAGTTACAAATCTATTTAAAAAACAATCCAAAATGTTACAAGCCATTACCAATGTTTCTTTTTCTTCTAACTAGACTGAAGAAAGGCAGGAGTATGAAAAATTTGTTCGGAAAAACTGAACGTGCAGGGGGAAAAACATACTAAAACTGAAGGAATATTTTAGGAAGATAAACAAAAGAACTAATTAATGAAAAAACTCTCAATATATCTTCAAGAAAAAGCAGGCAGTGAAACTGCAAAGAACACCATTTACCCATATCTACAGTTCCTGGTTTTTTTTTCAGGAAATTATTTTTAATTTTGCCCATTCATTTCTTGTGGCAGCAAGCGGAAGACAGAGGGTTACTCCTATAGATAGTATTAGGCACCCTGATTAAAAACAAGAACCAGTCAAAATTTCTTATAACTGCTCACAGCTCATTTCTGGCATGAACAGCTTCATACTGAGAATAATATTTTCTAATACATGCCTCTCTGTAAGAGGTGTTAAAAAGCCTATGAAATTTTGGTCCTTGGAAGGTTGTTGATGAATCTTGAAGAGACTTTTAAACACACTTTGGGCATAAAAAAAAGAAAGAAAAAAAAAAAAGCCAATTAAGGGGAAAATACTGAATCTAGGATTTTGTCAGTGAAGAATCCTGACAGAAATAATTTCTGATATGACACTTCCCAGTTTTTGTGGCTTGACAAGTTAAATATTTCTTCATTTTCTTTCATCTGTACAAAACGACAAAAACAAAAAGGAAAACTGCCTGTAGACAGAAAACGGTGAAGCTACTTGACACAAAAGCTACTATGAAGGACATAATCAGAAAGCAGAGATTCCTCCATTATTTTTCAATACTACTCATCTCAGTTACTTTTAATAAAAGGAGAACAAGATTACCTGGCAAGAGAAGTGATTTTTCAATACAGGTAATGTATTATATACTTTAACACACACATATGCATAAAAAAAAAAAAAAAATCTTGCTCATTCTATGCCAGCTAGTTTATTTTGCTATTTAAAAATACCATTAAAAACTTACATAAGCCTTTGTACGAAAGAAAACTCCCTTTGGGAAAAAACACAGCAGAAGCGAGCCAGTAGATGGCATTGTGGCACTTCAAAGAGAAATTCCAGAAAGTCCTACTTAAAAAACTGCAAGCCTAAGTACTGTGTTTAACCCCTTACTGCCTAACCAATGCAATATTTTGCTCCTGGTCAATGCTACACATGCACAACTGAATAAACAAAACCACATGATCTAACTGCAGTGTCATACTAGCCCTGAAACAAATCTCTGCTCTGGTTACCAAATCCGATTAGTTCTGTATGCTAGATTTACAATCCCAGATTTGAGAAGATGATCCTTATTTGATGACTAATGTCCCATGAACCATGGCCATCAAGGGGATCCCAGAAAGGAAGTGATGAGCTGAAAAATATTTTCTGAAAAGCAATCATATTACAAGATCTTACAATCAGTGCAGATGATACCATTTCCTGACATACAAAAACCACTGTGGAATAAATATTAGCCCTTAAAAGGAAATTTCTGAAGTATTCTAGGAATACTCCCATTTTCTTTCAGAAACTTTATAGGTAAACCTGCTTTACCTTGACCAGCTCTGAGCAGGGGGTTGGACCAGAGACCTCCCTTTCAGTCTCAGGTGTTCTGAGGCTTATGTATGGATGCTCCTTGTGATACTACTCTTTAAGAAAAGTTTTCATTTCACTATGGTATTTGTTTTCTCAGGAATTTCTAAAAATCCTTGTATCTTAATAAAAAAAAACCCCTAGATAGTGTAATTGAACCTGCCTATCTTAAGGGCTCTTAATTAAATTCAATAGTGCACTGTAAGTGACCAGTTATACAGATTCATGGGGTTTTTTCATGTCATTTCTTCTAAAGCAAATCAAAGCAGTCTAGTTTTCCTGATGGAGAATTTCAGCTTCAGGTCTCCACTGGCTGACAGGCTCTACAACAAAAGACAAAAAAGCAGCCAAAACTTTGTCCACGAATCAAAATAATAGCTCAAATTTTTTGCAAGTTTAATACATGCAAAACCATCATGCTTACTTGAACAAAGCAGTTTCTTGGATGTGGCAATTACCTTCTTTTAATTATAAGTAGTTTTTAAAGACACCGACAAATATGAACAAAATGTTTCTTCCACCCCCTTATGAAGTTATAAGCATTACTGTGAATGTTTAAGTATTAAAAATGAATGCCTCCTTTCTGGAACAGAGGTGGTCAGGTTGGACTGGAGCACCCAGGAGAACAGGGGAAACAGTTCCTTTTATCGTCACTTCTTTCTAAGTGATCCCATCTGTAGAGGTAGATGACAAGTGTCACAAACCCCAAAGCATTTTAAAGAGAAAAAACAGCATAAGAGAGAAGAGAACATAAGCACTGTCGTACTCGATCTATTCAAGGATCCATCTTTTCCAGTATGTTGTCCTCACCACTGGTCACCAGCAGATCCTCAAGGAAAGGGAGCACGAATATAATACATATACATGCATCTTTCTGCTGGAATGCCTCCTCTGCTTCCAGTGACCACAATTTTTTGGCAACTTCAGGGCCATGTAGCTACAACTACACCATCATTTTAAGAGACTTGATTAATTCATCTGATCCCAGTTTGGACTCCCTATCTGCAGGCCTTCCCAGCATGCTGTGGCAATGAATTCTACCATATAAATGTATACCTTGTAGTTTTGATGAACTGTCAAAGCTCAATGGCTGATCATTTTGCTTAAAACAGTAAAACCAGTAAATAAAAGTCACTCCATTTTAATTTTCTTCAGAATGGTTTTCCTCTTGGGAGAGCTTTCAAGTGCTAAGTCCTTCATGGAAAGATTCCTTCCTTTGTGTACAAATATCCACATACAAGGGAGGAGGATAACAGCCTACCCCAGAAGTACTCAAACAGCTAACATCTATGTGGTCAGGAGCAGAGAAAGCAAGAGTAATAACTGACATCATTTCTGAACAGGCTGTGAGAGCACCCTGACACCTGCAACCAGCCCAACAGTCCCTTTGTCCAGGTCGTTAATGAATATATTGAATAGGACCGGACCCAGTACTGACCTCTGGGGGACACCACTGGTCACAGACCTCCAACCAGACTGCCCCACTGACCACTACCCTCTGGGCTCTGTCCTTCAGCCAGTTCCCAATCCACCTCACTGCCCAGTCATCCAATCCACACTTGTTAAATTTGGTTGTGAGGATGCCGTGGGAGACAGTGTCAAAATCTTTGCTGAAGTCAAGATAGACCACGTCGACTGCCCTCCCCTCATCAATCCATCTAGTTATTTCCTCATAGAAGACTATCAGGTTGGTCAAGCATGACTTCCCCTTGGTGAACCCATGTTGACTACTCCTGATAACTCTCTTTTCCTCAACATTCTTTGAGATGATGTAGTGGCCAGCTGCTACTGAACAACTCATGCTGTATCTAGCATTTGTTAGTTTTAGAGAATGGCAATTATAGCTAACCCCCAAAATGAGATTTTTTTGAAGACGACTATTTTCAAAATCCACATTGTAAACAATTGGTATAAATAAATTTTGATTTTTTTTTTTAATGGGCTTGGTGCTGATTCACCAGAGCTGAGGCCATTGTTTAACCCAGCACCAGTCGAAGGGGATTTTCTTAGATACTGAAAGAAATAGTGACAATTGTGATTGTGCCAGAGGCTTTCATTGCTCTTCCAAACCAAAATTATAGTCAGAAAAGAAAAATACCTGCCCTTACTTGCACAGACATCAGGAAGATTTGCGGTTGACTTCACACTAACAGAGTCCCTGAAGTTTTCCCCTGTTGTTCCACTGCTTATAGGACTGGTAACTATTTGTGAAAGAGCAACTTCCTACACCATACCCACCTCAAACCATGGAGCATCTGGACTAGGCATAGATCTCAGTCTTACGGTTCCCTCAGGTTGGAGGCTCCCCACTGACAACGTCTGTCCAGAAGGAAAAACAGATGGCCAACTTCTCCAGACTTTTCTGCTCACCTGACCTGACGTCCTTTACACCGTCACTCGGGCAGATTTAAAACAGGCTGATAAAATCCGCTGGGTAAATTAAACAGTTAATTATGTGACAATACTTCTCAGTCCTAAATATTGGGCTTAATCACTGGTGTTGTCCATGCACTTTCATTAAAAAAGTAGACCCACAGAAAATGTATTATCCTTAAGATACTACACTTGGTAATTTGCTGTACGGTTCCAGGGTTAATTGACAACTTCTTGCCATTTCTGAAAGCAGCTTGACGTATTTTTCCATGCACTCTGACACTGCCTACAGCAAATCTATGGGAGGTACAATAATATCTACTCCTCACAAGTAAAAGAAAAAGCTCTCAACTCAGCAAGAATTTTGTTTCTTAAAAAAAATTAAAGCAAAACCCTTACAAACTGGTGCACAGGATCTTCTGTACAAATAAGCATTTATAGACTAATACTTCTCATGTTGTTGAAAGCTCACAATCCAATCCATAGTTACACTAAAATATATCAGCAAGGAAATAATACAAAAAAAAGTAGATCTAGCCAATTAGGAATTTCTTCAAATGGCAAGCAGAAAATCAAATTTAACTAATAAGTTAAAATTTTCTAATCTTGATTTTTGAGCATTTATGTTATTCCCTCCATAAACTCATTTTTTAACTGCATAATTATTTATAGGAAAATTCTTTCAAGTGATATTTAATCAATTTTCCTAAGCCTAGTAAGCTTTTATGGTTACACTGTCTGCATTTCTGATGGTAGTAACTTCTGAAGCTGCCAACTCACTTTTACAGCAGAGTAAAGATATTAAGCTCCCACAAGTTTCTGTGGATACCCAGTAACCACCTGCAGGAGAGACCCAAATTAATAGCCTCTCTGGAGGAGAAGCTACAGCTTAAGTGTAAGTCTCTCTGGTTTGCCAACAGAGAATCAATTTGGGAGAGCAAAGCTGTAAATGTTTCAGCTACAGGGTAAGGTAACACAAGACCCTTTAAGTGATCTGAGAACCATGATAATATTGCCACGAGTCCCAACAACATAGAAAAGCAGATTTCTTAAATTCATGTGTTCACAAACTGTTTTTTTTAAAGTTCAGACAGGAAAGACCAGCAAGCTACCACAAAATAAAGCAAGGTGTATTCAGAGTCACTGCTGACTCCCACATCATCTTCTCCATATAGTGGCTAGGTACCTCATCACTTACCTTTCATTACTGGTCCCCCAATTACAGTGCTAGCTAAAACTACCTTCTGCTGAACACAGGGTAAAAGCCATGCAATATGATGGTCACAGAGACTACTCCTTTCCTGCAAAGTCATGCTGTAGCTTATCCCATGGTGTGGCAAATACCTGCCCATCTCTCCCTAATTTAGATACAAACCTTCTAACGTATAAATTGGAAGCACCCACCACAAAAGCTTGTATCTTACTGTGTTACGTTGTCCCAGCTGATGTTAAGGGACATAAATTCAATTTTTTTCAGTCAAAGAGGGAAACGTATTTTTAAGGGATACTGTAAGACCAGCTAAAACTTGCCCTACTTACTACAGCCTGCCTGAGTCAATGTGCAAGTGTTAAAAAACTTCCCATGCAAACTGAGGATGTTAATCTTGGAAACAAGAATGATACACACTGTGCTTTCATCAAAAATTGCTCTTCCTTTGAACTTCTGATTAGGCAATAATAATGTATTAATCATTTTAGGGAGAAACTTTCTCAGGAAATACAGTGATCAGACATTTATCATTTCCTGTGGCTCAGATGATACTTGACATAATTTCTTCTTAGGTCCCCCCTTCCCACCACCCAGCTAAACTCTGACACCTTAGTTCTACAGTCATGCCAAGTTTCCTGTCATTATGAAGGCTACAAAGAAGTGCAGAACAACTCCTTAAGTCGTGGCCTAGTTAAGCACAGAGCAAAACAGTCGGGAGCAGATGCGATGCTTGGTTTGGCTCATGTTAGATTAATGAGTTTTCTACTTTATGTTTTTATACACGAAAAGTGAATGAATGTACTTTCAGTCTTTGTCTTATTCTCCTTAAAAAAAAAGGTACAGCTCCTGCACACGATACAGCCCTGAAGTAACCCTGCCAAAGAGGTGTCTCGCTTACATGAAGGATCTTTAGCAATTTATTTACGCAAGAATCCAGTCCAGGAGGAAAGCAAAGTCAGGTCACTCTGCATCTGACAGTGGACCCTAGATTCTTGAGTATGTGTTTCTAAGGCAGAAGTCAGTCAAACGCATAGAATAAAATGATGGTGTTCAACAGTGTCCAGTGTCCCACCTGCAGTCACTAGTTTCATGGTAAGGGAGCTGGGGAAAGGGAATGTATTTCCTAATGTGATAGCAAATCATCACTTACAGGTCTGTTCAGTAACCCCCACTGAGAAGATTAGAAGCAAGTACTAGTTGGCCATAGGTAAACAAAGGAAACAAAACCAAACCCAAACACTAGTCAGACAAGAAGAAACCATCTTTTGAAGGGTAAAAAGATACTGGAAGAAACAGACAATAAATTAGAAATGATCCATTATTTTTCTTAGAGGCAGCAGCTTACCATCTATTTCAAAACACAGTAAGACCCCTTGAAGTCAGACACTGTTCACTGCTAAGTTAAATGATGGGAAAGAAAATGCTGCATATGAGTGCCCAGAATTTTAACACACTGCACTTGCTTTTATATCCATAAAGGACCATCTCTATACTGTTAAACGCTGAGAACATCAATTTTTACTGAACATGTTTTGCTTCTGCTGTAAAAATATAAGGAAAAAAGTCCCTGGCATAGAGATTTGGTCTCTTTGTGCCAATAATGCTAGTCAATATTAGCATGTAAGTTTTTAATGATTCACTATGCTGTTTGATTATCCACTCCCCAAGAACACCTTAATTAGCAGAAATATCGATTTTACAATGTTCAGTCCTACAAGCTTAAGAAATATGAGCCGATAAACCTCGTACTGAATAATAAAAAATTAAACCGATATAGTAATAAAATTGTAACAAAGGGAAAACATCCTCCTGCATCTAAATTAAGTTGCAGTAGATAACATTTTAAATAATTTTAGTCTGAATCCTGCTGAGGCAGTCATTTCTGGAATGCTGCCTTGCCAAGCAAGTCACCAAGTGCTCCTTGAGAGGATGTGATTGTACTGTTGCCACAATGTACTGTCTGGTTCAAAATATTCTCCCTGAAGTACAATAGAGTCATAGCACAAAGCAAACAGTGCCAAAGGTCTAGCTGACAAGCTTTTCCTATCAAGGAGAAAAGCCTTCTGGTCCAAATCCAGTTTTTAAAAAGAATGACAGAAAGTTAGTGCTTTTTCATTCAGCATACAAAAAAAACCCAAACAACCCCTTTTTTCCCCCCAGATTTCTATCTAATAAAAATAAACTTTCTCCTTCTTTTTTTTAAATGAATAAGAAATTCTGAGCATTTTTTCAGTTTTAGAAACCATAGCATAGTTACAGTCAATGGACATATGTTTAAAACAGAAAAAAACTCCACTCTCCATAACATTAAGTCTAACAGATAGGCTTTAAAGTCTGAAGGGACAAGCATAATATGTCAACGCTACCTTCTGTTTCAAAGCAGTCACAGTATTGCCAGTAATTCCTGAGATAAAGCTTTAACTATTTAAGCTACAGAACCTTAACTTCTTTTAAATTTTGCATTTGCAAAAGTATATTTGAAATAAAATCTTAGCCGTCTTCTATAATAAAAGATTAAACGCTCTCATTAAATGCCCAGAATGATCATTTAGTGGAAGACTCTTGTCACTTTGTATGTTTTGGTAAAAAAATAGACACCCTCCTCCAAACACCCCTCTTCCTCATTTCTTTAAAGGACCAACCTACATCTATAGGTCAGCACTCAGAAAAGGAAGGAGCAAACAGGTTTTAAGCAAGAAGAAAACATTTTTAATCCATTCTCACTTGACAGTAAGTGTATCTTTCAGGAGAGAGAAGCAGCATGTCTTAGCTGTAAGTCAGTCCCTATGTAAAGAACTAAAGTAAATAACTAAATCCTGGCTAATATTTGACAGTTGCTGCCTTATGGAAACACTGAGGTCTGCAAGGACAGTGGCAGAATGATTAAATGGTAAAATAGTATGCCAGCTGTTGAAGAGATTAAAAATCAACAGCCTGTATAACAACAGCAACAACAAAGATCAACAGGACAACAGCAAGTGGTGGCATCAGCGTTACCAGAAACCTGTGTGTCTAAGAGGCTTTCGTTCCTATTTCAACATCTAAGCAAGTACCTTAATTCTCAAGCATCTGGAGGTGTGGAAGGCAGCAAGACCTACTAAGGTTCAGCCCACTTAACAACTTACATTTGTCTAAACATCAACTTGGGAACTGATTATTTATTTATATTTTAAAGAAATTTTTGGCACCACTGGTGTCAACAGATGGTTTGGAGTGTTGGTGTTAGCTGCTGGAGCATGCCCCCTCCCCGCTGCTGAAGGGCAGCAGGGGCTGACGCCGGGAGGGAGCCCGTGCGGAGCAGCCCCATACCTGCTGTTCCCCGACGCTAAGGGTTATTGGATGGTGCTGTGGGTACGTCGGCACGTCCATAATGCCTGTTATGAGTCATATACACAATGCAACACAGCTGGGGCAGAGCACACGCCGGCACATTTCCTTCGCACTTGCAAGAACCAAGACTTTGGATATTGACTCCTTTGCTTCTCCAGAAAAATGCATCATAAACACAGTAAAAACCAACTAGTGGAGCAGGCTACAGGAGGTATTAAAACCCTCCTATGACTGTAGATGTACAAGAGATGCTCTAAGAAAATTTTCTTGTGGCTGCCCGTGACCTTTCAGTTCCACCTGTGTCAGAACAGTTGTTCTAAGTCCTAAGGCAAAAGGTAAACTGGGGGGACTGCCAGTATAAGCACAACCCTGAGCAGACCTGCCCTAAAAGACGTTTCATGAAGAGCTGTACAGACTGTCAGCATCAGTAAAGGGCTGATACACTCTGAACCTCTCCCTGTTGTCAGCAACAGGCAACTGTGAGAACGGCAGTCAGAGGGCAGCTGATATGGGGAGTTTTGGGGTGATAGCTCTAGGCTAGACTAGGTACACAGTGACAGTCACCCCATGGACTTCCTACAGACAGTGGCTAATGCTGGGTTGCAAGCGAGCAATGCTGTGGCAGCTCAAGCTTTCAACAAGCTGTTTCAAAGTTCTCCTTCAGATGACAGAATCATCTAGGTTGGAAAAGACCTTGAAGATCATCAGGTCCAACCATTAACCTAATGCTGACAGTCCTCAACTATACCATATCCCTGAGCTCTATGTTGACACGACCCTTAAGCACCTCCAGGGATGGGGACTCCCCCACTGCCCTGGGCAGCCTGTGCCAGTGCCTGACAACCCGTTTGGTGAAGAAATGTTTCCTAATATCCAATCTAAACCTCCCCTGGCACAACTTGAGGGCATTACCCTTTGTCCAATCGCTTGTTACTTGGTTAAAGAGACCCATCCCCACCTGTCTACAACCTCCTTCCAGGTAGTTGTAGAGGGTGATGAGGTCTCCCTTCAGCCTCCTCTTCTCCAGACTGAACAAAATTGTTTTAGCTTTAGGTATGTTTTTGTTTTCCTTTCATTGACTTTGAGAAGATTAATGATGAAAACTAGATCTACTGCAACTTGCTTCTACATGTGAATGGTACCTTCAAAGTTCATCTAGGACCTGGCAATAGAGTCCTTAAGGCTGCTAACAAAACTCCTAAATGCTTTGAATGGATGCAGCATGCTGCTTATACTGATCTTTAGCAATTTGCCAGAATAACCTTGATTTAGGTTCCTTAATTAGTAGAATTTATGGAGAAATTAATACATAGAACAAGTAGATGCATGGACTTAATTAATAATGCAGCAAATAATGCAAACAGAAATATTATCTACATAAAAATAATTAGGCAAATAGATTCCTATAGAGAAAGCAATTTTTACATCATAATCAGTGCAATGTTAACAACTGAAATGGACTTGGTACTGATTTCTACGTGTTATTACAGCTTCCAATTCTTACTTTTTTTGTGTTTTGTACTAAACATTGTGTAGTATTTTCAGAACTGCTAACTTTTTTCTTAAATCAGTAATTTGGAAAAAATATGCTCAGATATGTGACAGCACATTTCATGATAGGTAATTCAAAACATTTTGACAAATGGATCAGTTAAATTTCACAAGTTTGCTGTGATGTAATGCAGTAATACCAACTTTTTTTAACCCCTACCTGGTTAAACTTTCTGGTACAAAACTTGAGTATCTGCATGTAAACAAAAAATTTTTCAGCTGTCAGGTCTGCTTGACATTAAAGATGTCATCAGCACTCGCAAGCTACTTTTAGTTCCTGCTGATCAGATCCATGCTGCTGTGTCTGACTCAGGATACACAGGGCAAACTGATAAAATTTGAGGAAAGTGAATCAGAGAGCCCAAGCAGTGCATATATAAAGGTGAAATGTTACTATTTTGTCTAAAATACTCATTACCGCTTATAACTTTTATCCTTACAGATTTCTCTGTTGACATGAGTTCCTGATCCAAAGACAGCAAGAGAATAAGGCGGAGGCTGATAATTTGTAATGTGGATGATGATTTACAACTGAACAATCAAAATCAGTGATCTGGTCAGGTCGTGACTCCATTACCATTGTCCTGTTCCTGAATGTTCTAAGAAGATGAATATACTTTGGAGACCTTTTCAGAATGCCAGCAATAAGTTTCCTAAACAGTATTTTCTCACAACTGCAGAGAAAATACACTAACCTTAATCTTTGTAAAGGAAGTGCAGGGGTTCTGACTCCATTGGGTCCCCTCACCTCCCTCGACAGCCATGAGACTGTGGCTGCAGAAAGTACAAATATCTGTACAGGTTCTTCTCTGCCCACATAAACTAAGATGCAAAATAGAATCACCAGTCTACTTCTTAGATATGTTAATTAATTGAATAACTTAAACCAGGTTACATTTAATAGGTGATTTTTAAGTCACAGCTCAAATTCTCTTGGTTATTTTTCTGCTGTACATTCTGAGTAAGCATGAAGTGGCCATAGAACAACACAGAACCGTACAGCATATCTGATAAAAGAATTCTAATTCAGCACAGCAGAAGCAAGAAACAACCAAGCATCTCTTCTTTATATTTTTTTACTTTAGAAAAATCAAATTCACAAGTTAGAACAGAACTTGAGCAGGTCTAAATCGACATTTTCTGCAGCAGAAATACTGCCTAAGCTCTTTTAGAATCTGCTTGCGTGCCAGAGCAAATATTTTCATTTCATTGAACTTGCTAGGCAACTCCCCAACATAATCTGTATGGTAAAAACACTCTCCAGGAACATCAAGCCTAGAATATTTATTAAAAACATTGCAATTCATGAAAACAAACCCTACTTCTGCACATATTCAAACTATGAACTCCATTTCATGTACTAAATAACACAACAGAATCTCATATAAAACAGATTTTCATATGGGAGCAAAAGAGGTGGTGGTGAGTGGGTGCTTTTCTATACATTATTGCTAAGATTTGACCTTCTGAGCCACCACTGACTAAAATTAGCATGCTTCATTTTGAGCTTGTTTGGATGCACACTGTACTATGTTCTACTGCACTACTGTGGAATTAGCAGCAGGATTTAGAAGCATTATAAGGTATTTTCTTATGAGAAAATAAAGGGCGTATAAGGACATAATTGCAATTTTGTCTGTACTTTTCTCTCTGATATACCTAGCATCGTGCAGGCCTAAATGACTACATCTTTCCATCATCAGCATCAAGAATTAGGATGTATGTTTACCTAGCCTCCAAAAAAAATAGAAATATTAGTGTAGGTGAAGTTAAATTGTTATGGTCTTATACAAGACAGTTTATATAATAATATCATTACATTCCAGGTCCTGCTACTTTGGAATACGTAGTCAATTTAGCAAAAAAACATAACAGTTAGGATTCTTTAAGATCTACCAGAATCACATCTCATTATTCTCTAATTCTATGGCTGATCCTGTTCTGTTAAGTAAAGGGAAAATGGAGCTTTTATATGACTGCACAAAGAATTATCATGCAGTTTCCCAAAATGGTTGAATGTAATGTTCATTACATTATAAATACCTAAATACCTTTCTGAAATGAACTGAATTCATAATGATTATTGCTGCTTTAGTTTGTTGAATTCCACCCATTCTTGAGAGATACGTAGATGAAATAGGAGAACTTCTAATGATTACAAGATCAGAAACAACATTTCTTAGTGTTAACAACAGAAGACAGCATGAAACTTGCCTGCCGTTTTGGAGGCCAGTTTCTAGGATTTTCAGTGCTGAGCCTTGGTATTGCACACAATTAATAGCAAAATGGGTATTAGTGTCTTTACGGTTAAAGCCTGACTCTTCCAAAGACAGAAAGCTTGTTTACATGTATTGTTACTTGCTGGGCTCTGATCCACATTCTCAGTGGAAACCCATCTTGGCGAAAGTGTTGTGAACTTTATTCTTGTCCTTGAAAGGATCACACAAGAAGTGTACATAGACAGACTATTTTTTGAACGCTTGACATTTCTGACCAAGAGTTACAGAAGGAAGGACGGAAAGAAAGAAAGAAAGGACAAGATCATAGTCACCATCATCTTAATACTACAAAAGAAGAAATGTTAAAGACAAAGATCAAATACCTTACATTTTAAAAAATAATCCACTGGAGTTTGGGGTCATCTTATAGTTTGGCAAGCTTTTCCATAAAACCCAAAAAAAACCCAACCAAGCAACCAATTCCCACTGATGCCCATTCCCAGCTTTTTCACCTTTTATAATGGCATCCAACTATCAGATTGCAAATCCTGTACAATCACAAAAAAAGCAATGCTCTTCATAGTGGCTTTTCCTGTCCTTTGGACTGAAACTGTCCTGGAGGGAAGGGAGGAAGGGAAAGGAGCAAGAGAGGGAGGGAAGAAGAAAATTCGCTATTGTACTTTCCTACTGGCCACATTCTCTAAACTTCTGTAAATAAAGCACAGAAACAGTTTGTCCATTTTGGGGTTTCACAGGAGAAATTAGAAACTGCCTAACAGCTGGGAACTGATCAGATGAATATTGGAAAATGAGGACTAGGTGATAGAGGTTGGAGCACATGTAGAATATGCAGAACAGACCCTCACATTAGACTATATTCACAGCCATAAACTAGCAGAAGATATTAAGAAAGACAAAACTAGAACAATGAGAGTAGAAAAATGTAATGACATAATACCTAGTCTTAAAAAGCCTGTGATAGACGACTACACAGTGACATGCAGAAGGTCCCAGAGATAAGGAAAAAATACTGTGAGAAGTGTGATACTGTCTCTGGGCAATCTGACGGCATGAACTGCTTCATCCTTAAGAAGTAGTTTCCTGGGGTGAAGGAGGAAAGAAATAGGTCGGGTTTTTTTTTGTTTACCATTCCTATGTCACTTGAAATATTTTGCAAGTATCCACTGGAAATTTCCTCATTAATTATGTGAATATCAACTTGTGAACTGTAAAAAATTAGAAAAGTGTGCACAGAAAAAGTGAAAACCACATAAAGGTTATGGAAAGAAGTACAGAGAATCATAGATTATCTGAAAGTGGGATGTTACCAGCTATAACTGACTGCTCGCATTTCTGTTTACACATCTCTCCAGCTACGACAAAGACTCCAGTTTCCTAGAATCCAAGGAGCTTCAGAAAACTGGGCATTTGGTAGGGGCACATGTGGTAGCCGACACACTCAGTCCTACAAGACCCTGCAGCTAAAGAGCTGGTAGATGTGCACACTGCAGACTGGGCTGACCAGAGACAGATGAAGATAGAGCTGGGAATTCAGCTGCATCCCTGAACAAGCTTCTCAAGTCTTGGGGGTTTATTGGCCCACCCAGCATCCCCAGTTTTGACGAAATATGCTGCTGGTTGCATGACATGAGTCATGCCTGAACCACTTGCCAGTGCTGTGGAATTCAAAAAGATAGGCTCCCCACCCCTGCGCCTCCAGAAGTTTATTGCTTAGTCTTGAGTGTTTATAGTGAGAATTGTTCACACAAGGTGTTCTTCTCTTGTTTTGACTACCCAGAAAGTGTGGACACTGCTAGTGAAATGAAATCATAAACTATTTACTTACAAGTGGACCAATGTATAAAACTTTCACTTGTGAATACTGAAAAGCAAATACTGAGGAGAGGACAGTGAAGAGAAGGTATATGGCAAATTCACAAGTGAATCAATATAAAAACTACAAGTACCTTTTTAAGCTCTTCACTTACAAGGTAAACCCCTTATGCAGAACCAAATAAAAAAGAGTTGCTGGACAATGATGCACAGAATCTGCTAGAATCTGACACTCCCAAAACAGCAACATTGCAGTGACCGATGGCCAGTGCATACCTGTAAAGCATCAGCCTCAACACTGCACAAAAGGCATCAACTTTAAACAAAACATTGAAGCATCTGCCATAGATCTGCTCTTAAAAAAGATTTAAAGCCACTGATTTGCAAATGCAACCCAGTTGTTTTAACTATGGGGAAAAAAGCTAAGGCTTGTTTGAAGCTTGTACTAGTTAGCAAATAGGAATCTAATCCCCCAGGATGATTTGAACATATATATTTTCTTTGCAAGGACAACGTAACTGTAGTAAAAAATTACATCATACTGGAGGATGAATGCACATATTTCTGAAAAATGAGTAATTGTAAACCAGTCTTGTTATAAGAAATGGCATTTCTCAACAGCGATACCAACACTTTCCAAAGTGTGTGAGGCACCCAGGCCAAACTGGTGAAGGTGCCTTCTGCAACACCTAAAAATATTAGAAGTTTGCCGCTTGCTTAGATAAATGACAGTAAGTGAAAGAGACGACAGAGCTTTTCAGGTATAATCATTTTGAAATTCAGATTCTCATCTCTCAACACATTGCTTATTTAAAATTCTTAAGAATCAACATGCAAGTGTCCTTTGGAGCAATGTAAAAATTTGAAAACTGTGTTTCAGCTACCACAAACACTACTCTCAGACTCCTGAGACTGCTCAAGAAAACTGCCTACTCACATTTGCATCCATTAGAAACAGACTGAAATTCACACCAAATACGAGTAAGACTCTGACTGAAACTCTGTATTTTACACAAGGCCTATATAGAGGCACTAACATACAAACCTTTCCAGGAGCTCTTATTTTTCTTTCTCTTACCATGCTCTTTATAAAACAAGAAACACACAATGCATTCATCCAAGCTGAGGAAAACCACAGCATTTTTGTCCTAGGAAGTAAAAGGGGCAGTATTAGCTCAGTTTATTTCTAGTTACCAAGATCTCATCACACAGCCGCTGGCGCTGAAACCTGCCAGATATTACATGTAAATGGAGCTGTGGTTGCACGGCCAAGATTCCAGCAATGAGCAAAAATAATAGCAGTACAGCTAATCAGGAAAAGCACGTGAGGAGACAACATTTTATAGGACAAATAATAACAGTTAACAGTGGTGGTTTAGCCCTACCAAATTCCAAATTCATGGGTCCATATATTTGTTATTGTAAAGGATGTAATTCTTCAGGAAGAGTCTTGTTCTACAGACTTAATGGGGGAAAAGGTGGAAATTAAATCCTGTTCACCCTGAATCCATTAGCAAAATTCCCATGTGCTTTAGGTGTAATCAAACTTTGTTTATGGGATTTTTTTACATTTGGTTGTAATTTTTCAATTAAATTTGAGAGTGAAAAGAATTTTAAGAAGAGAATGCAAACTTTTCTTATATTTTTTTAGAAACACAGAGACTGCTTAACCCCAAGACAAACTGTCTTCTTCAGGAAGCTCAAAAGTATTAATGTAACCAGAAAATAAATTTAATTGGAGAGACTGAATTCACGGGGAAAGTTTCAGATTTATAAGAGTACCTATTCACATCTGTTTACCTCTCTGCCGCTGAAGACTGAGGAAATACACCTATAAACCAAACAAAAACTACCAAACTGTACCAATAAAAAGGGGTTTTAAGAATAAGATAGAGGCTTGTAAATGGTAGATGAATCAATAAGACTGCAGTTCATGGAGACTAAAGATCAATAAAAGACCCTGTATTATTCCAGTGATGGCTGTAAAGGATTTTTTTAGCATTCCAGAGCAGATGCCATTTACAGGGCTGATCAGTACTGGGCAACTTTGTCACACACTGCGATAAAGCCATGCATTTTAACTCCACAGTCAAAAAGGTTCAGAGATTTTTGCCTTGTTTCTTGCAGAATCACAGAATCACAGAATCACAGAATGTTAGGGATTGGAAGGGACCTCAGAAGATCATCTAGTCCAATCCCCCTGCCAGAGCAGGAACACCTAGGTCAGGTCACACAGGAACATGTCCAGGCGGGTTTTGAATGTCTCCAGAGAAGGAGACTCCACAACCTCTCTGGGCAGCCTGTGCCAGTGCTCTGTTACCCTCACTGTGAAGAAATTCCTCCTCACATTTATGTGGAACCTCCTATGTTCCAGCTTACACCCATTGCCCCTTGTCCTATCATTGGATGTCACTGAGAAGAGCCTGGCTCCATCCTCATGACACTCACCCTTTACATATTTATAAACATTAATGAGGTCACCCCTCAGTCTTCTCTTCTCCAAGCTAAAGAGACCCAGCTCCCTCAGCCTTTCCTCATAAGGGAGATGTTCCACTCCCTTAATCATCTTTGTGGCTCTACGCTGGACTCTCTCAAGCAGTTCCCTGTCCTTCTTGAACTGGGGGGCCCAGAACTGGACACAATACTCCAGATGCGGCCTCACCAAGGCAGAATAGAGGGGAAGGAGAACCTCTCTTGACCTACTAACCACTCCCTTTCTAATACGCCCCAGGATGCCATTGGCCTTCTTGGCCACAAGGGCACATTGCTGGCTCATGGTCATCCTGCTGTCCACCAGGACCCCCAGGTCCCTTTCCCCTACACTGCTCTCCAGCAGGTCAGCCCCCAACCTGTACTGGTACATGGGGTTGTTCTTCCCCAGATGCAAAACTCTACACTTGCCCTTATTGAATTTCATTAAGTTTTTTCCCGCCCAACTCTCCAGCCTATCAAGGTCTCGTTGAATGGCAGCACAACCCTCTGGTGTGTCAGCCATTCCTCCTAGTTTGGTGTCATCAGCAAACTTGCTGAGGATACATTCTGTACCCTCATCCAAGTCGTTGATGAAGATATTAAACAACACCGGTCCCAGTACCGACCCCTGAGGGACTCCACTAGTCACAGGCCTCCAACTAGACTCTGTCCCATTAACCACAACTCTCTGGCTTCTTCCCTTCAGCCAGTTCATAATCCACCTCACTACCTGATCACCAAACCCATACTTTATCAGCTTATCTACGAGGATGCTGTGGGAGACAGTGTCAAATGCTTTACTGAAGTCAAGATAAACCACATCTACCGCTCTACCATCATCTGTCCACCTAGTTATTTCCTCATAGAAGGCAATAAGGTTGGTAAAACATGACTTACCTTTAGTAAAACCATGTTGACTACTCTAATGACCCCCTCATCCTTGATGTGCCTAGAGATAGTGCCAAGAACAAGCTGTTCCATCACCTTTCCAGGGATGGAGGTGAGGCTGACCGGTCTATAGTTACCCAGGTCCTCCTTCTTGCCCTTCTTATAGATTGAAATGTAAGAAGCATTCAGCACCCATGATAAAAGATTGGCTAATCATACATACTGTGCTCTAAAAACAGTCCTGATCAAAGTGTTGTACAGCCCAGAGTCCTCCTAAGTTCTGCAGAACATTTCAAGGGTTCACTTCCTATGAAATGTTGCATTTAAGCTGGTTATGTGTTATGTAGGTCACATTTTGATCTTCTAATTCACCATATAAAAACTGCCGTCTACATTTACTGTCAGCATGAAATCAACATGCTACTTTTGTGATAGCTCCATAAGACGGAATTTTGGCAATGGTGGACAGAAAATGACAGCCATGCCACTGCTTGCTTACTGTGCTGAGCTGGCTGAAGTAAAACAGAAGTCACTGAGACAACCTGCATCTTCTTTACTGTCAATGAATCCATTTTGTGGCTGCAGAGAAACATGTCTGCACTTGGCAAGGGCTCCACTTAAAAACAAAAATAGAAGTATCATTGTTTTAGTGAATATTACAGAAACTTAACTCCCCAAGTGAATGCGACACATTAATAACACCTCTTTAACCACTGTCTAATGATTTCTGCAGACATGAAATGGAATATTTTATTACTATTTTCAGCCATCTGTGCTCATTTTTTTTTCAGCTTAGGTTTGCCAAAACTGTAATGAAAGCCCCTGTGCTTTATGCCATCACATGCTTCTTAGTATCAATACACCAATTAAACACATCATGCTATCACAGGTACTAACTGCTGAACTCTCACATTGGCAGAAACACAATTCAGTTGCATACATAGCTAGAGCATGCTAATTATGAAGCCATCCTCCTATTCTATGAAGGAAGCTTGCCTAGAAGTTATAACACAATGATAGGACTCAGAAGGCCATTGCTAATTTCCTTGTTTGACCACACGCTCTTGTCACTGTGGACAAGGAAGACTTTTTGAGTGCATCTACACTGAGGTTTTACTTTGTATATGGAATGCACTTGTAAACTGACTTTCTTCATTCTCCATGCTTTGCTCCACACCATGGCCCAGTGTCTTGAAGCGCATGGGCTGGATTCTCCTCCGACTAAACTGCCTGGGAAATCTTCTCCAGAACCACGCTGAGTGTGCTCCAGAAGTAACTGAGCATTAAGCCATCAGGACTAGACAAGAGCTAGTCCACAGTAAAAACCAAAACCCAAAGCATATACAAATGCAGACATTAGGTCCTTGATATAAAGTATTTTGCTTTACTGACATGTTTCTACATATCTGCTCTATGCATTAATGCAGACTGTCTTGGTTTTTTTTCAGCTGATAGACTGTACTTTTTGGGGATGGTGATGTTTGAGCCCACACCTATTTGGTGGTCACGTTACTTGTACCAATTCCAGCAGGCCCTTCTGTCACCACCTGTTATTCCTTAATTAATACGATAATACTTTCACAGCCATGAGGTGAGCAAGATAACTTTCTAACAAACATTAAAAAATGACATCTCTCCTCTTCCACAATGATAAACTAAGTTACTTTTCAGCTGGATCAGCTTTATTGATCTAGATCACTATTGTGGCTTCACAAATTGAGACGCTATCACAAAAAAGCTGAGGAGATGCTTATTTTGACAGAGAAAGCGTATTAACTAAACTATGGCCTGAAGCATATTCATAAAAGTGCCACAAAACCTTCCAAAACCAACAGGAAAGTTGTATTTATAATATTTACAATGTTTAATCTATTCACATAGACTACAAAAAGTTCTACTCAGTCTGGTCCTTGATGTCAACAGCAGGAGCAGAAGGCCAGGAGGGAGGAGGCCCAGGAAGAGGAACTCCACCTTCAGTGAGCTCCCTCCTTTTATAATGAGCATGATGAGGTGGTGTGGGATACACCTGTGAGTCAGCTGCCTTGAGTGGGTCTCCCAGCTGACTCCAGGTTACTCATGGCCTGCCTGCACGGCTGGCCTGTGGGTCTGTACCTGGGGAACCAGGACACCTTCTGTCAACTCTTGTTTTACTTTGTGACATACTACTATTTTCCCTCCCTTCCCAGCATTCCTCACCATTTGAGTAAAACAAATAGCATGTAAACTAAATAAGGGAAAAATTAGAATGCAAACACCTTTATGCAGATAAGCAGTATTATCTGAGGTAGTGCACCCACATTGATTTGCATACATGATTAGAGAAAGGCTGCTGCAAACTGACAAGTCAAAAGAGGGCTAACTTAAAGGTGGCAGCAATTGGATTGACAAATAATTTACTGCAGTAGAAAAGGATTACTTAGAAGGAAAAGACTTAAATATATGTATGGAAAATGAAGTGATTTGTTCTTCCCTTTTATGCCATTCCTTTAAAGTATGGCAGCTAAAACCAGAATACATACAGCTGAAGAGCAATTCTGTATGCAAATCTACACACAAATGGTGTATTTCATTGCTTTGGTACAGATGTATTTGTGAGCTGTAGTGGTGCTGAGCAAGCTTGCAGTTTTCCTCACAGTTCCCTGGATAACATGTACTTTTTTTTTCTTTCCTGCCTTAAGGCAATAAGTTTCACCACACAAGCTGTGTCACTGAGGACTTTTCCCAAATCTAATCTACAAGCTGTTTTTCACACACCCATTCCCAAGGAGCATTTCTAGCACAACACATGCCCTGACAACTCTAAACACATCAGAGTGGCCTGAGAAGTTCTAGCTTTTCAGCTGAGGTGCAGCAACTGACTGCATCTGCGCTCCTAGTCTACCATGATGCAAAATGAAGTAAGCTTACTTACACACCAGTAGTTTTTATTTGCACTGCAGTAGGCCAGGGATGCACCTGCAGCTCAGCTGAGGTAGCAGCAACTTGCAGAAGGATCTGCTTCACCAAACCCAGCTCAGCTGCTCTCCTTTGTCTGTACTCTTAAAGCTCTTCCCCAGCCCCACCTCTCATTCAATACAGCCACAAAGTTTAAATATTTGTAGAGTGCCTCCTATAACTAAGTTAAAATTACCAAACATGAAGAAAGGCACACTTTATAGTAAGTGAAATGAGGATGCTGGGGAAGGAAGATGACTGGGGAGGAAGGCAAGTGGAAAAAAGGAGGAAGACAACTGGGTTCAAAAGTTTTGCATTATAGCAGAAAAAAATATACATCTCTTAAGTGATGTGGTCAAAATTTGCAAGTTCATCAAAAATCACTCAATTATATCCAGGTAAAGATCTACGCCTTCTAAAAGTTTTTACTCAATGTGGAAAAGTTAGACTAAAGCAATAATTTTAGGTTCAGCAGACTGTGATCTATGGTAACGTACAGCTATTAGCTCACAGGGGCAAATTAAATAGAAATTCCACACAGTATTCCAATACCTATGCTAATATCATTGACACAAAAAGACATTTTGGCAGCACCTGGCACTAAATAAATTGAAGCTGCTGATATATATTTAATATGCAATGTTATCTCCTCTCAAGCTATGGCCTGTATTAGAATGGTCAGCATGAGAGGAAAATTGAGTGCTGCAAGAAAGGTTTCTAATGATTTAATACATGACATTACTTATTTCAAGTTATTCCTGGTAGAATTATTACTCAGAAGCACTGTGGACCACTTGCCTGTTATCTTTAAACCTTGTGAAGCGATGGCCCTGAAGCTGTCCCCACTCATGTGGTTTGGTTGACATTTCTCTCTGTATCATTGAATTCTGCTGTGGGCTCCTCCTCTGCCATTTGACTCTCTCCTGTGAGCTGCTTGTAAGTGATTGATCCTCCAGCCTGGGGACTGCCTAGGCACCTGCACTGGGAAACCAACCTCCTGTTTCTCTAAGATGGAACTGCTTATTATACCAGCACTACTGCTGAAAGATGCTATTTGTATACTTTTGGATTAAGCTCCAGTTGCTGCATCGTTCAGAAGATGAGGGACGTTATTCCACAGCTTTTAAAAATCAGTGGCTGTCATTTGATGGATATTTTATCCCGTTATTGGCTATCACTGTCACTCAACAAAATCAGTCATGCTCCTTCCTGTATTTTCTCCTCCCCACTCTGTTCCTGCCGATACCAACATCTGTACAGCTGTTAGATGAAGTGACTGGGAAAGTGGCCAGGCTAACCACCAACACACCTCTGGTACCTGCCTGGAAAAAACTGCTTCCTAGCCAGCCTGATCCCCCGTCCACAATACCACACCAACTAGTTATATCCACACAAGGGACCAGGCAGGACTGTCATTTCCAGCATCAGTGCTGCAGAGTTTTTCTCCAACTACAGACTGATGGTTGCAGTCTATCCCCATGAAATTCTTCGGTTTGAAACACATTTCCTGCTTTTCTTCCCTGAGCTGATGAATGACTTGGCTTAATCCTGCATCACAGATGCATCTCAGTGAGGCAGCTAATTGATCTGTCTGAAGTATTCAAGTTTCTGCACCAGAGCCAACAAAATTCTTCACAATACCTCAATATCAAACATACTACCCAAGATACCACTTTTAATTCTGTACAAACTGCAAGAAGAAAAAATAACGTATCAAAAGTAACAGTTTTAAGCTATCCTGAAAACAAAACAACAGCCACACTACAAAATAAGTTGCTTCTACTATAACAACGATACTTTTTACGGAAAAAAAGTGCAGCAGTTCTATACAAAGTATAGCCAGCATGTTTTGCAAACATCAAGAAAGCAAAATTTGTGCCCTTGGTTGCAGCTGTCTGGCAGTAGCAGGAACCTTTCCACTTCCAGATTGGGTACTACTTGTATTTATTAGAACAGCAACAACTATCTTCTATGCCTGTCCAACCTGAGGAAAAGCATGTAGAAAACACTACTGTGTAACATTAGATCCTTGCTGTGCGTTTTTGTAGGGGTTTCTTCAGATCGCTACAGGCCATTAACCTTTCACTTCAGGTAAGTAATGAACAAAGACTTTTCCAACAAAGGAAATCAGCTGTGTTACCAATGGCAACTCCACTTTTAAATACGTGCACCAACCCCCTGTGCATACACTTGTTACTTATTTTTTTAAAAAATTAATCCTGTTATGAAATAAGAAAGGTTTCCTTTGGCTTCACCTTGAGCTGATAATGAATAAACGCTCAGTGAAGCCTATTCCCAAGAAAGTCTTCCTTAATAGCACTGATTAAAAATAAAATGAAGGTTCTACTTAAGAAGCAAGATGTATTGCTTCCTGCTTTCCTTCACCAGGGTAGCTTGTAATTGGACCAGTGCTAATTGGACACTTCAGCCAAACATTTTAAATCAAAAAGGAAAAAAAGACTCCAATTTCCCTTGCTTGCTAACAGAGTTAGTGTCATTGACCAACACCAATATGCTGAACTGTGAAATCAACACGAGACCTTAATTACACTTGGGGAAAGCACAGGAAAATCCTGGCAGGGTCTTTTTCATTTTACTTATGTAACAGATTAACATACATTTTCAAGCAAAAATACAAAAGTGTTTGTTAAAGTACCTGATTTAACAGGTCCTGTACAACAGTAGGATGGGCAGAATAGGTGCAGCTACCACAGGTTGAAAAATGTCTCTAACATCAGCATGATTCTGAATTTGTATCAAACCATCAACTATAGAACAGGTTAAATTTTTTGTCTGACATCAGAGCATATCATTTACAAAGGAGGTGGTGAAAGCTGACAGATTCAGGACAGTAAACTAGAAGAAAGAGAGACATAATTAAAAAGTAGGTTATTTCTTAGGCAGACACTATTTGGGAAAGACTTGCATCTCTCCAGGTTTTTTTTTTTAATATGTAATGGTGGTCAAAACCACATAAATAATACCAAGAAGCTTAAAATCTTTTAAATAGTTGAGGGAATGCTTATTTTTACTTTTCTGTCCTGCTTCATTCTATCCGTTAATTCATCCTTAACCCTTCTGCCCTTAAGTCTTCTCTTCCTTTCATCATTTCTCCTATTAACAGGGCTTCCTCCTCTCCAAAAGCAGCAGCTGTGAGCTACTTCCTTTTAACATCTCATTTCCAAAACGAACTTCCGCCATGAAGCGGGTACGCACCAGCCTGTCTCAGCGGAACATGCAAGAGTCTAGGAGAGGTGTTGGAGAACAAAGGATAGGGGAGACTGCCTCCCATCTTCTAATGCTGGCTTTCCCTCTGTACGTTTTGTATGGCAAAACCACTAAAAAGGATACACTGAAGAACTGCATGCTATGACTTTCTTTAATTCCATATACTGGCACTCATAATTAGATTTTGTTTATGAATTTTGAGACAGATTTTATTTCATGTTAATAGGATGATAACCTTGAATTTTCTACAAAATACTTGCAGTATTTTTGTGGCAGCAATATATAGTTGCATAATGCCTCGATGTATTTTATTAAACTTCATTCATACTTCCTTAATATTCTGCATGCAGAAACTGGAATCCAGCAAACTGCTGATGGGCTGCATTTCTAAATTCTGTGTTGCCTCAAACACTAGCTCAGTAAAGACTTAAAAAAAAAATCATAATTAGAAGCCCCAAGAGATCAGGGAGACTGCTATTCCAACCTGTTACGGAAAGATAGATACAGAAGAGATTACTGATTCTAGCAGTATAAAATCCATAAGCCCGGAAAGCCTCTCTCCTTTTTTTCCCCTCATAGAATAAAATACATAATGCCAACATGTAAACACTGTGTTAAAAATGCATAACCAAAGACATAAAAGATGACTTGACATTTATCAGCAGAATTAAACAGGGCTTAGAGCACATCTTGTATTTTCAGACCTTCTGTCATATAAATATAGTTAATTTTGTTTCAATCAATCACTTTTGTATAAACATGAAAGAAACAGTTCCCACAGTGAATCTCTGGATTCCACATTAATCATTGCTCTGAAAGATCACTTAATTACAGCAAGAACTAAATACATCAGAGTATTTCCCCCAAATTGCTCTGCATTCTCCCCAGAATTTTTGCCATGTTGTGTCTTTATATGAGACCCCTTACTCCATACCAGCATTTAGGAAAGCTCTGCCTGCAAAATAAGATATAAATACAGATTACTGCTTTTCAGACTGCCTGGTAAGTATATACACTGGGTGCTTCCCCTCCTCAACTCCTCCGGAGTGGTTTGTAGGAGAAAATGATAGAAACATGATGACATCAACATATTTCCATAAGGAAGACTTTAAAGAGTCCCTCAATTTCCTTCTTCTGTATCTTCAATTCATCATTTTACAACGCAGTATGAAGATGCTGACTGGGCTACCCTCAGCTATAACAGCAGCTTGAACACATAATTTCCCCCAAAAGTTTAAACAGTGAGTGAGCCCTCAGACTTGTGGGCACTGATGGAAACTTTCAACAACAAAGGACCAACAGAGACCCAGCCACAAACAGCAGGCTTTAGGCAAGATACTTTCAGGGGATTAAAGAAATCCACTGCAACAGGTATACTAGCTATTCCTATTGCTTACCTATGTATTTGGAAAATAAATTATCCTGCCCAGCCTTTTCTTGTTGCGTAATTTAAATAAAGGCAGAATTCACCTAAAAAATACAGAAAGTTAATACAAATCATAGGGCAACTATAAACTTATACTTTATTAAGTAATTTTTCAGTAACTGAATTACTTCATCAATGTAATCTCATGCTAAAGATAATGAAGTGTAAGTCAAGTTCTTATAAATCAACTGTTCTTTGTGTGAACTTTGTTTTAGCAGTAAACATACAATCTAAGTAAAGAAGAAAAACCTCTGTGTGCCAGTATGTCTTTAACCAAAGGGATTGTTCTGCTTGGGAATTTTTTTAAAAAGTACAAAAAAAAGATAATTACTGAATATTAGAATGGGTACAATCCCATGAAATGAAACTTTATCAGTTTCTCGGTTTATTTAACAGCGATGTTAAAATAATTTATTGTTATGCAGAAAACAAAACTGCATCAGGTTGGGTTTTACACTATACACATTATTAGAACGAGTCTTTCTCTTCGGCTACTTCACTTCTTACTTCCTTGGTCCTCAGAGGTGCCTTTCCAGACTGAAACTGTGAAATAGTTATAGAGCAGTGATTGACAGTGCTGTTAAACAAGCAGTTTAATTTGTTCAGGGTGTTTAGGGTGGATTGCTCAGCTGTAATGAGCCTCTTGATGTAACATTACACTTCTTAAAAACCACAATTCACTGCCACACCAGTGCTGCTAAGCCAACACAATGACCATTATTGTGAAGTATTCTCCATTAATTTACATTTAGAAACCACCACAGGTTTCACTGTAGAAACAATACCACACCAGATCTCTGAACTTGTTCCCATTCAAAGTTTGAAGAATATTTTGTTTCAGCCTGCAGAAACCTTTCAGCATTAGTTGCCAAGAGCCACATTGTAGCTCCATTAACAGGCATTTTCTCAGATATCATTAAGGGTTAATACAACTCTATTGCAGCAGGTAAAGACTAGATATATGGAAGAAGTTCTTTACCATGAGGGTGGTGAGGCACTGGAACAAGTTGCCCAAGGAAGTTGTGGATGCTACATCCCTGGAAGTGTTCAAAGCCAGGTTGGACAGAGCCTTGAGCAACCTGATCAAGTGGGAGGTGTCCCTGCCATGGCAGGGGAGTTGGAACTAGATGATCTTTGAGGTCCTTTCCAACTCAAACCATTCTATGATATGATTCTATGATATAAAGCTGACTTCTATCAGCATGTATGTATTCACTTGGCTATGATGCACTCAAGTTTTGCTCATAATAATAAAGAGAATGGGGTAGACTGGGAGGCTTTATTGAAAACTGCTGTTTACTTCCCGACACACTCTATGAAGTAGAAGACCACTGTTATTACATGCAGAAGATGCAGGAGATTCTCTAAGCGAAACTGAGATCTAAAAGCAGTAGGAGCAGGCCTAGCAATCTGTGGAGTGCAACACAAATGTTCTTGCAGTACTACAAAAACAAATGCGTACACAGGCCATAACCAACTGCGAAAGATATGAATATTTGTGTGGAGAAAGTGACCCTAATTCTATAAGGGTCACTGGGGATATACGTGGTGGTGGCACCAGCAGATAAAGCAACATCAATACCTATGGTGTAATAACTATAGATGACTTGCACATCTATTAAGGCTTGGGTGATCACCAGCTGACAGCACAGTGTTGCCAACGGTTTCAACAGATGCCAGATAACAGCAGCGAACAAGAGGTTGGTGAAGGAACATAGTTTTTCCCATTCTTCAAAGTGTCTTCCACCCCAAAAGGTGAAGCCTGGGCATCATTAGGAACACCTGCCTGTGTGGACATGACCTGTATGACAGTTATTCCACAGGAGATAAATACAATTTTTTTTTTTTTTAATACAGGCATTATCACAAGGTCAGCAAGCATTTGTCAAGATTCACTGAAAGAACTATAACCTGAGCGATTCTTCCTTATTCTCCCTTCTTCTGTTTCCTATTCTACATCAAAGCTTTCTGAAGAGTGTGCAGAACTAGCTAACTTGCTTGTGTACTGGAACAAACAGTTATGATTGCTACATATACAAGGAACAATATTTTGCTTCTTTGCAGAAGTGCAAAAATAGACTCAAAGCGATCATTCAGGAAATTTCATAATATGAAGGAGGCACCCTTCAAATCCAATTTTAGAAAACAAAAGTGTGGCTGTGATTACTTCCCTCATATGGCAAGAATGACACACTCCTCTTTGTGCTCTCCTCTACACATTTATTCTGGAATAAGACTTTTTGTTCCCACTTCAGCTTTTAACTGCTTCCTAAGTGACAAATGGTGTGCTATTGGGAAAGGAGCTTTACATTAGGCCAAGAACCTCAGCCAGCTTCGCCCTTCCCTGCCTGATTATATTTACAGCCACACCTTACATTACTGAGTCTTAAGCAAGCACAAAGTGCCTACAGAAATGCTGCCAATTCAGAACACTTCACCTCCAGTGGGACAGCCCATCACACCCACTTCAAACAGGTAGGTGGCCATGCAAGACAGAGCAGGGTAGCAGTAAACCTCTGTTAGAATTCTTGTTATGGCTTTGTGAATTAACTTTTTTTTTTTTTTTAAATTTAAAAGAATGAGATATTAAAATGCCAAAAGCTCTTCCCTCACAAGACACTCGAATCCTGTGTAGTGTGCTTACTCACTGGAATCAACCATAATGTTGCAACATGTCCTTCCCTAACTGAAATGTCATCTATACTACATACTTCATGACTGAGCATAATCGAGAGGAATTTTTGTACAGCATTAAGGAAAATCTGACCAAGATAAAAAAAACGTGATGAAATTTTGATGTCCCTTCCCAAGCTGAGCACTGGCAAGATTCTGGGACTTCTAGGGACATCACTCTCCCACCTAAATACTAGATTGTAAAGCTATGAATAATGATTGATGCTTCCTCACTAGCTTAAAAGATTCTGGAGTGAGGAAGCAATCACAACTTTCTGTGACAGAGCAAGTAAAAGTGACATAAAATGCTTGGGAGTCCCTCTGGCAAAAAAGAGAGGCAACAGCCAGACGCTGCACCCCCTGAAGGTGGGTACAGGACTATAACTAGTATTGAATGTAGAGTATGTTGTTCTGGCCTTTTTTACTTGCCATCATAAGCAACCATCTTCTGCTCTGCTACAGGTATCTAGAGCTACAGGGGATTCAGGAAATTAAATATTCTATATTTAATAGTCTACACTTAATCTTTAACTATTTCTGCTGAATGAATTGTCTCCCTTACATAGTATAAGGCACCTGAACTCCTGCACAGCACAGATGCTAACTACTTGCTGGAGACTTGGAACAGAACAACAGTGAAGAATAAAGTGTTAGCTTACCAGCTCTAATACCTGTTGCCATTAGAATTATCAGTATCATATTTTATGTTTGACTCTCAAATAATATTAAAAGCCACAAACTATTTGAGTGGAAAACTCAAGATCTAAATAAGCAAAGAAGAAAACAAAACTCCACAAGGAATCAGAAGCCAAAACAAGGCTGAAGATGTTAAGTCTGTATGGAGGATGTAAAGTTTTTACTCTTTCACCTTCTGAATTTGGGAGTAATATTTTTTAAAATGTAAGAATACCTAACAAGTGCATTTATATGGCTATTTATCAAGTTTAAAAACAAACCCAAACCCATCCTCATAACAAATCATACGGGCATGGTATTCTATTAATTCCATTACAGCCATATTGTGAAACAAGTCACCTCGCAAAATGTCTGAAAATAATACACATTATGTGAAATGTGTGATACTTGGCTTTTTGTATTGAGATGTAAAATTATTTCAGTTGCACCTACTTATAAATCATTTCTTTGTTTTAAAAAGCATGTATAAATAAAACAACACTTCATAAAGCTAACATTTATTTTCTTAGTTGGGCGAACTGGAAAGTTGAGTGCTTTGAATAGCTAGCTAGTTTAAAAAGATATGACTGAAATACATGCTACAGGTTCTCTAAGGAACAGAGGAATGGGGGTGAGCTATGAATTTCTTCAATGGACTTCACATCTCTATGAACACCGAAGTCTGATAAACAATCTTTTTCTTTTAAATAACTTGCCCTACATGCATTTGCAGTGGGTGATCTGAGCAAGTACCTTACACGGAAGGAGGACCTCAGAGTTTCCAGGCAAACAGCATCTGTAGGGCAAGTTTGCTAAACGTGGCATCACCCACAGACAGCTCTGTGATGCTGTAGAGGTTTGATGCCTGTGATCTCTGGACAAGGAACCAAGAGGTCCTGTGCATGCTTTGGATATTCCCAGCAAGCAGCCAAGTGATCTTCCCTCTTAGAAGCAGCAGAGGAAAGGACTCATGCTGGGCCCCAGGGAGGAAAGGAAGAAGTCACTGTAGGCCACAAGTCATACTGCCAGGGAGTGACTTCTGGAAGAGGATCACATTTTGAGCGCTGACAGAGAAGTGATCTGTGTAATGAAAAAAACTGGAGCAAACTGCTGCAGCTCTAGCTGGAAGTGAGCTGGAAGAGTGACAAGACCTCTGGTCCTTTTATTTCCTTATTAGAACTGACTCAGCTTGGGCAAGATCTCAATTTCCCTCAAGGTTTATGAGCCTCATAAGGCAACTTGCAGGGCCATGAAGTCTCAAAAGCAAGTGCTGGTTGGAAAAAACCATTCTTGGGATCCATCTCAGCAGATCAAGACTCACTCCAGCATAGGCGGATGCAAGGTCATTTAAAACACCAACCCTGTCATCCTGGTAACCAGCATGAACATGTCTGAGAATAAGCCTGCAGGAGATAACTCTGGCAAGATAATGGCATTTGAGAAAAGACCTAACATCAGAGACACAGCAGGAGTGCAGAGGATAGAATTGCTCCTCAACTACAAGAAATGGCTGAAAAGGAATAGAAACTGAAAGACCACAGGAGAAAAATTAAAGCAAAATGAAAACAGAAGCCCCCCTGCCCTCAAACCCAAGCTCCAGCCCAGGGCACTTGAGAGTAACTGCAACGCCTGTAATAGAGGTTTTGCTTTGTATCAACTACATGTTTATTATTATAGCTGCCAACAGGACATTGCTGGGGAATATTTCCCATGGATGATTGCACTTTTAATAGGACATAGAATACCTAGAATGCCAAGTTTCGTAATGACCAAAATGTAATTGTAAAAAAATGAAGAGCAAAAAATAGTCATCCAAAATGCCTGTAATTCTGCTAACACCCTCCTGCAAATATTCACTCCCCAGAGACAACATATTAGTGAGAAAGCTTCAAGCTTGGAATGAAACAACAGTGATGGGAGAAAATAAATGGAAAAATATGTCCTCTTGCTCCCCACCCCCCAGCTTCACTGCTTTGGATGTACACATTGTCAGGCCTTTGATCTTTGTTTAATTATTTTGTGCAGGGGACTGGAATCCCCTAAGTGTTTATGCATGCATGTGAGTGTGAACACACGGTGAAATTTGGTAGCCACACAAGCAAGTTAATAGGACTTTTAAACTACTGAACTATTTCAACTTCTCATGCCTCAAAATTCAATTAATCCAATACCAAACCATTAAAACAATTCTATATCTGCTTCAATAAACATTTGACTAAGAAGAATGACACAGGGATGGCATTACCAAGAAGACCCTCACAGTGCAATAGATTTTATCTGTCCTGCTGGAAAATAAATACTGTTTTTCTGAGAACAGTACTTTCTAGCAATGGTACACCCTCAGAGTGGGAATTCGAAGATGCCATTGCTGTATTTGTGACCTGTGTGAGGGCTGCAGAGATCTGCTGGTTTTTATCTCCCCCAAGTGGTCAAGTGAGTTTGTAAATCCACCTTAGAGAAGCAGCTTCCTCCCTCTCTAGAGCATCTTCTAGAGTCAGATGAAAAGGCTAGTGGTGGACCAGGAAAACTTCAAAACTGAACAAAAATTCATTAAGAGAGCAAGAAGTCCAGGAAATGACCAGTCTCAAAAGTCACTCAGTTACTTCACATATTCCCATATAACTCCTAAATTTACTTCCTAACTCCCTCTCCAGCATACAAGTGACTGACCTACAACTTGAAATAGTACCTGTGTTTGACACTTTACAAGTGGGTTTAATCACCTTGGTACAGATTTACTAATAATTTATAATCCAATTTGTCTTTGAAATAACTAATATTTCAAGCACCTGACATAAGAGGTATCTGAACTAGTATAATGTTATTGCAATTAATAGCCTCAAACCATTCAATTGCAATCTATCATAGCTTCTCAAACAGCACTGATTACAGTTACTTTCCATTTTTCTCTAATGTCTCCTGTAAATTATAGTAAATAAGCAGATAGCCTTCACCCTTTTAGTTATATGTATTAAAGAATGGTGAAAAGGGTATGGAAAAAGAGGAGGAAAGCCTTACTGTTATTTGAGCTGTACTGTAAATGTGTTATAAACATTAATATGGCTGTAGGCCAGTTTAGACAGGGTATAAAAGACTGTCCTCCACTTCACTCTTTTCTTCAATCATTAAAGTTTACTTAATATTAATGAAATATACTTTATATCCCTGGAAGCTAAAGGCCTCTCTTCATTCACAGAACAATTCCACCTCCGGCTGTATCATAAATTACCTACATTGTCAAGACAACATACTTAGAACCTTATCTGGAGGACCAATCCTAGATATGAGAGATTTGTTTCTACGCCTAATAAACTGCAAAGCATTTTTACTGATTATTTTAGTTATAAAGAGTGCTCTTTATTTATGGTTGTCAGAAATAACTAGGAAATCTTTCAAAGTCAGTGAGAAATTTGAAATAGGGAATTTCCACTGGTGCTTGTGCTTACTGCTCACACACACTGAATTTCCCAAGAGATATATATGCAATTTTGTGACTGATCTTCCCAAAGGTCGGTCTAGCTGGAGGCAGCTGGCTTGGGCTGGGAAAAAAACAGTCAAACAGGCATCTTTCTCATTATGACAGGCAAGGGTGGCATTGAAGGTGATATTAAAACACTTTTTTTGCCCTGTCAAAGCTGTCCCTGCAACTGAAATATGCACAGCTTTCCACAAACTGAAGTTCAGAAGTATGTCTTAATTTCTACTTCCATTAAAAAAAAACAACCAAACCAAAAACCAAAAAAGCAGAGCTTTGTGGAAACAACTTAGGAATTACAGCTTTGGCTTCAGGTGTAACCTTATGGATCTACTGTTGTTTTACACCCACAACTTTTTTATTTCTGATGGCAAGCACTGGATTCTAGAACAGCTAAGACTGAGTAGCTCTTTTAGTCAAATTCCTATTTTCACCCTGCAAAACTGTTCAGAAAAAAAGTCATGATGTTGCTTGAAATTCCAGTGTTTATCTAGTCCCAAAGCAGTATTTTCTCCCACAAAGAGCAAGACACATAAAACCATCCTTTTGATTTAGAAAATATTTTAAACTTAAGAAATCTGAAAGCTGACACAAACAGAAATCTCTGCCAAGTATTACTTAAATGTCACTTTCTGCACCAAAAATAATCTGTAGCACGTACACCAGAGAGCAGTCATATGACTACTTGTAAGAAGGAACAATGGAAATTACAGGTTTGACAAGCATATACCATGATCAAATTAAACACTGCTTTTCTGTCCGGCATAATTTACACATGCAGAATTTGCTTTTTTAAATAATATTGGCATTTGGAATTTGTTTCTACAACAGTGCAGATATGCAGCGTTAGTCCTGCTCAAGTTCCCTGGCTGTTTGTGTATCTATACAATAATGTTATCCTTAGTTTGTTGTAGTAGCTGTTGTAAAGTTTCTTTGTAATCAGTTCCTGTGTGAAAGAACCGAGTGCACAGGAAAATTACAAAACAAAAAATAAAGTCCTCAATGTATTACTGTTAAGAGCAGCTTTTAGTTCTGTAAACTGAGTCACTGCTGATGCTTTTTAATATGCTAGTAAAAAATTGTATTAGCACTAGCAATTCAGGTTAGGTTTGCAGCGATTTCCAATCCATGTCAACTGTCTTTCCTGGCCTTCAACCTTAAGAAAAAACAAATTTAACAGCAATGGTTAAATACCACCAAAGAGAACAACCATGGGATCTCACTTTGTTCTCATTGCTCACAACCTGGCTAATGACTACCCTTTGTGTTTATCCTGTTGTGCATCACACAAAGACAGACCTAATTCTTAACCAGCTTCGTGCCCCAGTATGCACTGTACAGAGGACTTCATGCCCACCACACAACAAATACTGGGCCATGGAACTGGCTGCACAAGGAGTGAGGTGGGTAAGTGGCTTTTTAATCTTATTATATTGCGCATTTCTCCTACATAAGCTTTACAGTGTATCTATATACTGACTGTGTATAACTTAAAAGCTGTGCAATATAATAAAGAAAAATGCCACTTACCTGACTTTGCATAATTTGTTCTATAAGAATTCAGAGTCTCACTAGTATGCTAAATATTGGGACGCCATAGGAGAGCAAAGAGTCAGTCTTTTGACAACGAAGAATGTCATGTAGCCTAAAAAAAAATTACAAGTGGTTTTTGCTTCTCTGTAGGAAAAATAGACTATATTATTTTTCTGTTAAGCCAATCATTTAAGTTTTTCTCCAGTGCAACAGAAGGAGTTCTGCTGCTCCACACACATTTTCTGTATTCTTTCAAAAGAGACTCACTAATTTTTCCGAAATGTTTTTCACTTTGTTCAATTTTCTGCAGAGTTATAATGTACTTTACCTGTACTCAATAATCAGGCTAGACAGACAGCTAATGCCCAAGCCCACAGCATCCTTTGATAAGGTATAAAGAAATCTCAGAGACAGTACACTGCATGGAGGAAAAATTCAACCACCTTCTACTGAGGTCAACTGAAAGCCAACTTTACATGTGAGATCAGTAAGAAAATGAATAACATTTCTAGCCTGAAGCTATCTGCAGTGGTGATTGTAAGATGCTGCTGATTCTTCCAAAGTAACAATATGGTTTACAATGCTTTAATTTCCTTCTTATTCCCAGTATCTCCAATTCAAATAAACAGACCTCAATCAGGTAAAACTGAGTTAGCTGGTTTTTGGGGTAGACCATAGCAATATATTTTTCTGTGACATTACATAGTATTCCAGTTAACATTTCTCAACTCCTGCATGAAGTCCAGTTTTGCAAAGATACATGCAAAAGGCTGAACTTCAGGTTCATATACAATTCTACACAAATTCACAACAGAATTAAGAATAAAATATTACTGAGTATTAAACAATCAGAAAATCCCTGCTGTGCCTCTGTAACATCTGGCTAAAAATATTTCTGCATTTGGTGCTTTTCTATGATAGCCAGGAAATTCATCACCAATGCTCACAAGTTTTCAGAATAATTTGCTAGGTGTCTATTCCTTATTAGGGTTTCCATCCCCAGAAGCTTAATGGGAACAGAACACAAAACTGAGGAAGAACAAAGTAAACTTGAATTTCTTCACAGATTACATAGGAACTAAACCAAACTGTTTAGGACCCTTGATTCAAAACTCACATGAACTTTAAATTCAAACCACTATAAGCTCTCTAAAGCCAAGCTGAAAATCTAAAAGTCATTTCCCAAAAGATAAATATACTTAGAGCACCCAACACCAAAAAAGCATCCTCATATTAAGTGAGCCTTAAACCATCTTTATCACATACACAACCGAAGAATTACCTGTTGTAGAAAAGGAGAATCCCAGACAACAGATAAGATTAAAAGGATGTTCTACTCTGCTGAAGTTCATGGTAGAACCAGAATTAAAGTTAATTTTTATAAACTTCCGTTCCTTGTAACTAAACACTTGATTATCTCACAGCCTTTGCAAGTTTCTTAGATATCCAGAAAAGAACATCCATAAACATACATCACTTGCCCACTCAGCTATAGGACAAAGGAATTAGACTAATTTTACCCTTTCAAAATTTCATTAATACTATTTAAATAATCTCTTTGATCTCAGGAGAGACCTTCTTTCCAGTGCCCTGTTCTTCATGTACATTCTTTAGCCATGGCATTGCTCTCCATGAATCCTCCTTTTGGCAACTATCATTTAGTATAGGTTACTGCAGAAACATCTAAAATCAACCTCAAGCTGTGTCACAGGAGCATGGTCTTTACACGTGGGTTTCAATCTTTCAAATGAAAAGACTAAGCCAACAACTATTTGTACCACAGAGGAAAGATCTCATATCGTTTATTAAGAGGCATGTTACAACAGCACCTTTTTATTGCTTTATAGTAAGTGCTCAAAGACAGCTTTGAAAGGGGTTCCCATGAGAAGGAAAACACATAACACTCTCTCTTACAATGCCTTTGAAAATTCTGGGTGTTACATGCTTTAGCTGTTGTTTTCCAAAAGACTTGTGACAAAATGAAAGTCTGAGTTTAGCTACTGGCTAAACCAATTAAATATTAGCATCAATAATTTGTAAAGATCTTATAAAAACAAACCAACCCACAAAATACTGAAAACAACACTACCACCCTCCAACATATTTTACAAGGAAAAGATCATCTGAACCTTCCACCATACTTCTACCAAAAAAAATTATCATGAAATCACTTTATGCTGCAGGACTATTAACTATTTTGGACTTAAGGTTCTGGGTGTCAAGGAGATTGCAAGGTAGAATTGTTATGAGGGGGAATTTCCTTCCTTGCTCTGATGTGGTCACTGTGGGAACCATAGTTCATCTCAGATGAAGTCAAGGAAGAGCAGTCATCTGCAAAATACAAGTCAGTATTGGCATCCTCTTCATCCTCCCCACCTGTGCATGGTACAGGACTTCTACATCCCATGCTCAAGCCCGGGGATACAGACACCCCCACTGGCTTCAACTGTGGAGTAACTCCTTGCTCCTCCTCCCCTCCTGAGAAGTGCTGGAGAGGGCAGGTGTGGGATCAGGGCAGGATTGCAGACTGCACCCTGAACTGTGTAGAGTCACTGCCTCATCACTTTGGTATCATCCAGCGTCACATCAAGTTTGAATTGGTTTGCTGCCTGTCTTGGTAATCTTACCTTTTGCTATATAACCGTAAGCTTATTCCATTTTAGTTCAGTTAGCAACAAAATGGTAGAAACAAGCCAAAACATCTGTATGGATATCTACAGCAAAGGAGGGTCTGCTAACAAGAGCAGACTAAATGTTCCTAGAAGTTTAGTGCATTTTTGTACTTACTACAATAGCAATGAAATGCTTAATTCTAAATATACAGAATCACAATCCAAACAAATGTTTGAAAAGTGATTTTTTCCATTCCTGCCATCCCTGAATCTCCTGATGCTTTCACAACCACAGATAAACAGCAATAGTGAATTTTCAAACAGGCCAGTACCTCCAAAACTTGAATCTCTGCTAAAACCCAATGGAAATTTTTTACAATAAACGTTTCTAAGAATGGCACAATATATCAACATACTACAGCACTGATTTTTACTAGGGGTGTGAGTTTTTCTAAATGGGATATTGGAAACAGCATTTCAGCATCATTTTGGTCACAGTCTCCTGAATGTGATAATAGACACCAGGAACATTAACATAAGAAATGTAATCAACTCCTCCTCCTCTTCCCAGGTTTTCTGGCACTTGAAGCGTGTTGTTACCATACTTGATTCAAAACCAACACAAATGTGACCTGGAGGCACAGACTGATAGAACAGCCAGTTGGATCAGGGCAGATGTGGCTTCATATTTCAGGACTTACAGCCCTGCCTCTTACAGAAACCTTCTTTTGACAACAAGCTGCTTTTTTTTTTTTTTTTTTCCCTTTTTCTTTTAAAACTTGGATTCAAGGATAATAGGGTTTAAGATTAAGGTTTAAAATCATCTGGAGATGGATGAGCACACACATGGAGCACCCAAAACAAAAAAAAGGAGAGCACAGTACATAAGTAAGGACAGATTATCCAGAGCCATTTAAGATAAGAGCAGAATTGCAAATGCAACTCCAGTGGAGGTAAAATCTCCACATGCGTTCTTCTTCATGACGAGCACTGAGCACACAATAAGCACATGAAATGTTTACAGCTTTATTTGCTTTTTACCTTCTGATTCATCCTGAGATTAGCAATCATACCATGAAGCTGCAGGTAAAATTCCAGTTGAACATATGATGCAGAACTTGATAGTCTTCCCATATCTACCCAAACACCTAGCATTTCCCAATCAGAACTATCTACTAATTGATTCTTTTATTATAGGACTATTTCCAGAACAGATACTGCTTAAATAGATCTCAGTGACATATAATTTACATTGTCCCCCTCAATGTGATTTCTACCAACTGCCCCACTTATTCAATAGTATAAAAAAGAAAAACAGAAATCTGAAACGCCCCCAGTAACAATCTGAGGAAATGGCACTGGAAGATTCTGTGTTCAATGAGGAGATCAAGCTCCCAGTTCTTCCAAAAATTTTAGATGGGACTGGGAAGAATTTCCTGGTTTTTACTACAAAAGCATTCTGACCTGCTGGGTTCACAGTAGTAAGCTGTTCAACACCTTTCTTAGGACAGACAGTAGCGAAGAAAGGAAAATTTACAAATACGTGTAATAATACCACAGGTTAAAATGTCAGGCTGAAACACCAAGTCTTTATAATATTATACTCAACGCTTACTTTCTGTGCAAGGAAAACAGATTAAACTGTATGGCTTACCACAATGAGGCACATTCAGCCTAGAAATTAAAAAAAAAAAAAAAAGCTAAATATCTGTCTCCATATTCCAAAAACCCCAGATGTTAACTTCAGTGAGCTTGCTCACCTGTTGCATCCACATCCCACATTGGGGTATCCCGTATGCCATGTTGCATAGTTTGATGTGTGATTGTAATAGCTAGGGTAAAATTGTTATGTGGAATTGAAATTTTTTGCAAGAGTGGCAGGTTTTTATAATGTTGTATCCAGGCTAATAAGTGTTAAATATATGCCATTTGACAGATCTGAAAGCAGACTGATTCAACAATTGCTATTACAATTCAAACAGCACTTCAGAAGCTTCAGGCTAAGAGCAATTCATACATATAAACTGCCAAGAATTGGCAAAAATGTTAGGTTTCATTTTTGCTGCTTTACCAAAATCCTTTAAAGAAACTTACCACTACTTCACAGCTGAGATCTACAGGAGAGCTAAGGGAAAGGTGATCTCAACCACATGAGCTTTTCTCTAAATAACTCAAGCCAGATTATCAGTTTAGTTGAAAATAATCACACTACCCAAAGGGCTATCTGATTATCCATTCACGTTTCTACAGTTAATACACAAAGTATTATAAATTAAACCTGGATTTTGGAAGACTTCATGTCTCTAATGACTGAAGGTCAAGTTTAGAAACCATCATGTGATGTGGATTCCGATCTTTTCAAAGCACAGTAACTACTAATTAGAGTGGGAACTCTCACACACAAATGCTTCATTATTTAATTTACAAAGCAATAATCTGATCAAGTCTCACAATGATTCAGAGCAATGTTAACCTATCTCAGAAACTGCAAGCTCAAACCACAGCAGGCTTCTGATTCAAGCTTTTTGAAGTGTTTCAGGTCAGTAACATCATTTCATCTCAGGACCATTCTGCTTTAAAGTAGCTGTGTTGCATCTCTGGTGCCGGAAATTAGTTCCCTCTGGCAGCAGCAGGAAATATAAATTAAAATGTGTATGTCGTAAGTAAAAAGCAATGAGCAATTATTGATCAGAAGTGACCTCCCTCCAACATGCCGGCATGTTGGCTGGGAGAAACTCCACACACTGCAGGAGTGATGGTTTTTATCACCGAAGTTCATCAAGCGTGCTGGCACTGTGGTATACATCCTACTAGCACCACATGATGCATGGCTAAGAGTAGACATCAAGAGCGATTAGAAAACGAAGAAATGATGAGCAATAAGAAAGTGGGTGAAACGTTATGACTAAAGATCATCTGTTGCTTTTTAATTACTGAAGCAGACTTAGCACAGGTATGCAAGCAGCACTACGCAGTATCAAAACTGCCTGCATGCTGTGGGGTAGCCCTGATCAATTCTGCTTGCCATGGAGGTTGCAGGTAGGCAAGGATACAGCTGCATGCATTTCAGAACTGGAACTGCCTTTGTAAAAGAGCTTTTGTTCCTCCTTGTTTCCAATCAGTCACATGTGGGCAAGAGGACATATCCCACTGTACATATGTTAGCTGAGTATGCAAATAAGCAGCTGAACATCTATGCTAGTAATTTTCTTCTGTACAGAGATTGGCTTGCTTGGGAGCAATGAATGCCATGGGCAGAGAACTGTAAATGTCTGCATGTGGCTGGAGATACACAAAAAATACTGTGTGTTGACACTTGAAGTAAGAAATTCTGGGCTCTGGGAAGTCTTATGAGGAGCGGCTGAAGGAACTGGGGTTATTTAGTCTGGAGAAGACGAGGCTGAGAGGAAACATTGTTGCTCTCTACAACTCACTGAAAGGAGGGTGTAGCAAGGCAGTAGTCCGACTCTTCTCCCAGGTAACAGTGATAGGACGAGGGGTAATGGCCTCAAGTTGTGCCAGGGAAGGTTTAGATTGGATATTAGGAAACATTTCTTCACCCAAAGGGCTGTCAGGCACTGGCCCAGGCTGCCCAGGGCAGTGGTGGAGTCCCCATCCCTGGAGGCATTTCAGAGCCGTGTAGATGAGGTGCTGAGGGACATGGGGTAGTGGTGACTTGGCAGTGCTGGGTTAATGGTTGGACTTGATGATCTTAGAGGTCTCTTCCAACCAAGGCTGTTCTGTGATAGATAGCAAAAGGGGATGGACTGGGAGGGTAAAGATCATTAAGTGTGAAGCCAGTTAGTGTGTGGGAAGCCAGATGTGGATAACTGCTAGAAGCACTCAGCTACAATCAGGCTGGTCCTTTGTAACTGGAAAGGCCTGAGCTACCAGTTATGCTGAGGTAGGGGAACACTAATTATTATCTTCTGTCCACAATCAATAAAAACATACCTAGCCCCACAGCTAAAAGACTGGTCCATCATCACCCCAAAATACTAATCATGTAATCCATTTACAATGTTTTCAAATAACTCTTCATTTGTTAAAAAGGACCAGGCATGAAGTAGACAGCTCCTAACATGGCACCACTACAGAAACTTGACATTTTAGACAGCAGGTCGGATAAAGGAGCAAGTTGCATCTAGAAACTCAGTGTACAGCTGGTGCAGCACACAGTCTCTCATGGTCACATGGAATTACACAGAGAACCATGATCACAGCACTCTGCATTTGCATTTATTTACTGTACTGATCTACTTCCAACATGGCAGTAACAGATCTACCAGTAGCACACTAAGCATAAATATGCATTCACACAATAAATGTCACATTAAAGATGCTGTTCTAAAAGTCACATTACAAAAGATGTGGTATTCATCTACATGTGCAGGACCCCAAGATATATATGTCTCACTGTGTTAAGTTGCAATTTGTTATTGTTTTTATGAAACATAGGACAGTAGGTATTCAATGTCTCTCCCCACATGCCTAAGAGAACTCCTTTAGCTGTACATCTATTCCATAACCCTAAAAGCACCAAGCAAAAATGAACTAAGCATTGTGTGTTTAGGAATATCAACTTGGAAGAACTTAGAGGCTGAATCTAATGCATAATGGTTGGATGAGAATTAAGGAAAGGAAATACAAGCCCCCAATTATTCTGCAGTAAGACAGGCTATGCTTCTATTCCCTTTGGTGAAGAGACTCAGCAAAGCATCACTATAAAAACATGTTAAAATGAGAAGCAAATGGCATTTAAAACAGCTTCACCTCCTACTTAGGGAGACTTGAGAGCAAGGGGAGCAAGCACATGGGAAGGAGAGTGCCGGAAGAAAGAAAGAAAAGCACGGTGGCTGGCACTTCTCTGCAATAATATTATCAGCCTGCTGAGAGCAATTACAATAGCACAGACAGCACTTGCTTTATTGTGACCTTATTGAATTAAATCTAAGGAAAAAACCTCTGAGATTCAGCAGGGAATTTATTAGAAAATTTTAATGCTAACTTAAATTTGATCCAAATGCCTCCATATTAAAGGTCATATCCATTACTATATGGTGGGAAACCTTGGATCTCTCTGTTCCCGTGTTCTACCCTTTCTCAGTTTTGGTTTTTTTTTTTTTTTTTTTGGTAAGACTAGGTCAGACTCTCCTTCTCTCAACACTGCAGTACTCTGTACTAGAGGTACAAGACTGCTATTTACATTTTAAAAAGCCTTCGCCAGCAAGTCAAATAAAGAACTCATCTTACTTTAAATGAAAAGTTGAAAACGAAAACCAAAATCAAGCAGCATTGATGGAACTAATGTGCTATACAGCCAGATTTTACCATCTTATGTGGATATACAAAACGTGTAAACCTGAAAGAAGAGGGAAAAGCTCAATTTCACTTTTTATATTTGCAAGAAGTCAACAAAATGGCTGCTAGACTAAAACTGTAGCATTTAATATTTTCATTTGCATTTTCATATAAAAGCTAACCTTGATGTTATAGACATCTTAGTTTTGTACTCTGACAACAATCTCTGGGTCTGATTTGATTTTTTTTTTCTCTTTTGGGATCTGGGCAACACATGAGTTCTTCAGGAAGAAAAGAACAGGAATTACAGAAACAGAAATTTCAATCATGACACTGGGTAGCATGGCATCAGGCTTCATACTAGTGTTTAGCTCACATGTTTGCCAACCATTTTTCTCTCATACAAGTTCAAATGAAATAAAATCTATTAACAATAGTTTTCAACTAACAGGATCTTATTTGAAATAGAGAAATATAGTATTTTAGAGTGCTAAAATGTGAGGATGGAGTCAGGATGGAGAACAAGAAAGGCAAGAGGAATAGGAATGCAGACATGTCTGATCTTGAACTGCTCAAATGACATGGTACCTGAGTCAAGATTTGGATGCTTTAAACCAGTCCTTTTGTTTCCTAGGACTGGGACCCTGGTGAATTTTTTACTCATCTCTTTGTAAAGAGAGTTTATCAGGTATATAAATACTCTTTTCTGTTTCAACTGATTAAAGAGGTTAATCATATTCATTCTCCAGCTCTTCCAATTCCTCACCTGTTGGTTGTTCTTTCCCAAAATAAGCATTTATTTTTCTAATCTCATTTTCAACTTAAGCAAAAGGTGTATCTCTAACTCTGTAAAACAACATTTATTTCTACAGTATTTCAGACAACTAATTTAGTTAACAGTTCCTTCTACAAGTAGCATTGTCAAATTAGGCCCTACACAGTAAGATATTAAAATAACTAATTTTATATCATATTTGAGTCTAACAACATTAATCACTTCTATCTTAATTTTTGTATGTAAATGTAAGTTTACTTGAAAAACTGCAATTCGTCTTTAAGATCTCAATTAAAAAGACAAATAAAATTGCAAAAACCACAAATAGCTGCTTCCCTACTTTTTCCTATCTTGGTGTTCACACTGACTCTCACTTAACTAGAAAATGACAGCATAAACTACCAAGTCTTTCTTCACTGCTCATTAGGCAGGGGTTTTAATTCTTACATTTTCTTCAGTGTGGCTCACAAAACATGGCAAGACTGACACAATGCAGTTGGCATCCTGCCAGCTTTCTACGCAGATTATGTTCTCCAGTTTACTGCTACTTGGATCTGAAGTGGACAGAGAAGAGAATGAGATAGATATGATAAAGGCATACCTACTGAGATAGACAGTGTTGTAAGACTTGCAATACCATGCTTTAATTCCTGGTGTAAGCATATTTTGGGAACCTGGGCAAATAATTTAGTTCCCTATGCACCAAAGTATTTAAATATATGCTTAAATTTGAACAGAAGTCATCTCCATTTCCACCTCAGTCTCTTAAAGACAGGCATGTGATGAAACCTGGGTGCCTTGATCTACCAGAGCTCATGGCTACTTCTGTCAAGGAGCAGCAGTGCCCTCTGCCTTCCTTGTACGGCTGGGAGAAGGGAAACAAGTCCCTTGGGATGGCACAACAAATGTATGTGTACTGCCACACTCACAAAATTAATAGCAATAAAAGTAGCACTTTGAAAGACTTACTTCCTTTTTTTTACCCATAAAGCATACCACACATGTGGTAAAGGTATTTTACTGTCAGTGGGTTAGTTCTTCAGTACTATCCTACAGCACAACTTCGCATACCAATTTTTTCTCCTCTTCCCTTATGAGCACACATACAAATCATTCAAAAGCAATTTACAACATGTCAGACTGCTTAAGGAGACTCTTAAAAATCTAATGTATGAAGTTAACCATTGGCATGATTTATTGTTGAAGTTCCACGGTTATAACTTGACAATTAAGAAATATTGATAAATGTAAACACATTATTGATGTCAATTAAAAAACCCAAGATTGATTAACCTCCCAGAGGTATACCGGCACAAGCAGAGAGTAATCACCCCCAGTAAGTATTCACTACTGACAAATGTGCATAGAAATTAGACTGCTGTAAGACACAAAGTACTTCCAATTAAAATTGAGATCGTTTGAACACATAACCAAAGCATTGGGACAACATCAAAATCAACAGAATTACAAGCAAGGTCTGTATTAATGTGAAACGCTAAGCGATTAGGTCACATAATGCTCTCATTAACCATACACTTGGACGAAAATATGGTGAAAAATTACCAAAGCAACTGCTCGGCACGTGAATTATGCTCATAGGAAAAAGACTATGAATGTATTACTTATCTCCTACACTACAGTATTCGTAATTGCCCTGGTGAGGGACAAGACTTTGTTTACAGGATAAGGAGCAGATCTTTGTTTCAAAGTACGTATTTATGTACATTCTACAGGTGACAAAATTATAAACGTGAACTCAAAACTCTGCTCAGTAATGGTACACTTACTGCAGAGCAAACAGCCAAGGAAGGACATTCAGGCAGTCCATACCTCAGAGGGGGAAAGCACACATCGGACATACCCCAGAGAATAAAAGGAGGAATCAGTTGATTTGTGATTTAAAGGTGACTGGAAGAGTTTGGGCTCCTTTTTTCTTCTTCTTTTTACTTGCTTTCAGAATTAATGTACTGGCATAATGCCTGTCACGAAGATGAAGGGCACTGCAGCTATAGCTTTTAATGACCAAAAAGACCAGGCTCGCCTCAGAAAGCACAGAGCTAAAGTCAGCAGCAATGCACCAGTAGCAAGGAGACTGCGTAAACACTAATTAAACTTCTCTCTACACTCTTGCCTAGAAAACAGTTTTCCCTGCTTAAACTTCGAAGGGCTGGACCAGACATGTCAATACTGGAATCTTGCAACTTTCTTCCCTAAAGCTTGGCATTCATCAAAAGATAAAACCGAAACGTATCAATGATAAAGCTTCTTTGTTTGAAAGAGCTTTATGTGAAGTCCACACATGTTTATGTTTATTGTCAAAATAAAACTAGATCACTGTGAATTTAGCTGGCCACAGAACTCAGTCAAATGGTATTAGTGACAGAGATCATGTTTGGTGCTACACTAAACCACAGGGGTATTCAATGGACACCTAGAAGATTACAATACATGCAGACACACCAGACAGAACTGCAGGAAAGCTTTTTTTCCTTTTCCTTTTTTTAGTGTAACTTTTTTTCAGATTTTATTAAAATGTTGGCGGGGTTTATAAACAGATTTCATTTTGACAAACAATTTTAAAATAACGAAACAACTAGTACCTTTGCAGCTGGGACAATGGAAGAGTTTTAGTGACTGAACCAACAGAAGCAGCATGAAGATAATAAGATGGGGAGATGAAAAGCACTTGTGAAGCCAGATTCTTGGAGCAAATAGGACCAATGGAGCTCTTTGCAGGCTGGTCTTATGCTAAGAGTGAAAATTAGAATGAATTCTTTAGACCTGACAAACTACCTGTGGAAGAAACAAGACAAGCCCAGAAAAGAACGCAAGTAGCTTAAAGAGGAGCTAAAACGTTCCCTCTTCCCTTTGTTAGCTGTAAAGGGAAAAACTGTAACATGCTGAAAGACTGATGACTGAGCATGGGGGGAAAAAATGTCATTAAAAAACCCCATTGTACCACAGCTACAGGGCCAGGTGCCTTGTCAGATAGTGAGGACATCAACACCAACATCACCATCCTGAATTACAGACTGCAGTTCAAGGGCAGCAGAACACAGTCCTGGGGATCTGAGGCACCAGACAAACGTGCCAAAGCTCCTCCTGGAGGGAAGTGTGCCTGCTCACTTGCAGTGCCATTGAACGTGACACTCTCTCCTTTCAATAAACAGTACAAAACCAGGAAGGAATGATTTCTCAGCAAGGACAGGGAAATAAAACAACAGATTAAAAAGCAACCAAACTGTGAGAGATCAAAATGGAGATGACTGTTGTAATAACAGCACTGTTGTCTCTCTTGTTTGCAAGTTCTCAAAACAGCAATCCCATTCATTTCCTCAAGGTCTAGCTGTACTTGAAACTGGTTTACCCCATGATAACACCACTGAAAAGGGACATTTGGAAGAGATCTATATTCTGACATGAACGTAAGTCACAACACACAGGCAAGACTTTTACAAGGTTATACATTTCATAAATAACACACCAAACTACCGTACTTATTTTTCCTATTCAGTAAAAATGCTCTGCTCTGCAGCAGACACCACACCACAAGTTGCTCAAAGGTTAATATAATTTAATGCTAGAAACTCAACCTTCAAACTCTTCCTCAACTGGCACCACTACAAACAGGAATGGCAGGCATCACCACAAGATCACACAGTCAGATTAGAAACATGGCAGAAGTCATCTGAGCTGTGATCAAAACTACCAGCACTCATTTTTACCTTCCCTCTCTTGGCAATATTTTTATATTTTTACTAGGACACATGTGCTTGCAAATGACCTCATTTGGAAGAAGTCTTCTGAAGTTTTGTTGCATCAGCCACCACTATGAACTGCATTCATCTACACACTGAGCAGAAGCCCTTAAGACACAAACACAGGAAAGCAGAAAGCATGAAGGCACAAGTGGCAAACAAACATCTCCCTGAAAACGTGAGCTTTCCTTAGCACAGACTGGTTCAATCAGTGATGCTAGCTGTTTCAAGAAGCTACTGACCAGCCAGGACAGTGAAACTTACTCTTTTCTGTGTGGAAGTTTAACACCTAGCATTTACTTGATGGGATGCGACATACTGCCAAGGCAAATTGCTCTCTAAAAAGTAAGTCCTTCCCCTGTCCTTCAGGCAGCCCTCCCTCTGTGCAAAACATCAGATGCTCAGAGCTTTGGATGCATTATATAACTGCTTATTATTTATGATAAGGACTCAACCTCACCGGATTAGCCACTAAATACCTGTAACAACAATAATGACAGCTCTTTATGACAGATAATTAAAGTATTTTAAAAGCAGCTGCCAACACTCAGGTTTTTTTTTTTTTTAGGAAAGGTTACTGCATGCATCAAATGCTGTGTTTTACATTAAGGCTCTTAGATCAAGAAGATAGAGACTCATTCTACCTCTGAGTTGCCTCTGCTAGTAGCCTAAAGGTTACTTTCAATGCACTTTGGTATTTAAGATTGCAGGCAAAACCTGCCGCTTGTAATTTAGTCAGCAGAGCAAACAACAGCAAATCATTTGTGAAAAATACAATCTTGCTCTCCATCAGGAAAGTTAAAAGAAAGCCTAAGGAGTAACACCACTGGAGACTCACAGAGGCGTAACGTGGACAGCAATGCCACCTGAAGACGGGCAAGTTGTCTGTTACACTTCCTGCACAGTCAGGTGTTGGAACTTAAGTTGATATGACAGCTATGGGCTTTTGGCATCTGTTCCGAAATGGCATATCTCCAAAGCTATCCCATATGCCAACATGAAGAAGGTCCCCCTCCGGCCAAAGGGGACCTCACTGCTAACGTCCTCCAAAAGGCCAAGTTCTGATTTACCTGGGTTTCTGTTCAAATGTACCATTTTCAAAGTCACTCCTATTGCATTTTTTTCATTGTTCCTCCACTGTTTCCACCCCCTCAAAACCTTATGGATATTTACTGGACATAATACACATTTACCCTCATACTGGAATACAAAACCAGTATAGCTCTGAATTTAGTGCCTCCCCATTTCAATTTTCATTTCATGCTTTCTCTCATTTCCTAAGAGACAGGTATCCATCCTATGCTATACCTACCCCAACCTGCTTTTGTGTCTCCTTCCAAGCAAAGAGCTCTGAAACAACCTATGTTCAGGATTTCTGTTGCTTTCTTAATCCCTTTCTTCCTTGTAGGCTACTGTTATAAAAGAAGAAATAAACAAATGTATATTTCTTGAGTTATGTTTTCAAGTCACACCAAAAGTAAGTGCAACTTGAACATAATAAATAGGATTTAAATGACCTTGAGGAGAAAATAAAAAAAATCTAAATATCAACCCAAAGAGCTTTGGAATAGAAAAAAGCGTAATGCCTTCTAAAAAACAAAGTTACCTGATTTAAATTCAGAGTTTGGCTTTGCCACAAGCTTCCAGCATAATTTTGGTAAATATATGTAGGGAACCAATCAAGTGAGAACTCACGATCTGCTAAAGCAATGAAAAACTGACAACCAGCATTACAGAATCACAGAACAGCCTTGGTTGGAAAAGACCTCTAAGATCATCAAGTCCAACTAATAACCCAGCACTGCCAAGTTACTACTACACCATGGCCCTCAGCACCACATCTACAAATCTCAAGCACCTCCAGGGACATGGACTCCACCACTGCCCTGGGCAGCCTGTTACAATGCCTGATAACCCTTTCAGTGAAGAATTTTTTCCTAATATCCAGTGTAAACTTCCCCCGGCACAACTTGAAGCCATTACCGCTCATCCTATCACAAGTTACCTGTCTAGAAGCAAGAGAAGTGCAAGAGGCTCATGTCAACCATTTGCTAAATTCTAGATGCCATTGCAAGTATTTAGAAGTGTATAGATGCTTTATTAACTTAAAAAACTGATATTGTGCAGTGACTTGATAAAATGGTTTTAATAGGATCTTTGTCCATTGTTTGATTATGCCATTCACCTCCTGCTCTTCTGCTTCTACACTTGCTTTAACAAACTAAATGACTCAAGAGGTAGGAATAGTTCTCTCTGTGCATAATGTTGGCTCTATTCTGGTTGGAATGAGTAGGTGCAACTGCAATAAATAGAAATATATGACAGGAGTAAAAGAGCAGCAAATTTCCAAGGACGTTCCTCTTAGATAAGAACTGTAAGTCTATAAATTTTTGTAGAAAAATAGGTATTTGCCATTGTGAAGGTGAAAATTAAAAAAAAATATTCAAGGAACTTCAAGAAAACCAGTAAACCAATCCCTGATTTTAAGACTTCCTTGCAGTGATAAACTTGGTAAGAGGAAAACATACTAGCACTCCAACATAACTGGCTGCCAGCAGGAAAAAGTGACTTGCCAATACCATATATATTCCTGAGCAGAAGGCATGAGTGCTGCACTCTGTACTCAGAGTGCTCAAAGAGGTTTTCCAGCTATTCTTTCCTCTTGGTTTCAAAACTGCTGCTAACATTATCAAACACACCACGCAGTATTTCGCAACTTTCTTATATATTCATAAAAATTAGACAGAAATATGAATTGTAGCCTGAAACTAAAACTACTAATAAGAATTTTCATAACAAACCTTCTCGTGCTAAGGTTTCCAGCCTACAGTGCTTTGCAGGATAAACACAGGTATCTTCAGACAACACACAGAATATTTCTTGAAGTTTGAGAAATTTCCTGAGACAGTCAATTTCAATATCACTCACAACTGTATAAACTCGTACCAATCCTCTGAATGCTCAACATTATGCTCAATCCAAAAATACGTACACCTCGGCATTTACTACTTTACCTGCTATTGCTGCAAATCAATCACAGGATCACTAGAACTGAACTATGGAACGGGAGTATTTGCTGATAAAGCCACAAAGGATAAGCAATAAAATCCAAAGCAGGTACAGTAAACAAAACAGTATTTTTTTAGAGTAACTATAATTGAAATTGGTTGTCTTGTTAATATTTATTAAACATGCTTTAATATTTGTATGATATTGATGAACAGAAATATGCTTCCTTATGCTGTGGCCATATTATTTCCAGTTCATAGTAATTTAAGTGCTGTATTAGTACATTCATTCAGTACCATTTCCACTTCATTCAACTGTTACTTTAATCTATGATATTGCTAAAATGAGATACTGCTAATGAACGCCTCAAGAAGATGCAGTACTTGGCTACACACAGGTGCACTAGCAATGTGGCTTGCTAAAAAAAAAAAAAAAGATCCAGAAGAACTGTTCAACTGTTCTTATTTTACAAGAATTTCAAAACAAGAACATACTAATAATTTTTGCTAGAAATGGCAAATACGGAGAAACACAAGAATACGAGACCAAAATCTCACACCAAGTATGACATCGGCTTTTATCAAGGCATAGTCACAAACCATTTCATTAAAAGAAATGGAGCTGAAGTCACTATAATCAACAAATATTGCAAGGAATAGAATGTTCTTACAACATGGTGCAAACATGAAAAATGCTGCAACTACTCAATATTTATCATTATCAGGGGAACTTTTTTAATAGAGTTCTCAAACTTCAAAATCACATTCCTTCATTCTTCCACATATCTAAAGGGAACATCAAGACAGGTCAAGCCTGAGGCAGAACAACTCATTTATGAAAAAGTTCATCTTGTTCCCTTGGAAAACACTGATGACCAGCCAGCTGTAGAGGAAGCAGATCCACATGTCCTGACTGTCTAACCTCTCACAGTACATTTCTTGTCTCCCTGCTAAAGGTTTGTACAAACCATGATTCTCACCAGTTAGTCTTACTCAGAGGCTGTGAAACATCAAAACTGTTTTACTGAAGAGTACTGGAATCGTGTGTTGTCAAAACCAGTACAGTTGATACTAAAGCCTTCAGAGCTGCCAGGAAAACCAAAAGAATCCTCCTTAGCTGGACAACAAGATGACTGGTGGTTTCCAGCTACAATTTACAACTGAGGAGAAAGTACTGTGGAGGAACACACAAGAATGAGACGTCCTATAAATTACAACGGGGATTTAATGAGAACACACAGGTCTAATATAGCTTTTGATTTTCACTTTTATATTTTCAATTCAAAATTTGAGAGTCAGAATGCCACAAAGAAAACTAGTGAATACTTCAAAACACTATTATCTTATCTTCAAAGTGGCTTCTATAAATCTTAATCTCAGCAACAGCAGTAACATTTCAGGAGAAATTCTCCTACGACTAACATACGCCAGTCGCAATGGAAACTCACAAATGAAGTCATGTTAGCATAGCTGGGAATGGCTCTTACAATAATCCTCAAAGGACCTCAAAGACTTAGCCTCAAAACTTTAAAAAACTTTCTATTTCAAACCTGTGACAATTAATTTCTCACAACACTCTTATTTACAGGGAAGACACCACAAATTGTTCTGTTTACACAGAAAGCACACACAAAAAAATCTTCAGTGTTGAGAAAAGAATCAGAGTTGTTCCTTCCTTCAGCCAGACTATTTTCAAATCAAAACCAATAACAAGCAAAGGAAGACTAAGGCAGAGATTAATGTTTCTCCATGCTTTTCAGCTTTATAAAACTACTTTCATAACATTCAAGCAAATTGTACAGTGACTGACATGAACAAAATGACAGTAATCTGTCACTATTTCACATTTGCCACTAGGCTGATTCAAATAGTTATTTATGAACTTTACACTTCACTGGTCACTTTGATGACTAAACCATAAATTAGAATGTAAAGCGAATATAAATTTCATTTTATAGTAACAACAAATTGTCAGCAAAGCAAGATTACTTAATTTCTATCGACATGCTATGGAAAAGTCAGCAATACCAAGATGTGCTATATCATAATAAACCCCCAACTTCGCAAAAAAAGTACCCTAGATCTCATGTTTGCTTCAGTGCTCCTGCATTTAAAAATAAAAGCACTTTATATTATGCTTGGTTAGTTTTAAATATAAAGTCTTAATAATGTCAGATGACTTCATTACTTAGATGTTCAATTAAACAGGGAGCAAGAATGCTTTTTTTCCCACAGAGCATGATTAAATTTGACAGCAAGCAAATATTAATATGAATTTAGATGCTAAGGCTTTTAATAGTCCTGATGAAAAGCTTACTTTTAAGACAGTGGTGCTATTTCCCAATATTTATCTCTTGCTTTTCAGCTGAAAGTGAGATGACACTGAAACATAATGGAAATTCTCCAAAGAACATTTCTCAATTTTTTAGCAAACTTCTTTCTTTGAGAGGAGGGAGGAAACCACTCAGGAAAACATAATCCTCACTACCCAAACATCAAGAAGTCTTGCAGGGACTCCTGTCTCAAAAATTATCTTGATAAACTAATTTTCTTCTATTAGATTATATTACTATGTGTGTTACTGTCTGTTACTCCTGCAAGCATATAAGATAAACACATACATCCCTCCAAAAGTGAATGCAGCATGATTATACCTTGGAAAATTTCTAGAAATGTGACATATAAGGTACTTCAACGTAAGCATCACTGTTTTAGCAGTGTTAAAAAATGGGAAGTTGTGTCAGGTACTTTTTAATATTCCTTACTTTCCAAGTATATATTTTTTTTTCTGAAATTCTTACAAGGAATGACACCAAAATGTTGTCCAAGTAGCTAAATACTTCAGATTGGGTTTGCATGTGGGAGAAACTCCTTAAATAGCTGAGATTTGAAAAAATAAGCAAGCTAAACCCTGCAGGTTTAGCAATAACTGAGGTCATTCTGCATCATCCCGATATGTCCCAGTGACAAAGATACCCTCCAAGTAACAAACACATAACACAAAGACAGGTACTTAATGTGGTTTATTTGGCATCAGTTTTACTACAATATATTTACGATATTTGTTATTTAAACGCTAGTTTCCTACGTTTGCAAAACTAGAATTTACATGGAGAGATTTTCATATTCTGAAAGTTCAAGTGGTGCTATTCTGGGGACCTAGAACCCTACACTCCCTTTTTACTTCTGAACATCTTCTTAGCTGCAAAATTTACACCTACATAGAAAATATTTTAAATCAAATTTATGTATTACGTGGCAGAGCGAAACGTGTCCCTCGATGACTTCTCTCAATCTCGAGCAAAGAAAGATTTCTTATAAAATTTCTTTGCCATTACTACAAAGTAACAAAATGGAGGAAAAAAAAGTAGCAGATGAAAACGGTTCTGCTGGTGTAACAAAAAAAGCAGAATCCATGCTAAGAGAAAAGAACAAATCTTGTCTAACCTAACTGCCTTTTATTATTTAGGCTCATAGAAACAACAAGAGCCAAATCCTACCCACATCAAGCCCGGGTACCCCGAACATTGAAGTACTACAAATCAGCATCCTCATTTCAGCATCCCAGATACATATCTATAAAGTATGAATGATATTTCCCACTTATTTCAAGGGCTTTAATTGAAATTAAACTCTCTTCAGAAAAAGGAAGTACTTGCTATTATAAAAGAATTGTGCCAAGCAGGTCCTAGTTAAAATATTTTAAAACAATAAATTTAGTATGCTTCAGTCATCCCTTTTCAGGCAAAACATTTACAGTGGTAGCCTCGCTAATGTTTTCCCAATTTATCAAAGATGTAAAGTTTACATTCTTACTTAAAACCATCACAGAGCATTTTCTGCCATGCTGACATCTTAGCCACAATACAAACGAGATTTTCTATAGCATTTTACTATGGGAGATCCCACATCCACAAATTGTTACTACTTTGATGCAGATTTCTGTAAGTGGCAGAATTTTATCCTGTGCATTCTTATCTTTTTCCACCCCCTCCTTCACTGTCTTCTCCAGCCTCTAATACTTCCCTGGAGAACATTGGATATCAAGATAAAACCTCAAAAAGAGGAGCTGGAAATGCTACTCATCACCTACAGATGAGAGAAACCACCCCAACATTTACATATAATTGCATTGAATCAATCCAATCTGAATTGCTTCTTTGAGAAACACTTAAAAAATAGCAGTGTTTGGGTTATAAAAAGATAGAAAAACTATGGTAGCACAAAACACCTGTTCCTGGGAGATGAAATTCCAAAGAAGTAATTTAACTTGCACCTAAACATTCATATTTCATTGCCAAATCAAAGGGCCCAACTTCCTATTGAAATACAAATCCAGCTAACTGATCTGCTGGTTGTTAAAAGCAACCATGGAGGAAAAGGTGCACATATTAATTTGATATTTAATAAAAGCTCTGACCAGCATCAGTAAGTGCAGATTCTGCAAGGAAGGACAGCTTAAGCACTGCAAGTGCCCTTAGAGAGTTCAGACGTAGAAGTTAGCTTTCTTCAAATCTCCAGCACTCACTTTAGATAGACAGTGGGTATGTATAAGAAGTGATAAAGTATCCAAAGATAAACAAAGTATAATTAATGTCTAAATAACAAGGTAACCAGTTGAAGGAAAAGAGATGCTATAAATGCTACTCAGACAAGCTCAGAGAAAAATACTGCCAGTGACTCAACTTTTCCCAAGGAAAAAAAACATTACCCCGTTTGGACACATTTACACAGCATTTACTTAATTCACTTGAGGATTTTCTTGTTCTGTTATTGTTCTAACACTGTATCTGGAGGTGGGGAAAAACAAACACAGAAGGCAAGACTATTCAGAGTGGGTGTCACAGCCACTCTTCTAAACGTATGATGGAACGAGGAAAGCATGAGGAAAGGAATTTAATACACATGAGCTAGAAGAAACACATTCAAAGGAAATCAGGGCAGAACAGAGAAGCACAGTGAAGAGACATTAAAACAAGCAGCAGAAAAGGTAATGAGAGAGCTGCTGACAGCAAGGCCTGTTCCAGTTAACGGAATAAACATCTCTAAATCCCCTATTGCAACCATCATGAATAAATGGATGTCTTCCACCCTCTCAAACACTGACACAACAACTACTGTTCATCCAGAGATGTTTTGAACAAGGATCTAATTTTTTCTATCTGTAATAGCGTGACAGTTAACTGAGGAGTGTACAACTCAGATAATATCAGAGAAATGAACATACCTGCCGATGAATAACCTCTAGGTTTGCTTTGGCTTTATTCACTAGTTCTTCTATTTTTTCAGAATCCTTTATATTCTTGTTTTCTCGGAAGGCATCTCTTATCCTTCTGATGGCATATGTTCTAAACACAAACAATAAGAAGAGAGGTATTTATAGATGTGCCACAGTTTATTTCAACATTTTTTAAAACATGCTGATTTTTAAAAATAATTATACATACACATATATATTCTGCCCAGTTTTATGCATGCCTTCTTATTCAAGGTCTTGTCTTGCCTGAGTTGAAGCAGTGACCAGATTCTTTACTTAAAATAATGTGGTTTTACTGGAAGTTATTGTAGAAAAATTTCCTATTTCACATCTCGGACCAGTCCTTGCTGCTTGTATAATATGCTGTAAATATACTGTTGGATGCCTGGCATGGATACTGCAAAGCTCAAGAACATAAAAAGCCTAAGAAGCAAAAACTTACCCCCCAAATTATTTCATGACCATTATTATTCTGCATATTCTAAAGATCACTGAGCTATCTGCCAAATATGTATGTTATTACTAGTTCTGACTTTGTAATCTAGCAGTCAAAGGTAGACTGATGGACCAACTGAAACAAAAAAGGGCTCCTTCCCTGTCATCCTTTTCCTCTCCTGACAAAGCATATTTCACCCCTGTCTACATTTAGTCAGTACTCAAGGCAAAACTGTAGCAGTTAGTCTACCACCCAATGCTCCTTCCCCAGTTGAGAGGGAGAATTGGGGAAAAAAGGCAGAAGTCCCATGAGTTGAAGTAGAAACAGATTTAACAGAAGAGCAAAACTGAAACAACAATCAACATTAAGTATAGAAGGTTCTACTCAGCCCAGTCCTTGATGTTGACAGCAGGGATAGAAGACCACAAGGGAGGAGCCCCAGGAAGAGCAACTCCACCCTCACTGAGCTTCCTCCTTTTATAATGAGCATGATGAGGTGGTATGGGATACACCTGTGAGTCAGCTGCATTGAGTGGGTCTCCCAACTGACTCCAGGCTGGCCCATGGGTCTGTGCCTGGGGAACCAGGACAACCCCTCACAGTCCAACACCTCCTCATCCATTTCCCCACTTAGAAGCAATAACAGGACACTATCTCTGCCCATAGGAAGATGTTATGATCTTTACTTTCAGAAAGGAAGGTCCAAAGCTGCAGCTACCTCTGAACCAGTCCCTTTTCAACCCAGTAAAGAACCTTCAGGCAGTCTGTAGCATACTGCTCGATAAAAAATAAGGCCAATTTCAATATTAAAATAAAATTTTCAGACTGAGCCATAGATACTTTTATTACATGCGTGCTTGGGAGGGGAAGGAGAAATGGCAGTAAACTGATCCTGCTTAGCTATCTTGATAATGTCCCACTTCTCGACCACATCACATCAGTATCAATTTTACTACAGAAAGTAAAACCCTGTGTGTGGCACTGGAAGGGAAAAAAAAAGGCTGCTGCAAACACCACACAGGGTAATATTTCAACAGCCATTTTCTACCTGGTATAAAAGTGAAACATGAGACAAAATTGTCTGAAACCCAATCATAAAAAAACCCAAAGACAATGTTGAAAAATAAAAATATTGGAGGAGGGGAGAGGAAGAAGATATGAATAACCAGCAGCATTCCATACCATTAGATGGTGCTGTCCAGCTCCTAATGCAGCCTCAACTGGCCAAGCGGCATTATTTTCTCTTTGGGCTCATAAATAATACATTTCAATCACAGGAATCAGGATGGTTATGGAGTGCCACCCTGCTGCCTCACACCGGCAGATGGTGTGGGCTTTTAATTAGGGCCTGTTCACCTATTATGTGACACTGGGGTGCGTGAGTGAGGGAGTGTGTGTTTGTATGTGTGAAGTTAATAGAATGTATTAAATATGGAAGCTCATTCTCATCTGCAGCTGCTGTCCTAGCAAGGTTTGAAGGGGAAGCAGCTTATTTCTTGTAGAAAAGAAAAAACCCCAAATCATTAAGATGTAGTGTAATTTTGTAGCTTGATAATGGATGGACTTCAAATCACTCCACATACACATGTAGGGTTAAACTGTGCAGAAACATAGAATAATTTCTGCAAGAAAGGAAGGGTTTTCAAAAGTTACAAAGACCTAATATATTATTTTCTCTAGCTTAAAAAAAAACCCAACCAACAAACAAACAACAAACAGCAAGTATGCATTACTGTGCACAAGTCTTTCAAAATGCAATACAAATGAGTAAATGCTACTTACATAAATAGATGGGACTAAAAAATTCTTGTACAGTATAACACCTACAGACTGTTTTTTGTGTTTTGTACATATGGTGCATTAATTGTTCCATTTTCTCTTTTTCCTCTCATTATATGCAACAGTTGTTGAGAAAGACAGGTACTCAAAACATCAGACCTGTTTTTATCTATAGTCAGAAAGTTGCACTGTTTTCCTTTTACTATTTCTTGAAACCTTTATGAATGTTAACACCCAAATGAAGTTAATTTACATAGGTTTTAACACAATCTTAATTCCACAGCTAAATCAATACATCTCCAGTATTCTCTAAACACATTTTTCAAAGCCTAGCTCTATACCCTCATGCTCCTCTTTACTAAGGTTGCATTGAGGTTCAATATATCAATTAAAATAAAGATGAGCCAAACTCAAAGTTCAAACCAAATACTATAACGAAAACATCCTTTCTTCCCCATTGAGAGGTGCCAGGGGAACATTTTACCAACACTCAAATACTTTCAAAATTATGTAAAAAGTGTGAAGTCAAGATATAAAAAAACTGGCAGTTTTGGGGTTGTTTTGTTGGGGTTTGTTTGCTTGGTTTTTTGTTGGGGTTTTTTTTGTTTGTTTGGTTTGTTTGTTTGTTTTTAAACAACTTTTTATATGCAACAACAGTTATGAGCCGTGTCAATTCCAAACCTCAGAATTTCAAGAGTTTGAGCTATGTACTAAAAACTAGTACTAACATTAGGGCTGCAGGATTGCTGCAAATCCATGAACAATTGAGCCAATAATGATACACGTGCTATGATTCAGACACCTGTTGGTTTTTTTCACAAGCACTGCTCCATAGATCCTCTGTTTGATGAACAGAATGGTCAGCTGATCAGCCACTTCAATAGTGTGTATTTTCAGTTTAATAAGCATAAACAGCAAGACCAATTACATATCATTTAAAGGCACAGCTTGAAATTCCAATGGCAGAGAACATATGGATATCTTCATAAAACTTAACATTAACCTAAAAGAAGCTCTGAAGACAGAGCAACAGATGAAAAGCATACCAGCAAGCGACATGGTTGCTGTACTTCATGGATGATTATTTATCCAAGTTGGCACAAAAGAACAGAGAGCGTACAGCATTGCAACAAGTTGAAGCCAATGTGAGTGAAAGACAGCTGCTGCAATTTTACCACCCTCCCTAACAGTCACAAACCCTCCCTCAGACCAGCACAGCCAGTCTGGTATTTGGCCCTGAGGTGAGCCAGTCCAACTTGGTAACATGACAGAAGGCCAACCTACTAAAAGAGTGAACTTTTTTGTTGTTTTGGGTTTTTTTTCCCTGGATTAGCAAGCTCCATCAGCTCTGCATGGGACTGGATGAGCAACAGCACTGAGGAGGAGGGAACACAGCAGTACTGCTTTAGATGGATACAGTTTGCTATAGATCCCACCCAGAGGCCGACCAAGCTGCATAAACAAAGGGGACTCCTCAGTGAGAAGGAGCCAAGCAAGCCCTCCAGAGAAACAAAATTGGAAAGCAATTCTGCACACAGCATACTCAAATAGCTCCTTTAGACCTTTGGGAAAGTCCCTAGGAATGCAACAGTGTTTATTAAGAAACGTTATTGCAAAATAAAACTCAAACTGCATTTCACTATCTACTTTTTCTCACCATTCTTTGGAAACCAATACAGCCAAAAGATGCAACATCTTTTATTTCTTTTCTTTTTGCCAACCCAGTGCACTGAAATTTTAATAGAAAACATCTTTGATTTTATCTTCTGCAAAAATCTCCTAGCAAGCAAGCTAGTGACAGCAGGACCCAAGCAAGAGTGTACAATTGAACATACTCAACTCTTACATACGCACAATGACTTTTCATGATCCCTACCTAGGTGCATCTGTCACACAATTAACTCCCACTTAAATCAAAAGTATGCACTCAACGAGTAATAGATTCAGTAGGATGGCTTCAGACCAAAGCCACCACAGGTAGATGGCTACGCAAGGTAACAGATGCACATCAGTAGAAAATAGAAAGAGTGGTTGGGGGTTAATGCGAGAACACCACAGCCAAAGCATTATGACTGACTCACAGGGAATGTGCACTACCTGCTAATGCTGAGACAACAAGGCCTCCAAATAAAAGTAAAAAACACAGTTAAGGTTAGAAAACAGTCTTTTTCCTAATACTCAGTCATTCACCTCTACCTTCAAAGAGTCCATCTTTTTCCTTCCCTGAAGCACAACTGAAAACCCAACTTGCATCCTGATAAAAATGAAGTCTATAAGAAGCAAAGTCTGAAACAACAGCTATTAAGGAAAAATGAAATTGCAACAGAGGTACTTCAGAAAATAATTGCTGCTTGGGGATTTCGATATTCTTATTTCAAAATATTTACTTATGTCATGCCCAACCAGAAAATTTAAAAAAAAAAGTCAGTTTCCCTTTCAAGTCTTCATTCTTGTATCTTTGTGCTTTGCTAAAACAGAGGGTAAGAAAACATGCTGAAACACCATGCCATCATACTTGCTTTTACGAACTCAGCACTGTGCCTTCAAAATAAACCTGGTCAAGCAATGTTTGTCTCAGCACCACTTTGCATTTACCAGTATCACAAGTTCCTAAAGGTTTAAGTCATCTTTCTAAGACAGCTTTATAAACACATTGACATTTTGTCTTTGTGACTGCAAACAAATATAATGTATTAATGGATCACATGACCATTATAGGCAACATACTGCGAAACGTAATGCCTATTACAAATCGTAAGCCATGGAGCACACATGCAAAGATAGACGAGGAGGACTGTGGTACACAACCTGTGCAAGCATAACATTACAAAGGAAGGGGCCAACAAGTTCAGAATATTTAAGACTTCAAAAAAGGTATAAAGTAAAATGCATTTTTCCTTATTAGCTTAAGTTGTATTTAATAAATTAAGGCAAGCAATCAGTAGCCAACCTCTAGGAAGCCCACTGTGGCTAATAATGCTGAAATGAAATATATGACTTAAGGACACAATGTCCAGAAGTGAGATACTGATTTACAATACAGTAATATCATATCAAGTGAGGGATCCTTTTATAAAAGGTCATTATTTCCTTTCAATGACTATATTTTCTGGAAGCTGGGAGAGAAGAGTCAAGAAACAGAAAAATTAGACTGTTGGTTAATCCAGTATTATTTCCTTGAATTTTCCAAAGTCCCTAGACTGTCTTCACAAAAAGCCTATAGAATGAAACCTACAATCCACTACTTGGTTTCTCTGCTAATATACAAAATGAGAGTTCCAACAGAATTGCCAAGAAACATGCCCAGAAGAGAACAGCACTAGAGATACTTTATGAAAGAGGATTACCCCAAAAGAAAAGAGGAGAGGGATAAAAACTGACAAATACTAGCAAACACACTGGAGAGCTGGTGACCTCCACCCCATGCATATGATACATGCTGCATGAACAGATACAAGGATTTGTAACTTATTTCAAAGCAAATCTTGCTCCAGTGTTTCCCACATCTCAAAACTTGTAATAAAAACAACCTTCTCCCTGCAAGTTGCCCTAGATGAGAAAGAAAAAGCTTCTAATATGCATGATTATTTCAAGGGTATTTCCTTTCATTTTCTTTAATCTAAAAATGCCTCCCAACATTAATATATAGACAGACAGACTTGTGGCTGTTTTTAGGAAAGGAGGAGTTTTTTTCCTGACTGCATCCTTTTATCAGTTTGTGTCTATACCCATTGCCAAGAGCATGGATGACCACCTGATCAACAGGATCAGCTCGGTAGATCTCTAGTCCCATCTCCTGCTGAAAGGAGGGTCAGCAATGGGATCAGACCAGGCTAGTCAAGGCTTTGTCCAGTCAGGGTTTGAAAACCAGGATGGTGACTGGACCACCTCTCCAGGAAATAGGCTCAATTGCTTGGCTGTCATTTAGGTAGGTAGAAAGCTTTTCCTTAAAGCCAGTCTAAAAACCTCTTTCCCTTCACTTGACATCCACTGACTCTTGTTCTCCTGCCAGGCACCTCTGGATACTTTGAGGTACTGGCTGCTATTTGGTTCCCTCAATATTGTCTCTTTTCCAGGCTGAACCAGTCCAGCTCCCCCAGCCTCTTCTCACAGGGCAAGTGCTTCAGCCCCCAACCAGCTTAGTGGTTTCTGCTGAGCTTCCTTCAGGTTATCTGTGTCTTTCCTGTATGGGAGATGGCATACACCAGATGCAATCAAACAAGCACTGAGTAGAGGGGGATAATAACTCACAGGAATCTGCTGGCTGAGCAACTGCTGATACTTCTCACAATGCTCTTGGCCTTCCTGGCTGCCAAGTCACACAGCTGTCTGTCTGCTGGGATCCCTAGCCCTTTTTTGGCAGAGCTGCTCCCTGGCCAGTTACTCCCCAGTCCATTCTGTGTCTGGGGCATCCTCTTCCCAGGTGTAGAGCACTGCACTAGTCCTTACCGAATTTCGTAAGTTTGCTGTCGGCCTTTTCCTTCAGGCTTCTGAAGTCCCTCTGGATGGTAGCCCTGCCCTTGAGCACGCGGGCTCCCCAGTTTGCTGTCATCTGCAAACTTAATGAGCAAGCACTGTTACTTTCCTGACATGAAACAGGGTGAGTCCCAGGATCAGACCCTGAAGATCCATTAACTACCATCCCCTAAGCCCCAGCATCCAACCAGTCTTAAAGACACATGGTTGTCTACCTAGTCAGACTGTAACACCCTAACTTGGATACAAGAATGTTGCGTGAGTCCGTGTTGAAAGCATCCCTAAAGCAGAGGTAAAAGACATTCACCCGTCTTCCATTGTTCACAAATCCAGGCAATCATATTGGTCAGGCATGGTTTAGCCTCTGTTCCCAAACACCTTCATGGTCCCAGAATACTATCAGTGCCATTCATAGTTAACTATGATTATTTTTACAGTTCTTTGAAATTACATCTTTGTTGCAATACTTCTAAAAATAAAAACAGTTATTGGCTTAATTCTCAATGTAGAGAGCCTCTGCAGAAGGGAGTGCTTTTTGGAAGGTCAAGGTTAAAAGAAAAAAGGAAAGATAGCCAAATTAAAGCATTCTTTGAATCTTAATTGGAGTTGCAACTGCAATGTTATATTGCAGAAGAGGTTAAAGAAGAGGGTTACTAGTGAAGAACCCAACTGAAAGTTGTTCAGCTAACGAGGCACAGGGCAAGGATGTGCTGCAGGAACTAGAAACAATTTGTCACAGATGAAAAGTGTCCTGAAATGACAAATAGCTCTCTGCTAAGCCTTCACTGCCAAGACCCTGCCAACTGCTCACCAGGACACTCGGGTAGCTCAGCAGTTCAATTACCAGGTGAGGAATGCCTTAAAACCACAAGTTCAAATCCTGACAGGGCCGATTTCTCTCTTTTTCCTTTTGAGGCAGATATATACTGTTTCATTTGCTGTGCTATTTCTGAACAGTTCTTAAAAAAAGCCTGACCTGCTGTGAATTGCTATTACAAATTCCACTATACTTTTCTGAAAAGATTAGAGTTTTAGTCCAGTGCTGTGGCCAAAATTTCTCTCTTCAGCATGGCTAGGGGTTCTCTTCCATTCTAAGAAGAAACGTAGTTTAGCTTGTGACTTGGATACCCTGAAGAGGGCTAATGATACTGCACCTCTTGATGACCATAACTGTCCATTTAGAAACCCAGTGGGTGCTAAGCAGCTACTTGCTGGATGCAAGTATTTCCCACTTGTCAGTGGAAAATGATTTGTCTTTGACAAAGCAATAATGCTCAAGTTTTTTTAATTAACAAGGCATAAAGCCTTGTGATATTCTAATTTCTTGAACTGCAGTGTGGCTGGTCTGGATGATGATGAGATTTTGACAGGACACTTCTGAAGCACAGCATTATTTCTGAAACTAAAGATATAATTTAGTAAATATGTAGTTACAGTACTCATTCTTTTAATATGGAAATGATTAAAGTGTCAATTCCTTAGAAAAGGGATCACATATCAGGAATGTTGACAGCATATGATTTTAAAATAATAATTGAGATATTGTGACTTATGAAAGACTAAGAAACAGTTCTCTGAAGGTTATCTGAGGTGAAGCTTCGTTGGTCAGATCAACAGGCTAGTAGTTTTGAGTGTACAAAACAAAATCTTAAAGTTGTACTTTCAAATTCATTCTTGGATTCTAGTAATAAAGATGATTCATTTTGCCTCTTGATTTTTTGCTCGAGTAAACCTGCAGTTTTGAGACAGAAGAATTTAAACACTGTAGGTCCAAAACGAATATAGTAAAAGAAATAACATTGAAATTCAGTAGGATCCAGTCATCTCATGACAAAGACAATAATAAAACATAAATATAATTTATTAAACAATCCATATGAAGACGACCACCTGTTCTGTCTGCTTATAGACAATATACTAGAAGTTAGAGGATCTGGAATATTGGAATTGCTCAAACTTTATCCTCTCATCCATCTCTATCAGCTTTACAGCTTACCAGAAACATCGTTTCTTATAACTCAGTCAGTAGCGATAAACATCCCTCACTGGACTTCCCTTCACCATACGGCTCAGAGACCTTCCCTCATTTATAGCAAGGCACTGCATGTTTAGTTTAGCAAATCTGCAACATCAATTTTGACAACAATGATGGATATTTGAAATTACAATGAAATACTTAGCAGCATAGAAAATTCTAATATATGCAAAGCTTATTAGTCAAATCTAGAATCTAAAAAAATCAACTAGGAATGCATAACAAAATCATAGTCCTACTTTGAGTGTACAGAGTACTGAATATTATTTTTAAGACATTTGGGATTGTAAATATTGTGCCTTTGGACACGACATGAAATCTGTCAGGAAGCTCAGATACAGACTACTGCCATTATGTTACCAGAGGCTCAGAAAAAAATAAATGCAGATTGTTTTGCACACTATGAATGTTACCTAAGGCACCACAAGTCAAGTGAACTAGGTCTTTTTCTGTATTTTTTTCTATTTCATTAGTTACAGAATATGGAAGTCTTCACAAGCTTTACAGAGAACACAAGCACAAAATCTTCTTCTCAGGATCCGTATCTTACGTATCTTTCTCCAATCCAGGAGTAACATATGAATCAAAGTAATACAAAATCCTAAGTGAAGTAATACACTTCACATGTGTGAAGTTACCCCACATGAAAAAAAAGGTTGCATCTATTTCCATATTATTTTTCCAGTCAAAATGTTTCTTTTAGGCTATGTCTGAAACTCCACCTCTAAAATTGTGGTCTATACCCTGTTACTCTCCAAACTGTACAATATTTTGATCTCACCAGATCGAATATAACTTAATATCATACAGAAAAATAAGATTAAATTTCAAACTTAAGCTTCGCTAGTCCAGTGAACAGAAGTCTCTCAAACCTGCCGACAGATCTTCTGAGCACTGAAGGAGTTTAATGTAACCACTGTAACAGAAAGGGAGATCAGAAATATTCAGGAAGCTAGAGAGATCAACTTTCTTCCTCCAAGAAGAAAAAACCTAGCAAAGTATTGTTTTAAGCTAGTCAAGCCTAAGTACGTTAAGTTCTGATGTTAAAATTTAAAGGTGAAGACAGAGGTATGGGAAAGGTCAGTTACTTTTAGAGTTTCCAGTCAACCTCTTAACACTCTCTTACAGCCTTACACTACCTGCTCTGTTTCTAGAATACCTTTCTCTGTTATATATTCTATTGAACAAGACTAAGTTCATACTGGTACACTTATATATCACAAAAGGTTCTGCATTTCAAGCCAAAAATGTGTTAGAAAACCCCCCAGATGTTACTTAATAGCTAATTAAAAGTCACAATAAAATAGTCACCCACATGAGTGATGGTAGTACTTTTTGTCCTTTATCTGCATGCAAGAAAAAAATGCAGGGAACACCAACTCCTTTCCCTCCCATAAGCACATGGCTGTAAGAAGCTCCTCTTAGATAACAATTACTCTAAGTGTGGAATGAACATCTGTCTTAAAACTCAGTAACTCAGAGGAATACTTGCTAAGGATACCACATGAGCTATTAGGAGAGGAGAAGAGGTATGGAGAGCAGTCTATTTATAACAATGTTTTCAGTATAACATTTTATGACTAGGGCAGATTACTTTCCCTTTGACACACAACATGACCTTCCTTTCCCTAGGGTGGTAGAACAGGTTTCCAATCTCGGAACAAATTACCCACAGAAGCTGCAGAAGCACTGCGTCCCTAGCTAATGGCAGCAATAACTCGCACTGATAGAGAATTTCTCCTTCAAGGATTCCAACATTGTTGGGAAATAAAACCCCACAATCAAGCCTCAAAATCCATATAGGTTAGTGAGTACTGCCACTAGTTCATAGAAAGAGGAATTGTGTATAAGTATATTATAAATATTTTCCCAACACTGCATTACTGTAGCTGGTAGGACTGGGTTCATCCTGTGTTCCCATTGCTTTTGGAGGTGATTGTGAAGGTGTTGCCACCAGTTTGATAAATATTCATCTTCACATTCTAAATCTGCAAATAATAGGCAGCAATTTTTGGTATAGATTACAAACCGAAAGTAATAAATTAACAAATGTAGTAAATAATGTGCTCCTGGAAATAAGGAAACCAATTTAGAGGTCTACACCAAATACATTTCTTGTTTTGTAAACAAAACACTTGAACATTTATTTTTATGTTGTAAATTAGTCAGGTGAGGGAAAAAGCATTGAGTGAGACATCTAATTTACTTTGGACAGTGATAAAATTACTTCAATCAATAAATGCTCCTCCCTTCAAAACTAGTTTATATACAAAGACCATTATTTTCAAAACCTATTTGCTTATTTATTGAACTAGAAAAACAGTGGTATTTCAGATGCATCAAAGATGTTTTCTGGAACTTAGTAGCAGGTTAGTTTCAATGCAACACAACATGCTTCTATTTGACATCCAGAACATAATTCAAGCTATAAACTTCCAGGATGTACTGCGGCTTGCACTATGTCTTAAGCACTTCATTTGAGCTGTATTGATGTTAAAACGTTTTCCTGAGAAGGAAGCAGTCTGATGTTATTCGAATAAATAAAAAACATTGATTATGAGGGCATGCACATTTTGATGAATGAATGAACTGTTGTTTCACAAAGAATTCCATTAGTGCTTCAATCCAAAACTTGATGAAATGTGATGGTTTGTACCCAGCCCCTCCCACTCTCAGATCCCCTGTTCTTAACTGTCATTAACAACTCAAATAAAACTGATTTTCTTCAACACCAAGGCCCTGAGCAAACCTGTGTCCACAATTCTCCTGCTTATGCAAACAATGAACAGATGCTTACATCTGCCTGTGACTGCAACTGAGCATTGTGACAATCTGTTTGTTGGAGAAACAAATAGTGCCAGTAAATAAATACTACCAAGCAAAAATACTACTTACCCTGCAAGCAAACACTAGTTAGCAGAAATCACATGCTGTGTAATACACAGAGGGAGACAACTCTGTGAAGACTGACCTCAGGATACCATAAATTCTTCTCATAGGCCCTTTAAGCCACCGAAATAAGTTCAATTAAATAAGCTTCAATACCATAAGGGATTACTGATTATTGCCAATATATTGGAGCTGATTATAGTTTAAGGGAAAGGGCTTTTTTTTAAAAAAAACATACTTTCTCTGGCAGCTGAAACAAGACAATCTTACTTTTATACAAGCTAATGATTTAGAAACAGGTCTTTAATGGTTTCAGAACAGGATATGCCAGACAAGCAGACTCCAAAGGACTGCTGAGATCTGGCAATGAAGTCTGTGAAGAATCTGACTGCTGTCACATTCAGCATACCACAAGACATTTCGAACCACATGATGATTTAATGTAAAATGTCCATGGAGCTGTATCTATTGAAATACTAGTTTCTTGCAAAGTATATTAAAAATACAGTTAATTCTGTCAATTTATAAATCAGCATTTTTTAAATTTAAGTTGAACAATTTTTGAACTAAATGCCATTGAGTTTAAGAAAAAAAAAGGCACTGCAATTCAATGGAGATTAATTTCTAAGAAGACTAACACACCTACCATACTTCCTCTAGCTTCCACCATGGCTTCAAAGCTTTAGACAGGAATTTTTGAAAAAGGATTACCAGGATGGAGCAGATGTGAATTCCTGACCTCTTGATACTCACACGCATATAAGCATACACATACATTTTATTTACTTTGTGCAAGAGGCTTCTTTTGTTTAGAAGATTTAAATGTGATTTAGCCATTTGCTACTTATTTCAGAAGTTAGAAACACATCTAAGCACCAGCTTTTTCCAAGACTTTCAAAACATGATGCTGAAGAGAAGTCTAGTAGTATTATGAGCCTCTGAATACGAGCCAAGGCTGGCATTTAGCCATTCACAGCACAAGACCTTCAAATTTTCCTGAAGAATACTTCAAAGATGTTATTGCGTACTCATTTTGTTAAGGAAGACAGCATCTGAACACAACTGAATTCTTGCACTGTTATCGTATCAAGTGTTCAGTTGTGCATTGCATCCCGAGAAAAACATTAGAATTTCATACGGAGACCAGGTGAAAAGGAATATAATAAAATAAAAGGCATAAAAACTGTAAGGGAAAAAGGCTATTTTCCATAAGGCCATCCTAGCTAGAATATTGTCCGAGTGATTTGTGACATCTTCATCTTTGAGAATGAACTATAATATCAAGAAGAAACCCAAGAAATAATCCTCCCCTAGGACGTCCTCTGTACCAAGTTCTGTGTAGAACAGTAATGGAATGGCTGGTTCAAGTATTTACGCATGCAAGAAAACAATCAAGGAAGTTTTCTTTACATGTCCATTTTTTCTGGAAAAAAAACAGACAACCACATACAATCTAGGACTCTACTTTCTTGGTCAGCAAACTCAAAAAACATGGGTAGAGCTTTATGAGAGAATAAGTTCAGAGAGCATCCTTGCTACGCATTGCTGCAGCAGTGGTTCTAAACATCGCCTGATGAAGTGCAGGTTCTTTTCTCTCTTTTTTTTTTTTTTCCAAAATTACTTTGATTTTACTCAAATCCAGAACTCTGATCTTCTAAAGAATACTTGAAGTAATAGCCTGGGTCTACTGTGTCTTGAATAAGTCTTGATCTTACGAGGTCAGTATCTTTTCATTGTGGGCAGCATACAGATGGACGCAGTGAGGAACTAAATGTTAAAGCCACATCCAAGAGTAAGGAAAGGAAGAGATGAGCTAGGACAACATATTTCAATACTTGAAAACTATTACTACATTACAAAGTGTTTTTCATTTACCAGAAATCAGATGCATATGCCTATTAGCATGAATCACTGCCAGACGCAGTAATTTTTCTATTACTCTCATTAGTTCTCAAACAAATTCTACTGGTAATTAAAACTTACATAAAAAGAAAAAAAGTCCGTGCTTTATTGTGCTATACAAAGAACGCAAATAGCGTCTTGAATAATGACCACATCAGACTTACTCAATTTGGGAGCGTGTACTAAAATAACAAAGTCCATTAATCAGGTTTTTGAAGAAGACCCCACTCATTTGTCTTCCAACTATTAAGTTCCAATTTTTCTAGAACTCTGTATACAATGTATGTGCTCCAAATTCTCCTCTGCGAAAAAAAGGGAAGTCAAGAAAATTACATCAAAATCAATGCATAGATTTTCACTGTTTAGGAAGGGCATAATTTTACAAGGGTAAAGTGAAAGTATTTGGAAAATGACAACCACCATTGTAACATTAAATCCAAGAACTCAACTTGAATGAACACAGCCAACAGAACTTTGATGGAATGATTTTCAGTTGGGAAAGTTACTATCAAAAAAAATCACAACATCTGGCAAAATTGTTTCCATTTGGTTTAAAATTTCTTTTCAGAGAAATATATTCTGATGGTGTCCAATGGTAATGTTTTGACATTTTGGGAATAGAACGCTTTAGTTGCCCTTCCAAATTATTTTATATATGGAATACGCAAGTCAAATGGAAATATTTCAATACTGTCAGATGCAAAGTCTGACAATCCAAATTCATGTTCTTACGCCTCTAGATGTTTCCAAAAAGTGCATGCATTTCCATGTTTCACTATAATTCAGAGTGTAATCACCCTTTCACAGTTCCCAACCTAATCAGCAGACTAAGCACCACCAAGACCTCTTGAAATACTGACGTCTCTATTCAAACATACACAATTCTGACCTAATAAGGCAATAAACATAAAACACTCTAAAATAACACAACAGCAGATTGCCTGTGCAGTCACTGAAATAATGGCCAAAACTTAACTCCCCAAAGAGATATTAGTAAGGGTGACCACAAATCTGTGCAGATGTTCTACAAAACTGATCTGAAAACATGCAGCCTGTTTGCCCATGATTTTGGGTCATGCAGCTGCCAGGCCAAAACAAGTGTCTGCAACAGCATATGATGGAAACCACTCTGCACCCTGAGAGCAGAAACCCCACAGCTGCTGGCAGCCCTGATTTATTCATTCAAGTAGATTACAGATATCCACGTACTCATCATATAGGATATCAACTCAAAAAAATCCTTAAGTTTATTATCACTCAAAACACAGTCAGCAATTACATAGAAAGAAGGAAAAAGAAGTTACCCACTTTCTTTGAATTGCCAAGGAGAAAACGGGTATTACAAAGCTGCAGTCCAGTTACCTCACTCCTACAAATAAGTCAGACAGCTCTGCTAGCCAGAACTGACAATTATTTTTTTTTCCCTGAGTTTCTGAACTCAGCTACAAACTACCACTTCAAACAGAACATAGTACTTAGTTTCCTTTTTTTTTTTAAAAAAAAATAAATATCACCATTTAGTCTTTTTGTTTTTTCCTCCCTAATACACAGAAAAATGATACCAAGAGCTGACAATCTCCTGGCAGATCTTGTCAATCACAAGGATTGTTAGGATGAACAGTAAGCAAAAAGCTTATCCAACTTGGATAACTGTCACAGGTAAAATTTTAATGCAGTTGTTAAATTACTCAAGTGTTAAAAGTGCAAAAAGAACCTGTGACCAGATTCTGTATACCAGGGACTAAAAGCAAAGTAAGACCTGGAAGATGATCTTGGAGGTCTATTCCAACCAGGGCTATTCTGTGATTCTGTGACTTTTCAATTACAGTGACCAAATCAAATATATTGTGAGGAAGAGGAAAAACTCATTTTTGAAGACACATATATTTAAAATTTTATTTGGTGTGAATCATGCTGTCAAAAGAGTTGTTAGCAGAATCTTAAAAACTTTATGTCTCCTCGAAGAACAGGTCACTATGCCAGTACAGGTCAACTCAGCCTATAGCTGTACAAAAATCCAGCTGTTCTCTTGAGCTAGCACCCGTGTGTATCTGACTCCACAGCCTGATCCTTCCTCAGGTTGAGGAACCACCAAGACAGATGCCATGCAGAAGCAGACAGTCTGAATATCTATGGCAGTAATAAACTTAGTCATGGACATACTCTTTCCTACTGTTACAGCAGTAGAAAAAGACTTCATCTGAGCAGCTGCCCTCCTTTACATGGGCTCATCTGGCCCAAGAAGCCTCTGCTGAAATCCAAGTGCATAAACCCCTCAGCCCATAGCCCATGAGCAAGTTACTACATCAGGTAAGCTGCAAGTGGACCCACAAAGGTCCTATACATTGAATTAAGTTGCAACACATAAGAAAGCTTCCAGGTCCTATACATAAGAACAGAATCTAGGAACAACTGCAATACACCGATTGTGCAGTCACGGTCCACCAAAAGTCCATTTCATTCCACATGACAAAAGGTATTAAGGGGTTTGCTGCAGTGTCTGTGCTCAGCTGCCAAGGAGGAAGAAAAAAGGTTGCATACATTCTCAAACAACTAATAACTCTCTAACAACTCTGACACTACAGACTGCAATAAAGTGAGCTTGTAAGAAAAACAAACACCTGAATGACTGATAAAAACAAAGAAAGCAGAAAGCTGAGCTCGGATTTAAGAGACATGAAATGATTTTTTATGTTGCTTCTTAAAAAATAAAGATTTGGAATTCCATCTGGGAAATGGGAAGATGAACACATTCAGTAGTTTGGGTTTTGTTTTAATATCTCATGTTAAATTTACATTAAAAAAATATCCTATAGCAGTTTCACACTTCAGAGTCAGAAAAGACATTAGTGGAACAGCAACAGAACAGTGAGGAACAGTACATTGCTAAACCAGACCCCTTGTCCAAATGTTCAAGGATGGCTCTTTATTTGTGTTTAATCAAGACTCACAACCAATCTTTATATTAACAGCAGCTGGTATCCAAGTTTCTTTTTCCATTTTCCTATCTGCAAAAAGCAGACTAAATTTTGCATACACAGCAACAATCATCAGCTGAAATATTTTCTTAAACACAGACCAGCTTACTTTTTATGTGTATCAGCAAGAGTTACCACCTCTACAGATACAGAATACCTGGCCATCACTCTGACTATGAACAAGAGACTTTTTTCAGACCTATCTGGACTTTTGGGAACAGCAACTCACCATCACAAAGAAAAAAAATAAGCATTTTATTTTAGTGCTTATCATTGTTCTTTACTCTGATTTCACGCATGCTGAAGACCTCATACTATAGAAACCTAAGTTCTAATGTAAAAACTTTGTCATTAAAACTTCGAACTCTTACATTAAATTCAGATATTAAGCTTAGGGCAAAACAACAGGAACTGCAAACTTTTTTTTTCATAACAGCTTTAACACCAAAAAACTAAATATACGTTAAGAACATGCTCTGCCCTGCACAGCAGAATCCCTGACTTTTTACTTCCTAAATTTTCATGCAAAACAAAAAGCCATATTTATCATAAACACCTTTAGCTCTTAAAAATTATTTTCTTACATGTTGATAAAACCTTTCAGAGGAAGATTAAATCAAAAACTGCATGAAATTTAATAAAAACAAGTGTGAGGTCCTGCACCTGGGAGAACATAAAGAACCCAGCACACTGGGAGAGGTTTCATCTGGACATAAGAAAAAAATTTCACAGTTAGAATAATCATTCACTGGAAAAACCTCAACAGGGACATAGTAGAGTCCCCATTACCAGAGATTTTAAAGATGCAATAGACAGGCTGCTAGAAAATCTCACCCAGGCTCCCTTTCCCATGAAAGGCTGGACCAGGTGATCTCTGGAGGTCCTTCCAACCTGGGCCATTCTATGGTTCTGTGTTCTATGACTCTCTAAAAATCAAATCAACAACTTTGCCATTCAAAGCAGGAAATGCAACTGGCACTGAAAAAAACAGTGTAAGTTATTCTGCTCGGTTTCATTCTTAAGTTAGAGATTTGTAAAAATCAGATCTACTGGTTTTGAGATCTTGAAGGATTTCTCAGATGAAACTGCATGTGTTCAGTTGACTTGTTTCTAATGCAAAACCTGTTTTGACAAAATTTCCTTCCCCGATTCTTCTATATTCGGGGTAGTTTTATTAATTAATGAAATATCTACTTTTTGTCAACCAAGCAGAAGAAAACAGTATGCTCATTAACAACCACTTTTCTAACCCAAAACCTAACCTTCCCTCTTTGCATATTGATTTTCCTCCAGTACAAATCACACTTCCTTCCTCAGATCATCTGCATGGGTAATAGGGCAGACATGAAATTACTTACAGTCTACTAAATTCTCTCTCCCTGCTGATAAAACCTGGCCTACACATCTGGGCCTCCATAACATTTACTGCAGGACTCTGGAGACACTCCTGTGTATTGTTACTCTGAAGACTGTCAGTAGTGCCCTCAGTTACTTTAAGATTCTTCACAGTTACAGCACTAGACGTTCTTTTGGGTGGTAGAAGAAAATTTGGTACTACCAGATGACATACAGAATACATTTACTAGTAAAGTCACAAAACAAAAATATTGACTTTTCCATCACAGTCTGTATGTACACATTTAAAAGAAAAAGCAAACAAAGATGGAAACAGTAACCACCTGATCATATTCCAGATGCAGACTTACATACACACACTGCTTGAAATAATAAAACATTCTGAAAGTCTCTAACTGAAAAAATAAATCAAAAAGACAAATCTTTAACACCTTCTAACTTTGCTACAAGTTGGTTCTTTACAAAGTCATTAGGTTTACTCCAGGGTATTACCATATCACGTTACAGCAGCCCTGAGGACACAGGGAGGACTGCTTATCGTGGCACAGCAGCAGCTAGTGGGGTGTCCATTTTCACTATGGGTGTGGCATAAGCACCACACAGAACTGTTGTGGTCCCAGCAGATCTCTACACGTAATAGCAGCTGATCATTTCTTGCTAGAAACCCCTGCTGCTTTTAGTGCTCACAAATGCATATGCACCACAAGATTTTACACAGTTGCCGATTTTATAGTAGCTAAGGACAGGCTCATCAAAAACTGAGACGTTTCCTTTAAGGAAAGCGAAAACTTGCACAGTGATATGGTGTCATAAAATCACTCATGTCCAAGGTAAACACGTATTTTATTATTTTTATCCTTTACAATTTGCTAGTATAAAAACACTAAAAGAAACAGAGAAAGTTTTACACAGCATTAAGCAGAAAACTCACTGGTGCACCTATTGTGCGATAGTTAACCTTGTCTTTGAGCTGCATGCAAAAATTTCCATACAGCCAAGACCCACCAGGTACATACTTCACTTCTGGGGGAGCTGAGGAGGAGGGCTGGCCTCAGAGTACGGTTCATAGAGGAGAGACAACAACAATTTCTCAAGTCCCCTGTGCTCCACCAACAAGGCAGAAGGAGGTCTACATGTGAGGCTGGTGTCACCAATTACTGGTGCAACCACTGTGAAGTGGTGCTGGCTTGCTTCCTCCCACTGCTGTGGATTCAGCTTCCTTACTGATCACCCTCCAGCACACCCACTGCTGAAAACACACCATGACCCAGACAGAAGCTACATTCAGCTGTTCAGCAACTGCCCATCTCATGGGCCTCAGGTCATCTCCCATTACATACAATCCTCTGTTTGCCAGAATAACAGCAAGCTGAGATACTCAGGATAGCAAATAGCAGGGGGAAGCCTTGAAAGCAAAGGAAATGAAAAAGGAAGGGAACATGATGCACCCACATGCTGCTGCATGGAGTCAGCACGGAAAGCTTGTTAGCTCCAGCTTGGTTTCAGCCCCACAGCCCTTTTTCTCAGGGCACTCCCTCATACATGAGGTCTGGGGAATACTTATGCCTTGAAGAGTGCAGAGCTGGCCATGCTCATGCAAGTTCAAAGGTTTCGGTTCGCAATTCATGCCCGGCTGGAGATGATTCACAGAAAAGGTAGCTCATGTGTCTGTCCGTGGTCCAACTGTACAGCAAAGTGATAGAATCACCAATGGGTAATATAATTTTGCCAGTGCTGGCAAGAAGTACTCCCGGTGAATGCAATGAATATCTAAAGGAAACTAGGCCTATGTCTTCAGCATGCAGGCAGGCTTACCCTTTGCCAAAAACTGGTGCACATCTTTCACCAAGGGCCCGGGAAGGCAGCCAGCCACAGCGCAGCACTCTGTGTGGCCAGACGAGTGAACCCTGCTCCCTCCTTGCATGCAGCACCTGAGCTTGGGCACAGCACATAGCGCCAGGGTTTGGCAGGGAAACCGTCCTCCTCCAGCACAGCCAGGGCTGCAGCCCGGCCTCGGCTCTTCCCCACCAGGAGAGGAGCAGCATCCAGCCTAGACAGGCGCTCTCCTAGGCTGGGACAGTCTTCATGCTACATCCTCCATCTCCTCGTACAGCAGGGAGGGACCATCACCTGGGGCTGTTGAAGCAGCCCAGGACCAGGCACAGGAACTGGGGGCTGACCCTGCCCTGTACCCCGGACCAGGCCCAGGCAGGCCGCCGCCGGGCCCGCTCTCGCCCCCAGGGCACGGCTCAGCCTGGGCAGCCGCCCGCTCCTCGGCAGGGTCCCCGAAGATCACAGGTCCCCTGCGCCCGCCAAGGAGGAGCCCCTCACAACGCCGGCATTCTCCACCCCATCCCCACTCCCCCCATGCCTTCGCGGGGAGACGCGGGGCCAGGGCCGCTGCCCACCCCGGGGCCCCGTCCCCGCCCGGGCACGCACCTGTAGTTGTAGCCGCTGAAGCGCTGGCTCTCCCGCAGCAGGGCCCGGTACAGCCGCAGCACTTGGGCCCGGCTGGACGCTGCCATGTTGCCGACACCAGGCGGGTCCTCCCGCGCCAAGGCCCCTTTCCCCGCCCGCGGCGCCCGGGGCCGCGCCGGGCCTTGGAGCCGCCTCCCGCGCCGGCTTCTCTGCGCGCCTCCGCGGCGGGCAGGCAGAGGCGGGGGCAACCGCGGCAGGAGCAGCGGCGCACGGCCTAGCGGTGAGTGGCGGCCGGCACAACCGAGGAACGGCGGCCGCGGCTCGGCCTCTGCCCAGCACCGGGCCCGGGGCGAGGGCGAGGCGGCGGCTTGAGCGCCACAGGCAAAAGGCACCTCCCCGGCTGAGGCTGCCCCGAGGGGCGGCGTTTCCGCGCGGGAAACTCGGGTCCCGCCTCAGGCCCGCTGGGTCGGCCCTGTCCGGCACCGCGGGTGTGGGGACTCAGCCGCGGGGTGACTGCTCCAGCTGCGGCCTGTCCTGAAGCGCCACCGCCGCTTCCCTGCCGGGCTCGGACCGTGCGGCTGCGAAAGGCCCAAACGCTGCCAAGGCGTGGAGAAGAAAGGCCTAAACAGAATTAAAAAAAAAAAGGAAAACCAGCGTTGAAATAAGCTGGTGGGTGACAACAGCGTGGCTGTGTGCACCCGTGCCTGGGTGGGTTGTAGAGGTGGGGCTGTTACAGGGGCTGGGAACGAGCCACGGGTGATGTGTGTTCGGTGATGGCATCCACGTCGCTATTTCAGTGTGCAGCGAGTGCGCACCTCTGCTGCTGTACCTGGTGTGCTGCAGCTGGCTGTGAGGGGTTTCTTTGTCTGTGTCCTTTTTTTAAATTGAATTCTGTTATTTATATTAACCAGGTTTGTGTAGTTATAGTTCAGGTACTTTTTAAGTTAAGTAATAAGAATTTCTGAAGGAGGTCAGTAAGGATCTCTTGCCTCTGGGCTTTTATTTTCAATGTGAAATCTTCATTTGCTTCCTGTTTTTCTTACTTTTCCCACAGCCCTGAGAAATGACTGCAAGTGTTTGTATCAGCACCTTCATCTAAGGTTCCCCATTTGTGCAGGTTTTCAGAAAGTTATAACTGGGTTGAAGTTGGAGTGAATTTAACACACAGGCCCACACATGTTGAAACTGGCCTTGAAGAAGGCAGTCCCTGGGCAGGAGTCACTGTGCACAGTACTTATGTATTGTACAGCCCACAGAACAGCAGGTTGCTTCAACTATTTAAACAGTAGGTTCTGCCCATTTTTTTGCTAAATCTTGGTCTTTATTTTTTCTATGTTGTGAGGCTGGGCTCTTTTTCTGTTTAAGCACTTCTTATATTGTTTATATCCTGATCCTTTCGTTGCTAGAAACAGCACATACACAGCATCCTCTTCTGCTGAAAGTTTTGCCACTGCAGAATAAACTTATCTTTGTAACTAACAGGTATGATGCCTCAGCTGTGTTTATTACTGTTTTTTAAATATTCTGTGTAATGTGATCTATTTATAATCATTACAAAGCTCCTACTTTCTCCATGGTATGTTTTGTATATGGTAGATGTTTATATACATTCTATGTATCTCTAGCAAAAGTGCTTCAGTTGTTGCTACCAAGTGAACTCTTATTTTTTTTATATATGCGCTTTGAGTATTATTTTTTGTATCGGGTATATATTTCAGGCAATTTACAGTTTATTGCATAGCACTAAAATAATTCTATGCTTTTGGATATAAATGGTACAGACACCTAGGGATTTATCTTAGATTCTTCTTTACAAGTATCCTATGTTTTAGCAGGCGTTTTAGGCTTCTGGAAACTGAGATTTTTCCATATATAGCATGGATTATCTCTTTATCAAAATCAAAACCATAACTAGAAATGTTCGAGGATGTGTTGCATTTTTGTAGAAAAAGTTAAGCAACTGAGACACTGTGAGAGGGATTGTGCTTTTGAGTCCTTCCCTTGTAAGTTGCAAACCCACGTGGTTTGGGTTAGCTTTTAGCATGCAGGAAACCCAAACAGAGAAATTTACAAGCATGCTCATTAGTTGCCTGTGGGACCAATTTCTGTTTATAGCCCAAGCCGTGTTGTTGACACAGATTGCCATGCGAGAAGTGGAGTTCGTCTGAGGTGCTGGTTCTCCTGCATCTTTGCAGCTGTTGGCTGAGGTGGTTAATATGTGTTAAAGCAGAACTCTTGCTTTGTGTCTGCAGATTTATCTTCCCTGAAAGCACCAGTGGCAACTGCTTTGTTTTCATCGTGGGCTTCAAACAACTTAAAAGATATGGGTCTGTAGTCTGGCAGTTATTCCATCTAATTTTACAACAGCTCTCTTTGTTATTGTGAAAAAAAAAAGTTTTGATACTACAGTCTTCAACTCTAAAAGGTGAGAGAGTAAGTGAAAGAAAGCAAAACATATTAAGTAAAATTTGTCTACAAGAACACTATTGATTTTGTATTTGTAAAGTAATTACAAATGATTTTGAAATAGCCTTAGGTTTTAATTCTGTTTTTGAATCTTCCTGACAGTTTTTGTGATTTTAATTATTTTTTTTAGTTTTAAAATTTTTTTAGATAAACATGTTTTTGTCTTACCTCATGTTTAGAATATGCAATAAGCACATGCAATGTACTATCAGATACGAAGTAAACATAGCAAAGAAAAAAGACTTTCCTCTTGTCTTCCTTTCCTGGCTTAACCTTTATTGCACTCCAAGAGGAAAGAACAATGTTTTGCAGAAACTTGTCATCTTTGTACAGTTGGATTAGCACTGTTGACTGGAAAAAATAATTTTTTTTTGTATTTCATTATTGCATTTTCTTGGAAGCAATAGATTATGGTCTCAGAAGTCCTGTCATTCTGCAGTAAGTGGGCATTGCCTCTACTGTGAGTGGGGTACATGTGTTTCTGTTAGCCTTCTGTTTACATGTGTCATTGCAATCCTGCAAAGAATTTGAAGGACAGATGCAGCCCACATGACCTCTGTTGTGTTCTGTCATCTTGGAGCCAATGTATGATTAAGGTGTAATGATCCCTTCGTTAACTGCCTCTGCATTCCCTTGGGGGAATCCCCACCTGAATTAAATGTAGACACCAAGCCAGAACCAATCAAGATATAGACAGGTGACTTTTTCTTACCCCCAGACTTCTCTGGTTTAAAACTCAGTGCTACTTTATTATTACATTTTATGGGGATGGGGCTTGAGATATTTTTTTCTTAACTGCAGTGGTACATATAATCATTATTGAAGGGGCTTAGTGAGTGTTCAGTGATAGAGAAGCTTTTGCATTTGGCCTGAGGAAGGGAAGTGGCTTCTGCGTTGCCTTTCTGCATCTCTTGGGATAAATAAGCACTTTGACGTAACAGTATCAGTGTCTGGAGTAGTCACTAATATTTTAAATATGTTGCTGCTCAAAAAAAAAAATTTTGGCTGAAGTACCTGCAGAGACTGTGGATTGGTGTGAAAGGAAACGGCTGTTATGTTCTCTGGTACATACTGCATGTTTTATTGTACGTTGCCCAATTGTTCCTTGTGGTACGATATTTCAGCTTTATGACATGGCACTCAACACTTTAAGAGAGTGTGTGCTTTCCTAGGATGTTGCTGTTTGTGTTAATTATTTTTCTTTGTGGGTCAGAATGATAACTGATTGTTGTGATGTTATCATCTCTTTTAATTATCTTTTTTCAGTTTGTGAAAAGGTGCTGACTTTTCGCTGCTGCTGTGGTATGGTTTCTCTCTCTTCTTCCCTGCTCTTGGTTCTTGATGGACGGTGTCATGTACAGCAAGGTCATACCCAGTGTAGAGTAGGACCTTTAAAATAAGGGCTATAAATCACGATAATTTTAGGATTTCAGTCACTAATGTAACAAACCATAGTTCAACCATTTTCTATAGTGAGTAAGATTTCCACAGTATCAAAAGGAGGCCTTGAGTAACTCTGCTTTTTTTAAAAAAAAGTGATAATTTAGTTGCCTTATAGAAAAGAACATTTTTAATCAGAAGGAGAAACTTCCATGTTTCAAATGCAGCTATGCTCCTAAATTATTTGTGCATTTTGGAAAATTCTACCTAAGAGTTCAGAGGGAAGAAAAAAATGGGACAAAACTCTTCTCTCACTCACTTTTTATGAGTAGCCCCCGCTCTCTCTGAACTGAATTGCAGAATGTTGTGTATTGTTTACAGTAAGTCTGTAAGAATAAGAATAATAGGGAAAAGCCCCCAACAAACAGCAGTGGGTTTTCTGTTGTAATACTTCATTGTGTAAGGGAAAAGCTGTTTTACCACTGCTTCTAAACTTTCGCTAGTTCGTCATCTCTTGTGCTGCAGGCATCAAACTGAAAGAAACACTGGAGTTTGTTTTCCTTGTTGCCTCAGTTTTAATCTTCTCATTTCCTGTGGCCATGTGCAACACCAGCAGATTTTGTGGGCATCATGTTGCCTGCTAATTATGTATCATGTTAAGCAGCTGGACAGCTCAGCAGTGGTGGGATAACATCTGGATCAATGACATGCAATGTTGATATATACTGTATTGATGTTGAAAGATGCTGATAATGGACATATGTCGGTTAATTACTTTGAAATACCCAAAATAAAAATACAATGAAAGTCCAAATGTAAAAGGATAATTTTGCGTTACAGCAGCAGGCAATAGAGTAAGTAATAGGGGATTAAAATTGTGAACAATTCTTGAATAGTTCAATGTGTAATAGTTGCATCAAATGTAAATGACACTTCTAATCCTAATGCTCATAAAGTCTGAGGTATTTTTTGAGAAAAGAATCCAACAAGAAGTTAATGTATTTTTGTTGTGTCATTGTTTGTTGCACTGAAATCTTACTGAGAAACCTAATCATGAGAAGTGGGAAGGGCAGGATTTATTGGGTATTCTTATCCACAGCCTCATCAATTCAGAAATGCTTTCTTTTTGCTTTCCTGTGTCTTATCTAATTTAGTCTTAAATAACTTTCCTTTCTGTGGGAAATATATTCTTCTTTATATTGTATCTTGCTGTTAAGAAATGTTTTCTGATGCTCAGCCTATGCCACCCTCTCTACTAAACTCATCCTACTCTTTCATTTATGCCCCTTAGAGTCATGCTGTGTAATTCCTTCCCCTCCTCCATGATTTACACTATCATCATATTTCTCCAGAGCTGTCATCCAGCCAGGCTAACTTCTTCAGTTATTTTGATTTTCTTTTTTTTTTTTTCCCTTCTTTCTTATTGGATGTTGAAATTTTTAGCTTAGGAAGCGAACTTAGCTATAAAACAAGGACATTTAAGAGCAACCAGCCCAGAGAGTTGTGGTTAATGGAGTTAAATCCAGTTGGAGGCCAGTCACAAGTGGTGTTCCCCAGGGCTCAGTGCTGGGGCCAGTCTTGTTTAATGTCTTTATCAATGATTTGGATGAGGGGATTGAGTGCACCCTCAGTAAGTTTGCAGATGACACCAAGTTGGGTGGGAGTGTCGATCTGCCTGAGAGCAGGGGGGATCTGGACAGGCTGGATTGATGGGCTGAGGCTGATTGTGTGAGGTTCAATAAGGCCAAGTGCCGAATCATGCACTTTGGCCACAGCAACCCCATGCAACACTACAGGCTTGGGGAAGGGTGGCTAGAAAGCTGCCCAGTGGAAAAAGACTTGGGGATGCTGGTTGACAGCCAGCAGTGTGCCCAGGTGGCCAAGAAGGCCAACAGCATCCTGGCCTGTATCAGAAATGGTGTGACCAGCAGCAGTAGGGAAGTGACTGTGCCCCTGTACTCAGCTCTGGTGAGGCCGCACCTCTGTTCAGTTTTGGGCCCCTCACTACAAGAAGGACACTGAGCTGCCGGAGCGTGTCCAGAGAAGGGCAGTGGAGCTAGGGAAGAGTCTGGAGTGCAAGTCTGATGAGGAGTGGCTGAGGGAACTGGGGGTGTTCAGTCTGGTGAAGAGGAGGCTGAGGGGAGACCTCATTGCTCTCTACAGCTCCCTGAAAGGAGGGGGGAGAGAGGCAGGGATCAGTCTCTTCTCCTGGATAACAGTGATAGGATGAGGGGTAATGGCCTCAAGTTGTGCCAGGGGAGGTTTAGATTGGATATTAGGAAACATTTCTTCACTAAAAGGGCTGTCAGGCACTGGCACAGGCTGCCCAGGGCAGTGGTGGAGTCCCCAGCCCTGGAGGGATTTCAGAGCCGTGTAGCTGTGGTGCTGAGGGACATGGGGTAGTGGTGACTTGACAGTGTTAGGCTAATGGTTGGACTTGATGATCTTAGAGGTCTTTTCCAACCAAGGCTGTTCTGTGATTCTTTGTAGCCATCCCTGTATCTTTTTTGCTGACTTGTGGTACTGCCAATCTTGTTTGTTAAAGATGATAATTGTGTCTAAGATGTCTTGCTAGAGCAAAGTTGGCTCTTCTCTTGAGTTTTTGTCATATATGAATGTGTATGTGAATATGTATAAAAGCATGTGTGAATACATATAGATGCACGCGCACAGCCATGTGGTGGCGGTAAAGGTGAAGGTCATGCTGTTCGTCCTGGACTCTCCATGCTGCAGTGTTGGGGATTCGTGCACAGCTAAGACGGTGCTGTTGGTTTTTTCTGGTTACCCAGTCCCTTGTCCCAGTTATGAGAAATGAAAGACAACCTGCTGCTTGGGTGCATCCCGGTTCTTCTCCTGCTCCCTGCATTGTGGGCGTGGGCTGCCTTGTTGCATGATACAGGGGGCTAGCTCCACTCGACTCGTGGGCTATTGCATAAGTCCTTCCCTGAAAATCCACTTCACTAAACATTTTCTTATAATGCTTGTGTGGTTATTTCCTCTAAGAAATTCCTAGAGCAAAGTGTCATGTTGCTATAAGATAGAGTAGAGCTGATGTAAGGAAACATGTTCACTGAAAGGGTTATCAGACATTGGAACAAGCTGCCCAGTTCAGTGGTGGAGTCCCCATCCCTGGAGGGATTTAAGAGACGTGTAGATGAGGTGTTGAGGGACATGGGGTAGTGGTGATTTGGCAGTGCTGGATTAATGGTTGGATTTGATGATCTTGGAAATTTCTTCCAACCAAGGCTGTTCTATGATTCTTTGTTATCCAAGATAAAAGTGGAAAGTTCCTGTATAATATGTTGAAAAAGTGTTACTGGGGAAAGGTGTGACCTCTGAGAATGGGATGTGTGGCAGGCACTATTTTTTTAGGTAAAGAAATGTTAATCAAAACTGTGGGTTACAATGGCTGTGTAAAGCAACAAGGATTAAGTGGATTGTAAGGAGGTTGTCTGTTCAGTGTTCTGACTGTGTGATGAGGGGAGGGGGGGATATGATTTTCCATTTGCAGTGTGTTTTCATTTTAAATGATGCGTCCATATGAATTTTTATTCTGCTGGCTTGAACTTTTGGTCCAGAAAAAAGCCCTGAGAGTGTAAATGTGAAGCTGAAGTGAAGAAATCTAAAGAGAATATTTTTGGAACGGAGAGGAAACTATGGAGCAATGCTTTCATTTAAATGAGGAAAATAATATATCCCTATTAGCAAATTGTAGTAATAACAGAGTTTAAGGTAATTTAATTTTGCATGATCCTTGACATTTTTCATCTTTCATCTTGTGTCATTATCAGTTTTGCACCCCTGGAGCTCTGGCCAGCATTCGTGATAGTGCACTAGGGACATGTTTCTAAATAAATCATACTTCTGGTGTATTTGTAAGATAAGACGAATTGTCAATGTTTCCTTACATGCCTTCACACTTCTAGATGGAACTTTACTTTATTTCTGCTTCGGTTTTTTATATCTGGGCTGACTATGCCAAAATTTGTCTTTCAGCCAGTCCCTGAAGAGAAGAAACAAAGCACTGACTGAAGCTAACAAGCAAAGGAAGCAGAGCTGAGGAAAGATTCTCTCTGCTGGTGGGTAAGTAATTACAAATAAATTCAGCTTTCTCAGTCTCTTTGACACCAGTTCTTCCAGCCTTTTTAATTAGTAACAAATTTTCAGTCCTTCTACAATTTAATTCATAATAATAATAAGAAAAAATCTTCCTTCATCTTCACCAACTGTTGAAGACAGGTATGCTAACTAACTTTGCTTTCCATATAAAATTCATGTGTTTTCTTACTCCTAATACAAAGAACATAATGAAACTTGAGATATAAAGATAAGTAGATAATACTAATAGGTAGATAAGTAGAAAATGATAGTGTTCTGAAGGACAAATTCTATCATCTGTATATTGGAATATGTCCATCTATTTTAATATAATCCCTTTGAAATGTGTGCAGCCATATAAGCAGTAAGTTGCTGTTGCGAGTGAGAACATGTATCAGAACTAGGTTCTCCTTACTTTACAAGCTACCTACAATTGATGCAAGTTAGAATCCAGCATAGGATGTTCTGATGGATGGGGAGTGAGCTCAGTGAATTCTTGGGAGAGGCAATAGCTACAGCCTTACAAATGCCACTGTGAACCTTCCAGTCTGTTATGTTCCTGTCGCCGTAGCAGAGTAAGCTAAAGGCTATATACGTCTCTGTCTCTTCATGAAGTTCTGTGTCTTAGCTCAAACTAGTGACAAGTGTGGATTTAGGTTGGGATGCAGGCCTATAAAAAAGAGTTGCCAGCTTTCCTGTAGGGATGAGTTTAACATTCTCCAAAAGGCAGGAAAGAGGAATGGGGGAAAAAATAGTTTGGAGTACCATTCTGGGAAGATTTATCAGAGTTTATCTGTCTGGAGTCCTGAAATAAGTATCTCTCTGTCATTAGCTTTTTCAGTTATGCTTTGTAGCCTAGAATCAGTTTTGCCCAAGGTCAGTTTGGTTCTTGTTGTGTTTTCTCTTTTTTCTCCTCACCCCTCACCGCCCCCCGCCCGGTACTATACATGCTTGTTTTCCTTTGATTTATTTTTATGCAGGTGACTTTTATAATTGTTTTACTGGTAAAATATGTGTGCTGCATCTGAAATAAACAGATAAACAGAGCAAATTATCAGGGTCCTCACAGAGATGTAATGGTGGTTCTTTTAAAAATGTTTTGTTTATGATTTTGGAATTGATTTTGGAATTGATTTGACTCTCAAGGCAGTGTTCAAGACCTTCATTGAGAGTGTTCTTATTTTTGAGAGTACTAACATAATTTTTTCATTGTCATCTTATTTTGGCTGTAAACATAGCTTTTTTGCAACATTTGGTTTGACTTTGGTTTTCTTATATTAATTACTTTCAGGGGGAAAAAATGCATAGTGTATTACAGCAGCTCTTCCCTTGGGAAGATAATAGTCTAAACCAGACAGATACAGTACTGCACATGTAAAATCATCAGATATTGAAGAGGTAATTATCAGCTCTATGTAAATTTGTTGAACTTAGAAAAGCTACTTGCTTTTTATGTTGGCACACTAGCTTTGTCAAGTTTTATTGAAGAGAGTCATTCTAAACAGAGAGAGAGATGTTGCTTGAGAAAGCATAGCTTATTCTTTTGCTGTTTTTCCTTCTGCCCCTCTTCCTCCCTGCAGAGATGGTTTCTTATTCCCCACCCTTCCACTACCACTTTATCTTTTTCTGATACTGCCACTTTTTCCACAGTCTTCTTGTGGTAGGTTGTATTCTTAATATAATATTCATTCTACAAACAAACTCTGCTGAATAAATAAAGACTTGAATTAAGTATGTGGGAGCACCATGCTTATTCTAGTTTTTATCAGGCTTCCCGTGGTTTTTAAACAATTTTTTTTATAAACATCATTTAAGAGAGATTGTTCTACCAAATGCTATTTCCTCACCTGGTATTAGGAATTCATTTGACCCCAGTGTCCCCTGGCTGCTCTCCTTCTACACCCTGAGTGACAGAGCCTGCTGGGCGTGTGTGGAACCTAATCTTTCAACATGTTGCAAATTACAATTCTACAAGTGGTTTTAAATTAAAAAAAAAATCATTTTTATAGTTCAATCTTGTTTCTTTCAGTATGTAATGGATCTGACATTAACTGAAGATTGTTTTGTTATATGTGACCTTGAACTATAATGACACTTTATTCTTTGTTAATAGTGAAGATGTAATTCCTTCATGTTACCGTTTTTGGGTTTGTTTTTTTTTCTCCCTACCTTGTATAGCTGCTTCCACCCAGTGAATGTGTACGTCTTGACTCAGAATGCAAGACGAGGGGATGTTGCCTTTGTTATTTAAAGACTGGATGGTGAAAGACTTGTGTTCTGTAGTTTCAGATGTGTATCTTGAGCTCCAAGTTTTCTTTCACTGAGGTTTGCTCTCGAGGAAAGTGTGATCCTCAAGTATCTTGTGCCACAGAAGGGTTCACTGACATGATTAAAATATACAGCTTTCTCAAAGCCTTTCAAACAAAGGTTTTCTTTTCTTCATGCTGTGCTTTATCTGGAGTAAGTATATCAACATTACCAAGCCTTATAGGAGATGTTACCTGGAAACATTAAAGATAAAGCACAAAGCTGCTTGGGAGCCCATTATCGTAGGATCCTGAGAGCCACAGACCCAAATATATCCTATTTTCTAGCATTAATGACAAAGAAAAGTTAGTGATACTAGTCTTGTTCTTTCTTCTGTAACACTCTCAAACTATTTTTTTAACCCTGTAGTAGCAGGCCTGGATGGAGAACACAATTTAAACCTTTATTTTAAAGTCATACTTCTGTTGCTTTGCTTGCCACAGAATATCTTGGAACTAGTTCTTTAACAAGGTATAGATGTCATCACCTCTTATCACTGTAAAGGTAGTAGTGTTCAGGTGTAATCAAATACAGTGTTACAAGGTAGGTGTGCCTGAATATATATGAAGTGTCACTGACTAAATCAATCTTAGCTGTAAACTTTAACAGAACCAGAACACAGTTGCATCAGGAAATTAGAACAGGAGTAAACAAGTCCATTTTTAAATTTGTCTTGCATTTATTTGAACAGGCAGAACTCTAATTTGAGGGATTTTACTGTAAAATTTCTAATGAATATTTCTCAGCAGCATCGTCCATAATTCATTATCACTTGTTGCAGTTAAAGCATTTTAAGGAGAAAGTTAACACTTCTTCACCCTTAGGCTTTAAACATAGTTAATGCATTTCTTTAGCTACAGTTACAGAAAATGCTTCATAATATAAATAGAATATTTGCAAGCCAGGGTTTCTGTCTTTTGGTAACTTATATGCATTCTTAACTGTAGAACATACAAAGTAAAAATTTTAAATTTGTTAAATTCTTGAGTACACTTATTCTTCAAAAAGCAAAGGGTATCTGCTGCCTTGCAGCCCAGCAATGTGTTGGAAGACTGATGAGGCAGCACAGAGGCTTGATAAAGTCTCTGTGGGGTTTTGAAGAAATACATTATCCATCCACCTGTAGTAAATCTTAGTGCTGGAATAAAGGAAATAATGGGATAGTAGTTAAAACTAAATAGATATTTAGTAAGTAAGTTTGCTAAAAAGACAAGGGTAATGGAAACCAAACTGAAAATGTTTAGCAGTGCAATCTTACTTCATTTTTGTTTTCCCTTCTGAAATTTGTGTTGCTGTGAGACCGGCCATATTGAGACAGATACTGTGATTGCTGGCAGAGCTGTTTGTGCCACTTGCAAATCCTGTTGTTCATGTGCATCCGGCATTTTGTGACAGTTAAATGGGTTGGAATGAACTGTGTCATTAGAAACTTACGTGATGGGTTGGTCTTTTCCTTTTACAACATGCCAGTCAATAACGTGCTCTGTGCAGGCTAGCTGCTTTTTCCTGTATTTTTTTTTAAATTTTTTTCCTGCTTTATTCCTATCCACAACCCATGTGATTGGCGAACCAATGTAAATGATAGAGTTTCTAAACAGATTTTGTTTGCTGTAAAGTCATGTATATTTGTAATTCCATCCTAAGACTCTGGATTAAGGGTTCTTGTGAGATGAAGGGGTCTTCTGCTTCTAAACCTCATTAACACTAAGGGAACACAGCAGCCTAAATCACTAGCACATAAAAGGAAGAATAAAAAAAAATCTGGTCATTGATTTCTTTTTCAGTCAGTCAACAGAAAAGAGCTTGAGCTACAGGGAATCATACCAAAGCAATAAAGGCTTTTGCATTATATAAAGAGAAAGTGTCAGACTAAATAGAATTTACATCTTAGTACAGTTTGTAGATCCTATTTACACATCTAAGATAATGGGACCTATTTAAGGAGAGTGAACTAACAGCAGTGCTTTAAGGGAAAGTCTCAAGTGTTTTTCAAACACAATATTAGCGCTTGGGTAAACTTACAGGAATCAGTTTTTACTCGTTGTATCTTAAACTCTAGTAGTCTATACTGTTCTGCATCTATGTCTATACTCAGTGAAGAGCTGAGTTTAGAACTATTTCTTCTATGTCTGGACTCAGTCAAAAAAACCTGCTATCATAATTTTTAGTTGGATGCCTAAAAGTGGCTCTGCAGAAATCTTCTCTGGCAAAGTAAATCAGAAGAAAAATGGTAGGAGTTTCAGCCATAATTTTCTGACACCTTTCTCTTTAGTCTTGGGCAGGAATTGAGTGAGAAGGGCCAAGTAGGCTGGGAGATCATTTCACATTCCAGTTCTGGATTTCAGGGCTCCAGGAGGGATATTTTTGCACTGCGTGAGAGTAAAAATCCTGCTGCTCTGACTCCCTGGTCACAAGGTTTCTGGTGGCATGGCACAGCTGTCTTGGGCTTCTGAGTAGCTACAGCAAAGGAGACCTGAGGTGTGGTAATAAATGTTATAGTAATACCATTTGCTTTCCACTGTTTTTAATGTGGTTCGCTAACATGAAATGGAAGAAGGTGCTAAGAGTAAACCTCTTTGTTTATACCTAAAAAACTTTTTAAACTTGGATGTGATCAAAGAAAATGCCTATTCAAACAAGAAATGCTTGAAATCTGTCTTGGAGTAAGAAGGATGTAAAGTGGCCAACTAGGCAGCATTGTGTACGCAAGTTTTATGGAAACTATGTCTAAACACCATTTTTAATTTAAGCTTGTGTCCCTGTATAAATGGAATATGAAGTTATGTGCATAGACAATGTTTCTCCTGTCAAAAGCTGACAATTTCAGTTTTCATTTCTATTCTCTTGCTATTCTTGAACAGAAAAGATTATCTTTTATTAATAAATTTCCTCTGCAATGCTCATTAGATTTAAGACCCTGTTTATTTGATGGATAATAGTAGTGATGCATATATTGGATTCCCAAATAAAGATTTTTACAGCAACTCCTGTCCAGCTCTGCTCTAAATGAATGAGAGCCTTTAGGTTGATCTGAATGGACAGCTGCTGAAACTCTGACTACAGAGACAGAACTAACCATTTGTGCAGCACTAGGAGCTGAGTTTTGAGGTGCTGAAATTAAATTCTCATTTTGAATAGAAGCATTTAATGAAAAATAGAATGTGGAAAAGCATTGTTAACAAGAATTGAATCAAAGGCTGTTTGAATAGGTTTTGTAAAGGTAATGTCTAGTTCACTGAAGTTTGACAGTTGTGACATTGCATTTCAAATGTAATTAAAAATAGGTAGTTATTTGATCTGAACATTCATTCTTTATTTCTTTGACTTAGAGGACTTTAGATTATCTTTCTGTTAATCTTAGGAAGCCTTATAAATTGAGTGCTCTATTTCCAGTATATTGGACTAACACTTTCCATGCTCAGATGTGGCAATATATTGCTGCAGTGGTGAACAATGTGGCACATAAATTTAAAATGAGGGTAAACCTGTATGTGAAAGAAATAGTTGAAATCTTTTAAAGCTATTAATTTAACAATAGTAGTTGTAGTCCATTTTCCTTTAAAACCTAGAGTAGCCTCTAACATAGCTTTGTGGAAAAGATTACTTAATTGTATATGATGTAGTCAGCTGTCAATTAAAAATTCAGATCTGAGGGGAGATATGAAATCTGTAGAATCATGTGGAGTCCTCTTTGCTTTCACACTGTTGGAGTGCTTTTGATAAAGAAGAAAGAGGCTGGAGTAGCAGCTAGCTGTCTGGAACTGATCCACAGCTCATTGAATTAAATGGGAATTTTTTTCATTAACTTTGATCATCCTTGGGTTGAAGCTGTATGCATATGATTTAATTAGTAGCAAGCTTGGGAAATGCTGGTATGTTGGCTTTTCTAGTGTCTTACCTATGGAGATAGTAATTACATAAACCAATATATTTGTATATCTATGCTATGGCAAGTGCAGAAGTACCCATAGGTGGCTTTCCTAGTGCTAGATCTTCATTTACAAGATAGATGTTTCACTGCTAAACCTCTTTTTCTTTCTTGCTAACTATAACATACCTGATCATCTTATGTTACACATAAATGTATTTCTATCATTGAAAATATTTTTATTCTGAAAAAGGGAGAAGATTGTAATTTTATTGTATATCTACTTTTTAATGATATATGAAAAGTTATATTTAACATTAAGCATTAAAAATACAAGCTTTTAATAGATTCTTTGCCTGAGAGCAAAAAAGGAGGTTCTCTAATGTCAAATGTTTAGTTGTCCAATAAAGTGTTTTCATCATGGATCATGTTGAAGGTGTCTCTAGTAATGCTGTCATTTTGTTTTTGTTTTGGTTTTGTTTGGTTTTTTTAGACTGTGTAAAGCAATGTAGCTTCATGTTGGGAGGTGCCTTACACTTTATGTGAGCTTGACGGGCAACCAGAGGAAACTTCTCTGCATAAAGCCAAGTTTGCAGCGGGTTGGTAAGCAAAGCCGTTGCATAGTCATGGTTCACAATGACCAAATGTCTCATCTGAGCATTTGAAACATTTTACTCTCAACCAGATTTCTATCACAATAGTCCATGCTGTGTTGTACCTTATTAGGTGAGCCATCCTTAGCTGTGGCGATTCATGAAGTTAAGGTACTGTTTGGGGCAAGTGAGGGAGGGTGGTGGGAGCTGCCTGTGGGTATTGACACTGAACACAGAGATTCCATGTAGATGTCTTGTGTTTGCTTTGCAAATATTGGCATACCCTGTTGTGAGTCTGATTTACAGCCTATAGTTCATGAAAGCTACCAGGCTTCTTAGATGTTGGCAGCATAAACAGGAATAGTACGTATAAATACCAAGGTAGAAAGTGGGGTGTTAGTTTATAACCCTTTCTCAATTCAGCAGTCCTGTAACTAGCCATAAATGTGTCACTTGGGTTTGCTTATACTTTTGATGGTGTTCACACAATTTTTAGCACAATAAATAGGCATTCTCTAAGTAGTCACTTGTACACCTGTCAATGAAAGTTAACCTAAGAAAATTATGTCTGTGTCAGAAAAAAAAAAATAAATTTAAAGGAGCCTCAAGTTTTTTTGCAAGGGCATTTAAGAGTTACTGAAGCAACATTAAATATTATACCAACAAGATTCTGAGCTTTTAGGTGGTGTTTTCTTTGCTGCTTTACAGGGAGAAAAGCTCCCATAGTGACTGCAACATAGCACAGAACATACGTTACTTCTGAGGCAGACGTTGCCTGCTTAAATAAGCACGACATATGCTCAGGCCATGCTGATGTGTGATTGTGTATCATCTACAATGATTTAAGGGGATATGTATTACAAGAATATCTCTGTATGCTTTAGGGAGGGATCCAGACCTCAGAAAAGGAATGGAGTAGGTGATCCAGGTAGTTATTTTTTTGTTTCTAGCTGCTGATCGATGAGCTTTTATTGCTACTACTGCATTTGCATTTGAGAGGGTCCTAGGTAAGCAAATTATTTTTCTCACTTGCCTTTGTTTCTCAAAAAATTAGTAACTTGTTTTCGAAGTAGTATATTTTTAAGGTACAACTCTGAGAAACAGGAGAATGAAAACATATACGTGGTTGTCTTTTTTTGGTGTCAAATGGGAATACAAGCATAAAAATATTGTTTAATACATTTAATGTATTGTGAAGAAAAGTATTTTATCTTGCTTGTTATGTATCTTGAAACAGCATAGGTACATGATCAGGGTGTTATTGCACAAGTCGGGAAAACTTCTCTTGCTCTGTCACAAACCTGCTGTTTGATTGCCACAAAATTTTCAAGGTTATAATTAGATAATAGTTATCTGATCTTTACTGATTAGGAATTGGACTTGTGTTTGAATATGTCATTTTATCAGCTTCTCTGGCTGTGATGTAGCTTACTGTTTCTGTGTAGTCCACTGTTTAAAGAAAATATCATTGCTGTCATACCTCCCAGCACCTTTGGAAAAGCAGACCTTTAAAAAGCAGTGACTCTCAGTCTTCTGCCCAGGATCACCCACAGAGGAATATGCAGTTTGTTGCACAGCCCCTCGGTGTACCTATGTTTGACTCCACAAAGTCTCTCCAGTAGTCCCTGTCTATCTACAGTGAAATGCAGTGGCAGCTTGTTTCAGATTTCTGGATGTTAATCAATCTGTTCACACTTAAACTATGTTGCAGCCTGGTGAAAGCAGTGAGTATCCTGGATGAATGATATGAAATAAGTGAAATGGATGTAGTTAAGTGTGATCCGCCCCCAGAGCAGCAGGTTGCCTGCCCATTCTTTAGCAATGACCTTTACCACTGAGAATAGACTAAAGTTGTATCATTTTTGAGAACCAGAGTGCTACTTTCACTTAAGCTATTGCTGAGTGCTATGTTTTGCCATAGCTTTTTGAAGATGCTGTTGGGTTGATTTTAATATTATTCTTGCAAATTTCCGTTTTAAGCATGGATTCCTAAGGAAATGAGGGCTGTGAGATGATATTCATACATCTACTGTCAGCCCTCCTTTTTCCACTTATCTTCAGTCAAATATCACAAGGTGTTTCCAGGTTGCCTGAGATGGGGAGTTACAAGTGGTGTGTGAGAACAAAGGGCTTAATAAAGGAGAGAGACTCTATTAATGCCTCTGCTAAAGCAGAGGTAGCAGGATGAATTTGTCACTTGCCACTGAATCTGCCCATAAGCTTTGCCTCTAGACATACAGGAAATCAAGTTTTGCTGGTTCTGCCGTTTCCAAAAAAATATCTTACTCTAAACTACTTTCCCTGAGGATGAATGATGTTCCATTGACTGACACATCTTACAGAAGTGGAAAAGAGAATAGTGCTGTCTGAAATACTTTAAAAGAGCTGAGAATGGATGTTTTATGAAAAAGAAGTGTATGTGTTGTCTTTCAGACTATTTTAGAAGAGCAGTGTGTCTCCAGGAGAAGGCTTGAGACAGAAGATGCTATTTTTCTCAGTCTTGGAGATTGTTAGCAAATGTTGGAATTTCATAGAATAGATAGTCAACTGTAACTGTAAGCTGTTAAATTGCTGCAGAGGGACAGGCTGCTTAGACAGTAAACCTTACAGTAACGCGTCTACTTCTTTTGAAGCTGTTGCCATCATCTGGAAAAGTACACAATAGCTTGTCACAGACATATCAACTTTCCTCCTCAATTGAACGTCTCCATTGGTGATGTACGAGATCTCAAATGAATTATTTTTAAATGAAAGCTGTTCTCATTATGTAGTTTTAACCCCCTTGCCACAATTAAATTCTGAAGTAGAAATATTTTAGATGTTAGGAATTTAAATCCAAAACTAAGAAAAATAATTTTACAAACAGAAATCCAAGAAATCAATTAATCTTTGACTTCCTTTTTTTTTAATTCTGGTTGTTTGCTTCACTATAGAAATCGCAGTGTATTCTAGCAGCATATTTATTTGTTTTTCAGTGCTGTGGATAAGCAACTCTGCAGAACAATTCTGTCATCTTCCCCTAGAGTTGCAAAGTCCAAAGTCAAGTTTGTATTTGCTTCTAAAGGAGGCTGGTCCTGGGTTTATTGTTGTATTTAGCAGATGTTAAGTCCTGTCATCCCTAGGCCAACTTCTGTAAGTCTCCGTCTCTTGCTGTCATTAGGCTTTGCTTTCCTTGTGGGCAGTTTTGCTCCTCAAGAGACTATAACTGTCATGAGAAATTAGAAGTGGGAAATAGACCCTCACCATAATGGATGCATTAATTCTGTGGAGGACTTCTAACTGATATTCTAAACAAGAGTATGCACGCTGTGAGCAACTGTGATGTGGAGGAGAATTCCAGCTGCTAAACCACAGGGCTCTGTGTATCTGAATCATGTTATCCTGGAGCTCAGACTTCTTTCTGGAGTGGACTAAGTTGGAATGGCTGAACCCAAAGAGAGGGCTCATGTATCCTCAGTAAGGTTCAATAAAAACTCATTTCCTTATACTACCTGTTTGCTTAGCCCTGCAGTTTTGGAAGGAAGTTTAAAACTCCATTTCACTAATCTTCTGCATTTATGAAGAAAGCTGCTCCTTTGTGTTTCTCATGACCAGTGAGAGGAAGCCACAGTAACAGCAGTAATTAATTACCCATTTTGAGAACTGGACATATTCATTTTTCTCATACCAGGGGAAATTAATGCAATTCCAAAGTGTGGTGGAGCAATGTAACTGTCAATGTATTTTCTGTATCCCTTTCCTGATGCCTCAATTAAAGTTTTTCTGAGCGGTGGCAATATCCCGATGTAGGCTTGAACAATTAGTACAGTGGGCCATCTGATGCCAATTTGATTGCCTCAGCACCATAGTACGTGGAAAAATCTTCTATGCAACTTGAAGTGGTTTGATAGAGGAGGATTTATTTTTTCCAGTCCCCATTCCCCGTGTGTGTACATGCAGAAACACATATAGGCACCTATCATTGCAACAGCCTGCCTTGTGGAGATCTTGCCTTAAGCATGCATAGTCAAGCCAGAACCTGGACTTAGATGACCTTATTCTGTTACTGGAAATATTCTGGGTAATTTGGTTTTAAAAAAATGCTAGTGATTTCAAATTGAATTGCTTTCCAATGCTTGATGTATGAGGTACTCTATTAAAAAAAAAAAAAAAAAAAGACAAGCTAGTAGCATTTTAGAGTCTCTCCTTCAAGATGCTGGTCTGCCAAGCATATATTAGGTACTATATTTATATTGTGAAATGGTGTCTTATTATACATCACTCTTAAAATGTAGTGTCATGTAGTACCTAAGATCTGCAGCTGTCAAACTGTACCTGTTTAGAGCATCACTATTTTACAAAGATCGTCACCAGATGTAAATAAATAAAAAATTCTTAGAAAACATCGGTGGTATTTCCTACTGATGGTTGCTAATAGAGCTTCACTTCTGATGGCCTGTCCAGCACCTTTTGATATTTATAACCTGTGAAAGAGCTTTCTAGCTCTTATCTTCATAGGAAGCCAGAACATAGAGTGAGGTGTGAAGCATCCTTTCTGTAGAAAGCTGTTTATGGTAATTCTTGATATAAATAAGCCTCACTCTGAGGAATGAAAGTACACCAGGCACTGACAACTGTTATGTAATGGAAGTGGTCCTTGCATCTTCTAGTAATTATCATCATCATTTCTTCTTATATAAGGTATTAAATAATACAAATAACTTTAAAAAGCTGATCCTTGAATATTAAACATTCAAGGCTCTGGGCTGACCATTGCAGCTAAGACAGCTCTCTGTCATTGCTTAGTAGCAAGATGATGTCTTACAAGTGGCGCAAAAACCTGAAAGCCTCATTTTCTTGGCTCCTCTAGATGCTATAGAAAAGGATAGTGTTAGGTTTGCTTCATGCCTTGGATCTCTTTTTGATTTTCGCAAGAAAAAAGTGTGCTGTTCTCAATGAAATGCAGAGTGCTCCAAGATGAGATTAACTCAACAGAGGAATGCAGAACCTTTACTACAATGAGCAACTTTACCCAGATGACTTCTTTGCTGAAGATAATTAAGGATGTCTGGGTAGCTGAAAACTTCCATCTACTGTGTACCAGAAGGAGCATCTGGTTTGTTTTGCTCATTTGTTTGCTTTGCTCGTAGAAGTTCCCTCATTTTCCAAGCCAGCCAGGAAAAACAGCAGAATTATTTAAATAAAATTCCCTCTAGCACACTACGATAAGGCCAAATAATTAGATTTCATGTGCTTAGAGTGGATACACAGAACAGCTTAAAACCAAAAACAATCCCTCTGATTCAGCTAACACAAGTTTTTGGGTGGAGGAGGACAGAGAATGGAGTTCACCTGTCTGATAGTAGGCTGGTTGGACTTGACCAGCATTAGAACTGTTGTTCTAGAAAGATTCTGATGTTTCTGAGGTCAACTTGGAGATGAAATAACCTGGTTCTGGCATCAGTAAAGATTTCATGCACTTAATTTGTTCTTACAATGAGGCTAAAATGATTCCATTTCAGATGTCCACTCTTGTAGGAAGGAACCTTTTTAAGCAGGTAAATATTGTACTTTTAAAGCCTCTGTCCACAAAATATCTGTGCCAAAATGAGCGTATTAAAAAGATTCAGTGGTACATGACAAAACTGAGATTTTGTATTTATAGTGTCATTGATTGTTCTGTTTATATGAAAGTAATACCTTCTTCAAACTACTGTCCCTTCAGGCTCCAGTTCAGATATTAAATTGAATAGATCATTTTGCTGGTCGTACTTCTATAAATGATAGTTTCCAGAAGTGTAATTGTTATGAGTGGGCTAGTTACCAAGTTGTTTACTTTCAGGGAGTCTGGCACTGACCATTATTAACTGTAGTAACCTGGATGGAAAAGGGAAGGGAAGAAAAACCCTGGTTTTTCATTGTGATGAACAGATACTGAATAATTCTGGATACGTTCATGAAAAAGATCTGTGGAACAAAGCTATAACGATTTATGGTCTGTATGTAGAGTGAAGTTTCAACTCAGTAAGAGATCAACACCTGGACCTGCTTCCACTGAGACAAACAGGAATGTTACTTCCTAGGAAGATTTTTGAGCCCAAATTCTAAAATGCTGAAGTATGTTTCAGGTTTGGGTAGTTATTACTAGCTGGCTGTTTTGAATCAAATGTGAACGCAGGGCAAATTAGGAAACTAAAATATAGTGTAAAACTAAGACCTGGAGAATTGAGACAAGTTCTGTTGCTTTCATGCACGTCTGCTTTTTGAAGAAAATGTTGAAACTTTCGTTGAGTTGTTTTTTTGAGGTTAAAGAAAATATCTCTTTAGGTGATTACAGTTTCCTCATAAAAAAATTAAGAGTGTTATGCACACTAGAGGCAGGATGCCACACCCTGGGATGCATCTTGTCCCCACAAGACGTTATAAAAGGGTATGAAATGGTCTCAGTGGGTCGTGTAACGGATAAGCGGATATAGTGATGCCGCTTATGGGCGTGGTTTTTTCCTTTTCATAATTAGCACAATTTAATGCTTGATAAAATGAAAATATGTAGTGTGTCTTTAAACAATTTTTAGTTTTTACTGTTCTCAGAGGTATGAGGAGAAGCCTTTAATAGTGAGTGCAAAGCCATATCCAAGATCTTTTAAAAGTTATTTGGCTGTGGGCACTAGTTGCTCCTGTTCTTTCATGTAGCATGGGCAAGATCTGTCTGCCACAGCAATGTACCTTACTTGTACCATATTGAAACACAGGTGTTTTAAAAATAAGATACAGTAAACTAAAGGAGGGAGTAGAAGGAATCTTTCACTACTAACATTGGATGATTAACATTATAGGAACTTTAAGTTTTCTTCTCATGCACTTTTATAATAGAGATAGAAAATTAAGGATGTCTGTTTCGCATGCAAGTTTTCAGTGACACAGACTTTGCTCCAACTGTTCATAAAAATATTTATTTTAAAAAACCCAAACAACTGTTTTTATTGAACTACAAAGGGGATGTCATGTGAGTAATGCTATAGTTAAAATCCTGTAACCTGACCTCGGGAGTTTGCTTTGGTGTAAGGCTTTGTTCTGTTGGATTTCAACAGAATTTTGTGTTTGGCATTGTATTTGAGAGTTCCCACTCTTAACCCACATTACCTCAAAAAGTGCAGGCCAGTTGATGGATGAACCAAATCACATGAGCTGCTTTTTCTTACATGACTGTGGATTCACTCTAATGCAGGGAATATAAAACAGTGGAAATAATGTGTATGGCTACAGTGTTGTGTTTCGTGCTTCAGCTGGAAGACGCGAGCAGTACCAAAGCAACTGGTACTTGGTAAAGGTGCTCAAGACTTTAAGAAGATGGTCAGACTTTTTGTAGCTCTTGTTGAGATACAAAATTTTGAAGACAACCAAGTTGTCTGTCTCTATCCTTTTCTGGATAACTTTGTGTGAATCCAGACAGCATTATGCCATTGAACTGCTTTTATTGAGAAGGTAGAGTTGGTGATGTCAAATAGAACAGGTGGTTATTTTCAGCTGCATATGTCATCTATGAAAAATAAATATACCTCTGAATCAAAAGGCCATCTTGGAAATATCTCAGTCTTAGAAAGTTTGAATTTCTACAGCAAACTCTTATGCCTTCATTTATTGTGAAAACAATGAATTGGAGCTGATTAAGATTAGTGACATAAAGAAGAGGCATTTGCTTTCAAACTCATGAAGGCAAACAAGCCTGTATGATTTAGGTTTCTCTTTCATCCCATTTCTTTGTGTCTTGGTACTTTATGAGGGATCTGAGCATTTCTCATTCCACTCTCTGCCAGCTCCAAGCTCCTTTCTCACTACACATTTAGAATCAGCAGAAGGATGATACTTGTCATCACTTGAGAAAGCTAGCAGAGGAGGTAAATCGAGCTTGTACTGTGGTTCTTGCACTACTTTTTGAATGGAGTTACTTTCCACTGCCCTTATCTCCAGAGGAGTACTAACTTTTTAAGTTCTGAACTGCTTCTCTTGTTTAAGTCCATTCAGTTGTCCAGGCAGGGATAGATACACAGCTTATGCTTATTTAAAGGGAAGTTGTTGGAGCTTTCTGTTGTGAATTCTTACAGCTGTTGACTTGCCACATGTTTCCAAGGGTCATCTTAAAGCTTTATTATGTTCATGGCAAGTAGTTGTTAAGCCATGTAAGACTCAAATATTTTAAACAGGTCTGCGGAAAGCATGTGAATAGTGCTAAGGGAATTGTGTTCTTTTATATTTTTTCTGGTAAAGGGTATTTATTAGGATGAGCAGATGGGCACTACTCATTTTTGGCATTCATTGATAAGCCTGCTACCTCTCCAGGTGGTGGCTCAACAAAAATGATAACACTGTGGCACTGCTCCCATTTTATTTTTATTCCTCTCAGACTAGTTACTCACCTGTCTTTGTTCTCCTCAATTAGAGCCATCTGCTGGAATTTTTGCTTCTGCTTTTGGGTTATTCTCTATTCTAAAGTCACCAAGGGATCTCCAGTAGGGGCTGATGTAAAGTCTCTACATGTTTGCTGAGTATTGGGCTCAAGAATATCTTCTTTTTGTCATCTTCTCTGTAGTCAGCTTGTGAATTTTCTTTTCCCCAGCCTGTCCTTATGAAGTAGTCCATGTAACAGTAAATTATGCTTGTTCTTAGTGGACTATTCTACTACTTCTCATTAATCATATAGCAATTCTCTTACTTTTTTTTAATGTTGAAATACTAAAAGAATGAAGAGCAAATGAGCATCCATCCTCTCTTGAGTTTTTTCTCATCACAAGAGAACAGAAGAACAGGAATTTGTCACAAACGTGATTAAAACACAAGCTTTATCTATACAAAAATATATTTTAAAACATTTAATCAACAACTTGTTTCTTCTTTGAAGACATGAGGGAACATGCTTCAAAAATGGAAAACCTGTTGTGAATGCATGCCCACACCTGTCATAAGCATGCATCTTTGAAGTAAGCCAGTAGCTTCTTTTTGCCACTTGCTCACTGTTCATATTGAAGTCTCCTCACTTGAATATTTTCATTATGATAAATGTGCTCCATTTTCTTACTAAGTCTTTTGAATAGGTGCAGTTTTCCTGGATATTAGTTTAAAATGTATCACCTAGCTGGATTTAAGAGTTGGATCAACAAAAAGCATATATTTGATACCAGACCAAAGAACTTATCTGATTGAAGGGCCAGGACACAGTTTCATGGCTCTGTTACCCCATGTTTTCTTGCTCTTCCTTCCTTCCTCCTTGCAAACTCATCCTTCTTCCCTCACCTTGGAGAGCAAAGCTGCTTCTGTGTGGGTGGGGAGGTGGGAGTGGGAGGGCCCCTGGAGGATAATGTGGTACATGCAGACCATCACTTCTCTGTTGTCTTTTGTCGAACATGTATTTGGCATAGAGCCATGCCCTTCCAACCAACCTTTCTGTTGAGTCCAGCCTTAATCCTTGGCGGATCCTATTGAAATCAATGGACCTTCTTGTGCAGTGAGGAGCTGTTGTCTGGTGTGTGTAAAACTGCTCTGGTGGGAAACAGATTAACTCCTAAGCAGTACTCCTAAACAGCTTTTGAGAGAGCTCAGCTTTCCTGTCCCTTTGGAGAACAGCTACTAAGCTATTGGACCTTGTTCCCAGATTTCCATTATGATTGCAAATTTTATTCTCTGTTACTAAAACTGATACAGGCAACACTGGAAGAAAAGTCAATACAGCTTAACTTTGAATGTTTAGGTACGTATTATGTGTCGCCACAGGTATAGGAAAATCTGAGAAATTTGATCACACTGTTTGTTACTTACTAGTTAAGATTGTGTCATGTTGTGCTTAAGGTTTGGGAGCACTGATATAGTTGATTTTACTGCCTAGTGTGAAGTGCTTGGGTCTGAACCCCAAGCCCTGAATTAAGGTTGACATATGGGTGGTCCCCATGGCCCTTTAAGAGGAGGGGATGAGTTTGCCTTTTGGCTTTCCTCCAAGGTGTGGCCAGCCTTGTAAGGAAAGCCCTTGGGTAAACAAGCCCCAGGTGCCCTGCATTGGGTAAATGAGTGCCAGGTGTCCTGCTTTGGGGATAAAAGCTGGGACCACTTGCAGGAAGGGTTGGAGAGTCTGTCTGTGAAGTGGACGCACTTCACAGAGTTTCCTGTTGGGGAAGGACCTCCTGACTCCTCATGCAACCAGATCCCAGTCAGGTTTGGCACCTACAAACACGGGCTTTGTGGGGAGGCAACATGGGGTTATCTCTATCATATGTGATCACCTTATTGTCTTGGTTGTCTCCCATTTTCTCTGTGGATTATCTTGTGTCTCATGCCGTGTCGTTTCTGGGGTCGCTGGGGTTGATGTCTATCATTTGTGATCTGTCTGACTTATTTGTACCCCCAGCGATCCTCCATATACGGACCCCTTTATGTGAAATAGAATCCACTTACTTGGATTGTTTTTCTGCTGCTGGCTGTGTCCTTTATACTGGGCCTACTAATTGGCAAAACACTAGTGGCAGTACCATAAAGAGTATGTAGTTTGAGTTTCACTTCCAATTTCCCTTTCTTGACTATGTTTACTAGAAAACAATAGAAATGCTTTTTCCTTGCAGACATCTGGAATGTCTTTTCCTCCTTATCCCTCCAGACACTGGAGTGTCAGTGTATCCATTTGAAGCTCTTGTTCCCAGCTGTTTCTATAGGGACATAGAATATTACTAGATGTCTCTCATATCTTCACTTGTCCCTGCCCTTTTTTCCCCCCTCTTAGTAGTTGTATGATTCCTCCTATCCTGTACTGTATTTTATTATATATAGCTGTTAGAGTTTCTCTTGCCACCAGCTATTTATTTAAAGAAATGTCTGAACACCATGTTATCCTCATTATGGTTGCTGCGTTCTCATTACCTATCCTTATGTTTATTCTTACTCTGCTGTTTTAATAAATAATTATTGTCAGTGTTCCAGAAAGGACAGAGATAAGAGACAGGTGATAGATTTGAGGAGGTGAAGAGTGAAGTTCTACAGATTAGGTTTTTTGTTTTGTTGGTGTGAGGTTTTGTTTCACTTCATTTTTCTGAGTGGTAATGTAATATCTGTTCTGGGATTTATACTAATAACAGATTATTTTAATCAGTTCAGTCAGCAATGCCTTGAGACCACTGAAAGCTGATGTAAACCACAGTGCTACTGGGTAATCAAGAGTGAAATTTGTAGGTATTTACATATATTTACTTTTTTACAGATTTCTTACTGTGTTCTTGCAACTCTTCTGTGGGCCAGTTTGTTTCTGGTGAATGATGTTTTTTATCCATGGCTTTGAATTCACAGTAACTGTGGTTTGTTTTTTTTTCTCTACACACAATCAACCTGTTTGACTTTGCATTTCTGTAGTATTGAGCTTTAAACTACACTAAGCAGGCTGAAGTGATGATAACAGTAGTTTGTCATTTGTGATGGAGAACCCTGTCAACATAGTTGAATCCTAGTTTGACCTCAATGATTTTTTTTTTTTTTTCCCCTCTCCAAATATCAGTACAAAAAATTCTCTTGATGTTTTCAGGAGGGGCTTCTGTGCAAAGGGGAGTCAACCTAGGTATCTGACTTTTAACACTGGTAATCTAGGCCAGCGATCTGTATTTCATTTCAGTCAGTAAGAACTGCTTGAGGGGGAACCTATATGTGTTTTCATTGGTTTTATTTCAGTAGTTTAAGTCTTGCATCTTAAGTCCAAGGTATACTGCTGATATGGAAAGGCTTGGAGTCACTTTCAATGGTGTTCCACTAGCCTCTGAAATTAGGCAGCACTTGAGTCACAGAATGGATTGGTAAAGAACATGTAATGCAAAATAAACACTAAATGAATGTGGCTACTGAAGGCCATGTTTGTTTCTCATCCAGCTGTATTTCTGGCAATTCATTATCCATTCCAACTTGACTCTGTAGAGAAACTTGCCTAGCAGATAAAAAATAGACCATCTTTTGGAAGGAGATCGAACGTATAGAGTTCAAAGCAGTGATCAATAACAGGTGCATCCTTTCAATTTTAAATTACCTAATGCAAGGCATATATAATGAATTATTTCCTTGAATCAAGGCTGATGTATGTAGCTAACAACACTGAGTTTTAAGAGAGGAATAAAACATATGGTCAAAGTGAGCGTTTTTAACAGGTTTTGTGTTGAAAATTGCTTATTTGAGCCCCTCAAATTGAGGCAAATTTGAAGGAGGGTGTCAGTTCTAAATTTCCCTTGTTGCTGTTGCACATCTTTATGTTTAAAGTGTTCTTCTTTACTGCTGATCTTTAGCCTGGTGCTTTTTTAAAGCAACTAGGCTCAATCCTACTATCAGTTAAACCAATACAGCTACATGAAGCATCTGACCTATAGGTCAGTGTTTTGTCTTTTGCTCTCATAAAGGCCCGAGATATCGATATTACCATCTACAGAAGAATTCCAGTGTGGTAGAGGGGATAGCATGCAAATGTCGAGATCTTTGAATAAAACGAATGTTGTTTTCAAAAGGAGAGGTGAAAATAATAAAAATAAATGGACAACCACTAAATATTTTGGAACTTCAATCTGCTTAGAAATTCACTTTAAGGTCATCTAGAGAGGAGGCAGGTAGAGGGAAATGCACATGAACCTTCAGTTCTGTAGCTCCTTAAAATACATGTTTTTCTCCTTGTTCTTGTTTTTAATATAAAATAGTAAAGCTCAACTGTTAGTGATGTGAAAGTAGGAAGAAGCGTTATATTATCTAGATTGACAGTGTGAGTGGGATGGTCAGAAAGATTTCATCTGTTCTTTCCAATAACTTCTGGCAAGGCGTATCTTTCAGAGATGTTCAGTCTTAGTGTAAATACTTCAGCTAATGGAAATTATATCGCATATTCCTAGGTAATTTCAAATAGAAAGGGAAATTGGATAGTAGAGTTCCTCAATCTACTAGAGAAAAGCATAAACAAGTAACAGATCGTAATCAAATACATATATATAATTTGTGTGTGTATGCACATGTATGCATTCATGTGTAAATGGCACTGACATGAGTGGTTATTCGCAACAGCAAATTTGTTACCAGCTCCTGGGTTGGATCTGTCCTAAATCAAGGTCTTTTGATAATCTGGGGAACAATTCCATCTCAACTCTGTTCCCTGTCCCAACTTCACCCAAAATAGTGTTTTTCCTTTCCAGATGTGTCCCTTTCCACAGCATGTGTGTCTTGGGCTTTTCTCACCTTTTCTTCCTTCCTCAGTTGAAAGGGATCAGAGTGCTCCCATATATTCAAGCCAAGATTACAAACCATATATGTTGCATTTGTGAGAAATGTAAACAGTATTTAATTGTGCTTCCTATTGTCAGAGCTCGTGCCTTAATTCACAGAATCAATCACAGAATGGTAGGGATTGGAAGGGACCTCTGAAGATCATCTAGTCCAACCCCCCTGCTAGAGGGCGTTGGTAAAATTCATGTGTGGTAAAGATAATGAAATTATATGCTCATAGTTTCAGACCATGATTTAATTTTCTATGCATTTGAAACAAAGTCTGTACATTGGCGGTTGCATTTGCCAGCCACTTTTGTCTTTCTGGGCTTGGAAAATTACAAAATCACATTTCTAAAGCTTCTTCCAAAAGGAAAGTAAGCTTGTAAAATGAAAGCTTGGTGTATGCTTTCATTCTCCCATTCCAGAAGGTGGAGACATAAAGTAGAATGCCAAGTGATAGGAGATACTCTATAAAAATATGATAATGAAAGAACAGGCATGGATGGAGATCTCTGCTTTATTTTTTTTACTTTGTTTTCCAAACTGGGAGGAGGGTGTTTAGACCTGAGCAGTTTTTCTATTTGTGCATCACTAAAATAGGCTCAAAAACCAGAAAGAGACAAAGTTGGTTTTACATGCCTGTCTTCTGTTTGGGTTTTTTAGGGGTGACAAGAAAAAATACCTTCAATTAAGAAAATGTGATTTTTCTTCTTTTCCTCTCCAAATACCACAAAGAAGTAGTCCCTCCCCAAGCATAAACAAACAAATCAGCAACAAAAATTCAGCTGATTTTCTTTCTTTTTTTTTTTTAAATCTCTACTATTATTCCATTTTATGTCAGTGCACTACCACTATTTGTTCCATCTAAAACTCTACAGACTCTTTGAAGTAATCTGTATGAGTTTAGGGGACATTTGCACAGCTACTTAAACCTGTGAATTATGATGGAAGACACTTCTATTAAAGTTTATGGTACGTAGATAAAAGCTTGTAAGATTTTTCAATTAACTTGAGGCATTACAACTATTGTTCCTGTCTTGTGAAAGGTGAAGAAATGGTTACCTGCTGATTATATATGGGTAGTATTTAAGTAGGAAAAGAATTCTGTTTTCTTAATACTTCAGGAATGAAATTACTAGTTACTTGTGGGTTTTTGATAGACTTCTAAATAAAGGATAACAATAATTAACCAGGACATCCATGAAGGCTATTGCAATAAATAGAAGTATTGTGACACTGGGAATAAATAATAGTTATTCTGGTGGATTGTGCATGCAGTATGCATTGCAGGGTAGTCTGAGGCAAAAAACCCCAGGAGGATTATATCTTTGGGTACCGTGGAATGACAGGGCAAGAACAGCCTTGTGGTTTTGTTCTGGTATTTAATTTTCTGTTGTTTTGTTGTTTTGGTATTTTTTTTCCTTAAAGTTAGTTCAGTGTACTGTGTGTGAGAGAGAAGCTTCTCCAGGGAGTGATTCAGATCAGGTGCCTCAAGTGAGAAAAATCTATTTACTTGATAGAAGGAAGGCTTTGGTTCTTCAGGACACTGAGCATTCTGCTGTGGTCTGCTGAAGCAGTTAGAGGTGTTTAGTTTCAAGTATTGCGAAGCCATTGAGAAGTATAAATGCTTTGCTGGGATGGTGTCAGATCACTCAGAGATTTACAGGTGGGGAACTGAAGATTACAGGAAGATTACAGGAGTGGGAAAGAACCTTTATTGTAAATAAATAATGAAAGGCTGTGGCCAGAGAAGGTAAGATGTTTATGAAGAGTTGTGAAGGGAGGTTGTGAAGGAAGAGAGTGCTCACATATGCCTGTGTATGAGCTCATTGCACTGAGAGGGAAGAAAATAGAGTATGGAGCATAACTCAATGGAATTAAAGGGTCAAGAATAAATAAAGATACAAGAGAAAGGTGTAAAACCTACAACAGTTCTTGGAATATTGGCAAAATGCTCTAGGGGAAAAGGATACAAAAAACAGTTAAATAGGGAATTGAAAATTTGTAATAAATATATAGGGGAGATAGCATGGGTTAAAAAGAAGGTAAAACAGAAGGTGTTTTGTATGCTGTGGGAATTCTGACAGGAGTAAGTGAAGATTTTCTGCTTTTTAGATGGTGGTGTCCTTATCCCTTTCTATTCACACCTCACTGCACTGTCTGCTAACACCCTCTAGATGGTGTTGGGGGATACTGGCATGTTGAGTTTCTCCTGACTCCATGGAGTTAGGATAGGTATGTAATGGTTGTGGGTTTTTTTTGGTGTTGTTTTGGTTTGGTTTTTTTTATATATGAAGTTATTTTTGAAAAGTGTTGACATAAATGTAGGTGGTGTTTGAGCCAATGCAGATTTAAACACTTAGATGAGGAAATTAAATACAGTCGTGAAGAAAATGGTCTATTATTCTTTATTTAAAACATTGCATGGATACAGTAGCCTGTTTTTTCATAAGGAGTTATGAGCATACAGCAGAGTATTTCCAGGGATCCCATCTCTGGTGAGGATTATGTAAGTTTTGAAATGGCTTTTCTTTGGGTTGCATGTCTGCATTTCTCAATGGCAGGACACTGTTTCAGAGCTCTGCAGTTTCCTTTTCTTAGCACAGCTAAGAGCCACTACCTGTGCTGTCTGGTAAGGTGGAGTGAATACAGTCCTTGAAGAAATTTCAGCATTCTCTTGTGCGATCTGCAAGTAGTTGCAGCTGCTCTGTTGTTTGGAAAAACTGAACAACTGGTCACCCCTCGTGTACCTGCTACCACAAATGGAGTGCCATTGCCAAAGTATTTTTGGCTTGTCATATGTAAGAATGGAAGTCAGTGTGTTACTCTTTGTTTGGGTTTTTTGTCCTTTTCTCTGTTTTCTTTGAAAACAAAATTCTTATTTTTAAAGATACTGAAAGGACAGACGTTGACTAGTCATCCTTTGTCTTGAAAATCCCGAAGTACTTTAAAACATTCTGCAAGACACAAACATATGGCATTATCTCTTTAATAATTTTTGTGTAGTGGGAACATGCTACTTCGCTTTCTGTGGAGTATATTAAATATGCTGTTGTTGCACAAGCTTAATATTAACCATCCATTAGAGGAAATAGTGGCAACCAAAAGAGATTGAAACCTGACTATTGCATCATTATTCCCATATTTTCATAGGACAGTGTAGTGAGGCAGTGATCCCTTTATCACCTTTGTGACCCTTCCCTGGCCCTCCCACTGGGAAGCCCAGAGCTGGGCACAGCACGCCAGGTGTGGCCTTATCAGTACTTAGCAGAGGGAAAGGATCACCTCCTTTGGCCTGTTGGCAATGGTGTTCCTAATGTAGCCTAAGATGCTGTTGCTCTTCTTTGTTGCAAGGGCACATGACTGGCTCATGGTCAGTTTATCTGTTTGGACCATCGGGTCCTTTTCTGCAAAACTACTTTCCTGCTGGTCAGGCCCCTGCATTTACTGGTGCATGGGGCTGTTTCTCCCCAGAAGCAGGATTTTTCTCTTCTCTTTGTTGAACTTGATGAGATTCCTGTCACCCCATTTTTCCTGTCTTCTGTGGTCCCTCTGAATGGAAGCATATTCATCTATTATATCAGCCACTCTTCCCAGTTTTGTATCATCTGTGAATTTGCTGAGGATGCACTCTATCTCATCATCTAGGTCATGAAGAGACCAGCCTCCAGCTGGACATTTGCAGCTGATAACAATCTTTTAAGCCTGACAGTCAGCCAGTTTTGAGTCCACCTCACTGTCCACTTACCTAGTCTGTACTTCATCAGTTTGTTTAGGAAGATATTATGGGAGACAGTGTCAAAAGACTTACTAAGTCAAGATGAACACATCCACTGCTCTCTGCTCATCTTCCAAGCCAGTAATCTCTGCATAGAAGGCTAACAGGTGAATAAATCTATGCTGATGGTTCCTAATCACCTCCACGTTTTGGAAGTGATTTCCAAGATTAGTTCCTCCACCATCTTCCCAGGGATTGAGGTGAGGCTGATTGGCCTGTAGTTGCCCAGATCCTCCTCCTTGACCTTTTTGAAAGCAGGACTGACATGTTTTCTTTCATCTCTGTTTTCAGCTAAACTTATCTAGAGAAGACCTTTAGATTTCAGTTGCCTTTTCTTGATGTAGCTTACTTGTTACTTCTGTAAAGAAGCTGTCAGTTTAGACACAGCAAATAATATTGTTCACTTGAATTTAACTTGCCTGTATGTTGATCAAATCTTCACCTTACAGTTGGAAGGAGATTAAATTTGTACCAATTATTAATAAGGTTATTATAGTCATAAAAAAAATTGAACATATATTACACTGCTTTTTATATTTATATTTTTTCTTTTCCACTCCTTTCCACTTCATTAGCTGGAACCAGCCCAGGTTAATTGAGAGTGGGAACTCCATTCCCAACTACTATAATCAGTTTTCCTGAGAGCATCACAAGGAGATTAAGGAAGGTGCTTGTAAAGGCCTTCTTTTGATGCGCAAGAGAAATCATTTATGTGAGCTAGCAGCTCCCTACCCATCACTGCAAAACTTAGTAACATTCATTCTGATCATGGAAGGTGAAACTTGCATATTGGTGGGAGCAAACCATGACATCAGTCAAGCCGAATTGATTTAAATAATAATTAAAAATGGGTTCTTTAAAGGAATAGGGAAGCTTTTGTGCATTTTAGGTTATTTTCCTTGAAAATGCCAGGTTCTTACCAGCTGGCAAAAAGTGAAATAAGTATTTGTAAATAGCATTAGTCCTTTTAGAGTTGTCTTTGCACTTTTAAGCAATTATACAACTGAAGTGCTGGGGTCTGAACCCCGTGCCCCGAATTAAGGTTGATGTATGGGTGGTTCCTGTGGTCCTTTAAAAGGAGGGGATGAGTTTGCCTTTTGGCTTTCCTCCAAGGTGCAGCCGACCTTGTAAGGAAAGCCCTTGGGTAAATGAGCCCCAGGTGCCCTGCATTGGTTAAATGAGTGCCAGGTGTCCTGCTTTGGGGATAAAAGCTGGGACCACTTGCAGGAAGGGTTGGAGAGTCTGTCTGTGAGGTGGATGCACTTTGCAGAGTTTCCCTGTTGGGGAAGGACCTCTTGACTCTCCTTGCAACTGGGCCCCGGTCAGGTTTGGTACTTGTAAATGTGGGCTCTGTGGGAGCAGCATGAGTTTGCCTCTGTACTATGTTATCAGCCTCTTGGCTTGGTTGTCTCCTTATCTCTTCTATGGGAGACTTTGTTGCTTTGTTTGTTCCACCAGTTGTCAGCTGTGTTGTATCGTTATTGGGGTTGATGTCTGTTATGTGTAACCTGATTGACTTGTTTGTACCCATATACTGACCCTTTTGTGTGCAATAGAATCTGGTTACGGGTTTGTTCTATTGCTGCCTGTGTCCTTTGTACTAGGCCTAGTAATTGGCAAAACAACTTAACTCAAATATAGTTAGTTTCTTAATATTTTCATATTCTTATTGTATAAAATAATGATTGATACACTTCCTGCTTACCAGCTAATGATTTAATGTACAGTTGTATTTGGATGGAAATTTAAATTCAGTTAAAAATATAGCAACTTCATGTTTTGCACTTCCCCCAAAACATATTCCACACTTAAAACTACAGGAGTAGACTAAACAAAGGCAGTATCCTTATTGAATGAAGCAGATTGTTTCTGGGTATCATGGTTTTCTAATTTTTAGAATTTATGGATATCATCTTGAGAAGAAAAGATGCAGGTGGTTTTGGTCTGATAAGCCTGTTGTGATTTTCTTCTGGAAAAGTTATGCATGGGATATGGTGACATAGGATTTTTGAAGTGGCAAAAAGGTATTTATATTTATCTTCCATGTTTTTAAGAGAGTTTTTCTGATCTATGGTTTATTACAATAATTAAGTATTCCCAGATGTTAGCAGGTGCTTGCTTTACTATGCAGAAAGTTAGTGTCCCCCAGCGCTTTGTTCTTCATACACTTTTGCTTCGTTGATGGATTTAAGAATTGAGTGCATAAAAATTTTTTTTTGCATCTTACTCATTTTGACAGAAGAAAAACTATGAAGAAACTTTCCATGAAATCTGTTTCATGGTTTTTCTCCTTTCTATTTGGTTGTGGGTTATATGAGATGAGCACTGTGTATGTATGTGCAGAGTTTAGAACAGGCCGGGCTTTGATCCAGGCTTCCTCCATTCCAATAATAATATAATTTACTCTAAGTGAAGGAAGGAATATAAATTTCTTAACGTGCCTCAGACAAATATTTAAATTCTGCCTTATCTGCTGTTACCAATTAAGAAGACACTTATATTATTTGAGTCTGAGACCCCTGGGCCAGCAGGTCTCTCCTTTCAGGTCTGAGGGACACATGGCAGGAAAAAGGCTGCAGGACCATCTCTTCTCTTTACCTCAGGAGAACACATGGGCTGCCTTAGACTTCACACCATCTGAAATTCAGGCCAGCACAGTAAACGTGATTCCTGGGATGCATTGTGTGCAGTTAAACCCTAAGACAATGTGATTGTCAGGAGGAATCAGTAATGAGTGAAGCAAATGTTTGCTATGGCTGTTGCAACATGATTGCCTTCAGTGGTGTTTTACTGCCTTATTCTGACAATGAATTAGGTTTAGGATGCATAGCAGCAAATAAAGAATAATGGAATAAAGTATAAATGTACGCCTCAATAAATCGACCTCAGGATGTGCAATGTCTGAAAGGTTAATATAATATGTAATAGTTAATGTAAGTGCTGGCAGCTCACGTACTAAAGTGGCTTCTTAGAGAGAACTGCAAATATATTGCTAATGAAAAAAACCCCAAACTGAATTTTAAAAGCAGGTAAAATTAAAGGTATTTGAAGAGTCAAAATTTGCGGTATTTGGGTTGTGCTAAGGGGGCCCTGTAACCTTTAAATCAGTTTAATAGCAGTATGTGGTAGCATTTACTGAAACAGCATATATGTTACATATTTATGTTTATGGAGTCTGGTTTATGAATGATACCTTAAATTATAGGGTTTCCCAGACTTTTGCAATGGTGGTGGTGGTGGCCACAGCATCTTCCAGCTCTGAGCAAAGCTGTTGTTACATATGTGCAGGTAAAAGTTTTGTGTTAGCTTGGTAGTGTTTATCTTTTGCTTTGAAGTAGCTTGCTGTGGTTTGGAAATACATTTCTGATGTGTACTCTGAACATTTCAACTTCAATGTTAACAAAATACTAAAAATTTTGTACCACTGTTACTTAAGGCTTTTACTCAATTGAATGAAACAGCTGGAGAGTTGTTAGTTCTTAGAAAGGGGAAGATACTTCTGCTGTTACTAAGCTTTCTGCTTTTGTCTGAAGTCACCTCCTTTATCCACACTTGTGAATTCAAGTTGGAGATTTTTAACAGCAGTGTTTTTTTGCTAGCAAAAAATGATTTTATCATTCTCAAAACCAGAAAAAACATTATCCATTCAAGATTACTTCTGAATGTCTCTGTGTGCATGTGTGTAGGGACGTACCAATTGCCATTTGTGCCTGCACACATCTGAAGGGTAGAGATCCTGAGGGGAATGAGGACTTGCTTTGGGAAGTGATTCTTAGGAATTTATGGACATTTGGCTGACAACATTATGACCTGTTTATTTTGCTACTTCTACAAGCAGACAGAGCCTTTGGCTTTGCTGAGTACTTTCATTAAGCCATTATCAGATATGCTTTAAACCACATACGTCGTGTACTGATGTGTTCAGTACTGATGATACTGATGTGGCCCAGTCTGATGTGCATGAAGAACTGAGCTGATCAAATGAACAGATGTGATTCAGATGGTAGGGCTGTTTTAGACTATGCTGTGGCAGTTTTCAAGTGCTTGAAAAAAGAAATGAACATTTTTATTGGAACAATTAGTTATTCAGCTTTTTACACAAGTCGATATTATTGTGCAGTACTGCTGCTGCTTTCATCATCTGTCAGTAGGTCTTTTGGAGGCCAGATATTTTCAGTCTCAGCAATGCTGCTGGAGTCCCATGTGGCTGCCCTGTGCAGTCCTTTTACACAAATTAAGGAGATGTAAGAAGGGAAGGCAGCACATGTGACTGTTTCCTCAAATAAACCCTGATCACTTTCCCTTCTTTTCCTCCAAAATCTCCTCCTTATTGTACTGAAATTTACTTTAAGAATTGGCAAAAGAAAGATGTTTATTGAACTTTGAACTATTGAATTGTTACGAAATTTTTACAGGAATTCACCAGGCAGAGCCAACCCTCCCCCAAAAAAACAATTATTTTAGTTTCATTTAGATTCATTAGATTCATTCCACAAAGTGGCAAGTCTCATCTGGGAGTATTCACTGCTCTAGAGTCCACCCTTAAAAGGGGATATGCTTTAGGAGATCTGATAAGTCTTTCACTTTAGATTACTGTAGTCATGGATTGATATTTGCAGATGAAAACAGCTTTTCCTGTTTTCTGCAAACCTATGTACTTCAAGCATGGACAATTATTTTGCAAGTTGGTATCGTCCTAAAAAGCAGAGTAAATGAAAATTGTGAGAAAATCTATGACTTAAACTTTTAGGTTGAAATTAGTGGATTATTTCTCTCTCCCTCCCCTTTCCTCTTGACCTGAAACTCTTGCTTTGCAGCCAAATCATATGGTTTAGGTTGTGAAACATGGCATTTGAGCATGTGATTGACTTTTAATTTCCGCTGGGTTATGCACATGCTTACAGCTCCAGAAAAGGATTCAGTGAAGTGCACTGGCTAACTTTCAGTTTGTACTTGTCCTTGAATTCCAGTGGAATCAAGCACGAGTCTAATCCTAAATCACAGAATCACAGAATGTTAGGGATTGGAAGGGACCTCAAAAGATCATCTAGTCCAATCCCCCTGCCAGAGCAGGAACACCTAGGTCAGGTCACACAGGAACATGTCCAGGTGGGTTTTGAATGTCTCCAGAGAAGGAGACTCCACAACCTCTCTGGGCAGCCTGTGCCAGTGTTCTGTTACCCTCACTGTGAAGAAATTCTTCCTCACGTTTATGTGGAACCTCCTATGTTCCAGCTTACACCCATTGCCCCTTGTCCTATCATTGGATGTCACTGAGAAGAGCCTGGCTCCATCCTCATGACACTCACCCTTTACATATTTATAAACATTAATGAGGTCACCCCTCAGTCTCCTCTTCTCCAAGCTAAAGAGACCCAGCTCCCTCAGCCTTTCCTCATAAGGGAGATGTTCCACTCCCTTAATCATCTTTGTGGCTCTGTGCTGGACTCTCTCGAGCAGTTTCCTGTCCTTCTTGAACTGGGGGGCCCAGAACTGGACACAATACTCCAGAATGCAGTTGAAAGACTGTGAGATGACAAGACTGGGGCAGGTCTTTAGTTCTTTGGATTTCAGTAAGTTTGCCAATTGTACTGCTAAATCCTTGTTTTTCTGAAGTACATAATTAGGTTCATTTTTACACTGCGCTGGTACCTCTTCAAGTTCAGATAAGGGCCTTGTGCATTGAGATGCTGAGCAGAGCTCAGTGAGTTTATGGTTTTAATGGAAAGAGCGGAAAATCAAGCAAAGTCTCAGCTGACGGTAAGTCAGACTTGGCAGGGGAGGAAAGGACTGGTTGATTATCTAATGGAAGTTCAGGGAGATTTGAGAATCTGTATGACCTGCGAACAAATGCTCCAGCTGTTTGTTTGTGGGGCAGTGCAGTGTTAAATTTCAATGCAAATATCCATAAGTGTCTGTGTGCTTTTATTAATTGTATAATCAATGGAAATAAGACATTTAAGATTTTGGTCAGCAGAATAGTCATGGCTTATGTCATAAAATGTGGAAGATTTAACACCAGTTCTGTATGGTAGTTGTATTAGTATGACAATTGTTGCTTGCGAGTCACAAGTGGTAATCTTAAAATCATGTCAGTAAAATTTTTATGCTATACATTCACTATTCTGTTGGATATACAGTAAACCAAAAGTGTTTTATAGAGAAGTTTATTTACTAACAGTTTAGAGGGTTTTGCATTTTTATTGTAGGTAGTTTTCATTTCCTTCATCTGTAAACCTACTCCTTGTTATTTCATTGCTGTGTATAGTTGAGAAAGGAAGATATTTTCATACACATATAAGAAGCCCGTAAGAATTACTTGCAGTAAAATTCAGTATCTAAACAAAGTGCTCCTAAGATTTAGTACCTTGAAACTTTATAGGAAATAAAAATATGTGCTTTGTAGCAGATGAAAGGTGATAATCCACCTTTTCCCATATGAAAAATATGAGATTTTTAAAACAGGTTCATGATTTACTATGTAATGTTGCCTGTTCTGTTCCAAAAGTGTGAATAATTCTGGAAGATGAAAACCATAATTCCTGTGGGTTTTTTGTTTGTTTTTTAAAAAAAAATAATTGAGGAGTGGCTGTCTGGTTGGGATGTTTACATAATATAATTAATTTATTTACTCCTGTGTGGAATGAACTTTAAGTAGTTAGAACATGGAAGAGGATTTAGAAATATGATAGGTTTAATTGGTTTCCAAGAGTCATAGCCTACACAATCTCTGAAATAAAGGTGTTCTAGAAAGGTGGATGAGTAGGACTTTCAGAAGCTCACATTATATAAAGCATGTAAGCGGTCTTGCCTAAGAAGACTTTATGGAAGAGTCACACATTCACTTCAGAGCTGTATTTGAGTGGGAATTAGTTTAAAAATATCAAGAGCATTCTCAGTTCTTACATTTTTGCTGCCTCTCAGCTTTAAAACAGGCTTCTTGGATTACTTATTTGGTGTAATTTAAGATAACTGGGCATTAGTAAAATTTAAAAATTAAGAAGCTAGTACAGGGATTATTCAGAGCAGGATTAAGCATGGTCTAGAACATACTCCAACCTAAATACCCCCTAATTCCTGTTCAGTATTTCCTTTTGACTAACTAGATGTCACATACCTGCAAGTAAACATTTTGCTTAAGGACAGAAGTGGAAGTGAGGCCTGATGAGACTGCACCTCAGGAGTACAAAGCTGCCATTAGATCTGTACAGGCAGGGGAGAAACACAGATGTTATTTTTCTTTTTTATGTCAGGTGGAGAGCTTCATCGGACTGTTAGGTCTCTGGAGACAGCACATCTCCATTGTGCTAAGGCTGTGGTTAGCATGCTGTGCACGATATCTCATCCTTTCTTTACAAGAAAATTATGTCCATTTTTTCTACACAGTGTATCTACAGTCTTTTCTGGTGCACTACCTTGTGGGACTGGATGACACTTTGCTGCTAATATGTTGGAATTGACTATTGGGGATTTCTACGTTCCACCTTTTGTTGTTGTTGTTGTCCCAAGTGAAGGCTCTGTCCTGAAAAAGCATTAAATCCGGTTTGTGTTCAGGGCTACTGGAAAAACATCCCCCAAGGAGACCTGTGCTTGAGTCTTATGCTTGCTAGAAGCAGAGCAACACAGGATGCATTTGTTCTGGCTGGTGTAGGCTTGCCACTAAGAACAATAACTTCAAATGAAAAATTTCTGGAGAGGGAGAAGATTTTTTTTTTTTTTTTTTTTTGGTTTGTGTGCTTGTTTGATTGCACTTCTTGCCTGAGCATATTGGGAACTTGCCTCATGAAGATGGATGTGTTAGAACCTCAGAATGATGGGATAGTATATGAAACAAGAGTATGACCTGAGGAATTTGCTTTAGCAGTCAAGAAGCAATCTGCTTGCCAAGTGACTGCTTTTCTATCATTTGTATATGCAATTTAAAAAGAAACTGTTCTACTTAATAGAACTGATAAAGAGGAGGAGATAAAGGGATTATTTTCTATTCTGAAAGTGTTTGCAAGGGATACCCTTTATCTTATATTTGTCTTTCTGATGGAAAGATTAATGGGAAGTCTACCAGAAGGAGGGACAAAAACATGTTGGAAGGCATTTTGGAAATGCTTTTGCTGGGGTGTTGATTGCATTTTTAGTTTCCACTTACCTGGCTTCATTCAAGGAAGGGTTGGTTATGTGCGCTAACATCTGTGTATTTCATCATCAGGACTAAGCCCCACACAGCTGCTGGCTCACCTTCTGCTGGTGGGATGGGGGAGAGAATCTGAAGGTGAAAAGTGAGGAAACTTGTGAGTTGAGATAAAGGCAGTTTAATAGGTGAAGCAAAAGCTGCACACAGAAGCAAAGCAAAAGAAGGAATCCATCCACCACTTCCCATGGGCAGGCAGGTGTTCACCCATCTCCAGGACAGCAGGGCTCCATCACATGTAATGGTGACTTGGGAAGACAAACGCAATCACTCTGAACATCTCCCCCTTCCTTCTTCCCCCAGCTTTATATGCAGGGCATGACATCATATGGTGTGGGATATCCCTTTGGTCAGTTGGGGTCAGCTGTCCCAGCTGTGTCCCCTCCCAGCTCCTTGTGCACCCCCAGCCCACTCACTGGTGGAGTGGTTTGAGGAGCAGAAAAGGCCTTGGCTCTGTGTAAGCACTGCTCAGCAGTAGTTTTCAGCATAAATCCAAAACATGGCCCCATACCAGCTACTATGAAGAAAATTAACTCTATCCCAGCCAAAACCAGCACACCTGCTTAAAATTTGTCTTCAGATTACTTTCTTTGTATGACTTTGAAACACAAAAACATGAAATGCATTGGCACATACTATATATCTGATATCTTGCATTACTTTTCCATAGTTATGAGCATTTTTCAATAGGAGGCAGCTGTTACTCAAGTGACATACCATTAAGAAAAAGTTTTTGCTAGATATGACAGGATAGATAGAGGGAAAACTGTGTGGTTTTTTTCCCTCTGCTTTTGCCAATATTCACCTGCCTTACCTTCTGCCATGAAATAAAACAGCATTGACAATGAAGCATCACTTCTGAATCACTGGGATGTGTACTTCGGATGTAGCTAGTTAGGAGCCACTGTTGTTCATATTTCATAGTGATGGACAAAAGTGAAAGCTTTGTGAATAAAGTTCAAATATATTCCATGCACTTCTGTTTGAATCTGCTTAGGGATGCTGAAGTAACAAGCCACAGATTAAAAACTTAATACTTTAAGAAAAGAGAAATATTTTAGTTTCAAGTCCTTCAAGGAGTAAAGTCACAGGCATCATACAGGTCCATATTATGCTTAATCTCACTGTAGTCAAGAGTGCAGCCAAGATGAAATTTAAGTAAAGAAAAGAAAAAATGTTGGAATGTGCAAAGGAGATAACTTTGGGAAGGTCATCGTATGTTTCAGTGATATCAGTTGAGATACTGAATCTTGAATATTGTATTCAATTTCAGTCCCCTTATTCTCTAAAAAGAGATCAAAGAGAAAGCAGCAGAAGTTACTCAAGAACATCAATGATGGAAAAAACTTCTGTATGACAGAATGCTAAAAGAAATCCTTTAAAAAACTGCGGTATGCACGACTGCAGTTTAAAGTGTGGAGTTAAAATAGTATCTTGTCAGCTCAATATGATTTCCGTTTCTGGTGTCTTTCCATTAATTTCAGGGGGAGCTTGTGTCTAGACACCTAGAAATCTTAAACAGGAGTAGGATGGAATTAGGAATGGAAAAGCCTAATCTAAATAGGTTTTTCTGCCTATCCTGTGCCATGGAGCAAGGTGAAGGAACTAATTGCAACACAACCATAATACATTTTAAGTAAATCAGGTACCGTAGTTGAAACATACAACTAGTTTGAATGACCACTGCAATTTGTCTATTGTTGTATTTCCTTCTGTACAAAAAATAGCTGAAAAATTTTGTTGTAATAGGAAAGGAATGTTGTGTTGTTTTGTTGACTGATAGTACACAGCTAAGTGTGGCTGTCAGTCAGCGGCTCAGACTTTCTTTTTTAGAATTGCTGTGAATATCTGTACTTTTGCCAGTTAATCGGAGAGTAGGAATGCCAGTGAGGGGAATAAAATATGGAAAATAGCGCTGTTTTTTATAGCACCTGCCATACTCTAGAATGTTAAAGTACTTACTTTATCCATCTCAGCATCTATTTAGTATGACAGCGCCTATAAGCAAATACATCACCTGCTAAGTTTTCAGCAATAAACGGGCATATAGCCATAAGCACCATTAAAACTGCTACTGAAAGAAAGACTTGGATAGACCTCGAAGGGATCACCCCCTATTATGTGTTTCATTAAAATATCTGTAATAATGATCATAGACATCAAAACAAACAAAAACCCAAACAGGTAAGATTTTGAAATACTGACAAGTATGTTCTTTGGTCCCCAAAGCAGGCTGAATTTTGTACCTGTTTTTTTTAGCGCATCTGTTTAGATATTTGCACGAAATAATAAAACTGCACCAAGCCCTTTCTTACAATCGGTAACTCTATTTATAGAAATACTTCTCCTAATAACTGATACAAATTTTTTTGTAATTTTGGTTTCAGTAGGAACACTGCTGTTTGTTCTAGCTAGGGTACAGTGGAGACAAGGGTATTACATAGGGTGTGCAACTTATTTTCAGATCTGATGATGAAAATGCCTTTAGTGTTTCCTCTCTAGTTTCAAGAGTCCTAGTATACTCAGTCTTTTTACTTTGTTTGAGACTTGTGGTAACTTCTGTTAGAATCTTTGGACTCTTTCCAGTTGTTTAACATATTTTATAAACAAAACCATGATTTTCACAAGGCTTTGCGAAAACACAAGTTAACTCTCACACTGCTGAAGCATTCTGTTATTTTCCTGACCAGTTCTGTAGTTCGACAGAATAATTTTGTGTTCCAGCCCTGTTAGCCAGCGTACCTGTGGTGTTGGCTCTTGATGATCAACAGATGTGTGTCCTCTGTTCAGTTATGCAGATTGCTAATGAAAACATTCTCCTAAACTAGTCCAAGTTCAGATCCTTGCAAAAACCCACTCAATATACCTTTTTGTTATTGATAGCGAGCTAGTAAGACTTTTGGGTCATGTAATCAACACATTTTGCCTTCATTCAGTAGTAATCTCAAGTAGAAAATACCAATTTAAAGGTATGTGAGAGGGTCATCAGCCTTTTCTTTGGCAATACCAGATGGAAAGCATAAAAGGGGAATGAGGAATCTCCTAGGTTTTGGCCTGTGCTATATTTTCCCCGCCATTTCTCAGTGGAATATAATAAAAGTTTAAATTTTAAATGATCTGGTGATGTGTAAGAAATAGGATTAGTTATTCCTATGTGTAAAGTACGGCTTCACTGTTTGAGAAGTGATCTCATAGCACAAAAAGAAAAAAATGGTGGTGGTGTTTGTTAGCACATCAGTAACTGTTTGTCAATAGTTGGATGGTCAGATCAGGGTATTCTGTGGCTGTTGTAGTAGCGTTGATAGTCAGGCCTAGGTTTTTTCAAGTTAGACTCCTGTTATTACTGGATGCTTGTAATTAGGTCACAGCTGCCAGAGAAGAGACAAATATCCTTTCAAGTATCAAAGGATAGTTGTTTGTGTTCAGAACTTATATTTCACCTTCTTTACTGGTGTGTACTTCGTGTCATTATGGAATATATTTTTAGAATTTGACATTTCTATCTTATAGAAGGAAATATGTCATGAGCTAAATTGTGTATCATGAAGGTATTATGTGACATACTGAAAACCACATAGAATTCAGTGCAATTTTTTTTTAGTAGAAAAGGTCAAGCACAGCAGCATGTCTATAGCCAGATGTAAAGTCATCGATATTCTTACTATAGAGCTTTACTGATGATGTGTTGTTTGCCTGTGGAATTGAAACAAATGCTGGTTAAGATGAATCCAAGTTTGCTGATAGTTAAGCTAATTGCCCACAGGTTGCTAATAATAAACTTGTGATTTTTGAGAGAGATGGTAGAAGTTTGTGTGACAGATGTACTGATTGCATTAAATTTGGTGTTTGTGGAACTTAAACTGAACAAAGCGTGGATACCATTAGGATGGAGATTGATGTGATAATTATTTGAACAGTTGAATGCAGGACATTAATACAGAGATGTAATGTTAGATGAAATATTTTCGAGTGTACCTGGTGTGTCAGAAGGCTGTGTTCTAAAGTCAATGAACAGATTTCAGTTCAGGCCTTCAACTGCAAACTCCTGCCTTGGTGAGATACATCTAGTGCAGGATTCAATCATAGGAACTGTACATGATTTTATAATTATCTTTACAAGGCTTAACTGGCAATGAGTCAGGTTCTAGCCCTCTGCAAAGGGGTGAATTTCAGCCTTAAGTGTATGCCATCTTCGGGTAGATTGGAAGGTATCTTCCTGTCATTCATTTCTCAATTTACAGCAAACTTGGCAGAAGTGCAACAAAAAGTACAGCAGGTTGGAAGACCACTAGCTCTTTTTTTCTGATGAAACATTTTGTTTTACCTACTTCAGATGGTGGTATCAAAATAAACATCATTTTAAAAGTGTAAAAAAAAATAAAATAGAAGAGCTTTCCCTAGTTTGCTGCTTTCTTGTGAGAGGAAGCTTGCTATAAGACTTCAAGGAAAAAGTTTTGAGTGCTTTATAGTTAATTTATTTTAAATTAATGTAGCACTAAAGAAGACTTATTGTCCACAACAGGTCTATGCTAGCAATGATAAAGCAGGAAAGTACCTTTCCCCTGCTTCTGTCTTAATTAAATAGCATCAACCTGGAAGCAAAAGGTTAAAATTTTTAATTATTTTTTATTCTTTCTACCTGCCTGTATACAGTATGTGATCTTTTCCTGTAATTATGAATAGAGGTGCTGATTGTAATGGTGTGTTTTATACATGATTTTGCAATATTGGAGACCACTGGATGTCATTCTTTAACTGATGTTGAAATTTTAACATCATGCCTTGATTGCTTTCTTTTCATTTGAGCTGTTTCTTGGTAGCTCTGTAGTAAGAAGTAAATGAGAACTGAAAAGACAGACTTCAGTTTCATTCTGTTGGAATTCTATTTTTCACATCTCTTTTGTAAACTGTCCTATGAAATAAACTCAACTTTTTTGTTTGTTTGTTTTTTCAAATAATTTGCCTTAAGAAAAAGTTCACTTTTTGGGCCATTGCTTTTCAGATTCGTTGAAGAAAATTTAAACATTCCTATCTAGTCTATTGATCCTTATTTAGCAAGGCTTCTCACTGTGGTGTCAAGGAATGAACTACACACTGAAAGCAATCGCCAACTGCTTGAATCAAACTAATTATTCTACTGTGCTGCCCAGCAAATGACAGAAAGAAGAACTGGAAAAGGAGAGTTTTCAGCCCAGATGCCAGTGCATGTATTGGAATGACAGAATATTAAATGCTGTAAAGGTCCAGCATAGCAGCTTGAACTTCAGGAGTTGAAAAGTCCTGGGACTTCTCATCCTTGGCTTAGTTACCTGATAGATTTTATGTAAATATTTCCCAACCAAGTTCACTTGTTCTACCATGTCTAAATAACTTGAAGGTAGCATTTGGGCATGCAGCTTTTTATGGTGAGGTGACAGAAAATAATTATTATTAAAAAAACCCCACAAACAAGAAACACCACCCCTCTGCTTACCCAAATGACAACCAAACAATAAAAAAACAATGCTAAATAATTTAGGCTGAAAGATAAAGGATCTGGTGATATAGGGAGTGATTTTCAGCTCTTCCGTTATTCACTGAAATAATGTTTTTAGTTTCATGTGTGTAATTATTCTATGGAGTATATGGAGTTCAGTCTGGTTTAGCTAAGAATGCCCCAAAACAGTTTTAGAAATTTTTGGGCTCTTGTGTGGTATGAGGTATGAACAGAGTAGAATCCTGTAAATGCACGTCATCCAGCTGAGCACACATCCTGGTGTGGCTGGAGGGAGGTGGGAGTAGGAACTCATAAACAACTGGAAATGTTAAGTTCTAATTTACAAATATGGGATTATGACATGCAGGTTTATTTTATAGCTACAGAAGCTGGATGTTTACAATTATGCTTATAAATCTTTGCAGCTTTGCTTACACGTTTTTGAATAAACTGCCAGTTAGCATTTAGGCATTCAGTAGATTTGCAGATAAGTCGGGTTTATCAGGCATGGTGAATATGGTGTTTTTTTTTTTTCTATTTAGTCTCAAAAGTAAAATCCAATATTCATATTTTAATGTTGTCTACAAAACAAGGTGATGTGCCATGCTAGGCCAGATTTTATTAGATCAAATAGCAAGCTGGACAAATTTCCTGGAATTCTTTGGGTTTTTTGAGTATACATAGAGTAACAGTATGAAAATGAAATTAATTCTTTTTAATTTTTTTTTTAAAGACCCAGAGAGTCTGCAGAGAAAAAAAATAATTCAAAATCAATCACTGTATTGGCTACACGATAACCTATACTTGGGAAATTACGATTTTGAAAGTAGCTAGCAAGTATATTGAATAAAACAGGTCTAAACCATAATATTTATGCAATAGCTCTGGGCAGTGGTCCCTGGAACTCCAGGAATTTAATGTGAAAAGTTCATACTGAAAAAATGTTATTACACGTTATAAATCTGTGACTGTCCTAGTTTGATGTTGTGTAAATGCTGGTTATGTTTTCTGTTGAGTGAAGCCTGATTTCCCATACTAACCTTTCCTACCAGTTCATTATAGTAATAGTCCATTGTTTTTTATGAATTTAAGGAGTAGGGACTGTGGCCATGCCTTTTACCTTAAACTTAGCTCATTGTGACCTTCTCAGGTCCTATGTAGTTGATTCTGGCTTCAGCAAGTCACCGTTTCCTACCTCCTTGCACATCCTGAGACCTGCATTTCCTGCCCCTCCATTCAATTAGGATTCGGTTTCAAAGCATCCTGTAATGCTTTTAAATGCCTCTGTGGATTTGCTTCTGCTCTGCCCTCTGGTCATGGTAATGATTATTATTTAGAATTATTTAGTGCTAATATGTGGTATCTGTCACTTTTTTTCTGATTGCCTGTGCTGGCGTTACCAGGCATGACAATTTTCCTTTCTGGGTGCTGGATCTTCATATTTTGTATGTAATCTGCCTGGCTTCAGGGGCTACTACCACTGTAGTAATACATGTTACAGGAGGCACCCTCTTTGCTGTTCGGGGGCATTGGTTAGATTTGCTTTCATTTCCCTTTACTCCGAAGTCATTGTGGGCTTTGTGTGAGCTGTGCTGAGAGCTTGGGCCTCAGTTCTACAAAACACTTCAGCACATGCTGACTGCTGTACCCAGCCAGCACCAAGGTGCTTTGGCTCCAGCAGAACCAAATCTGAAGGCTCATGATGTGCTGTTGCTTTTGGCTAGGTCTTCCCTGGTAAATATGACTAAAAGATTCTTATCTTTATTGCCTGCATTGGATCTCAGTGTGTATTGTGTTTATCTGAATCTCTGACGACTTTGTCAGTTCTTACTGCTCATACAGGAGAGGCAACCTACCATGTAATACTTCTATTTTCCTGGTTGGATTGGCAGGCTGACGTGGTTCACTCTGCATAATCTGAGGCAAGAGCAGCAGTGGGGTTAGGTATAACATTAAACTTCCCCAAAAGAAGCCCCTAACAAACATTTAATTTCCTTATCAAGGTAAACACTACCTTTGGTTCTGGTAAATGTGGTGATCAAAGGTGAAATCCTAGTTAAAAGAAAATGATTTGTGAATGCTGTGCTGGTTTTCAGGCCAGCCCTGCTGGGGAGCAGATAGAGCAGCGATGATGGCTTGCCCCATGCGACTTCACCCAGGCTGTTACTTTCTTCTTTCATATCCCCGCTTGCCTCAACAGCACTTAATTTATTTATGTTCCCATCTCCCCTAAATGTCTTCTGCCTCTCCAGTTACTCTCCTGATCATACTAAGTATGTGATTATAATTGCAGTAACGTTAAGGCCTATGAAGTTTGAGATACAATACAAACAGAGCAGTGACTCTGTACTTCTTCCTCAAGGAATGTAGGCTTGAGCTTTAAAAAATGTGCATGTTCAGGGAGAAAGTTGTTTCAATGGTTATAGCTCTATTTGTGAACTGTTCAGCACAATTCCTAATAGGTGATTTTTGGCAAGCTGCTTTGAAAACATTTTGATTCTATGCACAGTAGCCATTATAAGTGTTAAATTGTTGGTAAAATGATACTACAAACAACAACAAAAAATCTGAACATGGAGAAAAAATGGCAATATAATCAAAACAATTTGGAAAGAAAAAATAAGCAAAAGCCAAGATGTTGAAGCACAGCACTTCTGAATTGGGAGCTGCTGCACTAATAGGTATGAATAATGCACTACTTGTCCCATGGGGGTATTGTAGAGCTTGATAGGTTAATGGCTGAAAAGCACTTCGAGATCCTATGTAGAGATATGCTATGTAAGAGCAGAGTGCTGCTTAATGAAAGTCTAAATGCTACTGTATAACACTGTTCTGTATGTGTGTCCAGCTGGTGTCACTGGTGATCAGACCGATGGATCACACTGTTGGACGTGTTTAACAATTAGCAAGGTGACTGTGGCTATGTTTTGATAAATCAATATGCGTTAATAACTTGCTTTATTTGCCAATAGGACCACCGTATTTTTTAAAAAACGTTTTAGATTACTTTTAAATATATGATGATGCTTTATTTGCTTTTCAAATTTACTATCACTAAAAATTAGCAATGTCTCTTTAAAAAAATAAGCCTTCAAATTTATTACATAAAAAGTACTACATAAATTTATAGTATACCTGGCTCTAAAAGCATATTAAAATTTTATGAAAATTTATGAATAAATATAAAATGTGGGAATAAATGGTAGGAACATGGAGCCTGACTGAATCTTTTCTTAATCTTTTTCTTTTGAAAGTTCCTCATATGGAAAAATAATACTTAGAAACTCCTGGAGCTGATTTAATTCTTAGGTCTTTTTAAGGAGTATAGAATTTAACATCTGGTTTGACACAATTTTGTCATTTTCTTTCTTCACTGATTTGTAAGGAAACCTCAAGAAGAGTGTATTTTTTACATTTTTGTGTGTCTGTCCCTTGTGGGGATATTTTTTTGGTTTTGCATTTGTTTATGTGACTTTTGAATAATTGCAGGTGGCTTCTGTCATGACAGCACCTTTTAGCTCACATACTACATGGTAAGATAGTTTATTTGTGAAGAATGTAACTAGAAGTAATTTCTTGGAGGATGCAAGGCTTGAGAACTTGAATTCTAGATCTCAGAATGGCTTGTAGTCCCTTTTAGGAGTTAGAGCCTGTTACTGCTAATTCTGAGTCTGATGAATTAATAAATGACTGCATGGGAATATTTAGTGTTCCTCTAAAGCTTATGGGTGTGGACAAGCAAATGAAAGTGATTTGATTTTTATTTTTTTTTTTTCCTCTTCCTCCTTCGCTTTTCTCTTTTGACTGCTTGTACTACCCTATCTTGGTATCTCATGGCTTGCCTCTTTGTGTGGCTGTCAAGGTTTCTTGCATAATTTTCTTGACAAATGGCTTACTTGTTAATATTTCAGCCCCGTTCCTACCAACCTCAGAGAAGTGGTATGCCCCAGGCAGGGAAATGCAGTTCCTTCCTTAGGAGCCTTCTAATCTTTCCCTTAAATGTTTTGTCAGAGCCTGTGACAGATAAATGAAGACTGCACAGTTCAAACTAGAGATGACTTCATACACATGTGATCATACATTTTCCAACTGGGGAATGTGGAACTGCAGTGGAGTCTCTGCTGCAAACATCTATTTTTTCTTTATCTATATTGAAGTCCATGAAACTTATTGATCCTGAAGTAAAATCTGTAGAGAAATTTGTCTCTGTCTGCCTTTTTTTGATTGGCTGTTGAAATATACATAGTCCTGGTAAAGGCTCTGTCTGTTCAGACTTTCATTATTTCTATAATAAAGACAGACCAAGGTGCAGTACTGCAGCTGAGTTAGAGTTTGAGTTGAGAACAAGTTCACATTACAGCTAGGTTTGAGATACAGATCTCTGGTGATATTTTGGCTAAAGATGATAGCAAATATGTGAAACTGATCTATTCAGAGCTTGGTATATCAGAAAACTGATGAAGCAAAACTTATAATACTCCACCATCACTTAGGGCTGAAACATAAGAAAAGCTAGTTAGATTTAAATGTTGATTACATACATACTAAAACCATGAAATAACTCACTGGTTTAAAATATTAATTATGTTTATTATTTCATATTAATATTTAGATTATTTTTTTAAACTACAGCATGATGTCTAGGGTATTACTAAGGGGAGCATCTGGAGATCTCTGGGTCATGGATTTCACCAGTTTCCTTCAAGAACGGAAGGAGATGGCAGGAATCGGAGTACTATTGGGAGATAGCAGGTAAAGTTGAAGACTTCTGGTTTGTGAATGAACTGAGTGATTCACATTAGCTGCTGCCTCTGGCATGACCCATCTAAGCCATTTGGTTTTCTTAGTGTTGAGTGGGCTGCGTTTGTTTCTCAAGATTAATTTTTTACTGTGTCATATTAGGTATCTGAAACTTGGATATCTGGGCATGTTGAATATTTTGCAGATGAAGGTTAAATGTAGCCCATTAGGTAGCTTGTACGTTGAATCCGGTATATAAGATGTTGCTTTGTTTCTTTCTGCCTTTTCCTTGGAAGAGGCAGGCAGTCATTATTTGATCCATGAGTGATGCCTTCCAAGTTGAAGGGTATCTTCTTTGTCTACCACAGGCATCTCCAGCGGGCTGGGCTGCTCCTGGCATTTCCATTGCTGGGGAGGTGCAGCACTGCTCCAAAAGGGAGGTGGCAGCTTCCTGCTTGAACCACCAGAAGGATCCAACACTTCTGGTGGCTGCAGTTGAGCCATTCTGTCTTAAATTTTAAAAAATAAAGCATATACCTATAGATTCATGCCTTTCTGCAGTGTTTTGCAGTATGCACCTTCATCCCACAGAGACCACTGACACATGGCAATGCACCTTTAGGTGACTTTCTGTACATGAGCAGCAGTGCTGAAGTTCAGGAGGTTCTGCTTTCTCAGGGGTGCAGCATGTACCATGTTTATCACCCTCCGTGCTGTGGAGTTACTTTAAGGTGTAGTGTTTTGGATTACTGTCATAGAAATTATTATTATTTAAAATGAATTACTTATACTTCCTCTGCTGTCCTTTGCACTCTTACCATGTCTGCACATGTCCCATTCTTGGCATTTAATAACTGACTGCAAAAAAATTATTACTCCCTCCTGTTAAGGCAGGATGAGGTCTCCATGGTTTTATTGTATCCAAATGGCATAGTTATTCAGTGAGAACTGAGAAAGTATTCCACTGCACATAAATACTGCTGATATCTAATTTCTAAAAAAATTAATTTTTACTCAGATAAAACTCCATAGGAGTAAAATTTTTGATGGCATATACCTCTAGAAAAATACAGATAATCGAGTTAGATGTTGCTGGCAGAAGAGATAGTGGTAATCTTGACTGCAGTGAGGATTCTATAGGTGTTTGAAAGTCTCTGTCCCTTTCATCTGACAGGTATTTACAGTATGTCTCCTAAGGAAGAAAGCTAGTTGGCAACATTCTCAAGGTATTGGAAAAAGAATATTCCCTCAGCAAACAAAGGGAGTGTTTTTTCAGATTGCATCCCTTGAAAAATGAATGTATTTAAAAGCAGGAGACACATTTGAGAATATTTAAGAACAATTTCTGCATCGCTTTTTTGCAGTCAGTAATTTGTAATGTGATGCATTCAAAATATGTGTGTGTAATGAGGATTTTCCCTTAAAGTATGGAATTGACTATTCAGCTGTGTTGCTTCATTGTGAAGGGAGGTAAGAGCACAGGTATGTCAGTAAGAGCTCAGGTCACAGCAGCTTAGTTTTCAGTAGAGTTTTGTGTGCCTCAGTCATCGTGCACTATTGAAAGTTTCCACTAAAGGGGTTAACTGACATTTCTTCAGTAAAAAACAAATTCTCTTTTAGTTTGGGGAAAAAGAAACTCAAGGAATAATTAAGGTATAAATGAAAGAAAATTAGATACTGTTTCTGAGCAGGGGTAATTTTCCTTAACTTAATCTACTCTATATATCAAGTACATTTGTGTAATCCTTTTTTTTTTTTTACCGGTAGTTTCTTTCCTCTATATTTTGTTTTTATTAATCTGGGGCTTTTTTCTACTTAACTGAAAATGGTATGGCTGGACTGATTACCTTAAGATTCTGCATTTTGCATGTAAGAGAGTTGGGTGTCTTTCCATCTTCTAAAAGTAGAAGTCTGAATTTGTTTGCCTTTGGTCTACTAATGCTAATTGCTCTGTATAGTTTTCTCATTTAACAAATTATATGCTCTCTGAATAATTCATCAACTGGATGTACCCAATTAGCTTGCTGATCCACACACAAATTCTAGTGTGTGGATACTCTACTTCTGAACTTGTTAAACCAGATTCACTACACGTTGTTTTGAAACTCTATAATGTCAATCTTTGAAACAGTTTTATACCAGCTGGGCAGCACAAGTACGGATTTTACAAGTGTTCTGACTACTGAAACACATTTTACCTGTCTCAAATTTTGTGTCTTGAAGTATTATCCTTTTAGTAAGTGGGAAACTTAAGGATAAACCTGAACGATCTTGGCATGACACTGTGTCAGGGGAAACCAGTGCATGTAGCAGCCCTTGGAGGACTGCACGGGGAACTGAAACTTGTTGCAGTATGATGTGAATACAACAATTGTTGTCACTTTCAATATCCAACCTGAAAATGAATGGTGAGTGTATTCAAGTGATGACTCAAAACATTTTAGAACTGGTGCTTGCCCAGAGGTCCTTGCAGATGTGTGTTCCCCTCTCCAAAGGCTTGTTGCCCACTATGACTACCTTAGCCCATCCTGCAGTCCTAAAAAATGGTGAAGGTGGTTGAAGGTGTGCCTCAGAAGTGTGGACCATGTTTTCTGTCCTTGTCTTCAGGTGCTTATGTATGTAAGACAGGGCATGAAATACTGGCCTTTGTTCAGACAGTAAGCATTATCTGGATCAGTGAAAAAGGTGCATGGTTGTTAAAACCTTTTATTTCATATTTAAGAAGGTCTTACATGTAACACTGAGAGAAAACATGGTCATGTCTTATCCCAGGAAAGATTTTTTTCTTTGTTTTCTGTCTCTCAGTATTGCAAGCCTCAAAACATTGCCGAAGGCGGCATCATGATTAATGTTTCACTATTAGACAGCAGACAGCAAGCCAGCTTATGACACATTTTTGCTTCAGTTAAGAAAAATAACAGAAAATAAGTTATTCTGTATGTTTCTTGGAACTTGCTGATGGATTATAACTAGATGAACTCCAAGTATGTGAAAAAATTAAGAGCCAAATACTTGAAGGCTATGTTATCTTGCCTGGTGCTTTGTAGTGCATGCAATATTTTGTTCCACTGAGTGTTTAGCCATCATCAGGGACATCTGAAAGTGTTCTACCTTTTGGAAGGTCAGCTTCTAAAATGGATCCATTCTTAAGTTGTCTGTAAGGCTATTTCAGAGGTCTGTGCATATAACATAAATTCAGCGTGCTCAGTAAGAGTGCAAGTCTGTTCAGGTGTGCAACAATATATCTGCATTTTAAAATGAGTTTGAAAAAATCTGAACTAGTTTTTAGTATTGCATGCAAAATCATTTCTGTTATATGCTATGCAATGTAGATGTGCTCATGGCAATACAATGATATTTGCTGCTGTATGCCTACATAGTTTTCAAAACTAAAATTCAATGCTTAGCTAAATTGCTAAGCAGACTGGTAAATGTCCAATTTTAGCAGCCTAGCATATGTTTATAATTTTTGTTTTAACATATGCTATGTTGGTTGAACTCCCCTCCCCACACATATGGTAGATAAAAGCTGTCACATCACAAAATGGTGGCAGCCCAACTTTTCTAACATTTTCCATGGCACTTCAGAGTCTTGCATTAATTAGCTATTCTTGGATAAGAGACAGACTCTCATCTTTGTAGAATTTTGGTTTCAAACCTGTCATGTACTTCGGTTTATGTATGCAGTAGCCCATCTGTGTTTCTGCAGCCATAAACAGTAAGAAGCACAGCATATAGAGAAGTGGTCAGTGAGAGTGAGGATGCCTGTGGTTCAGAGGTACGAGTACCAAGCAAACTGCTTTGAAAGCAGGCCTGTTGGGTTCTCTGGTGGGCTCTAGTTTGCTCAAACAAGAACATTCTCTCTCTTCCACTTTTCTAGGAGATGTGGGTGAATACAACAACACTGGTGCACAGGCGTTTCTCTTTTCATTCTGAGCTGCTAAACTACCTCTTTTCTCCCCCTCTTTCAAGGCAGGTGTAAGGAGGAGTTGCACTGAGCCTACGATTCTTTCGTAAACCTCAGTGGAGTAGAGGGGACTTGTAACAAATACCACTTCAGCTGTGATAATGCTGTCTTAATCCTTGCTGTACTGTGACAAGGAAACCTAGATTTAGACATGAAAGGACATGCCTTAACAGTACACCAATATGATCCCTTATCACATCAAACTGCCTTTTGCATGTGCTCCAAAATCACAGTATTTTTTGGTATTCTCTCTGCTGTTTCCCTGTTGTTAAGCTCTTGACTGTGGTGTACTTCTGCATGTGTAATGCCTCCTGTGCTACTGCATGATGGCTGGTTTTCTGTGGGGATGAAGGAGCCTTGCCCATCAACTGAAACTGCTGTAGAAATGTCACAGGGTCTTTAATAGAGAACTGACATTGGCAGGTATGGTCACATCTGTGCCCAGTCTATACACAGCACAAACAGTGTTGTTCTGATGCCTTCATCCCTGGGAGGCATGGGTGCCACCTGCTGCCCTCTGGTCTAACCTGAAGCTGCTCAAAACTCAATGCCCACTTGCACTCGTGTTTCCAAATGTATTGCCAAAGCATAATGTACAATATCATCCTTATCAAAGATCCAGGTTCCTGCAGTTGTTAGACATCTCGGTACGGAGATATAGGTACAGGAACAGGGCCATGGAGCTTTAGAGGAGCTGCTGAGGTACTCAGGAAGGTGGCAGTGTCAAGGTAAGGACCTGTGTAATGGGAGATGGTGGGCCTGGTGCTTGTGTGTCCACCTGCAGTGCTTTGAGAAGCTCCAGTGAGAGCTGCTGGTGGGGCAGCCTGTTTCCAAAACTCTGCTTTGGCTCCCAGCTGCCAGTCAGAGCCACTGGTAATGCTGGTGGAACGCTTTGCTGTCTTTGGATCGTAGATGCCAGGGGTAGTTGTTCAATGTTTATTTCCCATTTATGTATTTGTTTTCAGCTAGAGGATCCACAGCTGCTGTTTGGCTTGCTATGGTTCTTAGCTGGCTGGCAGTCTGTGCTGTGGCATTCAGGTTTTGTCAGTGTGCACGGAAACCAGTTCCATTTTACTGCCAAATAATAAACACAGTGGAAATGAAGGAACAAAATGATATATTTAAACTATGCTTTTTCAGACCTTTAGGTAGATGTCTGCTAGAATAACCATTTATTTATTACAAGTGACCGTGACTAGTGTATTATTAACATCAGTTGTCCTAAATACCAGTTCTTTATTGCTAGCAGAAAAGTTAAGAGATTTCTTCTTTTTCCAATGTTGCTCTCAGCCATTGTAAACATTTCTTTGATTTGAAGGTTTCTTGTACTGTGCAAAGAATGTAAACACGGCTTTTTCCTTCCTTTTTTATGATTTCTCTCCCCAAATGTAATTTGTCACCAGTTGAGTTGAAGTAAGTCCAATACCATTTTTCTGTAATGATCCTGGCAGTAGCATACATGAGGCTGTGGTCGGGGATGGGAGCAGAAGAGTGTTGGTGGAGAACTTCAGTGTTTCTGGTGCTCTTGTGTGACACACCATGCACATTGGATAACTGTACCTTTTTTTCCTTACTGCGCACAGTAGATTTTGCTTTCGATCAAAGTAATAATGCAGATAGTAATGCAACTTAAATATTTAAGGCACAAGCGTAATGTTAGGAAGAAAACTCATAGAAATTAATCTGTAGGTTTTTCACCTGTACAAGTTTGTGATGAGTATATATCACTTGCTCAGAAAAACTAATATTTCTGAGCTATCGGAAACTGATAGCAGTGTTGCTCATTGCAGATACTGAAAAGTCATCAGGTAAGCCCTTAGAAATAGACGTTACAGCCTCTCTTAAAAATCCCGAGACTTAAATGAACAAACAATTGTCTGTCATATGTGTGTCCCCTCTCCAACACTTAGGGTTCATACCCTAATTTCTTTTTCTATGAAGTTATAATTATGAGAAGAACTGTTTATGTGACAGTAAAACTTCTCATATGGTTGTCTGATGCTCAGAGGAAAGCAGCAAACATCACGAGACTCTCAATAGTCACGAGATCTTGTACATTACAGTTAGGTATAAGTTTTGAATTGAATTTTTTTGAAAAATAAATGTATGGGCAGATGGTGATATTTACTTAAGGGAAGCTGAATTCATTATCTGGCTAGAACTGGGTATTTCAAGCAGCTGTTTGGAAATGAGAACTCGCTTTCCATGAAGGAGAACGTATGTTTGGGGAAAATGGAGCCTCTTTTCAAAATGTAAGCCTATCCCTCGTTTAGTCTGTCAGAGTGGTTTCTGGGGTGTGTGTGTGTGAATTCATTTATGGAAGAACCTTATCAGTAATGGCCAAGATCTAATTGGTGAAATAGTTTTGCAACCTCTTAAAAAAAAAAAAAGCAGTCCTCCTTAAAAGTTTCAAAACTAGATAAAAGTTGTAGCTGCTCTTTTTTTCTTAAAATATTTGACCAGAAAAAAGATTAAACCAGATATTTAGTAATCTTGTGCTGCCCTGCCAAATTTAATTTCTGACTACCCAACTTGCTTATATTTTGATTTATTGAGATACAGTTACTTCAGGAAATAGACCCATAGAGAACATCCAGGTGTAAGCCAGAAGAAAGGAAGCCAAATATGAACATACCTGTTAAGTTATACAGATTGGTTTTCGGGAGTCTCTGTATTCTAGAATGTCTATTCTATTTGCATATATAATTTTGGAGCATAAGAGTATGAAAAATAGTCTTAGCTTGTTTGTTCTTTTTTAACATTTGTTTCTCTTATGTTCCTATGGAAAGCTACCCAGGTACTGTAATCCTAGCGTAAAGATGGAAAGCTGTCCCTTGAAGACTGTGGTCTATTCATTGCTCATGTCTTTTCTTTCCTTATTTCTTTTAGAAGACTTTCATGGGAAATTCTCTCAGTCATGAAACCTGTGGCCCTGGATTTCTTGGTTCATACAGGAATGCAAAACCATTTGTTGTTTGGATGCCTTTCCCCAGCCACTTAATTTCTAATGCCTCTGTTTTCCCATTCCATAATAAGCCAACTGTAATACTGAAGTATTTTACTGGAACCTATGCTAGTATTTGTGTAGCCCAACTATAGATTTTTCAAGTGATTTTGCATCTCAGAATGGGCTTGTGCATTTGAAGTGACTGAAGGGCTCGTGATCCTCAAAACTCTGTTTTTGGAATGATCTCTTTGAATGCTGCACAGTAATGCAGCTGCATACATGTGAAGCACAAAGCCTGTTTGTCAACAGGGCGGATGTGTAAAGGTGACCCTTTGGTAGGAAATTAGTTGTTCAGTTCAGACATCTTTCAGAATCTCATCACTTCATTCCCCTTCCTGATATTTGGCAAGCCGCCCTGCCCGGTATAGCGGTGTAAGCCCTGAAAACAGCCATTCTGGGAACATATGGAACACCCCAAACTTCTAGCATTGGTTCTATGCGGAGCCTTTGTCTATCTTGTGCAATACTCGTATGTGAACTTACCATTCTGTTTATATATAAATATATGCCTGGTGGTCTGGCCATCTGTTTTTTCACAGCGGTTCAGTGATTTGAAAGGTTAAACTGGTTTTGTTTGGTATTAAGTAAGAATTAATGATGATTGCATAGCATGTGCCACATGCATCTGGTTCATGTGGAATGCCTTCTGTAGCTTCTGCTAATGGGAAGAGATGATACAATAATAAGTTAATGCCTGGGGTTTTATTATAAGCAAGTCCCTGACTGCTGAAGGGCGTTGTTAAATTACTGAGTTTTTCATAAGTAGTGTTCAGTTATTGCCTTGTATTTTAATCAGATGAAAAATAACTGTTTCAAAGGTGGCCTGATATTTATTCAGCTGTAAAGAGTAGCAGTTTCTGGAATGGGGTTAAGGCTAGGTCTAGTGTCATTAATATTGATGCAGTGATGCAGAAGACTGGTAATTGAATAAGATATCCTAGCTGAATTTTGGTCACAAGGGTATTTTCCCTCCTCTGAAGTCAAAATAGTGGTTTATAATGGGATCTTTGTCATATTAATGAAGCAGACATTTAGATTTCACTTATCCCTGAGGTACTGGCAATTCCTGCAGCAAGATTGCAGTTCCTAACTCAATTTTTAAATTTTTTCTTTGCTTTCTCTAGATGGTAAAGGAGTTTGCAATGGCAATGCTCTGGAAATTCATGAGAGTAGCTAGGTGTTCTAAACCAGCTTTATCAACAAAAGGAAAAGTAAGAGGAATTCCCACCCCTTCAAGGCATTCTTCATCGAAGTCTGTACTTTCAGATTTTGCTGCCAACACACCCTGTTCAAATGCTGTGGAACTGCTTGGTAAAGCTTATCCTCAAGATGACTACAGCAATGTAACAGAGAAGATTCTTTCCCAGGTGGGGAGGAATTTGCACAACAAAAAGCATCACCCTTTGTGGCTAATCAAAGAGCAGGTGAAGGACCACTTCTACAAGCAATATGTAGGACGCCGTGGGACTCCACTCTTTTCTGTCTATGATGGTCTTTCTCCAGTGGTTACAGTACAGCAGAATTTTGATAGTTTGCTTATCCCACAAAACCATGCCAGCAGAAGGAAAGAGGATAACTATTACTTGAATCGTGATCACATGCTAAGATCACATACATCAGCTCATCAGTGGGACTTGATACACTCTGGCCTAGATGCCTTTCTGGCAGTGGGAGATGTCTACCGCCGTGATACAATTGATAACACCCACTACCCAGTCTTCCATCAGATGGAAGGAGTTCACCTCTTCTCCTGTCATGAGGTAGGAATTCCCTAGTTTGGATAAAAGAGAATTTGGTTAAGTTGCATGATCGTGTATTTGCTGTAAGCAAGGTGCATACTCATAAAAATGTTAAAGCAACACTTGTGTTATGCTGTACATTGATAAAGATCAAGTGATTGATCACGTAGTAATATTTTTAATTTGGGAAAAACATAGGTGGAAAAAGTTGAATTTGAAAACAGCTATAAACTTCCCCAGAAAAATGTGGGGAAAGTGGAAAGATAATGTTCTTGAAAGCTAACAAAATAAAACATTATCTCAAAGGAAACAGCTTGTTCAGCTAATGATCTGCATGATTCAATTCTAGTTCTATCACAAGTCTGTTCTGGTGAGGTCACTTTACCAAAAACTTTGTCATGTTAATACTTGAAGGACTCATGGATTCTGTCATCTTTTTTTCTTTTAATAGCTCCAACCTTCTGTAAATGAATGTTTTTTTTAATGATTTGTTCCATTCTTCATCTCGTCCTAAAGCTGCATCGAAGGATTCATCTGTTGCAGCTCATAGTTATGGGTGTGTGATACATACCCAGTAAACTCCTCAAAGTCCAGAGGCATCAGCTGAAGAGCTCTAGGTAGATGCTTAAAACTCTTGAGTTTATATATTTTGTTGGCACAGCTTGCATGTTCTGCAAATGCTTGGGTGTCATTAAGAATTCTGCTATATCATGGATCAGTGGTAAACATAAGCCAGTTTGTTTTCCAAATAGTAATTGATTTGTATAATTTGTATATGCTGGTAGCAATACTGCCAAATTCAAGTTTCTATAACTAAAACCAGATTATTCTAATAATACTGAGTTGTACACCCTTCTTAATGTGGTTGCCAATGGGTGACAGGAGCTTGGCAGGGAAGCCTGATGGGTTTGGATGCATGAGGAAAAAATAGGGTAATCGTAGAGCACTGCTTTTCTCACTGGTAAAAAGAGTTTGTGCACTGGTGTTTCCCACCCCATGCTGTCACTGCTTCCACTTCAAAAACATACCTGCCTCAGCAGATGTTCTGTGAGCTCGTAACCGCTTCTTTGGTAACCAGGAAATGGAAGTCTTGGCAGATTTATCCAATCTTGTTTGTTTGCCGTTCTTTTCCCATAGGCCTGTTTATGAATACAATTAGGGCACATGCAAGAGAAAAATGTACAATACTACATTAAGAAAATGCCATTTCTTAATGTTATATAGTCATGACAATTTTATTTTACTAGAGCAGGAGTTAGGGCATTCAGATAAAAAGATTTTATCTGCCACAAAATTGTAACATCAACACTCTTGCAGGGTGGAATTTCTGCAGACTTAGGTGTGATTGATCTAATTATTTAAATTATTATTAAAGAATATGCCCCTTATGAAGTTTTGGTCCTATTCAAGTCTACTTCTTCTCTACACATTTGATAATAGTAATAATAGGATTTTAATAACTGGCAAGAAAGTTACAGAAATGTTTGCTGACATCTCCTATCCAGAAATACATGACGTGTGACAATCTGATTCATTGTGTTGTAGACTGCTTGTTTCTTTTGCTTTTCTTTCTTTTTCCCCAAGAAAATGATTGAGATGTTATTGGAGACTGTTAATAGCTGTTGAATTTGAAGTTAGCTGTGTGCTGGAAAATGTGTTTGTCAGTAAAGAATGAAAGTCCAGTTGACTGTCTGTACTGATGAAGAAAGAATATGGTATGGAGTACAACATGTTAACTCTTGTTTATTGGGCAACATGCATAAATTCTAACCTGAGCGTGATCTAAAGTGTCCTTTTTTTTTTTTGCTTCCGTTACAGATTAAGTACTGATAGTGTTGCAATATGGATAACTTCTTACGGTCCTTGTCATAAGAGCCTCGTGGAAAAAATTGAATGTATAATTCTGAAATTTCACTGTGGACGCTTACTGTGTTTTTTCTGGTTGCCTGTTCAGCTCAAATTAAAATAATTCCAGAAGGAACTGTCTGAGTGGAATAAAGAATAAATGGAGGTGGTACTACATGTGAGAAATATTTTTATATTCATTTATTTATACCCATGTTTAAGTTGTAATCTGCAGAGCAGAAATGTGTGAATGTGAGGGCCTGTTACCTTTGTCTTGGACATTTAATTCATAATCAGACTGCAGTATCTGGCGAGAGGAAGCTTGCTCAGTACTGAGGATTAGAATCTTTGGAACTAAAGGAAAAACTGTTAGCTCCTAGTTACACACTCTGGGTACATTTCATCTTATGGCCAATGCAATAATTTTACGTGCTGTATTCAGTTTACTGCTCTACTTTTTTCTTTTGATTTATACTTTTATCATTTGTTGTCTTCTCGGTGAAAGTGGCCACAGAACTTGGGGGGGTGAGAACAAAACCCGAAACCTACAGTGATTTTACAGGAACTTGAATTTAGATGAATTGGACATTTGTGTGTGTGTGGGGAAAAGGTCAGTTCATCCTCAGCTGAAATTTTAGGCAGGATAAAAAAGATGTGGAAGATGTACAAATGTATCTCTCATTCACAAATACCAAATTCTGTAGTTAAGAATAGGTTAAAATTTCTGCCCTGTCACTCAGACCTTTAGTATAATTCTTCTTCATATCAAAATTACAATCAATGCATTGGAAGTAAGAGCTGGAAAAACAAATGATAGTTGGGCAATTTTACAGTGATTTACTCTGAGATACTTGTGAGCTATTTGCATCTTTGGCTATGCTTTTTTTCATGATGGTTGATTATTTTTGGAAGGGAATAATCACATATGATTCCAAAGTGAACAAGTAACATGCTTTTCTGCAGTTTTGTATGAGTGCAAATACTGAAGTACTAAAACACAAAACTGCATTTTCCACACTAACTCATTGCTAAAATTTAGAATAATTCATGCTGAAATCTCCCATAAACTTTTTAAAAATACCCTTGAACTGCTATCAAAGAACACCTGAAAATCTATTCAGACACGTTTTCAGTATATTTAAAAACATTTTACAAAACTATTTACCTGAATGTAGTATATAGAAGAGTTAGAAACTAACAGAAATAGTTAAAACTAATGCCAAAATAGCTTCCCAAATCTGCTTCAAAATTCTGGACATAAAATGAACTGTTTTTCTTAAATAGTATCTCCAAATGGTATTTCTTTTGTATTCTCTTCCTCCAGCATGCCTGTTTTCCTTCTAAAGGGGGTGTGTGTGTGTGTATATATATTTTATTTTTTTTCTTCTATGGTGTATGGCTTTTTTCTTTTTTGCATCCTTTGGGTTTGCAGTATTGATACTGCTGTAGACAGGTTTGAACTGGCAGAGTTTCCTGGGAGGATTATAAAAGAAATTATTTCTGTGCAATGCTGTGGTCTGTGGTACAGTTCTTATCACAATTTATGGAAAAGAGAAAAAAGTAATCTGAATTGAATTACACTTTGTGCATTTTGGCCAGCAGAGGGAGTTGATATAAACCCAATGACAATCGCAGAACTTTTTTCAGTTGGCAACGAATAATGTTTACATATTGGAAGGAGACTTCATTAGGTATTTTATAGTCTGTACAGAATTATACATAAACTTTAAGGAGAACAGATGTGAAAACATAGGGATTGCTCCTCTAATTCAGTAACCTCCTCTTATTTCCAATACCAGATTGTTCAGATGAAGAAATGATACTCTCATCAGGCTCGTTTGTGCTAACATCTGAAAACTATAAATAGGGAGACTGTGAAGAAGTAGGGATACATCTTTATTCTCCTTTGGAATGTTTTTGGTACAAATGGCAACCTTTTTGCTAGGACACAATGGAAAACTGTAAATATCTCAGTTGTGAGGACTGCCTCACTGAAGCGGTGTATATAATTAAAAAAAAAACAGAACAACTTCCATATTGTAACTTCATAGTGTTTATATCCCAAAGTATCAAGACTCTTGTCCTAGGTAATAGAAGTGTAGATTTTGTCTTATTCATGTAAATATGTACTCCTTTCCTTGTCTCTTCATATCTGTGTACCTTAGCCATATTGTTTGTGTATTAAAAAAAACTACAAACTTTATCCTTTTTCCTTATGCTTTGGGGTACATGTGAACACCTGATTGACCTACATCTTTGTTTACACTTTGATTTTTTTTTTTTTTTTTTTTTTTTTGGTAAATAAATGTACCATGCTAGGTTTTCAGTTGCAAGACTAGTGTCATTAGGTTCTACTTCTCCAAAATCCCATGTGTTACTGCAGCTTTGGTTACTGTACTTTTGTTCTGACATTCTATCAAAGGAAAACACCTTCTTGTCTTCATTTGATTTTTTTTTTTTTTTTTTCTTCCTCACAGGAATAAACTTGTAGGGTTTTAGGGATCAGTCTACTACATAGAGTGATTTGGAGCATTTACAGTATGTGTGAGAAAATTTGTGTTGAAAACATTTTATCCCCTGCAGTAACTGGGAGTCATAATAGCAACGTTTAGCTGAGGAACAAATATTGTAAAAGGCTTAAGTGGCCTAGGAATGGTGCCCTTCTTAGCCCTCTGCACCCTGAAGATAGCGAGAGGCTCATCTCAGGGTGATAAAATGCCCTGAAATCAACCTGTGGATGTCCCTCTCCAATTTGAACCATTCTATTCAGTGTCTCAGCCAGCAGGGATTAAGGATTGTGTGAGGAGGAGTCAGTGACTCTGTAGGCAGATGAAATGGGCATGGAGAGTCATGAACTGGTATGTCTGTCCTCCTGACTGTGGGAATTTGTTTCCTGTTGTGTAGTAGCATGTGTGAGTCGGAGGGAATTTGGGCTTTCCTGGCTGCTTCGAGTTAATAGTATTGAAGCAGAGAACCATTCTGCTTTCTTCTGAAGATGGCAAATGATGAAATAGATTTTGCTTTAAGATGGACATCTCCTAGATACCTGCCTACGTGCCTCTGCAGTTGCTGGACCCTCACCTTAAACACATCGAGGCATAGGAAGTGGTGCAGGCTGCATGCATTGGGTGAGACACTTAGCTCAATAAGCACTCTGTGTCACATCAAGTTTCAGGTGTTACTGCTTCTGGGATGGTGTTTGAGATGTTGGTTGTGAGCAACACATCAGTCCCAAGGAGCCTGAGAGGTGGCCCTCTATCTCTCAGGCAGCAGGGAGGAGCATACAGGAGCAGGGGCAATTGCATTAGATCCACTGTGGTAAAAAAAAAAAACAGCGGTGTTACTTAGCTGGATATTCTGACATGAATTTATTCCTGAAGCTGAAATTTGGTTGAGTGTTATGAATAAAGGGCCTGGCTAGTTCAGGTGGATCTGATTTCACTCTTGTGATGTCTACCCAAGTTGTGAACATTGTGTTACTCACTGTTTTCCAAGTTGTGGTGTATAAATTGTGCCATAGTAAGTAGAGCTTCAGTGGTCTGAGGACCCACATTGTGTTCTTGTTATTTTTAGTTGAAAATTTAACAGTAAAGGACATTGGAAGTTCTATGACATTTTCATAGTCATCCACTTTCTAGAAAGTTTGGAAGCCACTAGTGCATCATATATTACAAAGATTTTATAGAAAATATTTCTTTCAGACTTTGTTATACTGTGTGTCTCATCCAGCTATACAAAAAAAAAAAATCTAAGAATGCTTTTCAGAATAAAGCAGTTAAATGTATTCAAAGCAATATTTAAATTGTGCAGAAAAAAGAACAGAATGTCTACAAGACTGTTTGGGAAGTCCTTAAAAATAAAGAAATTCCTATTGCCACAGGAAGAGGAGTCCGAGTCCTATCATATATCATACCATTATAACTGATGTCTGTGTAGCAGTGTTGCTTTTTCTTTGCTGTTCCAAAACATCTGTATGGTTTTCCCTTAAATGTGGTGATGATGTACTGTTTTTTCAGGAAGACTTTGATCAGGTAAACACCCCACCTCCCCCAAACAGAAATAAACTTTCTTGCTGTAATTGAAGGACTGAAGACTGAAGGATCCAGAAATTAAGGTGACCACTCTGCAAGCCTTGTTGCTTGAGGTGTTTTTTTTACCATTTTTGTCAAAATAAATGCTTATTGATATGCAGTAGAGAGTGTTCTGTCGTGTGGTCAACGGGCAGTGTGTCTCTTTGGCACATGAAACTGCCTGGATGGGGGTGCATGTTTACAAGTTTCCTCCTTTTGGAGGCTGGTTGGGGCTGACATTAAGTCTTCTTTTTGATGAGCCATCTTCAAGTGCATCATCTTCATCATTCTTGGTCTGTCTGCTGAGTGTCACAGCACATGAAAAACGTTGTGGAAATGGTTTGCTGTTTGTAAGTGGATTTAGAGTGCAGATGTTTGTTCATTTATAAGGATATTCATCAAGACCAGAGAGTGAAAATGCTTTTGGTGTGGCAAGGTTGAGTGCAGATCCTCATGTAGAGCTAGTCTTCAGTGCTGGTTTCTCTGTGGGTTATAAGTATGTGAGCATTATCTATTCATTATCTTAATTGCTGGTGAATGCATGGCTGATGGGAGGAATACAAAACTGCATTGTGGAAAGACAAAACATAGTTACAGATCTTTCTGATCTGAAACATACTATGAATGTCATCCTGTAAAGAAACAATCTTGGGCTGAATCCTAAACGTTTAGATAATGAATACAATGTGAGATTAAAAAAAGTCTGTCATATAAGTGAAGAAACTTCAGGGTCTTTATGGAAATCATGTGTGACTTCTGTCCTCTGTGCCAGGCTGAGAAATACCATGAAGGGCTTCTAAAGGAGCATAGCTCTGTTTGTATTTGTCCAATTAAAACCCAGCATCTTCTGACCAAATTTGACTTTATTCTTATTATGAGCAAAATTGTGAGTAAATTTCATGCCACATGGTAAGGTCACTTCAATTCCTTTCTGCCTTCTCTGCCTTCTGACAGCAACAGTCAGATATGCTGATAAATCCTTGTAATAATTAAGTTTTTTGACTTGTGTATGATGACAAAATATTCAATGTTTTGCTTAACTTCACTTAAAGAAAAACTTACTGTCCTTACACTGGACGGACACATGAGTGCTCAGTTTATGGCTACAGGAAATTTCTCTTCTGGTAGTAGCAATGACTGATCACATTCAGTACAATGAAATAGTGAATTTTATTGTAGCCTGCACTGAAGTAATAGATGTACATGAAATTATGGCTTCTTGGATGTGTCAGTGTTTTATGCGTGACTGTTAGTTTTTTGTTTGTTTGTTTTTTGACCCCCCCTCCATTTTCTCAGAAATGTGCTTGGGAAGAATTGACATCAAAAAGGAGTGACTCTAGGTGATTCTTCACTTGATTCAAGCTTTGACTTTCCTGGCTTTCTGTATATAAAAACATTGAAGTATTTCTAATCCAAGACATGTACTTAGCACAGTTCAGTCATTCTAATAGTGAAATTAGTGTATCAGTTTAAAGCTTCTCATGTTGACATAGCAACATCAGTGAATGGAAAGCAGGGAATAAATATTAATACAACTGTAAAGCATCTTTATTTCTCAGTATAACCCTGTCCACAGCTGTGCTGGAGTTGACAGAAGCTGATGGAGTCTCTGTGGAGAATACCAGAGTGCTTCTTGGTGCCTGACTGTAAGCAAGGCTGTTTCCTTGCTGCTGCCTGTCTCTCAAGGACTCCCTTTGGCTGTGCTTTCACAGCCTGTGTGAACTGGCGTAGAGTCATGCCTGTACCAAAAGTAGCCCAGCCCCGTCCCATATGCCAGCATGTCTTTTGGTGCTGCCAGTATGCTGATAATTAATTGCGGAGCTGAATTTGACTGTTTTTGCATCCCTCAGTTTCTTCTCTTCTGGGTTACTTCTCATCCAGACCCACCTCCCAGCCTGGTTGAGTGCACCACTGCATGGACACTTGTCCTGGAGTGGAGGAGAAGGTGCATCTGCCTGGTTTGGCAGGATGAAGAGGATGGTGGGTCAGAGGGCTGTTCTATGAGTAAATGTATTTAATAGTTCTTGCACATATTTTATTGCCATATCTGATCTTCTAAAATGGACTTTTGCTTCAGACAGTAATTGCAATATCAGCATTTCAGGAATAATATAGTGGTAAGGAAAAGTACTTCTCTGTACTAGTTGATACAAATGCTTTATTTTAAAGGAAATATCCAGGCTATCTGTAGCTTGCAGCAGTCTGAGGAACCATTTTTAAGCTGAGGGGTGTGTGGAGGAGTGAAGGGGAAAAGGAAGAAGAGTTTCATGTCCTAAAATACTACTGATTGGGCTAATAACAAATACATATTTTAATGTGTAAATACAGTGTATTTTAGTGCAAAGGGAGAAAATCTCTGTGGTTTGAGGATGTTTCTGGCTTACTGTGGGTAGTTTCGTCAATCAATAGAAACAAAAATAGCTACCTGGAGAGGGTAGTTCAGAGCAGGAATTGCACTTGGCCACTCCAGGCTCCTGTGTGAGGGAGTCTCTGTCCATTCACTACCCAGCGAGCCAAAGATGATTAACCACCCTAGGCTAATGCTGGCCTCTGTGGCTACCCCTGGCTTTCAAAATCACATGCTGGATGACTGATCTGCCCTGCAGACAGTAGATTAGTTATAGAGTGGGTGTCATCTGCTTCTTCTAGGCAGTGCAGAAATAGTGTCAATAGGAAGAAGGGGGTTTAATCTTTCAGGTGAGCACTTGAATTAAGTATCTGGTTTTTTAAAAGTGTAATACCTACTTTTGTCAAGCTGATGCCTTTTGATTAGTTAAGGCATTTTTGTTAGACTGATGGGTAATTGTTTTATTTGGTATTTCTCTTTTTATTTCGTAGTTTTCTGTGGTGCACTAAGGAGATGAACTGGAGAGCTGTTTTCTCAGTCTGCCACCCAAGTCTCCTTCTGACTACAGCCATACAAAGTTAAATACTACTGATACGCTTTTTTTTATTCCCTCAATCCATTTTGCTGATAGTTTGTGTGCTATCTAAACTCAGGCTCCGCCTGTATGAAACATGCTAGCAGCTAGCCTTAATTAATTGTGCCCAGCATTTGTAGGCTACCAGAGGTTCACTTGAACTTTTTTTTAGAGCGTTTAGTGCACTGAAAGCATCAAACTGCAATTAAAACAACTTCTGTGGGCATCTGTGAGTTGTCAAGGTTACACACTGTTCGTGGCATCTCTCGAGTAAGAGCCAGTTATGCTGGGAGGCTTAAAGTGAAGAAAATCTCAAGGTGTGTTTTTTCCCTCTGTATGTACTTGCCTGACTAAGGGAAGGTGGAGGAGGAGGGCCAGCAAAGGGCACTAGAAACACTTTCACAATTAGCTCTCCCTACCCCCCAGACTTAACAGAGTTGGGTTTTGTACAACTGGAAAGATTTCCAATAAAAATTCTCTTCAGAGCATAAAACTACCTGTTTGTCTCCCCAAGACACAGAGCCTCCAACAAAGTGGCTTAGCGAGAGTGTCTTACTGGTCTGTGAGAGGATGTGGATTTGCTGGTATGTATCTGTCTGAGGTCACCTGGCCAGAAATGTTCGGGGATGTACAAGAAACGGGGAACCAACTTGCGGCAGATGTGGTGCAGAGCGGCCTCCGCATGAAGAGCAAGTCTGTCACATCCCAAATACAGCCTGCCCCTGTGCTTTGTAATTTATCTGGAAACCCGAGACTAAGACCATGAATCCTTAAATGCCTGATAGACAAAATTCCTGTACACAGAAAAGTTCTGTGTATGGGAAAACGCAAGAAAATGATAGTACTTAAATGAATAAACTGTACCCAAGATGAATCAAATATAAGTAGCTTAAGGTCTCAGTAAACTGTCTTTTTTTTTTTTTCCATTGTTTGGTGGTAGTTCTTGTTTTTAAAGTTCATTTGATTACAACTTTTTAAAAGTGTTGGGCTTTTTGGTACTTCTTTTACATCATTCAATTACTAAAAAAAGTTGAAGCTCTGATAAATGGCATTGTGTATTGTAGTTCTTGGGATGTAGTTTACATGTAATGTACAGTGTGTTTAGTTTTGCATGGCAAGTTTCAGAATAGAATAAAAAAAAGATATATTTTTTCTTTATAAATTAATGCTTTCCCTTAGCTAATCATATCATTTGAATATCTGATACAGAAATAAACCAAATATTGTTGCTTGAATATTTCTGTTCTTGTGATGTTTTATGTCTGTGTTCAGAGAACTGAATTTGTATAAATCAGTCTTTACATTTGTTTTTCATGGTGCAGACTTAGCAGGTAAGATTCCCACTTAAATCAATAAAACTTCATTCTCTGTTTTGTTTAGAAAGTCATTGATGCAAAACACTGGTGTTTGTGTGGTTTTGTTCTAGTTGTTCTCCCATGTTAATGATGGTGAAGGCTTGCAGCTATTTGAGCAAGGTCATCGCACTGCACACAAGCAAGAGTGTCACACCATGGAGGCAGTGAGGCTGGTGGAGTTCAACCTGAAGCAAGTGCTCACAAAGCTCATGACTCACATCTTCGGCGATGGTAGGTTCTTGCACCTTTTTTTCTGGACTGCTGATGGCTGTAGGCATCCTGGCTTTTGAGGAGCATTATGCTGCATAGTAAAAACAGGAGGCTTAGGGATGAGATTGTCAGTTGGTATACGGAAACAGCCATGTGGGTTTTTTTCTAATAAGTTTTCCCGGTTCCCCAGGCACAGACCCACGGGCCAGCCATGCAGACAGACCATGAGTAGCCCTGAGTCAGCTGAGAGTTCCACTCTAGGCAGCTGACTCATAGGTGTATCCCACACCACCTAGTCATGCTCATTATAAGAGTAGGGAGCCCAGTGCGGGTGGAGTCCTTTCTCTCCCTGAGGCTCCTTGTTGATGGTGCTCTGTTCCTGCTGCAGGCGTTGAATAAGGCTGAGTAGACCCTTTATGCTATGTCTTGATTGTTGTTTCTGTTTTATTATTCTATTAAATCTGTCTATACCTCAGCTGACAGGTTTTTTTCCTTTTTTCCCGATTCTCCTTCCCAGCTGGGGAGGGAGTCTTGGGCGATATACTAACTGCTGCAGTTTAGCCCTGAGGACTGGCTAACTGTAGACATAAGTGTTCCAGTAAATTTAGGCGGCTTCATTCATGTTCTTTACTATTACATTTTTGTCTTAAGTTTGGTCAGAGTTCCACCCCAGTGTCTTTTAATGTCAAAGTAACTGGCTATTGATTGACCTTTCAGCTGTAACCTGTATGTATGTTATTGTTCTTCAATACTGTTATATCCACACCTTATAACTATAGACCGGTCAGCCTCACCTCCATCCCTGGAAAGGTGATGGAACAGCTTGTTCTTGGCACGATCTCGAGGCACATCAAGGATGAGGGGATCATTAAGAGCAGTCAACATGGTTTTACCAAGGGTAAGTCATGTTTGACCAACCTTATTGCCTTCTACGAGGAAATAACTAGGTGGATAGATGATGGTAGAGCGGTAGATGTGGTTTATCTTGATTTCAGTAAAGCATTTGACACTGTCTCCCACAGCATCCTTGTAGATAAGCTGATAAAGTATGGGTTTAGTGATCAGGTAGTGAGGTGGATTATGAACTGGCTGAAGGGAAGAAGCCAGAGAGTTGTGGTTAATGGGACGGAGTCTAGTTGGAGGCCTGTGACTAGTGGAGTCCCTCAGGGGTCGGTACTGGGACCGGTGTTGTTTAATATCTTCATCAACGACTTGGATGTGGGTACAGAATGTATCCTCAGCAAGTTTGCTGATGATACCAAACTAGGAGGAATGGCTGACACACCAGAGGGTTGTGCTGCCATTCAACGAGACCTTGATAGGCTGGAGAGTTGGGCGGGGAGAAACTTAATGAATTTCAACAAGGGCAAGTGTAGAGTTTTGCATCTGGGGAAGAACAACCCCATGTACCAGTACAGGTTGGGAGCTGACCTGCTGGAGAGCAGTGTAGGGGAAAGGGACCTGGGGGTCCTGGTGGACAGCAGGATGACCATGAGCCAGTAATGTGCCCTTGTGGCCAAGAAGGCCAATGGCATCCTGGGGTGTATTAGAAAGGGAGTGGTTAGTAGGTCGAGAGAGGTTCTCCTTCCCCTCTATTCTGCCTTGGTGAGGCCACATCTGGAGTATTGTGTCCAGTTCTGGGCCCCCCAGTTCAGGAAGGACAGGGAACTGCTCGAGAGAGTCCAGCGTAGAGCCACAAAGATGATTAAGGGAGTTGAACATCTCCCTTATGAGGAAAGGCTGAGGGAGCTGGGTCTCTTTAGCTTGGAGAAGAGGAGACTGAGGGGTGACCTCATTAATGTTTATAAATATGTCAAGGGTGAATGTCATGAGGATGGAGCCAGGCTCTTCTCAGTGACATCCAATGATAGGACAAGGGGCAATGGGTGTAAGCTGGAACATAGGAGGTTCCACATAAATGTGAGGAAGAATTTCTTCACAGTGAGGGTGACAGAACACTGGAACAGGCTGCCCAGAGAGGTTGTGGAGTCTCCTTCTCTGGAGACATTCAAAACCCGCCTGGACATGTTCCTGTGTGACCTGATCTAGGTATTCCTGCTCTGGCAGGGGGGTTGGACTAGATGATCTTTTAAGGTCCCTTCCAATCCCTAACATTCTGTGATTCTGTGATTCTGTGATTCTTATAAAATGATTAAGCACAGCCCAAGAGGCCACACACACTCCTCTTGGTTTTCCTACATACTGGTGCACACAACACTGTGGTGAATCATCAGATTTTTGCAAAAATATTTTGGTATGGTGGGCATGAATACAGGTGAATATGATCATGCCAGACCCAATTCTGGGCACTCGTCTGGCAGAAACTTGTGTTAGAGTAAATGGAGTGTACCTGTCACTGTGGGTCCTGTGAGGAGAGGCAACTCCAGCTCCAGTGCAAAGCTGTGCGAGACCCTCTCTGCTTCATCCTTGTGGGCCTCCCATGTCCCCGGAGGGACAGAGCGTGGCTGCAGCATCACATCTGGGCATGCATCAGAGCTTGAGTGCTGCTGGGGAGGGTGCAGGGCAATGATCACACCTCGCACCAGCAGCATGGGGATGGACAGCAGTAGGGAAGGGGTACGTATGTGCACGTGCTGCTTTGCTACGTACACACACAAAGTGCCTTGAGCATTTCCCTTGTGCAGATAAATTAAACCTTGCAGCTGAGGGGAGGCAGTGTTAGCGAAGTTCACACCAAGCTGACAAATAATTGTTTTTTGGTACTTAGAGTGGAAGGGTAATGAATGTCTATGTATAGGAATGAAATATCCTCTCCTCAGAAATACCTGCTTTCAGTTTCAGGAGCTGAATTTATAAACGGCCTGAGTCAAAAATGCTGTATTAATGCTGTTTCCTGGCAAGGATGCTGCTGTTCTGAACGGATTCATTTTTCTGTTGAGGAAATACTGGATAGTATTAGAATGCACGGGGTGTCCTGGCTACTTTCAAAGCTCTTTTAAGATGCCCACTGCATTTAGAGCAGTAGTTCCAAGAGTGGGTTGATAATGGTAGCAAGTCTTATATATGACTGCTCGAATATTTTTCTGAAACTCTGCAGTTGAATTTTCAGCGTACACAACTTTTACCAGTTTTTGTTCTATTCTACCTGGACAAAAATTTGCTAAGTTCCTGAGTTCAGGTTTTCACATGGTTGTGTTTTACTGAACAGTGGCCTTTTGAAACTTACAGAATTAGGATCAAAGTGAGTAATAGTAGTAATAAATGTTCTTAGCTCAACCTCAGATGCTGAGGATGTTGTTTCAGGTGAGCAGTTTCTTGGAGTTATTAGTGATATCTGAGACTGCAATGACATCCTTTAACTATTGAAAGATGCTGCACTTCAAGCTTCAGTATGTTAGCTATTACTAGTTCTTCCACAGTCCACACAGTAGCTAGAAAGAAATTTAAAAGTATATTCTTAAATGATGGTAAACCTCTACAGACTGAAAGTAGGTGCCATCTAATTACTGTAGGGATTTTCTGTTACTGTGTTCCCAGTATTTTCCCTGAAATGCAAGGAATATAAATATATTTCCCCCTCCCCCCATTCATGAAAGGGTTAAGCTCTCTCCCCATCACCTTCTTGATCTTCTTGTAAGCTGTCAGTAAAAACAGGAAGTTAATACTCAAAGAACTAAAGTTTGTGCCGGGCACTAGGCATGAGATGGGTACAGTGTAACTGATACGGGGCACACATAATGAAATTTGGGTTTTGACAGCTGTCATCTTTTAACTTTTGTTTTACTCTTCACTTTACATAATACTTTTGATTTTTTTTTTTTTTCCCTCAGCTCCTGTAGATTGTAATTTAAAACTTAGCATTTCTTTTACTGCATTTATTGCTCTTGGAAAAATTCTGTGTTTTTCCTTCATGTGGATATTTCTATAATGCCTCATGTTCTGTTAAAAGCAAAAAATTAATTACTTTTATACATCATATCAGTTGTATTCTTTACTGCCTGTGGTACCAGCAGGATATTGCAGTGAATCTGCCCATCTTTGCTAGCAGGATAGCATGATCACAGCTGCAGTAAGCTACTGAAATGTTGCATTGTTATACAATCAACTGCTATTTATAGGCAATTGTTTGGATTGCAGTTTGTCTGCATAGACATACAATTTAGTTTTGTATAAACTAGCTTAGGCCTGAAGTCCAGGACTTGGATACCTGTGCTTCTGCAGTGCATCTCTGAATTTACCCACTCAGGGTGATGACAGATTGAGGATCTCTGCAGGAAGGTCAGATCACTGACCTTTTCCCTCCCTCCCTCCCTCCCTCCCTCCCTTCCTCCCTCCCTTCCTTTTTAACATAATATTTAGTGAGCCAGTTTTGCTTTACCTGACTCATCCTACTATCTTGATGCTATAGTGTAGATTGCTTATGAACAATATAACAGAGGTTGCTTAAAGGTCACTAGGTTGTCATGAGGAAGGTCAAAGACTTCATAAAAATCTGCACCTACATTTATTCCCAAGGTTTGTCTTTTTATTTCTTCCTGGCTTTGCCAACAGGAAAAGGGATGATGGATGTTAGGAGGTGGGGAGGAAGATCTGGAATGTATAATCAATTGTCTTAAATACTTGACAATGCAAGGTGGTTCTTTTTATGACATTATATAGTGGTATGCCATGTCTGATTTTGCATTCTACAAGTGACAGTCTTTCCCAACTCCAGTTCTTTCTCTAATCCTTCTGTAGTTTGCCAAAATCTGGATTCTGAGAGATTCGGAAGGAATCCTACTATAGCAAATAGAAAAGAATAACTGTGTGCTGGTTCTGTCATTTGCTGCTTTACATTAAATGGCCTAAAATTCACTGTTGTCCCATACTTATCTACCCAGTTCCTAGGCAGTGGTAAGAGAAGGTGGAAGAGCTGTGCTTTGACTGAAGGTTCTGCTGCTGCTGGTTCTCACTGAACAGCCACTGGATCTCTTTTAAATCAAGCACGTTCTTCTGCTCTTTCTTCTTGAATCTGTTGTACTGATATCTCCTTCGGGTGTGAGGAGATCTATAAACATATGGATTTAAAAAAAAAAAAGATTTATTGAGGGCATAATGGTCTGCCTAATGATGGGAGCTAACACAGGTTTACTAGCAGCCAGCTCCTGTCTGCTGCAAGCTGAAGCAATGAGGTGCAGAGTACTTGAAAATTGACACACCCCTCAGGTGGCCATGGCTCAATACATTCTGTGCTCCCCAGCACCGCCCCCCGTGCCCCTCTTTTTTTTTTTTTTTTTTTTTTTTTTTCCCCATAGACTTCCTCTCTAAAAATAATCCTCACAGCAACAAAGGGAATTTTTGGTCAGTGAAGACCATCTGGGTCTCTGGCTTTGTTGCTTCTGTGCTCTAGCATAGCAATAGGCCGCTTTAATGGTTTTTTTTCTTTCTTTTTTATTTTTTTAGTGCCTTTGGTCAAGCCTTTTTCATTATGAGACTCAATTAGGCTAGCACTGACAGATACTTGTTTAGCTTAATATCTGATAATACGATTACTTTTGAGTGCAGGCGATGACCAATTCCTTACCTGGATTCAGTACTCAGAAATAACTATAACTAATGATTTTCTCCTTACTCATTGGAGAGGTGACATGTAAGTTGCTGACAGATGTGTACCCACTGGAAGGACTCCCGTGACCACTGTGAGGCTGTGAAACAAGATGTCCTCTGCTAATACAAATAATTTCTTTGAACTAGGGAAATTACTGAGTTTATATCTAGTGATCAGTCTTCTGTTTCATTCAGCATTGTGCTCTTTTTAAGTGCCTCTGTGTTTTAAGACAGTTAGCATCTCTTGGCCTCCCAGGTCTCTAGAAAAGATCATTTTTTGTCAGCATTTCATACGCTGTATGTGAAGAAATACATTAGGTCTAGTCAGGTAAATGATATAGTACTACAGAAAGCCTAATCTTTGTAATCCTTTTAAGTCTTTAGTGGTTTAATTTGCTGAATGTGAGCAATGCCCTTTATTCCTTGGGAATATATTGAGCGCTAAGACAATATTTTGTATCTAAATAATAAATGTACCCATTTATTCTGTGACAGTCTATAGAAATGCAGTTAGAAGGCCTAATCTTGCCAAAGGCTGAGCACCTTTTGCTTTTCAATAAAGTCTTCCAGAGCCAAAAGTCTAAGAGAATGCTTGACTATAAACTGCAGAGGTATTCCCAGTTGTCCTCGCTACTGTATGCGTAAAAATATTGTGGTGTATGGGATAACTATTAATTTACAAAACAGAATGAAGGTCAGAGTTGTTTCTTTATTGTGAATTTGTTTTGTTGTTCAGATTTTTTTTGTTTGCTTATTTGCATTTAAAACAAATACCTCTTAAGTACTAATATGCATTACAATTCAAAATCCAAAAAGAGCTTTAAGATCTTTTTTTACCTTTTAAAATTTATTTTAATTAAGAACAAAAAGCAGAAGAGTCTTCTTTTTAATTTATGTCCCAGAGCTTCATTTTGAAGTACTCAGAGGATTAAATAGAAATCATTGTCCGAATGTTGTTACTGAACACGAAACTACTTGAACATTCAATGTTATTCTTGCTGCAGCTGCAGATCTTGCGAGGTGAATGAAGATATTTTATATGTGTGTGGCGTTACAGTGAATGCAGAGTTGTTCAGCTCTAGTGATTGCTCTAAATCACAGTACAGTTAGGAATGGTATAATTGCTAATACTTCTGGTTTTATAAATCCTGTGTGCTAAATTATCAGAATGCTTTTTTAAAAAAATCTGACTCTCCATTTGAAGGATAATAGCATCAAGAAAACTATTAGGTATTTTATGTTTTGGGAATGTACATATGATTTGTTGTAACTTACTGTTTCTGTAGCCACATCTAGTGTTTCAAAAGTAATCGAAGAAAATCTAATCTTTGAGGCTGCAGAAAATGTTTTAACTGGAAAAAACTCTCAGTATAAATCATGCAATTCCATGTTTTACATTCCCTTTATGAAACAAAATCAAAAAAAGCCTGAAAATCAAGCCAGAGCTGTAAACAGTTACTGTCACCCAAACCACCTTTGTGCCTCTTATTTTCAAAACTCGAACTGCCTGGTGGTTAATGATACTAATACTCATTAGGATTTGGCTTCACTGAAGGGAAAGATGGCCTTGGGGTTAAGGCATTAACTCACAGAATTCACAGTTCAGTTCTTTCGAGTTTTTACGGTTCATGTTTCAAAGACTTTTTTTCCTGACACCTAATGATTAGAAGAAATCCTTTAGTGAAACAAAGCTTGTGTGAATGATTACAAGAACTAAAACTCACTAAATATTAAGAGGGTCTTGACAACACCTCTGCTTTTGGCAGCAGTGTAGATCTTGTCTTCTTGTGTCTCTGCTGCTCTGAGGGGTTTCCTCGCTCTGCGCAGTGGCACTTGCAGAGGTGCTGAGCTGGGGCAGAGGGAGGGTTACCCCAGTGACACCTTTCTCTGACACTTCACATCCACACAAAGTTAAACTCTGGACCCAGAGCACTCCATGTGTGTTCATATATAGCATATCTTAATAATGTACAACTCTGTCTATATATTTTTTTTATTTGTGTGTATTAATATCTATTTTTAAACATATACAGAAAGAATAACTTTGTATTTTAAATAGATTCTGATGAAAAAAATGATTTGCCTAGCTGATCCATGAAATGCTAAGTAAAAATTTAAGACAGCTTTTCCTGTGAGGAGCAGTTAGTCATTTTCTGGTGCAAAGAATAACAGAATTGCTGACTTTCCCATGATCTTGCCTCATTTTTGTTCGATGCCAGGTGGTTGCTTGAGTTTGACAAATGATTGATTTGATTTCAAAGGATACTTGAATTGCACAAAGCGTTTTTCATATTAGAAAAGACATGGTCATTTTTTTCCACAAGTTATAAGATTTATTGCCTTGCACAAGTGTTGTAAATTAGTTTGGTTGCTATTTATTTTCTCTGGATTGCTGTAACTGGTGTCATTAGTTGAAAGGCAAGTTTTACAGATAGCTGGAGGGATGGCCTTTTAAGCATACACCTTCGTATTTATTTATTTTTTAAACACTGCTACAGGACTGCAAGTCAGATGGGTAGACTGCTACTTCCCGTTTACTCACCCTTCCTTTGAGATGGAGATCAACTTCCAGGGAGAATGGATGGAGGTCCTGGGCTGCGGGGTCATGGAGCAACAGCTAGTTAACTCAGGTACTGAAACTCCTTTACTTCATTGACATCTCTGTTAGCAAACACTTCCAGCACAATCAGCTTCACAGTCTGAAATGCCCCCTTCTCCCCTGGTGAGTGCAGACATCTCTATTTGTGGCAGCCACCACAAATAGTCCTCAGGTGGAATGCAGCCCTTGCATGCTGTGATTTGATGGTAGCAATTGAACGAGGGATCTGGAGCCTGCAAAGCTTGCCTTTTACTTTGTGCAGTAAGGATACAGATGGATGTCGGCTTTAAAAGAGAAGCTGATGAGTTAGGGTGTGTTTGGTTTTTTCCTTTCTTCTTCCAAGAGATGTCAAGTGCACTCATCGTTATGACTGAAAAGTATCCTAAGTAAATAGCATCTCCTAATATTTCTACTATCAGAGTGCTCATGTATCTCTAAAGTATAGAAGGAGAAATGTGATATCTTTGATATTGCAATTTGGTCACTGGGTTAATGGTAGGTTGCTTTTTGATTTTGGGTTTTTTTATGTTGCTTATCAGGTTATAAACTGCATTAAGAACAACATCACTTGTTTTAATTGAAATTATTACAGAGCAGTGTCATCTGACAATTTTTTTTTCTAAAACTTGCACATGAGTACAAAAGGAGAGGAGAAATTGGTGGGGTTATTTCTATTATTTTTCTATTTCTATTATTTTTATATAGTTTTTTACATGCTTGGTTTTTTATTAGCTGAAAACAGGCAGTTCTTCGTCAGCACAGGGCAGTCTGCTTGCGCTCAGACATCTGTCATTCAGCGTCTTCCAGTACTATTTATTAGGTATAGGAGCCTCTTGGAATATGATCAGTTTAATTCTCAGAAGAGTACTTTCAGATAGTGAAGTTATACTCTGTTTGGGGTTTTTTGCAGTTGGTTTCCTAAGCTATTCTTGTGTTTTCATGTGCTCAAAATTCTTTCCCATGAAGTCCAAGTGTGATAACTATGAATGGCTCAATTTTGGTCCCAGTTCCTTAGCACTGCTTGTTTTCCTCAAAGTTTGCATGGATTTTCGCGTGATCATTTTCCTTTTAAAAAGATAAATCTATTTCCAGATTTTCTTCCCAATGGGTTAATGGTTTATGCTAGTTTTCTTTCTCAGGTTATATTCATGGTGTGGTAAATATAATACAGCTTCTGATCAGCCTTGGAAGTGAAAGACAGTATTGTCTAATATTATTTCCATCAAATGTAACACTAGTGGCCAGCTTTTCTTCATGAAAAGCTTTTATATTTGCTCAATTCTTAATGTTTAGGTTCCTTTAATGTACATCAGTAGAGCTAAACTGTGGTGTCAAAACAATTACTATATGCATTTGTGTATGTGAATGAAAGTGCATGAAACATCAATGGTTCCTACAGTGGTCGAAGTTTTCAATTTACTCTGCCTCAGCTCTTTTTCACTTTCCTGAATTATGGTCTTCAAAATTATATCCCTTTTGTACCAAAACTCTCCTAACTATTCACTGTAATTCTAATCTTGCAAGAACTCATGAATTTAGTAACTCAAGTCTGGCCTTTGAATGACTTTTAGACTTGTATTATTAAAACAAACAAGTATATTCTTTCATTTTATTAGCAAGATATTTTTAGGGGGTGCAAACTCAGTTGTGGAAATGCCAATAATTTTTCTTTATTTAGACAGAATTGCACTTTAGCCACAGTTTTGTTTTTCTGCTTCCTCCAATAGCTCTGCAGAAACAGTTGGCTAGGAAAGCCAAGGCTAATGTATCTCAATGTGATTTTATTGAAGCATAGCAATATGTTTACCAGAAGTGAAGAAAAAGTGTGGCTAATAATTATTCTGACTAATTATTAGGTTATTTGGTTTCAAGTCACAATGAGGACTAAGTAGTTCATGTTTTCAGTCAGTAAGGAGTCAAACACCAGTCTTCTCTGCTTACTGTTGCTCCGAGTATTCTCCTCTTTAATCCTCTTTTGCAACAATTTAAAACCCCAGTAGGTTCCTGGCATGCCAACTTGCATCTATTTATGGTGAAGCCAGATTTGCTCTTACTAACTGATAGATTTATTTTTCTAATGTGTTATGGCAGCAAGCTGCTTTTGCCAAAAATTGAAAATCCACAAGTCCAGAAAGGAGATCCTCTGTGGAAGAGAATGAGGGTAAAATTTTTCTTTCGTAGAGCCTTTTTTCGGGAGTGCCTTCCAAAGCTATCCCACATTTCAACACCAGTAGTTTAATAGTTCGGGTTTTCTTACCTTTAGCATATCCTTAATGCCTCCGGTATCCATTGTCAACGGATGTTACATATTGCTCTGGTCCCATGCCCCTAAATTTCTTTCAAACACCAAAGTTTCAGTTTTAAAGCCTTCCATTTCAAACCAGTGCAGATCAGCAAGGAATAGCAACTTCATCAAACCTGGGAAGGTGGCCTATGACTTCCCACTAGCTCTGTCCTTGTGCCTTTTGTTCTGAGTATTGCCTGTTCATCTTAATAGGAGGCTCTTATTTTCAGTCAGTGAAGATTTCCAGGCAAAAGAAATCGCAGTGAACTACTCAGAGAAGTGCTAGGTTGTGGGTTTTGTTTCTTTATCCCAGCCGTTTGATCACTGATAACAAAACTTCTTAACTACAGGTAAGTATCCCGTTGCCCAACGTAAAAACATCTAGCCTCAGAGCACAGACTCACACCACAGACTACACCCTCTGATGAGAGAGTGAGTGCTGATGCCTAAACATAGCTGCTCTGTCTCTCTTCTTTGTCAGATGTCTAGAATAGGCACTGCAAACTTCCCATTCCTGTCTCAGTCACTTCGAGGGCTCTACCAGAAAATAACTCAGTAGGACTGAATTAAATAGAGAAATGTTACTCATTTTTTTGTTTGGCTCAGCTGGTGAAGATGTATTTCACTCTTGGTGTGCCAGTTCACCAGGCAAATGCAGAAACATCTTTTCATGGTTGCTGGTTAAAAGCTGGAGAAGAAACTGAGAGTGCAGAAATTGTGGGTTTTTTTTTATATAGATAGTCGATAACATTTCTAATATCTTGCAGCTTGGGATTTTTGTTTTATGGGTATTTTTTGCTTGATATTGGCTATTAAAATATGTATTTATGAAATGTAACATTTGCTGGTAAGCCTTGCTTTTCCTTCTGTAAGACAGTATATTCCTAAGGGAAAGGAAGAGATTTTTTAACTTCTAAATCCTCAAGCCCTTTTGTGTGTTGTTGGTTGAATACAAAAGACTGGTTTGTGAAGCAATCAGAAACAGTCACTCAAAGCCTGAGTTGGATGTGCCAGCAGAGATTATTTTTTTCCTTTTCATTTTGTTTTGTTGAAAAAATATATATAAATATACAAATATATATGATACTACAAAAAAAATGCAGGAGTGAAAGAAGTCTTGTGGAGGGATGAAAGGGTCCATGCTGCAAAGGGGCCAGCCATTAGCTCTAAGTAGCTGTTCAGTTCTGTTGGCATAAATTTCTATTGGACTGACAGGTCTTATAATGACGACTCCCTGTCCAAAACAAGCTCACCCAAGCTCCTTGGAGGTTAACCTCCTCAGGCAGCACATTTTGATGGTATTGAGAGACCATATTAAGACTTTGAGTCTTGAGTGAAGAATGCTATTGTAGCTTTAATTCCCCATGCAATCAGTGTTAAATTTGTTGCTACTTTCTGAAAAACAATATCATATTGAATTTTTCTGATGCCTTCTTATGTTTTGGAAGGAGCCTTTCTTTGATTTCAACTGCTTTTAAGTAGAACATGATACAGATATTTAGTACATGTAAAAAGAAATGCACTGGTCATAGGGAAACATTGTCAAATATGTTCAAATGTTTTGATAGTACTCTTCATCTTGCTTTCTTACTCTGCTCTCTTTTCCTTCCTCTGTGAAGAGTCTCTGTGGTCCTCCTTTTTTCTTTTTTTTTTTCTTTCATGCTTCTTACCAAACTAGATTTCTAGTCTCTGACATAGATCTCTATAGCACAGGTGTGATAAAGAACCCAGATATGAGAGGAAACAGAGCAAAGCAGCACTTTTGGTTGCAATTTTATTGTGCTTGGTCTTCCATAGTGCTTTATCTCACCGTTGAAACTTCACGTTATTAAAATGTTAAATCGGGTTAGAATTTGCTCAGGGAGGGACAGCCAGCCTCATTCTTAGTCATTCACTGCATAGTGGGAGCAATCCAGACTTCTGAACCAGTCAGATTTTCTGTGTTAACAGCAAGCAAGGTTTCTCTTGTCTTGGTGTGTGGATAAGCAAATAAAATTTGATAAAGGCTCTAAGTACTATTTCCATTAAAGCCAATTCAGCTATTGAGTATTTTTTAAGAGTTGTTTGTATTCAGGAAAGTCTCCTACTACCAACAAAATGGAGAATACAGTGTTATTTACTGTTTTCTAACAGTGATAGTTGCTATTTTTGAAAGAAAAACATATACCCCATGACAGTGTTGCTTATATAGTTGTTGAAAAAATATGCAGTACTGCAAAGATGCACTGAATTGTAAGGAATGATGTTATATGTTCCCCTAAGGCTGGTGGTGCTAAACTAGAGCAATTATTTGGTATTGTGTGAACATAGAAGGTCACTATTATAATCGGTGTTCAATAAAAAGTATAGAATCTCACTTATTGTACTGTTTCCATTTTTTGGTGTGCTTTGTTTTTAGTCTTAAACCTGAATACGTAACTTTAATAGGAATGTTATGTATGAATTCTGATATAAAGAAAAGTTATTTTTATTCTGGTCAACAATGGGAAAAATACAGAAACTTGACAGTACAGTAGCAAGTCCTCTGTTTTAGGTCCATGATGAGGGTACAACGAAATTGTACAGTTCAGTAGAACTCATATCAATTAACAGCATGCAAGGTATTTATTTCTGTGCTTGAGAAGTTTGTTATCCAAGACTTGCAAAGCTGGTGTTCGTTGGTAGGTGCTGAAGTTCCCAGATCCGTATGGAGTTACATGATTCAAATCTCTGAATGCAGAACATTGCTTGCTCAGAGGCTGGGATCACATAGTGTTGCTTAGTACCTGTGAAATGGGAAGCAGCTAGGGTGTGATCCTTTTGCTGATTGGAATCAATGACAATGTTCTCAGTGCTCAATGTTGCAGAATATGTTAGCTGGGGACAGAAGCAAGAAGATTGGACTGAAGTTTGCCCCAAAACCAAGTGACTATAAACCCCAGTTATTTAAAAACAAAACAAAAACCCCAAACAAATGCCTCTTCCCCGCCCCCCCCCCCCCCCCAAAAAAAAACCCCACAACCCAAACCCCGCAACACAGAAACCCTATAAAAGAGGATTCCATGTTTTTTTGTAAGACTTGTCACGATTTTTTTTAACTCCTGAGGTATGCTAGAAAATAAGGGTGGCACAGTAGATCAAACCCAAGTCTGGGACATCCCTCTATCACAACAGGGATGTCACCTATCCCAGGCAGGTGCCTAAAGACGAGTACAACAGGCATGGTTATGCTGATCCTATCCTGATATGCTCCTGCATATGTCCATTTCCTGAGCTGAAAATGGTTTGTTTTCAGTAGTTAATGTGGAATTTTCATTTGTTGAAGTGCTTTTTGAGTCCCAGTAAACCTTTACTATCTGTAGTGTCTTGTAGCAAGAAACTGCTTAACTTAACTTGCACGAGGAATCACTTCCTTTTTGTTTTGGCCAACAAGTCAGAGTTACAGTTAGAGCTCTTTCTCTCTTGTGTGAGTAGCTGTTTCTCTTTCCTTGTTTAAGCCATTGAGGTTTTGTTTCGATTTCAGTTGTAACTGTGGTCACTGACTTCTTTCCAGGCCAAAGAGTCCTGATCAGACTCCTGATCCTGATGTTCTGGTAGTCGTGATCACTCCTGCCTGCATCTTCTCCAGGTTTCTGCTGTAGGAGGTCAGTGTGTCATGTTCAAGCTATGGGCATATCGTGTACAAAATCACCAACGTAAGGACTTAGACTTCTCTTTTCCTTTTCTGGTTAATGCTTAATACTCATTTTGCTTTGTTGATCTTTAATGAGCCTTGAGTCAAAAAATAAAGGGAGGTTTTGGTATGATGATGGCCGGAGAGGATTGCTTTTGATCGCTGACTGGTGGTTTGAAACATCCTGGCACACAGCCACCCATTCAGCTCTGGGTGGGAGCTCAGCTTGTGGTCTTGTTTCCTAAGATTATGAATCATGAAGGCAGCTGGATTTAGGCTACCAGTAAGAGGAGGTTTTTTTTCCCAGCTGTACGTAGATTTTTCTACCTACCACATCAGAAAGCAACATTGGTATTTACAGTCTTAAGAAATAATTTTTTTTTTTTTACTTTTGAAAAAATTTTTGCTTGTCAGCCTGAATGTATTAGGAAATGGTGTAGGGGTTTGGAAGAGGAAATGTCAGCTCTCCAGCATGAATAGTAGGAGATGGTCATGGTGTTAGCAAGTATATGAGCCAGCACTGGGCTTTCAGGCTACAGAGGAAACTTTTTGTCAACAGTTTCCATGCAATTATAGTTTTTAAAGCTGCTGGGCAGTCTTGGCCTCCCAACTGTATATGATATCCTGAATTTATAGCAAAAGCAGTTTTCCTAGTACTGTAATTCTTGTTAATTTTGTGTGTATTTCTAATAAAGAAAAAATTCCTAACCTTTCCTAAACATCTTCGTGAATACTGTTGAACACAATGAAAGGAGTTTGTCATAACTTCTGAAAATTGTTTTTGTTTTAAAAGGTGGAAGCTTATTTGTCATGACCATACACTCCTTAGTGAAACCTGATTCTTAAAGTGTAAGTCTTTCCCATTTGGAAGCCCTTTTACTGATCATTTGCAGGACTTATTTTCAAAATTTAAATAGTACTTGGCCCAGGGCTGCCACCTTCAGCCAAACACAAGTTTTAACATAGAGAACTTGTTTGACTTCAGTGCTGTGGTAAATAAATCTTTCTTTACTCATTTATTGATGATCATCAAAATTGCTGCCTGAGGGGAAGTAACAATTTTAAGTTCTTAACCTGTCTGCTCCTTTTCGTTTTGTTTTTGACAAAAGGATTATCAGTTTGGACAGTTCTCCATGGCAGCAGATTAGTAGTTAACAGAAAAATTATGTCCATGTTACCTGCAGACACTGGACTTGTTTGGGTTTTTGTTGTGGGTGGGTTTTTTTTTTTAAATATTTATGAATATGTTCTTAAATCAAATTTTGCTTATGGGTGTGCTAGGTTCATATATCAAGCAGTAGGGGGTGTTTTGGGGAACGGGAAATTTAATATCTTTCATCTAGCTGGTTGTGGTTTTTTTTTTTGTCTGCTCAGCTCTTGCCTGGTAAATTACATTAAAATGTTAGAGCAGATGGTGCATGTGGCTTAAATAGTATGCAGACCCATGTTCTGTCTATGCTAATACCTCTCTGTGGGGACCTTGAAATAGTTAACGCTCTGTGTGTCTATGTGGATATAGTGGATAAGGGTAAATATAATGCATTTAAAATACATTCCTGCAACTCTTCAAGGTGAAATTCAAGTTACAGATGTATTGGTGTCTTGAGCACCTGGGGCCTCCCAAGAACATAAGGTAAAACTGTTGGACGGGCTGGTTCTTCCCACACAGTACATCCAAAGCGATTCAAATCTGCTGCGAAAGCTTTGCAGCTCCCCATTGCAAACCTCTCGGGGGTTTAAGTCTGTTCTTTTTAGGTTGCTGTATGTCTCCTCTGTGAGCACATCACCGCAGTGCCTCGTCATCTCCCAGCCTTTCCTGTGCTTATTCTTCTGCGATTGTTATGAGGTTGCAAAGTGTTGTCATTCCCTTTTTTTATGGACTGGAACTAAAGTGCACAGGTGGCTGACAAATGCACATTACAAAGACTTTAGCTGCCTTAGTAAAAGTTAGCTTTCCTACAGTTCATATATACTCAATAGAGGAAAAAAAGGTCTTGCAGTGTGTTTTGAATGTATGGAGCTTGTTTTCTGGATCAGTCTGCTAGGGAGCCTCTTTCTATGACTGGCTGCAGGGGGAGCCTGGTCTCCTAATTTAGGCAGGTACCTGAAGGTGAAGTGAATATCCCACAAAGAGACAGTGTCTCAGATGAAATGAAATTAATGGGAAACTAGGAAGCATCTGAGTTCAAGTGACTTCTCAAGGGTCTAGAAGTTGCTGGTAGCAGAAACTGGAGTTGAATCCAAGCTTTGTATCTGAGCTCCTGGGTCACCTTTGTCTCAATTCATCCTAGTGATTTTACATTTGAACACACATACATATAAGTATACATATATATGTGTGTGTCTATAAAAATAAACACAGAGTGAGATAAATAAGACAAATCAGTGACCAAATAAATACAGAGTGAGGCAAATTTGGACTATTTTGATTTTTGAGTGTGTGTGGTTTTCTCTACACCACACCCCCACCACACCCAACACCCCCACCACACACTACCACCCCCAGTGTAAACAGAAAAACATTGTCAAAGCTGGCTGATTTGGGACACACTGTTGAGCTGGCAGCCACTGAAATTTTGCTTTGGCCAGTCAAACATGGAGCTGGTGTGGAGTTGTGGGCTTCTAGAGAAAGATGTGATTGAATTTTTATCTGTATTCTGCAGCATTTCATATAGATGCCCACAAATACATGTATATGGCACATCCAAAGAAGTGTGTACCTAAGACAGTGCTGAGCAGTTTAAAAGGGAGTAAGTATTAGAGCAGAGGACCTGATTTTCCCTAAATCTGTGGTGTTCCAGCCTGTCTGTACAAGGAGAGGAGCTGTGCTTGTAGTCACCTGGGTGGCTATCAGCAAAATAGCAAAGCATGTGCTTGGCTCTTAACCTTTAAATAGTTCATATAAAGGCCCAGGAGTGTAACTTGAGGGGTGTGGGGGTGCAATTAGCTGTCCTTAGTTGACTACCACATCTCTTGGCTGTAAAGGAATCGCCCATAGCTAGTGACAGCAGAAATATCGGCCGCTTTCTCACCATCTTCGGACTAATGATTAGTGCCAGCCTCCTTTATGACTGCAAACCTGAGTGATGGTTTGCTAGACATCCCAGTTCAGCAAAGGGAATAGATACAGCACTGCTATGTGTTTACACATGGGCTGGGTCGTAGCTTGTGCTTTAAGTTTTGGCAGGATTACGTCTGAACTCTCAGGACTTTGGAGGCTCGAGTTTTTAAAGAGCATGTATTTTTAAATTGGGATGACTCTTATATAGAAAAGCTATTTCTTTTATCTCCTTTCATCCCACTCAAAGAAGAAATTGGAGAGAGCTTATTTCCTGAGTTTGGATGAAGATTGCCTTTTGGGTTTGATTTTGTTTTGGTTTCTTTTGAACTGACTGGAAGGAAGACTTGGTTTTGCCTTGATAAGTAAGCCAAAACACAGAAATGAGCTGCACAGAGGTGAGGCTTCAGTCAGTCAAAGGGTACACTGTTTTATTTGTGATTTGGTTTTGTTGGTCTGTTACCCATGGCTACACCACCAGGTCTAATGTGTGTGTTGTGTTATAAAGTTACATCTTCCCTCTGCCCTTCCCTTTTCCTCGACAAGATAATTTTCTGTTGTCTCTTACTTCATTTACAGCTTTATTTTCTAAAACTTTTTTGTCATTAAGTTTTTCATCCAGAAGGAATCCATAAAATTTTTGAAATGTTGCTTTCTCTGATTTTATTACTGTTGACAGATTCATTATGTATGTTAGAGTTGGTGTTTTTCAAAAGAATTAATAGAAGCTTATTCCCAATCTGTATGTGTTTGTGTAGAATGAAAAAATACAGTATTCCATTTTATGACAATTCTATTACACCTGTTTCTGGGAAATGTGTTATTTATTTACAGGGGTATTTTGTGGGAGAATAAGTATAGGATTGAATCTTGAAGTAAGTAGTTATTATAGGACTTGGGTGGCCATTTGAGTTTGTGTCACCATGTGATTTTGCTCGCTGAGTGTTAGAATAATACTGTCAATGGATTTAGAGGGTAATTTCCCTTTCATGGTGTAAGACTACTTTTTTAGTTGGAATATATGTTCCTTATCTTCACAATTTAGGAAACTACTTTGTGGTCATGTTTCATTTTTTCCTGCACAAAAATGTCTGTGAAAAAGGGTTAACTCAATCTAACACTAACCTTGAAACCAGCAGGGGTTGTTATTTGACTAACTGGTGCGTGGTATGTCTTCCAGCAAATGAAAGCTTCTCTATATCATAGAGAGGCTGATTTTAGTCCATTTGGAATCTAAAAAAAGAAAAAAGAGGTGGAAGAACACACAGTTGTGTCTTCCAAAGTTTCTGTTGCCTTTGAAGCAGTTTACCTCTGTGTATGTATTGCCTCTCCTTCCCTTTAGGTTTTTTTAATCAAAAGTAAATTAGAGGTTTAGTAATTCACTATGATTTGTCTCCTTGGGATCCAGCAGGAGGACTAGAGCACCACACACAAGAGAAGGCTAAATAATGATAGATGTAGTTTATTAAGCAGTTCCCAAGTAGAAGAAAGTGCTACTCTCAAAAACCTCGAAGAGCAACAATTTATAGCACAGAGAAGGTGTTTCCTTTGGCTTTATTTATGCAAATGAACATACAGCTAAATAATGCCATTGAATTACTACACTGTTATGTGATGAATGCTGAATGTTTTTAATCAGCCAGGAGTTGGTCCAGTGAGCCTAATGTAATTTCTCGTCAGACTAGGATACCCTGCGGGTTTTTTTGTTGTGTTGCAATATTCATTTTTGCTGTTCCCAGGACATTTATCAGGACTACCCAGCTGAAGGTGGAGAAGAGATTTTACGGGCATATATCTAACTGTTCCTGACTCTGCTACACAAAGCTCAGTTAAGATAGTTTCAGTTCAGCTGAGATTAGATCAAGCATTTTGGGAGGTATTTATCTTCACTAGATTGCAAATACAAACTGGATTTCTCATTTCTGGAGGGGGAGGTTTTTGTTAGGATGTTTCTATCGTTCATCATTTCTTGTCTTTCAGATTTCTAGTTGGTGAGAGGAATGGGTGAATGCCGTTCTCCTGTGTGGCTGCTGGAGCATGAATGCACTGCTCTCCCCCTCTCTGCTCTGCTATTGTACTAAGAAAATAACAACCCAACGGTAGTGTATGGGTGGTCAGCCTTCCCAGCTCCATACCCTTTACTGGAGTCTCCAGTTGAGTTGTGAGGCATGTATCTTTAGAGGGCAACACACAGGGAAGGGATATCCAAGTGTATTGTGTAGTAGGGAGAGATAAGTGGCTTTCCAGTGATGATGGCTGGGTTGTGGCAGCAGTCCAGGCTGAGCCAGTGGCACCAGCCTCTCATGGCTCATTTTGAGAAGATGGGTTTGCCTAGCTGTCTGTGTGCCAGTGCATGCTGATCCACTGCTGGCCAGGCAGGCAAGCCTCAGCTGGGGACCTTGGTTTGAATTGCATGTAAGCGAACACAGAACAGCTCAAGAGCTGCAGTTTAACCACTGTTTCTCTCTCTTTACTGCCTGCCAACAGAATAACCTTTCATGTTATTGTAAATTCCAGCTTTGTAAGAGTATATAAGTCAACTCCACTGGTGAAATTCTGGCTTGTGTGACAAAGAATAACTTAGCTTGAATTTTGCTTGGGCTTCATCTTCAGATACGCAGCTTTGAAGTTTAGCATTCATAAACAGGCAATGTCTACGAGCAGTAGAGGGGATTTACAACATGTAAATGAAAAGGGGTTTTGAAGGAGGTGATCATGCTGTGAAAGGTGATTATGTTTCTAGAAGAAAAGAGCCTAGAACAGGTTTGCCACCTCCGTGCTGCTGGAGGATGTCTGCAGTATAGCTATGGAACAGAGACAGTGTGTTTCAGGCATCGTACCAGCCAGTTAGGAGCAGGATCAGCTGCTGTACCTGAAATGCATTATGGACAAATGTCAACCTTTATTAACACTTTTCCCCATGTAAATAACAGTGACAGATTACTAGCAGATACCAATGTCGTCTTATTTCTGGACAGAATGGATGCCATACATTTATGTAGTCTGACGACTGTGCAGTGAGCATCAGTAATAAGTTTGATCCTAAATATTCTGGCAGAGTCCCAGGAAACTTTCGTATGTAAGAAAAAGTGAAATTTAAGAGATAATTGTGGAAGTCATCTCGTACCTATTTTCTCTTGGGCCAAATGGAGAGTGGAGGGAGGAAGGACTTGTGTGTTTTCCTTTCTTTTGAGGGTATTTGGATTATTTAAAGACGTCAGCTGAATATTTGAAAATCGTGGCAAGTTCTGTGTTCTCTGGGCAAAATGTTGGCTTTACCAAGAAAAAAGGCTGGGGGGGGCGGAAAAAATCCCAATAAAAAGCCCATAAGCTGGTGGCTAGTTTTAGAGCTCTTCAGCTCCTCACTCTGCAATGAGCAATAACATTTATCTCTTCTTTATCTTAAAATTGTGAGAAGACAGGAAAAAATAATACAAGAATGTTTCTTCCAGCCTAAAGTTTGAGTTGCTCATTCAAAGGTACCAGTCTTCTTTATGCTAATGACAGAGATTGTCACTGACAGTGTAATTCAGGGCTTTTCTGTTTTTAAAAAAATATTAAGTGGATTTACTGAGTTTTCTTTTAGAACAGTGATTGGCACAAAATTTCAGTAGGAAGAAAGTTAGTAGGATCCATTTAAGTAAGGCAAGAGACTCCAGTTAGTACTTAATCTTTGACTGTATGGGTTGAAAAGTATTTAGCTAATGAATTATTCCAAAAGAACAAGTACAATGATGGAAATCCTTTTCTCATATTAGTTCAGACTTGCTTGGCATGTTTCAAAAGTGACAGTGAAAGGTAAACTCCTGACTTGGACTCATTTTTTCATCTCAGGGAAATATATTCTTAATACAATACTACTGCATGGCTCACAGCAGCAACTGTAATTGTAAACTGTAAGCCAAGATATCTCTGCTACTGTATTAGAACCCATTGTATCACAATGAAGACAGGGGAAGGATTACTCACTTCTACAAATGCTGAATTGCTTTCTCTTATTGAATAAAAGCTGGTGATCTTAGAAAGGAAAACAGCACTCTAGCTGTATTGGCACTTGCTGCTCTTTTTCTTTATTTAATAAGAGCTGGCAGTTCATCTTATAAAGGAGAGGTTGTTTTCTCTAAGTTCTGTCCTGGTTCCCCAGGAACAGACCCCTGGGCCAGCCATGCAGGCAGGCCATGAGTAGCCCTGAGTCAGCTGGGAGATCCAATCAAGGCAGCTGACTCACAGGTGTATCCCATAGCACTTCATCACACTCATTATGAAAGGAGGGAGTTCACTGAGGGTGGAGTTCCTTGTCCTGGGGCTCCTCCCTCCTGGCCTTCTGCTCCTGCTGTTGACCTCAAGGACCAGGCTGAGTAGAACCTTGTATGCTTTATGTCCATTGTAGTTTGTTTTGTTATTCTGTTAAATCTGTTTCTACTTCAACTCATGGGATTTCTCACTTTTTACCCCATTTCCCCTTCTCTACTGGGGAGGGAACATAGGGTGGTAGGATAACTGCTGTGGTTGGGTACTGGCTGAAGTAAACAGGTTCTCTGTTCATGAGGGGCAGGTAGTCCTCTGTCTGCCCTCTTGTGGTTATTTATCTATTTGTATGGTTCCTTGCAGTCTTGGGTTCTGGTCATGTTCAGAGGAGGTTTAGTAACTCAGCTACATTGCAGCTCTTGCACATCGTGGGCACACATGCAATAGGAACAAGGAAAATGGACATTTACTAGAGCCACTTCCACAACAGGAAGCTGGAGTTCACATAAATGTTCTGAAGATGCACTTAATTGTACAGTGGCTTTAAACAAAAATTATAGTGCTTGTGTTGCAATCAGCTTTCACACATCAATAGTGAAGTGGAGCAGGCTGTGCCTAAGCATTTGCCACGTTACACATCTGTTTGACTGGAGGAGCTGTAAGCAAACATTAGACAAATGTTGTCACATCCTCTGTAGATTTCTGAAGTTCTGTGACATGTACATGGTGGTTTTTTTGGTTTTATAACAGTACCCAGGTTATCAGTGATGCACTGGTGAGTGTCTGGGTTTCTGTAAATGTGACCCTATGAGCCACTGTCCTAGTGGGACAAGGAACAAGTTGCTGCTTTGTTTTGGCAGCATGTGTTGCTGAGGGGAGTTGCTTCTAGCTCAAAAAATGTATCATTTGTACTGTTTCTGTTTCTCTGCTGTTAATCAATACAAAATAATCACAGTAGAAGCAAACCTGTACATCCTGGGATGGAGAGAAAGAAGCACTCGATATTATGTGACTGTAATTCAGTGGAAGAAAAAATGAAGTGATTTTTGTGGTGCCCCATCAGTAGTTCTGTATTTGTCATCTCTGTGGCTGTCTCAGAGGCACTGTCTTAAAGCAGGGGAGGGGAGAGTAGGAGAGTATGAAAGATTATCAATGGGCATAATGTTTACATACACATGGCTGGTAACTGGTTTTTATTGTTAAATTACAGACCATTCGTAAACACTGTCGTTGCCCTGGAGTGTTCTACTGGATGCTTCTAAGAAAATGGTATTTAAAAACAAAAGGGAGTGCCACTGGAAGATGAGACAGATGAAAACTTCAGTCATCCTAAATCGAGTTTAGGAGCAGTTGCAGTAGTGCAACAAGTCATTTCCTATAGACCTCTCTGGTGTTGGGCAGAGAACAGGCATATGTTCTTGTCTCTTCTTCATGGCTCAATAATTAGATCAGACTTCTTAAACAGCCATCAGAGACCTCCTCCCTTCTCTTGTTCTTCCTTAGATTGGCCATTGTGTTTACAAGTTTTCAGGAGAAGGGAGGGAACAGCAGCCACTTATAACAGGCATGCCCGGAGTGTGAGATCAGGTTGGCTTTGTTTTCATAGATTAAATTAACATAATCATTCTTAAAGGTGGAAACACAGTCACCCCAAAAAATGCAGATCCTTTACTTCACTTATTTTCAAGAGACAGCCTCTTGTATTCTGTGCTTTCCACCACACCTGCAGGTATAATACTCAGCATTAAGAGAAAACCATTAATTCTTACCTTGAAAGGCTCAAATTTGAAAAAGCTGGTGTTCCCTGACAGTGATCTTCTTTCTGCCTTATGATACTCTGCAGGAAGAGAAAATCAGCAGCTCTTTCCTTGAAAGGCTGAAATTTGAAAAGCTAGAGTTCCCCTACGGTGACTTTTTTGCTACTTTACTCCCATGTCCCTTTCATTATCTCTCTTCTCATGGGGCTGGAAGAAAAATGCATACACCCTTAAGTTAGGGAGAAGCTCTGTGATGTTACAGTTCACAGGTGGAGTTTAAGGAAGGTGAACTAATGGGCACTGAATCTGTAATTTCTTTTGTGTTCCACATGTTTGTGCAGTACAGAGCTGGCAGGGCCTTCCCAGACTCCCTGGAGACACCCAAAAGGCTTCGTAGCAGAAGGGACTAATTGCAGCAAGTATGCTGGCAGCTGAAGGACAATCCCAAGATGATTTTCAAACTGTAGCTGAGGAAACTATGTCGAGGAAACTGTGTCAAGGAAGTGTGACAGCAGGGGAGATGCGTGCATGAGCTCATCAGCTCTGTTCGCCCCTACTTGTGGAAGTCTTGTGCAAGACACTGAATTTGGATAGCTAGAGTATGTCCCAGGCATTGCTTTACTCCTGGTTCTGGACATATGCCTTGAACAGGAAAGGTGTTTGACAGGTGACTGAAGGCCTCTGTTGAGGGCCTGTGACCTGATGCATTGATTTTATTGCTCAGCTCCTAGCCTGTTTCTGTAGCATGACAGTTTTAGTTTGGAAAATTGCACGTGTGGAATTGCTTGCCGTATCTGCAGAGTTGTGAAATGGAAGCTGAAGTCTTCCTCTGGGAGAGCAGAAAAGCATGATGAGGAGTCGTGGTGAGGCTAAGGGTGGGATTGGAGTAAAATGCTGTATTAGGAATAGGTAAGAGGAGTTGAACACTGGTGAAAATGGGGAATAACTGGGGTCCTGTGTGATCCACTCTGGGATCCTGCTTTAGCAGAGGGGTTGGACTAGATGATCTTCAGAGGTCCCTTCCAATCCCTACCACTCTGTGTGTGAGTCTGTGTAATAAAAGAGATGGAGTAGTTGTTTTTTGATAGCTGGAGTTTAAGACAATAGCAGCTGTAACTGGAACAGGGAAAAGGTCTGAGGAATCACACTTTATTTTTGTTTGGTTTTGATTTTGTTCCTTTAAGGACACATCAACTGAAAAACCTCAAGGTAAGCAGTAAAGTCTGATGGCTTTAAAGGGGTATGTTTTCCCAGTACCTTGCAGTCCTCTTCCAATATTCCTTAGCCTTACTAGACCTTCAAGCTTCTTGCAGTAGAGTCCTACCTTACTGAAGAACTCTTCACTCACTGTTGGCCATCATGCAAGACATGATGCTTTAGTACCAATCCAGACTTGGATCACTTGTCTTAGGTGTCATAGCTTTGAGAAAGTGTTAATGTATAGATATGCTAGCACTGCCTTCTCTTCAGCTGCTAAAGTGCATGCATCTGAAACCTGTGTTTGAACTCATTGAGTTTCTTTGGTGGTGATTGTTTTGTTGGATTTTTTTGTTTGCTTTTTAAGGCATGTGGAGAAGACATAATAACTGAGAGAAATACTGCCTCTGGCTGTCCTCAGTGAACGAAGTGTGGCCAATCTTTGCTATTCTACTTAGATGCCCTCTGTTGGATGATCATAAAAATGGTGCTGCTGCGTAGCACTTCTCAGCAGTATGCTTTAATAGTTCTTATAAAAGCTGTATTATTAAACATATTTTACAGAAGGGGACACTGACACAACTCAGTGTAGTGACTTGTCCCATGTCACCTCTCTATATACTCAGAGACTTGCCCTCTTTGGTTGGTTGTCCTCAGGAAGGGCAGCACTACAGCTGCTTTGTCACCTTCCACTTGGAAGGTAATTCTGCTTCATGTGTTTCTTTTTATGTGCTTTTACACTACAGCATCCTTATCTGAACATTTTAAGCTTGATCTCTGGCTCAAATTTTGCTAGCACTGGACTTTTCTTTTGTTTTTCTTTTCACCTGAGGAGCGCTGAGCTGGAGGAAGCAAAGCAGACATTGAGTAAAGTATGTTTTGGTGTTACGTGAGGACTCCCTGAGATTTGCAAGACTTCTCTTAATAGCCACAAATTTTACTTTTGGAAAGGTGGTTTTCCTTTCCTGTGACATGTGATTGGCTTGGTGCATTGGGACTGATGCATTAGAAAAGGTTTGGAAAACCCTCCAAAACTGCACATAAACAATTTCTCTGGAATTCGATGGTACTCAAATTATATGTGCTACCTTATAGTTAATGTAATTATATGCTGTCAAATTAGGCAAGATTAAAATGTAAATGGGGTGTCAGTCCTTAACATGATCACTGTCTACCTGAGTTATGGCTGCTGTAACATCACCTGTAGCCATGTTATTGCATAATTACAGGTTCTGGTTTCTGTAGCTGGCAAAATACCAAAGCAGTCAGATCCTTAAGGCTGATCCTAGAGTAGAAGGTTCCTATATAGGATAAAATTGCTAGCTTTGCAAATCAGTTCTCAAACATTTGGATTTTTTCTAAATATGTTTGTAGTCTTGGTTCTGTGTGCAGAATGGTATGCAGTTTCATATAATAAGTAGTATGTCATTCATGTCTGTCCTGGGGATTAGTAATCATGTACATATAGTATGTAGCACTCTTTCTGCATTGAATAAGACTAGAGCACAGGCATGCCTACTGCTAAAAATGTTTTAATTTGATTTGGTGTTTGCCTTCTGCACAAAAGTTGCGTAGTTAACTGCATGGAAGTACTGATGTCTATATTAAAACTATTCCATAGGACTTGCTTGAACTTAACATTTCTGTGGCATTCACAGTCTTCAATTTACTTGTGTACAAAATGGAGATAACCTATTGACCTTGCAGTCTTGTTTCAGTCTTGATTAGTAGTTGCAAAAATCTGTTGTACCTACTGATGGAAGTCACTCAGCAAGTTCAAAGTAGTGTGGGAGTCAGTAAGTGCAGTAGTTGGCAGAACTAGGATTGCCCAGCCTCAGATTTTAGTAAGGAGTAAGCAACCCGTGGCATGGATGCCTGCAGTGGCTTGTAAGCAGGTGCCAAACAGTGTGCAGGAGGGCTGACATAACATTGGGAGTATGGACTTCTGAAAGCCTCAGACACCTGGGGAATGCAAAACTGAGCAGGCCATGGGAAGAGATGTTTGATATGGAAGAGAGATGTTGATGAGAGGGTTACTGACAATATCTTGTCCCTGAAAGGTAGCATCATCCAGCCTCTGCTGGATGCCTACCTGCATGCATAGTTGGGGATGGAAAAATACAAACTAGTACACTGCCCTTCAGAAGTAGATAGCCCTGCTTAGTGCAGATATTGGCTGATAGTTGATAGAGCTTATCCTTCAGCAAAAAGGGTTAGTAGATGCTGTGCTTCCAGGGGAAAAAGCACCTGTGCTGTGAGGCTGGTGGGGTTCTTAGTTAATGCTTTTAATTGCTTCAGTGCCAAAGAGGGCCCCCCCAAAGGGTTATTGTTCTTGGGCATACACTGAACAAATGAAAAGTACAAAAGAATCCCCACTGCAGAGCTCACAAAAACTAGCACTGGTCTGCCAAGTAATGAACAAACTAGCAAGTGTAGGAAGAATGGATGTAAGCTGACACATTGGGCTTCCTAACTAAGCTAGTAGCCTTCTGAGTGTTACTGGTCACAGTGCTGTCAGTCAAACTGACCACAGCAATGTCCCTGCTTCGGTGTTATCCGAGGCCTGCATTGCAGCCACACAAATGAGAACTTTGGGCATTATTTTACTAGTACGTTTTTATTATTATTCTTTTTACTGACTTGAAGATCAAGATGTATGCTGACAAGGCTCATGCTGAAGAGTTCTGCTGTAGCGCTTTGATCAAAATTTAGGACCGTTGTCTACTGTACAAACTCATTTTGAGAGGTATCCAACTTGAACAGTTCCAGATTCCATTTGTCATTGTTGCTTAGAAGCACTCGATGTTTTTGATGCATTTTCAATCACTGCTTACAGCAGTCTGTAATGTTTTCACAGCACTTGGCTTGGTGGCTCCAGTCCTTTGCTGCATAGGTTTGTTTTTTGGTTTTTTTTTGTTTGTTTGTTTGTTTTTTAATTTTTTTTTCTTTTTTACTCTGCTTAAAACACTCTCTTCTTGCAGCAGCTGTGACTTCTGCCTGTCAAGGTGAAAAGACAGCCTTTTTATTGCTGCTGCAAATCATTCTGCACTGAGTGCTTGTAGATACCTAGCAATACAGCAGCCTCAAAGCCAGCAACACTGGTTGCAAAGACTCTGTGGGGGCAAAGTGAGACTAATGCCTATTTCCAGCCCCTCTGGTGAGAACTGCTCGGAGCAGAGAAAACCCCCTCTGTCCTCCCCAGCATGTCAAAATCCGGCAGCTAGCTGCTAATTGCCTTTACAGTGATTCACATGCCATCTGCCATTGCTGGGATCTTTTGTCATCTATGGTGGGCTCTAGGCGATTCCATAAACTTTGTGTGGCTCTTCTGTCAGTGACACCAGCTCGATGCTGCACGGTAATAACAGCAATACAGCTACTTGCAGAAATTAAGGAGCTATTTACATGTTGTCACCCTTTTGGCCTTGAGAGGACAGTGTTCTCTGGGATTGGGGGGGGGTGGGGAAAGCAAGACAGATTTTCAATTGTGTGCCACTAAGAGTTCTCCTACCCTTGCAGAAAGCAGCAACTCATGGACAGTGGTAGAGTGCTGCCAAAAATAATAAAAGTGCAAATGATTATTATGTATATGCGTATCACACCTCATCTGCAACCCATGGGCGACCAGAGAGGAGCGTGACCTCTCTTAGCAGTGGCTGGGGGGGACGCAGCAGGAGCCTCAGCAGAGGGAGGTGAAGGTGCAGGTCCTATTGCAATTTATGTAATGGTTGCATAAGAATGATGGTGCTGTGACTGTCAGAAACACATGGGAAGGACAGGATTTTTCCCTCTCTCTGCTTCCTTATGGCTTGAATCAGAAGCCAAGTCTAAGGTGCTGCTGTTTCCTCCTCTGCGTAGCTGGGGATTCTCTTCCGTTGACTCCGAGGGAGCAGGCGGGCTTTTGCTCTTCGTCCTTATTTCTCTTCTTTCTTTTTTCTTCTTTGCCTGCATTTACATTTCAATACTCACTACTGCTGCTACTAAGGCTTTCAATAATTAAATGTTTTATCAGCATTTTCTAAAGCTACCTGGATGATTGCTGAAATGCCACCTTGTTTTAAAGTGGTCTCTTCAAAGCAGAGATGCTGCAGAATCTTGTCTGATTTTTTTTCTTCCCCCCATTCAAGCCTTCTCTGAGGATGCTGATAGGCATCATCTATGAGCAGGCACATAAAGCAGCTTAGTATGTTAACATGTAAGGAAACAGGGTGGTGAGGGAGGATGAGAACATGACATGATCCCATTGGTCCATTCAAAGCTGCAAACTGAATGCTGTGTTTCCATGCACCCCGGAGTACACTGTTGGAGGGTGTTGTACACCTCAGTCAGCACAGGCTGACTTGCATGCTAGTGAATAAATTAATCTGGGAACAAGAAGTCAGAAAGGTGACTGGGGACACTGGCCTCCTCCTTCCCCAGGCAAGCTTTTTGCCAGCTGAGCTGGGGGTCTGTTAGTTCATTTAGCTTGGATGGGCCACAGCACTTTTCTGTGATTCTCACAGCTCCCTCCAGACCACCATGGCACTGATCCTTTCTACTGCTGCAGCAATTTGTTTATTTGGGTTTTTCATTTGGCTTTGAAGCAACAGAGAAGCTTTTGGTTCACTTTTTTATTTCTTGTTAAATGCATGTAATTATATGAGTCTGGAAAAGACAAGGGGTTTATATGACCTGCTTGGCTTATGTTGACAAGGTGATTAGAGGGATGCCTCCATCAGCCGGAGGATTCCCCGGGGCAGGGCTGGTCCCAGCAGCAGTCCCACAGACTGACATGGCAGATGAGGACTGGCTGTTGCCATGGAGATTGCTAATACAGCTGAAACAAGGGCACCCCATGCTGCACACCAGCTCGATGGAGGCTGAATGGACATCAAGCTGCCCGGAGGACAGAACCCCTGTCAGCCATCCCAGATGGAGTTTTAATTTCCTTCTTCCATCACCCGTTTGGCAGTGCCCCCTCTGTAAAGGCAGCAATACCGAGCTGTGGGTGTACAGCCAGCTCTGCCTCTCTCCTCACCTCCCAAAGGCCAGGGGCAGCATATTGATGGCTGTGTAATGGGGAAGAGGGGAGGGGGATGGAGCACCAGGCTTTCATGAAGGAGTGTGCACCACTTGCCACTGGGGCTTTAGTGGGTGTCATGGGATTTGTTTGCAGCATATGTGATGCTGTTAATGATTGAAAAATTACCACAACAATTAGTCATGGATCGCTGAAGGCAAGGCCCCCAAGCACTGTGGACAATATGATTAAATCCATGTATGTGACAATTAACTCTCCTGCAGGTTTATCCACCAAGGAGATGGGAAGAAGATGGACAAAAAAAAAAAAAAGTGACAGCCGAGAATAATGTGGCAGAATGGACCTGATACAGCTGGCACTATCAATTTTAATCTGACACTGAATTAATCACACTTGGATTAATCCTGTTCTTATTGCACCATTCTGGTTGCCTGTTTATTTATGTTCTTCTTCCTTTGTGTGCTACACGGAGGCATGACGGATTTAATTCCTGTCCGTTCCATGTTTTTAAATTTAAAAGGCAAATCCTTCGGTCACGCCATGTTTGAGCTAGTCTGTGGCGCAATTATCTCATAAAAAATGAGCAGAGTCCAGATGCACCATGCTGTGAATCCCCTTCTATATCGCAGCTGAGTAACTCTCAATAAATATTTGTTCACCCAGTATTCTCACTGGATAGATCTAGTACTGCCTGTCTGTCCAGCCAGCCAGACATGCAGACACGCAAGTAATGCATTGCTGGTGCATTTATGTTGCCATTGGGTAAAATTTGGTGCATGTTCGTTGGTGATTCTTGTGCTCATGATTTTATTTTGGGGGACCAAAAGCAACCCTTTTGTAATGTTTAGATGTTACGTTACTGACAAGATTCAGGAACTGGAAGAAGGTCTGGTGCAGGAACCGGAGAGGGCAGGCATAGATGATCTGGCATAAAATTTTTAAAAGATTAAGACATTTAAAGGAAAAGGAAACTAGCTACAGCTTTATTTTGCATGTAGAAATTTCACTGAGAGACCTCTCTTTTCTTTCTTCACTCCTCATCCTTCCTTTCTTGTGTTTGTTTTTTAATCTCTAAAGAAGATATTTTAACTTTGAATTCAAGTTGACTCAAGAGATGTATGTAGGCATGTTGTAAAGCTTCAGTGTTACTGCAGCATATTACTGCTGTGGTCTGCAATGCTTAACATTAAGTGTTCAGATTGCCAGTCGAAGTGTCATACCTTTCCTGGCTTTTAAAATCCCAGTGAAAACATTGGAGATGTTTAACTGTGTTCTTAAACAAGGTGATTTAACAGCTTAAGTGTTTCTATTGAAATAATTAGTAAAATCCCTGCTGGTTTAAAATGTCAAGGTTTTTAACTGAAGTCCTCTCTTTATGTATCAGCAACTTGAAAACACAAAATGAAGTATAGCTGAACCATTTTCTTTTAGAGTGACAGTTCTTGTCCTTTTGTTGCCAGAGAACACAATCTGTACTCCTGCTCTGACCCGTGGGCTTAACCACAGAGAAATGAGCAAGTCCTGTCAAGTCAGTGGGAAATAAAGATATCAGTGACCTTGATATGTAATGCAGTGCCCACAGGAACCTTGTGTTTCTGTTGACAACATAGCTTTCAAAGGTGGTTCAAGGGAAGGTGCATGAAGCTGGAAGATATGAATTTTGCTTCTTGTGTCTATTTGCATGCGAAGGCAGCACACTGAAACATGAATAGAGTGGGTATCCTATTCACCAGTAGAACAGTACATCTGGAATGAAAATCAAAAGAAACTGGCCCAGGTACCTCTAGCAGGCAAGGAAATTGCACTAGGTTCTAGTCAGAATCTCAGTTTCAACTTCAGCAGTAGTATTGGACATCATAGTCCAAATAAAGCCAAATTTGAGTCAGAGCTGCTTCTTTCATTATGTCTTTCAGTCATTTCTCCCACTTGATATATTTCTGCATCTGAGATCCATCTGGATTTGGTTGCAGATACTTTTTGTTTTTTTCTTCATTGACGATCTCCAGGGAAATAACATCCAAAAATATTTTGAGTGGGGAGGGTTTAAATCCATGTCTGCCCAAATGCTGGTGCTGGGTTCTGGTAGGTGTGTAGTAAGTAGTGGTTATTAGGGCTGATCTGGCACTAGTTTGATCCCCTCCCTAGCAGTGTTCAAGGCCAGGTTGGATGGGGCTTTGAGCAACCTGGTTTAGTGGGAGGTGTCCCTGTCCATGGCAGGGGGGCTGGAACTAGATGATAAGGTCCCTTCCAACCCAAACTGTTCTATGAGTCTCAAAATGTCCAAAGTAATAGTAAAATGGTTTTGTTTGGGGTTTTTTGATAGTGGTAGGTTTGGATTATTATTTCTTTTTTCACATGGTGAGGTTGGTTTTAGGTTCTGATCCTCTTGTGGCAGCTCAGAAGAGGAGTTGAGTGTATTATAAACTTGTAGCAGAGGATTGCTAGCTCTGCTGGGCAGCAGGGATAAAATTGACTTTATACCAATATCAAAATATTGTCTGTACAGGTGACGTGAATGGCTAACAATATGAATTTAATTTCTTCTCTTGTCTTCTTCCTGCTCCCCCAATCCTCTGATTAAGTCTGGTGTTTCACAGTTGAATTTGCTGCTGATGTTTGATGGATAGCAAATACTTGCAGATTACATAACTAATTGACAACCATGGAAGTTACTTCTTTATTAAGCAATTTATCAACTGATTAGGAGACCATTTATGTAGACTCTATTAACATAACACCAATAGTTGAACACATTAGTAGTAAGAAAGTATGAGATGGTTTGACATGCATTTTTTAAGCAAACTTTGTTTCATTTCCTCTGAGACTTCAAATCACAGGGGTATGATGTGTTAAAACACCATTGCTTGGGGCTTCTTACACTGGACGGTCCATTGGCCAATTGCACATTACCAATCAAAGTTTATTTAAATTTAATTAAGATTCATCAGACTTATTTGCTGTGCCTGCATTATAAATAGAGTGAGAGTGACTTGGCTTAAGTTTGCTTAACAAGAATTGAGCTTCACTGTGAAGTTACAACATCAGTAAGTGGTACTGGCACACTTAAAGTTACAAGTGGATGCTTTGCATGTGCTTGCAATCCATGTCAAACCTGTGAACCGGAGCATCGTTAAGCATTTTGTGCGTGGGGGTGTTGGGGTCAAGGTGTGGAGTGTGTGCATGTGCTGATTGCTTGGATCAATGTATGAATCAGAAACATATTTGCTTACTGGCAGAAGAGATGAGCTTGAAATGGAGATGAGGTAAGAGGCCTGCCAACAGGAGAGTAAATTTTTTGAGTACGCAGAACTTGAGCGTGATATGGTCAAGTCCCTGGTACCCAAACCTGAACCACTGAGGTGAGTCTTCTGATCTTTTCCAATGAGGATATTTACTCCCTAGATCATGTTCAAGCCATGGTCTCTAAAGAGAAAGAATTACTTTTTTTATTTACACCCCCCAACGCCCCCACCCCAATACTTTTTCATTTCCCTTTGCATACATGTAACTGGATGGAAACAACACAACACCCCAAGTGTCAAAAATCTCAGCATGGCTGTGAGAATAGAATTACTTAAGGTACTTCAGTGTCAAACTGAATATATTAATCCAAGCATCCTTTTGAATCAGCACCAGGGGAAGTGGTGCATGAGGAAAAAGGCCCCAAAGCTTTGGTATTAAAACTGTGGATAGAGCATTCGCATTCTGCTTTTCCCCTCTCCTCTCCTAACTGAACCAAAATTTTTCTTTTTCATTTTTTTCTCTTTGCGTTTTGTCAACAAAACGCTATGTAGGTTGCCACCTAAATGTAAAACAGTCTTCTCAGAGGGTCAAATGAGAGTTAAGTGACAAGAATAAGAACTGGATTGAATGTTTGGAGAGAATACCATGCTTCTAGTGGTGTGTTAATAGTTCTTTTATGCAATGTATGCATAAGAATTCAAAAGACACTTTTGCATTATTTACATACCTCTAGCTTGGCCATCCTATCATGTGTAGTGGAGAGGTTTGTGTATATTGACCCAAATGTGGCTGCCTGTATTTGACAGTGGTGTGTTAGCTTTGGCTGTGTACTCACTGGTAGTTGTAAGCCAACTCCAGTCTGGAATCTAGTGAGACATATTAGCATTTGGCAGTGCCTCTGCCGGAAAGTTCTGTCTTTCTGCATTTTGGGTTGCTGGAATATTGTTATTAATTTGAGGAGAATTTGAGCTGGGGAAGAAGTAGGAGACATAAGAGGTTTGTCTTTTTGGCGGAGGTTGCTTTTTTAATCTTCTTTTTGGGCAATGAGTTGGTGGTAATTAAAGCAACTTTTTGCCTTGTAAAACAAAGACTAAAGCATGTTATCACTATGCCTTGGGGCAGTGCAGAACAATTTCATATAGTCTTTATTTTATCTGAGTTCTATTTGTAAGATTTTAGACAGTTACTTGGACAGATTTCATGATCTGTGGACACTGCTGTATCTAGAAGTGTAGAACATGACCTACAAGGGTGGAGATGGGGTGAATAAAAAGGCAGAGTATTATGTTTTACTCCATGGTGCACTCGGGATACTTTTCAGGATGTAGTAAGCCAACAAAGACGTAAAGGACCAGTTTCTTAGCTAATGACTTTTATAAAGTTCTTTTCTTTTTAGCCAACAGAGAAAGAGAGCAGATTCTAGACAAAACAGCCAAAACCTAATCTAGCTTTCAAGAGTCATGCTACTCAGGAAAATTGAGAGCAAGGTTATTATTTTTTTATTCCTCTGAAATGGTTTTTAAAAAGCAGACAATATATAAAAAGTATGTAAATGTGTTTATTTGTATGTGCCTATATATATGAGTACATACACACATGCACACAGAAATTCTTCTAATTTTTTTGAAGTACCAGAAATGTTTTCTACAGATAAAATCCAAATCAAGACTGTGGGTGTTAGAACTTGCCTTCCTTAAAATGTGTATATGGAATAGGATGACTAAAGTAGTAGAGAGGAAACAGAAATGATTTTAAGTTATCTGTTTTTACTTATGTTAGTGACCAACTAATGTGTCTGACTGAAACACCTTGCTTATTCATATGTAGTATTATTACAGACAAACAGTAAATTTTCTAAGAGCATATAATACGAAAGTCAGTATATACTTGATTCTTAATATGTATATGCTAGAACTTTCTGAAGGCATTGATGAATAGGATGAAGGTTTTCAGGTGATTCGCTATTTGATAGAGACACTTTTTTGTGCTTTCTGTCACACTTGTGACACGCTAGTCAATTTTCTGTTGGTATGGACAAAAAACAACACAAAGAAAATATGTATGTCGTGCTTGTTCATATAGTGCCCAGTAGGAATCTTAGAAGAAACAGATCTGCCTTTACAGCTTTTCCTGGGAGCAGCAGTGGTACCAGTGAGCACTAGGTAACTCACATGCATGCTTCTGTACTAGCTGTACACCTCCATAATTACTCCCCACCTTGGCTTTAAAAGAACCCAAGTACTACAGCCTTGAAAAAGGTGCTGGATGTGTATATTTGAGGCATAACAAATTATGGTTGCTAATCCTGTTCAGGCATTTGTATAGGACCAAAGCTTGTGTACTTGGTCCCTGAACAGCCTGATGACACAGAGTGCGTGCGCTAACAATATTTCCTCGCAGTGCATTGTACTGTGCGTGGACCTATGCAGCTCTCAGGAAATGGAAGTATATTAAAAATACTTTTAACGTTTACTGTTTACCACTCATAGCTGGCTTAGAAATATCCACCCTTCTGAAGCAGAAGTAAATTCTTTGTCTGGCCGATTAGCTAGGGGAAAAAAGAAAAAAAAAATCTGAGACCTTTGTGAGGTCATTAGTGAAGCTTTTCTATTCAGAACGTGAATATGCCACCTGCCTTTCATAGCCCAGGGGAGCCTAAAGGCAGTTTGTGTCTTGGAGCACACTGCAGAAAAGCATCTGCATACTGCCAGACGGATCTGCTAATAGCCAAGGGAAAAAGAGAATTGATGCCAGGGGTGGAGAGAAATGCTGAAACCTTGCTAAGTGTTAAGCAGTGCTCACCTATTTATTAGACAGTTAATGCTGCCTGTAGCATTACCAGTAGAGGATAAAAGAAGTGGGGCATGTTGCAGATTGTTAATTGGTCTTAGAGCTGCGTGTTGTAATTACTAGTTCACTAGCTCACTCTCTTCTCTACAAAGGAAAAAAAATATCCCAGAAGGGACCAAACCTGATACAGTTGTCATCTGCTAAAAATCATCTTACGTTTCAAATGTTTCTGTCATTTTTTGTTTAAGAAAAAGAAAAATCATTTTGTTCTCAGACTGGTAACCTGCAAGAAGGCCCTGCCTGATTTTGACACCTTTAATGATCATCCTTTTGTAGGTGGGTGGGATAGAAAGTGGTGATTTTCTCTGTGCTTTGAAATAGGTGGTGGGGCACAATTTTGTCTTTGGGAGACTGAGGGAGGTCATTTCAGTAGTCTCTAGCTTTGCTTTTTGTGATAAATTGAGAGTTATGTCTCTGTGTACAGACTTTGTGTAGGCTTGAAGAGCATGCAGATGCGTTCGTGAGACCAAAGGACAGAACCCCATGTAGGAGAGTTGAATGGCAAAGACATGGGTGAAGGTGCATGATATTTTCATATTACATATTAATATGTAATAACTATTACATATATATGCTGCATAACTTGTGTTCTGCCCCTTAGTCCCATCTCTGCTGAAACTTTATTTACATCGCTTACCCCAGGAATGAGCTGGCAGCTTTTTTCTGATCTTTGTGTAAAGTTGCTGCATGAGGAGCATCTGGGGTTTTTTTGCTGTCCCTTGTAGATTCTCCCCTCACGGTTGTTACTCAAATGTAATAGTTCATCTCCAGTCTGTGAAAACTTTCCAGACTAAAATGTCACAACCCGTCATATCTGACAAGATGATGCAGATGTCATTCATCTCCTCCGCTATCCTGTCTTGTGCAAGGCAAATGTTTAAAGGATGTGTAAATGTGTGAAGAGAGATCTTCATTTGGTGCAGATTGTCATGAACTCAGCTGACATGTTGCACCAGCTGAATGCCTGCCTTTTTTATTTGTTCTTCTCTCAGCATTTTGCAATGTCTAGGCATATACAAACGCACTCTGTCCAACGCTATCCCTCGTTAACTGAACAAGTGAGTTATGTTTTTCTGTTGCAGTGGAATATACGGAGCATGCAATGATACTAGTACTGTTTGTATCTCTCATGGTGTATGTGCAAGTGACGTTTTTGAAATGTTTTTCAGAGAATGCAAGTTCTGTATGTATAATATGGTAATGTTTTAGAAATACTTCCACAAGGAAGTTAAAGTCAACTTCCTGGAAATACACAAGGTAAATTAGTTAATATTTTGTGTGTGATTTTTATTGAGGATGGATATTTTTCAGGTGAATGTTAATGGACTTCTAAAATCTTAACTTATTCCTACAGGAAGATTATTTTTCTTTCCTCTCAGAGCTTCCATATCATTATTATGGTCTTACAGTTTAGTCCTCTCTGAGTATCCAGTTTTTGCAAACTCTAGATTCTTTCTGCATCCACAGTTTCTCAGTTGTGCTCCCATTTACTCTGTCTTGCAGGTTAAGGACAAAAATAATTGCAGCATTAAACAGGAGGTTAAATTGTTAACTCTTTAGACTCCTTATTCTTGGGAAATGTCCTCTCAAATAAATCAATTCACAGTAGTAAGAAGGACAGTGGTTGATATTTCTGCTCTCTGACAGTTAACACAATAATTTGGCAAGTATTGTCTACGTGAAGATTTGTCTCTTAGTTTAAATGAGAAGTAATTTATTTCCTTTTTCAGGTCTGTCTGCTTGCTGCAGGTTGGTTGTAACAGGCTAGCAAACAGTTGTTCCAAAACTATTATTCCTTGATGCTGATGGACAGGGGCAGAGGAAGGTAAAAAGGGGATGAAGATCTCATCCCCATTGGTACCATTAAGTGCAGTATATGTTCTCATCACATGAAGGGGGAGTAGGTTTGCAGCCCTCCCTCCTCGTCATGATTGTTTCTTGCAGCCCTGATTTCTGCTTGCAATATAGGAAAGACAGGTCTAGCCTGCACTTCTGCTTTTCCTCCATCTATCTCTGCCCTTCATGTTTCCCCAGCAGGCACAAGGATCTCCACCACCAGCCCCAGCTCAGCTTTCTCCCCAGTGGTGGAGCAGATTTACCTCCCGCACCAGCAGCAACTTTGGCTTCTTCTTCAGCTTTGTTGGCATTTAGGGTAGAGGTGGATAGAACATATTGAAATAAACTTTTGTCTCAGTTTAATGGTCATGTCACGCTACAGCCCATGTATTATGTGGCTTTATAGTAGCTTCAGGTGGGAAATGTCATTTCCATTATACAGTTTTTATTTATTTCTAGATAAGGAAAAAAAAAAAAAGGAAGTTATATGTTGGCATGAGTTCTTCCTTCATAAGAAGGCTTGTCTGTAGCTAATGACTCAATGCATAAATACTTCTTGCCTGCTTAAAATACAGTGCCTTGAAAATAATTTATTTGGAGTTTACTTCCTAGCTTATCTGACAACTTGGCATGGCAGTGTTTGGTTGCTAGAACGCATGCTTTGCTAAGAGACAGGACAAGCTTCCAACTGTGCATGCAGAAAGCATTTGAATTTGAATTTCAATTAATTCACGTACAGCGTGAAATAAAAATGTCATGTTTGGAGGAGGGTTATTGTTGTTTATCCAGTTTTGCTGGAAGACTTGCAGAATAAATGATTGGCTTGTACTACAGCACAGTATTAGAACAAGAAGTGATTGCATTATTAGCTGACAAGTCATGAGTGGCCTGGATGCTTTAGCTTGTTCCCATGTAAAACGGCTTTGAAGATTACAGGTCTGTCTGTTATGTCTCTCATCCTTTTTAACATCATATTCGGGTAGCTGTTACAATATCACTTGCCCTGTGATAATTCATTGAGCTATCAGCTGCAAATATTTGCTCAGCCTAAGGAGGCCAGGCAGGCGTAAGAGAAAAAAGGTCAGATCATGAGGGAGAATATTCTGTGGCCTGAGTTTTTGAGTAAATTAGTATTTTACTTTTGTTCATAAAGGAATTACAGTCAGAGCTGTATCGATTAGTCTGTGTCTGCATGTACATGCTCTTGATTGCTCGGCAGCCAGACTGTGCTTTGATTTTTGCACTGGCAGATGTAATGATACTGGAACACCCAAGTACAGGAGAAATGTCCCCCAAAGGGCTTTGCTGCTGCTGAACATCACCAGAAGCAGCTATGCATCTGAGCATGCAGAGCTTCCTCTAGGTGAAAACATTTGTTGACAGCACAAGGTATAAGACTGATAAGGGATTTTCTCATTAAAATGTTGTTTTGTGTTTGGAGCTGAAAAAATTATGTTTATTCAGAAGTGAAACCTGTAAAAAGAATGTGGTCGATTTCTGAGTAAACTTTCATGATAAATTGTTCCAGAAATGTCTGTTTATCCATCAAGAGAAGCAGTAGTATGTAAGTACTCATTTTCGACTAGATGACCTCTTGAGGTCCCATCCATCCTGAATGATTTTAGCATCCTATATGAGAGAGCATTTGAGGGGAAGGCTTCTTTTCTGGTCCTGTGTGTTCTTGGCTCTTACTGGGACAGTCTCAAGGAGCTGCTGTAAAATACTGTGATCCGACCCAGAGCACTGTAACGTTATACCAAAGCATCAGATGCTTTGATGTAAAAAAGCAAACAAAAGAGCTGGGCAGCAGAAGGGAGAATTCTGACAATCTTGATGAAGGAAATGAGGGGATGCTTTGAGACTTCAGGTATATTGTCTATTAATGACTTTGGGAAGATTCACATCCATCTGCTTGGGGGCTGAAGTTGCCAGACAAAAGAGATGAGGTGCAGGTATTACAGAAGATTTAGCTCTGCAGCTGGGCCTTCTGTAAGATGTGAATGAATCAAGAGCTGTGCTTAATATTTTTAAAGATAGAAAAGAATAGTAGCTTTGAGGAGAAAAAAAAAAAAAAAAGTGGAAAATAACTGATCTGCAAGTAGCAGTTGATTGAGATATAAGTATGCTGTTCAGTTTTTACATCTAGCACATACTTATTTGACTAAACCATCTTTGCTTATAAAATACGTCAGTGCTGTCCCATATTCTGACCAGCTTTCCCATTGACTATGTCATAGAATTGGACCTACAGGAATTGCCCAAGGGTCTTCCCTTGCTCACTGCCAGCACACTGAAAATAATGTTTAGTTTTGCTTTTTACCTCATTTTTGAAAACTCCATTTGAGACTTTTGCTTTTACCAATGACTAAGGTTCCAAACTGATAGTTTGAGGCTGTTCGTCTCCTAAGGAGCAGAAAAATCAGCACTTTTTGTATTGATATGATAGTATTAGTGAACAATACCCAGAGATTAATGAATCCCTGACATGTACACTCTCACTTAAACCACTTGTAACTCTTCCTGTCTTTGGGTTAAATGATCTCTGTATTTTGTTAGGTTAGGTGTTTCTTGGGGCTTTTTTGTCACCTGTTGAGTTGAGTGATCTGCCAAGGAATACTGCCTTGTCATTCTGTTTGCTCCTCCATGGACCAAAAATATTGGTACAAGCTGAATTTAACAGGGGAGTGGTGGGGAGATGTTATTTTTTCTTTGGTGGAGGACTGTGTGAAGTTTATTTCCAGAGTTTTCACATGGTAGAAAATTGATATATCCTTTCTATTTTCATCCTTGATATGTCCTTTTAAGAGGAGTGGATGTTCCCAAATCCATTGATACTGCTGGCAGCTGAAAACTTAATAAAAGAAAATGTAATGATTTTTAATTGAACTAAATGTGTTGTCCTACAAGTGAGATGTTATTTGAACTTATAGAAACAAGGATAATAAGTAATGAAAGTGAGGCATAATGACACATTAGTAAATTTATGGTGGCACCCACTCCTTGTTAGGCTCTTAGCTCACGGTCTCAAATGACAAACAGATTCTCTCAAGACCCTATAGTATAAAAATAGATATATAAGCAATCTACTAAAAGGATGCCATCCTCGAAAAAAAAAATCCAGAAAACTAGCCCTTCATGGCTTACAGGTACATGTTACGTGTATACATGTTGAGAGTGCATCCTTAGTAGTTTTTGGAATCAAGACTTGTAAGCCTTCATTATTAGGAAAAAAGCAAGAAAGATATGAGCAGTAAGTTGAGATATACCAAACTGGCCATAATAAAACCTGTCCAAACTAGTCTTTCCATGTATCTGTATTTCACCCCGGGCTTTGCTTCTGGCTTTCAACATCAGCTAGAAAAATATCTTTGGTCACATTAATTTTTCAAACCTTTTAGTTGGTTGGGCAAGTTGAGGAAATCTTCAAAAGCTTGGGTAAAAGCAGTACTGTAGGAGTTTGTGTTAAATGTATTGCCTTTGATTCTTAATTTATCAATGAGCTTTTTATTTAATAGATAAAATGTCTACAGAGGAGGGTTTCTGTCACAGCACTAGTCAGTTAGGCTGGAGGCTCAGAGTACAGGGGGCGGTGGGGATTCAAGGTAGGGAAGCATTGGGGGATTTTGGCAATTCTCATAAAACAGAAAAGCCGTTTTTTCTGATTTACATAGTTGTCTGCAAGTGTCTTAATTTGACTTTGCATAGACTATGATATTAAACATGTGCTATTTTAAGCATGATTTAAAACCATTAATCAAACTGGGGGAAAAAATGAGCTGAAAATGTGGATTTATAATAATGGTGTATTGGACCAAGACCATGCAGTCTGTAAGATGCAAGGAGTACGTGCTTTCAGGAGCAGCAGCACTGAAAATATTGGGTGAGGATTAAAATGTATCTTCCTGATGTGCTCTTAGGTTGCCTGAATAGGTTCATATCCCTTTGAGGCAACGTGCTGTAATTCCAATAAATACTGTGTAATCTTTGGGTAGTGTCTTAGTGATTTCTTTCTCCTAAAACCTGTCAATACTCGTAATGAATAGAGAGAAGGGAGAAGGATCTTCTTCTGTTGCTAAAAGACCAATGTGAGAGCTCAGCTCCACGTGCTGCCGTGGCACAGGACCAAGGCAATTCCTGCCTTGAGAGTTTCAGAGCCATCTCAGCCGAAGGCTTTGGTGAGGTGTCCTTCTCTGAGGCTGAGTTGGGCTAGCTAAATAAAATGGTCCCTGACCATTGGTCCCAGCAGTTAGTTTTCTTTCCCTGCCAGGCTTTTTCTTTCCTTCTAACTGGTCCCTGGCCTGGCTGGGATGCCTGAGGCAGTTGTGACAACTGGACCACACTGGTGGAGCTTGCTCAGGGCCAGTCCCCCACAGGCTTGTTCATAGTGAGGAAGTGAAGGCTAGCGCTGGAGTGTGTCAGCTTTTTTTGTGCTCCCTGAGGGCTGAGGAGGGTGGTTGAGGGGTTCTGGGTAGGGAGGATGGAGTGGGAATGGCCCCTGCATCCCTGATGAAGGGCTACTGCTTGAGCTTTCTCTCACTCCTGAGGCTGGAGGTTTGCATTCGTGAGATTTGCCTTGGAACTAATTACGAGTAAATGATCTTGACTTTTTTTTTTTTTTTTTAAATGTTATTTCATGATTGTCCTGACCTTTTCTCTCTGTACTGGCACACGATAGCATGATGTGAGGGTAACAGAACACTGGAACAGGCTGCCCAGAGAGGTTGTGGAGTCTTCTTCTCTGGAGACATTCAAAACCCGCCTGGACATGTTCCTGTGTGACCTGACCTAGGTGTTCCTGCTCTGGCAGGGGGGTTGGACTAGATGATCTTTTGAGGTCCCTTCCAATCCCTAACATTCTGTGATTCTGTAATTCTATGTGACAGACCTGCCTGCAGCCAGCCTGGTTTCTAAAATTACTTGCCAGAGTTTCTACCAGTGCTTTATCCTCTCTGCCTATCACTAAATGCTCTGCTTTTGCATCTGAAGACGTCTTAGAGTCTTTGCAATATTGTCTTAACCTTCATATGATGAGGGGGATTTAAAAACATCTATTTTAATGTCAGTATTTGTAGTAACAATTGGACTTTCTTTTAAGAAAGCATCCAAATCCACCATACTTAAATGTACAGCTTTTGTGCATCTCTGGTACAACTCCCTGCTCTCCAGAATTGGCCTGTGACTTTCTTCCTCTGTCCATGATTTTTTCTTCCTCTGTTTTTTTTCCAATGGAAGTTGTTCCTGATTTTTCTGTGCCAGAAAGTTGAGAAGAATGATCTTCTGCGGCACTATAATGCTTGTCAGCTCTTTCCAGTCCTGAGTTTTAATGAGCAGTTTAGTTCCTTGCCTTTGCGCTTCTGCCTCTGCTATTTTGCTGCTGTACTGGAGCTTTCCTTATGTGAGCAAGGGAGTGCCTGGCAGAAAGACAGGATTTTTGTCTTTCCTGCCTAAATATTTCCCTCTGACTGTGTTTATCTAGCCCACTCTTTGTCATTCCTTCTTTGCCTTCCTAAGAAAGCTGAAGAGAAATGCCACATCCCTAGGCCCCTTTATACTCGTTTGTATATCTGTATTATAACAGCAGTGCTTAGCACTTGCATAATCTTGCTCCCCTGCATAATGACTGTAATCATTTATGCATCTGTTTTATAACAGGAGTGGGTCAGATCCTGAGACAGAGCATAGCAGTTCTGGCTCTCCACTGCGTTTACTGGTTTGGCTAGCGCTTGTCATCACTCTTTGGTGTTCGTTGTATGTAGTGTTTTATGCATCAAAACACCAGGAGCCCAAGTTTTGCGTACTTGAGGACTGCTTTTTGTTCCTTTGATTTTTGTGGGCTTGTTCTCAGCACAGAAGGTTTCCCAGCTTTGGGAGGGGGCAGCAGAGCCAGGGCAACACAGCTGGACTCAGGTTGGTTCTCCTCTCTAATTGTTTTAGGCAAGGTGAGCAGGTGGTGTTTATACTTAGAGTGAGGAAAGCTGAGACCTAGTGTGGAAATTACCATCCTTAGCCACAGATCATGGGGTGACTCAAGAGCCAGTGAGTTCCTGACTGTCCTCTGCTCACCTCTCCAGACTCCTGCTGCACTGCAGATAAACCTGTGAGGCTTAAAGGCCCTCTTTCCTAATCTGGGGGTTGATAAACTACTGGTAGAGGGAGCATTTCCTCACAGGTTTTTATATTAAGGAGCCTTTTGGATGTTAGCTGCAGCAAGCAGAGATTCTACGGAGACTGTGTGCAATGTCTGTGTTAAAGAGGTCAAAATACTGCATCATCTGTAGTCATTACTGCACAGTGCTGTGCAGGGAGTGCAGCACCAAAGCTGGCACCCTGGAGGAGCATCTCTGGGTGGAGCTCTCTTCCTCCTCCATCACTCTTTTCTTTTTCTCAGTGCTGACCTAGTTAATTAATGTTAATTTTTTTTAGTGCATCTGCTTCATTTTTGTGATTATTAAATGCTTTTGGAGCTTCATAATTTGATTATTTCAGTGCTTTTCTCAATATAATTGAAGCTCGAATGAATGTAGCCTGAAAACATACTTTATTCTAACTTGATAAATCTTGTACAGCTAAACCAATTTATGTTAATACTTCTCTCTTTTCTGCAACCTTGAGCTTATGTAACTTGTTTAGTGGTGATGTTTTTTTCTTTTTTATGCAGAGTGCCTGAAACTGTGGCATATCTCTCTGCTAAGTCTCTTTCTTTCTTAAAGTTTTAAACACTATGTTTAGGGCCTTATTTCATGTTTTTTATGTCTGTAATAGGAGGTTGACAATCCACTCGGACATCTGTTGATTGTTCCCATCCATTCATTTGCATCATTGCCTCCTGCTGTGTTAGCTTCTCTTATGGTACCTTTTTATGTCTCCCTTTCATATTATTGCTAGTTCATCTTTTCTCAGGTGCTATGATACTTCCCTCATTCTCTCTGTGCCACAACTCTCATAGCCTTTCATTTTCTTCTGCATTTTTTTTCTTATTTATTTTATCTTTTGTTGCTGGTCTGAACTAGAATTGGTTTCCTATGTTACTGGGGGAAAGTTTCTAGTGCTGGAAAGGAGAAGCTTCAGAGCCACTTCCCCACGAAAAATTAGTCTGAACTTCTGGTGCTCTTCCTGTGCAGGTCATTTTGATGCCTTGCTCAGCTTGTTTGCTCCGAGGTGAGTGTGAGAAGCATAACAAGACCCTTCTGTTCTGCGTAATGAGAGTCATATATGCTCACTGAGTGGGTGGGGAAGTAAGAGGACTAATGCATCATTTACTTCCTTTGGGGGTGCTGGCCATGTGCAGGCAGTGCTCATCTCTTCTCAAGAAGAGAGCTGTGACTTCCACTTTGTTTGAACAGGAGGGAAATGAAACCAAGGTTGGGTTGGCAAGCACCTCCTCATGGAGTTCCTGGGTTAAAAGGCATGATGCTGTCACTGATTTACCATGAGGCAGCTGACAAGTTCTTTGGACTCTTGAGCAAAGTCTTGCTGTAGATTTAGTCCTAAAAAAAAGTTATGGCTCATTTTCCTAAGCCTGTCCTTACTGTTTCTATATCTCTAGCAATGGTTTTGTGGTAGTTTAACTATAGTTGTCATAGGTATATAGCATACTTCTTTATAGATCGTTAGAATAATTCTGTTGCAGTTAGGAAGGGTTTACATTGCAGCTCAGCTGAAGGCCTGTTTTGATATCCTTGATGGTAGCTTGCAGAGTTTTATAGAGCTCTGACTTGGCAGAATAATGTAGACTACCCTAGAATGTGCTGTAGACCTTCTTCCATCAGGAATCTGGGAAAAACTGACATCTGGTTGGACAAGGAGTAGTATAAGTATAGTAGTAGTATAGGTGGTAGGAGCGAAGAACTCTAATGGCCCCGAGAGTTTCCGTTACTACTTTGGATCCAGTGTGAAGTATCCATGCAAGGTACAAAGCTACAGCATCCTATCATCTGTGCTGTGGCATTTGTCTTTCATTTTCCATGTAATCAAAAGTCACAGACATGATTGTATTTGTTTTCTTTCCTCTGTGTGAATTCAAGCACTAAAGGAATAACAGTTTGTTATGGCACAAAAAGGGCTTGAAAACTTGCCAGAGATTTTCTGTAATTAAAAATGGACTTGGAAATATCAGCACCTTTTCTTTTTGTACTGATGCCTCTCAATTTTCTGATAAATATTGGGGTTATGACAAATAAGGAGACGGGTGTCAGTGGCTCAGGGGATTAGTAATTGCATTCAGAGCCTTTCACCTTCAGGTCACTATTCTGCATCTGGCCCAGGCTGGTAGTGACCAAAAATCACTGTCTGGTTGCTACTCAGTGACCTGTGCAAAATGGATTTGTATTTGCAGGCTGGGCATATCACCAGCCCCATGGGAGCAATTGGCAGTGATTGATACCCTTGGTGTTTTCCTCAGGGAGGCCAAAACCAAATCAAGTCCTTTCTTACAGGAGCACCACCCCAAGAACAGAGTGATGCCAGAAGCTCTCATTGTGCCCGTCTCAGATGTATGGGCTCTCTGCAATACGCAGGTAGTTTCGTTGAAGGGAATTTCTTGGCCAAATACCTTTTATGAATAATATTGGTATATTTAATATATGTTCAGAAACTATCTCTTATCAAGAACAATTAGAAAACATTCTACATCAAGCTTCACTGAGTAGGAAACTTTCATCATTTCCTTACTTATTATGGTAACATGCTCTAAAACGTCAAGAAAAAAATAGAAATACTCTTTGCTGTTATTAAAATAGTGTAATGCACAGGTGGGTAGGATATACAAATGTTTAATACACAAATGTTTTAAAGTTGTCTGATGTTTTTCATTTCAAGATATGAATACTGAAATTTCAGTTGGAATGAATGACCCCATGGTAGTTCTCTCCTGAAGTACTTGCCAAAAATCTTTGTGAAACAAATTGATTGCACTTGCAGGACAACAAAAGATGTTTCTTTTTCAGTTTAAGGAAGTGTTTAGCATAAAACATCTCAAACATATCCACTACATGGTATGTGTGCCGAGTTGCACCTACAAAACAAGTAGGGAAAGATGTTATTTTTGATCACATGAAGAAAGGAAGCAGTTTATATAGCGGTTTCTGTATAGTGGTTTCTCTTTGTGGCAGAGGTGTTTTAGACAGTTGGAGGAGATGGGAGGTTGCTGACAGTAAAATGGAGCATTCTGTCCGTGTCGGCAAAGTAGAGAGTGGTATTCTTATGGAGATGCTACTTGTGGTTTCACATTTTGCAACAAGATTTATAAGACAATAAAAGTGAGTCACAGAAGAAAAGTGGAGACTGGATCCAGCCATGTTACATAGATTAGAATTCAAAGATAGGTGGAGTTTTTACCTGGCAGGAATTGAACCCTCTAATTCCAGTGGAGGGGGTTAAACTTGGGGGTTTTTTGTGTAGCTTGAGCTTCCTGTAGGGTCAGTAAACCATAACAGTGGTGTTTAGTATTTCTGGTCTTGTGCAGACTGAAAGACAAAAAAGGGCACTCTGGAATGCAGGTTAGCAAAGATGATGGGCAGGTTGCACCTGTTGCAATGCCCAAGTAAAATTTTAGATCCTAACAAATAGAATTGGAATTTTTCTGCAGAGGTGGAAAGAGGAGAGAAAATATCCCCTAATGATCTCCCTGAAATATAGAATAAAAATATCGAATGATGAGGGCAAGGAACTGTGGGGTTTTTTTCTTCCTAATGTTGTTAATAATGCCATATTGCACTGTAATTTTATTTCTTCTAGTTAAAAGCTTATTAAGCTACTATCATGGCAAATAGGTTATTAACATTGAAAATGAATGTCACTAACATCGTTGAAAATTCTTTCAATTCCCTTAATATCTCTTAAATGCTCAGCATAATGTACCAATCTGTCGAAGTTCTGGATCTGAAGAATTAATGACCTTAAAAAAATAATCAGAAAACTTCTTTGTCACTGCATTCTGTATTTCCCAAGAATAGAGAATTAATAAACATTTTAATGCAGTATTTAGAGATCTGTCCACCCAGCAATTTATTTCATGTTGCTGCACTTAGAATCAAATTACTTCTCTTCCATTTCCCCATACCCTGCCAAAGTTGACTCCAATTCAGAAATAATATGCCTAATTACTGCAGCTTGGTTTTCAAAAAGCAAATTTGGTATTCTTCTGATTTTTCTGGGGTTTTTTTGTTTTTTGTTTTTTTTAATGGGGTTGTAAGCAGTTAATACTGTTATCAGAATGGCATCCAGAAATTCTTGTGTTTTTGATGAAGGTGATAGTCATATTTAGTAACAGAGGTATCGAAGATAATCTTGGATGCACCTATGCAATTTGCATGCGTGGAAATCAGCAGAAATTTATGGATTTTAACCCTCATCAGAAGCATCTCCAAAGCAACAAACTGAAATATAAACCACAATGTTTAACTTATAAATTTGACTTAGTTTTGAAATATTTTAGGATTTTTTCTACCTTTCCGTGCAGAGAAGTCAGCAGAGCTATGGAAATAAGCAAAGAGGTTGGTTGTATAATCCTTCCAGATCTTGAAATGCTCTCTCTGTACAAGGTTGTTTTTTTTTCAGTTTGCTGATTCTGGCTTTATTTTAGCAGTGCTGAAGCTGTTTAACAGGACATGTCAATAGTGTGGGACAAATGTAGAATGATTGAAGGAAAAAGCAGAAGGTAATGCTGCAAAAGTGAAATTTTCTTTATACCATCCCGACCTTTTTTGAAATGTACTGTCTTTAAAGGATGCAAACAGTGCTTTGATTTGTAGCTCATCTAAGTGATGGCATCATCAGTATCCTGTGTCCCTTCTCAGTTTACCAGGTAATTTTTAACATGTGTAGCAAAACCGAAAAACGTTACCCATGCAATAGCACAAAAACCATAGCAGGGTTGTGGGTAGAGAGTCAGGAAGTCTTGGATGGGCTGTTGCCTTTGTGTGCGACTAGGTCATCTAGGGCAAGTTGTCCTGAGGTATTTGAATGTTGTGATATCTGTGCCTAATGGAGTTGGTTCCCCAGAGCTGTGGGAACCATTTTGGTCCTGTAGAGGGAGGGAAATTTGATTCCTAGGCACTTTTAAAAAGCTGAGGATGATGGAGCACCAAGAGAGAAATGGTCCTTTGTGGACTGTCCAGTAGCACATAGGCTCATAGAAAAGCTGACTGTGGAGTTTGTGTTATATCACTTTATGACTCGATTCTTCATCTGAAAACTGGGATTAAGAATGCTTCTTTCCTCTCATCTATTTAGGCTGTAACCTCCTTGGAGTGCTTAGCATTTGTTTATGGAGTGCTGAGGAAGGTGGGTCTGCAGTCCCATATGGGACGTATCTTTCAACTTGGCCATTGCAGTAATAAAGACAATAAGAACTACCTGCAGTATCTGGATTTTCTTGAACAGTTTTTAGCAACGCATATGTGATATTTACTTTATGTGGTCTGAGTGTTGGAGCAGCAGGGAAGGTAATGTCTGGGCTCACTCGAGAGCCATTTAGCATTTTCTTGAGAGCTGCCTGAAGCAACTGAGTTGCACTGCCACATGTGTGTCCTGAAAGTCCCTTTTCTTGGGAAAATACTCCAGTGACAGGTCTTTGGAAGCGGCAAGGGGCTCTTATTTCAGCCACTGTCTCGAAGTGGTGTCTATGGCATGATCTGGAGTAGCTTCACAGCTCTGTGCCTGTATTGCTCTTTGCTCCCCTCTCCTTTGGCAGTCTTCTACATTGTTAATTTTTAATCTATGTCAAATGTTTCTGAATTTGCTCACTACTGCAACTTGGTACTGAAAAGTTTTCTTGTGAATTTTTAGCATTTGGAGGAAACTTGTCAATTGAAGCTTAACGCCTGGGTCATACAGCTGCTTCCAGCTCCTTGCTGTGATTTTGCTCTCAGTAGAAGCAATGCTAGTTCTAATCAAAGGCATCGCAGATGATACGAAGCATTTAAAAAAAGATACTGAAAAATGCTAGACGTGGGTTTGGTTTCCTTTGGTTCTGCTCCTAAGCCGTATTTTCACACTGCCACAAGAGTTAAACGTTACTTTTTAAACTTCTGAAAACTGTAGATTCTCATGTCAGAATCTGGGGGCAAAAAACCAAACAAGTCTGCTAAATATGGGAAGACTTGGTGAAACTGAGCTGGCAGCATGGAAAGCCATTTTCTTTTGTTTCTGGATTAGAGATGTGAAACAGCTTAGTCCTTACCCTGCTGAAGTGTTTCTAGATCTAAGATCTATTCATTTGAGATCTTCTTGCTTCTAAGAAGCAACGGTCAATCCCCAGAATAAAAGCTGTGAAGGAGTAAAGCCTGAGAGATATACATGAAACTGTGTGTACATGCTGCAAGATGTGTTTTAACTTGCATTCTGCATCTGAAATTGTCATTCTGGGATATGGTTATAGTAAAAAAGAACAAGGAATAGGTTGTTTGGAGGACATCACAAGCAGACTCCTTTTAGATTCCTGTAAAAAGAAAGTTACCAGCTCTAGGTAGACAGTTTGAGCAGGTAAGCTATGATGAAATCCCTGGACATAGAGGGGCTGTTTCATCTGAAATGATGACTAGTGTCTTTTTGGAGGATTATTTAGGTTTGGGTTTGTTTTTTTTTTGTGCCACATTCTTGTTCTATCCCCTCAGAAATGAAGGGACTGAGGTTTCCTTGTTTGGATTTGCCTGTTCTGGGGTTTTCTCTTTACTGAATGGAACCAAAACTACAAACTGCTACAGGATGGGATCTTCTTACGTCCTTGATGGCTTAGATTTATGTAGCTGTTGAGCAGAGGAGGCTGGAATAGTTGACATCTCTCAAAGAAACGGCACAGTGGCTGCTGTTTGAGTCCTGCTCTGCTAGATTGGGCTTTGTCTCGGTGATGAGTGAAACCAAGTTTGGGACTGACACTGCACTTTTCACTCCTGTTTTTGTAATTCTTATGAATAGGTCTCAGTCTTTTTGTATCCCAGAACTCCCGAGTGTAATTATGATACAAAGTGGTAGGTGCAAGTTTCAGTTTTCCAGATAGTGTGCTTCATAAAGCATTGCCACAAGCAAAAGAAAGTTACCTTTGTACTGGCAAGGACTGGAGATAAAAAGAAACCCCCAGACTTAAGAGAGCCCAGATGCAGTATTTATATTTCGTAACTAAATTCAGGAAATGGTGAAAAGGGAAACTGAGTTCTAATGTCCATAGTTAATTTTTTAAAAGTTTGTGTGAATAAAACAATCGGAACATGTAAAGCAAGCTGTTGTCCCGCAACCTCTTCCTGAATGTGAATCACAGAGATACAACCTCATTTTTTCCTAGCTACTGTTCAGTCAGCTTCTTGAAGAATGGTAAATGAGAAGAAAAGAGTGCTGGAGGAATTAGCACTTCAGGGTCTCCTTTCAGTCATCAAAGAGATGTATTTTCAAGCTTAATATAGTTTCACACGTGCTGCCATCAGCAAAATCATTACGTTAAGAGGTTGCCAAAGTTAGTAGGGAATTAAGGGAGGCATGCTCTGAAATTCCGAAGACAATCAAAAAAATGTTGAAGATTTCCTTTGATCTTCTATTCATTTTCCATAGCTCCTTCGATAAAGGCATAAATCATCAACTATAACCAGAACAAGGTGTGGTTTTCTGAAGCAGCATTCCAAGAGTAAGAATGCTTGCCATAATTAAACCCTCAGCTTTAGAAATGCAGGAGAAATTTTGTTCTGACACCAAAAAATTAAGTTCAGATGTCAGACAGATCTGCATCTGTTTTATTGTTTCGCCTGTTTGCAATTTTGCTTCTTGCTATTTCAGTTTTTCTGCATTTGTGTAGAGAAGATAGATTATTCTCTGTATTAATCCTTATGTTTTTGTTTGTCCTCCTACATGAGTGGCCAAAGTAGCAATTCCAAGCAGCTTGTTCTTCACGGTGGGCTAGCATACTTTTGGGGCGTCTCCTTGATCTGGCCCAAGTTGTGATGATTTCAAGAATTGATAGGCATGACTTCTGCCAAACTGCTGGGGGCAATTTAATACATGATGCTGCATTTGTGCCACCAGTAAGAAATAATCAGGACCTCTTTCTTAAGCTTCATGCTGGAAGAGACAGCTTCTGCTTTTGAATATTTCATGCTTGTCACTGGCAGTGTCAAATTCTGACTTTCTTCTTTGTATACTGTCTTGTATTTTCTGTGTTGACTATGTGGTGTATAATGAAAAAATAAGTAATCTTGGCAAAGTGAGTCTTATGTTACATTCCCAAGAGGTGCTGAGTTTAGGAAATACGTGAAACACACTTTGACTGAAGAACTATTACAAATCTGTCTAGGGCCATCTTTTGGTTTTGCATGACTGCTAGGTCACTCTGATTATACAATGAGAGCTATGCCACGAGTGGTCCTAGCTGTAGAGATTATATATGACAGACCCAAAAGCAGAGTTATTTCAGGTTATGTTAATTTAGGAAGGAATAAAGAGTGCCATTCGGCTCCATGCAGCGAAGGCTGCTTGGAGAAACAGTCCATCTTGTTTGAAATGCATCTTTGAAAGAAAGAATGAGATCAGTTTCAGGAGGGACAGGGAAAGATAGTTTGCATCTTGGAGTATCTGTTTATTATCCAAAATGTTGAGTGGACAGTGTGCTGTGAAGCGTGCACCCTCACTGCGAAGAAGGCCAACAGCTTCCTGGGCTGCATTAAAAATGGTGTTGCCAGCAGGTGAGGGGAGATGATCCTTGTCCTCTGCTCTGCAGTGGTGAGACATATCTGGAGATCTGCTTCCAGTCCTGGACTCCCTAGTACAAGAGAGAGATGGACATTGTGGAGCAAGTCCAGCGAAGAGCCACGGAGGTGATTAAGGACTTGGAGCATCTGTTGTATGGGGAGAGAGCCTTGAGAAGAGAGAATGCTCAGGAGAATCTTCTCAGTGTATACAAATACCTCATGGAAAGAAGTAAAGACGACTGAGCCAGACTCTTTGGTGGTGCCCAGAGACAGGAGGAGATGCAGTAGGCGCAAACTGAAATACAGGAAACTTGATTTAAACATAAGAAAAAGCTTTTTTACTGTGAGGGTGGATAAACACTGGAACAGTTTGTCTGGCAGGGCTGTGATGTCTCCATCCTTGGAGATATTAAAAACCCAAGTGCATGACATCGTCCTGAGTAACCTGTTCTACTTGACCCTGGTTTGAGCAGGAAGGGTTGGACTGCACAATCTCCAGAGATTTCTTCCCACTGCAGCCATGCTGTGAAGAAGTCAGTACTGAGGAACAGAGGATGTCTGTTTAATATTTTTCTTTCAGGAATATCTGAATTAGGAAGTGATCCCCAGGTGCTACATGTGTGGTATATGTACTCACAGAGGTACTCTTCAGGACCTATTTGAACTCTGGCTTTTTTTAGCACCCCCAGAGTTGTGATTTTAGTTTCAGGCTTGGAAGTGGGTTGACTGGAAGATGTTTAACCACCTTGCTCAATGTAAGATGTATTTCTGGAGATAAAGGTGGGTGATACTAGCAGACAAAAAGTTGGTAGTATCAGGGGAAAAAAGGAAAAGTGATCCATTTCTCTGCAACCCTTCAAAGAAAGAGCTTAGTGGAGTGCTGGCCCACACTGTGGCAATTAACTTATAGCGACTGTTAAGGGTTAAGATTTTAGAGGACCAGATAAGGATAATTGTACTAAGTAACCTATCGCTTTGGCACAGTTTTATTTCGTTTCCTCTATCTACATAAATAAAAATGACAGTCACAGTTTACAACAAACAGAATTAATTCTGATGGCTAGCAGTTCTTTTGCCCCTGAAGGATGGTTCCTGACGTTGGGAAGATGTTTCTCCATTATGTACTGAGGAATACTTAGGCAGACCTGCTGTACTGTACGTAGCTGGGAGAGGGAGTGCAAGCAGATACAGACCTTCAAATGTGATAGTTCTCATCATTTCTTTCCAGTTGACAAGCAATTTAAACAGCACTTTGTTAGGGCTAGAAATTAAGCAGTTAAGCCAAGCTAATTAAGAAAGCATGAAAATGCCTTGGATACATTGTTCTCTGTTGATACATAGGAGGCAACACAGCATCAAAATTTGGTGGAAAAGGGAGAAGACATATGTTATATCTTGATGATAATTGGTTAATTTATTTTTCTTATCTTTCTATTCCCTAGCTGGCCGTACCTCTGTACTTGGAGTGGTGTTAATTATGTGTTTATGTTTATGCATAATTACAAAAACAGTTTCCGATTGAATCAGAAAATGATATTTCTCTTCAGGCACTTCGCTTCAGATATCATTGATGGATCAGCTGTACTGTTTCTCAGACAATACCCAAAATGTACAGAGCTGTTTCACTTGATTCCCCCCCCACTTGTTGTTATATAATGCTCATTAAGGCTATTTTTAGTAATTGTGTTCTGAAAATGGAACAGACTCCATGAAATGGGACTAGACTATTTGGAAGTTAAAACCCTTTTAGAAACTCAAAAGCTGTAACAACAAATTACTGGCTGTGCTCTTGGTGCTGAAGAGCAGCTTTGTGGAGTAAGGCCAAGAGGCTAAATGTATATTTAAAGAATTTATGTATTTTGTCCTACTGAAAAAAGGCTTTGAATTCTCAACAAAGGATTTTATCTTGCAGGCTACACTCTTTAACAGTCTCTGTTCTCTGCTGCTTGAAGTTTCAGTTTATCTTAAGAGCTGGTTGTCTTTGAAATCTGACCTTGCTAACCATTTTCTATGCAATGCAGCAGTACTAACCAGTCAGAACAAAGAGACATTTTCAAAATTTGACACTGTTGATTGACAGAATTGGTATTGTATGACAGTTTTATAGGATGCTGGAATAGCAAAATCATTTCTTGAATACTACCAAGATTGTATTTGCCAGTTTTTCACATAAATATTGGCTGAAATGTGTATAACAAATTAGCTGCACTATAGCCTTGGGGGAAAAAAAAGTACTGAAAGTTTCAGAAATATTTCAGTCCTCCTTTTAGCAATTCCTTATATACAAAACTTTTCAATGTTCTTACTGAATACACGAATGCACACATGTGTTTTACTGAACATGCTGAAATTGTTGGATGATTGAATGTATGAATGACCACTGATTCTGGGTACTTTTCAGCTGCTGCATTTGTTACATGGTAAATGCTTCAAAAACAGCATAATTGTGAATAATAGGTTAGCAAAGGAACTAAAATATACTGAACTGTATACTTGGCAGGTAGGACACATTAGTTCTAAGCTCTGTATTACGTGCACAGCCGCTGCCAAGAAAAGAGCATAGACACTTTCTGTTATACTATTAAGAGCATATTTAATTAAGACAAAATACATAATTATGCTTTTCAGTGTAGCGTGGTTCCTTCCCAGATGAATCAGAATTTAATGTGATGGTCTCCTTTGGTGTTTGCTGAATACTCTATTCTCTTCCTGTGTTACTTATTCATGCTGTTTCAGAAGCAGTGACACGTTCACACATGATGGAAGAACGCTGTACCATAATCAAAAGTTTTGTTCACAGATATTCTCTATTAAATAAAAGAAGGGCAAACCTGATGATCACTTACCTTAGTTGCCTTTTTTTTTTTTCTCCTTTAAGTATATTCTTACGTGGAACAAAACAGTATCTGAAACTTCACTGTAGTTCTTCTGGAGCACTTAGGGAGCAGAGACCCTTGAATGTGTGATCTTTGGGATCCACAAAAGACTGCTTGCAAACACCTAGCTGCACCTGGTAGCTGCACCTCCTCTGTGGCCACTGTCCTGAATAAATCTCAGGGACAACACAGGGTTTATGCTACAGAAAAAGAAAGTGAGTAAGATGATGCTTGTAAGAATGTAGCCCTTCCTTCTCCTTAGCCCATGACATTTGGTCCCAAGAGTAAGATCAAGGTAGAATCTGACTGCCTTGCTTTACCATCTTTTCTGATTTTCCTGCTCATTTCTATTTTCTAGGGTTTCCCTCCCACCTCCACTTGTCTTGTGGTCTGGATTGTTTCATCCCTGACTATCAGAAATGTTTATACTTAGGCATCAAACTTGGCTAAAAGCTGATAAAATTATGAGGGAGCATTGAGGCAGTCATGCTTTTTACAGCTGTTTCCCAAACAAGAATCACAGAAGGAAAAATGAACAGAACCATACATGTTTCCTTTATTTCCAACAGAAGAAACTCATGGAATAACTTGCATTTTGTGTCCGTTGTGTGATGGTGGTCTTGAGTAGTGAACAACTGTTACAGTGGTGAAAGCAGTACAACCGCATTGGATGTTACTGAAGACAAGTAACTGGAACCCTGTGGTGCCATCACATTCTTCTGTGCTCTTGATTTCAAAAGTCTTGGTACTTAAGGAGATAGAGATCAGAGGGCCATACTTTTCACTCTGATTCCTCCTGCTGGTGCTCACAGTAAAAAAAATTCTTTCTGAGGGGCCAGGTACCAAAATTTCCTTTGAAAGCAATGTGAACAGGAGGTGTTTTATTTTATTTTATTTTTTTTTTTTTTTAAATCTGATCATGTATGTAGATGATGTAATACATTTTAAAGAGTGTACTGCTAAGATGTACACATGTTTGTGGGGATAACAAATAATGGAGTAGATGAAGGAAAGTTTGTATGTGTTTGAAAATCCTGGAGGTCTCCATAGCTGTCATGTTACATTATAAAAATAAGTTAGCTCTCCATCCCCAATGTCCTCATTGTACCTAGTTGCCAAAGAGTGGAGGGATGAAGCAAAATGAAAAATGTTGATGTACAGTTGTGTAATGCTCGTGCTCCCACCATGTGCTGCTAACAGCCGCCATCTCTCTCCAGACAGCAGTTTGGTGTCAGGTGAGGTGGATCCTGACAGAGAATGTGCAGGAGTCAGCAGAAGAGCAGGTGATGAAATTTTAAGGTGGAAGGGTGTTCAGAGCATAGAAATTATTTGTGTAGGAAGATTTTTCTCTGTGAGAGGGAGTTGTATTGGTGAAAAAAACCCTGTGTGTGGCTAAGATAGAAAATTTAATCTTGTTGAGAAGCTACAGGCTGAGAGGAGATTCTGTGGTATCAGCAATCATAGCAGATGTTGGGTGTCTTTGATGTTGGTCCTGTGTGTTGTAAGAGCATATGGCCCTGCAGCACTAAGGGACAAACACTGGCACTATTTTCTTGCTTTGTAGCGGCCGCATCTGGTACCTTGAAGGCCTGTGGCGTGGTCTGGTTTAGTATTCTTTTAGGCTACCAAGAAAAGACAGGAGATGCATGTTGTCTCTCCTCTCTTGGCATTATACTTCAGGCTGCTCCTTTCAGATGTTGTACTGTATTGTTATTTTCTAGGATATCTCCATTAAGCCTTGCCCTCAAGTGAAAGTTGTGTTTCATCAGCATGCTTATGTTTGGGCTGTAAAAGCTTTTTCTTTGTAATCCTGAATATATTAGTTAAGAAAGATGATGTGTCTTTGTGGTGTATATACATCTTTCTATCTCTGTGTAGATGTATGAATGTTCATTGTTATGTATATGCAGTCACACAGCCAACTCCACTCAGCATAGCAGAGATTTTATTGTTTGGGTTCTTTTCTTACAGTAAAAAGAGCCAAATTTTGGAAAAAAAAAAATGTTTCTGTGGAGGGATTCGTTCAGTCCTCGTTATTATGATGGTCTGCCCTAAAGTTTCAAATGCTGATTCCAGGTTCAACATTGTAATCTGAAGGATAAAGTGCCCTTACCTATAAACATGCCTTTCTTAATGCGGCATGAATTAACAATAATACTTTAATAACTGTTATAAGATATGGCAGAGAGCAACTTGACTTTCTGGTAGGTGCCGTTAGGAATGCAAGTGGCAAATTCTAAAACTCATCTACTTAACTATGACTGTTTATACCATAAAAAGAAATTCACTCATAATTATTTTCAGAATTATAGAAAGCTGTTGCTGCTTTAGATTATTTGATCTCTCTGGGGAAACTTCCATCAAATCTAACAGCCTACATTTTTACTTTGTTAATTATAAAGCTGTGAACAAGAAAATGCAAGACAGTCTCTACTATTCTTAGTGTAATAGTAACTTCCTGAAATATTACTGCCTTTATGAGTCCCAGTGGAGGGTCTTTCTTTGTGGGGAAAAAAAAATCCCACCATCCTATTGCATAATGAGCAAATACATTCCAACTGTATTAAGCAAATAATCAACACACATGTATCACAGTATCTTATAAATCTGTGTGCTTAGGTTATCTACAGGTTGGCTTATGATTTTTTTTCTTAATCTGACCCATCCAAAAAGACATGTTGTTTATTCTTTTGAAACATTAGCTTGTGTGTTTTCTGCCAGGAAGAACAGATTAAAAATATTCTCTTCTCTTCTTTTGTGCTGATAGGGAAGAGCAGCTGGGGGGTCACATACTTTGCTTTTGGCTGCTATTGTGGTCTTTCATAAAGATGAAAAGTTTTGTATTGCCCTCCTATTGGAGTGTTTTTCAGAGTTCTTAAATAACGAAGGTATTACAGGCCTTTTCATTGCTTAAAGGATCTTTTAAAGATTAAAATCTTCAGATGTCAGACAGCATCCATGGAGAGGACTGATCACTTTGTCTTGTCCATCTGGAATCCCAAAGTGCTGAAGATCCTTGGAAACGATATGAGGCTTTCACCGCCAGTGTTTGTGCCTTACTTGTGGGAATCAGCTTTTTGCTTTTTACATTTCCATTTGTTATTTTCAAATTGCTTGTCCATTGTGTTTGTTACAATCCAGAGTAGTGGTTTGCGTGGTTGTATTTTCTCAGCTCGTTTTCAGAAGGCACAGGAATTGCTCTGTGAAGCTTATGGTTTTCAACAAGCATATAAACCACAGTCTTTTTCAAAGTTTTGACTTTTTTTTGGCTTATTCACTGTTACTTTTTTTTTTTTAAATAAAAAAAGAAAGATAGGAAAAAAAAAAAAAGGAAGACAATGTGTCCTAGTTAATTAAGCTGGAGACTGAGCTGTGTCACTCTACCTGTGGAGATACTCAACCCTGTTGAACCCAGTCCTGGGTAACTAGCTCTAGCTGGCCCTGCTTGAGCCAGGGGGATTGGACTAGATTATCTCAAGAGGTCCCTTTCCACCTCAACCATTCTCTGGTTTTGTGTGTTGCAAACAGGTTCTTTAGAGAATTCTCTTTCCTTTGGCGCTTTGATATTTGTATATTCCACTGTGATCGGTTCTGCTATTGTATGTGATAATGAAATCATTGTGGTCCTACTCCTGCAAGGTTTGTGCAGTTTTCCTTCTCAGAGCATCATCAGTTTCAGTGATGCTCAGTTGCTGAGCACTTGTAATTGCAGGACTGTAACTGAGCTGATGCTCACAAGCATACATCTGCTGAATTTTTAAACCATCAGGCATATGAAACCAGAGCTGCTGCAGTATACAGCTGCTTTTTGTTGTCTGTGCTCCCCCAAAGCACAGCTGTTGGAAGACTCTTTATTGAACAGTAAAATCAACTATCACAAAATTAGAACCAGGATGGCTCTGGGTGCAGGGTGTTTGCCGTTGGCTTCAGAAGTGTCCCCCAGCACCATTTTGCTCTGAATTCATCAACAAACCATTGTTGTCACTCAGTTCAGCTTTAAGGTAGAAGGCCAAAGAAAACAACTTATGAAATAAAAATTGATTAGTAATGATTTTGTGTATATATCTTGAGGATGTGCCATAGTAACTCAGTCCTTTGAAGCTTGTAAGTGCTTTCTGGATGGTCACTGAGCACCAGATGGATTTGGCTGCTGTTGTTGAAATAATCAGACCTAGCTTTTTTTGACAGGCACCATTTAACAACCTGAGTGATAGCCTCATGCCTTTATTTCACCAGTGAAGCCTATGCTCCTGCTACCTTAGAGACCACTATAAGCTTTTGGGATACTTTTAAATCTTTATTGATCATTTTTACTTGTCTTACCTTTTATTAATCTTCTAGATCAAATTCGTAGAAGTGTTAAAGCAAATGTATCAAATACGTAGAAGAGCTCCCTAGTGATGCTGAGGACCCAGGTGTATGTTTCTTGACTCAGACAGTATCAAGCTTGATATCATCAGTGCTTTTCGTGCAACATCTTTCTAATCATCTCCTACTACTGTGTTCCTTTTTGGCATGTATGGGGAAGCAGAGTAACTTTACAATGTATATGAAACACAGAATTTGTACATTCTCTTTTCAGTGGTAGCTGAGAGGAGTGGGAAATATTTGCATATAGTTTCTTGGAATTTTTTTGGTTTTATTTTATTCTGCTAGCCTTTGGGTTTTTCTGGCAGTCTTCATGGTCATAGAATACAGAGCAGTTTAAGGACAGAGAAGAGTACATCCTCATAATTATTTGTGTGCAATGCTTGAAGTGCAGTAGTGCAAATTCACCTTCCTTTCTTGAGCTGTGTGGATTCCAAGAGAGGATGGATTGAGAGGCAGACTGCAGTTTTCCTATTGTACCATGTCTGCGGAACTATGTGAATTTTGAGGTCAAAAATTTGCAAGGATCAGTACACAGTTGTAATTGTGTGATAATAACTGGCAGATTTGCCAATTTAAACTGGTCTAATAAAGCTGACGTAGTGATGAGTTTGTTTTGAGATTATTATTATTAGGAGCAGAGGATTGGGGAACAGTGTACCATTTTTTGGGTCACTTAAAAAGGTAGGTGCATTCTGCAATCTTGGCAGATGAGTAAATCCTCAAGATATGTTTGCCACAAACAGGCTTGCTGTAGCAGAGCTGGCTAATTTACGTCAGCAAGAAAGAAATGGGATAAATTGTTCTTCCTGGAGCTTCCTTTTGACTTGACTAGACCAGAATTGGCAGCTGAATTGTCTTGTTCAAGAAGTGGCTTGTGTACCTTTAGCCTTTGTGCACCACGTAGACATCCTTGCAGTTTCTCTGGAAGCAAAACAAGGAGAGGAAAGGACTATTTTGTTTATCTGAAAGGATCATCTGAACATATTGCAAATATTGACTTAAGGTAAAAGAAGGAATGAACAACGTGATTAGCAATTTGACTGAATTCAGCTTCTTCACCATGCTGTGATGAGGTTAACATCAGCTGTGCCAAACTCTGTAATGGCTGGGCCCCTCTGTTGAGAAGTTGGGGGGTGACAAAGCACAGATGCTGGTCCATAATTTCTTCCATCACCCTGTGTTGGGGAAGGGGTTGGCACTGGCCTGTTTCTACTCATCTTGGTTTGCTCAATGTGCTTGAATTTTTTTTTGTTTTCTTTAAGGGCGAAGTTTTCTAAAGCCAGTCATATAGTTTCTAATAAAAATATAGCTTGGCAGGAATCCTTCTGCTTTGCCTGGCCTGACTTTCTGGGGGTTTTTTATGAAATCTGAAATAGGATGAGCTTACTCTTATCTGAAATGTTGTTACAGGATGGTGTTGGATAGCTCAAGCAGTTCTGCAGTCAGTAGATGTTTATGAGCGAACCTGTGGAAAAAGAATAATTCTGATTTTTCTCCTACTAATGCTGCAGGAAACTAAGAATAACAGCAGTGAAGCCAATCATATATTTTTGTGTGCATGTGCATGGAAATTGGAATAAATAAGAACTGGGCCAATTTTTTTTTTTTTTTTCTTTTGCCACTTGGCTAATGACAGCCTGGATCTCATCTGGTCTAAACTGGCACAGCTTCATTGGTGCTGGAGGAGCTTTTATACTGGTTCACACCAGCTGAGCATGTTATGCAGTCCAGTCTGTGCAAATGTGGGGTGTGTTTTGTTGGTGCTTTTTTTTTTTTACCTCTCATTCTGTTTTCCGTCTTGTGCATCTTTTGTTCTGCCTCTCATGTGCAAGTTCCAGCTCTGGCCAATTGACTGCACATAAACTACAAGCCTGTTTCAGAGTAGAGCTTCTTTATATGAATCGAGAAGCCTGGTAATTTTAATTCTAGGTTGCATAGATGTGTAGAAGATCTATTTTAAATCCAAAATGAGGATTAGAACTTTTCTATAGGTATTTTTTTCCCTATGAAAAAAAATGAATTCATTTTAGTGTCTGAATACATTTCTGGGTAGGCAAGCCCTAGTTATTTAATTAGATTTTTGAAGACTCAGGGTGAATATGTACTGAAATCTGCTGCTGATGGTGATTCTTTGAGTTTGGCAGAAGAGCTTCTGTTTCTATTCTGTCAACAAAAAGTAGGAATGTTTTACATTCATTTAAGCATTGCTATGCCTTAGAGCATACCCTGTTTTATCTGACTTGGAGGAATTGCATACATTTTGTAGAAAGAAAGCTTATGCTAACATATGTGCAAACTTCACGTGATAATTATCCAAGGACACCTTGATTAATCTGGTTGTATTTTAATGGCTGGTGACATTTTAAATTGTTCAGCAAAGCAAGCAGCCATGATGAAACAGTGCTAAGAAGCTAAAAACCTCTTATAATTATGTGCAACTGGTGCACAATACAGTCTAGGAACTGATAAGGAAAACAAAACTGTGATGATTCTGTTGAATTTGTAATATTTTAAGTAATTTACAAAGTCATGCCTGTGCAGCTATAATAATTTTGCAGTATTTTGTAGTTTGCATTCTTAGGGGTATGCATATTTTAAAAGTAAGTTAATGAAAAAGGTGATGAAAAGCAAGTTAGCAAGTTCTATGCTCCAGCTGAGCAGTGGTCCATCTCGCTGTTCTGTCTCATGACAGAAAATATTTGTATCAGAGAAACATGTGGGCAAATCCTACAGTAGACAAGTGTGATAACCAAATATTGCATGTATTTCTGTCTAGACAGGAATTGTTAGCTGTTAGCTGTCCAGGCAAAAATCGATGATGCTTATTTTCCCATATATACAGTATGCTGCACACTCAGAATCATACATTTTATTATGTGTAGCTTTTTCATACATGGCTAATCTTGAGGTATAGAGTAAGGAAGCTCTATAGTCTGTCTTCTAATTAAAATGGATTATTTAAGAATTTTAAATGCATGTCCTGGATTCTGACTTGTTTCTAGTTTGTCATAACAAATTCCTCACAAACAGTATGAGTAGGTAATTGATTAGAGGAAGTAATTTAAAACTCTGTAATTAAGATTCTGTTAACGCAGCATTGTTGTGTAGAATTTAATACGTGTGGAAGTTCAAAAGCTTTGTGAAGTTGGAGCAGAGCACAGAAACTTCTGTTGAAGTGTGTTTTCATGATTCAGACATCAATTCTAGAAATCAATAATTCTGAGCTGTGTTGTTCACTTAGTTAATGATTTGGTTTCTTTCAGGAAATGACTAGTATGCTTCAGATTTCATGACTTCTAAGACAAGATTAATTGTAGTACTTCCCTAAGGCTTGACGTTTGCAAGAAAATATAAAGAACTGTGTTGTAAAAATGTTTCATAAACATTAGTCTCTAGGCTGTGGCTGGTTCTTACCCTTCACTCTGCATTGCTGCATCACTGTTGGAAAATTATTATCTTTTATTGATTAATTCCCTTTGGGTTTGAGATAAGACAGATGGTGAGGTCTCCTTGTTAGGGGAATTTTCTGCTTGGCATTATCATTTTCCCAATCCTTTTACAGGAATGCAGGAGTTGCAGTGTGTAATCCACTTGGGTCTAGACAGTTTTATGTACCTGTGTGTTAATGTGATAATTCCTACTATTTCCTATGTTTAACTTCAGCCAAACTCACTGCACGGTACAGAAATGGCCAGCTTCCAAGTAACAAATAGATACTTAAACATGGCATTGCTAATTAGTATTTGGGTACCTTTACAGGCTTTTTTTCTTACAGACTCTAACAACAAAAGTATTGAAACGTCAAGGGAATTTAACCACAAAAGTGTGCATTGCTTTGTCCTTTTTTGGTAAAGTATCTTCCAAAGATTGCCAATTTGCTATTTTAGTATATGTTAGGACATATCCTTTTATGCTTATTTTTTTGGTGGTAGAAATCTAGTTTCAGAACACTGAGAGTTTCAGAACCAGAACATTAATGAAATTGTAGCATCAAAGTCAAGGCAGTGGCAGCTGAATAACTGAGCGAACCTGGAGTTTTTGTTTGTTTTCACCAGGATCTATTTAATTTGAGTGAATCATGATTTATATCAGGATTATGATGCAAAGTATTGTATCCCTGGCAGAAGTTTCTGCACTCCAAAATATTAAAGTAAAAGCCAAATAATTATTTTTAAAAATCTTAGGAAAGGAGGCAAAAAAATGATATTTAATATGATTTGCAGGGATTGCATTGATTTTATAGGACATGAAGCTCAGCAGTTCGCCATGTTTAGCTAGTCCTATGCAAAATTTAGTGTCTTCTGTAACTAGACATCTTGTATCTTTACTGACTTGTGAGAACCCCTAAAATCTCACTTTATTAACTGTAAGCGCTGCACCGTAGTATTCTTAAAGGTGTTTGTGAGAGCATGTGTGGAGTTCTGTTTTCGTTTAAACAAAATGATCCTGTTGAGTGATGGGTTGCAAGACTAAGTTCTTTGAATGTATTGTACATTAATAGCCAGTTTGCATATGTATGCAAGGTCCTGTATGGCAGGACCTTGTTAAGTCTCACAATTCCCCAAAGCCCAGGGATGGGCACCCAGAAATCGGGCAGTTCTTAAAGGAGGTGTTGGAGTCCTTCTCTTTCTCTTCTGTGAAATGGTGCCATAATCCCAAGAGCAGTATTAAATATTAACTAGTTTGTCCACCATGCTTTGAAATTAAGTGCTCCATAAATGACAAGTGATGTTTGTTGCTCTTCTGATTGTGGTTTCATGAGGAAGGTAAGCCAAAGATGCTAGTTAAAATATTGCTATGCAATAAGCATGCAGTTTATCTACCCAAAATTACATGTTTAACCATTAGCTGCAGAAAGAATTGCCAGGGTGTTTGCTTGTTAATGACCTCAGTGTGTGTTAGTTGAAAATGTAACCTACTGAGAAAGAATATCACACTGTCATGTTTTACCTCCATTTTTTTTTTGGCAATGTTATGGTACAGTCTTCTAGGCTCCTTTTAATTTTTAAGCTCACTGAAATCTTGTGTAATGTCTAGATAGGCAGTTTTCTATTAAGATTAGTATTTTTGGCTTTTACCTAGCGCAAAATTTCTTCTTAGAAAAGATTGAGCATGATTTTCCTACAAAGAACTACATGCACACACAAAACCACAAGCACAGAATCATGTAGGTCTGAGGGAACTTCCAGAGGTCAGTGGTCCAGCCCTCTGATCAAAGCAATTCCAGGCAGAACAGGTTGCCCAGGGCTTTGTTCAGTCAAGTTTTAAATCTCTCCCAAAAGAGCGTGTACCCATCTGTCACTCCAATAAAGTGAGCTGTCCCACCATGTCTGTGATCCCAGTGAGGTGATGGATCTGCAACCGGGCTTAGACTTTTAATTTCTCCTGTTTGCTTCCCATGCTGCATGCATTTGTGTTCAACCTTTTGCTTTCAGGAGAGAGGCTGATTAATCCTAGAGCTGACCATGCCACCTTTTAAAATGACTGTGAATTTGTGTTGTCTTTAGTATTAGCAAGACCTCTTGCCCACTGGAGGGAAGGATGTAAGGATGTCAAGCATATGGCAGTAGAGTGCAGAGCAAGTAATAGGATTTGGGCTAATTTGATCTTTACCCACAGCTATGCTGATATAAGTGGTATTTACAAGTACTGTTATTCAGTAGGTCCAGTGGGTGTATGTACATAAACTGATTATGTGTGTTCGGATATTTCTTTACAAGATGCACAAATGTACATCAACTGCTGAAAGCTGGCCCCTCTGTCTTTTCATTTTGTTGTGTTTTCTTTTTTGATTTCCTGGGAGAGGGAGAGGGTGAAGAGGGGAATGAATTCTTTAGGGTACTTTGTGCTGGAAAAATTGATGTTGTTTGCTGTAAATACGGAATATATTAGTTGAGATAAGAACCTAGAAATCCTCTATTAAAGTAAAAAGCAAAGTAAAGAAAACTAAAATAACCTTACTAATCCTTTATGCCTTTAAAAAAACCCCAACAAAACCACAAAAAAACCCCAAGCAACAACAAAACAAAATATGAAACCCAAGAAACATACAAAAAAAGCCACAACAAAAAAAAACCCTGTATGTAACTGGAAAGAAATTAAGAAACTTCAGATGGTTGTTTAAAAAAAGTATTAAGAAGGGAGTGGAGAAAGTCAAGAAGAAACAGTTTTTATTGACTTATTTCTTTTCTGGAAAGGTCATTGAAAAGTTACACAGTGACAAAATAACCCAATTAGTAACTGTCCTGTAAATCTAAATGTTAATATATTTCAGATTCTCCTCTATTGACAAGTGGGACTAATATTTAACATGGACTTCCCTAAATAGGTGCATGGCACAAATTACTGGACACAGTTATGAGTTTCTATAGCAATCATTGTCAACTTTCAATCTGTAAAGGAAATAAGATCTAATTAAAAACTATCTGTAGGTTTATTTTCTTGGAAGAGTCTTCTTTTAATTATGTTTCTGATAGCTATAAAAGACACAATTTGATCATGAGAGTAAATGTTAAAATAACGGCAGCCCCTTTATCTAGTACTTAAAAAAAATTCCCAGTGGAAAATAGTATTTTATTAATTGTCATTACACAGGAATTACAGAATTAGGGGGTCTAACATTTCTTTTGTCATTTATTTCTTTAAGTGTCAGTGACATTACCTTTCCAAAATTAAGTTGGGCACATAATAGCAAATTAATTACCAACTGTGGAAAAGAAATATTAGTTAGATTACTGGTTAATTTTTTTTTTTGAGAAAGGAATCTCTTTAATAAGGGCGTTTAAATTGCAGTTTTTCAACTGAGCAAGAGAAATTTTGGAGGAATTAATATATTAATAAAAATAAAGAAAAGCGTATGAATAGTCTTCTCTGTTAATTCATTTAAATATTTTAGCAGCAAATTAAAATACCATGTGGTCAAAGCAGTAACCTTTCATGTATGTTGTATGTATATCGGGATATTTCCATTCATATAGTCCACGAGGAAGATACAAAACTCAGAGTGAAGCTCGGATCTCCCCCGCACCCCCCATACACACATCAATTATACACTTGAGCATGTCTCTCCCTGCCAAGACACTGATCTGTCTTCTGTGCCCCTGCCCTGTGCGTGGAACAAGGTGGTGTTTGGTGAGGAAGCAACTTTTCCGTATCTTACTGAAGTCTGTGTTGGTTTTTCCTGTATTGCCTTCAGTGGGTTTCAGATTATGTACTCCTGTAGTTTGCAGACAACTTCTAGTGAAATCTAATCACATCTTTAGCCCACCTTATTTGCAGTTTTGAGTGCTCATTGAAAGAGGCCGTTGTTTCAGGAGGGGGAAAAAGAGGCATACAAGAGGTATGTACCTGTGTTTAGTAAATAGTACTTTCTTTCTCAGAGGCTGTGCCTGTGTGTAAGGTTGAGCACTGTTTGAGTGAAGAGTTAAGATACATTTATCGACAGGAGTTTGTTTAACTCTGGCTCCCCCTGGAAACTTGCAGTTAGTGCAGGCTTAGCGGTACCATGACTTGCTGTCAGCTGAAGTCATCCAGTGATCCCCTTAAGCTGGGCAGGGGCTGAGTCAGGCTCTCTGCAGTTCAGTCTGGGGCTGTAGGCATCCATAAGCACCTTTCCAGGAAGTAGGAGGCTCACTGCCTCAAAACCTCCATGCTACACCCCAGCAAGAGAGAGATAGAGAAACCTTCTTGGCTGGAAAACTGGAATCCTGGGAGGGATAGGATGGGGGGCAGCTTAGGACGCGAAGTTCTGTGAAGGACTGGTATCTGATTCATCTTCCAGGGTGATCATTTCTCTGCGGATGAACTGGGACTGCTGGGTGGAGGATGCTGCTTTTACAAGCCACTGCCTCACTGAGGCAGAAGTTGAAAAGCATACAACGGGTGGCTTTAATGACAGCAGGAAAGGACAGTCTGTGTACTTCAGTGCTGCTCTGTCTTCTCTTCCTTCCTGAGTGGAAACGTTCCTAGTTGAGTGTAGGAACATCTCCTAACTCAAACTTTTTACATGTGGCCGCTAACTGTGTGCCTTTTGTTGTCTTAGTGCTTGACTTGAGAAGCTGAGCTCTGATTTGCACAAGTGTTGAGTGCTCACGGCTGCAGCTGTAGTGGCAGGGAGCTGTACCTCGAACATATTAAACATGTAATGCTTGGTGCTCTGAAACATCAGGTCCCAGGTATCTCAGCAAAATTGATAGACGCTTTTGATCTTAAAGTCTCTCTACCCAAGTTCCCAGTCTGCAATACGGGCGACAGCAATACTTCCTCAACACACTGAGACGTGTGGAAGGGGAAGAAAAAAAAAAAAAAAAGAGTACTTAACATTTTTCGAGCATTTAAATATTATAGAATGGAATGCTTCATTGAGAAGCTCATAAAAGAAAGAATGTGTCTTCAGAGCTCTGCTTGAATATTGCTTAGCTTGTAAGGCACTTGGGTTGCATTTTCAGGAATACAAGGAACGCAAGCAGCAATCATTAACCATTGCCTCTTCTCTGTGCTGAGCAGAGCAATGTCTTGTGGAAAGGTTAATTCTTGATTGTCTCATTGAAGACAACATCATAATGTATTTCTAAGATGAGAGCATCTTAGTGTTCCTCAGGCAATTGCAATTCTAGCATTTCAGAATATCTGAATGTTTCACTGAAACACCAAGTGTTGTATTAAGGCTCACTTCTGTGGGCCATTTCCTGGTGGTTTTAAATTGAAAACTGAAAAATGGAGATCTGCTGTATATCATCACATTCTTATGAGTCATCGGTGTAATATAATTACAAGCTTTGTAGAGTATTTCTGTATGTATATACCTCTGTAATTATTGCACATACAAAATATTAGATGCAATTGAGAATTTATATGAACGTAATGGGAGAAGAATGATTTTTTTTCATGCAACTGTGGAAGTTGGAGTGCTTTATGTGGAAGTCTTTGGCTTCTTTGGGTATCTTTTCTGAGGAAATTCCCTCTTCCTTCAAAGGTAAAAAAAGCTGTTCTGTGCTCTTGGTCTCTGTGTAAGGGAGTAAGCCGTTCTATACAATATGTATACCTAGGGAGAGGATAGTTATGGGGTTTTCCAGCAGCCCATCTTTTGCAATGAGCATTCCCTTTGTTTCTGACCGTTAGTATAGCTCTACTTGCCAGTTGTACCTCCAGTAATTCATTGATAGTTTGTCTGTGGGATGCTTACATGAGCACATGTGTACAGCACCAGTTGGATGTCACTGGTGCATCAGTAACTTAGTGTCACGCATAATGTAGTATAGCATACAGCTTGTGTGAGTCTTACTCCACAGGCCAGTATAGGAGAGGTTGGCCAGTGCAGGTACGCTGCAGATGTACTTCATATCAGCAGAATCAACTTTGATGGGATGAGGGGTAATGGCCTTAAGTTACACCAGGGGAGGTTTAGATTCCATATTAGGAAACATTTCTTCACTGAAAGGGCTGTCAGGCACTGGCACAGGCTGCCCAGGGCACTGGGGGAGTCCCCATCCCTGGAGGGATTTAAGAGACGTGTAGATGTGGTGCCGAGGGACATGGGGTAGTGGTGACTTGGCAGTGCTGGGTTAATGGTTGCACTTGATGTTCTTAGAGGTCTTTTCCAACCAAGGCGGTTCTGTGAGTCTGTGATTCTTGCTGCTGGAATTTGTGCTGACACAGACCTTTTGCTGATGAAAGGGTATATTGCTAAGAAGAATCTCTTCCAGCTTTCCAAAGAAAAGCAAGTTTTATCAGTTCACTCTGTTGGGGACACATGGCTGTTGTGTAATAAGTTGGTTTTCTTTTTAGCAAAGCATATACTTTTCTAAATGTCCATCATACCTGGGAAAATGGCCATGCGTGTAAAATGGGACATTTTGCTATTGATACACTTTGCTCGGAAATGTCATTAGAGATACATAGCATAAAAGGTGAGTTTTGAAGTGTATATTGAAAGATTACATATAAACAATTTTCTGAACATGTATGATAGCAGTGATATCTTGTCAAGATATTAGTCTCTGAGGGAAAAGCAAGTTCTTGTATGATTCTCTTTCTTTTCTATTGTTTTCATTTACTGTAGAGTTGTTGTAGTTATGCCATTTTGTTAGAAAGAACTGCAGAGCATAATCTGCTTCACTTGTATATTTTATTGCTTCTGCATCTGTTTCCATCATCTCTTATGTGCTTTGTCAGCTGCATAGCAAGAATGGACAAGAAGCCTCTGGAATCATGGGCTGCTATATGAGACACCTGGCCTGGTGACAGGTGGAATGCATTTGTCCCAGAGGGGGAGAAGGCTTTTGGGGCAGGAGTTAGCAGGGCTCATTGAGAGGGCTTTAAACTAGATGTGAAGGGGGAAGGGGGGACAACTGAGTCTGTTAGAGACAAGCCCAAGAGCAATATGCTGGGGCCTGAAGGAAGGTGGTCTACGGAGGATTTTCAAACATTGAAGAGAAGGGATAGATGTTTAGGCCCTGACCACGAGGCCTCCTGCCTCCCAGGGGTCCCACCAGTGCGCTCTGCTTGCTACCTGAAATGCCTGTACACCAATGCACGCAGTATGGGGAATAAACAGGAGGAGTTAGAGGTCTGTGTGCGGTCTAAAGGTTATGACCTGGTGGCAATTACAGAGACATGGTGGGACAGCTCACATGACTGGAATGTGGTCATGGATGGCTATGTCGTTTTTAGGAAAGATCGGTCAGTGAAGCGAGGTGGTGGAGTTGCTCTTTATGTGAGGGAGCAACTTGAATGTATTGAGTTTTCTCCAGGGGCTGATGAGGGGCAAGTTGAAAGTCTGTGGGTAAGAATTAAGGGGCAGGCAGGCATGGGCGATACAGTTGTGGGGGTCTATTACAGACCTCCTGATCAGGACGAGGGAGTTGATGAGGCTTTCTACAGGCAGCTGAAAGCAGCCTCACAACTACAGGCCTTGGTCCTCATGGGGGATTTTAACTACCCCGATATCTGCTGGAAGACTTACACAGCCAGCCATTCACAGTCTAGGAGGTTCCTCCAGTGCATTGATGATAACTACTTAATGCAAATGGTGGATAAGCCGACTAGGAGAGGAGCGCTGCTGGATCTTGTACTTACCAACAAGGAGGGTCTTGTTGAAGCAGTGATGGTCGATGGCAGCCTTGGCTGCAGTGATCATGAGATGGTGGAGTTCAGGATCTTGTGTGGGAGGAATAGAGTACCAAGCAAGACCAGAACCCTGGACTTCCGCAGGGCCAACTTTAGCCTCCTTAATCAATTGTTAAGGGAAGTCCCATGGGACAGGGTGCTAGATGGTAAAGGGGCTCAAGATAGTTGGTCAACATTCAAGGACCACTTCTTGCAAGCTCAGGATCAGAGTGTCCCAATGGGTATGAAATCAAGTAAGGGAGCTAGGAGACCAGCATGGTTAAACAAGGAACTGCTGGGCAAACTTAGGTGGAAAAAAAGAATTTATGGATCATGGAAAGAGGGGCTAGTCACTTGGGAGGAATATAGGACAGTTGTCAGAGGATGTAGAAAGGCAATTAGGAAAGCTAAGGCCTCCTTAGAACTTAACCTTGCAAGCCAGGTCAAGGACAATAGAAAGGGCTTTTTCAAATACATAGCTAATAAAACAAACACTAGAGGCAATATAGGCCCACTGATGAATGAGGGGGGTGCCCTAGAGACAGAGGATATAAAGAAGGCAGAGGTGCTGAATGCCTTCTTTGCCTCTGTCTTTACTCCTGCAGGCTTTCCCCAGGAGCCCCTGATCCCTGTAGCCCCAGAAGAAGTCAGGATAAAGGAGGAGTTTGCCTTGGTAGATGAGGATTGGGTTAGGGATCAGTTGAGCAATCTGGATATCCATAAATCAATGGGACCAGATGGAATGCACCCAAGGGTGCTGAGGGAGCTAGCAGAGGTCATTGCTCGGCCACTCTCCATCATCTTTGGTAAGTCATGGAGAACAGGAGAGGTGCCTGAGGACTGGAGGATAGCAAATGTCACTCCAATCTATAAGAAGGGCAAGAAGGAGGACCCGGGTAACTATAGACCGGTCAGCCTCACCTCCATCCCTGGAAAGGTGATGGAACAGCTTGTTCTTGGCACGATCTCAAGGCACATCAAGGATGAGGGGGTCATTAAGAGCAGTCAACATGGTTTTACCAAGGGTAAGTCATGTTTGACCAACCTTATTGCCTTCTATGAGGAAATAACTAGGTGGATAGATGATGGTAGAGCGGTAGATGTGGTTTATCTTGATTTCAGTAAAGCATTTGACACTGTCTCCCACAGCATCCTTGTAGATAAGCTGATAAAGTATGGGTTTAGTGATCAGGTAGTGAGGTGGATTATGAACTGGCTGAAGGGAAGAAGCCAGAGAGTTGTGGTTAATGGGACGGAGTCTAGTTGGAGGCCTGTGACTAGTGGAGTCCCTCAGGGGTCGGTACTGGGACCGGTGTTGTTTAATATCTTCATCAACGACTTGGATGAGGGTACAGAATGTATCCTCAGCAAGTTTGCTGATGACACCAAACTAGGAGGAATGGCTGACACACCAGAGGGTTGTGCTGCCATTCAACGAGACCTTGATAGGCTGGAGAGTTGGGCGGGGAGAAACTTAATGAATTTCAACAAGGGCAAGTGTAGAGTTTTGCATCTGGGGAAGAACAACCCCATGTACCAGTACAGGTTGGGAGCTGACCTGCTGGAGAGCAGTGTAGGGGAAAGGGACCTGGGGGTCCTGGTGGACAGGAGGATGACCATGAGCCAGCAATGTGCCCTTGTGGCCAAGAAGGCCAATGGCATCCTGGGGTGTATTAGAAAGGGAGTGGTTAGTAGGTCAAGAGAGGTTCTCCTTCCCCTCTATTCTGCCTTGGTGAGGCCACACCTGGAGTATTGTGTCCAGTTCTGGGCCCCCCAGTTCAAGAAGGACAGGGAACTGCTCGAGAGAGTCCAGCGTAGAGCCACAAAGATGATTAAGGGAGTGGAACATCTCCCTTATGAGGAAAGGCTGAGGGAGCTGGGTCTCTTTAGCTTGGAGAAGAGGAGACTGAGGGGTGACCTCATTAATGTTTATAAATATGTAAAGGGTGCGTGTCATGAGGATGGAGCCAGGCTCTTCTCAGTGACATCCAGTGATAGGACAAGGGGCAATGGGTGTAAGCTGGAACATAGGAGGTTCCACATAAATGTGAGGAAGAATTTCTTCACAGTGAGGGTGACAGAACACTGGAACAGGCTGCCCAGAGAGGTTGTGGAGTCTCCTTCTCTGGAGACATTCAAAACCCGCCTGGACATGTTCCTGTGTGACCTGATCTAGGTATTCCTGCTCTGGCAGGGGGATTGGACTAGATGATCTTTTAAGGTCCCTTCCAATCCCTAACATTCTGTGATTCTGTGATTCTGTGAAAATATACAGCCATGGTGCCTCCACAAATTATTTCAAGGACCTCAAGCAAAACCTCTCTTTGTGTCTTTTCTGAAGATTTTCTTCTATAGTTTTTATGGCACTTCACAATGTTACATTTCTTCCAAGCACAAAAATGTAGAAGCTGGTAATACTGCAGTGTGTGAAACTCCTTCAGCTCCTTTATGCCAAATTATAATATGATTTGTCACTTTCTAAGAAATGATTATTTTTCAGAAATAAATGCATTGCTGCCAGAACCCAGGGATTTCATACAAGTTAGAAAGTAGAGGAAGAGGAGTTTATTTGAACTTTAAGGAACAGTTACTTCCTCTTCAATACTTTTTGTTACCTGCTTCATATGGAGATGGTGCTTAATTTTAAAAATAGTCACTGCCTTAAATGTTTCGCTCGTAAGCAAGAAGAGCATGGAGTTCTGTCTGTGATCCTGCAGTATTACTGGTGAGTAAGAGGAGTTGAAATAAATTAAATAATTATAAATTGTAAGAAGTGGCAATAGGCACTTTGTGCAGTTCAGTAAGAGGGAGATAAGGACAGGAGAGTACTCAAAACATAATTTCGGTTGTACTTGTGTCTTACGAGTTCCTGGATCATGAAAGAGATTACTAGAAATGATGAAACTAATTAAAAGAAATCTGAGAAAGAAATCTGAAAAAGAAATGAATGTGTGGTGGTTACTCTGAGATGAAAGAATTTTCTTCTATTCCTTCTAATTACACAGGAATGTGTATTTCATTATAAAAATTGAAGCTGAAATGGACATGTAGGGTCAAATTCATCTCATGTGATTTACCTGTCTGAAAGTTAAGTGTTTTGTCTGTACATGTCTTATGATAGAGTGAGGAATTATTTGTGGTTGTCTATCCCCATTTACAGTGTAGCTGAAGGGGCTGACGCAGACCAGGTATCCAGCAGTGTGCAGTGGTGAAGTAGCCAACTGCATCCTCCAGAATTACGTTTCTGCTCAACAGCTTCTTGCAGATACCTCTGCTACCGATTGAAAGCCTCCCTAAATCCTAGGAGAATGTATTAATAGCCTTGAAGTTGATAATGTCAAGGTACAATTTGAAAAGGTGAACTGAGTAGGAGGGAGAACTCTTTTTCCTTGAGTGAAACCCTTCAGTTACTGCACCAGAAGAGCACTGGGCATGGCAGTGACATTCCACAGTATCACTGAGCAGGCACGGGGTTTAGGGACAGCTCAAGTCCTTTCCCAGGTGATGCATTTCGAAGAGTCGTGGCTGCACAGAAGTCAAGGAGTGCATTACAAGCTGAAGAAGCTAATTTGTAAATTCAGGTTTTGCTCCATCTTGGTGTTCCTGGGAACATGGGAGTGAGAGAGGAAATGGGAGATTTTAGGCCCAGGCAGAAGAGCAGGTTATGGCTCATTATGCCTTTTTCTGGGGCACATAACTGTTTCCTGAGGAAACCCGCGATATCGCGGCGGAGGAGGCGGGAAACCTGCGATATCACAGAATGAGAGAATCACAGAATGTTAGGGATTGGAAGTGACCTCAAAAGATCATCTAGTCCAATCCCCCTATGTTCCAGCTGGTTTTCAGAGCCTTGTTCATAGCCTGCCCTTTAATCGTGTAGAGCTCAAATGTGAGTGTGGGTCTTCGTTTCTGGAGTTTCTGATGTTTTGCATCGTCACATGTTCATTATGTTTGTAACTTACCTTCTACGCAGTTTAAAGCACTGATTTGTGTTATAAAACATGATGTATAGTCTGTCTACCCTTAAGAATCTGTTCGTTCCTCTTGCCACCATTTTAGTTCCCAAATTTTCTCCGTTAACAGCCGTGGTTTGGACTGAAAGCAGGAGATCAAATTCAGGTCTTTGCTTCTGGAACTTATCCCAGCTTTCAGCTATGCACCCTTTGGGTATATTCATTTTGGGGCGATTTGTGAAGAACACCTTGTATGCAGACTGTCGTACGCTCCTGACTTTGCCTTGATCCAAGATCAAAATTTAATTTCTTTCTCTCCTCAGTAACTGCTGAGTATAACAATTTGAAGACCCAATTTACGCTCCGTTGAAAGAAAGATTTCTTTATTGGCAGTTTTACAGGAGTAGCAAAAGTTGTTAAATAAAAGCAAGCACGGATATAAAAATAAGTGACTGAAGTGTATAACAAAGTTTTGTCAGCCTGTTCCTATCACTACATTGCAAAGTACGTCTTAAAAATCTTGTACTTGTGTGTCTTGCCGCACACTCCCTGAAGGTAAACATTTCTGCCTGTGGGTATTTGAGGATCGGTGGGATATAATCCATGAGTTCTGGCAGGTCACGTTATGTGCCTCAGTGAGGAATTACGAAGCTTCCCATCCTGGCTGATGAAATTTGGCTTTTGATTAACAATGATTTTTTGAGGGTGGCTTGACTGATCTACATTAAGTGTCAACTGATTGATCTGGGCTCAAAGCTTAAGAGCAGGACTTCCCAAGGAAGACAAGGACTCTTGAGCTCCCCTGGAAGACACAGCTGTGATGATGCAACCTTCTGGAGTCAGATTGGACTGTCTCTGCCCACAGTGTGGGAAGCCAGTCAGATCATTTTGTCCTTTCAATTTCCATCATTGGCTACCTGACACGCAAAGCTCCCAGCAATTTTCTCCTAGTGGGTAGTCAAGTTTTTCACGTGAGGCAGCAGGAGCCTGGCCGCATACAAACCTTTGAAGGCCAGTTGGGGAAAGCTCGTGTGCCAGGAAAGCTTTATCCATTGGGCTGTGTTATTCCAAGCAGTGATGCTATGATTGAACCCCCTGGTCCCTGGAAGCTGGCACTTCAGCCAGGTCTCATCATCAGAAACTCAACCTGGGCTTTGCCACATTTAAAGCTATTCTGTGGTCATTTTTCTGCCATGTTGACTCGTATTCACTTGACTTCTTTGCATGCTACTTGCAAAATTCAGTGTATTTAGACATATGTACGTGTTGTGAAAAGCTTTGCATTACTTTCACTCAACAGAGTGGTTAGCTGCACGTTTGACTTTTAAGCCATTTGGTCATTTCCAGTCAGAAATAAGTTTAGGAGTGTGCTTCAGTCTTGTTGAGTTCCCCAAAGTAATTCTTCAGCTGCTTTAAGTCAATGGTATCTTTAAACGCTGCGTTGACTTGGAGCTTTATAAATAGGAAGATGGAGAAGAGATCAGAGACAAAATAAATGAGAATGTGGAGTGCAGTGGAGATTTGCCAGTGCTGATTTGAAGAGGAATTCTAGTTATCCCTTTTTTTTTTCCTTTTTTTTTCTTGTGTTTTTGTTTTCCCCCTCTGATCACAGAGAATCACAGAATCACAGAATCACACAGAATGTTAGGGATTGGAAGGGACCTTAAAAGATCATCTAGTCCAACCCCCCTGCCAGAGCAGGAATACCTAGATCAGGTCACACAGGAACATGTCCAGGCGGGTTTTGAATGTCTCCAGAGAAGGAGACTCCACAACCTCTCTGGGCAGCAATTCTTCACTGATATGGCTTTGACTGCAGATATTTGCGAAGTTTGTGGTCTGAAGGCTGATGATTGTACAAGGATCGTACAAAAGACCAGTTCTGCAAGTATATGTTTATTTATAGCTCAGAAGACAATATTCTGAGCTGCTAGGCAGATAGCTGGGTGAATAATCTTTGGTCTGCTACATAGTGCAAAAAAAAAAGTCATGTGTCCCAGTCCTTAAAAAAAAAAAAAAAAAAAAAAAGAAATTGAAGAAATTGCCAAGATAAAATCAAGGCATTTATTGCAGAATTAAAATGCATAGCAAATCAAGTAGGTATAAATATTGTACATTATCCTCAAAGTTTGAACAAAGAGTTGCAACGAAAACCATTCTTATGGTGAAATAATAAAAAAGCACAAATCTTAAATGTAAACCTCTGCCTCTCAGACTATACACCCGTTCTGCTGATCTTCTGTCATATCCTTTTTTTTCCCCTCTCCAATTTACCAGTGATCATCAGTAATGTTGGGAAGGAGGATCATCATCCCCTATCGTGTATACTTAAGTAAGCATCAGTGAATTAATTAACACTGATGCTTAACCTGGCATCTTTAGGTTTCAGGTTTAATGCCTCTGTTGAGATTAAGCAGTGGCTGTTCAAGACCCTCATGGATATTGCTCCAGGTGCTCTACTTTTTACCTTGGAGGAGAGGGTGGATTCTGTTAATCAGTCTACAGAAATATCCATGTATATATGGAAGTCTGGCACTTTTGAAATGCATAGGAGTTTTGATACTGAGGCAGAAGTTGATGATCTAAGGAGGACGAGCTGAAAGTTTGGGGAGACAACACCATTGCAATGAATTATCTTCCCTTCTTCACAGTCATAAAAACATAATTACTTTTATATACTGGAGTATGGAGAGAAATAGTACTTTCAGCTTGGAAAAGAAACAATTTATCATTTGCACTTAAAGTTGAAGCTCAGAATCTTTCCCAAACACAAATGTCAATACATTCTGTGTAGTCACTATCCTTTCTCTCCTCAACAGTAGCAAATCATACAGTTCTTCATGTAAGGTAGCATGGATTGTAGGTTTCCAAGGTCACGTTAGCTCAACATCTGTTGGTTGGTCTAAGCATACTAGTCTTTGAGCAGCTCTACCATGAGGTACCTTTGGAGTTCACACCCAGTTCTCTGTTTCTTAGGACTTCCACAGTTCAGTTGATAAACTCTGTTTTCAAAGGTCAGAAAGTGCAAAATCTTGTATATGAGCACATGAGAAAGGACGGGCAAAATATCTGCATTCCTCTGGGGAATACTGTTACAAAGTTGACCAAGTTCCTGTGGCAGTGCAATACTGCTGAAATGGCAGTTGAGGCATGGGTGGGTTCTACTGAGGACTTAGTATTCCAGGTAAATTGTCAAGTTCAAATTAATGAAAAGAATCAAAGTGATGACTATGTCTCTTTTCTCAAGCTTGTCATGCCTGCCTTTATTTAAACAGGGCTCTGGACTGTTTCATCTCGGCATTGAATGTGACAGCATACCTCAGGATGTCATCAGCACCCAAATAAGAGGAGCTGTCTCCTTTCTGATAGCAGAGACAGAGGACAGAAAGTTGATTTCTGCCTCCAGCCTCCTGCATGATGGTGGGGAAGCTGCCAAGTTCAAAGTTTCCAAAAAGTTAGAGTTTAAATTAATACTGGGGGAGACAGGTATGGCCTTAGTGTAGCTGGACAGCTGTGAGAAGTACAGTGATATTATATGACTCAGGAGCACACTGCCAGTGCTGATGGTGAAGACTGAAGTCTGTCACACATGCACGCATCTTTTCTGCGTTAATGTGTTTATTTAGGCCTTTGTTTAAGTTTTAAAAAGCTCTGAGCCTTTGCCAGAGCTGCTGCACTCTCAGCTTAGTTCAGAATCAGTAGGATGATGGCTAAACATGGTGTTGATTCCTGGTGTTGAAAAAACTCCCTGTGTAATGACTCAGTGCTCCTGCTCTATAAATGAACAAGGTATGAATATTTACTGTCCTGCCAGAAATGTTGCATCATTAATATCTACACAGCTCTTCTGTATTAAATATTCTTGTCTTTTTATATTTAGTACCACATAAGAGAGACTTGTGTATGTGGGAGCAGTAGCTTTTCCCAGGGGCAGCAGCCTAGGAGTTCCTTGGTTGGAGGTGTGATGCTAATGCAGCAGCACCTCACTTCCCATTGCTTTGTTGCTTCAGCTTTATTTTATTGCCACTTTTGGTTTCTGGACTCAGTGATGTGCCCAGTCTTGCCGCTGTTTTGATGGAAATAATATCTGTCCTGTAGCCTTTAGATCTTTCATTTAGCAGTTACTTGTAGGCTTTTCTGTCTTGCTACTTCACTTTTTTTTTTTTCCCCTTGAACATTTTGTCAGCAATTTTTCATGTTGTGTACTTGAGCTCTTGAATTTTTATCTTGTTTGTTTGTTTATTGCAGCTGGTGCTCAGGATAAAATTGGCTGGGCATTTGGCTTGGGCTTGGAGAGGCTGGCCATGATCCTGTATGATATTCCTGACATCCGACTGTTCTGGAGTGAAGATGAACGCTTCTTGAAGCAGTTTATTGTGCCTCACATTTGGCAAAGAATAAAATTCCAGGTAAATTAATACATATATGATAATTTTCTGTCACCAAGAAGTGTGTGTAGCCTTAGAGAATATCACATAATTAAAATTCTGTGCCACTAACATGTTAGATTATAAAGCAACAGCTTTACAGCCATCATGATTCTCTGATATACTGCAATAAAATCCAGCTTTTGAGGACTTTTTTTTCCAGCAAGATAATGTTGTGAGTTGCTGCTGTTACCCAGTGAATATCTCTGTTCTAAGTAAATACTTAAGCATATATTTAACTTTTAAATTTAGCCAGAAAAGAGATTGATTTAGGCCTGTTTGAGTATTTTCTTGACTTGTGTCCATAATTCTATTTCATTATAAAAATGTGTTTGATACTGAGCGTTCAAATATTGTAATACATTCCCAATTTTTCCCATTGTTTTCACTCTGCATTCACTGAAGTAAATGAATTGTATTGTTAAACTTTGGCAAAATGCTTTGTAAGTGTGCCTTGCCATCTTCAACATGTCATCCTTTTCCTCCAAGTGGTAGTGGGGGGAGAGTGCAGGCTCAGCTTCTATTTCTTTTGTAAGTCCTCTACAGAAGTGATTTTTGTATTTGGCAACCTTGTCTTACTTTTTGTGATTGCAAAGTAATCAAGCATAACTGGATTGAGTGGAAATGCCACTTCCATAATATTCTTCAGCATGAGCATGAGAAGGTTCAGCTCAGCTGTTATCATTGGTCTTTGGGGGAGTTGATGTGACATAGACATGTAGATGCTTGATGAAGTCTCAAGTACTAAAGCAGCAAAATGCTTTTTGCTATTACCTTTTACCATTTTCCTTGCTTGTTTGTGAATGCCTTGATTATGGGTTTTAAGAATTGAAAATGAAGAAGGGGAAATCAACAGTGATAATGGTCATCAAATCAGAAGCAGCATCCATTTTTTAATTCATGGCAATTCTGGCAGCATCTTCTCTCTCAGTCTTTGATAGTCAAAAAGTCAAAATAGTGTTTGGATCGGTCTGGGGGGTGAGTTGGGATTTGGGGGTGGGTGGGGGGTGGGGGATGTTCTTTGGTTTGTGTTTTTTTTTGTTGGGTTTTTTTTTTTTGGTGGTACCATCACTGGGGTATTCAGATTATAGTTACCATTTACAGAGAGAAGACAGGTTTTTGCCACTCTTCCTGAAAGTGGATCTGCCTGTAGGTTTCCCTGATCTTCAACAGAAGAATGTTTGCTGTTCTTTTCAATAAGAAGTGCTCAAGTCTCCTTCTTTTCAGCCCCTGTCTTTCTGATTGGCATTGCTCTTGAGGAGCATGGATTGTGGCTTGGTTTATAGATTGTGATTGGATTTCTGATAAAACTAAGGTGAGGTTTCTTGCTTGCTTTAAAATTGTGGATCCAAGCCTCAAAATTGTATTAGCAGTAGATCAAGTTTTTGGGGAAAGGCCGAGAATATCAGAATGATGTGGTCTAATGTGTAAGGTGAGCCAAAGAGAGGGCTGGGTGTCTGGCTTCTATAAGTTGCGTATGATTTTCATGTTCAGCTTCAGATCAAGTCAGTTGTAGTGAACTGATCTGAAGATGACAGAGGCCTAGCTTTCTGTTGATCACAGAATCACAGAATGTTAGGGATTGGAAGGGACCTTAAAAGATCATCTAGTCCAACCCCCCTGCCAGAGCAGGAATACCTAGATCAGGTCACACAGGAACATGTCCAGGCGGGTTTTGAATGTCTCCAGAGAAGGAGACTCCACAACCTCTCTGGGCAGCCTGTTCCAGTGTTCTGTCACCCTCACTGTGAAGAAATTCTTCCTCACATTTATGTGGAACCTCCTATGTTCCAGCTTACACCCATTGCCCCTTGTCCTATCATTGGATGTCACTGAGAAGAGCCTGGCTCCATCCTCATGACACTCACCCTTTACATATTTATAAACATTAATGAGGTCACCCCTCAGTCTCCTCTTCTCCAAGCTAAAGAGACCCAGCTTCCTCAGCCTTTCCTCATAAGGGAGATGTTCCACTCCCTTAATCATCTTTGTGGCTCAGAGGACAGGACACAGTTTCTAGGAAGCTAAAAGTGAAATATATTTTTTACTTTTTCTCTGTTTTGGTATTGGGGTTTGGGTTTGTTGTTTTTTTTTTTGTTTGTTTTGTTGGGTTTTTTTCTTAAATTGATACTGTTTGGTATCCTTAGCTGAGCAGGAGTCACTAGGAGCACATGGTTTTGCACTGTTTTGCTGGGTGATCATCTGTCTCATCAATAGGAGAGTGGTGACAAGGTCTTGGTAGGTCTTTAAGCACCATTTCTTGCTGAGCAGCATTGGTTTCAGCTGACATTGGTTCAATTTGGAACAAAGAGATAAGTTCTATGACCCAGAACTGATGTTGAGAGTGCCATGAAATTGATGCTTGCTGGCTAAAATACATATTGAAGTAATATCAAGAATCAGGAGATACGATGCAAGTGGTGGGGGACTTCAAGGAAGAGAAATTGTCAGCTGATACTCTGCTTGTAACTTGGACCAAAGAGAAAGACCAGAGTAATACTACTGGTCCATTAACTACTGTTTTATCACATGAATGTGTTGGCAGTCATCGTATCCCAACAAATAGGCCAGTGAAAAGTATCCACATTGGGAGAATGAGGGTTATGGAGAGGGGCAGCAGAGGTGGAAAGATGGATTATTTTGAGTCTTTTCTTTCTTCTAAAGAAAGGTTATAGCCAATATTTTAGAAACAGATTTTTGCTGTGGTATCAAGCTCTTCTTAGGGACCTTTTTCCTGTTTTTTTTCATTCTTTCATTTTTTCTTTTTTTCTTTTTTTTTTTCCATTTCCCTTTTAACACATAAATACGCACACCCCACTTGGATGTCTTGCCTTTTTTTGGTAGCATGATAGCATGATTCTCGCTAACTCTTGGTTTATGTTTTTCAAATTTGGCTCTGAATATAAGAGACTAGAGGCAAGCTTGTGTTTTTGTTTAAAAGGAAGTCTATCCAGCTTTTAACTGTTATCTTACATGGAATTTTTTTGAGCTCAATAGTGTACATACTGCTAGGACATACTGACATTTCTTTTTAAAGGGTTAATGACCCTTCGAATGAGAAATCTGTGAAGTAATCTTAGGTGCTACCGTAATGGGTGATGGGAGTTAATAAGCCAGCTTTACTTTCTGTTCTGTGTTATTTTTCAGTATGCTGTAAACCCAAGTTAACAGATCTTCTGCACTTGTCTACTTTCTAAAGTGTCATAATTAATGAATTGCATGGTTTATTCATATCATATTTGAAAGAAAACTTTTAGCCTGTCTTGCAGTGTTGTGAGAAATCTCAATGGATATTAAAAAGTAAGACTTTCTGCATGCAAGGCCGTGCAGTATTTTTCAGCCTGACTGAACTGAACTAAAACAGACCAGATGTTTTGAGAACCTTTCATTATAGAAATTGAATCCTGCAGCCTCTGAAGGCCTGGGTACCTGTCCATCCTTTATGTGCTTAACTGAGATAGACCTCTCAACCTTTGGATACTCCCTCCATCCTTTCTTATAATCTGAATATTATCTGCCAACAGAAATATTTTTCTTTCTGTTCATTAAAACGTTCTTCAAATACATGGAGTCCACATTACATACCGGTAACCTTTAATAATAGCTGGGCTAAATATACTCTTGTCCAAAAATTGAATTTAATTGGGGCATTTTCTTAGGACTTAAAGTCTATGTTATATGCCTATTAACAGCCTGAATGTGTCAGACGTTTCCCTGTGTCATCAGTTCATTATATGTGTGCAGGCTTCAGCAGGTCAAAAAGCTGCTGGGAAAAGCTGACAGCGCTCGTACCATTGTGACCACTCAGCATAGCAGTGTTAAGAGTGCTGCTCCCCACAGATCAGATTATTGTGTTGATTTGGATTACCAAATGATTCTAGCTATAATTTGACACAAGTCACAGCAGTGTGGGGGATCAGGAGTTGGTAACTTCCCTTCAATCACTTGTGCAGGGTTTCTGCTCAGGCTGTGAAATGAAAGGCTGAGGATGGATAGGGAAGGAAAGACTAAGCACCTGCAAGGCGTAATGTAATAAAACAAATGGCATGGATCCCATCTAGTGCACTGTGTTACATCTCCGTTCGTCAGGGTCTGAGCATAGTTGCATGTGATCGCTTTCCGGTTCATGCTGAGCCAGCATTCTTAAGATGTGTCCGTGGGCTGACAAGTCTCAAGAAAAGGTATAAAAATGAAATTACATTTAGGGAAGGAAAGCACTCATGGTTCACATGAAGTGAGGTGTGCCCAGAGGTGCTGATGAAGACGAATGGGCTCTGGTGGCAGGACGGTTCCTGGAACCTCCATCATTTTGCTCCCACGGCGAGCAAGTGGCATGTCATGTCAATTGACTGCTGATGCATTCTCTCCTCACAAAGTCACTTTCATTTGATGCTGCTGGCAGCGGCGGCTGCTGTTGTTTTAAATAATTATTTATTTCAATTGCAGAGGAGCCTTGTGGCCCAGACTGAGGTCAAGCAGAAGTACTTTTTTGCTGTTCTAAGGGAAGCCCTGCTACAGGGGGAATCTTGATCAGATTCCTTGCTTAAACTGCAGACTCCCTCTGTGAGATTATGGGAGTTGCTTTTTTCTTTTTTTCTCCTCATTTCTGCAATATCTGTAATGTTCTGCAATATCTGTAATGTTCTGCAATATCTGCAATAAGCTTAGCACCCCCTGCTTTTTACCACCCCCTTACATCATCTCCAGGGGCTGCTCTTCCCTTGTATCTGCTGGCACATGCAGTCTCTTCAAACTTAGTTCCTTCATAATAACCTGTTGGCTTCAATATTCAAAATAATAGACTTTCTAACCAGAATCATTCTGGTGGCACCAGGATAGACAGAGCTCCTAGAGCAGCTCTGTTGGGAGACTTGAGGGGCTAGTAACCTTTGGCAGTGGAGTTAGGAGAGTTCACAAGCAGCTTGAATTGACACCATTCACCTCCCACACAGGTGCAGTGTATACATGTATGTTTATGGTATATGTGGCCCTAACCTAGGAGACTGTTGCTGCTTTGAAAAGTGAACAGTCAAGGTTAGCAGAGATGAGAAGAAGTGTATCTTCAGAAAGATGCAGTTGTGTGGAAAGAAGTGATTCATTATACAGGTGAGGTAATCTAAGTAGGCTTATCTTTCTCTTGTGCAAGGTAGCAAAGGCTGGGCCTCCCTCCCGTTTGCGTTTGCTCAGTGTGCCGTAGGAGTTAAGCCCCTATTCTAATGACAAAGGATTTATCCAGTAGGCCCAGTTCACACTGTTTGCTATGTATGTGAGCCCTCTTGTTCACACAGTTACACAGGTACAACTTTTTTACCTTTTTGTGCACTTTCCAGTTTCCTGAGACAGTCATAATCCCTAGGCATATTTCCTATGCACATACCTGATTGTTACTGGGCGATATATAGCTTGTCCTGCAGCTTTAGAAGACGCTGAAAATAAAATGCACTGGCAGGTCGAAGGGGAAACTTTTGCAAATTAAACCATCTTAGTTATATCCTTGATTCCATACTTGAGAAGGAGAACATCTAATGTATAAGCCAGCCATTTCAATCAGGTTGATGTTATTACATTTACTGCACAGAGTGGATCTGCCTGATCCATCATGAGTATGCTACTCCATATAATTTATATTTATCTTCTTAGTCTGTGATTAGCTTTATTTTCCAATAAAAAAGTAAATAGATTCACTGGCTGCTACATTTTCAGATATTTTTCACCAAGATTAGGTAATTCCACGCTTAAATGGTTATTCATTTATTATGTTTATTTTCTAATAGTGCATCTATTAAAGGCAAATACGCAACCATTAGTATGTAAATTTAACTTGGATGTCTGAACAAATGAGGTACAGCCTCAGCTATGATTTATTGTCTAATAAGTTTTACTGTAATTGAAGATATATAATGTGTGCGTATGCATGTGGAGGTACAACAGAGAACAGATGATGGTGTAGCGTAAACATTTTATTGGCATGACTTTGGGAAGGTTGAATTTCTTATGAGTGACTTGCATAGATCATCTTAAATGAGTGTTAATAAAAACTTTCCAGTGCTGTATATCATCTCAGGTTTGTCTGTACACTCTGCAGACGTTTGTGAAACCGCTTTTTTTTGAAGTGTTGGATAGCCATGCAAAGAAGGCAAAAATTTCTTCATTGCAGAGAGGCTACACTAAGCTGCACAATTGGATTAGAAATAACTTGATCATCAAGTTTTCTCTCATTAGGATGTTATATCTCGTATCATTTGTAGCCAGTGCTGGTATTGAAGCTCTAGGAACCTGAGCCCTCTGGCCCCAGTCAGGCAAAGTACTGAAGCACATGCTGAGCTTTAAACTTGCAAGTAGTCCTGTTTAAATCAATGAAATAGTTCCTGTGCTCTGTCAAACGTAACCCAAATGCCTAAATAGTTTCAGATCAGAGATCTCCGTACTTCCTGGGATCTAACTGAGAGTGATCAGTGTCTTGCAGGGCAGAAGCAGAGCAAACTTTCAAAATGGCTGTTACAAGCAATAAGAGTTTAATCTGACAAACCACAAACTTCATTTACAAAATCTTTGATACATGGCAGTTTTCCTGATCAACACTTGGGTAAGGAAAGTCAACAAGCAAGCATCTGGAGAGTAAACAAGACTTGAATTCTCATTCTCAACTAAAGACAATTGGCCAAAAACACAGAGAGGAAAAAAGAAAATAAGGGCTCAGAAATGAAGAGATAGACAGTGGATGGACTGTCTCATGAGACTGGATACAAGAAAAAACAAGCCACTGAGATAAGACAAAGTAAGAGGATGGCAGATGATACAAGAGCTGTACTTTGGGCAATGGGGACAATATGAAAAAGTCTGGGGGCAAACAGAGAAAGTTTAAGCAAGATGTGAGGCAGGAGAGGAGAAAGACATAGAAAAGGAGAGTAGTTTTAAGGCAAAAAACTGTTGAGACTGATGTAAAATTCTTTTTCTGCATCAATCAGAAAGTCTTCCCAAGCTTTGTATTGTACACGTATACTCTTGATCTCCTTTTGAAAAATTGAGAAGTATGAGTGACCACAAAAATTAGGACCACAAGACATCAAAGCAATTCTGTGCTTTAAAGTATTATCATCAGTCTCGGGGTGGTGGTGGAGGGTGGTGTTGAAAGCAAGGAGTGTGTTTTCTGAGAGTAATGATTGAAACAATTATAGCAGCTCTCCAAAACTCGGGCATACCTTACAAAGAGAAAAGGAGTGATGCAATCTGGTATATCCAGTGCTATCCTAACCTAATTCAGTTTTGTGGACATTTAAGTCCAGGTCTAAAAAATAAAGCAGCTTACATACCAGTGAACCACAGATGAGTCATAGTGGCTTTTCCATTGTATGATATAGCAAACAGATGATCAGACACGCGTGCAATTTTACTGGAGCACATCTGAACCTGTGTGCTCAGCCTTTGAAGGTAATGAATTTTCCAAATACTTTCAGTGCTTTCTTTCTCTGGCTATTCTTAGCTTTTTATTTCCCCAAGTAAAACCTGAGTGAGGATAATTACCGCAGCTACTGGTTCTGTGTCTTGTTTAAAAGAGAGATTGTGTCTGACACTACAGAAGTACAGACATGGGAAGTTGTTGAAAAGTGGTACCTGTGTTAGCTTAGTGTGCTAGGAACAGCGGCACGGGAATCAAAGGAGTACCCTGTCTTATCTTCCCACCATATCTTTGTCTTGGCTTTCATTCAAGTTCATAGTCTTAGGATCTGAGGCTAATTCAGGTTGGAAGGGACTTGAGGAGACCTCTAGGTCCAACTTCTCCTCAAAGTAGGGTCAGCTCTCAGGTCAGGCCAGGTTACTCAGGACATTATCCAGTTGGATCTTGAAAACCTCCAAAGATGGAAGCTGCACAAGTGTTTTGGGCAACCTATTCCACTGTTTGACTGTCTTCATGGTGAAGAAGTGTTTTCTTATATCTATTCTGATATTCTCTTGTTTTGACTTATAGCCATTGCCTCTCATCCTCCAAGCATGCATAGGAGTGAAAAATTTGGATCTATCTTGTTGATGACCTCCTTATATCTACTTGCAGGTTGCTGTTAGGTTCCCCTGCAGCTGTCTCTTCTCCAGGCTGAATAAACCCAGCTCCCTCATCCTTTTCTCACAGAAAAAGTGTTTCAGCCCCCTGATCTTCTTGACAGCCCATTGCTGAAATTTCTCCAGTTTGTCAATGTCTTTCCTGTATTGGGGGGGGTAAAACTGGATGCAGTACTCTAGATGCGGTCTAATGAGCACTGAGCTAAGGGGCACTGAGCACTCCTCTTAATCTGCTGGCTCTGCTCCTGTCGATACAGCCCAGCATGCTTTTGGCCGCCTTTGCTGCCAGGGCACATTCATGCCCAGTCAATGTCCACCAGGAGCTCCCAGGTCCTTCTCAGCAGAGCTGAGTTCTTCTTTTTGCATGTTTTCTTGTTACCCCTTCTGTGACTTATCAAGGAGATGTTGCTTTTCTTCACTGTCAAGGCTCTTCGTAGCCTATTCTCACCCAGGAGCTTAGTCCTTGTGCAGAAACTGATGCCTGCATCAAGCATGAGCATTTGAGATTTTATTTGATACTGCTTCTCACACTGGGGAGGAGCCTCCCTGTGAGATCTCCACTTTTGTGTTCTCTTTCAAACCTCTCTTTCACAAACTCCCAGTTTCCTGCAGTACCTACCAAAACAGCTGGAAGCACATATCTGAGGAACCATCACTGAACTGCACATTTTGATTCTGGGTTTGTGAAACACTTAGTGTGCTGGAACCCGGGCCCGTGACTAAGGCTGCGCTGAGATGATATTACTGAAACTTTTGGTAGAAATAACCACTGAGGGGGCATGTGCTTCCCAGCAGTCCACGTGCTACCCTTTGGGCTAATACTGATGATGCAGGTTTTCATGCATACTCTATTTCCCCCTCCCACCCACTGCAATCTAGTGTTACTGATAGCCCCCCATTGAACCTGGACAAATCAGCAACAGTTCAATTCTTTTCTGCTTGTACTTGGAAAAATGTCAATAGCCCTTTGTGCTTAGATTAGTTAGTGATACTTATATCACATGATATCTCCATCTGTTGTCTGCCGAAGCACCAAAGGGTGATGCAAATCCATTTCATTCATCTAGCAGACACCTTCATAATAGTAAAATGTGCAGACAAGCCTATGATATTCATTAGCAAAAAGCATAGCTCTTTTCCTCTCCTTCACCTATGTTCCTTGAAAATACTTTCAGTATTTCTATGTTGTTTTTACAGTCTTAGAGTATTTGAAAACTCTCATGTTCACCTCCATTAAGTTATCACATGCCAGTAGCAGATTTGGTCTTGCTGGTGGTGACTTGAAGCAAAATAGCTAGTTTGAGCTATTCTTTCTGAATGTTATGAGTTTGTTTGCTTTGTATACATCTGTCCCAGTTGGAATTTGCTTAGAGTGGGGGGAGTATGTGTGTATATATATGTACAAAGAGCAAAATATTTCATCCTTATTTTCAGTTTTCTATGCTAACACACAGTTAAATCACCGATAGAGTTTTTACGACGTGGCAGGTAATTCTAAAACCTGGATATAATTATGTATTTCCTCAAATCCTCAGCTGTATGGGTGGTTCAAGACTTTACTAACAAACCTAGAGAATGCTGTGGTGGTTTTTAGAAGCTTGCAATATGACATACCATTGTGTCCGCTTGGAAGACGTCCTCTCTTTTTGACTGCAGGTCCAGTCAGAGACAGCAGTTGAAATTTCTCTCCTTTTGAGGATTTTGGTGGTTTTGTGACTGCTCTGTACTACTTGTTCCCAGAGCCTTGGTTCTTCACAGTATCAGGATGAGAAGCATAATTTTTTCTTCTTTCCCATGTACCCATGTATTGTTCTCCTTTTCTATTTCAGTTATACCACAGCAGCTACATATGTGGGTACACTGTGAGGTGGATCAGGAACCCTTTTTCCTCTGTGGTTCCTTAAAGCTGTATCAGTTCCCTGATCCACTTCTCAGTGTTGCCCCCACACCCTCAGCACAACTAAGGAGACAGCACTTTTCTTTTTGGAGGCAGGATAAAACCAGAAGTGACTGAGGAAAAAATCCCTGTAAGGTGGCTTTGCAGCTGGATAGTGTGCCCCAGCACTGTGGCCTGCAGGCATAAGCAGGGCAAGGGAAGGGTCATGGATCTGAGGGAAGTGAGCAACCTGGGTGGAAGGAAGAGGTTTTGCTAGGTGGGAGTCTTCTACCTTTTCCTGTACCTTGGACATCCAGAATTTCAGTCCTAGAGGAAAGAAGGAAGGAGTCCAGAAGTAATTGAAAGAAAAGTCAAGCACGAGAAAAGAAAGGACAGTGTTACTTGGATGAAGAAATACAGCTTTTCTTGTTGGAAGGTTTTTGTCACTTATATTCCAGTGGTGGCACACAAAGTGCAACACAACTGTGCAATGCTCATGAGAGCCAAGGCCACTGAGTCTGTAGATATGCCCTGTGAATTTCTAATTGTGCTCTCCATATCTTTCCAGACAGGTGTTTGCCATTATCCTTCCATGCAATTAATTTAAAAATACTTTCACATTAAAAAAAAAAGTAATGTTACCTGTTCAAAAACAAATGAAAGAGTCAAGATCACTTTTTTCATCCTCTCTGTAGTCTGGAAAGTTGGAACAAAATGGCAGAAACTCAGCCTCTTGCAAGAGTGATATCAAGAGTGATAACAATCACAGTGTATCCCAAGAAAGGCTTTGGCACAAGCAAAAGGAAAAAAAAAAATCTGTGTAAATAATGTCCTTCTCAGGTGTGGCTAAATTTAGAGTGTATTGTTTTAATTTAGAGGATGAGGGGTGAATACATAGAGAATGTGGTATATCCAGCAGGTGTCATGGACACAGGTAAGATTGATTCCCAGAAGCTGGGAACAGACCATCAGGAATTTCCTTCCAATTTGTTTTTAAACATAAAGGAGCAACTGTAGCCTTGTCTGAATTTTGAGCTCACCCCAACATGATGTAAATAAAACATGAATTTCCAGTTATAAGTGCTGCTGCAATATGCAGCTATTGTCAGTAGAATCATTTTGTAGCACTGGGGTTTTTTTCTCCTGGGCAAAAGCCAATGCAGACCAGTCAAAGTACACCTGATACTATTTAAATTATTACCTAGCAAAAAGTGCAATAAGCTTCAAAAAGCATGTGTTACTGTGGTTTGCTCTGATCTCTAAACTTCATATATTTGCAGTTTGACTGGCTGAGGCTCTTTAAAACAAATAGCTCACAAATGAGTAATTCTGCTGCTGAATGTATCCACCGTTCTTTATTGTATCCCAAATGATGAAGTATAATGGTTACACAAAGTGCTTAAATAAGCTGTAGAGCAATTTTCAGCAGTGATATATATGCTGAATTCCACATTAAACTATTATTAGGTAAAGGAGTAAACCTTGAAATCTAAAATAAAAATAGATTTTGTGTTGGTTATGTGAAGCTATGAGAACCAGCTGCTGGTGGGTTTGGCAGGAATCCACAGATGTTCAGAGCTTTCGCTCTTACTGTCTACAAAAGTATGTAGCTAGTAAGGAGGGTAACCCTTACACTTTGGCCAATATTTTTCTAATATTGGTTTAATTACAGTGTGGTGGATAGAATTCTGGCTAGGAGGATGGTGCACAGTTACCATCTTGATTTTAGTGTTTGGCCCTGTCCTGACAAGTGACTTCCTTACTCAATAATTCTGCTTTCCATGTGTTTACAGTTGTAGTTGTCTTATATGTCCTGCTTCCACATGTCTTCTCCAATAATATCCTAGGGCATACATTTCTCTAGGACAGGGGCTATCATTTTGTGTTTCATCTACCTAATGGGACTCTGGTTTCTGAGTGTCAGTCCTGGGTAATTATCACCATCTGAATATCTGCATGCCTACAGCAGGGTTAAATACATCTTTGTGAGTGTACGTTATGCATTTGATGTAAGAATACACTTCAGTTTAAAACATGCCTAAGCGCTTATGCTATGCAAGTGTGTGTCTTCAGAGATACAGGTATGTATTGGTATGCATACACAACCACAGAAATATAATATGCAGGGGGAAAAAAAAAAAGGTAACTTAAAACCAACAGGCAATATGCTCTCTTTTACCAGTTTTGGATAAAAGGATGGGTTTTGTCATAGATGAGTTTACTTGATAGCTGTTTTAACATTTCTGCCAGTGTTTTACATGCAAAAGATACATCTTGCAAAGAGCTTTTGATAAAGGGTTCTCTAAAATCATGTCTAAACCCCTACAGTCATCATCTGCATCATGATTAGCCATTGTAGCTCTGCTGTAGAGTGTCCCTAGGAAATGAGAGCTGGGGAGAACTGTCTGGGTGCATGTGTGCGTATGCATGAACAGGAGCACCTTTTGAAGTACATGGTGTTAATAAAAAAATCCTGATTTTCAGCTACCACTTCTCTGATCAGAATATGAATTAGGCTACAGAGAATAGCCAAACAACAGAAGGCACAGTTGGGAAGAGCCGTATTATTCCTATCATACCCATCCTCAATTTTCTTCATCTTGCTAGTGTGAGAGACACATGGACCATAGTAGTGACAGCCTAAACCAAAACGTGACAAGTAAGTAAAGCTTTGGAGTGCATATGCTGCAGAGGATTTGTTTTTGTAATTTTCTAAAAATTAATAATGGAAAGAAATCATCTCTTTTGAGGATGGCTTGCATCCTCCTGCTCCTGCGCACGTGTTAAATCCAGTTTGCATAATTACTCCCACATGTAACCTATTCTCCTAAATCAGCAATAGTTAACCCATTTTCTGGTTCTTGTAAAATAAGGAAAGGCATTAAAGAAATACCCGTTCTGCACGAGGATTCTGCTTGTAGAGGTTTAAATGGTCTTTGCATTTTGTCATTGCATACTTAAATGCTTAGTGTACTTTTTGTGCTTGGTCTGTTATTGGCTTATGGCTTCTCAGTAGTCTTCTGTTTCTAGGTGGTGTTAGTCTTTAACAAGAGCATAGCTTTAGGAATGCTCAGGCTATGCCTGAAAGGGAAAAATTAAAAGCTTTTCTCCCTCTTCTGAGTATTGGACAAGGAAGCAGAGCATTTCATTTCTGTTTCTCTCCAGCTTACCTACTGTTCTTTTAAGTTAGATACCCTTTAGATTACTACACTGCCGTGGTGCTTTATTGTTGGTTTTGCACTGTGGAGGTTCTGATTTGTATGAATTTAGTACTTAAGGGGGGAAGAAAGTCAAGCTGACGACTCTGGAAACTGAAGTACTGGATTTTGTGAAGAGTCATTGCAACTCAGGCAGTTTCCCCAAGTGAAGAAGGAAACTCAGCTATTTTAGTGACACTGGAAATCATGAAGAATATTTCAAAACCACCCATAATCTGCTCTGTTAAATTGCTCTATGTGGCAGTTGGGAACTTTTAATTTCTGTGGGAGCATAGATTTTTATGATGCAGTATCTACAGTAGCATTTCCCAGACAATACAAATTCGCTCCTACCTCTGAGAAGTGTAGCAAGATGAGGACATTCCTTTATAGCATAGCAATGTCCAGGGCATTATGTCAAGTTGTTCCTGGCCAAGAAATATGAAGCATGGCCATTGTCTTGGAAGTCTCTGTGCTTTTTAGGAGAAAAAGAATAAAATGCAGCTTGTGAGGTGGGAAATAGGACTTTTTCAGGTGTTGTATGCGCCTATAAGATTTGTGACGCCAGCTTGTTTTGGTGTTAGTCATGTTCAGGTGTTCTGGAGATTCTGCTATTTAAACAATAACTCTCCAGAATGGTGGATTTAATGAGCAGAAAAGGAAATATAATCAACAGTGCTTTCTATGAGATTTTTCATCTAAACTGAAATAAAATGCTGGGTGCAATTTGTTTCCATTGTTATGCTACGTATTTGGAAGAAATGCATCTTCATATTGTTGCAGTCTCTTTCCTTACATTCTTTATTTAGATATAAATTTAGGTATGAATTGTTGATAAGTTCAGTATTTTATGTCACTGAGCTATTTATCTTGGCATTATTATTATTAAGCATGATGAGAAAAACAAACATACCAATCACACCAAGAGAAAAGAGGTCACCTGAGTTTTGAACATGGCAAACACTGAATGCCTGCAGCACCCAATATTTTCTCCAGGAATTCCAGGTGCTCAGCACCACTGAAAAAGGAATTCTTAATATCTGCTGAGAAGTTGGGTTTCTGCTGATTTATACCAGTTTTATTGCCTGTTCCTTGCAGGCATGGTAGGTGGTTTTTAGAGAAGTGCAGGATTGGTACGTACAGTCTTTATTTGTTGACAGTTTGTTCTCTGAGGTCTGTGTTGTCTTTGCCCTTTTTACCCCTGCTACAAAAAATCTGATAGAGTGATTCTGTCAGTGGGGTGGGAGATTTGGGTAGGAAGGACGGACAGAACGTGGACAGTCTGTGCAAAAGGCAGTCCTAAGTGTTGATTATTAGGTTTGATGTGAGAATCCACTTTACCATTTTGATGATTCCAAATGCACTGGATTCCTTCTCCAGGACACAAGCTTGCTCATTTTTTATAGACAACACCACAACATAATAAACAGATTATCCCATCTGTTCCCCTTTGTGTTACAACAGTTCTCTGGTAGCAACTGCTCAAATGGAAAAGGAATACCAGAAGAGGCATTTCTTGGCTTTTAGTTGTCTTGCAGTGACATATTTGAAATGGGAGAAGATTAGTGCTGTGAAACCAGCTCAGCAGGCCATCAGCTGGGAGGTTAGGGAAGAAGCCTGAGGAGAATACATATTTTTCTACAGGAGACCTAGAACTGCTATAGGAACATGTCACACAAATCTCTTCTTCACCCTTGTGTTTCAAAAGGAGATTGTAAGAAGCTGAGATGTGGGAGTGCATAGTAGAGAGGCATCCCTTTTGGTGGTTCTTCCTGTGAGTCCTGTCTGTTCTGTAGGAATGAGAAATTATTTTTGACTAGTCAAGCACAGAGAGTACATCACCAGTATTTAGGAATCATTTATATTTATCTTTTGGTGGTTTTTATAGTCAGATCACAAGTGGCAGGGCATATCCAAATGCCCAAAGGCATGGGTGTCTGGAAATACCTCTCTATGTACACTGCGAAAACTCTGCTTTTAATAGGATTAAGTCAATCATTTCGTTTTTTTGTCTTTCCTGCACTTTTCAGTTCCTTATTAATCATATAAAAATAACGTTTTCAGTGGCATTAGAAGTGATCCTTATGTATCTGGAAAGCAACTCAAAAGCCATGCATTGTTTCTCATTTTTTTGACCACAGGTCAGTTTAAAATGACTATTTGCATTCAGAGAAGTGTATTGTGGCTTTAAAATTGGAGCATTCTCCATGACAAATTTAAATGAGCTTGACTTTAAAATAAAATGCTTGCAAATTAAAATAAAATTGTGTGTAAGAACACACCGTCCCTTTCTGGTGGGACTGCACAGGCTCAATAGTTAGCATTATTTTTGGATGAACGTGTTTAACGTCAAGCTTTCTACTCATTCTGCCACAGCACTAGTCCTCTTGTGCGTTCTTCCTGGTGCTTGAAAAGGTGGAGCAGCTTTTCTAAGTTTAATCTTTTCATTGGCTGTTACCTATCTTAATTTTTCAGTGTCATATTAGGTATCAACTTTCCTTTGTCAGGCAGACTCCTCTACAATAAGCTGTAACTTCTGGTGTGCAGTAAAGGTCATATTTGTTCTTATGCATGTGTGTGTGCGTTTGTGATGAGTCTTCAGATTTTTTCAGTATTCGAAGGTGCTTCGGTAGCATTGGAAAAGGTGACTAAATGATAAAACTTATCATAATGGAACATTGTGACTGTGAATTTTAAGCTATGACAGCCAAGAAATTCAAAATTATATTTCCTGCAGCAACCATAATTTGTCTACACTGGTCATAAATACGAAAGTGTAAATCTAGGAGCATACACACTAATACAGGAAACTTCATTATGTGCAAGGGAGCTAAGTTACAGTTGTAAATTTGCAAATTTGAATTTCATGCCTCTTACGTGTTTAAATTTCCTATGATAACATTGAATTAATGTAGTTTCACCATGGAATATATTAAGAAAAGCTTAGCTATTCCAGGACTGTAGCTTTCATTTAGATGAGAATATGACAATGCATTAAAACTGTATAGTTTATGTACATATTTCTCCAAAACATGGGCAATGCAGGACTGTTAAAGCTTGGCAGGCATGATGCTGCTAAGTCTCATATTTTTCTGACTTAGACTGGTGATGGCAGTAAAGCATGACTGACGTTTCGGTAGTTCAGCTGCCATGGAGTTGCTAACCCACTCTTTGGTACGTGTCGTTGATAACCTTGCATTTGTGTCACACTGTCATAATACAGGTACAGCTTTTTCCTCTGCCATGTTTGTCGCTCATTCATTTTTGTCCCCTGGTCTGCAGCTGGCAGCAGGGAGGGAACCGAGTGAATAGCCACAGCACAAAACTACTCCTGTCCCCTCAACACGTTGCACTCGTGGTTACTGCATTTGGGAAAAGGATTTTTTTTGCTGATGCCAAATATGCATGGAAAGTTCTGAGGTCCGTCCTGTTTCTCTAAAGATGCTCTGTGGCCTTGTGCAGGCTCATTCGCTGGCGCTGGCTGTGCATTATCCCCAGCTGTTTTCCCCCCCCAGAGGTGTGAGGGCTTCTGCCATGTGTTGTGTCCTCTCTGCTGTGAGGTATCTGCATCCAGACTAGCTGATGATCGTTTGTCATGTGCAGATTAACAGAGGCTACTCTATGGTGACCACTTGACTCCTGCTGCCAGGGTGTCCAGAGTAGTGCCCTGGTGTGGCAACACACACAGACCCCACATATTTCCTATTTTATGCTGACCTGACAGATGAATTCTGGTGGATCCTGTTGCTACTTAAGACAGCTGTCCACCGATGCCTCAAGCTGCTGTAGTCCTTCACCCAGCATGTATTAGCAGCTGTGGTGGTCTGTGAACTGCAGTTGTGGAGGAACAGGCACATGTTTGGTTTGTTAGCTGCTGCAGGGGTAGTAATCCCTGACAGAAAAGGCAGGCTGGCAGAGCAGGGTTACAGCACTGGTGTCCAGCTACGCACCTCTATGTTAAAATTAGCATCCTGAGGGGGAAAAGCTTGTAGTTTTAGTAAGCACTTGGCTTATTTATTTACTAACTAGAGAAGGAAGTGTGACTAATGACTCGTAAACATGTATCATTGAGGGTGGATCATCATAAGCTTTCATTTTATTAAAAAAAATGATAGCAATTCAGTACACCTAAATGCTTTCACCTTGGGCTATTGAAAAATGCAATGTCATTATTTGCAGCATTCCCTACAATGTGTGCTCAGTGGGGTCCTATAGGTAGTGTAATTACTGGGAAAGCACTCTTGTTTTCTGAGGCTGTTGAAAAATGTCAGAGGTGGTGCACTGGAGTGTTTGAAATGGAAAATAAACAGGACATTTAAAGTAGTGCTGTGGTGACAAAACTCTGATGCGGCCAAAGAAGTGTTGCAGAGCTGCCTGTGCATCAGCAGTGCTGTCTGCCAGGCCTGGATGGTGCCTGGCAGCAGTGCTCTGCAAGTGGGATCAGGTCCACCTTTTCCTAAACCTCTAAAACCTAAAGAGTGGTCAGGCAGTGGAAGGAGGGACAGCGGGGCTTCCCAGCTCGGGCAGCATGTTGGGAGTTGGGGTGAACATGAAGTCTGAGGAGCCAGTCCTGTTAGCTTCTCCAAGCACTGTGCTGGAGCACACCAAAGTCATGAGAAGGAGGTAGGGTGGAAGTGGTGGCTGGAGGTGATAGCAGAGCAGAAAATGTAGTGTTAAGAACACATTGGTCTGATGAGTGGCCTCTAAAATATCTATAAATTCGTGAGGAAACAGTCTGCAGGGCTGCTCTTTGCCTTGAACTTGGAAAGGGATCAAAGTCAATGGGCTTTGGACTGCTCTGTAACAAAGGGCAGGAGAGTTTAGAAGGGAGTACAGTGATGGCAATGGGATCTGTTGGACCAGAGCACGTATTTGCTGGGGTGCCTGAATACAAATTTAGTAACTTCATTTTAACCCGCCAGCTGGAAACTGTTGTCCTATCCTCTCCGCCTTTCTGGTGTAGCTAATAAACAATTATGTAGCTCATGTAACTCTACAACAAACAGATCAATACATTTGAGAACTAGGCATTTTATCCCTATACTAACTTTACTGTTGATATAATACTTACTGCAATGATATTGACTGCAGCCAGGTGGTGAAGGGACAGTATAATAGGGAATTATTGCCTTACCTTTTATCATAAAAGATTTTTCTGCATTATAAGGCTCTGAGAAAGGGTTAGTACCTTATAAGAAAAAAGTTACACTTACTGTTTTAAGCATTTGTCCTTCCAGTCTGTGCAGCATACGCAAGCATATACATATGCATGCACACACAAAATTGCAACAATCCTGTATCTAAGAAAGTAACACCATGGACTGAGTTGAAGAAGCAGTTTTCTTACAGACTTGATAATCCAGGAGGGCCAGACCCTACAGTTTTTCATCTTTGTGTAGCTTTGCTCACATGGAATTTGATGGCACTGATGCTGTCAGACTGTTCCAGGTATGTCTGCAAGATCTGACCACATTGGGTCATGTGGTCATTGGGTCTGCACATCTCATTTTAAGTGGGAAAGAGTGCTGTTTTCATGTGCTCGACATTAATCCTGCTACTTTTGAACTGGATAGCAAATACTCACTGTGAATTATGGGTACGCTGCTCCTTTTAGGATTAGGCCATTACTTGAGTTACTTGAATGTGTAATTGATTTTCTTTAGTGTCTTTTTACCTGTGGGAATGCAAGAAGGCACCTGTCCAAATGGAGTGGTCATGCTTTGGCTTGTGAGCCACATCTAGTTGAATAATTAAATATCACGAAGCTGGAAGTTACGTGAGTTTTGGATTAGTTCCCACAATCTTTGAAGTGTGTCCAACAGGTTGCTGAGACATAGCAGTGGTAGATAGGGGTGAGGCGAGAATATAGGGGTCTACTGCAGGATTATAACTTTATTTACACTAATACATGTATCAGGTTGTCGATTGAGGAGTATCTCCAGCATTTACTGCTGTGACTTTAGTATAGCAGAGATGTTTACATTTCATTCATTAGTGTTCCAACAAAAGTTTTTGCATGGTGGCTTTATTGTGCGAGGTTTTTTGAATTTGGTGTACAGGATATGAATTCATTTGACAAGTTTATTCCTTTAACAAGTTGGATAATCATTTGTGAGTCACAGTTTTATTCACTGGGGGAGTTATTAATTTACGACTTGCACTGTATTCCTTATCAGATATTTATTGACTGGTTTACACTGTACAGAACAGGATTTGTGTAAATCAGCATGCTGTAAATTCGTGTTTTTAACAGGTTTATTGCTTTAGCAGGTATTCACTTAGGATTTCACTGTTCCATCGTAAAACATTTCTGGGCATGGAATCATTTTTGAGTGAGATAATATACTGTGTAGACCGAGGTGTACACATCAGCTGTCATATATATACGTATAGAAAAGGTGATTTTCCTGCAGACCCCGACAGTCTTGTGCAACATACTTATTTGAACTGCAGGTATTAATGGAAGGTGGAAGTAAGATACGAAGTAAGATACAAACCTAGAGGGTTTGAAAGAACATTACCATTTTCTTTTCTTCAGTGGGGGGAATGTCTCAGCAAAGGCAATATCTGAAACCCGTTGACTTCAGAGAAGTTTTATCAAAACTAAAAACCTAATAATTGTCTTGTTTTCTTTCTGTTTTTGCAAATAATAAGTTACACTGTTCTGACCACAAGATGAAGTCTTTCTATATGCAGCAAAGATGCCTCTTTATGTTTAAGAGTCTGTTGTGGTACTCGTGGAATCAACAATTATGCTAACAGCGATACCTTTTTGTTGTTTTAGGTGTTTCAATGTCTATAAACACTTGGAAGTGAACTGATCCTTCTTTTTAAGCCAAAGTATGTTTCTTATTGTAACCTTTTAATAAGAAGGCACCTATTTATAAGACTTTCTTAGAAATTGGACAGTACAAATAAAGACCATATCATATTATATAGGAATGATATCAAATACGTATGAATTTTATACATGAATATGATAACAATTTTTGAATCTGTAAAAAATCTGAAGCATGCTTTTAAAAAGTGCAATTCTACCTGGTGAATAATTGTGTCAAAATATTTTCTTCCTTTTAAGCATCTTTGATCTAAAAATGTATTCCGGCTCATAAATGCTGTTTTTGGCAAATAAACCAATTTTTTTCTTCCGAATGAATGAATTGAAGGTGGGTATGAGGGCATATTTAAAATACATTTCCTAGCATAGAATCTTGTATTTCAGTGGTTTATGAGGTCAGTTTGGACTTCTAAAAGCATTTCAGAAACCTTCTAAAATGTATGCGGTGTGCATTATACAAGTTCAGAAGAGTTGTAGGTATACCTACCAAGTCCAATCACTTATAAAGGTACATTTTTTAATTTTTTTAGCCACTCAGCAGATATCCACCTTTGATCAATGACATCTCCTTTTGGTTGCCTTCTGAGACATACTCCAAGAATGATTTCTATGATTTGGCTCGAACAGTTGGTGGAGACCTGATAGAAAAGGTTGTACTAGTCGATGAATTTACCCATCCAAAGTAAGTAAAACTTTTAACACATTTTTGCTGTGGTCGGAATATAAATATTTTATAAACATTTTAGTTCTGCACCCTAAGAAATTCTTGATTCTTCTAGAATCTTGGCTTTTAGCTCCAAAACATTTTTACAACACTTTCAAGAGTAAATAATTTTTCTTAAAAACATTATGTTATATTTCAGTTTTGTACTAGTGTTGAGCTTCTGGTATTCAGACTGCAAACCCAATGTGCTGTTAATTACAGCAGCAGTGAACAACTGCCTTCCTCAATACATCTGCCAACATGCAACAGTCTTATCCATAACATGTCTGCTATTCTAGTCCTACTCTTTGCTAAGTGACTGGTCGTTGTCTCCCTGTTTTCTTCCTTCCTTTTTCTAGTCCTGATTCACTAGTAGACCTTTACTATAAACGTCAGAGGTAATAACTTGTTGCAGAATACTATTATCAGTGTTCAACAGGGAGGGGAAAAAAAATAGATATTGTTTCTTTCTTTTTGATATTTATTTACGCTGTTGAACAATCTCTCAGGCTTCAGAATACCTTCTTATGGATATAGCAGCACTGACGTAACCATTGGGCAGGCAGGTTACTTGTCCAACCAATACTATCAGTTGTCTCAAAAACTGACAAGTATCAGCTATTATGTATGCACTGTTTTTCAATTTGCTGTTTCCAAATCAGAAAGTAAATATACTGCTGACTGCCTGACTTTCTAAAGCTGGGTTTTATAATAATTAAAATAATTTCTCTTCCTTAAGACTTTTTTTTTTGGTGCTGTAGAAAGGCAGGTAGTAAACTTAACACCAATGTTTTTTGAAGATTATAGGAAAATGCTTCATGTCATGCTCCAACACCTTTTTTTTTTTTTTTTTCTTCCTTTCTACAACTAGGTATTTGACCCTATTATTCTTTTGAATTTGATGTGTGTTGCCGACCAGATAGATACATTATTCTATGGCCTAGTTTTCATACTGGTTCAGTGGATTAATATTTATTTCATTTTTTTCCTTGTTACACTTTTTATGTGGTCTTATATAAGACTTTCTGCTGTGTGAAAAAAATACCAGTGGAATTTGCGTCGGCATCTGAAAGCTTTGAGTCATTAATTCTTGAGTGGTCCTCACATGCAAATCATGCAAAAGGATCTTAACTTTATACTTGAAAGAGAGTGTCCAGCAGAGGAAGATAGGCTAGTGTAAGATAATGAGTACAATTCATTGTAAAGAACAAGACTGTATCTTACAGAGGAATTGAAGGGCAAGTTTGTTGTGGATATGGATGAATTCTTATTGTCACTTGGACTGAGCCATAGTATCAGTTAGCACAAGAGCATAGTCATTGAAGGCTGCTCACACGGGTCATGCTGAAAATATCTTTAATTGTCTTCTATCATGATGGTTCTGATAGAGTACAATCAACATTTCTTGTAAAAATTGTAATGTTAGACCCATTTTTGGAACTGGTGCTTTCCATTCATTCATGCTGAATGTTTATTATATCTATAACACCTCTGTGTCCATTGCCACTTTTTGTCTACACTCTTCCTGGTGATACCAAACGTGCAATCATGGTTGTTGTTATATCTTCTCTTGGTGGAAAATCCTGTGTGTAGTGTAAGCAGCTCTTTCAAAGCTGAAGGTTTGAAGAAATCTTGTTCTCTGCTCCCTCAAACAGAGGCAGTATTATTCTGTAGTTCCTCTTGCAGCTCACTGGAGGAATCCACATACGCTGGGAAGGCCTTGCCAGCAGCGCTGCATCAGTCACAGCTCAGCTCATGAGTCATGATTCTTTTCTTTACTGAGAATATTGTCTCCCAAAACTAGTAGAGTGGTGAAGTAGGGACAGGATTCATTGCTCTGGATTTCTACTTATATGTGTTTTGTCCTTTGATATGCTTTGACATATCCTGGACATATACCAGAGGTGACAGTTGTTCAGTAGAAGTTTGCTTCTTCCTTTGCAAGGAATGCATCTCTGGTTCCCTCTGTGACTTCTGCAAATAGATGGGAAGGATGACTACTCACTGAGAACTGTCACACAGATTTAGGACTTTCATAGTATTGTCCCCTAAAGCCATTAAACCCTCACTCAGCAGACATCCAAATACGTTTTGACACTACAAGGAGGAAACATTTCTCACCTTCATGTCTGAAGAATTTGAGTGGTGACACTAATGGATTGTTGGCAAGTGATGTTGTAGTCCTCTTAGTTTGTTCAACTGCAACAACAATAAAAAAAAAATTTAAAATGCGCCATTAAAAAACAGTAATTCCAAGGAGATTATCTATCTCATTAAAAAAAAAAGGATTCTAGATAAAGACTATAAAACAATGGTTAAATGGTTACTTTGCCCTTTCTTCTTAGAACAAGGTATGTGCAGATATGTAACTTGCACACCAATGACCTCAGCCATGCAAGTCATTTTGACTGTTCTCTGAAGCCTTTGGAAGACTGACTCTTTGAAAAGAGTGTTCTGCTTGGTCTTAATTCCAAGGTAATTGTCTCATTACAGAAACGATACAGTGGCTTCTTTAATTCAGTGTTGCAGAAAAGCCTCTGGGCACAGAAATTAATATAATAGGTCTTCAGTTTTGCTCTGGCTCTGTAATGTTACAGATCTAGATGTTTGTAATCATTATCTTGAATTTGTAGTGATTCTGGTGTGGAGGATGGGCGAAAAGTGTGTAGGATAGGGAAGTTGCAGTGCTGCTGTCTTGAATGTTAGTTACTTACAAGCAGCTTGAAATTAATCACTTCTAGACCTTAAAATTCAGATTTTTTTTTCATCCTTTAATAATCCCAGTTTCATGAGGAATTAAGATATTTGGCAGTCTTATTTTCCTTCTTAAACTGCCTTTCTTAGTTATAGGACTATAAAGATTGGAAAACAGAAAATGCTGTACCAATAAAACTAATTTAGAACACAGAAAGAGGTCTTTTAATTAAGCTCCTTTATAGAGGCTGTCTGTGTGATACTGTATAGTTACCTTTCAGACTTTTCTGCGCTTCAGAAACCTTTCAGAGTTGCACTGGGCTTTGGACTGATAACTATGCTCCAGCACATTGCAATTACAGTGTGTATTAGCAGTGAAAATGTATTCCTTTATAGGGAAAAGGAAAGGTAGGAAAAAAGCATGAGACAAGCAGTTGTTTAAACAAGGAAGAGATGTCAGGGAAAAAAAGTATATCTTGATTATCTGCTTTGTAAAGTGATAATGTTGAGACACCTTCCAAGAAAGCACAGGCAATTAGAAGGTAGAGCAGAAAGGAGTCTCATTGCTGAAAAGCACAAATTGAGGAGAACACCAAGTTACTGTGCTAGGGTAATTAAGAACCATACCAGCCTAAATGCATCTTGGGTAAACTTAACTAAACAAGACACAGCATTGAGGTAAACTGAGTAATGTGTGAAGAAGGCTTTCCAGAAAATAAACTTTTTGGTTCAGTTTAGTCTGCAAAAATTTTATTTTCTTTTCCTTACAGCTAAAATTAATTGTAATAGATGCCAACCTAGTCGGACTAGATGAATTGTAAAATGTTTCAAGCAGAAAGTTACTTCATACTGCAGTCACATGTTACTTTGAGGTGGAAAAATAAGCATCCTCTATTAGAAAACAATGTAGTAGCAGTAGTTAGGTCATATAGACATTTCTGTATTTACCTCTCCTGAATTTTGTCATTCTTCTAAATTCCTGTTCACCAGTGCAACAGGTAGACCTCACAGAGCAAAGAGAAATCCATGTGCTCTGTTCAAGCAGGGAACTGAGTTTAAGCAACTGAGTCGAGGTAGGTAGCTTTTACGTAAAGTGATTCTGGAAACCAGGATAACTGTAGGGATGCTCAGCAAAAATCCTCTGATCCACAAGGACTTCCTCCCTTTGCTTTTATCCCAGAGATTCCAAACAGGTCCGCCTGCCCCAAGCACTCTTTTTGATCAAAAATGTCGAACTGAAGTGAGAATGTGGACTTTTCAGGTGTCTGCAGTCCCCACACACCTCTCCCCAATACAGATGTGTGTCTGCACAACGTATTACATGAGAGGAGGTGACCTGTGGATCTCAGCTGCCAAACAGCACTTGGGACCCCAGGTGGCTGCTCAGGGGGTTTAGATCCACAGTTGGCCTGAGAAATCTGGGAATAGGGGTTCCTTGAATACGAGAGGAGCCTCACCTGCGTGAGATATGGTTCTTGCATTCAGAACATGCATCTGGCTGAGGGAGTGAGCAGTGCATGAGACTGAAGAGGTCAGAAGATCATCCTGTCAGTATATGTAAGGCAAGCAGAATAAAGAAGAAATGTCCTTTGCAGTGAGCAAAATGTTTTCCACAGTCTGTTTTGTGGATTTAAGCTCTCTTTGGTTGATTTATTAGCTGCAAACATTTAGGTCTTCATACATTTGGTTTGTGACACATACTTTTCTGTGCATGGTCTGTAAAATCAGTCCACTGTGACTTGCCTTGAGTTGTTGTATGCTGCATGAGCTGTGTGACCAGCCACCGGAAGGCAGTGGCACTGTTTCTTCCACCTGACTGAATTATTTCTTTCAAGTCCTTGGAGATCCTTAACGACCTTTAAGCATTGCCGTGCAAATACATGATGAGTGAGAATTTGTGGCTGACATTTTTCCCTTTGGAACATTCTAATGACAAACGTGCAAAACCAAAGAGAATATTTGACTGTATTGATACCAAAGGGAGAAAAGAGAAAGTCAGGTTTTCTTTCCTTTTTGCAGTGGCTGTTGTACCCTCCATATCTTTAAGTTCAGGCCTTCTACTACTTAGCTTGTCTAAGCTGTCTAATCAATACGAATGACCTTCAGAAGTTAAACCAGAAAGTAATCTCCTTTACAGTGGTCAAGACTTCTACAGTTTCAGAAAGAAAACAGATTTCACAGGAGGAAAAAAAAAAAGGCTGGCTGAACGGCAGTCAAAAGGTGGAAAGGTCTCTGCCTACTACAAATAAGCACATCAAAACTTCTGCCATGCAAAGAATCAAAACTCAGAGTTTTGCAGAGAGGTTGTTTTCCTGCTTATCTGGGACCTGATTTTTTTCAAGTTTGACACTAAAATTTCTTTTTGCTTAGAAAGAGAAGGGCAGCGAAGGTGGTGAAGGGTCTAGAGCACAAGTGTGATGGGGAGTGGCTGAGGGAACTGGGGGTGTTCAGTGTGGAGAAGAGGAGGCTGAGGGGAGACCTCATTGTTCTCTACAGCTCCCTGAAAGGAGGGGGTAGTGAGGCAGGGGTCCTCTTCTCCCAGGTAACAGTGATAGGATGAGGGGTAATGGCCTCAAGTTGTGCCAGGGGAGGTTTAGATTGGATATTAGGAAACATTTCTTCACTGGAAGGGTTGTCAAGCACTGGCACAGGCTGCCCAGGGCAGTGGTGGAGTCCCCATCCCTGGAGGGATTTCAGAGCCGTGTAGATGAGGTGCTGAGGGACATGGGGTAGTGGTGACTTGGCAGTGCTGGGTTAATGGTTGGACTGGATGTTCTTAGGGGTCTTTTCCAACCAAGGCTGTTCTGTGATACGCCTCCAGATCTTCCTTTGTAGGGAAGATTTGGTGGTAGGCTGAAAAAAAGTATACAAAACTGCAATCAAGAAATGCAGAGTGTCCAGTGGTACTTAAGAGGTAAATTTTTAATCAGAACAACTAAAAATACCTTGAAGAGACAGTGTGGAGACAGCAAGGAGGGAAAAAATTGATTTACTATGTTTTGATGGCTACGCTGTTAAAAATATAAGTGGGCAATAAGTAAGAAAGGATTTATTCTTGCCTTTGAGTGAATTACTTGCACACTTCTGGGGTGAGATCTGCACATTTGTAACAGTCTGTTAAGCAAAGGGAGAGGAAATACATTGGCTGCTGTCAGGGAGGAAGGTAGGTGCACTGTGGCACCTTCTTTAGAGACTTTGGGAGTACTCAGATGACCTGTGGTTTTTTTTTCCAAATAGTAAAAGGAACAGATCTGACAACGAAGAATGAGATCCTCTTACCTGCTGTGTCAATACACACCCCTAGCTACTTGTTAGTGTATAGAAAAAAAACAATGTAATAACATCATTTTCCTTTTTATCGCCAGATTTGATTTTTTTTTTCCTTATCTAGATGGATATCAAATCAAATACTTCTAGGGCTGGTTTATTTATTGAAGTTGGCTTGGTTTTTTCCTTGCTTCTGGAACAGGTGAAGTAAGCAGAATAATTCTGAAGCGCTGTTTGCTGCTAGTATTACTCAAATTAAAACAATCAGTTCAGTCCCTGAACACCTTGTTGTTCTTCAGCCTGAGCACTTTGCAATTTGCTGAGGGATTCTATGAGATTACCTTTAACTGCTGAACTGGCAAAGTCCCAGCAGCAGCTTCTCTGCAGAAAAAAGAACCCAGAAGCTGCTTCTAACAGCAGCTAGCAGAGGGTCGGTTTCCTATTAATGAAATGTGTGCTCTCCAGTTCGGGGTTTTTTTTCTCTCATTTGGTCAAATATGTGGAAGACTGATATTCTTGCAATGGGTTAACTGTTTATGGGAGGCTTTGTCAGTGGATACTGGTTGACTTCTGAGCCTTTCTTCAGCTGTTGCGGTAGAGCGAGCATGACTATATAGTGGCTAGTTAAAGCACTACAGTAATACCCCTGGTCCCTCTTCCTTTTTCCCTTCTCTTGTCCCACGCAGGAGCAGTGCCACCTGTTTTCTCTCATGAATGAGACTTTTATCTGTTGTTTCTTTTGCCTCCTGGGATTCAGCTTAGAAAACATACCTGTAATAGAGGTTGCATGCTTTTAAGTGCGTTCCACTCCTGGGGGGATGTGTGTGTGTGTGTCAGGCATTCCTCTGTGCCCCAGACCAACCTGAAGGCCAGTGGTGTTTGCTTCATTCACAGTCAGAGTGGCCCCAACTACTCTTCAGCTTCTTCTTCTTCCCTGCCTGTTCTCCTTTGAAAAGTAGCTGTGTAGAGCTGTGTAGCAGCTCTGTTCTCACAGCAACTCCTGCTTAGAGGTGGTCAGGGACTTTCTGCCCAAATTAATTTAAGACTGGACTGTCCAGAGAGAGATGCTTCATGAAGACATGTGGATTCTGCTCATGTCCCACCAGAGCCCAGATAATCTATCACATGAGGGCTGAGATGGTGAGGTTTTCATCCTGGCTGCCTAGAGTTTTAAGGGATCCAGGACTTGGGCTCTGTGTCTGTAGCTGCAAGGTCACCCTGCTGTGCTGATTGCTACATGGCTCCAGGGTGTCTTGCACCTCTCACTTTCTAGCGATCTTGATGCCCCGCTGTCTCCAACCTGGACTGAGGCTGTCAGCGTTCAGCTTTCCCAGATATCATGTGCAGTAGCAGAGGCATTCACGAGCACAGGGCAGCCATCTGCTAGTTTTTATTTTTTTAAGGAAGTTAAACTGTAATGCTTTTCATCCCTTCTTTTTTTCCCCAGCAAAAACATTCCAGTTTGAAATGAATATAGAGAATTGAGTATGTGTGTGCATATTTTTGTTTAAAAAAGACTTATTCAGATATTTTAGAAATTTTGAAATTTCAACAAGCTCTGTTCCAGCTTCTTTCTGGTATTTACTGAGTGAAGTCAGAGCAAAAATGCACATGCACTTTTATAGCCCAAGTCAGACAGTACTGTTTGATATGGAAGTAGACCACCTCAGTGGTATATTTATTATGTATACATGTGTAGAATTGGAATCTGTCTGCTTATTTTTGTTAAGCATCCTTATCAAAGGTTTTTAAATGCTTGGCCTAAAGCTTTGGAATCCCAATGTAGATTCAGATACCTAATTCCCTCAAGTTGCTTTGAAAGTCCTCCAAATAACAGTTCTCTGCCCAAATCTAGAAGTGTCATGAAGAACTGTGAGAGGAGGACAGAGAAGTCTGTCTTGTAGAAGTGTGCCCTTGAACTGTTCAGCATCTGCTTATGCTAGGCATTTCTTGATTCATGTGCTATAGGATGGACTTGAAAAATACTAGTAAATGCCTTGACTTTATTTTACATAAAATAAAAAAAAAGAAAAAAGAAAAAAGAAAAAGCCTTGCTTTATACAGTAAAGTGTGAGTTCTGTGACTTACAGCTTTTTACACAGCTTGTGACTGCCAGTTCAGACCTCTGATGACAGTGTTTACTCGAAGACCATCTGGTGGGGGGAAAAAAAAAATAAAAGAATAATCCACTGATCAGGAAAGACAGACTCTACCTTCCCTCCTATCCTCAGCTTTCAGACAGGCACCATACAAATAACTGTTCTTAATGGCTCACTATTGAAGCCTGAGGTTTCCTTCAAACCACTGTGCTCAAATCAATTGTGGAGCAGACAGTGTTCTGCTGTACTGTCCCTGGCTCTTCAGAGACTTCACCGAGAAAATCGTCTTCACTAACTGAAAATAATTTACTATTAATGAGCTTCAGTAGGAGTCCCATTATTCTTCTTTAGTGGGAGACTGGTGGCTAACACGCAGGCTTGTGGAAGCCTTGTATTCAAGAAAGGAAAAAGATGAAGTAACCACAGGTTCCTATTGAGGGAGGGGGGGAACACAGCCCTCAAGTGTGATGTATCACCAGTGATATTCCATAGGAAATGTAATCACCCTTCATGGGTAATGAGAAGAGAGGAAAACTTAAGTACGTGAGCCACACAGAAGACAAATGTCAACTCTCTTATGTATTCAGACGGATGCAGAGGATAGCCTTGCTGTATAGAGCAGGGATAGCTGAAGTCACAATGAATCTTTCTAAGAGGCTGCTTGGTTGAAGAGCTTAACCTTTCTTCATCATGTCAACCTGGAGTCAGCCGTTCACTACCAGTTCTCAGATGGAGCCCAGAAATCTTTGCCACAATTCCCAAAGCACTTCACAGGAGGCGTCACAGGAATTAGCACAGTGATTTATTGACAAGCAGTGGGCTGGTGAAAAATGGCTAAAGGAGTCAGCTGCCACAGGATGCACAGAAGGATAGCAGTAGGCTTGTGAGTGCTTCTGAGTTCAGGAAAATGTGTTTTGGCTAGGTCTCAGATCTGTACCTGAAACTAATTTTTCTTCATAGCAATAGACACGTTCTTCATATAGCTTTTGTCCCACTCCTCCTTAATCAGCTTTTAAATGAACATTAGCATGAAAGTGCAGGATCTTTATTTTCTGTAGTCTTCTAGCAGTGTGAAGAAGTAATACCTCTGCAGCTGATCCTGAGTTTCTCTCAAAATCTCTTGAATTCTGCATGGAGATCTGCATGGAAAGTTAGAGCTGGTACCATTTGCTTACTCTTACAAGAATTTTTCTGGCCACAGTAGTGAGACAGCCACACCAAGCATTTTGTAGGGTGATGGACGACACCGCTGTCCTCTGTGCTGAGAATTGCATATGTGTGGTACCTGTAGGGTATACGGGCGTTTGCCCTCATCTCTTGACAAGGCCTTCACAGGGCTGTGTTGCGGCTGCTAGTAAGGTGGCCAGGCTCTTAATTCTTAGGTGAGATTCAGCCAAACATACATCCTGTAATGCTGCCAGAGTGGGAGATGAGAGGAAAACATCTTTACACACCTCTCTTTCACTTCCCAGTATTACTGAGCAGAAGAGAGAAGGATTTAGCACTAAATAATTAATCCTACTCTTTATATTTTATGGATCCTGAACACATTTTTGTAGGGGAAAAAACCTTATAGCTAGGAAGGATTTCTTGAAGCTGAGTCAAAGCATTAAGTAGATAAAAGGTTGGTTATCTCCGTGCTGGAAAATGTCAGCATTGAGGCTGAGGAAACAAGGTTTTCTTTAAGTTCAGAACAAACAAATGTCAGCATTCCTGAAACAGATCACAGCATCTTCTCATTGTTTTGTGCTTGATGGATATTTTATTTTAACCTACTAGTTAACTTTAAATAATTTCTTTAAGAAAATTGTTGCCTAGTTCTGTCAAGTGCTAAGCGTCCTTGTCTCTGGGTAAATTAAATAGAAGTTCATGGGACTGTGCACCTGATGAGATCTTTATTCTACAGAAATGGACCTGAGCTGCAAAATATGCATCTGGTTCCAAATTCCTCCAGAATTCAGGTTTCTGTCCTGCTTCTCTCAAATGTTGTCTAGTAACATTAATATTAACCTTCAAAGCAGGATTTCTGCTTCTATTGAGTTCAGCTTCAAGCACTGGGCAAGAATGAAAGCAAAAGGAAAGCAAGGGGGAAAAAAAAAAAGACACAGGGAAAAAGCACCATAACTAAAAAAGACCAATATCTTCAAACATGACTGACTTTCCTGGATAACTGGATTAAGAAGCTTTAAAGGGCCATGATTCTCAGTTGATGCCTAGCACTTCTGAAAATGACACCAAAAAAGAAATCACCAAACACCTGTATCTCTTGAAAATCTTGGCTGAGAGTTTAAAAAATATGCATGTGAGAAATAACTGCAGCCACAATTCATGCACGATATTTTTGCTGTGTAATTTGACTTCAGAACGTGTTCAGAGTGCCACCTCTGTCCCTGCAGAGCTGCTGCATACCCAGGTATTCCCTGTTCTGTGCTTCATTCCTCTCTTCAGTGTAGCAACTTGCAGCAGATGAGCAGTCTTGTCAAGCAGTACATTACATGCCAAGAATGTGCTCTAGCTCAGAGGAGATAAATCTTCGTCCTTCAATCAGGAATTCTGCTATGGATTTTAGTATAACAGTACGTTCCAGCCCCAGCAACCGTCAGGTTTCTGGAATAGATTGTAGCAGTTCGAAGTTAACACGTGTTAGTCTCTGACTCTGTTATTCTTTTATTTATTGATTATTTTTGGCAGGAATCCTATTGATAAAATAGATCTGCTTTGACTTGTAGAATCAAACTAATTTGACTTATTCTTTAATCCTGTTATGGAGAATATCTACTGTTTGCTTGTTATCGTCATTGTAATTGTGAATAAAAAGAAGCACCCACAGGAAAAGAACATATATGTATGTATTGTGTGATAACCAAGTAGCCAAATCTGTTGCAAGTTTGATGGACAAGAGCTAAACTCGGCGAATGGTCAGAGTATCAAGTGCAGGAAATGCTATAAAACAGTTCTGAAGAACACTTGTTTGTTCACCCTGGCTGTGTTTGCATAGTGTACCACCAACAGAGTGCAGCAGCACCATAGAGAGGTGCTGTAATCATGACTGTTCGTTTTAATTGAAGAATTGTGTCCTTAACTCAAGGCTTACATGTAATTTATTAAAGTCATTAAAGAACCTGCTTGATGAACAGGTCAGGCATATACTGAAGGCTTGCAAAGCACAACAGCAGAGAGAAAAATACCATACAGGTGGGAAAAAGCTGTGTCTTTTTAACTGTATATTGCAGATGATAAGTTAAAAAGTCCTGAGTAACCTGTCACCCGTAGTAAGTTACTATTCCAGTGTATGAGTTTGACCCAACACCTTCTACCACTTCCAGATGAACACATCGTTCTGGTGCTGGAAAATATGATTACTAAAATAAGTAGACTTGAAAATAAAATATCCTGTCAAGCAAGGCACCTGTAAGTGATAGTGGAAAAGATTATAATACATTTGGAGCACTTAACTGCACTTTCTTTACTATCAGGGATGGCACCAGATGAGCCTACTAAGTGTCATCCCAAAAAGTGGGTGGTTTTTTGGTTTGGTTTTTTGTTTACTTTTTTTTTTTGTAAATGCAATCTGAAAATATCAGCAATTGATTTTTTTTTTTTTTTCATATTTTTAATGGGGGAATTTCCGTGGTGGAGAAAGTGGTAATATTATTTGTCGAAGAACATGAGTGACACTGAATCTCCCTGCTGGTTTCAGTGAAGCTGGGAGTGTGACAGATGCAAAATCAGCACCTCAGAGCTCCATCCAAAGCCCATTGAAGTCAGTAGAAACTACGCCATTAACTTAAGTGGGATTAGGATCAGGCCCCATGTGTTTCCCTTGCTCATTAAAACCCAATCTGTCTACAGAGAGCACAGAGTCATTTCTCTTCCAGGAACTTGGACTTTATTGCCAGTGAATTCAGTTCTCCATTAAGAAATACGATGACTGCTGTTAGAAAATACTCTCGTTATTCAGGAGGGACATGCTGATATTTGCTCAGTAGGGTAAAGTGGTAGTTAATAATGAGATTTGCATTACAGTTGCATTCAGAAGCCCTTCCAGTTTTCTGGTATTTAGGAACTAGAGAAGGTTTGTAGATATTGTAGCAATACACTTGCACGCTGCTTAGCCACACTTGTGTGTGTTGTGAAATCTGGTCACCTCTGACTGAAAAAATCAATCGTCCCTAACTTTATTAAGGGCAAATAAAAAATACAGATTCATCAACAAATTTTCTCATGTTGTAGCACCAAGCTACAAGCAGGTATAGAACATGAAAGAGCAACTAAGGCTGTAACTAAGAATGTTTTTTTTCCCCTAGATATGACAGTGTCAACTCTTGCAAGCATGCAGCTAGGAAGAAAGGCAGGAGGTAACTAGCCATTGCTGACTTTGACTTGGCCAAGCTAAACTTTCCCTTTGTGTTGCAATCATGCCTGGTTTGTCTGGCTAGGAAACAGGTTCCTTCATCATGTTGTTTGGTTTATTGTTTGTTATTGACAAACAATGAGGTGCGGGCAGGGCTATCAGCATTTCCATTACTGAATCTTACTACCTTTTGGAGAGCCCATCTTAAAAGGAATATATTTGCTTTGGAAGAGGCTCCATGAGTTTGCTTATGTAGTGTCACAAAGATGTGATCGAGGTGTACTGTTCTTGGTTTTGTTTTTATCTACAGACTGTTCCTGCGTCTCAAAAAAATAGCAAGATAAGGAACTTTTACATGAAATTGTAAGGTGTAATGATAGATGGAAAATAAACTCTCGGAAGACCAAAGAGTGAGGACTAGTTTGCTTAAGCATTAGGAAGGGCTGTAAGTGAAATTAAAAGAAGTTTGCCTTAACTGCAGAAATTTTACTTTTCTGATCAAGGCTGCTTAATAACAGTCCAAACATACCTTAAAGGATATTCACACCAGATTTAAAATCTGGCTTGCACCTAGTACTTGCTGCCACTGGGACAGCCCTGGAATAATCTGAGGAGTGACCCTCTAGTTGGGTGTCATGTTGTCAGCAGTAGCTAGTCTAGGATGCTACAGAGGGCGGTGTATGAAATCCTTTCCTAACCTGTTAGGAAATGGTATCTCCATTATAGAATGTCTTGCTAATCTCCATCTGTTAGTGATTGCTTATAATAGAACTGTGGGGATTATTCATATGCGTATCCAACCGTGGTTTAATCCTTTTGATTCTTGGCATCAATTCTACTTTGTGGCAATGAGTTCCATGGGTTATCTATTCATTGTTTTTAAAACAAGTTATCAGTTTGAAATGTGATTTAATTCTGTTTGACTTTGTCTTAGGAGAGCAAGTAAAAAATACTTGCTAATTAACTTTCGATACTTTGTGTATATTTATTCAGACCTCTTGTTATCTTTCGGATAAACAGCCTTGATCTTGTCAGTCATTCCTAACTCAGTTGTCTGTCTTTGACTAATAACTTTTGCTGCCTGACTCTAGGACCCTGTATTACCTCTTTATATTTTTTTAGATGTGGACATCAGTGAGACTGTATCCAGGGTGAGCACATGATATTGCTAACATTATAATATTTTAAGTGTTGTGTTTTTCTTGTTCTTTTGGGAAGATTCTAGCTTTTGTTTACCATTTTTATGCTGAGCATATTTCTTTTGGGGGATAGTGTGATGGGTTTTCCTACACTGAACTGCCTGTTATGTTGCTGGATTTTATTTCTGCCTATTTTTTCAGCAGAAAACTTTGTAATCTAGTTATTTATCCTACCTTTCTTACCAGTGCTTCTTGTGTGCTCTTAGTCAAATGCTGGACTGGATGCTGGGATCAAGAGGCACAAGGTTTCAACGCCACAAAATAGTAACTAATGATAACAGCTCAGTGCAAACTGCCCTAAAATTGCCAAAGCAGTTATTCTAATGGTCTGGGAGCATTGAAGAGAGCTCAGTTCATTGTGACGCCCCCAGATCAGCCCTTGGTCCCAGTGTTACCCTGCAGAGTCCATCTCTGTCATTTCCAACAGGGTTTCCAACAACTGATACTCCAGTGCAGCTCCCTGGGCTGTGGCTACAGAATCCATCAAGGAACAGTCTGTAGGGAATACTTGTTTTGTTAGCTTTGCCTACAGTTTCAACAGAGCAGATGTTTTCAAAGTAAATAAACCAAGTAAATTATCTGCAAAGCCCGACCTGTTCAACTTTAGTTTGCCACTTCATGTGTGTGGATCACACAAGTTTGTCATTCCAAAGTCTCTCTGAAATTACAGTTCCACAGCCTTTGCTGGTGTGTGGCACAGACACTTGAGAGGCTGGAGTCAAGGTTGCAAAGGTGACTAAATAGTTTCTCTTTTAAGAGAAAGTTCTTAACTGTTCTTTTATTAAGAATTAGAAAATATGCTATTAATTCTGCTCCTGCTTTCTGGAGGGCTTCAGTTTCAGCCACATGATGGTTGAGCTCCTACCTTCTGAAAATGTGTGCCTGGTTTCTAAGCCGGTGAATTAGCTCATCTGAGCTGCAGCTGAATCTAAAATCTCCTGACTCTCACAGTTACTGGCAGTGCTGGGACAAGCCCATTCTGGGATGCTGCTTTGCGCTGTGTTTTAAATAGCGGGTGTGCTCCCTTCTTGCTGGGAAAGTTTTTGTGGTTTTTAGTGATTTCTTTCTCAGCATTGGCATTCGCCTGTTTGTCTGTCTAGCCCCCTTCCCTCCCTCTCCCCCCAGTTTTCATTTTCAGTTATTTTTGTTTGTGTTGAACTTCTGCCTGCTCAGCTGCAGCAGCTCAGTGTTGGCAGCCCGCCTTGTGTTGTACAATTCTACAACTTCTGCTGCTTAGCAGCATGTTGGAAATCGCTTTGAAATAAATCCATGTTGGACCGAAAGCAGCATCTTTGTTGTTACCTCCGCAGTATAATTTGGTGCTATAATTGGAATTCTCATTTGAAATAAATAAACATGATTTCTGATCTATAGACAGATCTGGATGCATAGTCAGTGAGAGATGCGTGCATACAGCCTGTCCCTGGAACAGAGACGCATTTGCAAAGCGTGTGTGGCACTCCTGGTGCCTTGGGGCAGGTTAGAGCTGGAGAGGGAGGGTTGGAGGGCAGCCTCAAATCCCTTCTGGGCCACCTTGAGACATGTCAAAGGAATTATTTCCTCTGTGTTGCTCTAGGATTTCTGTTTCAACAAGGCTATGCAGGAAGTTCAGAGAAAACTGACAGGGATTATCAGAGCAAGGAAATGATTGAGAAAACCAGTTCTGGTAGAGATAGTTTGGTGGAGGAATATGATAGCAATCTAGAAAATCATGGGTGTGTTGGAGAGGATGAGTAGAGAAGGATGGCTTCTTCTAGTACTGAAAGCAGCATGCTTCAAATGAAACTACTAGGTCTCAGCTTCACAGCAAGCAGGATGAGGTCCAAGCCCCTGTGGAACTCCTTGCAGGCAAATGACATAGATGCCAAAAGTTTGTGTGAGGAGACTGGATGAGTTAATGCAGAGGAATATACTGAGACATGAAAAATACATAGAAACAACACGCATTTTGGGAATGCTTTGTGTTGGAGCCCAGGAGAGTGTTAGAGGCTTACGCTAATACACATGCACATTTGCTGGGTTTTAAACTTAGGATATCCACTCATAGTGGCTGTTTAACTGTGTGTCTGAGATTGTGTGGTGGGGGGATGTTTTTTGTTGCAGACAGGACAGGGCTATATAGATCTGGCCCAAAACAACCATTCATGTGTATGGTGTAGTTCAGTAACTTCAGATAGGGGTTTTTTTCAGGCCTTTTAAATCTGAGCATTTTTGCTGGATGCTATTGCCTTTTTTCCCCCTGTATACCCATATTTGCAATCAGTTCTTTGATTTTTTTTTTAAAAAAACAGATCTCCTGAAACCTGATTGCATTAAAATCTGGTCCTGTAAAGGGAGTGTTTAAATCCACTTTGTGCTCCTTTAATTGAGAAATGCCTAGGACACAGATACTTGAAATTGCTTTTTCAAGCCAATAACATGGTTGCTGTTTGTCTGTCACACCAGTAATGGATCCAAGCATTTTTGTGAATTCAATCAAGACACAGCCAGAAAAGCAAGGGGTGAGAAGGTACTGATGAGATAGAAGTGAGGTGGGAAAGACCTGCAGCACAGCTAATTTGCAATTAGCATTTTCTCACTTCCCTATTGTCTGCCTGTCCTGCAATTCCAAAGGCGACAGAAAGAATTTGGTTTGAAAGGATGCTAAGGATGGCTGTAGAAAGCTGTCAGGGCTGCAAATAGACAGAGACATGTCTGTAGTGTGGGCAGAGGAGGAGCAGGTCATGCCCTGTAAGCTTCTGCGGAAAGAGTCATTTAGCACAGCTTGATGGGAATTGGGTAATGGCAGTATGTTTGGAGATGAGATTTAGGAGTAAATGATGGATGAACTGCATAGTCCGAAAAATACTGTGTACAGCTGCCATGCCTGTGTTCTCAAGATCAATAGGTGTCGTAACAGTGAGCAGTTGTCCCTGCACTGTCCCCTTTTCCTCCCCACCACTTAACTCCCCATTGCACTCCTGTTGCTCAGTGGTGCCCTAGCACCTAGAAAAAAAAGATGAAGTGGCATAGATTGCATTTTAAACATGACTGGAAATCCATTTTTGTTGGTTTGTTCTGTTTTTTTTTTTTTTTTTTAAAAGGATCACTTTCCATTGCAGTTTTCGTCTAAACATCCAAAGGGACTTCTGCATTTCTTGAACATAATAAAATGAGTGAGCCAGTGGTTTTTTTTTCTCTCGATTTATCTGACAAAATTCCTCCTTCTTTGTTAAGTTATTAATGATTCATGTCCCAACATTCCTGAGGAATATTGAGTCAATATTGGTACTGGCACTGGAGAAAAATGGACTCCAGGAAAATCTGGCTTCTTCAAGCAGCAAGTTAACCTACAACTTTCAGAATTTATAAGAGAAACTTTTTAGAATTGTAGTGTTTTTTGGTTTTTTATGATTGCCTCTTTTGGGACTGGAAGAAAAAGACTTCAGGGACGGACCTTGCTGAGTCATCTGTCCTAGAAAGATGCCCCAGGATCTGTGCCAGACCATTCTTCCTGCAGCGGTCTGTTTCTGCAAACACAGTAGGGACAAAGAGACTGAGGCAGTTTCTTTGCTTGTGATTTCTGGACCTGTCTTCCCAGTGGGAACTGTGTTCCCCAGACTGTTGTCCCTGTGGTCTCTCAGCTCCATATTCACTATGGTTTCTCAAAAGCTACTGGTTTTCTGCTAACTTTTCATACACAGGATTCAAAGAGCTGCAAGCACTCTACCCCACTAGAATCAGCCCAAACTAGGGAAGCCCCTTAGTCTATGACTTGTCATCACTTTGGGCAGTATCCTCTTACTGTTTTAACCACCACTTCACAGATGAGCTTTGCACTGCTTGATGCTTTCGATCTGAAAGAAATCTGTTTATGTCATCACCTTAACCACAGTTGGTGTATGATGATGCTTATTAATAACTTCCAGTGTAGCACTATTGCACAAAAAAAACCCAAAGAGCCACCTGGAGAATTTGGTGGATATGTTTTTGAAATGGACACTGTTGAGTGAGTGCAAATTAGCCAGTCATGGATGTGGGAGAAAACATGGCTGAAGGAGATTTTTCTGTACAATTCCTGTAAAATTCTCTAGAAAAAACAACCTTTTCAGGTAGAACTTACACAGCAGAAAAACAGACTTAAGCAACTTAAGCATGATGACTTTAAATTATATAGTAAACTTTTGTATTACATTTTTTTATTAAATTGTGGGCTCTTGAAAGTGATTATTTTTGAACACTGATACGTTTCTATAACTTGATTATTTTTGTGCCTAATGCAATTCTGAAGAATTTGAGATTATTTCTTAGTGCTTAGAAATGTATTGCTTAGTATTGCCTTTAAAATAAGCTTAAACTATTCAAACTGTTTATACAGGGTGCCTCTCTTTGAACTCCTTCAAACCTAGATATAATCCCTGTTTCCAGAAGGTCTGTTGCTGCAGAAGGCATGTGTTTGTGCCACTGCCTGGCTCATTTTCCATCCCTTCCCATGCCCTGAGCTGACAGACCCATTCCTGATTTTGGTTCTGTCGTCAACCGTCTGCTAAAAGCATGGTCGATGCTGACTTCAAACTGGGCTGCTCAGGGTTTTATCCAGTTTGCTCTTGGAAACCTCCAAGGATGGAGGCCGCAGAGCCTCTCTGGGAAACCTGCTCCACTGCTTGACTGCCCTTGTGGTGAAAATGTCTTTCCAAATACCTGATCTGAATCTCACTTAATCTTGATTTACTGTTGCCACTCATCCACCTCTTGTGCACTGCTGTAAAGAGGCTGACTGTCTTTTCCATAAACTCCTTCTAGGTACTGGAAGGTAGCTGTTAGGTCTCCCAGCCTGTGCTCCCCTAAAGTGAGGCTTCACATCCCATCCTCATAGGATCTTTGCCCCAGCCTACATCTTCCCTGTGTTCTCCATCACTATCCAGTTTATCTTTAGTTCTATATTTATTTTTTTTGCCTTTGGTGCTGATCTGTATCTCCACCTACCTGAGGGTTTTTCTATACAGTCAACATTTTTGATCAGTCAGATCCATCCATCATTAAAGAGAACATGATCTGGAACTTTCATGGCTAAAGACAACACTTCTGTGGTGTTTCAAACCTGTGGTACCAGGTGCTGGGAGCAGTGGCACTGCTGGCTAGATCATCAAGTTGAACTGGACCATTAGTGTTACAAGCACAGTGTAGCATCTTAAAAACTGAGGAGAACTGAATGGAAACCGAAATGCCCATTAGTTTAATGAGATGTAAATAAAATATTTGGCCATAAGATAGTCCTGGTTTTGGAGGAATTAGTTTTGTTTGGGCACAGGGTTGTCTGTGTACTGATTTCACCATAGGTAGAGGAGGTGATGGAGATTAAAATGAAACAGGTGCTCAACTGGCTTAAAAAATGAGGGATTGAACTGCTGTATGAGAGCTGAAAGCATGTTTGTTTCTCCATAAAACTACAGTTTTATTTAAGGACTAGGATGTGAATGGATCAAGAAATCCATAGCACAGATTCTCTACCATCCTGAACAGGGTGACAATAAACAGGGTGACAAGGTGAAGTGCTGGGGTCTGAACCCCAAGCCCTGAATTAGGGTTGACATATGGGTGGTCCCCATGGCCCTTTAAGAGGAGGGGATGAGTTTGCCTTTTGGCTTTCCTCCAAGGTGCAGCAGACCGTGTAAGGAAAGCCCTTGGGTAAACAAGCCCCAGGTGCCCTGCATTGGGTAAATGAGTGCCAGGTGTCCTGCTTTGGGGATAAAAGCTGGGACCACTTGCAGGAAGGGTTGGAGAGTCTGGCTGTGAGGTGGATGCACTTCACAGGGTTTCCTGTTGGGGAAGGACCTCCTGGCTCTTCATGCAACTGGATCCCAGTCAGGTCTGGCACCTACAAACGCGGGCTTTGTGGGGAGGCAACATGGGGTTACCTCTATCATATGTGATCACCCTATTGTCTTGGTTGTCTCCCATTTTTTCCATGGGTTACCTTGTATCTCTGTTTGTTCCATCTGTTACGGGTCATGCTATGTCATTCCTCGGGTCACTGGGGTTGATATCTATTATTTGTGATCTGTCTGACTTGTTTGTACCCCCAGCGATCCTCTATATACTGACCCCTTTATGCAAAATAGAACCTACTTACTGGATTGTTTTTCTGCTGTTGGCTGTGTCCTTTGTACTGTGCCTAGTAATTGGCAAAACACAAGGTCAGTTTACTCCTTTGGAGAAAATGGCTTAGCATTTCAAATAATTTAATTTTCTTGAATTGTGAAATCAAAATGTATCAATCAAGTGTGAAAAAGGGCTCAATAAATTTAACCACAAAACACTGAATTATGGCTAGATGGTAGGTTTAATTTTGTCTTCTATTTCTTTTGATGATACAGAGTAGTCTATTGGTTATGATGCTCAGGTAATTACCTATCACAGTGATAGTTTTAATGGTACATGATTTCTTGTGTTTTCTACTTGAAAAATAAGTTATATGTTAGGGGGAAAAAATCGTTTTTGCAATTTTGTAGATTTTCATTAGCAGGCAAATGTATTTTTTAATTCAATCAGGAGACAGTCTTGTAAAGCTGGCCTCTTTTATATAGAGTTACATTTCTTGGTATTTTAAGGACGGTTGAGAATGTATCAAATGCCATTGTCTCTACTGTAATTTTATATCAGCTTTTCTAAGTATCTCTGCATAGAAGTGTTTTAATGGGAGAACTTGCTTGTGATGTTTTGTCGTCAGATTTTTCTTCCCCTAAGGAAGCCTGTTAGTCTTTTAAAATGACATTACAACTTGCTCAATAACCAGCTTGAGAGTTGGAAGAAATCTGGGAGGAATGTTGGAAGGAGAAGAGACCTTTTCAGTAGCAATTTACTAGCTGTGTGTGGAATACTGAGTTAATATAAAACTGTGTTACTATTCTATCAGTGCTAATAGTGCATAACATTATTCTTCTGTCTTGCATTTTTGAAATAATGTATGTGTACAAATCAGTCTTCACAACATCCTGTGAGAGAGATAACTATCAACATTATTCTAATCCTCACTGTGTATTAAATGAGAATAATGACTGTTTCAAATGGAGAGCTCAACAAGAGGGAGAAATAGCATGTTTCTAACTCCAAGTCTTGTAGCAGGCTGCATTGATCATCCCATACATCTTTCTCAGCCCAATTATTACACTTTACTTTTGCAGAAATGTCTTTTATCATTCTAAATTTGCGAATTTCCTATTTTGCTGAAAATCATAGAGCAGCCCAGTTTGGAAAGGACCTTGAAAGATCATTTGGTCCAATTTTTTGTGGGAAAAGGAGCCTAGGTGAGGCTATTTGCACCCTGTCCAATCACCTCGTGAAAACCTACAATGATGGGGACTCTACGACGTCCCTGGGGAAGTTATTCCAGTGACTGATTGTTCTCAGTGTAAAAAATTTTTTTCTTCTGTCAACATGAATGATCTTGATGAAGATCAGTACTTCAGAATGACCTATAAATGATTATACAATAGATTGCTGCATAAAAGGAATGTATGTGTATGTATGAGTCCATCTGTCTGTCTTTCTCTCCTCATACTTAATTCCAACCTCAAACCTAGGAGAACCTATTGCATTTTTGTCAAGTTCTCAACTTCATTTAGTACCTGTCCACACGATTGAAAGGAGGTTTGGTTATGTAGGCAGCGTAGTTAGCAGAAGATGAAAGAAGAATGATTATTAAGTTAGTACTGATAGAGATATACTTCATTGGCAAAGGCCTTGATCTTGCAAGAAATTTAGCTGCACTACTGCAGAACCACTGTGAAATCCTTTAGTGGCATGAGGAAGGAGGAGGCTTTAAGCAACTTTAAAGTGACAGCATGTTAATTGGTAGATCACTCACAATGCTGTAGTTTCTCTGGTGCCTTTTTTGTGTTCTGTGTTCTGCATCTGCCTAGGTACCTCTCTGTTTCTGTGAACCGTGTCAACTCTCTTATTTCATGCATAAAATCTTTGATTGAAAATGTTCAAATAATGAATGGGTATATTGCCTATGCAACACCCTATTAAACTATTGAAATATAATCTGTTCCATTATATATTGCCCTATTTTAATCAGTTTCTAACAAACACATCTAACTTGTAAAGAATGAATAAAATTCTCTTCAAAATTCTTTATGCATTTTTCCCACTGTCTTGCTGACCCAGCATGCCCTCAGTCCACTACCAGATCCCACTTTTCTTTCTCCTCTCGGCTTCCCCTTCCTCACTCCAACAGTGGGTTTGTTTACTCAGGCTCTTCAGTTATCAAAAATTCTCTCTTACAGCTTTTTTCCCATCAGACCTTTGAATAACACTTTATGGCCAGATCTCACTTTAAAGCTCTTTTCTCTTCAGTTATGATGGTGCTTTTAATTGTAAATGGTGGTATTTAATGAAGATTACTGCTAAATTAAAAAATAATTTTATTTATGAATTAAGGAGCAAATTAGTCTCCTAGGTGTGATTCTGTGATTATTGTTATTACTTTGAATGGGACTGCTTTTAATTTTTTTAAGAAATCTTCTTCTCTTCTCACTGAGGTACCTTTAGTAGATGAATAGTGATGCAACAAGGGATTTTAATGTTAATCCATTGCAACTCTGTCCAAATCAGATTATATATTTGGAAACTGTTTTGTTGCAGGATGTGCACTGCTAGGGACAATCTGTAGTGCAGACTTTCAGGATGGGACTGTTAGTTCCGTGTTTTACCTGCAAAACCTCCCTTTTTTGGGGAGATGGCCAAGGAGGCAGTAGATCTATTCTCTACATTTCCTATACAATTAATCTCTCTGTTAACAAGGAAACCAAAGAATGTCTGTACACCTCACAGTCTTTTGCAGTGGTTTGTGCCTATAGGACTTCTTTTGATCCCATGGTTAGACTCATTGTCGGTTTCCTGTATTTTTTTTTGTCAGGTAGTTTCCAGTTCTTGGCTGAAGACAGATCATAGTTACTCAGGCTCAGTCCTGACAACCTGTTTGAAAATCATACAGTACTATGGATTTAAAACCATCTTACTGTACCTCAGTTGCAAATTTCATGTACAGTTCACTAAACAAAAAAAAAAAAAGGCAGAAGTCAGAAGGCTTGGTGCTCCTTCACCTTTCACTTGCCTCGCTGTTCTTTCCACTGGTATGAGTTTGTGCTAAAACAAGGTGCTGCTCGCTGCTGCACAGCCATGAGCCACCAGAGAGATTTTGACCTCAAAACTTCACTTTCCTTTGTTCTGTAGACAACAATATGCATTAGACTAAATGAACTCATGTTCAAAGAAGATTGGTTCTGTATTCTGAAGGTTCAGTCTCCACTTTCATAGGACATTTCCTACATGGCATAATTTGCCAAACAGTTTTATCAACAAAGTTTTTTTTTTTCCAGAGCTCTTTTATTATGGCCATCTAAACTTAGCATGTGTTTTTTGAGAGTCTTGCCAGCTTTAAAATTCCAAGTGTGAAAGTACAAAATCGATTTTTCTAAAAACTTGGCTCACTTTGTCTGTGTTCCATAAAAATAACTGAATATGAAGTTTCAAAGTTCAGCCTTTTTTTTTATTATTCCTTGAGGTGTTAGACTGAAAACATTTTCATCAAGACATAGGGAGAATCTTTGTTGCTAAAGATGTAGTCAAAATTTGATTCATCCTGTCACATGCTTACAAATTCTGTAAAGACAAAGATGGTTATTCTGCAGCTGCTTAACTTCCTTCAGCAAGTGTTAAATGTACTCCTTTCTTCATTATTCTAAACTTCACAGCTCTTTCGTTATGGCAAATCTAAACTTCCATGTCGAAACAATAGCAATTAGTTTCAGGAGTTTCTTAATAAAAATTGCAGTAGACAATCTGGTAAGAATTGTGTGTGCCTTCATTTGACAAATGGTATACAATATGCTTTTCATTTTAAATCTGCTTCTGACTTGCAAGTGCCTCATCAGATAGTTACAATCTGTTTTCTCTAGCAAATCACCTATTAAAGATTTTAAATAACATAGGATTTGGGCAGGGGGGGAAAAGCAAAGCATGTGGCAAAAGCATTGGCTATTATGTTTTGGTTTTACCTAAACTGACTTTCCTACTCCTGAGCTAGCTGAGATTTATATATGCAGCACTTACTTGGCAGTTAGTATCTGAAGGACTCTGAGGGGAGCTGCAGTGATGCCTTTGCCTGGGGCTACTGAGCCTCCTTCCTAGCTGCCAAGTCTGAGTCCTGAGAAGGTGAGGAGCAATGCTCGAGTGAAGTGGAGTTCCTCTAGTATAAATCTTGGTATATACAGAGAGCTGTAAGCTCACCCAGTACAAATACACACTGTGGCCCTAATCTGTGCACTTCTGCACATGGTACCTTTAGTGGTATGGATAGTACTTGGGAGTACTCACAGGCTTTCTGTTAAGCAGATCTAAGTGTCTATACACAGTCATAAGCTTTGCATGCAGTTTTGCAAAAATCTTGCATATAGGTGGCATTTCACGTGTAGTGTCACAGAGTCCAGTGTTTGTAAGTTTACCTAATTTCAGGAATCTGTAAATAAAGCAGCTCAAAGGTATGTAGCTCGTAATATCGAAACACCTGCATAGGTGTTCTGTGCAGCAGAATGACCTGTACGTTATAAGCCTTATTACTATGCATCAGGGGATTTAGTGCATAGTTCCATAGGTAACATTTTAGGACATACAGAATTATGCTAGCTGGAATTTCACTTTTGAATATGAAAATATAATTTTGCTAAATTGTCTCTTGAATTCTTTTAAAGCACTTAATCTGATTTACTCTGTACGTTTAGTCTTCAGTAACAAGGGAAGCTCTTATTAACCCAAAGATCCTATTAAAAATTACATACCCCAGCTGGCCTGGGTGATTGACTCTTTGACCACTGACATTGGTATATTCTGTGTTCTGGGAAGTCAGTGGTTTCTTCCAGGCAGCACAGACAGACTTGCAGATAGTCAAATACAGTCTAAACATTAGTACTTATCATTCACCTTAGATAGATGTTTGCCTGTCTTGAAACCCAAATCTTGTTACTTGTTTACATGAAACCAAAGTGGTCTGTACTCAAGAACTAAATGTTGTGTCTTGAATGTGCATTCCAGGCTGCTGAAGTTCAACTCTGTAATGTGAAAAATAAAACAAAGCAAATGGGGGATATATGTAGATGTATGTGGGCATGTCTTCAGAAGAACACGAGGTAAATGGTAGCCATCTACTGTGTAATAGACATTACCTGCAACTATATTGTATTGTATATCTAAAGTCAACTTTCCTGTGCCTAGAGAGAATAGAGGAAAGGGAATAGTTCTTTTGGGGCATGGGGTGGAGACCAGGTCTGCTGCTGAATTTTATGCAGGTTCATGCATATGTTGCTAACTGTTAGGGTTGTGAAGTGTGGTCCTGGTTGCTGTTCCCTTGGGATATGATCTATGGGCAGCCGATTTTGTGTGTTGGATCAATGTTGCTTCTAGAGTAGAGCAAGGAGTAAAGTGGCAATGTGTGTAACAGAGCTTGTGGTTGTACGAGACAGGTTGTCTGACCAGGATGAATGAAGGTAATATGCACTAGGAAGTCCACTGAGGCTAATGAAGAAGCAATGTGATGTTATTCTCTAATTGCCTGTGTTACAGCAGCCCTCAGTAAAATGTGAATAATCCATTGCTGGCACAATGGAGTTGCTGGGTCGAGCTAATGGCAGGGCATCTTTGCTAGAGTTTTTGAGGTGCTCGAATAGCAATTTTCTTAAAATTTTGGGGGTGTCTCTGTATCTGATATTTTTCAGTTTGTCATTAAGTGGGAGTCCAGGGAGCAGCCCTATCACCTGATCAGTGCTGCAGGGAACCACACCAATCAGATGGTAAACCAGCAGAAGAACCTTCGTTTTGACATTACCAGTTCAGATCCAATGACAGCTGACAGCATTGTGGGGATGAGGGGATGCAATTTATCAGCAAGGAATCAGCTGAATTTTGAAAGCATTTACCTGTTTTGAGCCTGCACCTTAAAAAAATTAGTGCTTAGAATGGAAATTTTTGATGCTTCATCACATGGACCTCGGAATGCAAAGATGTGGTAATCACTATGGGCGAGTGAGGGACAGACACCGATGCCTTAACTTTCTCCACTGAATGAATACCCTAGGCCACTGATAAAGAACTGCTCTGCTTGAATAAAAGCATCAGAACACATCTCTAGAAGGGTCTGGGTTTGAGAACAGGTTCAGATAGTCCAGATATTAGTAAAAAGAATAATGTAGCAGAAGTTTGCAGTGCTTCAAGAATCTGAAATGTCAGTTTCCAAGAAGAGAGTTCCAAGTACACAAACTTGATCTGAAAAGTCATATGGTATAAAGAGGTATAAAGAGAACTGCAGTTGTTGTCCAGTGAAAGTGAGTCAGGAAATAATGACTGTGAAAATGACTTTGTAAGGTTCTCTCTCTCTGACTTGCATATCAAATTTGCTCACCTTATACTTTAATGGAAGAGACAATTTCTAACTCCCTATGCTGCACAGTTAACTTGTGATCTAAAATCAACATACGCGTTTTCATCTTCTTTTTGAGCATCGCTATCAGCAAATAACTCATACTCAGAACTTTACAAACAGTTTTTTGACTGATGCATAAAAGCAGGTGAAAATACAACTGTAATGTTGTATGGCTGATTTAATGCTGCATTTGTAGCAGAAGTAATTTAGCTTTCTTGACCTAGTGAATAGATATGATCAGCAGTTTTATATTACATGGCAAGATACTGCTTGGTATTGGGCAAGACTATTTCTCTGGCTATAAAGAAATTATAAACAACACAGACTGGAAGCTTAAAGTATTTAGTATTTTAAGTGTGCCACTAGGGATGTAAAAGAATCAAATAAGAAATATGTAATGGGATTGTCAGCTCCTAGGAGGTTGCCCCATTATGTTACTGGTATGCAACTTCCCTGATAGTGTAGGGCCTCTGTCATCATGTCTGAGACATGTTCCTCTTCGCCTGATGTGTGCTAATAGGATGAATAAGGGGAGAGTGCATAGCTTATGTTTCCCTGGTTCTGCTAATTCCTGCCTGCTGGTGCAAGTCAGAGCAGTATCCATGACGCTCTAACATATGTTGGGAGTCTGGATCCAGGCACAATCAGGCCATGACTGGATGGGTGCCCAGATGGCCAAGGGCCAGCATTGGTCCCTCATCCCTCAACAGGGTGACTCTAAGCCACTTTTCAGTAATTACAGCAGAGAACCTATATTTGTGGTACTGGAGTCGAGGTGATCGTGTTGCTGCTTCTGTAAAACTGAGCACACACAGACCTCAGCTGGATACTGATGCAATTAATAAGCATTATGGCTTCTCTCCAAGTAGTTAAATCCTGAAATACTTTACCTTCCCATGTAGCAATTAAAAGAGGTAGAACTAAGAATTGTGAAAATCTAGAAAAGCCAAGAAAGGCGACAGTTCCCAGTGGAGGCAGAGGCTTCTGTTCACTTGTGTCTGTGTGTATTAATTGGCCGTTTGTACATACACAAATGTGAGTGAAGTGATGCATGTTTAAACAGCCTCACATCAGCCATAATTTTATGGAAAGTAGTGCCTTTGTTATGAGTGAGGTGAATTTTGAGCCTAGCAGTATAACGTGGATATGAAGTCCTGAATTACCCCAGAATAAAGTGAGAAGAGGACATAGTATATACAAATCAGATGGTTAGTGTAATTCAAAGTAAACACAAAAGGTGTGTCTTCGTTTTAGGCCCAGGCATCAAAAAATACTACCAAAGTAGACAGTGGGTGATGAGAAATTAACTAGATCAATTATATAGGGGCAAAAAAGAGATTTCCCTTTTCATTTCACTGGGGGGAGGGAGAAGAAAAATAACATAAAAGGGCATATAGTTTGGTCTAGTCCTAGAAATAAACATCTGCCTGTCCACTGTGGGGGGTTTGTGTTTAAGGAAACAGCTGTTGTTTGCTGGAACTGATGCTTCTGTAAATAACTTTGTCTTGGTGCTGGCCTCAAAGAACCATGGGTATGTTTTAGAACACTGTTATTCTTCATTCTCTCTTTACTGGCCTTGAAGCTTGGTTCCACTCTAGCCAGAAGCCCAAAACCTCCATAAAAATGTCCTACAGGACAGCTGTGATATAAGATTATTAAAAGTTATTCTGTATTTTCAATCGCTATTGTATGAAAATCATGTAGACACAGGTGGGTGGTAGCAATCCAAATCTACTGCAGAAATCTGCTCTTCTCAAAACCAGTCATCTGAACGAATATTGGATGTTACTTCCAGCATAGAAGAGATGAAAACACCAGTGTGGCATTTGCAGACCAGCTTGCAAGATGATCTAAAGGCTTTATTGTCTTAGACCCAACCCCTTTTTACACTAATCTTGTAATAGCCAGGTGATTTATGAAGAAAATATCCTTTGGCTTTTATGTTGTAAGCAACAGAAGAATGATTGCATCTAAAGTGTTGCTGTTTAGTGAGATATTAATGGAGGGATAATCCATTTACATTTTTGCAGCGGAAGTTTTGTAATGCTTTTGGGATTCATTTATTCTTTGCGTTTGCGAAATAGCCTCTACTGAAATAAACCTGAAGTAATTTGCTGTGGAGGAATAAAGTAGTTTGTCAAAAAAAATTTTTTTCAAGGCTCCATACAAAATCCTGCTGTTGAAATAATCATTTGCTTTTAAAATAAATTTAAAATATTTTTTCACAGGCATCTTATAAAGAGGATCAGAGTTGTAAATTTCACATGCTATATATTCAGTAAGCACTGTGTATGCATTTTAACTATGTGGGTTTTGTTGATCTACGGTAGATAGTGAGAAGCATAAATATGGGTAATATGTCGATTTGTATTAATCTTCTCAGTAGCAGTTGTTTGCTGGTTCTGCCCTATCCCATCTAAATTCTCTTGAGGTGATCAGTGCTTTGGTCTTCTCCTGCCTCTGCTTTTGTCATGCAGTCCTGCTGGAAAAAGCACAAAGATAGCCATTATTCTGTGCTAAGAGGACAGTATAGAGTGCAATTTTCAATTACAAATTAGTATTATGTTACTCTACTGTCTTGGTATTGCAGGAACTAGACAGTGATTATTTTGAACTGCAGACAGTGTCCTGCTTACATGCTTTTTGCTACTCAGGTAACCTTTGCAGAAGAATTGGGGCAGGGAACAAGGGAATAAAGATGGCCTGACAATGCACATCTGGACAGGCAGCTTATTGGTAGTAGGAGATGATGTGCATTGGAAAAAAACACACACAGTCAAAAATGTGATACAGCTGACCAAGTGCTTGGATGCTTCAGCACTATTAAAGAAAAAAAGCTGCAGCAGATAAAAGCCTTCTATACTGAGGGAACTTATCCCATTAGTGAAGTCTTACTGCACTCTGTTTCTTTCAGATCCTTTTGAGTCTGGAAACATTTTAAATGGTAATAATTTGACTCAAGTGGCCTGCTCTGCACTTTGCATTACTATATGATATATTTATTTTGGTGGCTGTTGGCCTGTAGACTCTACTTCTGTGTACGTTCATGTGTGTGTAAAGTGCAAACAAAAGCATGTAATTTCTTGACTCCCTTTTTCATATTCAGCTGCAGTATCTGTAAAAATGGGACAAATGCCATGATGTTCACTGGTATTATGTATGGCGTAGCTGTGCATGAACACAGCCCTGCAGCTTGGGGAGCTCTCATGGCCTTTCTGAGACATGCTGCTTGCTCTGTGGCACTTAGTGAATAGAATTACCCTTTCAACACTTAGAGCCCTGTGCTGTGCAGCTGGGTGGTGCCTGGAGCAGCACAGGCTTCTGAAAATGTAGCAGAGGAGGGAAAAAAAACTCTACTCAAGTTTGCTTCCTTTTGTTGTAGAGAGTCCATGAAGTATTGGGTAGCATACCTCCCTCTAAGAGAAGAGAATCCAAAGCCAATGCAAGCCTACAGATTTTTTTCCTTTGTTAATTAGATCAGAAAAACAGATCTTATGTGGCCAGTGTTTCTTAAAAGCTGTTACACGCACTTGCAAAAGGAGAAAAGTTCCTGCATCCAATTACAAGCAACCAGACAAGGAGAAAGGAAAAGAGCAACTATGTATTTTAAAATAAGCTTAGCAGAGAAAAAAGATCTGTTACCCAAATTTGGATATTTTCTGAAAGATAATGTTTGAGTATAACCCATTAAATCCGTGACTTCAAAGCAAATTACCACTGGGTGAAATTCTGTTGTCTGTGCTGTGGGAGATCAGGCAAGAACCCCATGATGGTGTTTTTGAACATACGGCTTAGAAAATACACCCTTATGAGCAGCCATGTGTAGGATGGATAGTGCTCTAAAGCCTCCTGACCTAATCAGAGAAGCTTTTCTAATGAGGAAGCATAGCTGGAGATGTAGGCAATGTGCAGGGGCTGTACTATATTGAACTTCTCTCTCAAATGACTGGAGCATGCATATGGTTCCAGCAGGTGATAATTGGTGAGAGGGCTGCAGAGATGGATAGAGAAGAGGATATTACTGGTAAATCTGTCTTAAAAGGCACTGGTTGTAAACCAAGTATGTCTGGATGAAAAAACTTGCATCAGCTTATACGACTTTATACTACTTGTGTAATTATGTTCTATTTAACTGCAAAATTTAGCTAAGAGAATATGTTCTTGAAAAACACTTCTCTAGCAGCAACTGCAGGAAGCTGTGATGGCTTTCAGTGCACAAAGGAAAAAGTCATGAAATAAAATTTAGATTAATCAGCTTTCAATTATCCTTTGAAGTGTCTTTAAATCATTGTTTTAATATCATGCTCACACTGAACCTGATTTACATTCACTTGCAAACTTCTAATATGAAGACCCTGGCTAATTTCAGGGTGAACTCTAGATGGGAGATAATGTGTCCCTGAAACATATCATTCATTTTCACATTTAATATGTGTTCAGAAATGGAGCCAAAACATTATCCTGAATGCTCAAACAAATTTTGTGGATTACAAAAAGAGTCCTAGCCAAATGGATTATAGGAAAGCTATACTGAGTTAGAGATCATTCTTGAGAAGTTACCTACTTTTCTGTGCAGAGGCTTACTGGCCATTTACACTATTGTGTGTGAGTTTTTTAAAAAGAAGTTTTCTCAATTTGAAGATCAGATTTCAAGTCAAGGTAATTTTGCTGGAAAATGACTTTCAGATGGAGAAATAGCAAATTTTAGAAAAAAATAGTGTGATGCAGAAAATGAATGAGGCTTAGCTAAGATTGCTCTTGCAATTGACTATAGATTCCATAATGTGAGATTGTCATTTTCAGAAAAACAATTACCCTGTTGATAAGATAACCTATTCTGAATCAAAAACTTCCTGTGGTTTTGCCTTTTTCATCCTAAATTTCTCTGTCCAGCCCATCTACAAGGAAGACCTTCAAATGTGAGCTGTATTTAAACAGGCATATCCAGCAAAGTGAGTTAACATGAAGTGACTCCAGGAGGAATGATGAAAGCAATTGTAGCAATCTCTGTATAAAATAAACCAGAAAGAAGAAAAATAAATAACTTTTTAAAGGGAGATCAATAATGAGTAGGACCTGTGTTTTCTAAAGACCACAAGAAGCAGCTTTTAATTTAACTTGTTGAATACTGCTGACACTAAAAAGACTGATTTCTTTTTTCCTCTGAAAGGCTGAAGAGCAGCAGACCTCTGACAATTAAGACCTTTAAAAAAAAAGTCAGTTTTGACATCCAAAGCAAAGACATGCAGACAATCTGTTAATTAGTCTTGACAACCTTGTGATGAAGGGCTTCACTTCTGGGCCTTGGTGTTAGAGACGTTTCAGCCTGTGTCTTCAGTCAATGGAAAAGGATAGATGGATTGGACTAGATGATCTTTTGAGGTCCCTTCCAATCCCTAACATTCTGTGATTCTGTGATTTCTCCTTGTCTGGGTCTAGTATCTTAAATTTACAGTGAGTTCATGTGATTTATTTTTCTGTGCTCTGCCAGTGCCCTGGCTCAATATTGTTCCTCAGAAACCTGTCAGGAAGAAAAGACATCTGTCTGATGACTGCAAAGATGTGGTGTCCTGAAAATAGGACTTGCAGTTAATTCCTCATCTTTAGCAGACATTTACTATGTAGCAACAAAACTGTTCAGTAGTGTGTTTTCATTGAAGACAAAGCTTTCTGTCGGCTGGATTAATCTGTGATGGTGAACCAATGAAGCTACTAACCTAAAGGAAAATAACAGCATCTATCAGGGTCTTTGTCCACCATAGATGTGGTACAGGTAAGAGTTTTTCTCATCTCATTGTTGTGTGGCATATCAGAACAGGAGATAAGCAGAGAAAATAATAATATGCTTAATATGCTTTTTAGTATATTTGGTCCCTTTTTTCCTCAAAAGCTTCACCAGTAGCTGGAGCTCAACATTACCTAAAACTGAGATGCTTGTTTTCTCTTTTAAGCTGTGCCTTTCTCCCATGCTGCCTTGTGCTTGATGAAACTGCTGCCTGTGCCTCCCAGGCTGACGTAGCGGAAGCTGGTGTCAGTGAGAGGAGGAAGGCTGAGGTGTTATGGCTGGGATTTTCTTGTGTCTCCATTGTACAGACCCCTGGGAGGTTATTAAACAGTTTAGCCATATATGAAGTCCTCTCTTTTGCTTTTTTGCTTAACTGTGACATGAAGACCTTTTTCCAGAAAAGTGATGTAACGAACTACTGAAGACAACTTGGGTTTGCCAATGATCATTAGAAATGTTTACCAGCCTTAAAACTACACAGGCTTGTGAGGAATTGTGGTGTGTTCTGATGAGTATATTTTATTAACAAGATGCTTCATATTTTAATGGGCTGTTTCTCTTGGGCATTTGAGGTGCTGTTAAGCTAGTTCCTCAATTTTATGAATTTAAACAATAAAAATTAAAAGTAAAACCTCAGGAAAATTGCCAGTGTACAAAATAGATTAAATCTTCCCTTGGCAGATTTAATTTACTTTCATTTTTAAATTTTATTTATTTATTTTTGTAGCTTAGTAACATGTATTTTAGTATTTTGAACAAGGGAAGAGAGACTTTAATCTGAGCCTCTAGGTCTGAAGGCATAGAAAGAAGTGATCTGCTGTCTCCAGGGGGTGGCAAGCTTTGTTTTCAATTAACCCAGGTGTTTGTAGTATGGGGCCTGTTGGTGCTTCTGCACTTGAAATGTTTGTGGCTATACCACAGTGAAGTTGAACTTGGAAGCCAAGGACTAAGAAACCTGGAATGGTGAAATTAGAAAAAATGAATATTTGGTGTATGATAAGTTTATCTTTTATGTTTTCTGCATTTACCTACTTTATAGATGGTACTGGACCCTTTTGTGATTATGAAAATCTAAGTAATTTATTTAGCTATAGTCTTACTCTTCCACATGCATGAATCTGAGCAATTCAGTATTTTCTTTGGAAAGAACAGGGAAAGTAAATGCACAGCCCAAGGGGGCAGATAATGACTCTTAATTCCTTTTCACCTGGCCTTTGGGCATGTGATTATTTTTCAAGTGTTACTGTCAGAAAACCGTAATCTGTGTGATTAATATGAGTCTATCAAAGATGTAGAAAGGTGTAGCTATTTCTCAGGAAGGAATAAGGCCTCCCTTCTCCAAGATGAAATATAAATCATGTGGGCAAGGAGGGAAGGCAGGCTCCACGTTATGATAAGCACAAAATTTCTAGGCAGGAAACTCTCCTGCACTGCACAACTGTTACTTACTACTCAAGCTATTAGCCTCAGGCATGAAAGGCTTAGTTTCACGGCACAGATGGCACTTCATCTGCCCAGACAGCTGGGCTAATTTCACCCTTGGACCTGTTCTACAGGAGGCCTTCAGCTAGGGTTAAGAGCAGTAGGGTTTGGGCTCTGCTGTTTAGTATGTACACTTCTCCCAGCTGCTAGTTTGCTGAGGCCATGGTACAAGCAAGTTTATCACTCTGGTGCTGTCAAAGCATAGAGCAGAGTAGGAATACTTGTAGTCACATTTTTACTGCTTTTCAAAGTTGTATTGTGGTATATACTTTCGATTTTATTTTTTTTATTTAAAAAATGTATTATATATTTTTTTATACTTTAAAATAATTTTAAAAAATATTTACAGAACCTTGAAGAAAGGGTTATAAGAGGGATAGTAACCTTCCTGGTGGTCAGGAGCATTTCTGTTCCCAGGTCAAGCTGTTTAGGGGAGGGACTGATGCAATGAATTGGGGTTGTAACCAGCATTCTGTTTCTTGTGCCTCTGGAGACAGAAGCACCTCAAACAGCAGACAATTTCTGATCACCCTGTGGGTGATAGGGGCTGATGCCAAGACTTGCTTGGGACTGCTGTGAAGAGCAGAGCCAGTTCAGATCTGCAAGGGCTTCTTAACACTCAGTGCTGCCTGGGATGGCCGAGCTGGCCCTGGAAACAGGGAAGTTGCATTCAGCAGTCTTGTTTCTGAGTGAATAAATCCACTTGGGCCTGAGCTGCTGATGTGAAGCCAGCTCTGATGTCTCTCCATCTGTGGCACAGTTAACTTGTGGCCCCACTTCTTGGGATCCCCCGACTTCAATCGTACCATCTGCTTCCTCAGCTCTTGGACTGAGCAAATTGCTCATTACTCTGCTCGTATCGCCCAGTTTAGGCATTTCTGCAGCCCAGGTTAGTTGATCTCATGGGTCATGGTCTTGTTTAATGCACTTGTCTGTGCTTTTTGGTTCAGACTTGTTTTGCATATTCAGTGGAGCTGGTTTTTATTCCCAGTGGGAGAGGAGCATTGGCTCTGGGTCCTCGGGCTGGGACTTAAGTGGGGTAAAGATGAGGAGCAGAATTCTGACTGAGTGGGAGGGGGAATCCCAGCATGAGAACCTGGAAAGTGGTGGGAACAGTTCCCCTAATCTACAGTTGAGAGAGTATTATCAGGAAAAACTCCAAGCCACCATTTCAGAAGAGTTTGAAGCAGTAATGGAAAAGGCTGCATTAGAGTTAAATACTTAAATGCATTTGCTGCAGAATTTTTCATCCTCAGATGAAAGAAGATGAAATATAATGAGTGCTGAGTAGAGCAATCTTAGCTGAAACCAAAGCCTTTTGAGGAATAAAAGCAAATTAAAAAAAAAAAAAAAACCCACACAAAACAAACATGCCTAAAATAGAAGAGCTAGTGGAGCCTGTGAGTACTTCCCAATTCTTTGGAGTTGTTCTTGGGTTGTTGTTTTTTTTTTTCCCTTTCCTTTCCTTTGTTTCTCTTACTCCCCTGCATCAGGCAGTGCTTGATATCATCACCTTGTTGTCATGTTTGCTTGGGGAAACAAATCTGTCACAGCAGTTTCCTGTCAATACCCTGTCTTGAGTTAGCAGCGTGTACCTAGCTCCAGCATTGTAGGATGATGTTGCTTTTGCTGATAAAAACCCGTTCGTTTCATTATCTATTGAGGAATGAAATGCATGCTGGCATTACCCAGATTTGGTAACCAAGCGTGCTGTCAGCGACAGAATTTGTAGCAATTATTTGAAGTCATAGTTTCAGCCTATGTATAGAGTTTATAATTTCAGATTTCTGTGGAGAAGAAAATTATTCACATTCAAAATGAATTCTGTGATGCTCTGTGGTTTTTCAACCCCTTTTTTATTTTTTAGCATTTATATATAGGAACACATACATAGCATTAATGTTCCAGCATAATGTTGTACCTATACATAGGAGAGTCCCCACAGAGACCTGTCAATATCTTTACCTTTCCCTCAGCTGTTGCTTCATTCTCATTAGGATTTTACATTGCATGGTGTACTGATGGTGTCAGAGAGAGCAGTGATGCAAGGAGACTGATTGTATCAGTGTTGTTTAGTGGCTACTGGTACCAGACAGCTTGCAAAAAGGTACTCCCATAATAGGAATTTAAAATAGAGCTGAATCAATCTACTAGGTTAGATGGTAGCACTATTTGTAAGGTGATATATCCTAAGAAGAACAGATACTTAAAGGGGTAGAAATTACAAGGACTAAGCAAATAAATGTGTTTGTCTAATCAGTTAATGAAAATCACTGCGTGGCTATAGTGTGAAAATGGTGGCTATAACCTTGGGAATAGCTTCATGAAGTGTTGTATCAGAGGTTAAAAATAAAAACTGCTTTCACCAAGATATGGAAAGCAGAGATTCAGTAAATCCCAGAGCAAATAGTGCATGTGTGAGGATGGAGGCCAAAGAAGATAATGTGCATTAGTCTACATATGTGAATCCACATAAATCGTTGCGGTTGTTTTATGTTTGCCAAGTCTAAATTGGAATTAATGTGGTTGCTTTTTTTTTTTTTTTTAATAATCATTGTCTATGTTGAACCATTCAGCTCAGTTTTTGTACCATATGGAAAATTCCTCCTGAAATAAAATGACCCCCTGCAATTTAGCTGAAAATTTAGACTTTGTAATGCAAAGGATCAATAATAATGTTTCCATTTGTATTTTTTTGAGAGATGTCTTTTTAGGCCAACAAATGGACTGAACAGGGAATAAGTAAACTGTGCACATCACTAGGTCTGAATCAATAGCCTCAAATATTTGATGGACCACGTGAAAACAGATGGGTAGTAGTAACTATGGAGGAGGCTGCATGACACACTAAGTGCAGCAGTAGGCTATAGTAGTAAAGTAGAAATGTGAAGGACCTTTATCTTCTGTCAGGCAAGACAATTTAGGAGGCAGTCAAAATGCCATATTCTGCATGGCCAGCACCAGAACTTCACTAGAAGCTACCTCCAGGACTCAGTTTTGAAGCAGTTCTGCTGGGCTGAAGACCATGAAAAACCAAGCTGGTTCAGCATTCTTGCTGAAGACGTACTGTGTCAGTACGTGAATAAGTCCAAAAAATCACGGTCCCACTGGCCGAGCCATCTTTTTCTATTTCTGGAGTATGATCAATGCTTTAAAAAGTGAATTTAGGGTATTGAAGAGCCAGGAGCCCACAAGTTCAGGGAAAGATGGTCCAGGCAGAACTGTCTGAAATTTTCTGAATTCCCCAAGGACCTTGTTTTAGAAGCTTCTGCAGCAGTTTCTCTTGGATCGAGCCCTTGGCTTTGTCCTCCTTTCCCTGCAGTCAATACGGATATCATGTCAGTCTTAGTTTTCTGCAGAATTTACTAGTTTAGAATTTTATGCTTTCTCTACAGTACAGTATTGTACTCTCTCAGCCACTGCTGAAGCTCTTTCCCCTGGCCTGGCTTGGTATTGAGCTGTCTGTAAACAGCACTTTCCTTACCAGTGGACTGGCCCAGGCTTGATGTTGCAGTGAATTTAGTTTGAACGTGGTGAGTGCTGCAGAGGTGGCACAGCTATGGGAAGATGAGCTGGAGTCTGTCTGTTGTGCACTGTCAGCGGTACCATCCTCTAGTGGCAGGATTGTTGGGAAAGATATGTGAGAAGATGACACAAATGTTGAAGTGGTTCCAGGAGGACCCTGGCATTTAGCAAAATGTCTTTCTTTGCAAACTGACAAATTAATAAGTGATGAAATCAAAACTGGAATCCTGCAGTGTCACTTCAGAGTTGGTGGTAGGAGCAGAGCAGCACTTTAACACTTCGCCTGAAGGGAGCAAGAAAAAAAACCTGTCATGAGTTAAAAGGAGAAATGTTCATCCAATAATTGCCAGGTGCAAATTTCTTGTTTACAATAAACTGTCAGTTGCAATTTTCAGCCTTCAGAAATAAGTGGCCTGGTGATCAAGACTGCTGAGTACCCAAAGTTGTGCAGGTCAAGTTATGTTGAGAACATAATCTGAAAACAATGTAGCAAGACAGATGTTATGACTTCCATACCTTTGATTAGCAGGGTGGATGTACAAAAAGAAGGAAGCAATCTTCTCTCACTTTCAAAGCCCACTCAGAGATTTTTAGAGCTTCTTTTAAAATACAAAATCAAATAATTTTATTAAATGCAAATTGAGAGCATTTGATTTTGAAGCCTTCAAGACATGGACGGAAGGGCCCAGGATGCCGTTTGAGGCACAGAGGTAGTTCTGAGTTTTACTGTTAACCTGTCTATCTCAGTATGATCCTACTGACCTGTCCCACATCATGAGGATTAATTACTTAGTTTGCACTGCCACTTTGAAGACATAAAGCACATTTCATGTCAGGTAAGGTCTGCATCAAAAGAGTCAAGAAAGCACGAAGCACTGGTTTGGGTTTGTTTTCTTTTAGGTCATCTGGAAGCACCTTTCCAATGTACCAATGTACTACAGGATAAGTTTATTTCAGGCTGAAGGGAAGAGCAGGCTGTTTTGAGATGTTTTCGGGTCGCTCAAGCTGGTTTTGCTTGCTATAGCTTTAAGTCATAAATTGATTTAGAGTATGTTAACAGTTGCTGCAGGTTGTGAAGAGACATTTGAAATGCTGTTTGTGTGTGCCCTTAGTGTCATAAGCTCCTCAAGAAATTATTATCCTAGCAGGCAAACTTAAAAACTTTATTTTTTTGTTTCATCATGTAGAAAAACCAAGCCAGTCCTTCTCCCTGCATTCAAGGGGCAGTCATGCCTCTCAGCTCATCATCTGGGAACTGCTGCTGGTTTCCAGGAACAGAGAAAAATAAATACAAATAAATAAACAGGGCCACTGAATGTTATGGGGGACGATATAAGAGCAAAAGGGATGTCCTAAAGGTTAGCTTGAACCGAACTCTACCATGTTCTAAAAAATTTAGGAGTGCAGATTCCAAATTTTGCAGGAAGGTAGAAGGATACCTGGACTGGTCTGACACCTAAGGACCAGTTCCTTGTCCTCTGAATTGGACCAATCTCTTTGTGAAATTAAAAAAAAAAACTGTAGTGGACAAGCGAAGTGTCTCCCTAAACCTCTTTGGCAGTAACTCATGTAGCTGAATGCCAGCTCTAGACTCAGAGACTGCCTTTGTATCTTCATTGAGACGAGTGACCTAAGGTCAATGGATGAGTTCTTTTCAGCAGTCTGTCGTGTGAGTGGTGGTCTGGTCTCCTAGGTCTGAGTGGAGCAGTTTCTTTCCAGATCAGAGTGCTTCCAGCAAATGAGATATTTTGAGGTAAGCTCTTTCCCATGGGTGTAGTTGATCCAATCTGTTCTTTTTTCCATCACTTTGCTGGTCCCAGATGTTTGTATTTGTTCACTTTGGGCTCTGATGAAGTAAATTCTCTTTTGCAGTGACCTTTGCTTCAAGTGTGCGGTAAATGGTGCAGTCTTTCTGTATTCCACTCTATCAGTGATACAACTTTTCAGCTCTGACTTTTTCACATTGAAGATACTAGAAGGGAATTTCATAATACATGTTGTGTACCATGATTTCAGACTATCCCTAAGCTCCTATGTTAGGTTTTAACGTGTTCAAAAAGTGACAGTGGTGGTTGTCTGCTCCAGGCTAATGTATATTTTTCTGGGTGTATGTATGAAGTGTATCAGAAATTGTAACATTCCACTGGCATTTCTCCAGTAACATTTTTCTCCATTTAGAGTCATTCTAGTGATATTCCATGACTAAAACCATGTTTTTTGTAACATAGGTACTGTTTTAATACCAATGTCAGCAGTCAAATCTAAAGAAAGAGGAGACCGGGTGGAAGTAAGCTTAGGTTTTGTAGTGGTATTTTATCCCTGTTGCACATGCAAATACTCTATCCCTCTGTCCACAAGTTCTATCAGCTCTCCAGTAAAACACGTGCTCTACATAAAGCAGAGGTCTACCACATGAAGGAAGATTTTGGATCCGCATCTTTCCATTTTCTTTTGATGACATAGGTAAAGTCCCAGTCTTATGTGGCTTCCTTTAAAATGTCACAAAACCAGATGACCTGGGACATGAGTACAGGATAATCTAGGCAAAACAAATGTTTTGGTGTTCTTATGCTCTTAGAAGTCACCTTTACTGCACTAATGTGCAACACGTTGTCCCTGCCTCCAGTGCAGCGGTTGGAAGAGGTTTTGCATAACAGAATGCAGTAAATTTTAGGGGGGGGGGGGAAGGGGTGATGTTGTTATTTCTTGTTTGCTTTTCTGGACGATGTTACTGCATGTAATTATGTCCTTACCTGACTACCCACCTGCTATGGTTTGTGTCATACTGCTAGCGGAGAAGCCAGGTTTGTGAGGTGCTCTCAGATTGTGTTTGTCTATGTTGTGCCTCTTCACAGATCCTATTCTTTGCAGATTTTTTACTTCTACTTCCTGAGTGACACTTCTGTCACATTTTTGGACTAATATGTGGTTGACATTTTTATATCCTGAAGGCTTGTAGAGAATTTGAGTACCTGTAGAAAAAGGTGTGAATCTAGAAGTGTATATTTGGATGGGGGCAAGTCATTCTACATCACTACTAATTTAGGTGTTTTGAATGCCTGTTAGAAAGACCCCTTTTTTTCCCTTTGGATGTAGCTTCCCCTTGACAGCTGTTCTAGCTTGATAGAAAATGCCATTGCTAGGAGAAATCATCTCTTCTCCTTTGTGCTGAACTGATGTGACATGGTGCTCAGTCAAAATAAATGCCAATGGCAAAATAAATCTTTCGGGGAAAACTGAAACACCTCTGTGAATCCAGAAAGTGGTGGCTCCACGGCAATTAGGTGGAAGCCTGGCAAAGTGGCTGTCATTGTTTCAAACACATTTTTCAGTGGGAGAGTCAAGCGGTGAGAGGAGAACATATCTAAGTGCCTCCAGTGAAGGAGTGCATGGCCCACTGTGACGTCTGACAGGAGGAAGGTCTGCAAGAGACAGGTTGCTGCTGGTACCATTTCTCTTCTCCTCTGGGGATTATTCTTTTTTATGTGTCTTTGGGACTGCCTAGATCTACCGGCTGGAGCAAATCAGGAGACCTTTTCCTCTGTCCAGGGTAGTTTGCAACCCTCTAGCTTAGTCTGCCAGGTTCTGGTTTGGGTTTGTGCAGCAGATACCAGGTTCCTCAGTCAGATTGTGTGCGTGTGTTTCTTTATTAATAGTGCTTTGAGGGAACATGGAAATGCTAACAGACAGATGGGCAGATGTCTACATTTTACACTGCAATAGGAATGAGGGAGTCCTGCACAGTAATTGGCCAGAAGGAATGACAAGGTCTCTGTGGCCCCAGACTGCTCTACTAATTGCTACTCTTTCCCCACAACTCTCTGTGCTACTTTGAGTGACATCACTCCTGCCAAGCCTCAGTTAACTCATCTGTAAAATAGGGCTAATCCAATTTGCCTACCTTATGGAGATTAATTTATTAAGTTTATATTGCAAAGCGGTACGAAGGCATAAAACGTTATGGAAATGCTGAGTGGAAGCCATGTTATATTAATTTTGTTTATTGAGTCCCATCATGCATAATGTCAATGCGCTTCTGCAAATTATGGCAGCACAAGCTAATCAAAATGTAGGTTTTCTAATGTTGTTTTTATTTTGCAATACTCTTGCTAGTTTTTCAAATCAATATGAGTTGGGTAAATAAGTAAATGGCCTATCTTTTGTTTAGCAGCACAGGCCAATTTAAAGCATGCTCTGGAATGTGGCTGGGAGCTTCACTTTTTTCTGCTTCCTATATTCTGATCATCTCATAATTTTAATCCCTTACTCCGTCTTACTCTTCCTCTGTTGTTTTGTTGGTTTTTTTTTTAATTGATTCTGCTGCACTTAAATCTCTGACTCTTGATTTTAACTTCCTGGGCCTAGTGCTATCACTTTTAATAATTTTGTTTTGAATTTTACTGTCTTACCATCCTGACTGGTAGATATAAGCTCGGTAAATGTTTACATGTGTAGATCCTGTGGGGAAAAAAAAAGAAGCTCTTCTAGTTCATCTACCAGGGGATACAGTGATTAAGTGTGCAGGACTGAAAGTTCTGCTCTGCTGTTCCCCGTTGCGAACAAATGTGCTTTCTCAAAACCACAGCTAGGGAAGGAGGCAATATTTGGCAAAGAAGCTTCCATTAAGAGCACTTGCTGGAAATGTCTGCACATTGTTCCTGAAAAATATGCTACAGGACACTGCACTGTTCAATTTGCCTTTTTTAAAATGGGCAGAGAAAGAACTTTGTCAGGGATCCTAGGTGTCTAGTTCAGGAAGCTGTTGTTCTGTATCAGGAAGATACAGAAGTCCATGGCAGCCTGAGCCATTTCAAAGGCAAAGCAAACCCCCAGATGATCCTTGAGTCCCAGAGGTGGGTTGTTCAAGTGAGAAAGGCATTAATAGTGACACAGAAGGCATGAAGTCCACTACACAGAGAGCACTTGTCTTGATCTTCATAGTGGCAGAATGTAATTCGGCATTCCTGCAATCAGACCATTTTCAAGCAGAACTACTTTGAGGTGAAAGAAAAAGTAGGGGCTGGAAGAGTACAGTGCCTGTATGTGAATGATACATCCTTCCAGAAAGCACTAGCTGGAGAGAAGCAACATGTATAGTGTAGGTGTTTTCATTCTATTTCTACAGAAAATCTGTCTGTGAAGGCGTGGGCTGGGTTTTTGTGTACCTCTGTGGATGCCTACATACCAAGCAGTGTGCCAAGGACCAAACAGTACATTGTGCACTTGGCATCCTCAACCTTTTCAGCCCCGAAATGTCTGGCGTCTCCCAAGGCTGACACAGCAGTAACCCCCCGTGGATTGGCCTGGCCAGCAAACACTACTTCCAGAATGAGAGAAGTTGGTCTGGCTCCTGAGCTACTTAAACTGTGGCTTTCTATGGGCTAGATTTTGATGTTAGTAAATTCAGTTTAAACCCAGAAGTTGGCTGATATTGGTGGATTACTTCAGGGGGCGTTGCTCCAAGTCTGACACTTTCCTCTGAAGGCAGAGTAGATTATTCTTTCAGTAGTGCTGTTGTCTCAGGCTGCCTGGAACAGAAACTTCCCTGTGGCCCATAAACATGTTCTCCTAATCCAGGGAGGTCTTACAACATTGGCACTTAGTATCTTTTCTGTATAAAGCAGCAATTTCAAATTAATTTATAGTAGGCTTCAATGCCTTTCTCTTGGGACTTGTGTAGTTAAATTCTTAATTACTCCTTTGTTGAGCTATTCATTCTCGGGGAGTTGAATGTTCTCCCTCTGTTCCTGTGGGAGCACACCAGGCTCAGACTCTGTGTATCAACTCCACGTGGACAAAAACTTGATATCACACCATCCACTGTCATGTATTCACTTTGTGCAGCTTTTACTGAGTGTTTTCTTGTGTGGGGGGAGGTCTTTGATCGGTCTTAGGATGGCAGTTCAGTTGAATGGGGATCCTCCCTCCATCAGGAACTCCACAGAGAGTTTGATTCTCTTGACCAGGCTGTGGAGATGAACGGGGTTGTGATAACATCCGAAGATGAGTTCAAGAGCATTTAGGTTATAAAAAGCCAAGGGAAACAGACTGGACTTTATGCTGTCCTATCAGTGACAGGAAAATATGAGGCTGGAACACTGTGGACCCATGGAGTATTAAGGGACTGGCTACCAGGGGCTCAACGTAATTAATGATCTTTGTTTCTTCAGCATTTACAACATATGGTATCAGAAGCCTTGAAAGTGCCAGATTTCCCAGCCTGGAAACTGCAGTTAAGTGTTTTCAATGCACACAGCTTCAGCCTTGCTCTTTTCTTCTCACATCTTAATTAAAATGCTCTTGTCAACGAGCAAATGAGCAAAAAGTTGAGCCAAATAGGTGCACTTGAAGTAACTTAGGGTGAGATTTTATTCGAAAGCCAGAATATTACCACCTGTACAAGTATCTGCCATGGCAGCCTCCTGACACTGCAATCGGCTGTGCAGCTGTAAGCAGCCAGTTCAGAGAGAAACTGCAGTGTAAAGAAATCTAGAGAATGAGAAGCAGGAACATAATTAAGAGGAGGTCGTGGTTTGGCCTCGTGAAGTCTGAGCCAGACTAGGTTGATGCATCCCTGAGAAAAAGGAGAACAGACAGACAGCAGATGTTAAAATTAATAAACAAAATGAACCACTTACAAGGCAAGAGCAGTTTGGTTTTCCACAACATACGCAGTTGCTGCTTTATTGTACCATGGGAGGTGCTGTGTCAGAATATCAGTCTGTCAGTTTTCATTGTGGTTTTTCAAAATGTCCTTCTAGTAGATGCTGCCCAAATTGTGATCCCTCAGGTCATAGAGAGCAAAAGCCACTGTATCTGACTGTGTTTCTCTCCTGAATGCCTGTAACATTTCACTGAATGCTTTCATATGCTTGTATGACAAACTACCTCCAACCAATAACTCTGCACACATACCTGTAAAATTAAAATGAAGTGCGTCAGTATAGTGGCAAGTACAAATTAAATTCATAGGTTGAACTGGCAACAATGAAGAGGAAAACCCCCTGACTGTCAGGGAAACTCAAGGAAGATAAACTAATGCATTTTTGAGACAGAATGGTAAGCATAGTTGGTTAGGCAAAGATGGTGTGATTTCATAAAATCCTTGTAGTATTGTAAATGTGTCTACCAGGCAAAACATTCATATTGCCAGTAATTATTACACTGAATAAAGCATGATGGGTTTGGATCATGGGGAGTCATGTAAAGCTTGTTCCCTCTCACATGGGTCCACATCTCCTGGGTCTTGTGTAAAGAAGGAAACCCAAAAAAGCTTAGAGCAAATTTCACTGAAACCCAAGCACTGGGCTGTTATTTATTCATTTATGATCCCTAAATATTATTTGATGATTTAAATTTAATTTATTTATAAGCCAAATATTTATTTATTTATTTTTATGATCCCCTTATGATCACAAACACCACATTGTCTCGAAAAATTATCTAAATTTATGAAAAAGTTGCTAAAACTTTTTTTTTTTTTTTTTTTTACACTGCAGAACTCATCAAGTTGTTGCATTAGTAATAGCATCTAAGCTAAGTGCTTTTTGTATTTGATGTACTGGTTTTAAAACACTTTGGTATAGATGACAATAGTGTTCTTTGCTTGACTGGAAGCAAATGATGTTGTGAAGGAGTAATTACATCTGAGATACCGAGTAAAATTTTCTGAAGTGACTTTACCATCAGCTTAGGTCAGTGATGGTGTTCATGCTTCTGAAGTCAACTGGGTGCAGCCAGTTGCACGTTCCTGTGCATCTGGACCTCAGGCTCCCTGAAAGCAGACCTGATGCTGCTAATCTCTCAAATGGCCTGCTGAAAACTTTTCAGCAACTCCAGAATCATGCCCCATTATATGTATTTTTCATGAAAAATCTGTCATTTTCTATGTTGTATCTAATGAAACTTGGATACCTTGCAGAACAGGTAATGCTATAAGGATCTGAGGTTTCTGAGTGTTGCAGTTGCTTGTCTCCTATGATTTCCCTTGTGTTGTAAAAGTTTTGAAGTGTGGGTACTTTCTTAAGCTAAAATATACGATTGTGGAAGAGAGAATAACTTGTTCAAAACAATTGTTGCTGTTGGCAAAAGAATTTGAAGCTATTTGATAAAGCAAATATAGGGTGTGAATGAACCTTCCATTCTGGTAAATGGCATGTGTAGTGGACTGTAGCAGCTGCTAACTTTTGCTTGAATTATGAAGAAAGCTCCAGTGCAGATGTGTGTTTTTATAGAAGACACATCTTCTAAAAGAAGTCAAAGTTTAGTACTTAGACAAGGACTGAACGTCAGATGTGAAAAATCACAGTTCCATCTATTTTTATTTCAATAACATTAGGGAGCAATGGAGGGGAAGGAAATCTACTTCTGTGCTGTGAGAGTAGCTTTGACTGATGACTAAGTGCCAGCCTGGGGAATTATAGTAGCTGTGTGTGTGGCATGCTTTAATTTTGCTGTATTTTGAAGGAATTGCAGACTTTGACCTGCAGGTGCCAGCTTGGTCCATTTTTAAAATTTCTCTGAAAAGGGCGTTTAAGAAGAGGCAGCATGTGCTGTCTTCAAAAGCACCATTTGTCTTTCTTTTACAGAAGAAGCTGAGCCATGCTGGCCACTACAAATAGCAATAAAAAATTCCTGGGTAAAATTTCTGCTGGGCCAGTGGAAGTCATAGTGTGTGCATTAGTGAGTGTCAGCTCTCCCCATGATTCTCTTGCTGGTTACAGGCTCTGAGGATGCTGGGCAAGAGTCTGCAGAGCTGGTTTGTTCCCCCAAGGCAACCCGGCTGCAGCTAGCCACGCTGCTGAGGGCACTGGGCTGCAGGAGCATTGCTGGTTGCTTCTCATTTCAGCCCTGGTATCAGCCTATTACAAGGGTTTGGAGGTGTCTTGGATGTCTTGATTTTCAAACCTGCTTCATCCATGTCTTCATATCCCCTATTAGTCTCTGGGGGAACAGCAGTGAGAACGGGTACCATCACAAGTCTGAACAATTTTCTGACCTTATGGGATGAAATGTGGGCCCTGGAGAAGTCAGCAGCAGTTTGCTGTTGACTTCAACAAGATTGACATTTCACCTGTGATGTCTGCTGACAGCAAGGAGAGAGTGACAGGGGCTGTGAAGAATAAGTGTCTGAATATGTACATGCAGTGTTAGTAAGACTGATGAAAATACAAAAAGGCGCTGAAATTTTGTAAGCCGTCAAAGCAGGGAGACATTAAGGATGCTTTGGATATTTCAGAATAGCTAGCTGATTTGCTCATGGGAGGTCCAATTATAACAGCTTCTGAATCCCTCGGTTACCTCATCCAGGTTTAAATTGCCTTGTTCTGGAAATAGCCTGGGCACCAAAGACTCTGGTATGTGTGGGCTGATCTACCTATGAAGCAGCAAGGTAAATTGTCCTACGCCATGCCCTGTGCTGTTGCAGCTGGATAACTTCTGCTCCAAACCTAGTTCTGATAATGCTAGCTCTGATAAAGGTATCTACCTTTGCACTGCTCTGCTGTCTGTAGTGTGGATGTGCCATCTATCAGAAAAATACCTGCAAACAGTAGCTCTGGGAGGGATAATAAAGCTTAAATGTGTTTGAGAAGGAAGGAGGTTGGAGCAATATGAGCCTGTAAATTGCAGCAAGTTGCCAGGAACTTTGAAGAAATCTCAGACTGAATAAAGTGACTGTGCTGATAACGAAAATGTATAATCCCTTGTGAAATTTGGCTCCTGTGCAACCTACAAGCCCCTAAGCCTTATTTTAGAATGAGCTAAACTCATTGTGGGGAAGAAGAGCAATGGCAACAATAAAATATATTGGGGAACATGACTAAAGAGGGATAAATGCCCATCAGAAAGGAATATTTTGTAGTTCTTGCAGATGGTGATGAATTTTAAATATACAGAGTAACTTTAGGAACAAATTGTTGTTGATGGCCTAGGAAGTAGGATTGCTGTAATTTATGACTTTAACATAAAGAAGTGTGCTACATAACAATGCAAGTGCTTGTATGTGTAGGTAGTTCTGTTGATGTAGGAGGGACTAGTCTTTTCAACTTACTGGCAGTCCTTAAGGAGAGCTATTTCTCAGCTGAAGATGAAGTCATATATCCTGCACTTTGATTTAATTTCCTATCCGTTTAATTGTTCCTTCTTCTCATTAAAGGAAATGAAGTGAAACATGGTTGCATGTGGCTGTAAATATTATGATGCTATTATATAAATTGTGGGCCTGTCCCCCTTATGAGAAGGTGTATTCATAGCTGGTCCTTGCATCTTGACAAACATCAGGAAAAAATATCCAGGCAGCCGAAGTTGTCTGAGATATGGAAATACATGAGACATGAGGATGAATGAAATGTATTAGAACTGCTTAGGTTGGGGAGGAAACAGATGACAGGTGACATGATAGAGGAATGTAAAAATAATGAGTAGTGCAGAGAAGGCTGGCTGCATGCTCATACTTACAGGTTTGCAGGTATAAAAAGAACATCCAATGCGCTTAGAAGGCACCACATTCCAAACAGTTAAAAGGAAATCTTTTATGACAAAAGTGCATGAATAATCACTGACACAATCTGTTGAGCAAAAGAGCTCTTCTGGGTCTGTAAGAAGATTAGACTAACATATGAATGAAATCTTTCTGCTTTGGTACATAAGCCTAGTCATTAATGGATGAGAAAAACCTTCCTCCATTGGCTTGTTATTGGAGAACTGTTCTTTATTGGGCAGTTGACTGCTTTCTCAATCAACTGGTACTGGATGCATGAAAGGAGCAGTGTACTCTTGATCCTGTTTACAGCACTAATCCCTCTGTTACTGTGAATTGTTTAAGGCTCAGTCCCAATATTATACCTCTTCAAAACCTATTTGAGGTTTTTTTCCTATGGTATAACAAACCACTAATATTTAATCACTTGCAGATGACTACCTCTAGATCAAAGAAGCATACAATTCTTGTTTGAAATTTAACTCTGAGAACTAGATTTATCTTTGGGTAACTCCACAGTAGTCAGTAACATTACCAGAAACACTAGCTACATTGAGGTTGTTCAGGAAGTGCTATCTTTATACTCAATTAGAAGCTGTTGGATGAATAGCAGTTGTGGAAGTAGCAAATTAGAGTGCTGGCATTTTGTTGCGTAGTTAAGGTGACATGGAATGAAAGATTAATGTGATGTCAAAACCGTGGACAGTGCTAAGATTCAAATTGAAGGAAACACAGCTACAGCTCCCATGTTATTCTGTATTTAGAGTCAGAACATAAAGGCACCCCTTTCCAGCAGAAAAGAATAGAATTCCTCATAAAGGTCAAAGAGGGTTTACAAATACAGAAGCATCTGCTGTATAGAAAAGAAAAGCAAAATTCGTAGTTTTTTCCAACCTGAAATACTTTCACAGAACAAGGAAGACATTGAGAAACTGAGTCCTGCAAAAAGGCTGCCAAAATGGTCAGGGGTCTTGAGCACATGACACATGAGCAGCTGGGGTGTTAAGGCTGAGGAAGGGAGCTAGCATAAACTAGAGCAACCCCAAGAGTAGTTTAAATTGGGAGTTCCCAGCCTTGCTGCTGCAGCAGTCTCCTCTTCAGTGTTACCTCCTCTCCTCTGGTGTTGCTGTGGGGTTAGTGAGGCCAGTAGGGATGGATGCACTAAGTGGTGCTCTCTCTCCTTCTACCACTGGCCTCCATGAAGGCTATTAGTATGGCAGAGATTACCTGTGCCATTTAACTCCGTCATGTTCTGTCTGAGTCCTAAAAAGTATCTTCACTGCAGTGGAGGATTCTGCCACGATTAAGTCCATTTTTGAAAACGTGCAGCCTGGTATTATCTGTTAAGGAGAGAAATCTGGGTCTGTAATTTTAGACTGGAATCCTGTGCTGTCCCTTCCTGCTGAGAACAGCTTGCCGTCGAGGACATGATAGGATGAGCTTTTCTTTTTTTCCCTGGAGGGACTGCCAGTGAAGTTGGAACACGTGTTCTCCAGTGCTACAGTGAAAGAGAAGTTTTGAAACATCTTCAGTAACTTTTTTTATCCTCTCTCCAGGAGGACAGAGGTATTAATAGATCACAGAATAGTTTTCCTCATTTGATTACAAAGATAAAGTTTCTAGGTGCTTTTTTCCCCCTTTTTCTTTTTTCACTTCTTTAAAGATGAAAGTTGAGTCTCCTGTTGAGGAGTTCCCCTTGGTCCGGTGGGAACAGGGATCGGCCCACTGTTTCTGTGTTAGGTAGCAAAAAGAGATTTATGAAAAACTCTCTGGCATTTTGAAGGGTTTTTCTTTCTTTCTTTCTTTCTTTCTTTCTTTCTTTCTGATGTGTATTAACATGGTGTTTTTTCAGTGGCATGAAAGTGTTTGAGAGAAAAGACTTTTCCCCTGAAGGTTGAGTGGTACCAATGCAGTTCAGCTTTGACTAGTAGATAAATGTGACTACAGAGTTTTCATAAATGCTGATCTCATCAAAAGAACATTCTTGATATCAATAGCTATGATAGCTGAGTGTTTAAAATGCAACCTACAGCGTTGTCTATTTTCCTTCCTTATCCTTTTGCTCATTGTTGGGTTCACAGGATGGCAAACTGGCTCATCAGAAGTATCTTCTGTAACTGAACTCAATAAATCTACTTGAATTGGCACAATTGCATCTTTGCAAAGAAAATTTACCCCTAGGTGAAATGGTATTTTTGCTTTACAAATGAAAATATTGGAGGTTTACTGCATTAAATCATAACAAAATGAAAATTTGTAAACAATTTTCCAAATTCAGCTCTGGATCTGATCCTGTGAGCTTATATGTGTGCTGAGCTCTTAGTGAACCTAGAGGGATTTAAAAATGATTGCAAGCTGTAGATCAGATTCTTCCGCAAAGTGTCCACAATGAAAGTAAATTCCACACTCGCACGAAGTAAATTCTTCCTGAATAGGAATACAATTTTATTTCTTCAGCTAAGCATTTAACAAAGACATTGCAGTGTGGAAGATGTTAGATAAGGTTTATCTAAGTGCTGATAAATGAATGTTTCCATTGTGCAGAACGTAAGTCCAACATATGACATAGTAAATGTCCTGAAAAACATATATTTCATATAGTTTTTTTCTTTCATTAGTTAACCAACAAAAAGCATTTCAAAACCAGTGAGTAATGAATGATTTAACAACTTCATTTGTAACATACTTAATATACTACTTTTTCTGCTTTTCCATTGAATTAGTACATGGGGTGATTTAGTGATTTCTGTTTAGACCTAGCCAATGTCTGATAGGCTTTACATCAAGACAGTCATAAAATTAAAACAATAAATAAGTAGTCTGACATTCTTTCAATATTAGCTTAATTCTTGCTCCAAGCTATCAAGGGTGATATTTATTATAGACCTAAAGGGCATGGAATTAAAAACCGTATAAATTAGCAGAAGAATCCTAAGCAGCAGTGAAAGTCGATTTCATTGCGCATGTGTTTCCTTGCATGGCTAAGTAGGAAAGTTATGTCCTTAGAGACAATAAAACAGCTTTGGGATGGATGGCAGGCAGAGAGAAAAATGTGTATGTGTAGGTGTTGGGCAACCATGTAAATATGTTCTTATGTCTGTGGGCTTCAGGGGATGAACTGAAGTGTGGGAACCAACCACCACAAGTTTGTGCCCAAACTTTATATCCTGATGTGCACTAAGCCCATCCAAACAGCATTAACTGTCCTTTTCCCCTCTGTCCTTTGTCTCCACAACAAACTGTGGAAGCTTTCCTGCTGATCTTCTAAAAGAAAAAGATACAACCTCCTCAAAGAAAGCCTTGTAAACCAGCAGCCTCTTAGAGAGCTAGTTGTAGGAGGGAAGCAGAGAAATGTGAAATGGCACTTACACCAGCATTGTAACTCGCTGCCTGTGGTGGCTGGGAGGCTGGTGACTATTTCCCTGAGTGAATTTCATGTGAAGGGGGCATGACTGGATGTTGTGCTTACATTTTGAGACCAGGCTCAAAAGGCCAGAGCTTAAACCCTGGATTGGGATTTTGACAGATTCGTGGGTGGAAGACAGATTAAGTCTCTGGAGCTAGAGAACTGGTTAAGTTGCCAGGCAAGCACTTTTCTCACTAGGTCTTTTCGCTTTGATTTTATATATTTTCATGCCTCGTCCAGTTAGGCACTGACAGGAGAACTCAGCAGGGCTGGCTCTTCAATTTTTTGATTTGGTTTTTTTCTTGCCTTTGTAAAGGAGAGTATGGGCTTTTAAATGTCTGCCTCTGCCTTCCTTGCTGCCGTAGTCTAAACTGTGTCTTATGTAGCTTTAAAATGTGCATTCAGTGTGTGTCTTTTTCCAGTAGAGGTAGCAGCCTTTGCAGAAAGGCAAGTTTTGCAGTGCTTTGTACAGCCGCCTCTTTTGGAAAACCAATACAGAAAATCTCCAGGGCAGTTCATCAAAACAGAAGCATGAAACCTTCAGGGAACACTCTTTTCCCAAAAATAGGCCCTTCCTCTTTATGCACACAGACCTGTTCCTGTAAGCAAATTTTCCGGAGACATATCTGACAAGCAGTTCCTCCTTCTGTGCTCCGTGTAATGAAAATCTGCTGCTTCATTGAATTGAGGTCAACAATTCCTGCTTTAAACATGAGCTTGGACTTGTGTTGCCCTAAAAGAATATTTTCCTTCTGGGTTTCAGGAAATACCTTATGCAGGCAGGAGTTCTTAACAGGTCCTGCCACAGCCACGTTTGGCAAGTGTGCATGTAATAGGTGTTTCAGAAGTGTGCTTTGCTTGTTTTGCATCTGGATATAGCCTCATAGCTGCCAAAATCTCCCATTTTAAAAAAAAAAATAAAAATGAAGAGTTATTTAGGATGATGGAAAGGAGATTTATTAGTTGACTTTAAGCTATTAGTCCTGTAGTAGTTTTTTACCTTTAATTCCTTATCACATAGGATACCTCCTGCAGCACTGTCCCACTGTAAAGGAGCAGGAGGAAAGCTGTAGGGCTGCCCACTCTCTCAGTACACAAAAAAGAGAGAGGGGTTCACAGAAGGAGTGAAGCCTGGTGGGCTTGCTGTCAGTCATTGCTCCCCACTGTCAGACAAAGGCTTGCAATATCACCTGATGCTGCTCTGTTGGATACTGGAGGACCCCAGTCCAGGACTCCAAGCATATCCCTCTTGGATTTGCTTCCAAATTAAGACTTCAGCACATATTAGTTACCAGCTTCAGGGAGTGCTTCGAGCCACCTCTTTCATGTCATCCCACATCTCCCTTATCAGTTTACTTATCTCCACCTTCAAGTGTTATGGGGTTACTCCTTTTCCTCTCAAGTGGAGTTGGTGAAGGTGCCTTCCTATTACACCTTGTCTTATTTTGCTTTGTGATCTAACAGTAATTTATGTTATGGGATAGAAGGATGCGATGCTTTGCTAGGTCTGCTACTCCCTCCATATTCTGAATGTTCAGCATTGGATTTTGGTTCTGGTTTTCATGGCAGTACTGGACATCTCATTGACTTCAACAGAACCATGCTAATAGTAAGGGGATATTTGTTTTGTGTCAGGTGTCAGAATTTGGCACCTAGTAACTTCCCCTCTAGGGAAAAGAGAAAAAAAAAAAAGTGTATATATATATATATGCAGGGCTTTTTTTACTTCCCACCTACCTTTCCTTTCCAAATTCCCTTCCTCGGGGAATTTCACAAATAAATTACTGATGATCTAGGCATAGACGAGCAGACTGAAGAGTAGGATTTAAAAATAGTTTGACGCCTGTAAAATGGATCATTTTCACAGCTTAAGTATTTTTGCTCTTGTCTCAGAAGAACGTTGAAAGTGCAAAGAAAATGTTTTTGCAACAAAATTTTTTGGCAATTTTCAGCTAACACAAAAGTATTGGAAGTACTTGGGTTTTTTTTCTTTCTGAACTCTACTTGGGCGCTGTTCTGGTAAATATAATGATATATAGTTGTATCATACAATACATGTACTAAATAACACACATCAGTTAGGACTGTGTTTTTACCTTCCCAGTTACACTTACTTTGCTTTTCAGTATAAAGATCTACCAGTATGAAAGTTAAACCAAGATACGTAATTGTTTCCCCCAAATTCAATTCCAGTATTTATCTGGGTTCTTTGTGCTCTTTAAATTAATTATTTGGAAAATCCCAGTTGTTGTCTTTTTAAAAAATGTAAATGCGAATGGAAGATATAAATAAAAGGCTTGCCTAGCTTTTAGAAAGCCTGCGCATGAGCTAGTTTGAGGACAGGGAGCAGTCTAACACAGCAGTGCAGAGCCCGCTGTGGGCTGCAGACTTTCCCAGGGAGCAGGGCAGGTTTACTCTGTGTGGGCATCCCCATTCTCACTTGTGATCAGGTGTTTAATCATGGCTCTATTTTGTGATTGTTTGATGGCTGTCACGTTTCTGAAAGGAAACAAAAATGAATCAGATTCTTTTATGCCTCCAGCCAGACAAACATCCCAAATCCCACAAGCCTCTACTTGCTCTCCCGTGAATCTCTGCAGCTATGAGGAACAGAAAAAAGTTTACTTACAAAATGAATGTATTGCAAGGTGAACCCTTGAACCCTGAGTTACAAGCAATCAATATCATTTTTATATTGCAGTAACTCACACTGGAGTTAGTCAGAGGGATGTGAAGGATGTTTTCAGTCAGACTAAAGAAGGGCCCGGTTAAGACTTTGAAGCATTGGTCCTAGGCAGTACCCACTGAAGATACCACATCTTGCATTGGCAGCTGCTTATGAGAGTACAGAGCAGGTAGGAGCTGAGCTGCCAGGTTCTCCGAGTTTGATCCTGGAACTGTGATTTTAGGCTGTGGCAAAAACTTGTATTTTGATTAACCATTCACAGTCTTCACTCCTGCACTCATGCCATCCTCTGTGTTATGGCATCTAAATCAGTGAACTAAATCAGGGAGGGAGGGCTGTGCATCAGCCACTTGGGTATCATTTGTCTGCACAGCCGGCTGAGTGGCCACAAATCAGGGCTGGTGCTGCCACAGGAATGAGCAGGGCAAGGGCTGCCTAAGCTGCTGTTGCTTTTGTAGACCTTGCTGCCTGGTCTTTCCAGAGGAAGAGGCTGTGGTATTTGCTGTGGGAGAATGATCTGCAGCTTTGGAGGATGTCTAGCGGACAAGTCACATGGATGCCCTTTACCTTCTCTTGGAGTTTGTCCTTTTCATGCAAAAATAGTTGGTTACTGCCTTTCAATTCTGCAGGTAACCTTTGGCAGCCATTGACACATCAAAGATTAGAGTTTAGACTAATCATGTTTGTACCTACTGCTCTCCTCACTGTGATGGATAAGGGGAAACAGACTTTATTTACCTGTTAAGCTTGAGGGTGGCAGATGAACTGCTAGTCATTGCTCTCGAGTCTAATAAACTGCCCCTTTAGTCTGCTCAGATGTTTCGTAATAGACTGCTTTATTCCATATTGAAATATCTGATTAAGGGGAGACATGAACAGATAAGATATTACTTCAATAAATGTAAAGCATTTATGCACAAAGCTTTATCCTTATTTTGCAAGGTTCATAGTAGGAGTTTTGCCTTAGCACGTGTTGCCACTCCACACTGCCAGATTACCTCTGAGAAGCCGTGTTGTCTCATGTAAGAGTTGAGCTGTCCTGCAGCAGGTCTACAGATATTCACAGAAATGGTCCCACACACGAAATCCAGGTATGTCAAATGCTTATATTTCATTCTCCAAGGATTTCTAAGCCCTTTATTTGGATGGGAGCTTCTACTGCATGGAGCTTCTTAGGAAGACTGAGGTGCCTGCGGTTCTCTTCACATGAGGTTAGATGATTAGTTGAATGACATTCAGTGAGTCCTTGTCACTCACTGTCCTTCTCAGCCCTACTTCCCCTTCTGATATACTGTCATGGTCTCTGATGTTTGTCAGAGACAAACATGTTAGTTTAGACGGACCAGGCTGCTATAAATAAGATGTGAATTTGTAGTTGAATTGATCCTATTTTTGTAGCTGAATGGTCACCTCTCTGCTGATCTGCCTAGGCTGGAAGTCTTCACTTTCTTAAATATTTTTTACAGAAGCAGTCTAAGCTCATGTTGTTTACTGTATTGTTGGTATGGATAGAAACATGGACATGGTTGCTTTCAGCAGTTCAGATGATGAATGGTAACTTGGTAATTCTCTGTAGCTGAAGCGTTGTAATATGTGAGTATATTTAAATTTCATTTTGGCATTGTCTGTAATTCTTGACTTACTCTTCTTGGTTTCTAGCAAAAGACCAGGTAGCTCTTTCTGTTGGTGCTTCCCTTCCCTGAACCTGCTTTCAGTGCTGCTTTCTAGCTCTTAAAACCATATGTACCTTGCTTCTGCTTATTGGAGAAAGCAGAGAGAAGGCGGCTGTGCTTGTCCTGAATAGAAAGCGAAAAGCTAATGAACACGATGGTAACAATCTGTGCCTAGGTATGTTTATAACACTAGAGACGATAAATTTTCATCAAAGTACAGGTTTGGTTCACTTCTTGATTAAAGCAAATCTCTGCAATTTCAGCCTGATCCACTGATTCTTTTAGTGATAACCTTTGCAAGCCACACACCACTTCAGCTAGCATGTCTGTAGCCCAGTGAGGCAGGGGAGGGTTTATGCCGTAAACCAAATTTAACTGTTGTGATCATTTCTCATCAGAATTTCAGCATGGATTAATCAAGTTCATCTAGATCAAGTTGATCTTTTGTGGTATTCTGTTTGAGATATATAATGGGGGAATAAATGTGCCCTTTATCAAGGGTTCTTAAAAGGGTTTAGAAAAAAACAGACAAAAATACATATCAAAGGTGCTATTGATATGAAGCTGAAAGAGAAGTGCCAAGCGCAAACACAGCAGAGAGATGGAACTGTGAATCCTCTCCAAGTCTGTCCTATGCTTCTATGATTTGCGTGGTGTTTCCAGGGGTTTACAAGTGAGAGTGACCATTAAGTTGGTAGCTCTGTGCTAAAAGTAGGTTTTGAGCAGTTTTTACGGCTCCTTTACTTTGAATTTCCCTAGTAACTTCAGTTGGTTCTGTGTACAGGATTCACAGCTGAATGCCAGCAAATGCCAAGCCAAAAAGGAAGCAGAAAGGAAAAAAAGAGTGAAACGCCAGAAAAAGAAGACTGAAAAGGAGAGCGCAATTACCATTTTTTTAAAAAGCAGCAAAACCCAACCACAAAGCCTGTAAGGAAAGTAGAGTGACCATGTGTAATGGTCATGATTGTTGCATTGCTCAAGACAACACTGCAGTTGAGAGTAGTGCTCTGATTCTTCTTGTGTTGAGTGTGCAAGGACATCTTCAGAAGAGACACTCATTCTATATGCAATTCTGCCAATGTCACCTTTAAGGACAACCACCAGAGAAGTTGTTTGTTGGGTTTTTTTAGTAAATGTTCCTCCCCCATCCAGTTTGACTGCCTTTGTCCCCTTCCCACATGTTATAGAGGAGCTGCAGAGACCACTTCTCCCCACTTCACAGCAGAAGGAGTGAAGAAGATGCGGTTCCCCCTTGCTCCTTGTCCTGCTGCTCTGTGCTGTACCATGGGCTGATGCTGCATGGAGCGGTAGGTGCTGCACAGGCACTGTGCAGGGCGTCTGCATCTCTAAGAGCCCCAGCACTGCATCCCTGAGGATCAGCAGAGAGCAATTCAGCACTACTGCCTGGGAAGTGACAACTGCTGAGATACTGAATATTCAAGCTAGACTCAATGGCTTAATACAAGGGTGAGAAATCATAAAAAGGAGTGCTCTTTGCTGCCTCTGCCTCTCTATCTTACAATATTTTTAAAATGGCTGAGTTGTGCCAAAGATACAAGTTGTCTTTGAAACCATTTTTAAGTGTAGATGTGACTTTTCCTCCAGTAATCACACTTTTTTCAGGTGAAAGATAGTAGGGTTGTCTGACTAGCTCAGCCCTGGGTCTTTGCTTGAGTAGTTACTCTAGAATGAATTATATCCATAGTGCTGGTTTTGTAAGTTCCTCTCTTTTTTGTGTTAAGCACTCAGCTCATTTAGCATCTCAGTTTGAATGTGAAAATATTCTTGGAGGTGAAAGATCAGTGATTTATGTGTAGTACCCATCATCCTTCTGCCCAGTTCTCATTTCACTTTGAGTTGATGTCATAACTGATACATCAGTGCAGAGAATGTACTGTATTCTTTTCCCTAAACATTAAAAATCCATGCTAATTTCATGCCTGCTAATCCTCAATCACATGACATCTTTAATTAAAAGATAAATGACATAAATGGCAAAATTATGTTAGTGTGGATGGTATGTAATTGTGGCTAGCTGATTTTTATTATTAGTTTTTTTTTATTCTAGAGAATCGGTGTACATATGTGCTCGTTTCCATCTCCTCTAACCAAAAGCACACCACTCAGTGTCTCTAGCCATATGGATTTCGTATGCCATTCAGAGCAACCCAGTCTTATATGGTAATGACTCAACAACTTACTGAATCCAGTTAGCAGCTTTATAGATCATTACTTAAAGTATCTCATAGTTAAGTTTCATAACAGTCCCACTTAGATTATCTCACACCCTCCATGTAACTATTCATTAAAGGCAACCATGCCTTCTATCAGCAAAGGAGTGATTCACTGTTCGTATCTCTTCCTCTTGATCCCCACACCCTACTTCCCTCCAGCCTTGCTTCTTAATACTCAAAAGCCAAATGATTGGCTTGGGCTGATGTCCCACTATACAAGGGAGTAGTTAAAGGCAATGATCTTCAACATACTCACCTTTAATGGCAGTAACCTCTTAAGCATTGCTGCTATATTTGATGAAATACTGAAAGAGTGAGCTTACAGACACAGGTCTCTCTTTCCAGGATCTGTGTTTTGTTTGCCAGGAGGGAGAAGTTTGCTTGCATATAGAATGAAATTTGTGCTAGAGCAGAAGCCCTGTGAAGGACCCTACACACATAAGGTCTGCTCAGACCACTGACTTCAAGCTTAGCTGGCGGCAAAAGAGCTCCAGATTCTGTCATTGCTTTTCTGTGGAGTTTCTGTGATGTTTTGCGGGATATACAGAATCAGAACTCAGATCTGTTGAGATACAAGAGCCGAAGCTTGTCCCTGCCAGTGCAGATGCGCTAGCAATATAGAAAAGTTCTCATCTAGCTTAGAAGTGCTTATAAATGTACTGACTGTCCTATAACTGTCCAAGTCCTAATGAACTCATGCTTTGGACTGATGCTTCAGCTTTTGCGGTAGGTTTGTCTTAGAAAAAGGTGAGATTTTAACCTTTCCTCGTATGGATGCTGAAGTAAAATCACAATAGCATCAAGTATGTTACTGATTACATCCTCTGGATGAAAAGTCTGTGAGTTTTAGGAGTGGAATCTGCAGGTGTGTCTCTCTCTCATTCACCCAGCACCTGTGTTTGTTCAGCCATCTCTGCAGAGAGATGGTGTCACTGGCTAGGGAGAAGAGTTGGTGCATGTGGGTGCAGTTAGGAGGCACGGTGGATGCAGGTGATTCAGAAGGAAGCATGAGTAGCATTGCAGCCTCTCAGCAGTGAGTGCCTAATAATTTTTATATTCTTTTGTATTGTGTATGTTTCAAAACACGTTAGAGCACCAGCCATCCTGGCTAGGTGTGACAAGAATCAGGCAAAGTAGATAACAAACTCTGCTTATCTTAATGGTGTCACTTCCAGGTGACACTTTGTGAGGTGACTGTTCAAATGTAGCTACCTGTAATCTCAGAAGGAGCATCTCCTTCCTTGTTTGTTACTATAGGCCAAATGAAGATGCACTAGCAGACATGATGGTGTTTAAGGTCATGCCACCAAATTGCTCTTAGGTATAATAAATATCGGTCTACTCTTCTATTATTCGAAAGTCAATAATGTAGGAATAGCTGGAGTTCATTTCAGTTAGCTGTCTGGATTAAAAGTTGCTGTCTGGGTGCAGCTGTATGTAACCCACACTGATTTACCTACAAGTAAGTCAGATGTGTGGCACTGTGGTGCAGGAGACTGGCACCCATGAGACTTTCTGCTGTGACTTAGGCAATTGTGTCAAGAATTTGATCCTTTTTTTTTGAGGAGAAAAGGGAGTATACTTCTTAAACCTGTTTAAGAGAGTCTCCAGTTCAGGGAACTGCAGTACTTTCGAAGTAGTACGTGCCCCCATTAAGCGATTCTTTGTTACTGTACAGGCATAAGTCATAAGTAGTTTATTCGTTCCTTGACAACTTCATATTTCGTGTAAGAACAAAGGAACACATACGCAATGAAAATTCTATGACATCAGCATTTAATCTCTGAAAAAGATTTAGTAAACATCAACATTTCCCCAAAACTGGCAATCCTATCAGTCCAAGCAAACTTGCAAAGGTTAATAAAAACCTAGCCTTTGCAGCAATAGCTTACACATAGCACTTACACATACTCTTATCCAAGTACATGGGGTTATTTTTCTTTGTGGCAGAGTCGTGACCTCTCATTCTCTGCTGTAAAAGGCAGTGTAGGTAGATAAAATGAAAGACAACTCCTTCCTCACAGCTGTTGTATATGTAAGGAAGAGGCACAGTAAGTGAACACAGAACAGTGAGTGGGGAGGCCAAGATAACATGTACGAATAGAAGGGAAGCATAGCTGGTTATTCAGAGGTTCCATATTGAAGCTTCAAAAGATGAGTTTTCCATTACTTTTCTATGTATTTCTGTTATGAGATTAGCTGATCTTCAGTATGTCCTTGCACATGTCATTTCCTCCCTATTTTTCAGTCTCTCTACCTGCAAGAGGGCATAAAATTAATCACCTTATATGTCAAAAGGCCATAGTCCCCAGAGTTGTCCTCCTCAGGGCCAATCAGCCTTCATTCAAGGATTGGTGTCTCAGATGTCTCCCAGTTCCTGGATTTCCACAGATTTCCTTGGGGTGCAGATTTCCAACAGGCTTATTAGCAACGTTGTTTTGTTAGAAGAAAGACTTCGTCCTTATTTTAAGATGGCCTGGGGTTGTACATCAACTTGGAAAGCTGAGAACAAAGGGTTAACCTCTTGATATAAATTCAGAAAAGCATAAAAGAAAAAGATGCAGTTCAGCTTACCATGGATATACAGCATCTTCTGTGGCTGTTCCTTAGAGCTTTCCTAAGGCATCTCTCAGCCCTGAAGCAAAGGGGACAAGCAGCTGAGTGACATTCTCCCTGTGGGATGCTGTCTTATAGAGTGGATTTTTCTGGGCTTTTTTGCTTGTTTTTTTGTTGGCTTTAGGCAGTGAAAGGTAACTCAGCAGCACTTTGCTGTCCTGTCTGCTGTGTTTCAACATTGGCCTATACGGCTAATGAAAGGGCTGCTGGCCTAAAAAGGTTACGTCATTTTCAGGACATTCCTTTCTCCTCTCTGTCTGTTGGTCTTTGCTGTTCCCCTTCAAAAGTTTTTCCCCATTTGCTTTGTTTCCTGGGAATTTGATATTGGTAACAGAGCTCTTTTGCCTGGTATAGCAGCAATGGTTTGTATTTCCTACCTCCTTGAGTTCCTGGACTAGACTTTTTTCCCCATCTCCTTTTACTGTAATGGGATAAACAAATACACAATTATGTATTCAGTTGGAAATACAAGGAGCTATCTTTGCTACTCAAGTAACTTTCTGCATTTTAAAGACTATTACATTATTTTATGCTAAAGAGTTGAAGAGTACTGCCACCTAGTTCATCCTCCTACTCCAAAACAGGATCAGCTCTACTTATAGCATTCCTGACAGACACTTGTATAACCAGTCCTTAAAGATTCCCAGCAATGGGGACCCCAACGCCTTTCCAAGCGAATTTTCGAGCTGAACATTTCTGCAATATGAGCTCATTACTTTCATCTCCTGCCGTTTGTGAATGTTGATGAACAGATGATTACCTAACTCTGTGCAGCAGTATTTTATGTATCTGAAGGGTGTTTTCATGCTCTCTCTTCTTTAGACTGAGCAACCTGTGTTCTCTGTCTTTCCTGATAAACTGTGTTATCTAGATATTTGCTTCTTCTCCTTGCTCCCTAGTGATCTGCCTCCAGTTGCCTCACATCTTTCTCAAGGTGTGGAAGGATACTTCAGCTGAGCCAGTATCAGTGTTGAGTAGGGCAGAAGGATGTCACTTTGGCTGCATTCCAGCAGTTTGTTGCAGAGTGGTGCTTGCTTAGCTTAAAGCAGCACAGCAACATGATGGATTCTGTGCAGTCCTTAGATGCTTTGAGCAGCACTGCTGTATGCCTAGTTGCTCCTCATCCTCTGTGCATGCAGCTAGTTGGCTTTGGCTAAATACCAGAAGCTTACACTTGCCCTGGTTGAAAGGTATCCTTCAGCTTTTCCAGTCAAGATTATTCTAGTCTTGTCTTCAGTTATTCATAGTGTTTTACCCAGCTTAATGTAATTTGCCAGCTAACAAACATTTCTGCTGCATCACCTATTCCATTAATGAAAGTATTCCATCATACGAAAGCCAGGATGAAGAATCCTACAAGAAGACTGCTTCAGATTTTGCTATGAGCTGTGGATAACAGCTTTCAGGAACAAAAAATTATTGGCAGCTACTCCAGCCATTTGGAATATCACCTTCTAGTAGTAATCACATTAATCACCAGTTTTCTCATTTGTCCTCATGCAACTCCCTCCAAGGTGAAACATTTAGGAAGACAGGTTTTGTACTACCTAATTTTACAAACTAGATTTAGATTTGGTTTGGGGTTGGTTTTTTTCACTTTTTGTTATAACTTTCAAAATTTTTTCCTAAGATTTTTCAGCTTCATCTGAAACTGCTTGCAGCTGCTGATGGATCCGTGTTTTATGGCATATTGATCTTAAACCATTTTTTCTCATCTGGTTTAGCTGACTATGAATATATATGGTATGTGCCATATGCACATACCCACCCCTACACACGTACCTGCCATCCATGGTGTTTGCTGCTTCCTGCAATTTATTGTTTCATTTATTGATTATTGATTTATTAGCCTGTTACCCCTTTATAGAGGGAAATTAGATTGTTTTGACTAGATTTGCTCAATACATACATGTGTTCTATTTTTTGTCTTTTTTTTGTTTCCATTTTATGCTTACAAGTGGTTTGGTTATCTGCACCAGAGTCTTTCTGGGAATTTAAATTAAAACAAATAGTGTATAGTTCTTATGGCTTCCTAGCTGGGTTTGTTTGAGGTTTTTTTCATTTTCAAAAATAAGCACTCTGTTTGACCTTTTCCAAACATTTGGTACCTTACTTGTCCTCCATGAACTCTCAAAGACAACTGATAACAGCTCTGAGATTTCTTCTGCATATTCCCAAAATATCTTAGGGCAAAGTTCATCACTTGGACAATTTGAGAACTTTTGATTTTTCTCTAGTGCTCCCTGTTTATTCCCCATTCTGGGCTGAAATCTTATCCTTTCTTTGCTGGTATTAATTCCTGGTAGTGAGAGGATCATTTGTCCTACTGTAGTAAAGTCTTGGCAAAAATGGTATTTTGATCTTTCTAGTATAATGTCTCAATGGCTTTCTTTCCTTTCTTGAGTGGCAGACCAATAATTGCTTTGTACTTACAGAATGTTGCATCTCACTTTGTGCCTTGATCTTTTAGTCTTCCTGCTCACATGGTGTTTTATTGTATGATGCTCATATCTTACTGTAGGAGGTGTTCACTATGCATACATCCAAGTACATTACCATTTCCTTTCTGTCTTTTCATAAAGAGTAGCCATGATACTGAGGGGGCAACATGCCAAACATGAGGGGGCAGTTAGAGTTTTCCAAACTAATACACACTTGAACAGCTGCAAAGTTCTGGCCAGTGCACCTGGTTGGTATATGTTATCATCAGTTGGCTAGCTTCAGTGGTACTGTAAAATTTCCTGTGTAATTATATTCTAAATAACCAGGCAAGCCTCACCTACATGACACTGGCTCAAAAAGTCTGTCATTGTGGTCTAAATGTATTACCTGTGCAAATGGGACCAGCAAGAGAAATGTTTAACAGCTGGACAGTTTTCCTTTGTGTTAACAGAAGTTTGATGTGCTGTCCAGTAGTTATCCTTACTTTGAGGACTTTTTCTGAGTTGTCTTCCCAAGGCAGCAGCTGTCAGAAAAGCAATGAGAACAAGTTTCTTGTGACTGTCTTTGTGGAACCACACTACCATTGGGGAGGGAAAGTGGGGAATTTTCACATCCCAAAACAAATCCAGTTGGCCAGATTAAAGCTCATAAAATCTGACAATTCTGAGAGAAAAATAACGTATGGACTAGAAGGAGATCGTGAATGACACTTAATAGTGCAAGGGGCTGCAGAATTTCCACCACATTTAACGGATGCTGTAAAGAGTCTTATTGAGAAACCTTCTATGTTTGCACACACAGAGGTACGAGTGTTTTTAAGTTGCCCTCTAGTGCTGCAGGCTGCCCAGAGGGGCAGGTGCTTTTATTTGTTGCTTTTACACAAAAAGGGCAACGGTTTTCTGTTAACCTCAGCTTTCAATTTTTAAATCCCTCCTGTCTACTACTAGTCTCCGGTTAACTTCTCTCTTGCTGCTTCCATCTTCTTCTGTTCCCTACTGTTTTCTCCTGATTTGTCACTGAACAAACAGCACATTTGGTTATCCTGATGTTGGCTCTGTGCTTTTCCCTGCCCTGTCCATTGTATGTAGGATGAGTTGCTTTTTCCTGCCATCGCCTGTTTTGTTTCCAGGGCTGCTGTACAGTTTGAAGGGTGCTGCACTTAAAGAAGGGTCAGTGGAAGTGTTTGTGTATGGGAGAAGAGTAACTTGCAAGGAGGGTAACTCAAAAAGTCTGTGCCTGCAGTTATCCAGGTCCCCCCCCGTCTTAATTCACTATGTGACCTTGGAATAATCATTTAGGTTCTTGATCTGAGTCCAGAGCCTATTTTACCTCAACTCTCAGCAAGTGTGAGGGGAACTTAAACACCTAGCTCCTGTACAAAGCCACTAATCTGAAAGATGAAATCTATACAAGTACCTGAGACAACATCCAGTCCTTGCCATGCACTTGTCTGCCAAATAACTGTGTAGACCCTGATTTCTGCTGGTGCTCAATGGAGGTACTTCTGAACTGACTGTCACTCCCATCCATCTTAATTTCTTAGGAGGACGAATTGTTTTAAATTCTCATATAAATTCCTTTTTTACTCGATTAGAAAATATGTTCTCATTTGGCAGCGATGTTATTTTTAGTAATGCTTTTTGTAGCCTTTAGTATTAACATCTAGTTGAGGGGGGAAAACTGCTGAATATTTATACTTCTCTCCTTTGATCTTTCACTCAGAAGAACTGAAAAGGTATCACACTTAACACTTTTACTATAAATATTTTAGATGGCATTTGAAAGAGTCCAAATTCACCTCTCGTGTTGGATTTGTTCAGATTATTGAGATAGGTTGTCTCTCTTAAGTGCTTCCAGATGGCATTTTAGTTGCCAACAGTTGGAAACTTTTGAGCGATGCTGTTGTGGCTAATGACCAGTGATGGAATCATTAATATTGCTGTTTGACAGAAGTACAACCACAGCCTCTTCCAGCCTCTCACTTTTACACTCTGGCTCAGAGGGAGAGGAATATAATGCCTTCACACAAGCACAACAACTCTTCCAACACAGTGTGTCTTACCGAGTTACTCTTTGCAAACAGGTTGTGTTGCTGACTGGTTCCAGTACTAGACAGTTGCCCTGGAAGGGAACAAGGGGTTGTGAATGAGATATCTAATTCATGAAGTTCTGCCAGACCCGCAGAGCCTGTTACTGCTACATCTGCCTCTTTCTACCATTAAATTGCTAGGCATTTAGGAGGTCAAGAGAAATGCAGAAAAAGTGGGAGAGTCAGCCATCACAGAAAGTATGTTGATTTGTTGTGGTTTTACTCACTGAAAATATTATTTTTTTTTCTATAAGACTTTTCTGGCAGACAAAACGCTTCAGCTGCCAGGACTTCCAGGTATTGCATGTTTCTGTTTTCCTCACTTCGCTCTAGTTCCTCATCAGCTATGTCAGCCGAGTTTCTTTTCCAGAGAGGGGAGGTGATCCATCACAGGAATTTTTGGCCTTGCCCTCTCATGGGAAACGTAGTCCTGCCTTGGGTTCTGAACTACACAGAGAAGGAGAAAGTCAAGGAGCTTAGATGGCAGTTCCCATGAGACACAATATCCAAATCGAGTTATTTTGTTGTTTTGTTTGTTGGGTTGGCGAATGTTTAAGCCTCTGGTGGTCAATTTTTAAACTACAAATAACAAAACATATTACCCCTTGCATTTTGTTTTGGAGAAAACAAGATTAGACTTTGAAAAGCATTTGATGTGGAACCTTTTCAGTCAAACCTAGGGAAAGTGAAGTGAAATAAAACCCTGTGCTGTACGCAGAGCAGGTGTCTGTCCTGTCTGATACTGAGACTCTTGCTTTATCTCCTCCTACTTTCAGCATCCAATTTTTTTTCTGTTTAGTACATAAAATTAAACGTCTCACGTATTTTACCAAATAACCTTCTCTTGTTTGCCACTGCAATGGGTAGACGTTATTTCACTGGATTTTGTATGAGTGAGTTTGTATCAGAAAGTTTACTTTTTCCAGTCTTTATTCCACCTGTGCAGTCCTTGTATCTGTCATAGTGATAACTCTGAAGAAAAAGTAGGTTGTCATATCCTGTTCTGGGCCTCATATTCTTGCACACATTCTGATCTTTGTGTGTATGCCCACTGCATGGCCTCCTTTTATTCCTGAAAGCCTCAGCCTCAGTAAGTTGAGAGACTTATTCCATTAAAAGTGCATAACATTGCATCTATCTGGCATGATGAGTGCTCCAGGGTTACTATGCTGACAGCAAGGCAAGTCTTGAAGATATTCAGCCTCTAACCTGCTCTTGAATCTTCCTGGATTTAGAACAGGATTTTCAATTGACTCACTAGATGGAGTGGCGAGTCCCTAAATATTGAGGAGTTCCAGTGTGAACTGAGCATCAAGTTTGTCTTACAAGGACAACTCTCAGTCATGTCCACATTTAAATCACTATGGAATGGATTCCTCACTGTTGATGTAGATCAGATATGATGGAATATGATGCTTGACAGATGATTTTTCCCAAAGAGAGGGAGACTGGAGGATGAACAGTCATCATTGATGCTTGAATCCATCCCCTTGAGAAAGAGTTTCATACCTGCTTTACAGCCATTGATCATTGCTTTATCAAGGAAGCAATGAGTCATTGTATGAAAAACAACCACAAAAAAACACAATCCCAAATCCCAAGGCTTTGCAGGTGTTTTTCCTGGCCTTCCATGGCAGCAAACATCTGTGTCACAATTAGCTTATGATCCTGTGAGAACTTTGGATTTTCTTTTGATATAGCAGAGAATGGTATTTTTCTCCTTATTCTTCACCCTTGTGATATTTGCTCGTTATATGCATGTAATGGATTCCATTACTTTTGATGCTGTGAGGCTTAAGAGCTTTTTAATGATGGGAAGTGCTTGGATCTGAGATGGGTCAACTGTATCGTTGGCTGGTTACTGAGATGACTGTAACAGTGCACAAGGGAAATATTCTCTCTTTCTTGTGTAACTTGGTCTGTTTACAAGAGTTCTTTCTGCTTGCGAGCTGTTGGAAAAGCCCTGCGCTGCTCATATTCATTCTTCTTTTGCTGGCATGCATCAACAAAGCAAGGTGGTCTGTTGAAATGAGAAAAGGTCATTAAGGGCCACAGTGTTGGGCCAAGGCACAAGTAATGGCTTGTGATTGTTTCACTAAACATTTAGTGAGTACATCTAACAGCCAGGAGAATTTCTCTTTCAGCTGACACTTACATATATACTGAAAAAATATATTCATGTTTGTATCTCTTCCTGCTTGTAAGAAATTAGGTGATAGATTTAGGTAGAAAAAGAAAATCGTGATCAAAACTTTCTAACCAGTCCAATGTTTTCAGAAACTTGACAGTGGCTTAGATCCTATTTATGACTATTTAACAGTATGTCAGTGACTGAGAAGCTGAAAAGATTGAGTGCTTTCATTTTTCATCTACTTTTCATTATCTTAACTAGTAGGTGTTATTTATGTCCTTTGCCACTGCATCCCATACCATGCTCTTTATCTCTCTCAATAAGCTGGCTATTAACAGAATTTTGACTTTTTTTCTCCATTAAGAGAAAAGCTAAAAACAGAATTAATATTAAAGAAAGAAAGAATGAAAAGGCCCAGCAGGTTCAGAGTTTGGTATCCAGACACAGATTTCACCAAGTCCAATAAGAAAAGAGCAAGAAGTCCATTACTGTCTCAGTTTTGTGAAACAGAAGAACAATATTTTGGTCCAACCGTCTGTCAGTGAACATTCATCTCTTTTAAAGTGACCACTAAAATAATCCACAGTGGTCAAATAATGTTGACAGTCTCAACACGGTTATGTTGACCTGAGCTATCTTTGAAGCCAAATCATCCTTCTGCCAGATGCCAGCTGGAAAAGATGTGCAACAAAAATGGCCATTCCTTGCTTTCTTTGGGTTTAAAACAATTCTTTCTTCTGGAGATGATCTAGTGTCTTTCACTTGCATCAAAATCACCTTAAACAAAAACATGTCCATTTTGAAAAACATGCTGTTGTATACAATACACTCTTGCAGAGAAATGGAGGATTAGCATTTGAAAGGACTGATGAGAATGCATCTTTACGAAAGGCCTTTATTCAGACAATTACTGTTATATTCTGTGTTCATATCATCATGGTAATTGATTTTTTTTGCTATTGACAGTAAGGTATATAGCACAAGCCTTTTGCCATTTTTCCATGGTGTGGTTCCTAGAAAAATGTGCTATTTGTCAATTTAAAATTTATAGTATGACATTTAGCAGTTTTGCCTGCTATCATAGTGGGTGGATGTGGTTTGAAAGCATGAAACAAAAAGGAAAAGATAATTACATCTTCATCTTTTTCTTCGTGCAGTTTAATATTCCTCCCTGTTTCCACTTACAACATGAACCATTCTGGAACTGTTAGAGCCACAAAGCAAAACCAAAGCTGTGCTCTCCGCATGACTTCAGCAACTACAGATAACATGAGATAGTATTTTCGTTTCTTCCCATCATCATCCCTTTCAGGATGTTTTTGCAAACAAAACAAGCCTTTCTCTTCCCTGAGGTCATTCCACGCATACTCAGAGCATGACGTGAGCTCTGTGGAGCATGTAGTGGTCATTGAGTACTGTGTGGAGGGTTATGTAAGGCAATTACAGGATGAATCTTTTGGAAGGATATAGGATACATACTGCTGTGACAGGAATTGGGAGACCCGCAAAGAACCTTATTAACAGGACTCATTTAACAGAGAGAAAATAATCTTGAATACTTGTGTTATCAAGTGTGTAGATCTTTCGTTTTAAATAATATTCTGTAGGAAAAAGTGCAACATAGATATGGTGGTGAGTAGTACTGCTCAGAGTACAAAAGAGATTAGTACTCTTTTTTCACTCCATGCTGTGGGATATTGTCATCTCTACTTTTCTGTTTCTCAAAGTAAATCCAGCTTTCTAGAAAAATGTCTGCTTCTGTCTTGTCCTAGGCACATAAGAGCAGAGGTAACCTCCCTACAGAAGTCTCTGTGCTTCTGTGCTTTATTCAAGACAGATGGAAAGTAGAACACATCCGTCAGTGTGCCCTTGCTGCCAAGAAGGCCAATGCCACCCTGGGCTGCACAGGGCAGTGTGTGGCCAGTAAGTCAAGGGAGGTCATTCTCCCCCTCTACTCTGCCCTGATGAGGACACAACTGGAATACTGCATCCAGTTCTGGGCTCCCCAGTTGAAGAGAGACAGGGACCTACTGGAGAGAGTCCAGCGGAGGGCACCGAGGATGAGTGGGGGATTGAAGCATCTGCCCTATGAGGAAAGGCTGAGAGAGCTGGGACTCTCTATGCCTGGAGCAGAGAAGGCTGAGGGGTGATTTAATTAATGTTTATAAATACCTAAAGGGTAGGTTGAGGGAGGATGGAGTCAGACTCTTTTCAATGGTTCCCAGTGACAGGACTAGGGGTAACGGGTACAAGCTGGAACATAGGAGGTTCCATTTAAATATGAGGAAGAACTTTTTTTCAGTGAGGGTGCCAGAGCACTGGGACAGGCTGCCCAGAGAGGTTGTGGAGTCTCCTTCTCTGGAGATTTTCAAGACTTGCCTGGATGCAGTCCTGAGTGATGTGCTCTAGGGGATCCTGCTTTTAAGCAGGGGAGTTGGACTAGGTGATCTCTGGAGGTCCCTTCCAACTCTGAATATTCCGTGATTCCGTGAACACAGTTAAAAAGTGGGATTTTTCCTCGCTGCTGCCCCTTTTACCTCCCTCTTCAAGTACAGGATGGAGAAGTTTTCATTCTTGTTATGGTATTGCATGTGGATGAGACAAATGCCAATACCAGGCATTTACTCTTTAGGCAACGTTTTGGTTACCATATGAAGCTACTGCTTCTGTATTGTGAGGCTGCAGCATGACATGCAGGAAAGAGTTCATTATGCATTAGCAGAGCTATCTTTAAGGTAGGCAAACACTCTGTGACTCTGCAGAGCAAAAGGAAAGCAAGAAAGGGAATCAGCAAACATATATTATTTGCTGATAATTGTTTCCAGTTGCAGCTGCCAGCGGTGATTAATTACATCGTCTTAGGATTTTATTGAGGGGGGGAAGAGCCAAGAAGTACTCTTCCCCATCTCCCTTAAAAAGTTAGCTAATAATACTCTGAAAACAGTCCTTAAGGTTTTGTAACTTGCAGTGTGTCTTAGCATTGAACCATGTATAGGTTAATGGTTGGACTTGATGATCTTGGAGGTCTTTTCCAACCACAGCTATTTTATGATTCTATGATTATACTCCTCCTTTCTGATTAGTAACAAAGATGGAAATAAACCTAGCTAAAAAGGTGGGAGAAAAATGTAACATATCAACCACGAGTGATGTGTAGCCAGCCATGTGTATTAGTAGTTACACCATTTTGGGGGTATAATTAAATTAGATTATTTACATTTACTTATAATTAATTAAATATAATATATTATTAAATTTATTATTAAAATTATTATTATTCATTACATTTAATGTAATCCCTGTTTTATTTCTCTTGCACTAATGCTTAACTTCAGCTGTAGCTAGTCCAGAACTCTAGTCCGGTGGTGCTCTGTAAGACCTCTACCCTTTCCTGATTTAAATGCCTCCTAAAGATGTTGGTTTTCCACAATATCCACAAGAAACTACTGCATACTATTCCAACCTATTTAATTTGCCTCAGGAATGAACTGCTCACTAGGATGGAGGGAGGGGGATACCTAATCACATGGGACAAGAGAAATCATTACCTTCAGTTAACTATGACCAATGAGGTAACAGTGCTGTAGCTATCCCTACCACATCTTAAATACATTAAGCAAACTTTTATTTACATCTCATTAAAAGGTGGCAATGAGTTTTCTGTCCTGGGATATATTCTCAGTATATACAAGACATCAGGATCAGGGCTATGACTGTTACATCATCTAAATAGATTTTCAGCCAAAGCAACTTGCAAATGTTTTTGTTCAGGTGGGTTGCTGTAGCACTGTTAAAAGCTGAAATGCTGCCAGCTGTAATGGTGTTTGCCAACCTTGTTTTGAAAATGTAGCATCTGGCCAAACCCATTTTAATCAGTTGACTTGCTTCTCTCAGGTCTGTCCTCTCAACTGCTTTTCAGAGGTGGAGCTGAGCAACACCTTCTCTGCAGTTACACTTCCCCCTCTTTTCTCAAAGATCACTTTTCTACAGCATTTAACCTGCACCTAGAGAAAGCTCTTGGCTGGTTTTTAGCAGTTAACTGCAGTCAGCTTAACACTTTATGAAATGCAGTTTGCCCTTTCCTATGCTAGGCAGATTTAACTTGCTTTATCTTCAGAGCACACAAAGAGGAGGAATGCTTTAATTTGAAACAACCTTTTTGTTGTAAACTGCCAGTGGGAGCAGGGCAAATTTCCCACCTGTGTTAGATGGGTCAAAGTTGGTATCAAATAGCTATTCTGAGATAAAAACTACCTGTGCCTGTTTCTAGTAGAATGTGAGGTTGAAGTGAATATCTTGAGAGCTATCTTCATGTATGAGCACATACAACCTAAGTTTTAATCGAATGGTCATAATAATCATGGTTTCTAACATGAAACAATTTTCAGGGGAGAGACAACCCGAAGCTCTCTGAATGCCTTTGTGTGTCGTTAAACACTGGTCTGGGAGATCTTTCTGTTTAGCACTTAATCTCTGGTTTCCTGTTATTTTTCCCCTCAGATTTTCTTTCTTTCACTGAAATGAGTGTTTACCTTTGAAAGAAGCAACTGTGTGGGCTCCATTTGATACTAAAAATAAAAAGGATGCCACAACTGCCACTTAAATTCAGTAATACAAGTTCTGCAGTTGTAGAGTTGTCCCTTGCAAGAGCTGTGTACTCTAGCCTGGTTTTGATGGAGAGCAGGAAGATTTTTTTTCCTCTCTCATTCAACTTACTGTTTTGCTTCTGGTTTGGCATTAACCTGTCTTTACTGAACTCAGCAACTCCTAAATACTTTCTTTTATCCCCATCATTCGCTCTTCCCTATTCCTTTTCCCCGTTCTCTTTTGTCTCTTCCTTTCCATAGTAGCAGGGAGTAAGAAATTTTGCTGTGTATGCCTGCTGTCATGTCTCCTCCAGTTTCTTCCCAAGTTTGCTGGACTGCCCCTGCACCTCAGCTGCAGTGTGGCCGATGCCCAGGCGCTGCTGTTTGGCTCTCCACTTTGGGAGTGACAGCCACCCTCCTTCTGCCTCTCTGTCCTCCCACAAACTGAGACTTCAGATGCGTTTTGTCCTTGTTTCTCATTTCCAGCAAAGACAAAATAGTCACCTGAATTGAAAAATGAATCTTTTGCCCTGTTTTGCAGCTGTGTATTCGGTCTCATCTCCCAGGCTGGAGTCTGGATGGCAAGGCTTGTGAGAAGGCCCATGTTAGCAAGCAACATTGCTCTCCAGCATACAGAGGTTGTGCAGTGTTTTCCTTATGCCCATCACTGCCAGCCCCGCAAGTCTGAGGGGGATATGTGTGCACAGTGCTCCCTCGAGGTAGCCCTGTTAGCACCAAAGTGAGAGGGCTGTGGTGTCAGCAGCAGTTCAGTGGTGTTAGCAGAGTCCCCTTCTGGGCTTGTTTGCTCTGGTAAGTAGCTACCACATTGCACTACAGCTTGAGGTCTAAGGTAGACTTCAGCAAAGTTCTCTGCCAAAATTAAAATTCAACTCAGTCCCACCTTTCCAGACTGTGTATTTTAGTATTAAGGTGATTTTCAAGCAACAGGAATAAAATTAGACCGCAAATAAAATAATGGTCCAGGGGGTAAGTGTTTGGCCTCATTCGTAGGCATGTGTACTTATGAATCCTCTTTTTGGTTTATATTTTGTAGGACAAAGAAGGTCAGCCATTGCTACCGCATCATTTACCGCCACCCGGAGAGGACTTTAACGCAGGACGAGGTGCATCGAATCCATCAAGCTATTGAAGAATCAGCAGTTCGAGAACTTGGGGTTGAGGGCAGATTCTAAAATCACTGGTCTGAAGCCCTAAGGATAGTTGCTTTTTCTTTTTTTTTTTCTTTTTCTTTTCTTTTTTCTTTTGTCTTTTTGGGATGGGAGGTACAAGTAAAGAGAGGAGGTTTGTGACTAAACCTAGCACGTGGAAAACAATTGATAAGTGGACAATGGTAAAACTACCAGATAATAAACACTACTGAGAAATCGTTGACAAAGCACTGGCACTTTATTTTAAGAAACGGGGGAACAGCAGTAACGTAAGATTTCCCTCCTGTTACCATAAGAAATACACTGCTTGGTGGTTTTCTATGTGGTTAATTGGTCCCCGGGTTCCATTAAACTGTAAATACTTGACATTATTTCTGTGTTGACAGGATCTTCTGTCTGTGTAATGAGTGAAGCAAATCAGAGACACAGAGACACAGCTCAGGGAAGACAAACTGTTTTGTCCTTCCATCCCCTCCTCTTTTTTTCACAGAATCACAGAATGTTAGGGATTGGAAGGGACCTCAAAAGATCATCTAGTCCAGTCCCCCTGCCAGAGCAGGAATACCTAGATCAGGTCACACAGGAACATGTCCAGGCGGGTTTTGAATGTCTCCAGAGAAGGAGACTCCACAACCTCTCTGGGCAGCCTGTGTTCTGTTACCCTCACTGTGAAGAAGTTCTTCCTCACATTTATGTGGAACCTCCTATGTTCCAGCTTGCACCCATTGCCCCTTGTCCTATCATTGGATGTCACTGAGAAGAGCCTGGCTCCATCCTCATGACACTCACCCTTGACATATTTATAAACATTAATGAGGTCACCCCTCAGTCTCCTCTTCTCCAAGCTAAAGAGACCCAGCTCCCTCAGCCTTTCCTCATAAGGGAGATGTTCCACTCCCTTCATCATCTTTGTGGCTCTGCGCTGGACTCTCTCAAGCAGTTCCCTGTCCTTCTTGAACTAGGGGGCTCAGAACTGGACACAATATTCCAGATGTGGCCTCACCAGGGCAGAGTAGAGGGGGAGGAGAACCTCTCTTGACTTACTAACCACCCCCTTTCTAATGTGCCCCAGGATGCCATTGGCCTTCCTGGCCACAAGGGCATATTGCTGGCTCATGGTCATCCTGCTGTCCCCCAGGTCCCTTTCCCCTATGCTGCCCTCCAACAGGTCAGTGCCCAACTTACACTGGCACGTGGGGTTCTTCTTACCCAGATGCAAAACTCTACACTTGCCCTTGTTGTATTTCATTAAATTTCTCCCGACCCAACTCTCCAGCCTGTCCAGGTCTCGTTGAATGGCAGCACAACCCTCTGGTGTGTCAGCCACTCCTCCCAGTTTTGTGTCATCAGCAAACTTGCTGACAGAGCACTCTATTCCCTCATCCAAATCATTGATGAATATATTGAATAGTACTGGTCCCCATACCGACCCCTGAGGGACTCCACTAGATGCAGGACTCCAACTAGACTCTGTCCCATTGACCACAACTCTCTGGCTTCTTTCCTTCAGCCAGTTCACAATCCACCTCACTATTAAGTACGAAATGGCAGGTTTTGCTTCAAGAAACCTCCCAAGAAGTACATCTTGCGAAGTTTGGCTCTCTTACCTTCAGAGCCCATGAGTATGGCTTTCATCTTCTACAGAGAAAGAGGCAGTGTGGCTCTGGGGCCAGGCTTGACTGTCTTCAGGTGGTGAGTTTTCCTGTTGGATCCCCCTGCTCCCACAAAGCTGAGCAGAGCTGCTTAGCAAGGCGCTCTCAGCTGTGCCACCTTCCTCAGGTGAGGAGCTCCCTTGTCTCGGTTCTCCTCCCATAGGCACCAGGGTAAGATAAGTCTGTTCCCGTCACCGTCAAAGGGTTGACATTGCATCGGGCAGGATTGCAGAAAAGGCAAACTCTTCCTTACAGTGCCCTGAAACGCAGCTGCCTTGTTCTCTCACAATATCTTAACTTTTTAGCAGCAGTATCTACTCAGAAATTTGACCTTTAAGGCAGGAGACCACACTAAAATGGGATCTCCTACTATTTCAGGGACCAGTCCCTTTACAGGATACTTGGCTTTTTCATTGCAGGTTATAATAAGTAAATTCTGGCAGTAGTATGATGCTAGGACCTGTAGAAGCGTTCAAATGGTCTGATAAATACTTGATGAGCTATTGCAGATGCTGATATGGAGTATGGGACCTGGTTTTGCTTGTAATGGTATTTCATACAGCCTTGCAGGTCACATCTGGTTGCTGTGCAGGCAACATTCTCTCCTTCAGGGAAGAAGGCAGTAAAAGCACTGCAATAAACAGCATCTAACACTGATTTATACCTTATCAAGAAACATCTGTGCAGCAGGCTTGTACTCAACCATAAGAAGCCAGTTTCTATTGCAGATGTGACAGAAGCAGAGAGCTCATTTTAATTTCATTACTCAACATATTTAGCTGTGTAAACAAATCCTAATCTAAATCACTGTTGTGTTATCCAAATAACTTGATTATGAAAACAATATGCTAGACCTCCTACAAGGTGAAAAGAATGGGTGCCATTTAGGCAACAGAAAAACCTGCTTGGTTATTTTTAAACCATGATCTACTGAGATCCATGAAGACAGCCTAGCCTATGTGATGTTTCTCCGTCTCCTTCATTCTTTGCCTTTTCAGGATTCTCAGTGAGGACCACAGAAGAGGAAGAGCACTCCCCTGAACTGCACTGAGCAGTAATTGTTCTAAGACAAGGCCTGATTGATGCTGTTAATTGATGGGATTGCATATGGAAAGAGTACTAAAACCTGCCTGCTATATGAAAGTACTAAGTCTCTTGGCAAAACAGGAGACTCTCTGAGGTGAATTAGATTGCAAAATTCCCCTTTTAATTTATTGATTAGTGAAGTTTCCATTTTCTGCTCCCCAGATCCTTCAGTTCTTCTCATTCTGATCAGCCAGTTTTGGGGGCTTAGATATTTGGGGAAAGCAAGGAGGAGAAAATTGGATGATGAGCCTTCATCACTCCAGCCACAGGCTGACATGTCCAGCCTTGCAAGGAAACTTGTTTGTTCTTGAATTGGCCAGTCTCCAGCCACTAGCATCAGTTGTATTTGGCATGTCTATCTGTGAACTGCCTGCACTCTGGTGAGGAGGAGCTCCCTGCAACAGCCAGATCTTGGTGGAGTAACGTTATTCATTGATACCTAAAAGATTAACCTCATGGGGTAATAGGATAAAGGGGGAAATGCAGAGCTTACCCTGAAGCTGACCTGACATTATGGGATCATCTTCTGGAGTAACTTTCAGAAAAGTATGCAAACCATTAAGGTTAAAAAAACCCCAACAAAACAAAAACAAACCAGCTTCTTCAGGAGCAAGTGCAATTCAATTATGTGAAGGGTTTTAAGGCCTGTAAAATCAGATGGACTGACTGTAAGCATAATATGAATACTTGGGTATGTTTACATTAGATAAGCCTTTGTCATATATATTCTAGGATTAATCTACTCTAAAGACCTATTATTCTGGCAAAGATTCACCACTGCTAGCAAAGCAGACCTCAGATCAAAAGGCATCAGAGTTGCATTTTTATGCTGCTGTCCTTTGGAAAAATATGACTTTCCCTTCAAAGCCTGACATTAATTTTATTGGAAAAATTTGCTATGGGTAGTAGTAGATTCTCAAACCATATGGTCCCTTGTGGATACCAAGAGAGAGCCCACAGGGATCTAAGGGTGTAATAGCCATGATTTATTTTGCCACTAATTGGAAACAGGTGATACTAACAGTTTGTCAGGGGCCGGGCTGATCTTTGGTGGGAGTATAGAAAAGCTGCCTGAGGAAGGCCCTTGGTGCAGTCACTGACCAACTCGGCCAAGGAAGGAGCTACCCTCAGCTGTCACATGGCTTTTCTTAAGACATGTTTAGCACAAAGGTAAGCAAACTAGCTTGAAGACCAAGAGCAATGTAGCCGCCAAGGTAAGTTCACTTGCTCATCTCTCTGCTACCCTACAGTCTGTCTCATGAACATTCTTTAATCTTGGATGAGCTGCAAGACTAGTAAAGGTGGATGAGTTCCTAAATATCAAAGTGATACCGTGCCATGTGGAAATACGAAGGGGAGCAGCATTTGAGTAATTAGTACATGTGCTGACTGACTAGCATAGTAGGAGGCACAAGGCCCTGCTTCTTGTTTTTATCAACTACCTGTGTTTATTTTTGTGTGCTGCTGAGTTTTGTATCAGCATCCTTTTATTAAAGAGGAAAAAAAAAAAAATCAATTGTGGCGGAAGATGATGCATGTCCTCAGGAGAATTGGCTGGGAATTTCTATGACTGAACAGTGTGTACTGTTTTGATGTTCTGGGTGCTGGTTTTGTTCCTAGTTGCCACTGGTTTTCAAGCTATCTGTGATTCCTGGAAGACTAGAGGTTTTACTTTAACACCCAGTTTGGGATCTTCCCAGTAAACTGGCAGCAAATTTACAGTGCACTGAGACTTATCTGGTTTTGGTGTTGTTGTTAAAGGCACTGCAATGGAAGTGTTGTGAGCTAGATAAGCAGTAAATTGCTCTGTGTTTTTACCCTTGAGATTTCAGTGACCTCTGCCATGGTATTGCCAGTCACAATCAAACAATCAGTTGCACAAATCTGAAAGCAGTTTTGTACTGAGGATCCAAACTAGGTTAGTAAACCACTGGTAGTGGTAGTTTGCCTTCCATTGAGAGTGTTGCTCCTGTCCCTTCTGCAGGTTGGTGGCCATACTTCAGCACAGAATTTATCATCTTCCTACTCTGTGCAGCCCTACTGGTTTTCAGAAATATTGACAAATTGGTCTCAGTCCTTGAACTGTTTCATGTAGGGGTTAGCTTTTTGATTTAAATGGGGGAAAAGAAATGTAGGCTTTTTGTTTGCTTGAAAGTTTTTATCCGCAGTGACTAATGGATTTCAGCTGTCCCAGGTAAAACTCTGGGCCAAGACAGGACTCTTTGGTGGCCCATTGAAGTAAACACAGGGACTCTCACCCCATAAGGCATGTTAGTCTCATTGAGTTCATATTTGAGTAGAACTGGAGAACCTTATCTTTACTATGTGTTGACTGAAGGTTGGCTGGTGCTTATTAGTTAAACCAAGGTCAGAAAGCACTCTGGGTCTTGCCACCAGCCCTCCAAACACACACAGAAGTAGTTTTAGGTACAAGGAAGTTCTGTCAAATTCAATGTAAGCGTATAAATGGTTGTGCTGGGTATTTGAGGCCTGCTAGCTGATGTCACTGAACTATCTCCATCAGAATTGTTACCATCTGAGAGAGAAAATGGGTTTGTAGTCCAGCTCTGAAATAAGTAGCTGTATTTTTAAAGCTCAGAGCTTTGTTTGGATGTTGTCTGCTGTGTTGCTTTGCTAAGAGAAGTCTGTTTATGTAAAGCAGATTTACTTTCTGTGTAGACCAGCCCATATTGGCTAGTTACACACATCCTGATCAAATTTTAAGATTTGAGTGTTGCCTCTGAGGGCCACCAGAACTGAAGCAATCTTGTGATTGCTTGAACAAATTTGTAGGATGCATAAGAACCCAGCCATCAGCACTTGTTACCTGCTTTTAAACGTGACTGCAATTACATCTGAATTTTAAGCTGCATAGCTCAGAGGAGATGATTGCAGTTCCACACAGAGCACAGGCATATGCTGGGTGAAGGCACTGACTTCTTCAGAATCCGTTGTATAAGGTTTGATTGTCATTAACATCTGATGCACTGGCATGTTTGGCAGTTTTCGTGCTTTTGTGCTTTTGTCAGATGGTCTCTCATACTCTATTTATGCCCACTGTTACCTAAGTAGACTCTGCTTTAGTCTGCCTTTTATACTTGGCAGAACTGTGCATAAAATCACGTCTGCCATGACCTGGCTTTCTCATTTCAGTTTTGCTTACGTTCTCTTACAGTTCTTGCTATTCGAGTTTGGTATAACTTTGGTGAAGAAGCAGTGTCAGGCTGTAGGCAGGGCGATGTATTATGCCACAGTCTAAAGCCTGTGCTCCCACGCTGCATTACTGCAGGGTCTCTCTGTGCTCACCCTCTGGATGCAGGTGATTAACACGCAGTCCAGGGAATTGTGCCTCTGCCTGCTCAGTAATTTGCTGGGCAGCACTGCAGTCATCCAGAGCAGCTGCCGCTTAAATGGGCAGTAGATTGTTCTCTTTTGATTTTAATGTCTGCAGCTTCACTTGTATCACAGTGTGATACATCCAGAGTGCTGTGTTGGTATTTGCTGCAACTAAGCATCAATTAGCTGCATCTTGTGATGTGGTGCCTGTGCAGCCATTTTTCAGGGGAATCGCTGTGTGCCTGTGAGTGGCTATAACCATCTCCATCTGCAGATGTGAGCCACGTTGAGACCAAGGGTCAGGGCTAAAAAATTTCTACACCCCAGCAGGTACAGTTAACTGCTTGTGGGATTTTGTCAATGTCTGCATAGGTTTGAAAGTCCCACTAGGCATCTGTCCAAATCTTTAGTCACTTGAAACATTTTCTAACACGGCACCCAATGACCGTGGTGACAGCTAGTGTCATATTGGGAGAGGGGAGCAGGTTTAGCGAGAGATCACAGGGCAGCTGAGCAGCAAGGCAGGAGGAGTTGTCTTCTGATGTCCTAGGCTCAAAGCACTGAATTACCCTCCCTCCCACCACACTACTAGGAGGCATGGATGAGAATTTGGCTGCCTGCCTTTGCATAGGCTCATAGTAAATTATTAGCATTCATGGCCAGGCTTTTTGGTCATCAGTTATTGTTGTAACTGATGATTAATTTAAGGGATTATTGATTCTTATTCCAAATCTTTGCTCACTGGTGGTAGAGAAACTAAGTCATTCACAGGGTCTTTATTGACAGATCTCAGTATAGGAACTGAATAAAACAATGTGGGAATGGAAGTGTAGGTCTGTAGGTTGTTTTGTGTCTTCCTGATCATGAGGGGTTGAGAGAGGTTTAACTCAGTCAAAGGTCTAATCTCCTGTACCCACTCTCAGACACTGTTTTATTGGGTGTTCAGCAGCTTGGCGTGTGCTTTCAGGAGGGATAGGGCCATCTGAGGTCACCAGACAGCTCTCCAGAGTCATCTCCCTGGTGTCCATTGGAAAGCCCTTGCCTGTGCTATTTAAGCTCCCTCCCATTACCCCAAACCTCAGCTCTTCACCCCATTCTGCTACAGTGCCCCCCTCAGTGCCTGATGCCATGCCAGGAGCTTGCCTGGAGGGCTTTCACGTTGGCTGGCCAGGGGGCCAAGCAAACCAGACTGAGGCCTCCCCCATATGGTGCACATGGGTTACTGTTTGGGTCTCTCCCCTCAGCTCAGCCACTGATTTTCATCAAGTTTGCCAGAACATCATGCCTTGGACACCCTCACTTTGCAATCCAGCATGGATGGGATTATTTCAGTGGGTTCAAAAGTCAGTGAAAGTCGCTGACCATGGAAGGATGGACACTCTCACTGTTGCACATGCCCTTCCTTCCTTAGAGAGGTGAGACAGAGAAATAGCAGGGCTATAATGAAGGTTGTCAGCATAAATAAGTGTATCCTCACTGAGGGTTCAGGCAGGGGAACAGCATATTAGTAAGAACCTAATGCCAAGCGTGGTCCCCTGCACGTACTTCCAGAAAATGATTGCAACTGTATTTTTGATAAATAATAACAGCAGCCTTCTGTGTGTGTTTACAAGCTGCTGTATTATTGTGCATCACTTCTCATTCCTTTCCGCTTGCTAGAAACTGAAAAATGTGAATTTGGTTAAGAATGAAATGATTTCCTGTTGTTCCTGGTCTTGTAGCATTACCTCTTATTTTTGAACAAGGAGGGCAGCCCCCTCAGCATTGCTCAGGAGATCTTCAGCACCTTGCCAAATTATGTTATTCGTGTGCTGCACACACATACAGATGAAAGTGGCTGGAGTGGGTGATGTGAGCCTTGTTTCTGTGCTGCGGATACAAAAGCAGAGTTGTTGTTCCCCATACTCTGTGTGATTAGAGACTTTTCTCTCCTGCTGCTCTGCTCCGATACACAGAAAATCACCTTTTTCCAAGAAAAATTCAATACTTTCTGATGCCTCCTGCTGTCAAAGAGCCAACAGTCTTCTGAGCACTCTCCCTTCAAAGAGCAATTGAATTTTGGGCAGAGAACTCCCTTTCCCACTTGAGACGTATTCCTTTCAGCCTGAAAGACTTTCCGGCATCTGTTTGAGGCTCCTGTGCAACACCTGCTGCTGGTGACAATGCAGGTCTTTTTCACCTGGCAGGAAGAAAGGTGACTTAATAGAAAGGCCAGCTTTATAAAAGTAATTCAAACTACTTAAATGTCCTGCCCTAATTAAAAAAAAACTAAAATCCTAGTCTCCTAAAATTTATTAATAGAAGTCCATTTTGATCTTTACTAGAGGGCAGGCTTGTGAAGTGGTAACATTTCCACATCAGAGCAGCCCATGAGGCTTCAACAGAGGACAGCTTTGCCACTGAAGGCTCTTTCATTCAAGTTTGGAAAATTGCTTGGTAGTTTTCTGGCTTCCTTTCTACTTGGTCACACATCTGGAGTCGTTGGCTGTACCTTCTCTGCTTATTCCCTGACACCTTCTGTGGTACTTCACAGACTGAATTCCTTGACTGTTTACAGTGTTGGATCTTTAGGGCTACTATATAATAGATCACCAAGGGAGTCAGAACTTCATAGACACCAAGCTCCTGCATTACACACTTGCTCCTGTGCAGCTGGGGCACCCGCCAGCACAGTCACCTTGCCCTGGCAGCCCAGCCTGCAGCTCAGAGCTTGTTCTTCAGGAGCAACACAGACTTCTGGAGGGCTCCTGTGCATTGGGCACGGGTTTGCCAAGCTGAGCAGGAAGCAGTGCATCTGTGAGTGCATTTCTGCCCAGACAGTTGGGTGGTCTGTGCATGACACCTGGAAGGACATCCGTTTAAAGGCCAAGGATGACAACACGTGGTTGGGACACAAAAGAGAAATTCATCCCTTGTGTTTGGTGTGTTCCAGGAGAGACACTGTAAGATGTATCAGCTACATCCTTGAGGGGAACCTTTTTATCTGTCAGGAGGAAAAGGCTCTGCAGAGGACAGGGCAACAGATGGGAAAGTGGCTCTTAACTTGCAGGGCCTGTTGATTGCTGCTGCTTTCTCTGAGCTATGAAGACCATCTGGAGGAGAAATTGTCCAGGCATGGTGGTGCCTCTCCTAGCACTGATGTTTCAGTGGAGACATGATGAACAGGAAGAAGAGTACTGAAATTTCCCAGTGGTAAGTAGGTGTGAGATGATCTGCAGGACACGGTCGGCCCTGCATTCAGATAGCAACTGTTACATGCTGCTAGGGAAGAGGCAAGGACCTCAGTCTGGTGTGGGTACTGAAACTATGTCAGGAGCTACACCGTTGCTGCCTGAAGCTTTAGCATGCCTGATCTGCCAGAACATTTAACGCTCCCAATCAGGAGCTCTTGGGCACCTTGGATCTGCTGTAAGGAGGGAGATAAAATGCTTGGTGGTAAGGCTTAGCCCTGCGGGGACATCACTCCAGACATAATGGTGCAGAGAACTGCAGTGCTTCTTCTCCCTCTGGTCCTTCCCTGCACTGAGGCTGGTGTGCACCGCTAATGCTTGCATAGGAGTGACTTAACTCAGATGCATCTTTATAGGCTGTCATGAGTGCTAAGACTCACATGGTGGTGACTGAAACAAATTTCCTCTTGTGAAAGGCTGGTAAGCATACTTGAAAGCATTTCATCAAGTTATTTAATAACATTTTGCTCTCCTTGTCTCAATATGATGAGTGTATCTTGGTAGTCCAGGCACTTAAATACAAGATCATGTATGTAGGACCTCTCAATGCATTATTTTTCTTCCATGAACTTACTCTGTTTCCCTTCGTACCTGTGCAAATGTCTGTCATTCACATCCCGTGGCAAGGAGCTCAGTTAAACTAAGCTGTGTTAAAAAGAAAGTGTGCTTTGGATTGGTTTGAACGTGCCATCTAGCTTTGCCTGGTGTCCCAAATCCCAAAATAACTGGTACAGTCAACACCAAGCCCTCGATAACCAGAGAGGTACTGACGAGTCTGGAAAGTTTTTGGAGGAGAATGTCAAAGCTGATCAGGAGATGTGGAAGTACAGGTAGATGAGTTTAAATTAAAAACAAGGCAGAGCTTAGCTCAGGAATGACTAACAAATGTGTGGTTTGTGAGACATGCAGCTCTCTGATGAGTATGAACACCCTCCCACTCTCCTGAGCGCGAGAGAGGAATTTTTAGCGTGACACACAGGGATTTAACAAGGGCTAATAGTGCGACAGTCAGGCTGAATGTTAGGTAAAATTTCCTGACAGAGATATATTTTGCTGCAGAACAAACTCCTGAGGGAAAGGGCAGGAGCCCAACTGCTTGGTCCTTTTTAAAGCCAGACTGGACAAAGCAGTAGGAAAGATACTCCAGAGAGCAAGCATTAATTGGCAGGAGGGTGAGCTGGTGATCTCATAGGTCCTTTCCATTTCTAGCTCCTATGATATGATATTCTCTATAATGGCTTTTGACTGATTTTAAGCTCAGAGGGTAACAGGGAGATAAAGCTGAACAATAAGAACTAAGAAAAAAACCTGTACGTTTATTTAATAGTTATGGAAAGTGCCAGATTGAGAGTTCCTTAGGCCAATGGTGCTATTTGAAAATAGCATCACGAATGGGAAAGTGAAGTTGTTACATTGGTAGTGATTATGGTAATGACTTATTTTTATAGACCCCAGTAGTCCAGAACGATCCAAGTGCATGTTTCAGATTGGAGGTGTGCACGTGTGCATCTGTGTGATGGGAACAATTGTTGCAGCTGACACTGAAATGTAGCAACTACTGGGTGGAAACAACCTCTTTTAATGACAAACAGTAATGCAGGGCAGCAGTTTAAGCTGGGATATAAAGAATAACTTCTGTAATTGAAACTGTAAATGAATTGTTTTGGTTTGGCAGAACTTCATTATCTGATGAACTATCTAGGCACAAGTTTCTTCTGCCTTTCCCCATATCTTTGCTTGTAAGGTAGCAGGGTCTGGCAATATTGACCTGGCTTCCCTGGTTGCTTTTGGGTGGGCAGGGAGGAATCTGCTGAGCTGACATGACCCTGAGCTGAGCCACGCTGGACTGGCATCAAGGATAGGCATGAGGTCACTCTTGCTGGTCATGACATTGCTGGTTCTCTTGGCCCTTGTCACCCTCATGCTCTTACCTCTTGGAAGGTTTTCAAGAAGGGTTTCTTGCAGATGCTGTACTTCCCAGGCTGTTGGCCCTAGTGGTTTGGTTCATGTTGTAGTATCTTGCTCTGGGCCTGATGCTTGAACGTGGCTGAAGCAGGCAAAAGCTGCCTTTTTGTGTGGTTTTGATCTCCTTCTTGTGAGTCCTGACTTCCAGACTCTGAATTCCTGGAGGAGGAGGGGCTCTCATTTAGTTTAGCAAAGGCAGCAAGCAAGCCCTGTTGGAAAAGTCTGAAAATATGAAATAGTAAGATCTGTGTATGGAAACAGAAGAGACAATTTGGAGAAGCTGAAATATATTACTAACTGGTTTTAATATTGCCATTTTAAAGTGAACTCTAATGGTTGTCATTCATGTGGATGAATGATAACCATCAGAGGAAAAAAAAAAAAAAATAGTCACAAACCTGAGACAAAGAGTTTAAAAGTGGCCAGAATACAGATGTTCTGCATTGTTTTTCCCCTATGAAAGTAGGCTTTCTTAGACGACAGCCCTGAGGAATCATTTCAGTTGAAAGAGGAGGGAAATGAGCTAGATGAGAACTTGCATGTTGAGCATGCCATCCTTCTGCAGCCACATGCTTGCTATGGAACTGACTCACATGACATTAAAAATTACTTGTTCTCGTTTATGCTATCTGCAATGCTATGTTTAGTGTAATATTTGTTAGCTTCATAATTAATCAAACACTATCCATTTGTTAATGAAGGTGACAAATATTCCTGTATAAAGTGCCATTGACTACTGAATAGCTGAGGTACTATGTAGTTTGACTACCTCTATTTTTGAGAAATCACTAGACAGATTTATGCAATATTCAAGATTTTTGTTTAATAGTCACTACAGATTTAGTTCTTTTGGCTGTTATCTAGTCACGCACAAATCCGTCAGAATTTTCCTTTGAATGTTTTTATTATTCATAGGGATTGGTTGGAGTTAGAGTTCTCACTTTATCCACCAGAAGTTTTAGCATTTCAACAAAACCAAAATACTCATTCAAGCATGAGACAAAATCCTGCTGCTCTTGTGCTTCCAAAATATCAGAGCCCAAAAAATATGTTTTTAAAAACAACTGATATGATAGTCCTTTTATTGTATTTTATTATAATTTTTCCCCTCAATTGGTGAGCCATTCAGAGATGTTAGAACAATTGCTACTTCCTCGTGTGCTGGTGAAAAGTCAGCTTGGAAGCCACTGCAAACCTTCATGATCTGGGATTCCCAGGGCTTGCAGGTGCTTAGTGTTATGGAAGCTGACAAATTATGTTGTTATGTTGCACCAACAACCTCCACCACGTAAGCTGCCAAAATTACAAGATTCCTCTAAAATGGCTTGATTTTTTTTTCTGGACCATCTTATGGAAACTTTCAACTAGTTTGACAACTGCTTCAGTAGGGCACATGCTTCTAGACTTCTTTTTCTGTGAACGGGACTTATGTTTCTTTTTCATTTAGGTGTCTTAGCAATCCTACTTTTCTTAATAACATGGTAGAAAATCTCTCAGACTGTGGGTTGTTCATCAGCTGCTGTTACCTAACATAACATTGTCTGGGTATACTGCCGTGTTTTGGGAGAAGGACGGCCTCTGGCAACAGGCTGTAGATCCCTTTCTTCTGTTTGCTTGGTGGTTTCTGGTATGAGGATGCTGGAAAAGGATGGGAAGGACCCTCATCTGGGATCTAGCAGCAAAACCATGTCACGCATGAGTCAGAAATCATTGTTTCCTGCTTCAATGCTGAATTAATATTAGGTAAAAGGGGGGATGTGATTCCAAAATCCAGGCACAGGGCAGATCCTGGCTGGTCAAGTCAGTCTAAGTACCATAATAACTGATGTAATTGTCTGAAAAAGGGAGTGGAGGGGCCTCTGCCTTTTATTTCCTGCAGCGGCACTGACTTTCATGAAGAAGTCACTTTCCTCTCAGTTTTCCAGTCTGTAAAATGGGAATGATAATGCCAGTTTTCCTTTGCCACATGTTTTGAGACCTCTACGGGTAACGCACTGCATAAGCCCGCTTTATTAGCATGGGTATTTAATGAGATGACGTTTGCATTTACATCATGGTGCATCCCAGTTGTACAGGGACCATCCACAGTATCCAGTGTGGTACAGTAAGAAGGGCTACTCAGAAACGGTCCCTGAACTTCAGACAGTTGCCATGGCAACAGAACAGCCTACCACGGCGAGGAAAGATAAAAACCAGATATTCTGTTAAGGATAACTTACGGCATCGAGGCTGCCCTTTGAAATATCTCTGGTTTTCTGGGTCTGGGCTTGCAGGACACATTGCTGAGCTCTGGGATTTCCTCTCCCTGAATCCTCTTCTCTCGCTCGCCTACAATGAATAAATATGGACCAAAAAATGGAAAATCACGATGGTGAAAGAACTTCAGGGTAGCTTTCTCTTGGCTTTTTTTTCTGTTGATAGGGTGGGTGGGAGGCAAATCTGCATCTCTGAAGCCCTTCTGCAAGGACTTGGTGTGGAGAGCTGATGAATACCATCTGCTGGCCTACTTTCTACCCATCGCTTCATACATGCAGCTGCCAGGTGCTCCTTCAGCCCCTGGGTCTGTTACATTTCTAGTGCAAGGATCTCTCCTCCAGCCAGCCTCAGGGGCACTGGCCACCCTCAGACCCTTGAGCAGAGAGCAGGGAAGGGATGCCCTCATGGTTCAGGGTGCTCAGGTGGTTGAGCAGCTTTTAGTCTGCACCTTGTAACGGGCTCTGGTGTTGTCATGCCCTGAGGGGACCTGGTCCCAAACCCTCATGGTGGGTTTTGCAGCAAGCACCTGGAACAACAGAAGACCTTGGGGTGAGGACTAGCAAGAGCTGATACCACCCCAGAGGGTTCTGTTCACATTATCCATATTTCTGAGGAAGCTTTGCAAGGGAAGGGGGGCAGTACCCTGACATCTGTAGCATGGTGTGCGTGAAAGGTTTCGTCGTCTTTAGCCAGGGCCTTACAAAAAGGTGGGGGTGAGCCAGCTTGGCTGCACAGAGCTGAAATCAGGTTCCTTCGCACCAAGGAAGGGCCGAGAGCAGTGAACCCTCGGCTGCCAAAGGCCTGTTGAAACATGCAGCAGTAACCAAGGAAACTTCATGCTAGAACCAGCTCAACATGATGAATTGCTGCCTAATAACTGGCTGCTAAAGGGTCCAGGCAACTCAGTTGCTCCTCTTAGGGCAGGTGCTGCGTGGGTAACTTTCAGTTGCTGCCCTTTTGTGCTAAACATTCCTAACATGAACATTACCATCGTGGTGAAGTGGGAAACCCACCGCCCAAAGCCCATTTGCCCAGCACAATGCACACTCGCTGCTGGAGGGGCTCTGAGAAGCTCCCACATCACAACAGCTTGCTGCAGCTGTGTGTCCCCACCATGCCATCAGGTGTGACTTCCCTGGCCCATAATGCCATGTTACCATCTTACACGTGGGCCCGTTCTTGGGTGATTTCTGTTGTTTTCAGGATCGTCCGCAGTCAGTCGCTGGAGACGGGTTCTCCAGGGGGTGGCAGTGGTTGGAGGGATGCAGTGGTCATTTGGTCCTGCATCCTGATGGGCACGTGAGGCTTTTTCCTTGGTGGCCAAGGGCTGCGTGAGTGGGATCTTGCCTGGAAGAATGCACCGAGTGGTCTGCTAGCAGCGACAGAGCTGGTGAGAGGGACATACTAAAAATTGTATCAAGGGAAGCTGGGAGGTGTAAGAAAGCCCACTTCAGAGGGACTTTCTACAAGGGCATGTGTAGTGACAGGAGGAGGGGTAATGGTTTTAAACTGAAAGAGAGTAGATTTAGATCAGATATTAGAAAGAAATTCTTTACTGTGAGGGTGGTGAGACACTGGAACAGGTTGCCCAGAGAAGTTGTGGCTGCCCCCTCCCTTGAAGTGTTCAAGGCCAGGTTCGATGGGGCTTTGAGCAACCTGGTCTGGCGGGAGGTGTCCCTGCCCATGGCAGGGGGGTTGGAACAAGCTTTAAGGTCCCTTCCAACCGAAACCATTCTATAATTCTGTGATTCTATGATTGGAGATGGGGAGAGCGAAAAGTGCTGGGTAGTTGGGGGGTGCCATGTTCAAGTGACATGAACTTCCTTGCTCTCTGCTGCTTTTGTTTTATAGTTTGGAGGAAAAACTGGTGAGAACTTTCCTACTAATGAAGCATCACACTAATGGACATGGTTGCAGGGTGGAGGCCAGATTTTATAAAGGAAATTATGAAAATTGTCTGGTGGATCGCAGTAACTGGTGAAAGTGTGACTGAGCTTCTGAAGATGAGAGGAAGAAAACAAGGGTCTAGGAAATCTCTTTAAAAACTAGGGAAAGCTTAGGGAAACTTAAAAGAAAACCAAGATAAAATGGCAATTGCATATAAGCCCACACATGCACTCGCTCTCTTGCTTTCTCTCTTACACCCACACACTCAAGCACATCTTTCTGTCCGAAATAGTAGGGAAAAGGCATTCTAGCCTTTATTGTCAAGAGTAATTTCTCTTCACGTGTCACTACCACCAAATTCTCAGAGCAGGTGGATATATTGCACAAAACTCATCTGCTTGCTTTTTTCCTTTTCTAAACCTGAACGAAGCAAAGAAAAAATCCACCATGAAATGTGGAGTTGAAGAGCTGCATGCTGGCAACTCTTGGACAGATGAAGGCTGAACACAACTGTTTGTATGCCAGTAATGCAATGTGAGGCAGCAGGGTGATTCCATGGGGAACCAGGGCTCACTTTTTCTCACAGGAATGGATTTTAGGCCATGTTCCTTTGCATTTGGGGATGTCAGGGAACCTGACTGTGGCTGTGCTGCACGTTTCACTCCCAGAATGCTTTGCAAGCTGGGGAGTTACCCACCCTTCCTGTTCAGCCTGCAAGGAGCATCGCTGAAAATGCCTTGCTGGCCGCTCTTGCTTAGGGGTGAGGCACCACACAAGGCTGATGCCTTTTGGTTGTACAGGTTGCACAGCCATTATATGCAGCAGGATGAAGAGTGGTGGTTGGCAGCTGGGCCTGAACTTGTGCCATCCCTCCATGCCATTGGCGAGAGCAATAGTACACTGCAAAGGAGGGATGAACTTTGAGTGTCTCTGTGGAGACGGGGCCATCATATGTTCAGGTAACGTTCACATCATCCATCTGATGTGTTCCTGTGTGATCTACTCTAGGATTCTGCTCTAACAGGGGGGTTGGACTAGATGATCTTCAGCAGTCCCTTCCAACCCCTGCCATTCTGTGATTCTGCGATCCGAATTACACAAGCAAATACCTCTATATTTTGCTTGAGCCCATGCTAAGTGTGCTTGGACTATCCTTCCCAGGCATGATCTGTTAACAAATGCTTGAAGATTCACACAGTGGTGTGGAGGCAATTTGGGTCTTTGTCCTGTATTTAAATGATAATTTAAACCTCCTTGCTGGATATTGATGCTGAGCCCTCTGGCTTTGACTGGTGCTTGTTTGGTTCCTTGAGATTCTCCATCTCAACACACTTGGGTGAAAGACACCACCAACTCATTTAAAAATGAAATTTGGTCATCATAGTCATGTCCCATGCAAAGAGGGAAAAAAAATAATCCCTGGACTGTTGTGGATTCCTCTATTCTGTGTATTCATTCCTAGCTGATGGTCAGGAACTTATTGTATGCAGAAGACCATTATGGTTCTTGGCAAGGAATAGTATTTGTATTAGCAAATTTTATATTTAATTTTATTTTATTTTGCAAAAGACAAAATAATACCTGTGATTCCCTCAATCCACTTCCAGTGTTCCCTTCTCGCTACATGAAACTACCAAGCCTGAATTGAAAATACGTGAAAAAAATGTAGGGTTTTTTTATGATGCTTGGAAGGAAATGGATTTGCAGAGCTTCTCTCTTTAAATGTGTCAACATAAATGACATCCTAGCAGGTCTTGCAGATTGCATGGCACAGGCAAATAACTGCTATTTATTGCACGGGCTGTGCAGTTTTTTACCTAGCTATTTCTGCTACATGCAGAATAGATGAAACAAATTTTCCTTGTACATTTATATAGTGCCTGTCAAGCAATGGATGTTGTGGTCTCCACTAATATGCATTTGCACCGTGATTCCTTATCCATGATTTAACCCCTCCCAGAGGAAAACTGCATCACATCTGTGATATACCTATTAAAAATCAGGCCAGATTCTGTGTAATGTTCTGTCTAACGGGTTACACGTGGCATTTTCCTTCCCTTTAGCCTCCCTAGTCTCCCCCTCTGTAAAGACAGTCTATGGCAAGTCTATCACAGAGAGAGAGACCTTGCAATTGGCCAGCACTGACTCTTTAGTCTTTCAGTCTTTAGCTACCAGCTTGTTTTAAAGAGGCAGCAACACAAAAGAGAAAAGTATTTTTAAAAAGAAGAAAAATAAGTCAAGCAAAGCCCGACAAGGAAACTCAAATGTTCTGTACATGGATATCAGTAGCAACTATGGATGTAAGCATGTTGGAGTTCATTTGAATGAGAATTTTGATACTAAGGAAAAAAGTTAAACTACTTGCCACCTGTGTTATCACAGCTCTTTGCCCCACTGGCTTTGAGTATTCTCTAGTAGTATGTTATTTATGAAGCATATTGTGCCCCAATTGCTTCTCTGGATCACAGAATCACTTCTGTTGCTTACAGCTGTCATTGGAGGGACCAAGCATGTGTCTAAAGGTACCCCTATATTTTGCTGAATCAGATTCTGGGTTTCCTTCTACAGTAACATATTGCAATTCTCCTCTCCATCACTGATCTAAATATCTCCGTTCAGTGATAGGTACAGATTATATCTGTGATACAAACGTGTGTCCTTTTCTCATTTGCTTGAGCAGACCTTTTACCCCTCACATTTATTTTTTAGAGTAAGAAAAATACAGGTCTCTGTACTTAGCCTATGATGACAGTTTTGCAGCAGGAGGACACTGAACAAGAAAAATGAAGACTGCAGAAGTGGAAGGAGGAAATGAAAGTTTCTCTAGCCGACAAGGCTACAAGAATTCAGCAATGGGTGGATTAGGCAGAGTGTTATCAGTGATGATGAAACACAGCAGACTGTGGTAATGAAATATTTATGAATGGGGAAATGATACTGCATTCTGCAGTGCAGCACAGGGGAAAGTGAAATTTCAAGAATACTGTAATAGCAAAGCCCTCCATTAATTATCGAAAGCAAGCTCTAATGCCAGTTACTATGACAACAGGGTCCCCTATGTATTTTGCACCATTTGAGGGGGTAGAAGGGAGCTGCTCCTATTTACTGGAGTGCACTGTATTTCTTTTTCTGTTGTTGTTGTTAATCATGACTGTCCCAGCCTGTGACTATGTGGTTAATTTCAGTGATAAAATTATAAAGTAACTATTGGCTAAAATATAGGGAAAGCCTTCAATAAGTAGTACTGGTCTTTTTATCTTGGAAAGAGCTAAAGACACCCCTTTCCATATTAAGGGACAGCCTGTTTTTGTTATTAATAATCTTATATAATATTAATGCATGATAATGTAATAATAAAAGTGAAATGCTACTAGAAGCATTATTATTAATAATAATTTTGACTATGTGAGGCTTTCACCCGCAAAGCATTTTTGAAGCAGTGATTAATTTAAATGTCAGTATTGGCATACTAAATCCACCACTACATTTCCACATGGGGCAAGGGAACGTACAACCTCTGCTCACTTATTTTTAATTACAGCTTATTTGGTTTCTTAAACCCATGACCCTCTTTGGATTTCCTCTTATCCTCAGCATAGCCAAGAGTTTTTTCTACCCACAACCTCTATGTGATGTAATGCATGTGAGAAAAGCAATGTATAGACCATGATAAAGGAGGAGGTCAGCTGAAACGTCTTGGGTATGTGGCAACGTGTCCCATTAAAGCAGCTCTGCCAACTCTCTGTGTGGCACTTGTTTGTAGACAATAGGTCTATAACTAGTTACTAAATGGAATAGGAAGAAATGGAGCCTCCAACCCCTCTAGTACAATGACTGTAGATGCTGGGGATGGATGGTGGGCCACAGACAGTGGCCAGGCTGACCAGCTCTCACTAGGTAGCATTTTCTACAGCCACTGTAAGAGGCAGAGCACTCCTCTGCATGGACCATTGCTCTGAGCCAGTCAGACATTTCTTATATTTTTATATTCTTATTTTTAGGCTTAATAATGCATTTCATCAATCTCTATCAAAGGGCTGTAGAGGTGTTCTTACTGTAGCTCCTTTCCAGGTGGGCAAAGTGTCCTACACATACATTAAATGACTTCTTTAAGATGCTGTAGGAAATTGGTAACAGAGAGAGCACAAGCCAAATCTCCTGTTTCCAGCCTCAAGACCTTCTTTTGTGGCATGTAACAAACTACTGGTACTCAGCTCTTCTAGAAGGGAAGGTGTTGCAAAGGTAAGAAGGGAAAATGGTTGGGAACTTGAAGTGTGAGTGCTCGCTTGCAACTAGCAAGATGCAATCATTTCTGTTAAACATTTCCTAATCTTACATGATGAAACAAGCCAGAAGTAGATGTCTTAACCCTGTGCATCTGACTGGGTGCAAACGTGACCAAATGAAGAGCAAGTCAAACATGGTGGTAGCAACAGGATTTCTGTATCACCACTCCTATTAGGAGATGCCACAAAGGACATAATTTCTTGTGTATGTACATGTATATACATGCACATACGTGCATATATATATATACACACATGCATATATAAACATAATATTTTATATGCATAGAATACGATGGAATGTGCAGTGTGATAGACGTGGGCTTAAAGAGGAAGGATTTTGCCTGATTTTCTTCATGATGAGCTTACTGAATGGATATGGTGGAGAAATCCGTTTATTAATTTTTCATTACTGCAACCCTTCCCATCTGCACCTCCTTGCAGTTCAGAACCTTCAGCTCCTCTTTACTTGGATGCCTTATTGCCATCCTAAGGCAGGAATCACCTGCCTTGACATGGGTCAAGACCAAAGCTAGGAGTCCTGTATGCCCTTTAGTAGCCTGTACTTCTTTTTTTTTTTTTTAAAAAAAAAAAAGAAAAACAAAAACAAAACCCACAATAAACACACAAACCAAAACACAGCACTGTGAGAATGATGTGAAACCTGTGAGCAATAAACAACAGAGTAACGTAATCCAGCCTCCCACCGCCTGATGAATGGCTGCAGGAAGCCAGCGGGGAAGGCAAGGGCTCTGTTTTCACTGTGATAAGAGCTGCCCCAAAGGACCAATACGGATGTAAGCTTTCCTCTCCTTGGCTCCAAGGCTAGAGATATCCAATAAATAGCTCAGACTACAACTCACTCACTTATAAACAGCAGGGGGAAAGACAAGCCTGGTAGGTGTTGGAAAGAAGAGCAGGTCATATTGGTTTAACAGTTTGGAAAACTTGACAGAGAAGAAAAGGTTCTGGCAAGTGTTTGTTTAGTGCGGAAAAGGCAAGAATAACATTCCTCAGACATGGTGTATGAAGGTCTGCCTGAGACAGGTCAGATGTATTAAACCTGCCCCAGCTCATGGGCATGGCTGGACAACCCCCCATAGCTCGCCCCCGTTTTGGGAGCTCTCCGTTCATGTGAATCTTGTCGCAGGAGGAGGTCTGTCAGTAAAGGACATGGCTGGGCTTCAGAAAACCCCAGCTCCAGCATTCAGAGCCATGTCACCTGGGACAGAGGATGGGGAGGACCTCGTGCACTGCAGAAAAATCATTAGTCTCAGGGCTAATTTTAAGGTGAAGAAAATCATGCCACAAATAATTCCCTTCACAACCTGAGGGCACTACCTACACCTCTCTCTGTATTTGGTGGTGTCTGTGGGCCCACAGTGGAAAGTGGCTGAGCTGAGGATGTCCCCTTTTTCTCTTCTAGATGCTTTTTGATTGACAGTCTCCCTGGGATAAATCTTGAGAGTGTACATATGCATGTGTGTAAGGTTTAGTTCATTAATTGTCATATATTTAGGGTCACCGGGATGATCGCAGGAGTAATCTGGCAGCCACATAAACTTTGTCTTCTCTGGGATGGCAGGCGCTGTTAGCAGATTTGTACATCTTTGTGTGGAAAAGACAAACCGTACCCCTAAGATGAATCACCCAGTGTAGGTAAGCCCTGCCTGGCCCTCTGGGCTTGATTTATCCAACTGCTGCTGGCTGCAGCATGGATTACCCCATCTACGCAGGGGTTAACCCGTGAGACCCGTCAAAAGTCATCCTTGTTGTCTCAGAGAGGTCGGAGGTGAAAGCTACCATGCGACAAAGATCGGCACCACACCCTGAGGTCAGTCTCAAATAGGTGTCAAATATCTGTATCACAAACACTTAGAAAGAGGGCAGACCAGTGTTTATGGACATTTTAACCTGTTGGAGTGAGAGCCCAGTTATGGAGCTTGAGAAGGACACCTCTGAACGGCACTAGGAAAAGCAGTGTATGAGCCTCAGCGAGCAAAGGGCTGCATCTATGCCCGCCCCGTGTACAGGAGGGAGGGAAATCAGAAGGGGAGTTAGTTCCTGGTTGTTTCTGCTTCTGACAGCCCCTAAGGTGCTGGGGTGTGTGTGTGTGTGTGTGTGTGTGTGTAAAATAATCCTTGCATTAGATACGTTTGCATCCCTCCATAAATAATGATTAACAACAGACTGAGCAGGGGCTTCCCTCAACGGCGTGAAAGCCATAAGGGAGGAAATCGAGAGCAAGAGGCCCTAGGTTGCATTAGTGGCATTCCTCCCCCAGACTCCCATGTCCTTGCTGCAATTCAGCACATGCAGGCGGCCAGCCCTGCCCGAGCCGGCAGTAGGAGCCCTGGTTGTACTAAATCAGCGAGCAGAGAAGCTCCCTTCATTAACTGAGGGATTTTATGTTCGTGCTTTGGCTGTTTATTCTTTCTAGTGCTATTCTGTTTGGGCGCTGCAGGGACTGCTGAGAGACGCAGGGGAACGGGGAGCACTTAGTCAAGGGCAGAAATATTTGGATGCAGTCAGCAATAAAAGGATTCCCTGAAAATTATAGACATTTTCTAGAGCAGCTATTTTCTCTGCCTGCAATGTTTCATATGCTCCATGCTGAATTACCCTGAAGTGCAATTAAAATACTTTAATGTTTGAAATCTGAAAATCCTCAGCCCCAGAGTTTTAATATCATTCCTGACTGTGAAGGAGGAGAGAGGAACTTCTTCTCGCCAGGCTGTAGGGGGATTTACACCAGCAGTTTTCATCCACTTCACTGCAAATCCTTTCTGATCAATCTGCAGGCGGTGCTGGTGTGTGGGAGGAAGGCAGAGGTGTGGGTGATGCCGGTGTGGCTGTGACACCCTCCCTCTGCAGCCTCAAGTCAACCGGCCATTCTGTGACCTGCTTTCAACAAAACTGGAATAATTTCATATTGACTCCCAAGGGAGGAGGTAGAAAGCTAAGACTGCAGCTCTGCCTCTGGAAGTTCACTTTTTTCCTTCTTCCAGAAGCAGGTAAGCCCTGACCTTTGAATGCAGACTGAGGATAGCGCCAAGGCATGGGGTTTGGTTTGGCTCCACAAGCAGCAACCAGAGACGAGCTATTGGAGGATGCTGTAAGCCTCTGCTGAAAAATATTGGAAAGCTGCAGTACATAAGGGTGCTGTGACCATCAGGGAAGGAAGGAAAGCCTGTGTGTTCATCCTTGGCCCTCTCACAATTCTGCTGCTCCCCACAGCTGCCAGATGGAGTGTGTGCATGTGTGTCTGGGTGCGCGTTACAGAGAGAGAAGCACTCAGTAAGCCAGGAGGACTCTTCATTGCTAAACAAATGTTTAGATGAGGGATATCAGACTTGTCTTAAAGAGTGTGAGCTTAATTTAAGACTCAGCAACCAGGCTGAGGCAATTCGCATGTGCTGGCAGAAGGCTGCCTGAGTGAGTGATGGGAGCCCCCGGTACCTGGAGCGTAGCCTGCTAAGTGAGAGAGGCTACAAGTCATCATCTGGGTACTTAGGAGCAGTGTCCTTCATGATCCTCTGATTCATGGGCAAGGAGCATCACATAATTCAGGGACACTTATAAAGCCCTGCTGTGCCATCCTTCAAAGTTGTGCTGCAGCGACTTCGAGATTGACTCCAGGCAACTCTCAAATGCTGGGCCCAGCTGAACAGGGGCTCAGCTCAGCTCCTTGCACTTAGAATTAGTTAAGGCACTTATTGCTACAAGATAAAAAGAAGCCATGGAGGAGTTTTCCTGCCAGGGAAAATTCCTGGTGACAGAAGTGTAATTAACACTGAGCAGCAAAAAAAAAAAAAGAGAGAAAAAACCCCAAATCCCTATGGTTGATGGCATTGCCCCTGAAGCTGCTCACAGCTCTCTGCTGCTGGTGCCAGTTTATCCCCTGGCTAGGGGTCTGCCCTTACCTACCTGATGGTCTCAACATGAGATGCAAAAGGGAAAAAGAGTGAGGTTGTTCTATTCTGTGTCTGGCAGCCAGAGAAGTGTCAAATGAGACGCTCGTAATTGCTGTCAAATCAACTGGAAAAGCACAGACCTTTGGGCTATTAAGTTGTAGACATGGGTGTACCAGCAATGGGGGCTGTAGCCACCAGTACCAGCAGCTGCTTGTAGCCAGCTAGACCATACCTGTCCCAGCAACTACAGTCCATAGGAGTACTCTTAATACACCAGCAGAAAGACAGGCAAGATGTGTCTGATGGTGATTTAAATAACCTGGAAGGCTTGGCACAAAAGCAGGCATGAAATGATCTCCTGATTCACCAACAGCTGACTGCAGGGACAGTGAGCTGCCAGCACAAGAAGGGTTAAAAAATGGCAGGGGCTTTAATGCCTTGAGATACCATTACCTCTGCACACCTTTGTGGGCATCTTATCAGTTGAGAAGGTTTTGGAATTTCATCCTTTCTATGCCCTGGTAAAAGTTGCTCCTGTTTAATGGTGTGTCTATTAGGGAAAGATTAGCCATATTTACTGTATTTGGGAGCAGCAGATTTTGGTGCTGCTAGTACATTATCACCTCACTCCACTGCTAAAACAGTCTTTACTCAGAGTATGTGCTGAGGTGTTAAGCATTTTCTGTAAAGAGCTATTTATTAAGCAGAGACAGCCTCGAGATAGAAGTAAGTGTCTAGATTTTCTGGGAGGAAAAATAGAAATCTTTGTAGGTTAAAATTAGCTTTCAGATTGCAGGGGTGAAACCACCTGAGGTTGGAGCCTTGCTGCTTTTTAATAGGCAAATGAGATATTTCATGAGGAATTGCCTTTACGTGACTATTGAAACGAGTGTCGTCTTCCAGCAGCACCTTCTGCCATGTGAGCTGTCTCTCTTCCTGGGAGGAACAAAGCAGGGAGCCAGGTGAGATTGCTGGGGGGACAATGGATTCTCTCTGTGTCACAGGACGCTTTGCAGTGAAGTGGGTATTGCCATTTATTTTAAGTGCCCTGTCATTAACTATTCACTGTAATGTACTAAAGGCAGGGATCTCACAGGGCTCTCATGCACTTCCTCAGAAGTGTGCCCTGGCTTCCCTGAAGCATTGTTCCAGCTGAGCATGACAGCACTTGTCAATAGAGCACTTGTGGTGATATGTTTGAGAGTCCTCATGCACTTTTCAATTCTCCTCCATCAGTCTCCTGCACTTGCTTTCAAATTCAGATGTGGGGTTTTCCTCCGTGTCCATCCCACAGGATGAAGGCTGTGTTTGCTATGGTCTTTGTTTTGCTCTTTGCCATCAACGGGAGCTGGTCCCTGACTGTCTGTGCACCAGACACTGAGGACTGGCCACCACAGCAGGGGCAAGGATGATCAGAGATATGAACCACCTTCCTCAACAGGAGCAAATAAATAGACTGAGGGAGGTCTTCAGCCTCCAAGACTGAAAGGAGGTAGAGTGGAGGCTTGCTGGAGCCTGAATGGCGTGGAAGTGAGAGTTGCAACCATTTCAGACAGTTCCTCGCTCGTTCCTTCATACTATGGGCCATACACATGAGCTAGTATGTGGCAGGCTCAAAGACTACAAAAGGAGGTAGTTCTTCACACCACAGAGTCAGGCTGTGGGAACTCCCTGCCATGGGAGTGTGTAGTTGCTGGTTGGACTTGATGATCTCAGAGGTCTCTTCCAACCAAGGCTATTCTATGATTCTGTGAAGTTTCTGTGGGCTCAAGGGATCGTGAGCTGTGTTCATAGGAGTGAAATCCGTTAAGAGTTATTAAGTACAAAGGCTTTCCCTTGTGTTCAAGAAGTTCCCGAGCTGCAAGTGATTGAAGGCTTAGAAAATATTCGAGGTAGTATCACTCTATGCTTGACTCATATTGATGCTTCTTCCCAGGTATTTGGTTTTGGTCACTGGGGGATACTTGGGAAGATGGATGTCTGATCTAACTTGTGTTCACCTTGTCATTACCACAGTGCAGTCCTTTTTAATGTGAAAAGACCGAGGCCAAACTACCTCACGACCTTCAGTCAGAACTAGGCTAGTGGACGCATCATCACAGCAAGGTAAAGCTGCTACCACTAGCTACAAATCTGCTCCTCTTCCAAGGTCTGTCCCTTTCCATTTGGACTTATGGTCTGCATTTTACTGACAGAAATTATTCCCAGCACATACTAAATATCCGATGCTTTATGTGCCTGAGGGATGATTACTTCTGGAGTACAGGAGCCCTTCCTCTTTCACTGGCCATTGTACTTAGCCGGCACCACTCACCACAGGTAGAGGACCACTGAACAGTCTCTATTATACTGTTATCTTTGATTACTACATTATTATTATTATTATGTAATTGCTATTAAGCTTTAGTTATAATGAAGTTTATATAGCAAATTCTTTTTTAACCCTTGGTTTTCTGTGATGCTTGGTGACTTTCCTGTGCTGAGGTTGACTTACAGGTTGGCAAAGTTACAGCACAGTTCAATACCTCAAAACTTTGTAGGACATGCTACCTTCCTGGGCTGGAAGGGAAGGAATGAATATCAGGGTGTCAGCGATATCAGAGTCTGTTACCAGGGCCTGCCCAACCTCCCAGGGTGCCTTGGTCCTTCAGTGAAGTCAACAGTTCCTGAAGAACTTGAAATGCAATAGGTGCCAGAAAGGCAGCTAATGAGGGAACCTCTCTGTGGCACCAGCTTCACTGTCATGAGCACTACCTCTAAAAGAGCTGATTTATTTTCTGTACTGCCTATGATGCATGAAGCAGGGGGCTGAAAATCTATTTTAATGCCAGTGAGTGGTGTCAGGTGAATATGAGCTGACACAGGAATCCAGACAATTAGAGCAGCTTCCCTTGCCCCAGTATTAGCAGAGGGTTTTCTGCAAACTGTGATAGATGTAGATCCTCAACCATTGATTTTTTTTGGTACCTGTCCTCGAATATTATGATAAAGTGTTGTTTTTATGAGGGTATTTTTTTTAAAGAGAGTTGAGTTGCTGCAGCTTTGTTAAGTATTGGTGATGTGGTTATCTATGAGCTGTCTAAGTACCATGACACAGAGAACATTAGAATTCATCATGCTTGTTATTGTCCTTTCACAAATGACTTTATGCCAACCAGTCAAAGCTTGAGACTGAAAATGCATCTACACAGAAGAAACTACACACCATCTTCTGTGCAAAGGGTCCAATTTCATCATAAAAGAGGTACTTCCAGGGGCCATGGAGATGAAGTTTTTCATGAAGCAGATAGGGGATGTGGACTAAACACTGAAGTCAGGAGAGGACTACAAATACAAATGTGACAGGAGGTTAGGAGAAAGTATTTGTCAGTGAAAGGTAATGAATGTGTGTCCAGAAACACGGGGAGCTAGGGAAAGCAAAGATTCATTTTTGTTTTAGAAGACTCCCTGATGGTTAAATGACACCCCTTCTAAGCTTGACTGAGCTTAGAATTCATGGATTCTTTGCAAATGGGTTCACCTGCACCTGAAGTCTTCCGTTTTCCTTTGACAGCAACTCCTTTTCAAAAGACTCAGTTGGCTGACTTACAAAATATTTTTTCCATTATTTCAGCCCTGATTACCAGTTCTGTTCCCCGGGGTAAATGGCCCTGGATGTACCCTTTTCTATTCTCATCCATCAGTTGTGTCTGTCCAGGAATTCTTTTAAGTTTTGACTTCATTTTCTTCTGTTGCACCTGGATAACTTAATCATTGAAACATACAGCCATAAATCCCTGACATCCCTAGAATTGCCAGGGACCCCTTGCACAGCCAACAAAGCCCCTGGAGACAGCAGGGTGAGGGGCAAAACCCCTTAAGATACCTCAGGAACTTGAAATGGTGTGCTTGTGGCAGCCAAGACAGAACTAGCTCATCTAAGGGGCAAGTCTTATTAACTGAGGCTTGGGGCTGTGGCTGACTCCAAAGGACACTTGTGAAGGAGTCTCTGGACTGCACCCATACTGCATAAACAAGGAGATAAAGATGCTCAAATTTGTTGCATTGAAGTATACAGGGTGAAAAAATTTGGCTCAGGTCTTCCACCAATGTAATCAGAATTAGATCATCCCTGTTCAAGGGGTTAATCCAGTGTAAAACTAGTCACGGTGCAGCCAACATGTACCTACTTTCAGCATGGAGAAGTTTATCTTTTATATCCATGGGGGAGTTAAAACAAGGGGAAGACTGTGCCCTTTAAGTGGAGAAGACATTATAGCTGGTGGGTGATTGCTGAGTCCTTATCCCAGTACTACTGGCCTGAGGAAGAATACATTTTATCGGAGAAAAAAAAAATCTGAGTCTCACAGGAGTGAAGTGGGATAGCACCTAAACCCATTAGTTGAATTACTTTTTTTTTTTTTAAAACTGCAGATAAACCAGGGCACATTTTAAGATACAGACTTTAGAAAAATCTGAAAAATTGACAATGAAGCCACAGAAGTGGAGGATGAAGACGTTGCCATTATACTTGTACTGAGCGTCCTGCAGGAACAGAAGAGGGGCACATCTTGTCTGCAGCTGGGGGAGGACAGCATTGCTGGGGTGATGTATACAACCAGGGAGAAGTCCTACCCAAGCCTTCTCCTGCCTCCCCGGGGTGGTTACAGTGAGTCCTCCTGCCTGAGAAGATGCTAAACCAGGAGCAAAATGTCGCCATTCTCAAGAAATTTTCTTTTGGCAAGCTTCACATGACCGATGGCCCCTTTTTATCTGCCAGACACCCATTCCACGGAGAGAGGGGTAAGAAATATCACTGCGGTGATGAAAGCCCCATTTCTTCTGTCATCCACCAGTGGCCAAGCAAACATGTGTACCAGCTTGCAGCTGAACAGGGACCCACAGGTTGGAAAGGCAAATGAGCAGGACTTGCAGAGGTAAGCACTGATGGAGGGCTAGAGAAGAGGTCTTATGTCATGATTTGTATTGGATCCAAAGCATCAGAGTCTCTGGCACGTGTCATGCCTCAGATAAACCGTCAAAAAGCAGAACAGGTCATATACAACATGTACATGTCTCAGCAACACTCTGTTTAGCGCAGGTTGCTCAAGGCTTTCGATGCAACTGGTGGAGTTACCATTAATTATCTTAACCCAAATGTCCTACTCTGTTTTGGTTAAATTAACTTTTTCAATCACTCTCACTCTGTCAGATTTCTTTCTTATGAGATGTTCTCCAGTGTTTTGCTTAAGATGTTATTATGCTTTTCAGGGCAAAATAATTTTGTGCCTTCTGTGGAGCAGTGAGAACCCCTCTCTCTGCTTATTCCCTGATCTATCCTTGCTGCTACTTTCTCATTTCATCATCCAGTCAGTGGGGAATATTAATCAAGGCCTGGTAGGGTCTTTTTCATTTGGATTGCAGGCAGTGAAATACACTATCCTTAAGTCAGAAAGTATGTGCATAAGCAGCAGACGCAATGAAATGTAGTTTCCTAAGGACCTGCCTAGAGATTGAACTCTGCTGTCTGTTAAGGGCTCTATTGGCATTGCTGTTTTCCCCTCGGTGAGGTGATTAATAATGCTTGTTTTCACTACTCAGTGACTTTTATCTGTTAATTATATAGGGACTTCAGATTTTTTAAATCTTTTCCACTCTGTCAACTGGACAACAGCTTCAAAAGTGATTGTGGAAGGGACTGGTTGTGACAGGAACACAGATGTATTAGAGAGCTTAGTAGTGGACCTAGTTTCCTTAGGAAATAAGTCTAAAAATTTGCAGTAAAAGTGTGATTTTTTGGCTTGCTCAGACAGGGTAGGTGTTAGGATTAATTACTAGTGTGCTGGATAACAGTATATACCCTTGTTTCATCCTGACTGCAGAAATAAGCCTTCAGCTTTCAGTGATGGTAAAGCTACTGAAAAAGAGTGAAGTGATCTTGGTTTATCCATCCCTGCTTGGCCTGCCAACAAAGAAGTAAGTGTAGTGACACATTTTGCAGAATCCTTGTGAACTACTAAACCCATTATTTTCAAAATATCTTTGATGGCTGTGCCTAAGCAGCTCTCTGGCATGTTGCTAGGAACTGTTTCAATCCCAACAGGATTTCTGGGAGAAGTTCGGGCCAGTTACATTGCAGATGTTTCTGGGTGAGCTCCTGTATTTCCACAGGTATCACTTTCCCAGAGCAGAATTGCAAAGCAAACTCTTCTCAGAGCTGAGGAAATCAGTCCCTGGTGATGGACATAATCACATTGCTGGCAGTGTGATCTGCCAGGAGTTCAGCAAATGCCATCAGAGCCAGCCCCAGCAACTGTACTTTATTTCTTGGTGGCTACGGTTTGTAAGAAGAAATGCACATTGGATCCTGTTATTATTGTAAGCACCGTAGACTTGGGTGAACTAAGAGTTATAGGGATTTTTTAATGTTCACTGGATTTATCTATGTTAAGAACAAAAACTATTGCCTTGCAGGATTAAAAGAAAGGTGCATCTAGTCTGGTTTCCCATTCCTGGCAGTGGCCAGCAGAGAATAATGTGGAAATAGTGGACGAACAGGGAAAACATACAGGGATGCAATCCCAGGCTCAAACAAATTGCAGGTCAGATGTTTCCTAGGTCAAATGTGTTGTCTTTCTATTTAACAGTCCTCAACAGATTTTTCTTCCCATCCAGTACCCATCCAGTCCTTTTAGAGCCATGTAAAAATTAGCACCCACAGCATCCCGTGTCAAGGGGTTCCACAGCCCCTCATTAGGCACTCGATGAAAACTGTTCCCTTGTGTTTGTTTTGGACTTGCCAGCTTTGCTTCATGTCCCCTGCTTGTTATCCTGGGAGGGACAATGACTAACCAACCCCTACCCTTTACAAAGGCATCTGTTTCTTTTATTTCTGGTTTTCCAGGTACTTCTGTTTTCCCACCAATCTCCTTGTACTCAGCTTTGCTGATTTTAGAATGAAAGGCATCTTTTGTCATGAATTCCCAACCAGGAGAGCAGGATTCTCCAAATTCAAAAGCGTGCCTAGCAATGATGCATCAACAGCATCTCTCATGTGTCTTTTCAGTAAAAGGCACTCTGGCAACTGGGAGCTGCAAAGCGTTTGGAGGAAGACAACGCTCATTAGAACATTGCTGTGGCACTTCGCAGAGGTGGTTCTAAATGCATCACTCTCTGCCTTGTGCAATGTTTGTGTGATTTCCAGGGGTATAAGGGAAAGCAGTTTGTACCAAGACTCTTCAATCAACAATAAAAAGCTATTATACAGCTGGAATACTTGGCCAGTGTTCTTGGTGCAGATGACAAGTTATGAACAGCTGTGTTGCAATATGAGAAATATAATCAGACTGTCTGGTGAAGATGGTTGAGGGGCAGTCGTTTGCAGAAAGTAGGGCAGCCTTGCATTTGCACAGGAGGCTGCTCGCTGCTTTGCATATGTCGTGATGCCAAAGAAAACTCTCTGCTTTGCAGGGGCGCTGCTCCTGGGAGTAGCATTGCTAGACCCTCCAAAGGGCAACAGACTCATGATGGTGTGACTTTGATTTAGTGAATTCCTAATTGTGCAGAAGAGCAGATTTGTTTTTACATAGAAGCTTTTAAGCTGTGATGCTGTTTTCAATTGCCTGTCTGCTGCACAGAAGAAAAAATAGGGAAGATCAGCAAGTGGGTGTAACAGCTGGGTACCTGGGCTTTGGAAGTATTGGAAAAAGCTGCCTGCTGCTTCATTTTCAGCCTGTTGCCGCACAGATTGAATCTGAAGTTAGGATTTAAACAGTGAAATCCCTAGCTGGTGTCAAGTCTGACAGTCTGCTGCATACCGTCTTGCTCGGATACGTCTGAACTCCCCTCTCCTCTCTACCAGATTCAGAGGCAGAACAGCAGCCCTTGGGATGCTGCTTCTTTGTAATTCAGGGTGCAGCCTGATAGTGGGAACACTACTTACCCTCTGTGTTTAGCAGGGTGCGACGTTAGTAGGCAGTGGAGCAGAGCCCCTGTTCGGAAGCTCCCCGTGTGACTGCAGCACAGACTGGCAGGAGCTGAAGAATAGTTGGAAGCTATTTCTGTTACAGCTCCTCAGAATGAGATGTATTTTTAACAGCCTTTCAGCAGTCAGAGCTCACATCAAGAACTGTAGCGGGGATGCAGGATGGACAGCAGTTTTCCCCGCTAGCAGCTTTTGGTCTCAGCCTGGAAAGGTGTGGGTTTTGGGCCCCGTGTTCAATTCCAGTTGTGGCAGCTGGGTATTCCCTTCAGGGCAGCCACCTGGGGAGGCAGATTTCATGAACAAATGCCAGGTGTGTATTTATCAGAGGACAGCCATCTGTGGTTGACTGTTTGTAGCTGCTCCCCAGCTCTGGGGTGTGAACATGTCACCTGGATGTAAAAAGGGCATGTTACCCATCCTGTAAACTTCTGGTCCCTCAGTCTTAGACAGATTTCTATTTTTTCCATTTGTTTCAGTCAAGCTACTGTGTAAATGAAGCTGCATCTTGTTGGTCATACAAGTAAGAAGAAAGGACTGGAAATTCCATGGGGCAGAGGCTGTCTTTGTTCATGTACATTATAGCTCCCACACATCCCTGAGAGGCAATGCCTTGTAATTAATTGCTAAATAATTAATAATAATATGAAGCAGATACCACTCAGGAAGTAATTAAACTTCTTATGCTTACAGAGAAGTCCTATGGAATGGAAGAGTAATTAAAGGCTCTTTAAACAACAGGAAAACTCCCCCTGACTTCAGTCAGGGCAGGTTTAGGAATTGAGTCCAGTAGGATTTCAGACATAAAATGAAAATAACTATATTCCTGTAGGTAAAATTTCCAAATCTGTTATTTTTGTTTGTCCTGTACAAGCATGCAGCCTGGGAGAACAATTTTAATTTTATTGATTTTAATTTATGAATCAATCAGTGATAAAGTATGCTGGAATTTTCCTTGGAAAGCAATCAGGTGGCTAATTCATGTTGGAATAATGGGTTCTCACAATTTCATTTAAGCAGTATCATAAAATGGACAAAAGTAAGGCCTGGATAGCAAAATTATTTTGCCAGAAACATCTTCAGATAACATTATCCACATTCTGTTCACAAAGGCACAGAGTTCAGCGTCTTTTTTTGTTCATGCCTAAATGGGACTTTTGCAGTCATTTCAATGTTCCTTCAGATGAATTCACACAGTCAAGTAGAGAAGACGTGAATTTTCTGGACTTTGGAGCCGTCATTGCTGAGACAACTGAAAACATCAGCTAAGAATATCAAGTCACATAATCACTCAATATTACAAAATCGAGGTGAGCCTTCCAACTCTTGATTCCTAACTTCATCGGTACCTTCCTGCAAATCAAGATAAAAAGAAAGACATGAACTCCCCAAACTCTTGCAAGGTGTTTTAAAATCAGGATGAGTTAGAGCTCTGAAAGTCGTCATTCCCAGCAGCTTTCATAAGGTTCCCCCTTGGAGGAAGCGTGTCTCAAAACCATCTTGATGCACTGACAATGAACACCACCTGGTTTTCAGGATTCACCAGTGTCCTTGTAAATCCTTCAATTTTTCTTTATCTTCTTATTATACAGGCTATTCCTTCTCTCCTGATACCAGGTAGAGGTGATTGCATTATGCTGCTTTTGTCAAATGCATGACTGAGAGTATGAGAAAATGTCAGTCATTTTGGTTTTGTCTTTGGGACTCTGAGGAAGTTCTGGCTCTCAGGAAACTTCCTACTCTGTCACCTCAGATGTACATGGCATGATGATTTATATTACATGTGGATTTGCCTCATTTGGGTGGTTTATGGGCCATTAGGATTAAATTCCTGAGGAAGTCACTGTAGCGTCCCTCATCTCTGGATGGCATCCAAACAGCTTGCGCAGGAAGCAGAAGAGGATGAGGTAAGGGAAAATAAGCCCCCAGAGGAAGAGATGAAGGTTCAGGTTGTGGTGGCATGATAGATTTCCCTGGAGGGAAAATCAATTCAGGGTATTTCCTTCCTGCTGGCACCTGTGCTACAGTTACCTGTGCTCCAGCACTTCTCTCCTGCCATGCTGGAAACCTGGTCCCTGAAATGACCCAAGTTACAAGAAAACACCCAGACCTCCAAACTCCCATGCCACAGCTGCTCAACAGCAGAGAGCCCTTGGAGTGCTAACAAACAGCTGAGGGCCACTACAGTCTGGTGTCACCACATCCTTGCTGCAAGAGTTACCTGGTCCCAGGCCCCCTGAGAGCATTCCTGTTGAGTTTGGTGAGCCCACTCACCTGCACAAAGCTACAATTGTGTGCAAGCACTTTCAGGATCCATCACCTCATTCAAACACAGGTGCTCAGTAGAGGGATCCAGATGTAAAACATTGGCCTATAACTTTATAAAACCTCCTGAAATTATCTTTCACCTGCAGGGCACTGATGCTTCAGTCCCCTGTTGCTGAGGCCTCTCTGTTTCAGAGTGTCAGGGACCCATGTTCCCCCAGGTACACGGCTGGTGACAGCCGCAGCCACTGCATGTACCGGGAGAAAAATTTGGTTTGAGCCTTCAGTTCCCACCTCTAATATTTATTTTAATGTTTTGTTCTAACTTAAGACATTATTGCATAAATGCTCTACCACTGCCCTAAGGGGATGTTTTAAAGTGCTTTGATTCCTTTATGTTGTTTTCTTTTTATTCCATATGTCAAACAGCGCATCTGGGAGCATAATGCAGAGACTAGGAAGATGGAAAGGTCTCAGCATCACCAGGATGCAACGTTCCCTGCAGCTGCAGGTGGCTGGGAAGGTGAGTTTTACCTTGGGAGAAGAAGCAGGATTATTGTAGATCTCCAGCAAGATTGCCTTGACTAGGGCCTCATGCATACAGCAAAAATGTCAGTGGTAAATCACAGCGTAAATTCAATGAGAATAGGCATCTAGCATCAGCCCCCTGTCTCACTTGAGGCGTAATTTTCTAGCCCCACTCAAAGTAAATGTTTCCCTTCTCTCAATGCCAACAATAAGGCTCACCCTCTTCTGGGCCTCAAAATAGACATCCCATCCTCTCAACAACTGAAAGCTCCTCCAGGGTGATTATTTTTGCCACCCTCAGGTTCCTGTGGCATCCCCTGCCCAGCCCCACACCAAATGTAGCTCTGAGCTTTCTTTCTCTCTCTGAACCCTAGCCATTGGCTTCTCAACCCTAACCACTCGCTTACCTGTATGACAGGGTCCACACTGTCCAGATACACAGTATTCCTCAGAGGTGGATTCTGCTATCAGCTCTCAGTTTCCTTGGGCAACTTCTTTCAGTCCTACTGACACGTGTCCAGGGGGGCTGGAGGGTTTTGCTTTTCCTTTACATTGGCTCTCACCCTAGTTTGAGCCCTAAAAACAACATCCCAGCCCTTCCGCAGACTAAACATTCCTCAGCAGAGAGTGCTTTTTCCAGCTCTCATTCTCCTCATGTCCTTCTGCCAGCCCCTCTATAATGGTAGCTCTGGGCTTTCACTTCTGTCCCTTAGGGAGAAGCCCTACTTTTGCTGCTCCCTGTCATAGCCTACAAACTCTGCTCCACCCAGAGCCTCAGTTTGCCTCAAAGGAGAGTTCAAAAAATCAGACTGGTTGAGGTAGGAATGGACCTGTGGAGGTCCTCTGGTCCAACCCCCTCCTCAAGCAGGGCCACCTAGAGCTCTTTGCCCAGGACCAGGTGGCTTTTGAATGTCTCCAAGGATGGAGACTCCACAACCTCCATGCGCAACCTGTGCTGGTGCTTGGTCACCCTCACAGTAGAAAGTGTTTCCTGATGTTCAGAGGGAACCTCCTGTGTTTCAATTTGTGCCGTTGCCTCTGGTCCTCACTGGGCACCACTGGAAAGATTCTGGCTCTGTCCTCTTTGCATTCTACCTTCAAAATAGCTAAACAATTGCCGGCCCACTAACACACAACTTCCTAGCATTTAATGACAGTAGGAAATGAGCTAACCAAAAATCTAACCCTTCAAAATTTTCCTCATATAGTTTTTTAGACTTAAGACGGGTGTCCATATTTATGCCTTGCCTATCCTGTGTGGTTTAAAGGAAGTGGGAAGATGACTTGAACCCTTTAGAAAATCAATGGCATGGTAATGGCAAAGAGAAGGAATTCCCATTCCTGGAGGTAAAAGTTGGGAAAGTCCCAAATAACTGAGTTGCTGCACCTGTCGCTGAGTGATGCAAGAGCCCTTCTTGTCTTCATATCCTCCTCTCTCATCCATAAGCAAACTAAAACCTCCTCGACACTGCCTGTTTTGACTGGTGGCATTAGATAGATGCTTCCTCATGCTGTTTTGCTGCCTGCAAGTGACCTCACATCCCCACTGACAGATTTGCCCTTTCACACAAGTGACTCCAGAGTCTCTCGGAATGTGGGGGTTTTTTTCCTCCTTTTCTTCCCTTCCTTACTCCTTCACTTCCCTGCCTAAATACCTGTTGGAAAGAAAAGGAGGCATTAAAAATAAATGTGCTTTCTGTGGGAGCAGGGAGGAGCAGCTAGCCCTGACAGTGCAGTGTCAGATTACGGAAGACTGGCTCTGGGTTCAGTATATCATGGTGTACTCCAACAGCTCACTCGAATATTTCCCCAGAGAGGAAGAAAGCCTTTGCTTTTCCTCTGAAGTTGTACATCACCTGACAGAGCACACTCATCAAAAGTATGGAATCTGGCTTCACTGCAGGATCATTACAAGGGTTTAAAAGAGAACATTTCACCACCTTATATATCTTGTCAGACAACACCTGGCAGGTCAGCTGGGGAGATGAATATCCTTCCCAGCTGAAGCATTGGCTTGAAGAGTGTCATCTTACAGGCACAGACCAGCTCAAACCAATTCCCCCAAGCTGGGAAACTCAGAAATTCAGAACCAATGTAGTGTTTACAGTGTCTACTTACTCTCCATATTCTGTGTATGTCTCTCTCATGACAGAGAGATGGGCAATCGCAGTCCTGAAATACTGCATACACAACTCCTCATCCAGAAGTGCTGAAGGATGACTCTGATGACCTACAGACAATGGTCATCTTCCCTGCTTCTTGTGCCTGGAGCCACACATCGACCTGTTTTCATTGTGAGTTTGTCTAGTCCCTGTCCCCTGACCAGCTCACCCTGCTGGCCTCCATGGCAATGAGATCTATGGCTGAACCTCATCCCATGTGAAAAGTTATTTTCTTCTCTTTGTTTTCTAAAGCCCACAGTCTGGTCTTTTCATTGGCTGTGCCTCAATTCTCTGGTGGTGAGAAACACCATTTCTCTTATTTTGGGTCATGACCTAATCAAATCGAATTATTGTTGGCTCCAGCATCTCCCAGCTAGCTGGTGGGGAAACTTAAGGCTTTTAAAAGGTATCTCTTTACTGGGTACTAGATGTGTTTTGCTGTTCTCTTCTTCCCTGCCAGAGCACAAAACATGCATGACAGCACTCACAGACCTCCTCAGAAAAAACAGTACACAGGCTGACACTACAGACTGTCCTGGAGTTTCTCTTCACCCGTTGTGTTCTGATGAGTAGAGTCCCAGGCAAAGAGAGAGGCAGATGCTCCAGGAAGCTAATTTGCTTATTTCTTTTCCTGCTCAGGGAATGCAGGCAAATACTATTAGTATGGTTTTTATATACTGCCTATAGGGGACCATGATTAATGTAACCTCTCCTTTATGATTAATAAACAAAAAAAATGAGTCCAGAACTGGTAAAGATACTGAAATTGAGATGTTTACTTAAGGCAAGGAAAATTCTGGAGTAATTCCATTTTCTCTTTGGAAAAACAAACAATGTAATGAAATACAAATCATGCAAAATCAGGAATGTCTCCTTTTTGGCAATAAAGCCCCAGAGAGTTAACTTCATCAAAGAAATTGGAAGTAAAACCAAAGCCCATATTACTTACAATGTGCTGTTTCTATCACTAAGCAGCTGAGCCTAATTCAGGAGTGTCTGTTTTCAGGATAGCCTGTATTTTGTTCTGCTGTTGGTGCTCAGTTAAGGTACCAGGCAGAAGCTACAAAATGATATTGTAGACTATTTTAGTCAAGTGCCTGTTGAAACTAATTTATCGAAGAGGAAAAAAATGGTTATGCTGAGACTTCACTGAGACTTCACTCACCTTTCCTTTCTTTTTATTGCCTTAAAAATGAAGACCAAGTGCTATTTGATATTAGGCAAAAAAAAAATAATCTTGTTTTCTATTAAGCAAACACTCTCACTACCTCTCACTACCCCCAGCAAATAAATGCCTTGAAGGTGAGAGAGGGTGGAAAGAAGAAAAAGAAGAAAAGCAATCTGTGGGAGAGGTTTTACAGGCTAAATGAAACCACTGAGACAATACTGTGCTGCGAAGGATAATGAGAAAGGCTGCTCCCAAGGCAGTGGCCCAGCCCCAGGTTCAACACCAGTGCAGTTGCTATCCTTTGCATGGACCTCAATCTTTCTCCACACTATTTGCACCATTGCTACCTTATAGGTAGGGATTTTGGAGGAAGCAATGGGGGAATATGCAAAGATTTTAGGAGCTTCCTGTCCAAAACAGGTTTAGAGCTGCTATTCTGTCACTTTGTAAATTAATATATTAGGCATGATGCCTCCTCTGAAAGCAAATATCATCAGGGTACCCCAGAGCGCACATAACAAGCACATTAGGACTGCAGCGCTCTATGCAGTTATCTACAAGTGCCTAGCATTGCATGATGCCACAGAAACAAATTATACTTGGTACTTGTAAAATGCTGAGGCCTGGTAGAAGTATAGTTATTAGTTTTCCAGCATGACTGCTATACTGCAGTAAGTATGGCAGAGCTGACATCTTAGTAGAGGGAAATGAGTAAAATATCTTTTTATTTCACTAATACACTCTTCTAACTCCTACTAGTGTTTGAAATCCTGATGCTCCCAGTAGAAGTGATGGCCTGGAAACTTTTTCTTCTGCCTCATTTTTCCTTTAATCATTTGTGGACAATGAATTGCCACCTATTAGCATCCCAGCCCTTGTTAAAATAGGACTCTTTTTTTACCTGAGTTATAAAACCCAAAATTGTTCTAGCTTAGTGCAGTGGAGTTGTCATAAACATTTAAGATATACCATAGTGTCATATTTTCTAGGCAGTATAATAGCATTCCATTTATTGTTTCCCAAGGACTAAATTTGGAAATAATGGTTTTATGAAGAGGCTAGTCTTATATTAAAGTTGATTGATTCCATTCATCCTCCAACAGTCTCCTCAGCAAAACAGTTTCCCCTTAATTAAGCAATATGATGTAAATTACATGGTAATTGATTTAATAAAAATATATGATGCAAACTAACATGGGGAAAAACATCTTAAGGAACAGCAGAATGATTCTCTGAACAGAACAGGTAATAGGAAGACTACTGGAAATGAGGTTAGAAAAACAATAAAAACTAAGCTTTTATAGATTTTTTTTTTTTTATCATTTCTGTTTCCCTAACAGTTAGATGGAAGAATCCCCTGCTACCTCCCTCATTTTCTAGTGTTAAAGTTGTTTGAGAAGCTGTCCCCTTTTCTCCCTTCTACCCAGTTATTAATCTAATTTAAGTAATAATAATAATACAATCAGTTCTGATGTTGAAGCTTTCTGGGGCAGATAAATGTACTTCTCTGACTTATTTTACTGATGTAGGTACTCTTTCAAGTTTCAAGTGAGAGATTTTTACCACTTCTTGTCCAAAACCCCATGCTAATACTTTTGTGCATTGTTGCACAAGTGTTATTGCTTATATATATTTTATAGAAAACCTATGGGACAATACCAAGGCAAAATGTCCTCTGCCTTTGCTCCTCACTTCAAGCAGTTTGTTTAATCTGTGGAGATGGTAGGTACCACTCGATTGTGAGGATTTGTAACACAGTTCATGGTAATTTGAGGAGCATCTTTATGAAAATGTAGCTCTTTGTCGCACATCTTTTCTCTGTGGCACAGTCTGGTCTGGCACCATGTAAAGTTAGCTTCCTATCTGTCACTTGCTGTCATCCATCCCTTTATTGTGTGGATGAACCCTAGAAGGTAAAGTTGAAGACACCAGAATTTTTCCATGTTGATCTGTGCCTGGGGATGTTCATAGGAAGAAAAACTGTTTGATAGTACACATGGGCAAACTGGACAAAGGGAATAGAGTCACAGCAAACTGATGAACTCCTGGAAAGGGATAGCGATGTACTACTGAGAGGTTGCAAGAACATGAGCAAAGACTGCAAGTACCCAGAAAGTGCTGTGAAAGGGCTGAGTGGACCAAACCTTGGGCAAACTTATGCAGCCCAGATCCAGAAAGATGTGTGATTTTTCACACAGGTGTTTGACTCTTCTTGAAAACATTGCTAGTTGGGTAAGTGCCTACCCTTGCAGTTTCAAGGCCTCAGTGTGTGCCTGAGGTAGCAATGTTTTCACATCAGGCAGTCTGATTTTAGTGTGATTAGTTGCAGCTCTCATGTTTGCAAAATTAGCCCAACAGCCTCATAAGCACAAATGTTTTGGAGAGCGCTAGTGGTTTTTTTCCAACTTTCCTTTAAGACAAAAGTCTCCCACTGTCATTTTGTAGATGTCATTTACCCTGATCTCAGCTAGAATCAGAAAAAAAATAAGCACAAATACAAAATTCTTTTGGTCTTAGAATTAAATTAAGTTTCTTTAGGAGTCTTTTAGAAACACAAATACATCTCAACTCAGGCTGTGGCTGGAGCTTCAGATTCAGATCTTATTTTAGTTTAATTTCTTTTACTGAAGCAAACCATCAGTCTTTCCTGGCAGGCAGTCCACCTCAACTAGAATATTTTCCACAGTGAGCTCCAGATAGTCAACATCCTAATGTATGCCTTCAAAGCAAGAAGAAATATTTAGAGTCTTGATGCCTTCAATCAAAACAGTAAACAGTGATTTCTGACCAGATTTTTCCTCAACAGGGTAAAACCAAGGGAGAAGCAATCATTGCTTTCTGAAATCAACAACGTCAGTCCTTGACATAGAGGAGGTCGGTGAGGAAAGGTTAGCTTTGGTGTCATTGTGCCATTAGGTCTGAACGGCTCTGAGAGATCACTAGTACAACCTGCCATTCACAGACCCCCAAGGATTTCTTCTTTAAATGAAAGGTTGCAAAGATCTCATTCCCTATTCCAGCACGACACTCACAACATGTTCCCCTTCCCCTGCCCCGCTCAATTGGAAGAAGCTGATGGGAATTAGGTCCTTAATGGAGGGCAATGGCAATTCTGCGCAGGCGGGAAGGCATAAAATGTTTGCCAGCCAACCTGTTTTGACTGGTGGTCAATGAAATATTAATACATGACCTTCATCATTTTCACTTTCCATTAAAAACCTCAGAACAGTGGAACCAAGGTATTTAAAAACACTTCCGCTTCCTGGTAATCAGTGTTTAAAAGAAAAAAAAAAGTGTCTACGCTCTTTGCATTTGTGACCAGAAAACTTCCTCTAGGCTAGCTCTGGCCTTAGATGCTAATGTCCTTTTTAAAGGATTTTGAATGCAACTGAATGTAAGAGAGACATATTTTCTCTGCATATCCAAGCAAGATTTACCTATGGAGTTGGAGAGAGAAAAGCATCTTGCTTCAGCTGCACCCATTGCTGGGTTGTTGCAATGACTTCTCCTGCCCAGCAGTATTCAAGAAAGGTGTGTAAGATCTGAAAAACTGGAGCTACCTATTACACAAAGGTTGGTTGAATGTAAAGCTTAGTAAATGTTGTATCTTTTCCTGAATGTGTTAAGTTGTAGGGTGGCAAGACAGCTGACTTAAGCAGAAACAAACTAGTAAGGTTTTACTCTTTTCTTTTTCCACTGATGCTCATAATCAAGAATATTTGCATGCACAAAGCTACCTTAATGTTCAAAGACAACTTCTCTTCACCAGTGTCACCAACACCACAGATGACTGACAACCACAATAAGCCTTAACTCATCCATTCTTTCTCACACAGATGAAGACAGCTGTACAGGAGCAATAGAAAAGATGGCTTGGGGGCTGGAAGCACAAAGTGTGAAAGTCAGAGGTGCATCATCAGTGTTCAGGTCATGCCACAAGCTTCCTTCACGAGCTTTGGTAAGTACCCTCATTTCTTGATCCTAAACTCCTTTGTGTCTGTTGGACTCAAGATTGTTTATTGGCTTTGTGTATGTGGTATGAGGTGAAATCCTGAAGCTGCTACTGAAATTCTGATCCATGACTGATATTTCACACCAAGGCATCTTTATGATCTTGTTCATGGGTGAATATTCCTAATGAGTTAAAAGGTATTGCTTATCTGAGGAAAATTATACAAATGCCTGATGTTTGTAGTTCTGGGTCATGTAGTGCTACAAATGAGGTGGTGTGAAGAGTTTATATTTATTTCATGTGTGATAAGCATGCAGAAGACTCGGGGCAGAAATTACAGTAAAAAATGAAGACTTTTTTTTTTCAGTGCACAGAAATGTTTTGAGTTGTTTTAACTTGAAAATGATTGAAAATATAAGGGCACAATTTCAATCACTTTCTTCTCCTTCTTTTTTTGGGAGGAAGTACTATTATTTCCCTCTTTCCTATTGGAAGTTATCCTACCATTACATAGGCTTTCCTATGGCTTTGCATCACCCTGCAGCAAAACTAACTGTGGGCCAAAAAAAATAAAATTGGAAACTCTGTGGAGGAATGAAGTGTTGTGGGTAGGCTCAGTGATCAGTGCAGGAAGTCCTCTGGAGCTTCTTTTCCCTAAGCAGTTCAAATTCCTTTCTCACTGCTGTCTCTGCATGATGTGATGGAGAGAAGTGTTGCTGCTTAGTGTGACATGACTCGTATTCATGGTGCTCAAGGCTGCATCCCTGGTGTAGAGTGGCCAGGATGCTCCTTGACCAAAGTCTTCTCTGATCTACTGTGCAACCCCTCTGGCTCTGAGACATGGAGATAACTGTTGTGTATGTGTGTGTGTGGGGGGGTTAATCCGTAGTGCTTTAAGTGCCAGGGGTGGTTGTGTCACAGACTCTTTGGTTGGTGCTTGCGTGATGTGCATGTGTTCTGTCCCGTGGGACAAGGGGAAAGACTGCAAGGCTTGCTAGGACACTGCTGGGGCTTATCCTGGGAAGGAGGAGCTGAATATGATGGCATCTTTGAAAAGTCATGGAGAGCAGAGGTACCTGAAGACTGGAAGAAGGCCAACATCAGTCTACAAAAAGGGCAAGAAGGAGGACCCAGGAAACTACAGGCCAGTTAGTCTCACCTCCATCCCTGGGAAGGTGATGGAGCAACTCATTCTGGAGGTCATCTCCAAACATATTGAAGAACAGAAAGTTATTGAAAGTGGTCAACATGGGTTTACCAAGAATAAATCATGCTTGACCAATCTGCTAGCCTTCTATGATGTTATAACTGGCTGGCTGGATGAGGGGAGAGCAGCAGATGTCATCTACCTTGATTTCAGCAAGGCTTTTGACACTGTCTCCCATAACATCCTCATTAGGAAACTCAGGGAGTGTGGGTTAGATGAGGGGATGGTGAGGTGGATCGAGAGCTGGCTCCCCAGTTGAAGAGAGACAGGGACCTACTGGAGAGAGTCCAGTGGAGGGCAATGAGGATGATTGGGGGATTGGAGCATCTCCTGTATGAGAAAAGGCTGAGAGAGCTGGGACTCTTTGGCCTGGAGAGAAGGCGGCTGAGGGGTGATTTAATTAATGTTTATAAATACCTAAAGGGTGGGTTGAGGGAGGATGGAGCCAGACTCTTTTCAGTGGTTCCCAGTGACAGGACTAGGGGTAACGGGTACAAGCTGGAACATAGAAGGTTCCATTTAAATATGAGGAAGAACTTTTTTTCAGTGAGGGTGCCAGAGCACTGGGACAGGCTGCCCAGAGAGGTTGTGGAGTCTCCTTCTCTGGAGATTTTCAAGACTCGCCTGGATGCAGTCCTGAGTGATGTGCTCTAGGGGATCCTGCTTTTAAGCAGGGGAGTTGGACTAGATGATCTCTGGAGGTCCCTTCCAACTCTGAATATTCTGTGATCTGTGTCCATGATGTCTGCCTGCACTGTTCCGCCATCACTTGTGCTCAGATTTCCTCTGGGAGGGAGATGATTGATTTACTCCAGAAGGAATGAACTGCCACACAGGCACTGCAGAAGGCAGTGGAAACAAGCTGGGGAGAGAGAAAAGATAATCCCAGCTCAAATCTTTACCTTAACTGTGCCCTGGGCAGCAATCCCCACAGTAAAAGCGAACACTGGTCTCTACTCTTACTGTGACTATGGGCCACACAACACACAAAGGGCTCTTAAAAAGTATAAATTGTCTCACATGATTGCTGCTCCAAGTGACAAGTCCCTGCAGAAGAGGAGAGCAAAGCCTAACGGCCCCTGGCCAGTCATGCCAATACCGGAGCGTTTCTTTTCCTCAGCTCACCTTGCCACACGTGTGAACAGGCTTGTCCATTAATGCTTTAGGTTTTATGCTTTTTTCTACATTGAAAGGGTATGGATCATTGCTGAAACCTGCTGCTTTCTGCCTCTGGGCAGTGGCAAGTGTGGTAATACGGTGCACTTGTGGCTGACATTTACAGACCCTATCCCCACCCCTAACTTTGATGTCAGGGGACCAGTCCCTGCAGCAAAGGAGCATGTACAGGAGAAAGAACCTCTGCCAACCTTCGTGATCTTTGTAGCTGTATAAATGCTGTAGCATTCAGCAATATGCTGGGCTCATGAAGGTTTCCAAACTCTTCAAACCCTAATCACAGTTATGAATCAGGGAACCAATCTGTGTTGTAAAAGGGCTTGAAGAGAATTTCCTCTTCTCAACACAAATCCTCTCACTATGTCTGTAGGCCTTGCATATTGCAAAAGGTGGTTGTACTTCTGGCATTTTATATTCTCCAAGCTATAACCATAATCCCGACAGAAACCGTATGGTTAGTCACAAGACAGGAGGTGATGCTCCGCCACAAAGGAGCACATAATTTTACTTATGCTAACACCAACTGTCCTTACATTGTTGAAGGCCTTACCATGCTGTATACCTCGTTAAAGAAGTCAAGCACAACCCATCCTCTATGCCTGCCGGTAGCCAAGGGATCATTTCCTATGGGAAAAGAGAACCTGTGGCCTTGGTCACAGCACCACCAATACTTTTCTTAGTGTTTTACACCCTCTATAATAGACTGGCCTCTAGAAAGTGTCACTGTCCTCACTCTAGTTCCAAACTTAACTATATCCTTAACTGTGGCAAGAGGACCACAATAAAAACGGAAAAAAGGAATTAGTCCCTGATACCACTTTTCTGCCTAAGTCTGGGTACTCTGTAGAATCCAGAAGGAAACTGAGCATTAGAATATATCTTTGTCATAAACCTGAATCCTACCACCAGCCTTCCTTGTACCCCAGGAACTAATAACCACAGTGAAAGAGATTGTGACCCCTACAAGCATCATTCTCCTGCCTAAAGCTGTGAATCCTCATGTACTTTGTAGTGAACTGGCATCTTAAAGCTGGATATGCCATTCCCTGTCACTAAGAAGAAAGGTTTAGAGAGCAAAGTCCACTGAGATAGAGTTGGAGTGTATCCTGTGGAGGCAGCCAAATTTCTTGCTTTCCAAGTGCTCTCTCTTTGCAGATCCTAGGAGACACTGTCATCTCAAGGTGCCTGAGGTTCCTCTTGGATGTTCACTCCCAAAAGGAGTTAACATGCATACAGGATGTGTAATCAGTGGAGCCAGGCAAAACGAGGAGTGACCCAATTTGCCAGTGCAGACACATTAGGCAGCTTCTACCTTGGTTACGTACTGGGTGTCTCAGTTTAGGCAATATGACAATTTCCAAATGATAGCAATTATCTTTCCAGGCGTCAATTCACTTTTTGGTGGGTTTATCAAGGCTTCCTAGATAAAATATGCAGGAGAACATCTCGCCCATCCTCCACAACCAGGTTTATCCTACCAACAGGTTAGCAGGCATCCTGGCATAGTTTGCAGCATTGGAAATGTTTTTCATCCTTGCTGCAGCAATGAGATGGTGGAGAGCTCTCTTGAAAGAGTCCTTTAGACTAAGCACTAATCTTTTGGTCTGACTTAATCCATATTTGACTGGAAAACAGTACAGAACAAACAGAGGACTAAGGCGTGGCCTATGAAAAAAGCCAGAGAGATGCAGACAGACAAGATTATGAATGCTGTATTTTTTTTTTTTAAATTTTTCTCATTCCTGAAGCTACCTTCAGCAATTTCTGTAAGAAAATACTGTTATTAGTTTTAGTAGTATTACAGTAGCATTCAGTTAATGATTTTTGGGAAACGGTTATAGATATATCTATTTGTCTGTCTGTGCGTGTGTATGTGAAAGAGAAATACGCTATTTATATAAAACATCCTGCCCATAGCTGTATCCAGTTAGTATTAGAAGACTGTTTATAGACACAGTTGTACTCTGTTGATGCTAAAATTGATTTCTTGGCTGAATTATTTTGCAGTAGGATAAACACACTAATTGTGCACCTAAATAAAATTGAATTTTAACAAATTGAATGACTTTTATTTTACCTTGGATAATAATTTACTGACATTAATAGAACTCCTTTATTAAGATTTGTCATAGCCAGGTCTGCTGAGGACACGTTAAAACCTTTTGCCATGTGATTTTAGTGCTTTTTTTAAATTTTAAACTGTCCTGATATTCCTAGATTAAATTATGTTTATTACAGCTATACAGAGAGTCAGTTATTTTCACTGTGCAGTTCTTAAGGATCCCAGATGGATTTAGCATAGATCTTTTGTGAAGAAGGACTATTAATTTATAATTTCTCATTAAATACATCAGAGATTGAAATCCATTGTTGCTTTTCTGAAAATAGATATCCTAATTCAGGAGTACCTGGCCTACAATCTGTAAAAAATGGAAGGAAAGTGAGGAGGACAGAATTACATTTATCACTATCAGAGTTCAGATCCCTTTATTGGGATCCATCTTTAATGACTGCAAAGTTTAGTAGAAAGAAAAGGAGCTGCAACATCACCAGTGCTCTCAGGGAAGGTGAAGACTCAGGGACTCACCTACAATTCTACAGACATCACCTCACCTAGAAGAGAAGCCAGAGGTGGACCTGTCCTCTGCAGCAGGCAGAGTGATAATCCTTGTAAACCACGGCTCTGGATGTGTCCAGGAGACCAGAGTTGGTCCCTGTGATCTTTTTCTTTGTGGAGCGTGATGGAATCATGAACCAGAAAGCAAATGTCCATAAATGTCCATAGATTTCCACTAAAACTTGAACCAGAAGTGAATGTCCATCAGACTTAGCATATCAAAGAATAGGGTTAACATGACTGATGGTCTGCTCTGCAAGACAAACCTCAAGAGGTCTCCGCCAGCACCTCAGATCCCCAGCAGTGAGTCCTGCCAACCCCCTGCCCCCTTGAAGTGCTGCTACTGTCACCATCCAAGCAGGTGAAGAGCTATGAGCCCTTCTAACGGAAGATTAACAGATGTCTTCTTGCTCACTAATAGGACTGCCATATCAGGGAAAAAAGCTTTAAAATTGAATTCTTCATTTCATACTTGGGACAAGAAGACATGGTTTAAATTCTGATGTTGTTATTGTGCCTCATTCAAAATAAAGACACATTATTTCTTCATTCCTATATCCACATTTTGTTTGGAGCTTATGTTCTTGTATTATACAAGTACACATTGGTACTACACCCAGATCTTTATATTCAAAATAAATACACAAAGACTGCAGCTAAAACCAGCCATGAAACAAAGATACATGCAACATCAGAATATACATACAAGACTTCAGTTAAGATTTTCCCCCTCCCTAACTTTGCAAACAAGTTGCTAAATGGTATCTGAATAGTGAGATATCTGGCTTTGCCTCTGCTCTGGGAATGGCCTCTTTGGTTTGAGGGGATATTGCCCAAACAGACTAGAAGATTTGAAAACCGTCTCTGGGTTAAATAGGATGGCAGGACTTGTGTTTCTACTAAAAGAGCACAGGTTTATTCACAGGTAAATACCTTGGGATGCCTGGTTACTGCCATCTTCTGCCTGTAGCATCCTCTCTTGCATTCTTCTAGTTTATGACTCTAGTCTGTCAGCCTGATACTTTTTTGTACTCTTCACCATCTTTCCTTTAGTAATACAGCAGCAGAAACCATCAAGCAGCTCAAAGCAACCTCCTTTGGTTTTCAGAATAAAGCTATTAACCAAGGAAAAGCACAACTTCTTCCCTCCCTTACCCGCCTGGTGCCTGCTCTGCAGGGGTGAAAACTGACAGTGCATCATAGGCTGACAGGGCACTAAGAGGGTGGTCTTCGTTATGAGGGAGAAATTCGTATTTGTATGACTTGAAGAACTTTTTCTACCCTTAGTTTCTACTGTGTTTTGAAATGGGCTTACATACCTGCATTTGGCAGCAGAGACGAGGGAGAAGGAGGCAGAGGTGAGGAATGAAACCATAAACAAGACAGCCCCTTGTTGCGAGCCTTCCTGCTTTGACACATGCTCGTATTTTTTAAAGTGCAGCACATCGGTGTTGATTGTTTTGGCTGCTCTTGCTCCTGGTTCCTGGCTCCCATCCTGGCTTCTGGAGTACTGGGAAGAGTCCACTCCCTGCCAAGCTCACAGACACAGCACAGGGATGCTCACCAGCTTCATCTGTCCTCTGAAAAGGTAGTCCTCTGCTGGGGAGTTGGGGAGGGACATGGGGGGAATCGGGTCTCAGGTGAGGTGGCAGGGCTGCCAACTCCCACTGTGGGTTTCAAGGAGTGGATAGCACAAAATGGGTATGGAAAGCCAAGGCTGATGCTCAATCCATTGTTTAAAAAACCCAAACAAACAGTTAGATAACTTAATATAAAAGAAGGAGGGATGGGGGGAAGCCAAGCCAAGTATATTATTTCCCAAATGGGTATAATATAAAGTTGTGGAAAATTTCTGAAGATATCTCAGCTATAATACCCAGAACAGAATTTTTTTAACTGTCTGCTGGCACTCTGGGTAAATAGCATCTGCTGTCTGCTTATCGGCCTTTTTGTCTCTCTCTTTCAGATCTGTCTGCTCACCTGATTCTCTCAGTGGCCTGTTAACTCTGAAACCTACTGTTGTCACTCAAGTCCAGCTAGAGTGCTGTTTCCATTGTGGACCACTGCACTTTGAAAAGAGACTGAAGGAGGTGCAGGAGCCTGCAGTGAGATATTTCTTCTGAAGAAAGATTGAACTAACTAGAATTGAGGGGCTATATATGGCAATTACCGTCAAGAATGTAAAAGGCTACTGGGAGGGGAAGGAAATACAACTATAGAATCACAGAATTGCTGAGATTGGCAGGGACCTCTGGAGATCATCTAGTCCAAGCCTGTGTTATGAACACGGTGAGCTAGAGCAGGTTGTTCAGGGCTATGTCCTGTTGAGTTTTGACTCTCTTCAAGGATGGAGATACTACAGCCTCTCTGGACAAACTGTGCCAGTGCTCAATCACACTTAGAAAGGGCTTGTTCTTAGGTTTAAATGGAATTTCCTGTATTTCAGTTTGTGCCCATGTCCTCTTGTTCTGTCACTAAGCACAACTGAGAAGAGTCTGATTCTCTTCTTTACGCCCTCCCACCAGGTATTTATATAGATGGAGAAAATCCCTCTGAGCCTTCTCTTCTCCAGGTTGAACAGGCCCATCTCTCTCAGCATCTGACCTATGTCCTCAAATGTCAGGTGCTCCCATCCCTTAATCATCTATGTGACCTGTTGCTGGACTTGCTCCACATCTCTTACTGGGAATCACAAACCTGGACGCAGCACTCCAAGTATGTCTCAGCAGTGCTGAGCAGAGGGGAAGGATCACCTCTCTCAACTTGGTGTCCACCAGGACCTCCAGGTCTTTTTCTGCTAAGCTACTTTCAATCTGGTCAGTCCCCAGCTTGTACTGGGGCATGGGTTTGTTCCTTCCCAGGAGAAGGATTTGGATTTCCCCTTGTTGAACTTCATGATACTCCTGTCACCCCATTTCTTCAGCCTGTTGATATCCCTCTGGATGGCAGCACAAACTTCTGGTGTATCAGCCACTCCTTGCAGTTCTGTGCAACCTGCAGACTTGCTGAGTATACACTCTGTCCCAGCATAGAAGTGATCAATGAAGATATTAAACAGCCCAGGCCCCAGCTTCAGGTCTTGGTGCTCAGTGCTGGTGCTTGGTGCTGGTGGCTGGCCTCCGCTTGTACTTCATGCAGCTGATGGCAATCCTTTGAACCTGGCAGTTCAGCCAGTTTTCAGTTCATCTCACTGTCTACTTCTCTACCCTGCACTTAATTAGTTCTTCATCATATAATCTACTCATCAGCTCTGTAGTGGATAGGACAAGAAGACAAGCTATAAATTGCAGCAAGAAATATTAATATTAGGCAAAAGGAAAAAGCTTTCCAAAGCTGGTGACAGTGAAGCACTTGGGCCAGGGTTTGTGGTGGCAGCTTCAGTAGATGACCCATTAAGGTAATTTCCAGACTTATTTTCTTTGATCTTTAATACAATTTTCAGAAACATCAACTGCATGTACTTATCCCTCAGGATGAGCTAATGTGGGACTTGATTAGCTGAATGCTCCCAGTGACTGCTCAAGAAAGGGGTGAGGGGTAAAAAAGTGAAAAGGCTGTTCCAGCATAGTGCAGATGTACATGCTGAGGTGGGAATGGCCTCAGCCCACCCTGTCATCACTCAGGTGTCTGGAGCTTGGGTTGAGACCCACTGCTCTACAGGATAATTTTATTTTTTTTTATTCAGACATGAAATATTCCCATATGCTTTAAGCATCTTGATTAGCTATTAGTGCATTTCAGCATATCAACCATAGCTGTTTACTTGCTAGATTAAGTATAATCACATGAGTTAAAAAAAAAAAAAAAAGAAAAAAGAGGAAACCAGAAATAATCATTACAGTTTATCCTCCTGCAGAGAGGGATAGATACTGGGGCTTGGGAACAAAGTCCCTTTCTGTTTTCCTAGGCTGCAAGCAGGAGTGCTTGTGTCTTTATCCCAGATGGAGAAGCAGTTGTCAGTGGCAGAAGAAGCTGGAAGGTGCAGATTGTCCTGCAGTCCTGGAAGTGAGGGATGTTCTGCTCATGCCTATAAATTGAAAACCTCTCTCTCTAGGAGCACCACTGCAGGTGGATATAAACAAACCTGATGTCTTTACTCAAGTGGAAGTCCAGCTGGTTTCAGTCTACACCTTCATGCCTGCCATTTACCTCCTTCCCATGCTTGCAAGAAGGGTTCCTTCTTCAAACTCAATGGACTTCCCAGTCTGTGAATATGGCATGGCTTCTGTACCAGCCCACTGGAAGAAGGCTCCACACAGCCAGTATCTCTGCTTACTTTGCAATAGCATCCCTTGAGCTGGTAGGAGAAATGAAGCATGTTTCATGCAACTCTCTGGGGCTTGCCCTCTTCTTTAAACCTTTTTCCAGGTCCAGAAATGAGATAAGCAGAGAAAGTGCAGAACTGTCTTCTTTCTCCAGTTCCTGTCTGAGGTAAATAGGCATGTGGGCAGCCTGATTGGGCAAATAGGTTGTAAAGAGAGGCAGGAAGGGACACTGACCAATTAAAAAAACTTAGGCAAACATGTTGTTCAGTTTGTCATGCGATTTCTTCTAGGAAGGGGAAACACAGAGTTAGATGTGCTGATCTGAACGCACACTGTTGGGGTGGTGGCACAGGAACAGATGGCACAGGCAGAGGTTTTTCCCTTAGCTCCGACCCAGAGTTTTGGTGGGACTTGCATGTTCAGTGTTGTGGTTGTGCATGTGAGAGAAAGAGATGGCAGACTTCATTAAGAAGTGATTCACAGCTTATGAGGTACTCTGAATTTTCATATGAGTGTCATAAAATTACTTGAAAAGAAACAAAAGTGAAAAATGAGGCTGGATAAAAGGGAAAGGACAAAGTAGTGATCCACCCACTTTTAAGGCAATTCTGTCAGTCTTCTCCCATAGCACAGACGTCACGACTTCACTGAACTAATTCCTGCTTCAGAGCAAGAGCTGTGATTGAATTAGAGCATGCATTTCAAGAGAAACTGCCCAACTTGATCTTAGAGGAAGAATGTGATGGGAGAATCCACCACGGTGCTTGGTAAGTTGTTCCTTCTCTATTAAATATACATTTCTTACTCTTATTTGTCTCGGTTTGGGTACTGACGGACTGTCTTATTTCATGCTGGTATGCTAGCTAGAGGGACACACTGTTATCCTAGCTCTGTTCCCTGGGCATGGGGCTCTGAGCATCGCTGAAGGCACCGCATGGATTTTTCATTTATTAAGCTAACTCACTCCACTGAGCCCTAAAGCCATGGGTGAACCGGGGGACCAGGAGCACTCTCTAACTCTTGATTCTGGCTGAGTGCCTGGGCTGTGACCTGATTTCACACCAAGGTGCACAGACCCTGCCACTGCTCTCTCTGCTCTGCCTCTGCACCAGAAAAGACCTTTCATCTATCTCCCCAAGGTGGGTGGGAAGGGCTGAGGACCCTACAATGTACTGCAGGATGTATGCCGGAGGTGAGTTAGGTGGATGTACAGAATTTCCCACCCTAACATACACTCAGCAACCTGTGAACATTTTTTTCAGGCTCATCGCTGAGCCCTCTCTCAGGTTTCATCTTTGCCCTGTGGGCCCCATCTCCAGACGCACTGTCCCAAGGCTGGTCATGCTGGTGCTGAGCTCAGAGGTAATGAAACTTCCTGAGGTAAAATGACAAGCAAATGTTCTGCAGTTTTCTCTCCAGATTTGATTTTGATTTCATTTGAATGGTTCTGTGCCTAATTGCTTGCCTATAGTGAAAACTTAATGTGTTGATTTTCCAAGGGCTACAGAGCAGCACTTGGAGAACAATCAGTCAGATGTTTTGTCACATCCCAGGCAGCCCTGGCAGCATTTGCCTGAAATGAAATGTAACATCTCTACACTGCAGGCAATATTTTTGCTGATAACGCTTCTGCATATCTTGCTAAATAAAAATAGATCCCTCTTTTTTTTTTTTTTTTTTTTTTTTTCTGGTTTAGACATCAGTTAAAAGCAAAACCAAAACCCTACTTCCATTAAGATGACACAGGACCAAACTGGAATCTGGAGTTGTCCTCCACATTTGACTGCGGTCACATCAGGTCCCAGACTTGATCCTGAGCCATCTGCTAATTGCTGCGGTTTTGCAATCATATATCCCAAAGCTAATTTAGTTTGGAAGAAGCTGTTGGAACATGGATTCATCCTTGGAAATCACATAGAGTTGCTGCTAATGGGCACTGCAGATTGCTAAACTGCTCCAGCCTTCTTTGCCACAGGATAAACTCAGAGAGCGTCCTGTATTTTAAAGACTTTTTACACCCTAGGGTACTGAGTAGCTTTAAAGGATGCTGTAAATTAAGGAAAGTCCTGAGGCCAGGCTCAAGGGCTGTAGAGACACTGAACCTGCGGGCATAATGGACAAGCACCCCAGAGCACCCAGGAACTTCATATCAGAGCATGCCAGCATGTGGTAGCTGCTTTGTCAGGCAGTTACGGAGCACACGGTGCATGGGATGCAGTGCAGGCCATGCTCTGGGATGCTGCAGAGGTTCCTGTGTCCTGAAGCTGCCAAAGTCCAAACTGCAGCACTGCTCTGCACCCCGAAGTGCCAGGCACACTAAGAAAAGACAGAGGCTAAATGCAGAGCGCGCTCAGACCAAAGTGGGGTATTCAGATTACTGAAAGCCTGTGTGTATCCCTTTGAATGCAGCAGCAGCAACAGCACAAAGCATTCCTGGTGCTGCTGTACCAGCCTCCTCGAGGGCCTTTGTCCTAGGCACGGGTCTGTTACAGGTGTTAGAAACATCAGACAAAACGTGATGGAAAGATAGGCATGGATGTGTCGTCATCCTGTGCTGTTACAAGCAGTGCTGTTATGATCTCCATTACTCTGATGCCCCAGTTGACTCAGTCGTTTAAGGTACTTGTCCTCACAACACCCTGGTGAGGGAAGTGCTGCAGATGGGCACAGACACCATGTCTGTGTTAATAATAGTAACAAACATTCCCAGAGCTCCCTAGTGCCACCAAGGCCAGAAGCACCACGTGGGCTGTGATGGCTAACAAGGCCACCCCTGAATGGGACCACAAATTAGTAGGCACAGGCTGTGGCAGGAACTGTGTCCCACAGGGCAGGCCACTTGCTGCTTGCATGTTCCCCAGTCCTTTCTCCCCTGCCCCATGTATGGGGCACCACAACAAGCCTGAGCTCTGAAACTGGGCTCTGGAGGTTCCACCCATGGGTTAGCAGTTTCTGGGTAAGTTGGGTGCTGCATCTGCCTTTGCTATCTCCCCAGGCCCAGGTGGAAGGGGACAGCTACCTCCTTTGGCTTGGAGCCAGCAGAGGCACAACTGGCCATGTCGGATCAATCCCATCCCAGAGGAGAAGGGAGATGTCACCTCTGTAGACTAGCAGTCTCTGACTCCTCCTGATGAGGTACAAGCAACGTGGGCTCAACAGGTAGGTTGGAGTGGGGTGGGGAGTTGGAGGCTGTTGAACAAACTTCCCTCTCACAACTGCTCTGTGGGGCATCCTCACAGAGCATACCTTCTGCAAGGCTCTAGGTTTTATTTCTCTTCCTCCCCCACCACTTAACTGGTCTCAGGATGAGGTTGGGATGGAGTCAGACTGTCTTCCCTGGAACAGGTCACTGTGTTCCTCCCATTTGTAGCCTGTGCTATACAGACAGGGGATGAGGTGCCTGCTGCTGCTATCACTGCCCAACCAGCAAGCAGAGGATGCTTCCAGATGAGCACAGGTTGTGCTGTGAAAGGCTTCTGCCTGACCACACTGAGGACTGCTGGGCTGCTCTGCTCTTTACTGGCTATCCATGTTGGTAGGTTATTGCCTGAAGGAGAAAGTGTCTCTCCTTTGAGTGGCCTTAAACATCATGAACTAGTAAATGTCCCAGGTGTTGCAACAAAGAATGTTGAGATTCACATGCACAAAGATGTATTAACAGGTTCCATAGCTCATGGGATAGATCAGCTCTCATTGTGAAAATTACTGTTTGGGGAGAGTAAAAACAAGAGAGAAAAAAGGAGAGAGGGAGAGGAAAGGGGAAGAGAAAGGGTAAAAATCTCCCCAATGTCCAGCCAGGGAAAGGCATCTCATTTACCTCATATACATGCTGGGCATGGGTGGGAGGTAGTTCCCAGCTTGGTGACATAGTGGTTTGTTGGGCAGATGTGGTCCCAGGCTACTGCTGTTTTTCTGATGCAATTGCTGTGGAAGACCATCAGTTGAGGAAATCCTGGGCTGTGGATGCCCATCCTCTGCATCCACACCCACTGTGTGGAGGCCTCCAGTTCCTCACGAGGGTTATGAAGAGGGGTGCTTGAACCTAGATGGGCAGGATCTCTGGTCTTGGGCCAGGTTTGCTAAGGAGCATGGTGGCAGTCCATAGCTCACAGAGCCAGTACAGTTTGGTGTGAGATGCATTCCTGGTGGTTCTGGCTGGCCATTTGCGTTCAAGCCATGTTTAGCTGGGTTATTTTGCCCCTACTCTGGGCAATGGGACTGTGGAAGCCTCACTTCCATTTCCCTCAGTCTAAAAGCAGTTAGTGAGAGACTCCACCATTCTTGTTCAGCTTGGTCCCTCTTAGGCTGCAATAACGATAGCCACGTTGATTGCTCCCATGATCCTGCTATGACCAAGTGCAGTTGTCTAGTCTACTAAAAAAAAATTTGCAAAAATCAGCTCCTACTAGTGAGTGTTTTTAACAGGATGATGCTGAGTTCAGAGGGATTTGAGGACTTGTGTGAGAGCAAGAGGGTTGCACGAGGAGGAACTCTGCTGGAGGACAGTGCAGGAGGACATACCAAAGAAGTGGCACACTCTGTATCACTTCTTACGTTACCTGGCCCATGCCATGCTCAGACAGTGCTTAGGAATTTCTTAAGTGCTACCTGGCATAAGCCAAAAGCATGGTTGATGTAATTAACAGTAGAGGCAACTGTGCTCTGGATCCTAGGCCCTCATCTAATTTCAGGTTTTTCGGCAGAGGTACAACCAGAGGACCTACATCTCATTTCCCTTCAGATGTTGCCCTCCCTCCCACTGATCTTGGATTCAGCCAGACACTCTAGGTAAGCACACAAATATTTTTGTAGACCTTGCCCCAACTGTGTGGCCCACCATCGTGTGGGAAGTCTATGAGAGAGGAAGATGCTTAGCCTGCGTCAGTCTGGCTGCTGTACTTGGGCTGCTCGCATGGGTAAAGCGAGGTACCAGAAAAAGCGCTCATCGTGCAGCCTCCTCAGGGCAGGTCTGTCTTTTCTTCATTTGTCTGCAAAGCACATAGCTGTGGCCTTGTGTAAATAATGCATAACATGCACAGTCATATTTTCTACACGTCCCTGCCTGCACAGATGGGTTCAATGGGAAAATGTCATTGCTGATCATTAAAAGACAACAAACTCTTCAATTACCAAAATAAATAAGTGATATATTGTTGGCTCTTCCAGTGAGTAGGATCCTACATGGGTTTATTTTTTCCCCATGTATGCACCTTCAGCAAATTGATTTGATAAAACCCAGTTTCAGACATCACCTTATTTCAAGTTCAGTTACCTAGGAAACCGCAATGTACTGCTGGGACGAGCTGCCCGCTCCTGCTCGGCTTGGAGCTATTACACACATCAGCTCTTCCTTTAGGAAAGACAGAATGCTGCTGATGCCAGCTTCTAGCCTTTTTTATGCAGATACAGGCTGTGTGTGCGTGCAAAGAGAGGCACTCAGTTACAAATGCCTGTGGGAGGGAGACATGCACACTATCCACACCTACGTCTGTGTATTAAAAATTGCTCATTTAACTATGAGACGACATATAGATGTTGTATCTAGCTATAGCATAGGAATGTATAGATGTACGCAGTAGCTGTGTGTATGTATGCACGTGTACACACATGCCTACGCAAGAGTGGCTGGTGTGTATGTGTGTGCTAGGTGTTGCTTTTCATGAAATGACTAAAGTTATCAGGGCTTCTACAAAATGGTGATTTTATTTGAAGATCTGAGATAACATGGTCTTGTGTTGGTTTTTTTCAGAGGACTCAGCCATGGAAGGTGAGTTCGTCTGCTCTGGGACAACAAGGCATTTGCACACTCTGCATTTTCTGTAAAATTAGGCCTTTGAAGAGCAGCTCCAGCACATCACAGTGGTACTTGCAAAAGGAGTGGGTGGCCCAAGCACCACAGTTATTTTGTGAAATGCTTGATTTTTCCAGATTACCATAGTGTGTCTGCAACAGTGCCATGTCTCTCACGTGTGAGACATTCAGCTGCACAGTGTTGTAGGGACATGGGAGGCTCAGGTGCTGGGCTGAAAGTGGAAAGGTGTAAGGTAACAGTTGGATAGGGGAATCCCCTTTCCTTCCTTGCACCAGGGCCCAGGAGCTACACTTCACCACAGGAATGCAAACACATACATAGTCAACTCGTCTACTCTTGTAACACAGGTAACATTGGCTGGAGCTAGTTCTTATTTAGTAGACAGCACTGTCACCAAGAAAAACTCTTTTCTCCATGCTGTCATTCAGCAATTTTCCAGAGACAGTGCATGGTTTTAACGTTTTCTTTTATAGGAATGTGAAGCCCAATGTGCATCTCGCAGATGGGAAAATAAAATCTGCTGTGCGTATCTCTCTGATTAGGTTACTCTGTGCCATAATTCATGTAACCATCTGCAGGTATCAGCTGACCTTTAGCCTGTCTTCCACCAACTACAAATACTGTGGCTGCTCTGGTAGGGAGGAAAAATATCATGAGGAGGTGGAAGTGGTCAGAGAGGCTGGCCTGAGGTGCCATGGCAGGAGATTTATTGTCTGAGTTGCAAAGTCTATCCTGATGGATTTTGAGGCACAACATACATCTGGCACTATTTGCAGGAGATCATCACAAGTACCTGTTCCGTTTGCTATCCCATATGGGAACTTGGTGAGTAACAGGAACAACAAACTCACAAGAAGAACAGGAGGTGAAATCCTTCTGCCCCTCTCCCCCATCCCCACATCCTGCATCTCTGGGATAAGCAGCAGCAGAATAACCTCAGTGTATGGGCTGGTGCAGTGGACACCTACAAACACCCACCCGCAGGGAACAAGGCTGGGGTACCCACTGAACTGCAGCTGTTGGCTGACCTGTACCCAACACTATCCTCTTTGGTAGCATGTTCCTGCAGGTAACTTGCTGGCACTGACTGCTCCACTGTTGACGCCTTGCTGGTACCCCATTGGGTACTCAAAGTACCAACATTTGTCTCACTCTGTCCTTTCCACCCAGGTGAATTTCAAGCCAAATGAAGAACCAAAGGCATAAAATGTTGGGCCACTAATTTGCTATGTCTTCTCTCTCAGACTGCCCTTCAGATTTGAGTCACCCAAAACTGACAGTCCATGAGAAGGGAGTCAGAAGCATGATCATGCTGCATCATTGCCCTCACAGCCTGCAAAGTTGTGTGCATGACACAGCAAAGGCTCTGCTGCCTCCATGGGATAGCTCCATATCTAGGGAAAGTCAGAGGCAACCCTTCCCTTCTGCACAGATTCCCAAGGTGCACCAGATGGACAGCTGCTGTTTCACTGGAATTTAAGGTAAGTTGGGTGCTAGGTGCAGCTATGAACTGGTGGATGGAGAGCGTGTGGCTGCTGGTGCATCTTGGGCTTGGCATATCCATACGCACACACAGAGCAAGTGATCTAAGGAAGGGCAAGGAAGTGGGGCGGTGGAGCTGCATGTCAGAGCACATCTTTCAGTAGATACATTGCCTAGGAAGCTGTCATTTTAAATGTGAGTTTTTTAAATGTGTTTTTAATTTGTTCTATTTTGAGGGTTATGGCTAGGCCCCAGTCTGGGGGACATCTTCTATTCATGATGGCACTTTAGTGTGTGCCTAAATGTTCTGAACAGGAGCTTAATAGTTGTGCAAAGACAGAGTTTTGTGCATTTTCTCTGTGAAAGACCTGCCCTACAAAACCCTGGTATCTCCTTGTGTCTGTCAGCACAGACAGGAGCAGGTAATGTTCATACTGGGGCTATGAGTTACTGCATGCAACAGTTACCAGGCAGCAAGGTGCTCCTAGGACAGCTGTATTTGTCCAAAATATGCACCAGAGTGGGAGCACTGCAGTTTTCATAGGCAACTAAATCTGTGCTGTTCATCCAGCTCCCATGCATGGGGCACTTTGCTCCAAGGCTCCCTGTCAGAATTGAACAGAATCACAAATTGTACAGATAGATCTACAGGCCTGTAGGGAAGATGCTCACAACTCCCACTCCTTCACCCATCCCAATTCTCAGCTGCACTTGCTGTGTATGTCTTGTCTAACCAAGCATGGTGATGTTATGCATCCACCCCATGCCGTGGTGGGAGGTGGGTGTCACAAAACTCTAGAACATTTTCAAGGGTGCTGACGTTGCCTGGGAGTCTAGCTCACATCTGCAGTAAAAGAGAAATTTATTTGGGTTATGCCTGGCTCTTCCTCTAAGATCTACCTCTTTCTCTGACCTGTCTGGCTAGAGACCTAGCTGACCATCAGAGATGTTAGTAAAGCGTTTTTTACAGAGATAGTGTAATGAGCACCAAAACTGCTGAGCCATGCTATACCACTAGTCAAAAAATTACCAGTGAGGTCAAACTGTTCAGCAGCTAGAACCCAAATTCTATGAGTCACACCTCATAGAATACATTTGATACACATACAGAATGCATGTAGCACACTTTCTAATATACTGCTTTGCATTCTCACTAATTGAGTACAAAATTTGTGCTTTCTGTTTACTCAAGCAGCAAGTATCCTGATGAGGCATTTGTCAAGTATATGCTTGCCATGTTGGATTTCCTAGGGTTTGCCAGTAGCTTGTTGACCTATTTAGTTTGTGCATAAATAGGTGATAGACAGTTAGACAGCTAGTCATGTAGGTACTTGAAAGTCCAGTTCAGTGACTGAGAAACCTTTACTTTCATCAACCTATCAGCACTGGCTTTACTGACATTTATTTGTCATTATTCAGTCCAGTATAGAGTGCTGTAGTTCTTTGTAGTTCTCTTGTTAATTGTCGCATATAATTTTTATAACAAACTTGGCTCGTGTCTATAATGCATACTGCATATGTCAGTGTGCATACATACAAAGACCTACATATATTTATACCTATACGTGCTACTCAGAAGTGCCTCTATATAAGTTTCAAACTCATAAACAGCTGATGTGGAAATGAGAGACACAGGATGTCTTTCATCCACTACCTCCAGGATGAAATAGAGCATTTTTAGCAGCACTGAATGATGTGGAGGGAGTAAGCAACAGCCTATCCAGATCAAAATCTCTGCAGTGCATCTTTCACTTCCTGGGGCAACAATTCATGCAGCTGGGGACCTACTTTTATGAATAGATGTTCAGAGAAGGGATTTGGCTATAGCAATTGTATCAGTGCATGGGATTCTTTCCTGGAAACTTCTATATGTGTCAGACATTTCAGCTGAGTTTATGTGGTGTTTACCACATAAACAGAAAGTTTACATTCCTGGCTCCCTGTAAGTCACTGATCGTTGATTGTTGTATACTTATATATTTCTCATTTGAAATACTGAAGGTAATGAATAGAGAAGCTTTGGCAACAGCCAAACATGTGATAATTGTCTGAGCTGTAAAAGCTGCTGGGGCCTCACAGAGATAGTGGCGGCAGATGCATCTGTGCCTGTGTTACCCTGCTTTCCCAACATCCCCAAAGTTTGACTGCTTTTTTTAACAACATTACAAAAGCAGTACAGAAAGGGAAAGAAACATAGTTAGAGAGTGTGAAGTATTTACTTACTTAGAGAACTGACTCTAGGTATGGATGATGCTGAAAAGACAGAGGACTGGCCAGAGGGCAGTAACGTCTAAGAATGCTTTTTTCTCTCCAGGTGATATTTTTCATGTCCTGTGCCATACAATACGCCAACCTGTACATCTCCTCTGTCAGGAAATGTATGCAGGCAACAGAAAAAGACCCCCAGATACAGAAGCTCCCCCATTCCAGATCCACAGACCTGTTGACTTATAAGAATCAAGACCACAAAGGGAAATTGGGGATTTCATCCCTTCCTGTCAGCTGGGGTCAGAGTTTGGATCCTTGAGCTACTGGATGTCTCTGTGAATCTCTGTTCAGTGGCCCAGCCTCATCACAAGCAGAGACTTAGGCTCCATCACTGGTCTGGAACTGCTGGTGTAACCTGGGAAATTGGTCCTACCACCTTGAGGCTGCCTGACCTTTTCCACACTACACTCCTGTTTTCATTTCTTTAAAACTTAACCTGAGCGTAATACATTTTTTAGAAGATGACCATAGGATGGGCTCACAGGTCCAGACCTGGTTTCCCTATTTTGAGAGCAGGTGCTCTTCAACAGGAGCAGGGACACGAGTGGAAACAGAGGGAGAGGACTGGCTGTCTTCTGACAGAAGACTGAATTTTCTTGTTTAGCCTAGCAACAAAAAAGCTGACAAAAGCTAGAATTGCTATCTGCAAATAACTCAGAGAGGAAAAAGAGTTTCTTAAAAAAGTCAGTTCAGTATGATAGCAATGGTATTTACGTGTCTGGGAGTCAGTCTAGACAGGAAATGAGAAGCTCTTTCTACTATCAAAGTGACGAGGTCCTCACATAGGCTTACACGGGATACCGGGAAGCCAACATAACCCAATTAACTTTAAGGCGAAGCTTAAGCAATCAAAGAGACAGAGCCTAAAGAAGGCATTTGCCAGCAGTGCAGGAGCATGGATTGCATGCACCAAAACAATATCTGTGTCAGGAAGGCCACAGGGGAGGGCCACAGCCATGCAAATATCAGCTCCTTTAAAAGTTTATTTTTCAAATGCTGCACACCTTTTCCAGTGGTCATCTACCTGCTGCTTCTGTACACAGCTTCATCCCTGGATGGTTACTTGTCTTTTTAACACTCAACAAGAGTCATGTCCAGATTCTGCGGGGCCATGCTTCTCTTGCTAGACCTTTTTCAGTGCTCACATCTCTTGCCATCTGTTCCAACTGCTAGGCTTCTTTATCTTGTAGTTCCAATCTCTCAGCTCCATTATCCAAGCACCGATGCAGCCAAGAAACCAGTGGCTTACCCTCACATCGACTATAATCTTTACAGATGTCTCGCCACTCACTAAGGGACAGAGACCAAGCAGTGACTTCTTCACAACCTGCTCCTCTTTTCTATATTCACTGCTTCCTGTGGGGTCCGAGATCACTGCTGGACCCATTGCAGAGACTGTAGCAGTTGCTGAGCACTCAATTCTGTGCCATGGTCTCATTTTAAGCAGGATGAGAAACTGAAAAATACCCAAAAGCCCTGATAATACTAATCAGGGTTGTCAAAGCATCCCAAGGGTATTCCAGTGTCACACTGCCCACCACCAGGTCATAGAGATCAGAAATTGGTATAAGTACAAATGAATTTATTACACCATAACCTAGCACCATGAAACCTCTAAGCCCATGGCCAAAAGCTATAAACAGCACCAAGCCAAAAAATTAACACTGGTAAAGCCATCCTGATCTCCAAAAGTCATTCCAAAACCAAATATCAAAGGAGTCCACCCACAGATCAGCTCACCCACACCAACATAGCAAGCGGATAAGATCTGGTGAAATCCATTAAAACTTCAACGGTTGGATTCACCCAGATGAGCTATTTAATTCAAAGTCCAAACACACTTTGGGTCCCAAATAAACTGTCTACACTAACCTGTACCCAGGGCTACACTGTAGCAGTTGTTCTACCACCTGATGACCCCTCCCAGCTGAGAAGGGGAAATTGGGGAAAAAAGGGAAAAATCCCATGGGTTGAAGTAGAAACAGATTTAATGAAATAACAAAACTAACACAATCACCAATATAATGTAAAAAAAAGCTATACTCAGCCTTGTCATGAGGATCAGCAGCAGGCAGCCAAGAGGGAAGAGCCCCAGGAAAAGGAACTCCTCATCCTCAGGAAACTCCCTCTTTTTATAGTGAGGTTGATGTCAATGGTATGGGATACACCTGTGAGTCAGCTTGGGTCAGCTGCTCTGACTGAAACTCCCAGCTGACCTGGGGCTGCTCATGGCCTGCCTGCAATGACTGGCCCATGGGTCTGTTCCTGGGAAACCAGGACACCATTCCACCCCTTATCCCATATCATTTATATCATGCCCAAGTCACTGCTCTTCCAGTTTCTCAATATTTACACTGATACACTTACAGAAGTATTAGTCCTTTTATTCCATGGACGTGGGTTCCATGTCATGACAGTCCTTTAGGGCAGGTCAAAATGGTGGGTCATGCATCTGGAGCTCTCATCCAGAATACTTTTTTTCAGTCCATATTCACAATCTGTGGCAAGGATTCTGTCGCTGGTGAAGGTGTTGGGTGATGATGTTCATTCTTCATATAGAGGGCTCACAGTCTGACTCTAGCCTGGGATATGCATCTGCCAGAAACCCAAAACACCTAAGAGAACTTGTGTCTCTTTTTGTTAGTTGGTGGCGACATCGCTGTTATTTTGTCTATTGGGATCTGACAACATCCATCCTACTATTTAATTCCTCAAGACTGGATTTCTCAAGAAGGTCCCTTGACCTTGCCTCTTTTGATGGCAAAAATGGATTTTAATAGAATTTGAATTATCCTCTCCCCTATCTCAAAAACTTCTGCTGTGTTACCCCATACAATGATGTCATCAATATACTGTCAATGCTCAGGCCCTCCACCCTTTTCTACTTCTGACTGGATCAGTCCACAGCAAATCATGGTACCCCTGGGGCAGTCTATTCCAGGTGTACTGGACACCCCTCCAAGCGAAAGCAAACTGTGGCCAGCACTCCACTGCCAACATAATTGAGAAGAATACATCGGCAATATCAATCATGGTGTACCACTTGGCTGTCTTGGACTCCAGTTCATACTGGAGTTCTAACATGTCCGACACAGCAGCACTCAGTGGTGGTGTGACTTCATTCAAGCCACGATAGTCCACAGTCAGTTTCCACTCTCCATTGGACTTCTGCACTGGCAAAATAGGACTGTTAAAGGGTAAGTGTGTCTTTCTGATCACCCCTTGGCTCTCTAGTTGGCAAATCAACTTCTGGATGGGATTCAGGGAGTCTCGATTTGTATGATACTGTTGCCAGTGCACTGTTGTAGAAGCAATAAACACTTTCTGGTCCTCAACCCTCAGCAGCCCCACAATAGAAGGCTCCTCCAATAAGCCCAGCAGGGTAGACAGCAGTTCTAATTTCATCCAGCTCCACTGCCACTAAACCAAACACCCAGCGGTACCCTCTCAGGTCCTTGAAGCATTCCCTTCCGAGATAATCCACACCCAGGATGCATCGAGCATCAGGGCCAGTTACAATACAGTGCTTCTGCCAACAAAACTAATACAATCACCAACAGAAAGTAAAAAAGGTTATACTCACCTTCATTCTTAGGGTCAGGAGTAGACAGTAGACAGCCAAGAGAAAGAAACCCCAGGAAGAGAAACTACCTACCCTTAGGAAACTCCCTCCTTTTATATCGAGCTTAAAGTCGGTGTTATGGGATACACCTGTGAGTCAGCTTGGGGCAGCTGTCCTGCCTGAAACTCGCAGGGCTGACTCAGGGCTGCTCATGGCCTGCCTGCCATGGCTTGTCCATGGGTCTGTTCCTGGGAAAACAGGACACCTAACTTGTCAGAATTTCCATTCACATCTGCTGATGTTCACTCATTTTAAATTTTGAGCTAAGCTCTAACTTGAGACATCAGCGCACCCCTGGAAAATCTTTGGAAAGCCAGCAGTGCCCTAACAGTGACTTAGTTGGTGGCCAAGGACAGATTGCCTGCATTTCTCAGGGGTGTCACATAAACATTCTCCTTTGGTTGGAGACATTAATGAGGGAGATCTTTAAAGGATGGCAAAGGATATCTGGACTAAGAAAATTTAATCCTGAGAAATGGAAGACTGAAAAGCAGATAATCATAAGTTTCAGGATTTAAACCTCAGTAGAATAGGATGAGATCTGTAGGAGAGACAGTCTGCATCATACATAAGGTTTTTGGGTGTTCGGGGTTTTTTTTCCACAAAAGAATTTAACCTGCCCACTCTTGGCAAGATAATATTAGACAAGATGGTGAACACACTGGCTTCAGCACAGCAGCTGAGGCTGCTTCCCCAGGGCTTGAGGGCTCAGACACTGATGTCTATCACCAGGCATAAGGTGAGCAAAAGGAGTTGATCCTATGCACTAGTCCACAGCAACTGTGAGATAAATTACGTTAGTTTAAATATCACTGAAGGAAGTTTGGCTGATGTATGCAAACTCATTTAGCTGCTTTAATCCTAGCACTCTAGGAAAAGGTGGTGATTTCAGCAGACTGAAATAGGATGGGGAGTCCTCCCTGCATGAGGCAAAAGAAATAGCACCACACACAGCTCCTTAGGCCAAGAGACAATAGGGAAGTCCTGTCTTTCAGGTGGAAAAATGAACTATGCAGTCTCTCTTTCTGTAACATGTCTGTTTAGCCAAAGAAATCAACAACAGCATGAGGCTCAAGGGATTAGGCGGGCACAGGGACCAGGCTGTGACACCTCCTCCTCCAGTTTCATTCCTCACAGAAAAAGTCATTTTCAGGTAGAGATGGCTGAAATAACTTCAGTCAAAAAAGGGAGAAGTTAGAAGATGTTTTTTTTCCATTAAGAACAATCATAAAACTATGTCCTCTGTCTTTGTCAAAGAAAATTAGAAATCACCCCCAAATAGATTTTTCTTTTGCTAAAAAAATCACTTACCTTTTTTTTTTTTTCCTTTTCTTTTTTTTAAAAAACAGGGTGGGATATTTTGCATTGAAAGTAATGATTTTTTTTCATCAGAAGATTTAGAAGAAAAAGTTTCTTTTCCTTGCAAAACCAATTTTTAGCTGCATTCATCCATAGACATGAATTAGATAACACAGAATCACAGAACAGGGGTTGGAAGGGACCTGTGAAGATCATCCAGTCCAACCCCCCTGCTAGAGCAGGATCCTAGAGTAGATCACACAGGAACATGTCCAGATGGGTTTGAAATGTCTCCAGAGACGGAGACTCCACAGCCTCTCTGGGCAGCCTGTGCCAGTGCTCTGTCACCCTCTCAGTAGTGTTTTCTTATATTATCAAAAATAGTCAGAGAAAAATATATCAAAAATAGAGAGATCTTGATACTGACACTATCAAGCATTCTGCCAACAAAGGCATTTTAACTTTATTCTGAATTTTTAGCGCACCAATAACTCTCCTAACCTTGTAGAGATGGCCTGAACGCTGCAAGTTAAGTGTGCACTCACCATCTACTTGTGGTGAGCCCAGGTCTGCAGGGTTGTAGAACTGAACTGACAGTTCAGAAAATAAAACCTTTCTTCCTCAATTCTTTTATTTTTACCTGACAAGTGTCCTGATGGCCAGTTTCATTTGATTTGACATGAATGGTCATTTCAGTTGACAATCATCCGCCAAAACACGTCACCCTTCGCTAAAGACCTAGCCTCGTCAATAATCTTGTGACATCTTTTCCACATTGTATATGACACGCGTCCATGAACTTCCTGCAATAGCCCCTTCGTGTTTTTAAATCCCAGAGGACCAAATGTCTGGCACCAAAACATCATTTCTTCCTCATAAGTATGCGCCAGCTGCTAAGTGAACTTCATGTGATGCTCCCTCCATCTTAGCCCTAGGGGCTGGTGAGAAGGGACATGTAGAAATGCCACAGGAGGAAACATCTGCCCTCTGTTTCCATGCATCACACCATGCCAGGCCACAGCCTGAAGGGGCTGGAGCCAGTGGTCTGTCCCTCCTTCAGCCTTCGCCTAGACCTGAGATGGAGGGATGCTGCACTGCAGCACTGTAGATTGGGGAAGAAGATTTCTTTGCACCTATATTTTTTTAAGGGATCTTGATAATAATTATTAATGGTCCCTAATGATTCTAGAGCCTTATTTTCTCTACATCTATGATTAGGGATCTGTAATTTTGCCCTCTGAGCTGCTTGATCACTTACTTCTGAGGAGAAAGTTCAGCTTTTCATATGCTCTAAAGCCTTTAAACCTGTTCCAGAGTCCCCTGTAATCCATGGCTGCCTGGTGAACAACATGTTTGCAAGATAGTCTTGCATCTCCATACAAGGCTTTCCAGTAACTATTTGAAAGACATTTTCCAGCCTAATCTTTTACTCAAATCCTTCTACCCAGTTCACATTTGTTTCCATCACAGGGCTGTTTGCCCAATAAATTAAACCATCAATAAATGCAGTGGCCATAAATCTTCTTCATCACTAATTACCTTAAAAATGAGGAAACTGCTACTCTGCCTCCTTTATTTCATCTGATAGTAGCAGCAGTAGCTGATCTGGCTAATAATCCCTGTGGTCTCTCTTCAACTGTGGCCCATTACAGTGTCATGGGGAGGGAGAATACGAAAACCAGGCATGTGTGGAGTAACTTTTCTCATGAAACAACATCTTAATATGAAACAATGAGAAGCCCTGCAACTTCCTAACCTGGATGTGGCATACCTTTCCCTTGGCTGATGTTGTTTTGCCATTGTGGAGAAATACCCTCTGGGAGCTGCTGCTGTGTGACTGCTAACACTTGGCAGCCATTCCTCTGCGTGAGCTGTGGGGAATCTCCATCACTGTGCAGCCATCTGAACCTCGTTTCTGTGAGATCCCAAAGGCCTTTGCAAGGTTTGTTTATTATTAGCCTCATTTATCTCTCTCATGACTGATTTTGAATATAAGTGGATCACATTAAAAAATACATGCATTATTATCTAGGACACAGAGTCAAGTGTGGAGTAACCCATATTTCATCATCATACTATTAAATAACAAGAATTAATTTACTTTACGCCAACTAGCTAAGCATGGCCGAGCTAAATTTTAACATGTGGCAGGGAGCTGACATCTGCTAGGTGAAAGATGTCATATGTGGATCCAGGATATTTTATGAAAAAGATTACCGAGTTGTTTATGACATCACAAATTACCTTGTTGTTCTTCTAGGGAAATAGATCCAGTTCGTGGTGCCCTCTCTAAACTGTTGATCCTAACATTGTAGCCCAAAGCAGGGGCTTAGAAGTCCTGCTTACATTTCTATGGGGTGTGTATCTGTGTAGGAGAGAGTAGTGTTTGGAGGAGGAACAAGATGGCACATCCCATCAAAGTGTATTGAGGGAATGGAGGTGTGGACTCATCTGTGAGTAAAGTCCCTGTGGTTAAGGCTATGCTTGATGAGATGTTGTCTCAAGTGACAGTACCAAACCCATTTCCACCCTTTGTTACTCAAGTTCACCTCCTTGGTTGTGCAGCCTGACAACCCTTTCAGTGAAAACATTTTTCCTAATATCCAATCTAAACCTCCCCTGGCACAACTTGAGGCCATTACCCCTCGTCCTGTCACTGTTGCCTGGGAGAAGAGACTGACCCCTGCCTTGCTACCCCCTCCTTTCAGGGAGCTGTAGAGAGCAATGAGGTTTCCCCTCACCCTGCTCTTCTCCAGACTGAACACCCCCAGTTCCCTCAGCCGCTCCTCAACAGGCTTGTGCCTTCACCAGCTTTGCTGCCCTTCTTTGGACACACTCTAGCATCTCAACATCCTTCTTGTAGTGAGGGGCCCAAAACTGAACACAGTATTCACAGAATATTCAGAGCTGGAAGGGACCTCCAGAGATCATCTAGTCCAACTCCCCTGCTTAAAAGCAGGATCCCCTAGAGCACATCACTCAGGACTGCATCCAGGCAAGTCTTGAAAATCTCCAGAGAAGGAGACTCCACAACCTCTCTGGGCAGCCTGTCCCAGTGCTCTGGCACCCTCACTGAAAAGAAGTTCTTCCTCATATTTAAATGGAACCTCCTATGTTTCAGCTTGTGTCCATTACCCCTTGTCCTGTCACTGGGAACCACTGAAAAGAGTCTGACTCCATCCTCCCTCAACCCACCCTTTAGATATTTATAAACATTAATTAAATCACCCCTCAGCCTTCGAGGTGCAGCCTCATCAGTGCTGAGCACAGGAGCAGAACCATCTCCCTAGTCCTGCTGGTCACACTATTTCTGATACAAGCCAAGATGCTGTTGGTCTTCTTGGTTTCCTTTGGTTTCTTTGCTTTGTTTTTACTGATCAAACAAAAAAAAAAAACAAAACCAAAACCAACAAACTCAAACCAACCCTGTTCCCCTTTCTCAAAACCTTCAAGGTAAAATTCATTTCAGATCCTCTTCATGAACTGGCTGGATAGAAGATCCTCCCTTTGGACTGCTCAGCATATTCGTTACATTGCTCTCACTCCTCTAAGATAATGAATCACGTATCTCAGGACTTGCCTGTACTTGAAAGTTTTCACTGATTAAGGTACTGCACAAATATAAAGTGCCATTGCTGTTTCCTTAGAGCAGCTGGAGGGTTGAGTTAGGCAGGAACCATGCACTCTGATTTTGCAATAACAGCATCCACACAGGGTGTTAATCAGGAATAGATGATTGGAAACAACTCAACACAGAAGCACCATGTAGGTGAATCGGCCACACTCGCTTAAACCTCTCCCAGAGGGCTCCAGCTGCCCTTGCCTACAGGAGGAGAGCATTGCAGGTGAGCACTGCTGAAGCTCCTATGGGTGACCTCAATTAATACTGTACATGTTGCAGTCTGTACCTTGGATTGCAACAGAAAAGCAGCATTTACCTTAAACCATTAATATTGAGCTATCTGCTAAAGGATGGCTGAGAATAGAGGCTGGTGTGCTTGCCCAGTGAGCAGCCTAGCAAATTAAAAGGCATTTGATAAAATATTCCAGCTGCAAGTGAACACCCAGAGCTAGATAAGGTTTGTCCACGAGAGCCTGTGACTAGTAACAGTATTGCTCAACCAAGTTGTTGTTAGGCAACAAAGCTACGAAGAAACATTTAGTGGGTTACAAATGCACTCTTCTTGTCTTTCACTTTTGCAAATTTTACTGAGTGATGCTGCCCTTCTTCTGTAATTGCCCCTGCTCAGTAGAGGCACTGGACAAGCCATCTGGGAGGGTCTATCATTGCATAACCTCATACTCAAATGGCAAAGCAGTTCACCTCTCTTCACTTGTGCCTGCCCTCTTGGTGCAGCCAAGGACACCAGGAAATCCTCAGATGTCCTTCAGCAAGATAGCTCTGGATTAAAATAAAACCAAAAAGCTCAGAATTTGGCTTCCCTCTGTATTTTTCATGCTCTTAGCCTAACCCAAAACACTTTTTAAAAAATTACTAGCCTGTTAAGGAAAGATGTGAGAGAATTAGGTGTCTGATATCTACTTTATATGCAGGAGTGGAACAACACCCTACCCTTGCCATGACTACAGCGCCTGTGGGAAATATTCATGCTTTCAGGCCATCACTTTGTTCCTTTTAGGCCATTGCAGATATCTAGAGACAATTATGGAGACTTCCTGGTCAGTGCTCAGAGAAAAGTAGGTGTTTCCAGAAGGCAATGCCAGACTGGGCTCTGTGCTTGCAGGGGACACACAGGCTTGCCCCACCCAGATCTAAGTCAGCCATACACAGGTCTATGACTGCCCATGTGCCAGCTCCTACCCTGCAGCACCAGGGGCAAGGATGGGAAGTCTCTCTTTCCTGGGTGCTGTGGGGTGCGATCCAGCGCGAGGGCTGCTATCGGGGCAGCTGGCCGAAGGTAACTCTGTGAGGGTCGCTCCTGCCCTGTGGCTCACACAGTGATCCACTGCATCTGTCACCTGGGCTCAGCCTGTCCTGGGCACCTGAGCATTCAAGAGAGGGCACAGAAGCAGGGGGCTTCAGAGGCAGAGTGGCAGAACAGTTTTAGGGTGTGGGGTGACAAGTGCAGGGAGAATAAGATGATAAACAACCTGAAGAATAGTTTGTAGCCTTGCATGTGAAACTTGCTTGGGGACCTGTGTTATCTAATGTTGCCCCATCAGCTGATTTCAGGGGAGACTCAAAACAAGCCCCTCTGACTGCTGAAGAATAGTGTCAGAATTTGTGTGGAAATGCCAGTGAAAAAAAACATTACATAAGGGAGTATGACTATGTCTGTGAAGAAAAACTATCTTCAGATAATACAAGTGCATACAGCCAAGCCTGCATTTCAGGGAGGACAGGTGAAGGTGGTGGGATACAGCACAAAACACACCCAAAATGGCCTAAGACTGTTTTAACAGTTTTCTACATGACCATTAATTTTTTTTTCTTTCAAAAATAACCTTACCACCACTCCACCTCTGAGGCCATTAAGACATGGGACTAAATGCTACAGCTGACTTGTATATGCATAGCAGGCTAAGAACAAAATATTTCATTATTTTCTTAAAGTTTCTTGCTCAACCTTTACTTAAGCTTGAAGATCAGCAACGACAGCTGCAGCTGTTAACACTAGGAACTGAGAGGATCTGGTACTTTTGAAAATCGAGTCCAGAGGGACTCAGAATTTCCATCAGTGCCACAAACCCAGGGAAACTTCCTGATAATTGCATTTTGCATTGAGTTTCACTGACCTGGAAAATAATACATGGAATATATATTCTGTGTATTCCTCAGCTTCCACATGATAGTCACAATTACCAAACTCTCCCAGCTACAGTGAGTGTGTTCTCTTCCTCTAAATTTGCCTTCCAGAGCTATATTTCTAGAAAGATATAGTGTGATTTGGAACTCTACTTTTATGATCAGAGAAGATTTTATTCACACCATACTCTAACAGGTGCATCCAGAGACTAAGTCCATTTTAAGAACATGTGAGAAAAGAGCTAAAATGAGTTGCCAAAGCTACTGTCTGACCTTTAAATACATACCTAAAGCCCCACCTCAGGTTTCCACAGCCCCAAAAACTTTCTTTTCTCAGTGCCAAATGCAGAGTCTATGCAGGTCAATTTTGACCCCAGCTCCTCCAAGCAAGGTGCTGAGTTCACAAGCTAAAGACAGTGCTGCTTACACACAACATGGTGGTGAACCTCTGTATGTCACCAAGCAGCTTTCCTGTACACTAAAGGGAAATATTCAGGGTAAGCCTTTTCCTCTTGACTGTGTTTCCTCCTACACCTTTATCTTCTGAAGCAGCTTCTGTAAGTCACCTGAGATACAGAAGTTTGCCTGTTAACATACCAAAGCTCCACTGCCTTGTAAGCTGCTCCCTTTGCTGGGGGTCCATGAGCTATCCAGGACGTGCTGCCAGAGGACACTACCCCTACTGTAGGGTTTGACCTTTGGAGACATCTGACCACAGTTATGGTCGGTGAGGGGAATATAGTTTATAAAGCTGCTGGGGAAAGGTGTGCTGCCAAAAAGCTTTGGGAGAGAAGGATGGCCATTTGAGGACATGGTGGATCTGACTGAGATGACTTTCCCTCTGCTCAAGCCAGGAGCTGAGAGAGACCAACTACCTGCCCTCTTGCATTAGAAATGTTTCTCTGACCTTGTAGAGAATGGATGCCACCAGACAAGAAGGGAGCCAGAGCCTGAGGGAGGCTCTGCTTGTGTGGCTGGTACCTAAAGTGATAACATAGCAGCTTTTTTTCCATTGCCCGCCTTAGCACATGAGAGATTGGAGCATTTGCTAACATTGCATAAACACAGAGAAGCTTTCAACACTTACCAGAGAAGAAATGTTTCACTGGCAGTCCTGGCACAGGTCAGACTGCACAGCAGGATGGGTCTCTGCGTCTCTGTCTTCTGCCATAAGCCAACAGCAGCCAGCATCTTACATGTCTCTGGAGAAGGTACCCACATTGCACATCTCTGAACACCACAGCTCTCTGCTGCTTCTGCCTGAACACCAGCCTGGGGATGCTGGCCAAAGAGTGGAAAATGGCTTTCACTTGTCCCCAACTAGCATAAGGTGCCCCAAGGAACAATAAGTTTAGACAAACTTTAGTCTAAGTGTCAACAAGAGCAGTCACTGGCTTCCTTGTAACCTCTCCTCTCTGCATAGCTGAATCTAAGGTTGAGTTCACTCTGAAATATAATGACAGCAAATTTAAATGACAGTACTACTAATTGTTTCAGTGCTGATTGTTTTACATAGTTAGCAGGCTGTGTGCAGATGTCCAGCACATCTTTGTGTCCTGGGCCTTCTTCCATCTCTGTGATCCCAAAGTAACATATGCTGACTTGCCAGTGCAAGAGCAACCTCATGTACTTATTTGGAAGTCTTTGCCCCAGTAAGACTTCAGAAAATATGACCCCTTGTCTACATTTAGCCTGCACTCAGGGTTAAACTGTAGCAGTTGCTCTACCACCCAATGACCCTTCCCCAGCTGAGAAGGGGAATTGGGGAATAAAGGGAGAAGCCCCATAGGTTGAAGTAGAAGCAAATTTAATGAAAGAACGAAACTAAGAAAATCACCAACAGAAAGTAAAAAAAAAAAAAAAAGTTATACTCAGCCCTATGCTCAGGACCCACAGCAGTAGCAACAGAAGGCCAAGAAGGAAGAACCCCAGGAAGAGAAACTCCCCACGCTCAGTGAATTCCCTCCTTTTATAATGATCATGATTAAGTGGTATGGGATACACCTGCCTTGATTGGATCTCCCAGCTGACTGGGGGCTACTTATGACCTGCCTGCATGGCTGGCCCAGGAGTCTGTGCCTGGGGAACCAGGACACCTCTCCTGGTTTTATATGGGTCAGCAAACATTTTTGAAAATTCAGTGATGGTAATGATTGATGACCAAATAATATTGTTTATTTAATCAAAAGAACATGTTCTGCAAAGAGCAAATACTTTAAAAGAATAATTATTTTCTGTAGCTATTCGTTTATCACACTGGAATTCTAGAAAGCCACAAAAGAAGGTCAGAGAGGTCCACAAGAGATCTTGATGTCCATCTCTGATCCATGTCACTCCTGATAGACATTTGGCCAACCTATTCATGGTAATCTCTAAAGCTGGAAAATTCAGGTGGGGCTTAGGAGAAAGATATCTTTGACAGTGAAGAAAGTGCAGCACCAACAGAGGCTGAGGAGGTGTGGAATCACCCTCACTGGTGATTTTTGAGTCATTAGACATAAGCCACGTTTCTAATGGCTGCCTGGATGCCTGTTATGGAGACCTTGCTTGGGATGTTCAGGCAGTGAGAGTCGGGATGTAAGGAGGTCAAATATTGTTTGTTTGGATGTGTTTGTTTTAAGAGTATGTACACTTGTACCAAGCAGTGAACTTGGACACTCAGTCACAGGGCTTGTTTTCTCGGATGAGCTGAAACAGCAAGACTGACTGCAGTCAGTGCTCATTGCCACATGGACAGTGCCCGGATGCAGCCATGGCACTGTCATAGGACACGAAACCTTGCTGCACCATGTACTACTAGCAGCAGAGAAAAGCACAGCAATTGTCTGGGAGGTAATCATTCTATTCAGGTTAAATTAAATTTGTGTTGGTTTAATTTAAGACAGTTGGGAACAGTTTTCAAGCTAAAATAATAAAAGCTACTCCTAAAGTGAAATAATAGACAATAATATTGACACATGTCAATAACAATAAGGATGTACTGTCCACAAAAGGTTTTTTATTAATGAAATTGAACCAGAACAAGTTTCTGTGTGGAGTACAACCCAGAGGCCTATAGGTCTTAGGTATCTGTGAGAAGAGGGTTCACTGACCCCAAACTCTGCTGGGACAGAGCAGGGATTCCATGGCCCAGATAATATTTTACTTTGTGCTTCAACACAAAGAAAGTTGAGGCAGGTTGATAGGCACAAAGCACGTGCTTTATTCACTGGTTTTGTAGCTGATGGCATACATCAAGTTCAAGGTTAAAAGGAAAATTGTACCCAGTGGCTACCCAAGATGAGTCACAGTTGGGGGTCCTCAGGTGAATGTCCTCTCCTAGTTGTCCACTCCAGTGCCCCAGGGGATCAGAGTCATATCAACAACCACCCACTATAATTTTCCCCAGTAAAACGATACCCTTCATTAAAGCCTGCTCAACTTGCCTTTCAGTGATCCTTGTCTGATGACAATGCTGGCACTGACTGGATTATGCTTAATTAGGTACAAATCACAGAATGGTAGGGGTTGGAAGGGACCTCCAAAGATCATCTAGTCCAACCCCCTTGCATGCTAATTGGCTACTGTACCTTATACACATCTGTAATTAGGTAATACTTACCATCGATTAAAATGACTATTGTTTACTCATCGGTCATATTTGTTATAATATGGAGTCATCAGTCTAGAAGGCACCAAGTGGACAGGATGTGGGAACCACAGTGCAGACTGCAAATTATAACTCAACAGTAACGCAATGAGAAGGTAGAGAAGAGAATGGAGGAACAGTTGAGGCATAGGAAGCAAGTCCTTTCTCACGGAATCCAACATAACAAATGCACCAGTGCAAGGCCGTGAGAAGAGCATTGAGGTATCAGGTCAAGGGGCTGCCACAGCAGCCCCAGGGTATGTTAAGTGAAAGGCTACCAGCAAAAAAGACCTCTAAAAATTGCAAATGGAAGGCCTTTAGCAATAGTTAAGTACAAACACTTTAACACTATGCAACATGTGTATAATACAACCCCCCCCCCAAAGACTCATAAAAATGGTGTAGTAATAGGGAGTGGGGTTTTGAGCATATCCTGCACCGTGGGTACACCGAGTTTCAAACTATCCCCTGCATTTGGTACACAACAATTAATGAGAAGATCTGAGCTTTTATTTCTGAGTTTCATTGGGTGTACCATCTACCATAGGTGGGGAAGATTAAAGAGTAAGGAGAACCTAAATCTAGAAAGAACAAAGCAGAACTCAAGAGCTGAGTGTCAGTAATTGCATCAGGTGCAAAAATACAATTAGTGACATTATAATTACTGAAATTAAATATCAATTTATATGAGTATGCACTATAATACTTTTGACAGCCTTAAATACTGCACGATATCAAATAAAACCAGGATGACAGTTTTCTAATGAGTAAAGAAATAGTACTAGAATCATTAAAGCTCACTTAAAGGATTTTATTCTGTAAAACACAAGGACAGGAAAGTTTTTAGTGCACAGAGGACAAGTGCTTATAAATGCCCAGTAAAACCATGCATACATCTGTAGCTAACAAGACACACAGCAGCTTTTCTAAAATACAAACATGATACATAGAGTCACAAATCCTGCTGCAGCACCATGGAAAACTTTGATCTGAAGGAGAGAGCGATAAGAAGATCATTCCCTTTGGGATAGGACCCACCTCACTTCAGATACTGCAAGCATACAGATTGCACACTAGGTGTGTCTGTGTCTTCCTCTAGTCAGCAGAGAGAAATGGGTGCAGCCGGTGACAAGACTTACTGTATAATTACCCATTTAGGATACATGGTGGTAAGATGAATCCAAGTGATTTCTCTCCCCTACTGATTTTCGCCAGAGGTTTTGACATCTCCTGGAGAATATTTTCTCCAGCATGACTCTCCAAGGTTGGCCCTTTAAGTGTGCTGGAGTTCTGCAGCCACAAGGAAATTATTTTTTCCCTTCAAAAGAGCTTCACTTCCCCCCACCTTCCCTCTTTCCTCCTAGTGTTTAGGTCCTTTTTGCTAGCAGGATGGCATTTTCTCTCCCCCGTTGCTAGGCTGATAGCCTAGTTTCCCAAGGAAAAGAAGCTTATGATATCACACTGTCTGTGCAAGTGCCAGCCAGTCCCTCCTAAATAATTTCTTGAGCCTGTGAGTTGAGTTTGATAAACTTGACAGGGGATGGAAGTCTCAAAGGTTTGAGCTGCTCACAAGTGCAGTGGAAGCAGGCAGGCAGAGGAAAAAAACCCTGGGAGTGCATCCACTGCAGAAACACAACCAGAGAGTCCACCTAGGAGATGGTCATTACCACTTAACATCGCAGGAGATACAAGTTCACAAATTCAGCAGCTCACAAGATGACTTGATTATTATGAGCATGAGCAAAATGTTCTTCTCCCCTTTTAGAGCCCAAGTCTTCCAGTTAGAGAGCAGCAGGGGGAGAGCTCAGAAATGACAGACTGGCAGAGTGGATTTAGAACTAATTGCCGCTCCTTCTCATGCTGGTACTCATGCAAAACTCTGTTCGACTTCCCTGTGACTCCGGCACCCCTGTTTGCATGATCTAGTTCACACAAAGGATGAGACTGGAAACTTCAGACCACAGACTAAAGCAAGCAGAGCAAGTCCTGAGTTGCCGTGAGCTGGCACAGCCCCACTGTGTTGGTGAAGCTGCCTCGTGACATCCCATCAGTTCTCAGCGCAGCTCCGTGACTAAGCGTCCGGCTCGTGTCTCTTTGCATTTCTCTATATTACAGTTGTTAATGGCAATTTGTCTAACATGAGCATGAGTCAGAGCAGAAGCTAAAGACCAGCAAAAACTGTGCCTGGTATGTAGGCTGGTTCTTGCTTATTCCTGCTGTGGCTTTTCCTAGAAAGTCAGCCACCTCAAGAGCACCCAAATGTGAGCCTGAACAAACTCCTCACAGTTCCTCTTTAACACTAGCAAGGGAGAAAACCAAGCTATTTGCACAGGTGGGATTCAAAGAGAAGGGGAAATCACTCTGCTTATGGAAAAAAACCCAAACTAACCAAAGCTGACATTAAAATGGAGACTGGGGAGTCATGTAACTTTGTATGTTCAGTGAAATATTGATGTTTTCTTCTTCTCCTAAGCCTTCTAAGTACTGATGTGCCAGATCTCTGATTTAGGTGAAGACAGCACAAATCACTGTCCCCTAAAGAAAAGGGAGGAAAGGGAATGAAACGAACCTTTGATGTCCAGCAAAACAGGGAGCTCACCAGCAGTGAGTGACATGGCTGAAGATGGACTGGGACCTCTGCGAGAAGGACAGGTATTGCAACTTGTCCTCGACAGCCTAGCCAAGGGCACAGGCTGAAATCCACAGCCTGGAACACCTGCAGCGCAGCATCTGCATTAGGTAGGTATGCTACAGCATTCTTTAAAATGAGGCTTCTTCAGAGGGAGACGTGAACCACAACTCTTGGGCACCCAGGGCTGAATGTTTTCTGTTACAGAGCAGATCTATGAAGCCACAGGGAAGCATCCTTTACCTATGATTTGTTCTTGTCATTTCAATCCAGGCGTTTTTCTTCTGATGAAAGCTAAAAGATAAAATAAGATCATTCTAATTAATAAAGTCTACCTCCTCATGTAGCATTTTTCACCCACCAAAGATCTCAAAGTGTTACTCCCATTTAATAGACAGCAGAAGTAAGGGTGAGGGAGATCAAATGAAATGTCTTGGCAACAGAACAAAACCAAGTCTTGCATCACAGGACTAGTAAAAGGGACAAGGGTGCCTATTAAGCCTCAATAAAAAGCAAAGCTTAGGACAATTTCCCAACATATTTGATCCTTAAATGAGGCGTTGCGAAACTAATGTGGCCAATGCTCCATACTAACAAGATATGTTCTGGATTTTTCATCTGACAACATAATTGAGGGATTTCTTGGAATATGGGAATGAAACAGGGCAGTGGCTTTACAGTAATCATTCCATTACAAAGGCAGCTTGTGCCAGAGGACTGGAAAATTGAAAGCGCCCCAAAGGAGCACAGGAACTGATAAGACCTCTCTCACTACCCAGTCAAAATAAAATGCATTAGAAGGAGCATAAATACCAAACTATCAATTTGCTGCAAAATTTCTTATACTTAAGATACTATTGTTAGGGGTTCTGACAAAGTGAGACACTATAGTTAGTTAGACACATGATTTTACTCTTGAATAGGTGCATTTGGCAGAATTATACCATGTACCTAGCTGGTCATGAAGCAAAACTTACTGATACTGCATGCAGCAAAATAGGTGGTTTAAGGAGGGATAAATTTGATTAAAACAATTTCTATCAATGTCATGATTTTTTTTTTCTTATGTTTTCTTCCATTCTTCCTTCTATTTCTTTTTTTTTTTTTTTTCCCTCCCCAGTTTTGTTGGCTGGGGTTTGGTTTTATTTTGTTCCCTGCCTTAGGGAGCATCAATTTGAATATCCAGTAGTTTCCAAAGTATTATAAAAATTGGTGGTATTAAAGGATGCACTGCCCATCCACTCTTGAGTCTGCTGCTTCGCAGCAAAAACAGTTGCCCTGCAGGTTTGATCTTTGGTGCTTGAGACACTTAGCAAGTTTTTCACAGTCCTTAATAAATTGATGTCATAGGCAAGAAACCTGGAGGCACAAAGCACGATGCACACACAAGCACTTCATATTTCAGTGGCACGAACCTGGAGTTCATATTTGGATAGCATCCATGTCAGAGGCAAAACTGAGCATTCAAAATCCTTACCTAGGCAGAATGCATATTGACTTCAGGGGATACTTTTTCCCAGAGAAAAGCTGTGCAAAGAAGGTCAGGACTAGTTGTTTGTCTCCTGCGGCACTGCAGTTTCTCTTGCTGAGGAGACTTCCAGCACCTGTGGGCACAGATTTCTGCTGGAGAATAACATCACTGGAGTGAACTGATGGTCAGTCTCACCTTGGCCTTCAGCAGGCTGTTTCCATCTTTCCTTCATATGGGCTTAGGAAATAAACAACAGATAAACAAAATAAAACAAACAATAAAAACTAAAAAGCTAGGGCAGAGGCCACAGACTGGGTTTCTGATCAGTTGAATCATTTAAATCTATTTCTGCAGTATCTGCTGAAAGGCAAAGCCTGTGCTGGCACAGCCTGCCCATCCATTAGCAAACCCTTAGCTCAGGAGCATGGAGCTTTGAGTAACATCTAACACAGACCCATACTGGGGATTTGAGGGGAAAGGAACAGCCAGTAACTCACCAATGACAGTGCCATGTCTCTCTCCGACATCACCTCCAGCTTTTCTTCTCTCTGGTGGAACTGGGTAGCAGAAGGTCCTTACCTCAAAGCAAATGAAAGCCCCTTGCTGCACCACCACTGCAATGGGCCTCGTGTTGAAACTGTCCCTCAGGAGAGGCAGCAGCCAGTTGGAAGCATATTTGCCAACTGCACCATTGATCATCAGCTGCCTGTAGCCTGAAGCAGCTCTTTTGGACAGCTAAAATTGTATCTGATTTTGTAACAGACTCCTCTGCAGTCCCCATCACTTTGCTCCCTCCCCTCCAAAAAAAAATCCCCAACAAACCCACTCCTTTGCCCTGTGATGAAGAATGAAGTGGCTCTGAAAAATAACCTGATTTGCCACCTCCTCCGGCAAGCCCTGCTAACCACCTCCTGCACCAGCTTCGCTTTGCAGCAGAAGTAAGCAAGATCTGCAGCTAAGGGGAAGGGGAGGGAAAAGCTGGAGGAGGAGGAGGAAGAGGGAGAGGGAAGGCAGAGAGGCTGCATAACTAGAAAGCCAGGGCTATTCCTGCTGCCCACCCTGGAGGCACCAGCTCTGCATTAGGCGGGAGTAACAGAGGGAGAATCTGGCTCTCTGGATTTAACAAGCTCGCTTTCCTTTAATTGGGGCCCTCGGGCACTGCTGTAGTGCACCTAATAGCACTAATTATTAATGAACCAGCCCTGATGAATAGGAAGGCTGAGCTGGCCTCTGTCTCCTTAGGTTGTCAGCCCTTCACAGAGTCTACTGAGTTTCACTGGGCAGGAAAGCAACTGCGCAGAGTTAAACAGGGCCCTGGAGAGGAAGAGGCTAGGACACTCACCAATACATATGTCCCTAGACTGTGCAAACCATCCAGGGACCAACAGCACCTTGCTGCTTCTTCTGAGGTGTAGACACAGTCAGAGGAAAGCCCTGCGAGAAAGGAGTGCTGCACCTTGCTTTCATCCCACCCCTCCCTGCTCCCTCCTCGAGGTTTGCCCTTGCTACCATTCAGCTTTCCCTCAGTTTTGTGTGTCCCAGCTCAAGCTTTTGCTCCCAGCACAGGCCGGCTCCCTGTTACAGCCACTGAACAGGAGCAGATGGGAAAGGGATTTTTTCTTTTTTCCCCCCTTTAAAGCAAAAATATTGACTGCCACGACCTCAGTGCAGCCCTGGCGCACTCCCACCGCCTCGGAGGCCATCCTGAGTGGGCAGCAAGGCACAGCCATCCTTCCAGCGCTGAGCCAGGCTGCAAAAGGGGGAGGCTGGCAGAGAGCAGCCGACTGCCGAGCAGGGGGCTCATCCAGTGCAGACGGGGAGGGAAGGAGCCAGCTTTCTGCAGCCCTCCGGGGACCACGGGGCTGCGGATGCTCAGGCGGAGCTGGGGACGGGAATTAGAGCAGGCAGAGCTGCAATGGCTGCAGCCCTCCCCAATTATCCAGCCAGCTAGAAAGGCACTGGCTTGCCTTTTGTTTCAGCTCGAGGATTTTTTTCCCTATTGATCGGTTTTTGGGATTTTGTGTGTGTGTATATATTTTGTGTTTAAGTAGGTGATAATTTTACTGTGGTTACTGTCAACGTTTAAATGCTTTTATATTGTTTTGTTGTTGTTGGGTTTTGGGTTTTTTCCCCCTCCCCAGCTCACGTTTGTCCAGGAGTTAAGGGGTGTTCAGAGGCTTGAACGTCCCCAGCTTTTGATAAAGCAGCCGCTGTCTGGGGCAGTGGGACCAGCCCGGCAAGTGAATCCCCGGCTCCCCCCGCAGTCCTCTCCTGCCAGCCCTTACAAACCCTACAGGTGCAAGGCGACAGAAGGCAAGCCGAGTACGCTCAGTCCCTTTCTGGGACTTGGGGGAAGAGCGCATGTTTCGTTGGCCACAAAATAAGGCAAGGCAGAGCAATCGTCCCTGAGTTAAAATATATGTATATTAAAAAATCGACAATTGCACTCAGGCTTCAGAAATAACACCTGGAAGGGGCAGAAAAGGGGAACGACCGATGTCTTGTCCCCGGGATGGGCGCCCGGCAATTAAGTGCCCGAAGCGGGGGACTCTCCGGGAGGTGTCGGGGGTGGCAGGAGGTGTGGGAAGGGGCACTGCCACTGGCACCGATCCCTCCCGATCCACTCGGCTGCATTTTTCCCAGATTCGCCACTGGTTTATCAGTCACCTCAAGGGAGAGCTAACTGGGGGATGTGCTAATTATGGAGAGATTATCCGTTATTAATTCAACCTCACGCGGAGATAACTCGAGTCCACTAATGAGATGGAAGTCGCCCCCTTATTAGGGAGTTTCAGCTTTCTTAGGAGGGGTGAGGAAAAGCTGAGAGACATCTCTCCCACCGTCCTCCAGACACCGTCCAGCAGCCGGGAAGATGGGGACGGCGGCGGGAGCATCCCGGTACCCAGGAGGAGGATGCCGGCAGCGGCGGGGACAGGTGCCCGGGCAGCCCGAGGGAGAAGCGAGCTGCAGATCCCATGGCACCCCGGCAAGGGTTCTGTCTCCGCTCTCTCCTCGGAAGGCTACAGGCAATCATAACGGCAGCGCTTGACCTCGTGAATATAGAGATGCACACAGAAAAAAAAAAAATCAATTTAGGTCTCGAGTCTCTGTGGGGAGGGGAAAATAACCTAAACCATTGAAACAAAGCTCTGCTCTCCAGGGTTTTCCTTTTTCTTTGGTGGTGGTGGGGGTTGAGTCTTATAGGGAGGGCAAAGGAAACCGAAATGCAAGCAGACCTCTGTCTGCCGAAGCCCTACAAAGCCCCCCCCTTCCCCTTACACTCCAACACACGCATAATGTATTTTATCATTAAAAAATCAACATTGCTTCCAGTGGTAAAGGCGCCTGGCTCCAGTTCCTGAGCGCATTCGTTGCTGGGATTCAATCCGTTTGGGAAATGCAGATTGGCTTGCGACCCACTGTTTGATTTATGAACTGTTACGTTCGCTATTGCTTACACATTACATTGCGGACCTTGGGAAGGAAGGGGAGCGGGGGCGAAGGAGAGAGAGAGACCCTCCGCCACCCTGCAGGTTGGCAAAGGAGAGCTAGTGCGCAGGCAATATATCCCCTCAAACCAATTGGCGGCCCCTACCTCTCCATCACCCACCCCCCCACCCCCGGTCGCCAGCTGGGCTCTCGCTTTATAAGTAAAAAAGGACGTGTTTACTCTTTGATGTGTATTTCTTTATAAAGGCATCAGGCGTCTATAAATAGCCGCGGTTAGAGCCGCTTCTGCTGCGAAATCAATACCCCGTCTCCCCCTTCCCCTTGCTCCTCCGCCTGAGCTGCCTTATTAATTATGAAAGGGCTCCTCTGCGCCCCAGCTCCTGCTCCGCAGCCTCCTCCTTAATGGTGGTTACTGCCCTCCCTCCGCCGGGCTTCGTTGCGCACCGCTCCGCATCCGCGGGACCACCGCGCCGCCCCCCCCAGCCCCGTTCCTGCGCCAGGTCTCCATCCCCGGCTCCGGGCAGCCGGGAAACGGGAGTGATGCGGGTTTGAGTTTTGGGAGGAGGAGGGGGGCGGGAGAATTTATAGCATATTTTTTAAAGAAAGAAATGAAAAAAAAAAAAGGTGGGGGGGTGGTGGAGGCTGAGACTGAGCAGTTCAGCCGCCCTGTCCTGATTTGAACTGAACTGGTCACGTTCATCAGGGGAGCGGGGCGGGATTTAGCCTTCCTTGCCTTAAAATCCCTGTCCTTTTCAAGATGCTCTCGGTATATTTTATAAAAAGGACGACACCCTCATTTCAAACAATAATTTTTATTTTATACTTCTGTCTATACTTTGTAGCAAATCTTTTTTTTTTTTGTTATTTTTTTTTGCTGAATCGACTTTATAATAAACTTTTTGTTTAAATTACATTTTTCTTCTCTTTTAAAATCAAGGCTCTTTTTTTTTTTTTTTTTTTTTTTTTTTTTTTTTAATCATTTTGCTGTTGTTTGGTTTGTTTTTTTTTCCTCTTCAGGTTTAACATTTAAGCCCCCTTTTTTTTTGTGATCTCTACGGTCGGATATTCCGGTATTTTATCAGTACGTGTAACATTTAAAACAAAGAGGAGGAAAAAAATTAAAGGCAGTGAATTGAGAAAGATGCCTTCGAACAGCAAGTAAAAGTAAACTCTCCGAGATCTGTTAGCAGCATTCCTTAACTCCTCCGGGCAGTTAGACACATCTCTTTCTTCTGTTCTCCTTCCCTCCTTCCTTCCTTCCCTCCCTATTCGCTTCCCCCTCCCTCTCTCTCTCCCTCTCGCTCGCTCTCTTTTCCCCTCGAGGAAAAATGCCTTTTTTTTTTCAAATTTTATTGTTGTTTTTTTTTTTTTTTCAGTGGAATGACCAAAAAACAAGCGACTGTGGAGGAAAGATGAGAGGTTGTGAATTATTCACCATATGCTTCACACGTGGACACATCCACCTTGGATTCATCGCCTTTTCGTTCTCGCCTCGCACAGTGCCACATTTTCCGAGGAGCCCGTGGCTCAGGGAACACCGGGATGTGTTCCGGCCGGTTACAACCTTAGCGGTAGGTGGCCCAGAGCTGTTCCTGAGATTGCTTTTGCACAACGAGGGCTCGAGTTTGTTCTTTTATTATTATCATTATTATTATTATTACTAATAATAATTATTATTTCTTATTTTTGATTCGAAGCGATAGTAAAGCTGAGGTCCGGTTTGGGCTGCGCGCCGCTGCCTGTTTGGTAACATTTGGCAAATAAAACACAAAAAAATAATAAAAATTAAAAATAAAGGGAGAACGCTTCCACAGTCCTACATGGGTGTTTCACCATCAGCAGCCACCACCACCACCATCATCATCATCAACCACAGAAAAGCACAACGTCCCCAAAGCAACGGATGGACACTTCCTCTATAGATCCAGCACATGGAGAGGGTGTGGGTGTGAGTGTGCTCGGTGTGTCCCGTTCCCCGCCCCCCCCCCCCCTCTAGAAAGGCAGCCAGGTCACTAGCACGGCCCACAGAGCCACCAGGAGCAGGGGCAAAGCCGGCAGGAGGAGGGATGGGGCCGCCCCGCTGCCCCCCCCGCACAGTTCAAATAAGCTGCCTTGGAAATCGAGGTTTTTGGATTCCCGCCTCAGTTTCTCCCAGAGGCCTGTGGCTCCTTCCTGGCAATCCGTGAGCGCTGTGAGGGTGCAGGCGTGGAAATCATCCCAGTACCTGCAGGAGGGGAGAGGAGCCGGCATCAAAACACGCACGCACCCAGCATCCCGAGGGGGTGGACACACGGAGGCCCCTGCTGCTCCCGACGGCGGAGCTGAGCAGGGGGATGCCGTAAAGGGGGGCTGGTACCCGGCGGGGAGGAGCCGCAGCATCCCCCGCCCTAAAACCCTGCCCCCCCCCTTCCATCTCCCCCGAGACACTGGTTTCCTGGAGGAATCCTCGCCCCCCTGCCTTCCCTCGTCCCGAGGGGGGTTTTGTCACTGGTGGGAGCGGGCAGATGGGGGTGGGAAAGGTATCGCTTTTCCCAGGTGGGAGAAGGTATCCTGGACAGTCCCGGTGCGGCGTTAAAACCCCTCGGGAATGATCCCCTGGGGAAGGGAGGAAGAGGAGGAGGAGGAGAAGGACGAAGAAGTATCTTCCCTTCCCGGACCCTCCGGGGGGCTCCGCATCGACCCGTAGCGGTCCCTCCTCGCACATGGGCAGGGGTTTGTGTGCAGTGAAGGGTTTCTCCTTCCCCAGGATAATTTCCGGCTGTTTCCACACGTTTTTATCTTTTTTTCTTTTAATTCCCTTTTTCACGGGTTTGCCACCGGGGCAGGACACGTCCCCCTGCCCCACCTTAAGGGGACGGGGGGGGATCTTTCCTCTCCGCATCTGGGTCATCGAAAATCACCCCGAAATTTGCCCTCTGCCTCTTGTTCCCCCCTTGCCTAAATGCAGGCGCCTGAAAATTTGGATCTTGATTTTTTTTTTTTTTAATTTAATTTTTTTTAAAGTAGTCCTACAGCCTTTAATTTACGAGCACTCTAAGCTGGTTGTAGACTCCCAATGTTTGCTACATGTGTAATAAATAATGAGATACTGAAAAGCCGGAGTCTGAGAGTTTGCCTCTCCTGCAGTATTTCTGCTGTAATTGCATCTCCCAAAGGAAAATTAAATCTTTCCCTATCTTCTACCAATACACATCCCGGCACAGGGCGAAGGCGGGAGCAGGGAAAAGTGTCTTGTTTGGAAAAGAGGTACTTTCTACAGGCAGGGACGAGCTCTGGTCTGGCATTGCAGGGCCAAAGGACACCAGAGTTGCTGCCCCTGGATATTTATTCCTCCATCCAAACCTATTACACAAGGTACACCGCAACTCAGCATTTACAGCCAAGTGCCAGACTTAGTAGGTGCTTGGCTCAGAAATCTCGGGGTAGGAAGGGAAGAGAGGAGGGTTACAGAGACTCTTTTTCTTTCCTTTCCTTTTTCCCTTTCCTTTTTTCCTTTCCCATTTCATGTCCTTCGTTCTCTGATGTTCCCAGATCAAAATCAGAAAAAAAAAATATTATTACAAACGTATTAATGTCTAAAGACCTTATCTCGTTTCTAAATATGATTTTCTCTATTTAATTTTTGAATGTTGTTGGGCTTTTTTCGGCGGGGGGAGTTTGTGCCGGGAAACAGCAACGGGGAGGCGGGAGATTACCCTGTGCAGCCGGATTTTATTTTATGCCCCTTTCTGCCCACCGCCACCATCCCACCTCTCCCCCAATTTGCCCACCCTCCGGGTCACCCTCTAGCCCCCTTCTTCCCCCGGCGGCCCCGAAGGAGAGAGGAAAGACCTACGCGCAAATCGTTTGGAGGTTTCTCTTGTCGTCCAGGTCCTGCGGGTAGGTGGCCATGTTATCGCCCAGCCGCAGCAAACAGTTCGAGAAGTCCCTAAAGACCGCATCGCACCGCCCCGCCGCTCTCACCGCCTGCACCAGGTACGCTGGGGGGGGGGGAGGGGTAGGGGCACAGGTCAGCTCCGACGGCTCCCTGCCCCCCCCCTTCCCATCCACACTCCGCCGCCCCCACCTCCACCCCTTTGCCACAGGCGCACCCCGAGGAGTTGGGATTTGGAAGCAGAAGGGGGCCGGTGGGACCGATCCGGGGGGTGCCATCGGCCACTCGGGGACATGAGTAAGGGGGGGCTTTTCGCCCTTTTAGCACCGGCGTTTGCAGTGCCCGTGGATTAACGGTGTTGATTTCAGTCCCCCACCTCCTTTTTTTTTTTTTCCCTTTTTTTTTCCTTTCCCCCCCTTCTTTTTTCCTTTTTAAAATTTTTTTCTTTTTTTTTTTCCTTTTTTAAAAAATTTTTTTCCTTTTTTAATTTTCCTTCTTTTCTTTTCTTCCCCCTCCCCCCCCCCTTTTTTTTTTAATTCCTTAGGAGGAGGCAGGACACACACACGCCAGGTGAAGAAGATGCGCTGCCTGCTTCTCCCCGGACTTGCTCCTTTGTTAGAAAATTCCGCCTCGAAGCAGCAGGCGCGTTTCTCCGTACAAACATCGGCGCGCACGCACACGCACACGCACAACTCCTCATTGCCCAGGTCTCCTGTCAAACATCATGCAAGACGCAGCAGGGAAAAATATTAATAATAAAAAAAAATAATAATAATAATAAAACAATCACTGGAAAGAGACGTGATAAAGCTGGCACGAAGCATCCCTCGAAACAACGCACGCAGCTGCGAGGACACCAGCCCCGCGGCTGCCTGGGCTCGGGCAGCGGGGCAGGAGGGGGCAGGGATGAATCCTGCTCCCCTCAAAACTGCTGCCCCGGGCACCCTTGGGGGCTGCGCTAGGGAACGGCACGGCGTTACACAGAGTGGTAACTGACCCAAGAACAACCACCTGCAAAAGGCGAAAAGGAAACGAATTACGGCGTGCGTGAGATGACTCCCACGGCCGGTGCCACCGCGCAGCATCGCGCAGCACCAGTCCCCCCCACACAGCCGGCGGGATGGGGCACCCAGGTACGGAGTGAGGGTGCTGGTCCCTAACCGGTGGCGGGGGTTGGGGATGCTGTAGTGTCCCTGAGCCCGGGATGTCGCTGCAGCCAGCGGGGACGGGAGGGGTTGTCCCCCCCGTCCTTTCAGAGGACCACCCCTCCACCCACACCGTTGGGAGGGGTGTTGTGTGTGTGATGGGGTGGGGGGTCCCCTCCCGATCCGTGTCCCCAGGGAATGGCTGAGGCGGGGAGGATGTGTGTGTGTGATTCCGGTTACGAACTAAATGGCTGACTCCAAAAGAGACTGTTTCAACCCCGGTTCCCCCTCTCGCCGTTTGATTCATGGCTAACATGACTTGGTGGCCACTCCCCTCTACACACACACCCCACCACCAGCCGTCACATCCAAACCCCAGCGGGCTACCGACATTGGCTACGGTAGGGGGAGAAAAAAAAAAAAAAAAGAAAAGCCAGGCAAACAGAGAAGAACCTAGGACCGTCCCGAGGGTAAAAAAAAGCCATGTCCTATACACCCCGCGCCATCCCACTCCGGCGGCGACAGGGGGAAAGGGGAGGGGAAGTTGCCACGAATTGCTCCAAAACCGCGATGAGCTGCACTGAAAATCCGGGGTCTGAAGTGGATCCCTTCCCCGGGTCGGGGATGGACGGTCAGATATGGGACCGATGGTGCTCAGAGCATCCCTCCCCTCCGAGGGATGGCCTGGTCCTGTGTGCTCCCTCCGCACAAGGTACCCCCGGTCCAAAGCGTCCCCACATCCCACTAATAATAATTTTTAAAAAGCGGATAGACGAGGGTCCTGTCCGGTTAAACGACAGCAGGCTTGCTCTGTAACTGGGTCGCTTGTCCTTTTTCGCGGCCCCGACCTTCCCCCCGCCTCCCCTCCCCGTCCTTCAGAGCCAAGGGTGTGCAGCAATTTGCAATGCAGCAGGACCGCAGGAGCCATCCACCACGGATCGTGCCCCCACCCGAAACCCTGTCCCCGTCCTCTCAGTCCGCTTTGCCCTTTGGATGCGTCGCATCCATCCCTCATGTCCCTGGACACCTCCACCCTCCCATCTCGTCACCTCCCAAAATGTCAAGGATTTCGGACAGTTCCAATCCCCTCTGCCCAAATAAATAAATGAATAAATACGTAAATAATTTATTATTATTATTTTTTAAGCCTCAGCGCATGCATAGACATTCTGGGATGGAGCCGAACATTCATTTCACACGAGCCCTTACCGGAGATGGGGCAAAGACAAATGGCCCTCTGCAAACCCCACAATGACAATCAGAAGCTGATTTCGGGGCGTGGGGTGGGATAGGGGGAAGGTTACCCGAAATAGCGAAGGAGGAGCAGAGAGAAGAAAAGCCCCCCACGAGCTTCCAAGCCGCCCTCTGCCAGGGCACCGCAAAGCCACCGCACCGCTACCACCGCCGCGGTGTGCAGCGATATTTGGGGGTAACTTTCCAAATACCAGCCAGGGGACAGCCATTCCCGGCCACTCGAGCTACCTTTTGAAATTACACAGTGAATAAAATCCTCCCTCGGTTGAATCACAACAACACAAACGCGAGAAAATCCTCCTCCTCCAAACGGACACAAACGAGCAAACAAAAAACCCGCAAGGACTGAAATTAAGGGTAACATCCAAATAACGCCTTCCCCTTTCCTTCTCTGGCAGCACAGAAAATGGCCTTCTGAAGAGTTCAGCACCAGTTAAAATGGAATGGTAATAAGAATGGAGGGGATTGCATCATATATCCACATTTTCCAGAGGTCAATATTTCACCGCAATATTGCTTATGTTTTTCTTTTATCGACAAGGAAATTTTCATTGCATTTTGTCCCCTTTCCCCCTGCCTTTCTTGTCCCTCTCCCCCCCCTCTTTTTTTTTTTTTTTTTTTTTTTTTTTTTAAATTTTGGTACCCACAAAATGCTGCAGAGATTGGCTGGAGAGGAGGGTGACCGAGCGAAAGGATCTCTAAACCGCAATGCTGAGTATTTTAAAAATTATTATTATTGTGGCAGAATTCCTTTGCAGGCAAATATTTTCAAAGGTCTCTTCACACCTGCCAAGCTGGATAATAAAAGACGCTCTTTAATCGCCCTTTCCTTGAATCCCAGTTATGGATCATGCTCGGGAATACACATACTCAATATATATAATCTTCGAAAATTGCCTGTGCAGGACCAAAGCGATCATAAACTTGGAGGTTGTTTAATGTCTATAAATCAAAAATATTTTTCGGCAAAGAATTGTTGAATAAAAGGAACCTGAGAGCAAACCAATGAAAAGAATCAGTGAAAAAACCCGGAGATATCAAACAAAATCAGCACCGAGCACAAGAAAACACAAACTGGCGTGGAGGGAAACCTGTTCTATTTTAAGTAACTGAACATAGATAGAATTTTTTTGAAGCCGCTCGGTTTTTTGACAGCGGTTCTCCGAGCGCAAAATTAACGATTGGGCTGCGGGACTTGGCGGTTTTTTAAAATAATTTTTATTTGTTCAATCCCCGCGTTCGGGTAGGTTTTGTTTTTTTTTTAAGTTAGCGATGGGTTGGTTTGTTTTCAGGTTGCTCTGCAAATGGGAAAGCTTCCAAGTTCCCAAAGGGAGCCCTTCGCTTATCACCCTGATTTTCTGCAAAAAACCCCAACCCCAAACAACCCCAACTTTCCAGCCTGATCTCTCGCAAGCCATTTTGTGCCGGTTTTTATTTCTCTGTCCCTCGGGGAGGGGATTTCTGAGCACTGGAGTCCCCGAATTGTCAGTGAGAAGGAATGCAGGGGGATATCCGAAAAGCAAATACAAATGCGGGACGGCGAGAACGGAGGGGGGGAAGGGGAGAAGGAGGAAGGGTAAAAGATGGGGGGGAGGAAAAAAAAAAAAAAAGCAAGTATGAATGAGCATGCACTGACTTAGGAAAACGAACAACGAAAGTGATTTAAGAGGAACAAGGAATCGTCTCCCTTTCCTGCCTTGATGCCACCGGGAAGGCAGCAGCGGGAGCGGGGGGGAGTTCCTCCGCCACCCCAAAACCCGCAGGTTATCCCGACACTCCGCTTCTGCATGCATCAACCGGGCTTAGGGGGGGTGCGGGGGGGCACACAACTTGGTAGTCCCCAATCTAGTAGTCCACTTACCTATCTGTACAGCCAGGACCAGAGAAATATATCTGCCGTTCAACTTCAGTCCCATCCTACGTTGAGTAAAACCATTTGCGGCCGCAGATCTTTAAATAGTTACTTTGGAGAACGTGGGGGAAAGCTGAAAAATAGGCATTGCCAACAAGTTCCGAGCAGCGGAGGACTTTGCAGACGAGGAGGGAGGGAGGGAAGGAGGGATGGGGGGGCCAGGGGGGGGGAAAGACGAGAGGAGAAGGAGAGAAAAGAGGGAGGCAGAGGGAGAGGGCGACGAGGACTAGCTGGGAATGGTTCGCTCCATTAGGAGGGGGCGGAGGAAGTACAGCCTCACGCCCACCACCGGCCCTGACGCGGGGGGGGGGAAGGGGGGGTATGACACGGACCATTCCCCCCCCCCCCGTCCTTTTTTTTTTCTTTTTTTTTTTTTTTTAAAATGTGCACCTTGGAAGAGAAACGCCATTTATAGGCATCACCGGGGCTGGGTTTATCAGCTCTTCCCGTGTCCCCCCCGCCCCATTAATCGCCGAGAAAACATTCCCCCCCCCCCCCCCCTCCACCCACCCCGCGCTCCTCCTGCCCCGTGTGGCGGCGGCGGGGGGGGGGCAACCGGGACAGTCCCCCGGGGCGGGAGGGATGCGGGGGAACGCGCGCACACACACACGCAAAGAGAGGAGCCGCCCCCCACCCGGGGGTGGGGATAGCACGGCAGGAACACCCCCCCGCCCCCGGGCCGCCCCGTCGGGGCTGTCCGCCCCGGCCCCCGCGCTGCGGAGAGGGGAGGAGGAAAGGGAGGGGCGGGGGGGTCCCCTCCCCCACCATGACGTCACCCCCAGGCTGAGCTGGGGGGAATGGAAGGAGCTGGTCTCTCCCGGCCCTGCTGCCTGTGCTCAATCACAGTGATCGCACCCCGGCTGTGGCATTGCGGAGGGTGGGCTGTGGAATGAGGTCACGCGTGGGGTGGGCTTGGGGAGCTGCGGTGGGGCCGGCCTGAGCCTGGCGGCAACCGCACCCATCCTCTGGGGGCGGCCACAGGCGTAGTGGGGACGGAGCCAGTCAAGGCTACGTGGATTTGGTGTGGGGTGGTCCTGCAGCCTGACACCCTCCCAGGACTCTCCTCAAGGCCATCCCCACTGGAGAGCAGAATGGGAGGAATCCAAAGGTGCCATCGTGGGCTTCTCCTGCTGCAAAGTAACCAACCGAAACCCCATCCGACAGCCTTTCCCCTGGGCTCAGCCACTGCAAAGCTGTTCTGCACCCCCCCGCCCTGCTCGGCTCTGACCTTCACCAGTCATCTGCAGCATCTCCAGGAGCCAAAGGGGGACTGGTGGGAGGGAGAACTGCTCTTGACCTTTGCCTCTCCTGGTCTCAGGTGTCCCCCATGTTGCAATCCCACTGTGCTGTGATGTCCTGGATCACCTGGGCTACCAGTTGGTCCCTTTCTTTTACAAACCACCTGTGACAATCCTCATACCTCAATGTCAGGGACAAAGAGCTGCCAGGCTGGGTCCCCATGATCCCCATGGGCTGCAAATGCCTGAGTCCACCAGGCAAGGAGCAGGATTGCACAGGGCTACATGGATCAGTGCAGCTGGAAGTAAGGACACTGGTGGGCAAGATGAAAAGTTCCATTCATGAAACAGTGCTGGTGAATGCCACTGCCTCTTTAGGTCTACCTAATGAGTGCCGAGACAGCCTGCACCTGCACCCTCCTAAAGCCATCCTGAAACCCAGGCAGTTTGCCCTTCCATTCACTCAGCCATGAAGCTGCAGCTTAGAGTTGCCACCGAAGGCAGTGGTGGCAGCAAGGAGGCTAAGGTCAAGTGTTGGGCTGTGCACCCCATTCTCTTTCAAAGGAATGAAAGGTTTGAGTTTAAGCTGGAGCTAAGGCAAAACAGTTTTACCCAGCTCTCTGCTGCTGTGTTAATGGGTGCTTGTGTAAAGTGGCAGAGAGACTGAAGTGGATATCAAAATGTGGAGCCCTGTCCTTTTCCTGGGAGGGATAGGTTAGATAGCCCAGAAGGTCTTTTATGTCTCACAGTCAGTGCATTATCAGCATAAAAAAAGGAAGAAGATGAAAGGAGTGTGGGTTGAAGTACATGGATATAAACATTGAATCCACCAGCTCTTGTCAGCTCCACCACTTGTGGCTGCACTTGCTGTTAAGAAGGACGAGGCACCCTTGCAGGAGCACCAGGTTGTAGATGCTGCAGCAAGAGGCATTTCTCATTTTGCTCCTCTGCCCTATTGATGACTGTGTTGGTTTATTTATACATTCATATCTGTTCATATTTGTTTGCTACTTCTCTTTCTGAGGGCAGACAAGCTATAGCTTCAGGTTAAGGGTTGGGCTGGCTCCAAGAGGCTTGTGTCGAACATGATTTTGACATTACACTATGTAAATCTGCTTTGGAACAAACTTCATAGCAGTTTCAAATGCACAATCAGGAAGAGTTTAATATCTGGCTGTTGGTACGCCCATCACTGCCGAAATGAGTGGAGCCTCTGGCGATCTGGCCACAAATCTCATAAGAACGGGCATTTCTGGGGGATTTCTGGCCAAAAAACAACAACAAAAATCTAACAGCCAGAGGCATCAATTACAGAGGCCAAAAGGGCCTGGCCAGATTCCTCTAAATGCTCTTGACTGTTGGGGCAGTCCAAATCTGTCTGAAATTCCAGCCCGGCTCCAGCCTTCCCACCTTCCCTGCCCCAGGAAGGGGCCTGTCAAGCTATAGATTCTGAACAAACGCCAGCGGTTTCAGCACATCTCAAATAGCAGCACTCTCAGCTCTGCTGGGAGCCGGGGAGCAGGATGAAGTGGGGACAGTTGTTTATCAAACTATCCTTTTTTTTTTTTTTTTTTTTTTTTTTTTTCCCCAACATGGCATTGGAAGGTGCTTGTATATCACCCTGTCTCTAAGAGACATCTGTGTGTGTATTAGAAGTGGCGCTTCTGACGGTGTCTTACTCAGTCCTTGTTAGGACAATCTGCTCACCAGCACGATTTTGCCCTTGTTTTTAAGAAAAAAAGGATCTGTCCTGGCGGCAGCCTCATGTTCCACTCGGTGAGGGCTGGCGGCAGTGTCACCCCGCGGGTGCGTGTGACCGCTGCCGTGGCGGAGGCAGGCGGACAGAGCCCGATATAGCTCTGCCAGGGCGAGTGCGGCGTGGGCTCCAGCGTGTGCCAGAGGGGCTGGGTAAGGAGTTGGGTGGGCAGCTGATAGAAAGCGAGCTCAGCTCCTTCTAAACCATCTACCACAAGGGGACCCACTGCGTTTAGTGATGCGCTTCTCCTTCAGCTTTCGGCTGACTGTCATGGCTGTCGAGGTAGCGGGGAGAGCCGCTTTCCCTGGCAAAGCTGGCTGCATTGCTGCATTTCTTTTCCCCTTCATCCTTTTTTTTTTTTAAAAAAAAAAAAAAAATCAAAATATCTCTTCAAAGGGCTCACACTGTGGGCTTCTTGGTCTATGGTTGCGGGCTGGTAATAGGGATAAAAACTGCATCTCTGGTGCTGTCAATCAGAGGCTGATTTATTCTAAGCATCATCTTAGGTTGGAGGGGAGGGTCCCGTGATCACGGTGATATTTAAAAGTCCCTCCTATGGGTGTGTGAGAGATGTGTTCACTCTTAGCTCATCCTGCAGTAACATCGCCTCTACCAGGGGGTGACTCTTTGTTTTTACTCTCCCTCACCATCAGCCTGAGATCCAGCCCTACTGAAGCTGAGATGAAACAGAAGCCAGTGACTTGTGTCTCCTCTGTACCCTCCCATCTCACAGGTCCCCTGAGAAGTAGGGATGGACTGACAGCTTCACAGTCCTGCAGAGGTGGCTGTCCTTGCTTGTGCAGTGGCTCCCAGCTCTCAGCTGCTTCTTTCCCTAGAGGAAGGTGGCCAGCCAAAAAAATACATGCAACTATCAAACCTAGCTGATAAATGAATAGCTGTTCACAGTATGATCCTCCAAGATTTTATTTAAGTAGAAAAATAATGAGAACACACTACAAATGTGACAGGTAGGATTAAAGAAATACCTTTTGATAAAGGCCAGACTTCTAAAGCTTTTTTTGGGTGGCCTTGTTCATTAGACATCTGGCTTCATTACTGGCTGGATGTGTCTGACTTTAGCTAAGCAGAAAAAATTGCAGTTACGTGTCTGAGCCCAGAATTTGCCCCACATCTGCCTAGAAATTAGTACGAAAATAATGCTTGTTCACCATGAAAATCATTGCCATCTGATGTCTGTGAAAATATATTTCTGATAATACAAACAGTTGCTGTGATTCCAAATATAAAACCAGGAAAGAAAAAAGTATATGGCTGAGTGGATATAAAAGGGATGCGATTGCTCGATCCCTCATCTTTAAAAAGTGCTGGGTAAGGTATTTCTAACCTACTTGACACAGAAAACAATGATCTGATATAAACTTTGAAAGTGGTTAGAATAATGCAGTCTTCAGTCTCAGCTTCTGGGATTTTCCACAGGGGAAACCAGAATGTCAGACCTCACTGGGCTCGTTTGAAAAGCTCAGCCTTTATGTTTGTTCTTCAGTAATTTTCTCTTTTAAAAAGTAGTCTTAAAAAAACAAGATGTCATTTGACTGTGATCAGCTTGTGCCAGCCAATCCGCTAAGGAAAGCACTATTACAGAAACAGGAGTGTTTGTATTTAACTGCACTCCTCAGAGATATGTTTTTAGGAGGGTGCCTGTATGTGCACTCAAAATTCTGCATCTTACTAGCATGACCCCTTTCTATCGTGTTGTGGCACTGGCATTGCCGCTGGGCCCAGGCAGGCTGAGGGGAGGTATGCGAGCCTGCACTGCTCTAGCCAGATGGAGTTCACACCCACTACAATTATGTTTGCAACACATGATTTGCTTAAGGTGCCTGTGGATGTTTTAAAGAGTAGGATGGTTTCAGTAGAGCAGTCTCGGAAGAAAGCAGTATCAATCCTTAGCATTTTTATCACCAAAATTTCCCTTCATGAAACATAAACCTAAGGCCAGTCTGAACACTTTTCATCATAGGCTGCAGGGAAGTATATAGGCCTGGGAAACGGCTGTGAAAAGGCTGATGTCAGTGGATATCCTGGCAACCAGGCTTACTACTGTCGTGGAACACAGAACTATAGAACAGCCCACGTTGGAAGGAACTTCCAGAGATCATCTGGTGTAACCTTCCATGGAAAAGGGAGCCTAGATATGATTATCTAGCACCCTGTCCAGCTGCGTCTTGAAAACCACCAGTGCTGGGGACTCCACCATATTCCTGGGAGATTGTTCCAGTGATTGCTTCATTATGGTGAAATCCACACTGCATGAGGAACTGGAAGATATGTGATGAGCTGTATGTATCATGCCAGTACTGTCGATCATTCTCTGACATCCTTAATAGACACCTTGGTCCGGACACAAGTCATCCTGAGTGTGTGGCAATAACCTTGAATGCACTCCCATGGTATTAAGATAATTTCCGTTTCTCTGATTGCAAATGCCAATAACAGAGTTCTGGATCTTGGTTCAGAACCCAAGTCTGAGTCTGGAATAACAATGCCATTGCCAGAACACAAACTGGCTGCACAAAATCTTTATCATCAGTATGTATCAATAACTAGTCCTAAAAGTTGCTTGCACGTGAATGTTTCCTCTTCCATGGAAACCACAACTTCTACTGACCACAGTGAGATGGGATGTTCCTCAGTGGGGTGATATTCTGATTCATGTGTTTCTTCTATTGATTTATAGAGTATCTACTGCCACAGCGGCTATTAACCTTCAGCTACAGTAGGACTTCAATAACTGAAATACCACTCTGAGTTTTCTTTATAACAGTCAATATTATTCGTTCTAGAAAAAAACATAAACATGTATATATATTTAAAGAACCAGCCATATCAGATTTCGAGCTATCATGGGAAGATACTGTTTCTACATTTCAAATTTTTCTTCATCAATCTGTAGTCATTAAAACCAAAGTTTCAGGGGAACTTGGGGACTTAGAGAGCAGGAAAACGATGTGTTAATTAATTGTGGGCTGACGAGAACATTGCCAGGACAGATGTTCTGACAGTCACACATGTATTGCAAGAACTTCAAGTGAGATCTCACTTTCCTAGGAAGGGTGAAATCTGGGAGAAAGAGTGTATACAAAGGTGACAAGGTAAAGCAGGATGGATCTGTACATGCATCTGCAACCTTATTTGCAGAGGTGCTTAGGAGGTGCAACTTCTTCATCCCCCTCCTCCACTATTAGCTTTAGGAATATGTTTATGACACTGGAAACTGGGAAGGGTCAGAGGTAAGTTCCGTGAATCTGAGTAGAAAGCTTCTTCTTGATATGAACTGGGAACTAGTTTCACAAAAGCATGGCTTGAGCAGCAGTATACATTCATTAAAAAGCACCCTTCTTCAGAACCTGCATCTGGGCTGCATTTGTCCTGTGTGTGCCACAGCTGGCAAATATGGTTGTCACGTGCCAGCTGCCATGCAGGTGATTGCAGCTGGAAAAGTCAAGAGCAGTTCCATGACAGCTGTTTGTAGGTGCATGGAGCGACCAAATAGCCAGTAGCCTCCTTGAGGACTTGTCTTGCTCCTTAGCATGATCTAGCAGTACAAAAAAGAAGCTGAAAAGTGATGTAGATACCTGTGGATTAACATGTTTCATGCATCACTTATCCATTGCCATTAGCTAACACACATCTAGGATCTAAACCCACCTTTATGAGCATCAAAAGCCTTTGCCTAGTAACACTAAAGAGTTATGTCTCTTTCTCATGTTGTTCTTTGCCTGTGCCACTCCTGATCATTCTTGCCAGCAGGTTTTGTAACGAGCTGTTTGCTCTGCTGGACCCTAGTAATTTGGGACTGAACTCCAAGGGTCTCAGAGAAGCCCCCTCCATGCAGGGGTGGGCAGGCAGTAGCCATTAAAGGCAGACTGGGAAGTGGCAGGCTGATGTAGTTTGTCTGTCCTGTCACTAGAGTGAGACATGCTCACAAGCATACTGGGCTCCTTTTTTTGAGAGGTGCTGAGCAGGCCTGTGGGGTGCTGGTGCTGATGAGGCACTGAGGGGGGGGCACCGTGTGCCATGGTAGACCTTGGCATCCTCAGCAGGCTGAGTCTCGGGATCAGAAACTCTCCAGGTTACCCTATGCTACTGCAAACATATTTTTTTGTTGTTTTACAATTGCCATAGAATAGCTAAAGTGGGTGAGGGTGTGGGAGTGACCCTAAAAATCCTTTGTCGTGACCTCTTGATAGCCATGACTACTAACCCCTGATTCCTGGGCATATGGATGTCTGATCTGGTCTGCAGTACAGCAAAGTCTGCCAGCATCTTTCTATTGACTTCCAAAAGACTTTGAGTCAGACCATCACACTGCTCAGCCTGAGCTAGACCGAGCAGCAAGATATGTATTGCAGATATTTCTCGGCGCAGCAGTGAGGAGAGAGAACTTTTTACTGAAGGGTAAAAAGACAGTGGTAGTTCTGACATCTAAATAGACTGACTCATTGAGGAAACTGCCCTCTCTCCCCCTCCACGACACGTCCACCTGAAGACCCATGATTTGTGACAATGTATATCAGAGGGTCCCACAAGGATGCGGTTTTTTTTTTCCCCATTTCTTTTTCTCAGAGCAAAGTGCAATGCCCTGCCAGTGAGTGGCTTGTGCAGGTCCAGATGGAGAAAGCAAGCTGCTAAAAGGTAGTGATTGCAGCACTGATCTCTTGCAGACTCTGCAGTGTGAGGAGGTGGTTCTGAATCACAATGAACTTAATTGAAGAAGAAATGGCATTGATTTTTCCTTTTCAGCCCTCCCCATTGCTCACAGCAACAGTGCACTGAACCCTCTGCCCATGCCAAGTAGCAGAATTGCACAGTGCAGTAGAATGGAGATTTTTTTATTTTTGTCCTATAATTAGCATGTATTTATTTTTAAATAGGGTAAAAACCAAAGCTCTCCAGGCTTTAAATTGTCACCAGGAAAAAACATTGCCTGTGCAGTATGAGTTTCAAGAGCACAAGGAAGTAGGTTATGTGAGAAATCTTAGCTTACTTTTATACTCCCCTGGCCAGGAAATACTGCTCTTGAGTTTATCTGATTGTTGAAAGAACTAGAATGACACAATTGCCAAGCTGCTCAAGGGCTCCTTAAAGGTAATTTTATTTATTTATTTATTTGTTTGTTTTTAACTTAGACAGATAAAGGTGCATAAACTGCCTCCAAGCTGCAGGGAAACAAGGAAGAAAAGAATTCCATACTCCAACTATTGAATCATTGCTGGGTTTTGCCCGGTTAGGCAGGCATGTTAACACATAATTACGAGTTTGTACAGCTAGCGATTTCCTATACGACCTGTTAAATATATTAGTGAATACACCTGAGTGTTTACTCTTAGAACTGATGGGAGGTGCATGTATTTTCCAGTGTCTCTTCCCCTACTTCCTCTAAACTATTGAAAGAATAAATTATGAAGGTATCTGGGAAATTCTCTAGCAAATTCATGCTAGCAGTCTTACTCAGTGCCCAGATCCCAGCTCTGGTATCGTAATTGGGTTCCCTGCAATGCACAGCTTGTTTTCTTCTTGAGGGGGATCCTTCAGCTGAGATTGCCAGGCTGAGCAGGGGAAGGAAGGATGGCTGAGGGAAATTTAAGTGCATGGCACTAGCTAGAGCTGTGCATACCATGTATCACAGTGAGATCAGCTTCTACCCTTAATGAACATCTCTCCCCAGCAGCAGGTACTGGACACCAGGCCAAGTTGATCATATGTTGGAGATGGGAGGGGAGGATGAAGGGAGTTAGCTCATGTAGCTCAGCTGGCCAGCAGTGACTTCTAACGACATGCTACATCCATGCTGCGAGCTGTGCCGTGGAGTGAGGGGACGGCACAGCTGACCTCCTGTCTGAAATCCTTGGTGGTGCGGAAAGAGTGACCCCTCGCAGGGACCTGCCAGGAGTCCCCAGTGCACTCCCACCATGCCATTGATCCTGGCTGTCAAAACAGCGTTTTGGGGCAGTGACCAGCTTTAATGCTGGGGCTGATCTCCAGAACTGGCCACTGCAGACTCAGCGTGACATGTTTCTCTCGCCTGCCTCCTGCCATCTGATATTTTCATTGCTTTCTGAGGAGTGATTAAATGGATAGTGAGCATGTATTGGGTTTCATGGAAGTCCTGTCATTGACTTGAATAAGAGCAGGATCAGACTCTTCTAGAATCAATATAATTCATGAAAGCGCTGAATGTTGTACAAGAGCTAAAGCAGTGTGTTGTGTTGCAATACAATACATATAACGCAGTTACTGGCATCCAAGCACTTTGTCTAATGGGGAAAAATGCATCCAAGAATCAGTTACTGAAAGCAGTGACTGAGCTGAGTGGCCTAAGGATCACAGAATCACAGAATAGCCTTGGTTGGAAAAGACCTCTAAGATCATCGAGTCCAACCATTAACCCAGCACTGCCAAGTCACCACTACCCCATGTCCCTCAGCACCTCATCTACACGTCTCTTAAATCCCTCCAGGGATGGGGACTCCAGCACTGCCCTGGGCAGCCTGTGCCAGTGCCTGATAACCCTTTCAGTGAAGAAGTGACACTAAAGGAAGCGGCAATATTTTGGGTCAGTATGCCTGTGACCGGCTTGGGCAAAACTTCGACACATCTGCTAATTGTCCACACTTTGCAAACTCACCTCCAAGCTCAGCAGTGAACATGATGGGTTTCACCTCCACCAAATCTGCACCAGAATAAAGAGAAGCTGGTTTTGACATTGGAAGGGAACACATAATATTTCTGCACTTCTGATAAAGGGAAGCCTCTAACCAGCTGAATAGGTTGAAGAAGACAGCCAAGACCAGAAGCACCAGGGCAGTACTCAAAACCTACTGGGAAGAACTGGTTGGGACTGGGCTTCTCCCTGTGAAAACAAAAGCAGAGCCATTTGCCACAGCTCATAGTAGTGATTGTGGCTCAGTGTATCTTCTGCCAACAAGATCTTCAGGTCAGCAGGTGAAGGCTATTTGCAGACCCTTCAGCCCAGTCCCACAGCTAATGTACTTTTCCCCCAGTGCTGAAGGTGCTGAGAGATTGGAGGTTGGATGTGAACACATGGGGAATGTCTTGCATCAGTCAGCACTGAGTGCATTATAGGATAGAGCCGCATCATGCACCTCAAAAGTGAGACAGCTGTTCACCTGCTACAGCTGTAATGGCTTTGGATTCAGCCCTTCATCAAAAGAAGGTCTTGAAAGAAAGAATAAGTATCAGGAAAAACAATGCAGAGTCTAGCAGCCTGATAGTTTATAAATACAATACAGTAAGACTATATGGTATAGAGCTTAAAACAAAAAATATTTCCTATATTAAGAAGCTTTCAGTGATTCCACTGTGAAGATTATGCCTAGCTTTATATGCTAAGCCTCATTTTTCTGACTTTCTGAAAAATAACCCTGCATTCTCCTTGCAATTTTTGAATTATTTTCTCTAGCCAGAGGAGGATATTTGTGCATGTAAAGTGTGAGGTTAATCTGACAAAGAATCTTAGAAATATAAACCTGAAAATTGAGACCAGGTTTTCCTATTGGTACAAGATTTTCCATTGCTTTTTTGTCGGTTTTTTTTTTTTTTTGTTTGGTTTTTTTTTTTTTTTTTTTTTAATTTTATTTTAAATCATCCTATCTCAAAACTCAAGATGTGGAAGCCTTTAATGTGTTAATTTGCTTTCTTCCCTGAAAAATTATTCTTCTATAAATATTTTAACAAGGGCATTGTTTAATTCAAAGAATTCTGCAGTGTAATTGTTTTAACACAACCCTCTGCATGTCAGCAACAACTTATGTTCTTACTTAAACAAAAAGTCTACCTACCTGCTAAGGTGCTGTGCCTTTACAAGCAAAGAAGGCTGGAAAATCCTTTCCTGTCTATACTGGAATTTTATAAATGAAAAGAAAACCTCAGGCAAATTAGGGAAAGCAGCTTAAACCCTCCTAGAAGATCCATATTTGTTTCTTTCTGTTACTACTTCTGTAGTTTATTGCTAGTTAAAGAGGTTGCGAGATGTGCTTCAATGGCTGCTGTTGCTAGATGTGGTGGTACAGGTGGCCATCAGTGGCTGGGAGCCTTGGTAGTGTGAGCCTGATTAGGGGGTGTCCCCCATGACAGGACTATGTCAGATGACAAGTAACAAGTTATAGGACAAGAGGAAATGGCCTCAAGTTATGCCAGGGGGGGTTTAGATTGGATATTAGGAAAAATTCTTCACTGAAAGGGTTGACAAGCACTGGCACAGGCTGCCCAGGGAAGTGGTTGGGTCACCATCCCTGGAGGGATTTAAGAGATGTGTAGATGAGGTGCTGAGGGACATGGGGCAGTGGTGACTTGGCAGTGCTGGGTTAATGGTTGGACTTGATGGTCTCAGAGGTCTTTTCCAACCAAAACGATTCTATGATTCTACAACTGTCTCCTCTCCGTGCATGACTAAGGAAATTCCCTTCAAACCTCTCAGGAACATGAGAGGCGTCTTTGCACTTCTGGGTGATGGCTGAGAAGGGGAGTTGACCTTCCCTGCTCCTTTGGACAATCAAATTCATGTACATGCTTGAATTCCCAGTTCACAAATAAGTTTTAATTATATAATGTATGTAATAAATTATATAGTTTATCTATTACTTATAATCTAAATAATTTATGTATAAATTTTATTGATTGCCATACCTGTTGCTAGAAGCCTTTGATGTAGGCACAGTGCTGGGCTGGAGACAGCTTGGCACTGTTAGCACCAGCATCACCTTATGGCTTGTTTCATCTCAGTGCCTGCTCAGGTGACCACACTCCTAAGAGCTCCAGTGTGACTCAGGTTTGGCATTGCAAGTATATAAGTGCTCAAGAGCTGTAAGTGGTAGGAGGTTTGCAGGTGCTGTCCAAGCAGAGAAGTCCCAGATAAAATGAAAACCTATCTGGACTTTTCTTCTCATTGTTCAGCTATTGTCTAGCCAGTGGCTTCCAAAGGTTACCAACAGATTACTCAGACTGTTTTTTGAAGCTGGATCTTCTTTATTTTTTTTTTGTTTTGTTTTTTGAAGATCTTGGGAAAAGAGCGTTTCTTTAGATTTGTCACTTCTGTGATAACTCATCACCCAACTGATACACCGCAAACCACACCAATATCACCAGAGTGCTAAATTACTTTATTTCTCATTGCTTACTCTGGTAGGTAGGAAAGAACTCTATTTCACATCAGTGGGACTAAAATGGCACAGTGAAGTGGAAGATAAATCAGAAGTGCTATCAGATTTCTCAAATCCTAGCCCATGCTCTGCTCACTGGGGACTCCTCCAGCTCTGCAGCTGGCCTACTTTTAACCTAGTATTTCTTGCCCTTACAGCTTTAGATAACAGATCTCCCTGGATATCACCTTGGTTCTTTCTGTTACCTGCTTCATCCCAGATTTCAGCCTGTTAGAAGAATGGTTGATGGAACTGGTTGTTTCTCTCATGTGATCCAACAGATATCCACTGTGGGAATACATCTTGGTTTTCCTTGAACCTTAAGAATCCACAACAGGAAATAATGTTTCTGTTTTTTGGCTCTGTCCTGTCTTTTTTTTCCCTCCACTCAGAAGTTTACTTTAAAATAATATTTTTGCTTACTTGTGCCCGTTTATTTCCTGTGCTTCTCTTCCAACAGTTATGATATTTTCTTCCTTTCCTCTTCCTGTTTTCTTGCTGCTTCTGTTCACAGACATGTACTTCATTAAAATGCACTTTATAAAACATTGCCAGCCACACCATGTGGCTTTTCACTGGCCTCAATGTGCAGTCTGTATTTTGGTTGATGGTCCAGGTCATTTCAGCCATCTCATTCCAAGATGGAGCTTAAACTCTGCTCAGCTAAACCTAGTGTGACTTTTAGGCCAAGACACTCCAATCTCACATCAATAGCAGCAATATTTTTTCAATTAGTAGGGTTGAAAACTGTGACTGTATTTATGATTTATTCATCGTTTTTTAACACTTAGAGGAACCGTCTTCAGCTTCACTCACTGTATTATGCTTTCTTATGGCAGCAGGCGCTACCTATAAGAGAGCCTTCAAGTTCTTTTGTATGTGGGCTGACTGGACCAGAACAGGTCATCTGTGACCATTCACAGGGTTCTCTCCATCCTGGACTCCTTTACCTTAAAAGCTCCCTTGATTGCTCTTCCAACAGGATCTGTTTTCCCACCATAAATCTGGAAGTGTCGCACAGAAAGGTCAGTAGTGCAAGCAGCAGAACGTTCACTTCATTATAGGAAAGGTCAAACAATTAACATAATGAGCTCTGCTAAGGGTAAAGATACCATAGACGCACAGACTTAGAAGACAGCAGTGTAACAAACCCCAGAAACAGTTTCACAAACTTAAGAAAATTCTGAGGCTATGATGGCACTTGCCACAAGAGGCAAAAAACCCCCCAGCAAACCCAAAACAAACATCTCTCCTGTGTATCTTGTTCCAGGTCCTTGACTGTAGAGAAGTGCTAAGCACAGAACTATTAGTATTATTATCTTGAAATTGTATCCTGAGAAAGTGACTGAACTTGGAAAGCTGGAGAGAAGGATTCCACGGAGGAGCCACAGAGCTGGTGGGGGACATAAAAATGTTCATTATTCTTCAGGTCTGGGGAAAAATTAGGCAGAAGTAAAGAATTTATTTCAAAATACATTCTGGATATTTCAGACACTAAGTGAAATTTGCACTGGTTGAGTTGTTAACATACTGATTTTTCTTAAAGGGAAGAAAATTGTGTAAAGTCATGGCACACAGGGGGTGCATTTTTATTTTTTTCCTTAAGTGAGATCTAAATTAGCGTGATCTAAATTAATCTGATAAACTTAGGAGAAAACTGATCTGGACTTTTGTAACTGGGAGTCGTACTACTATACAATACAGAAGACAACACGTACGTTACCTCTAAGGAGCTGTGATTAAGGACTTGGTTAGTGGTTCATTCCTACCTCAGAGCTGAGCCCACCAGGAGCTCAGAGAGTTAAGAAGGAAATGCTCTTCCTTGATCCTGGGTTTCCAAACAAGCTGATTTAATCCCTCGAGCTGAGAACTGCTCTAACTTTGTCTCTAATTTCTTCAGGATATCTGTATGGCCTCAGGGGATAGAAACATAATATTTGCTGGGAAGATCATAAAAGAAGAGCTACTTCAGGCTAAATTTTGCCTTTTGATGCATACATGTTGAAGATAAAGGAGTGTCTTGGGCTAAAGAAGGAATCAGGTTTACATCTCATGTAGAGGCTTGTGTTTACTGCTACAAGATTAAAAAATCAACTTTAATTCAGGGTTTTATGGCAACTGATTGTTGGCTTGCTTTTCTACTAACAGCCACCATTAAATACCTTTTCAGCTTGTTATTAATGACACAAAAAGGGAGGGCCAAGTGGTTAAAGCACTTGAAAAATAAGGCAGTAAATTTTATTGTATCAACATCTCTTTTCCTGCTCACTTATCAATTACAGCAAAATTTAAAAGTTTTATTATATTGTTGATGATTTTAGGGGTGGTCTTGTGATGTCCTGCTTTAGGGCAGAGCAAGAGTTGGGAATCCTTCTTGACCTATGGAAGTGGCTCATCATTCTGATTATTCCTTTAAAGAGACAACATGCAAATCACATACAGAGTGAGAAAAAGAAAACAAAAACAACAGAGGAAATCTCATCATGAGGATATTGTCTTCAGCACTGATTTTTTTCTAACAACCTGTTGGGAGAAATGTAGATTCATAACAGCTGCTCCAGGATCAGGCAAGCTGCTTACTATGTTTCAATGCTCTGGGTATTACTTTTAAGATGTTCTTTGGATCACATATGATAAAAGATGACATCATCTTAGTTGGTTATTAGCTAAGAACCACAAAGAGCAATATATAAAAGAAGAGGAATAAGGCAGTGAATGAAAATTATATAGGAGGGAGAGAGGGGCTGCAGGAACCATTGAACCATATTCTAGGTGCTGCTGCAGGTGGTGCTGCCAACCTGATGCTGTCATGTCCTGACAACTGCTGGAAGATGCAGCCAGGCTGGTGATCTTTCCTTCTTGGAGAAGGCCACGCTATACCTTTCAGTGGCCTTGAAATAAATAATGCTCCTCCAAGAAGTGTTGCAGCTTAATTCCATTAATGTAACCAATCCATTTCTGACTCATGTCAATCACTGACGTTGGCAAGCCCAGGAGGGTGTTGTCTGATCTGTGGTGTCTTTAAAAGTCCACTTTGCACTGATGCATTTTGTCTCCACTGATTTTTTTTAAAACAGTTGTGTATCAGACTTAATTTAACTTTCAATACTTTGAGAACTGGCATCTTCATACCCAGGCACACAGAGCTCCACTGAGGGCAGTGTTAGACATGAGCATATATTCAGGTCCAGACTGAAACCAAAGACACAACATTTTAAGGTGAGTTACGCCTCCACAGTCTCCACTCTTCAATGATAAAGTTCTTTTTCTGCAGATAATCTTGATGTCTTCAGGTAATGCCAGTCCTTCATGACCTGAGAATTCATCCAATTTGTGTCCAACTAGTCAGTGTTGCTCTTTCAGAAGCTGGAGTCTCAGCTATCTTGGTTTACAGAGAGGTTAGCAAGTTTGCTCTTGAACACAGCAATATGATGAGTAACCCGGAGAGAGATCATAGGCAGCTTCGTGGCAAGCTTTCCAATACAAGCTTTCCACAAAAATGCTTTGGACAACTTCCATGCAAAAGTCATTGCTTTGAGTCTGTGTGGAAGCTCATGCAGCTGGACCAACAGGACATCATCAGAGTCTGAATTTGCAGCTACAATTTAGCTGCTTTACCTCCAATTGACAAGATCAGTTGGTGGCTATTCCAGCCATGGGTCCAGTAGGCATCATGGTGGTGCTTTGCAACTGCAGCTTGGCTAATAACTAATCCTCTATTCCCTCAGGGACTACAAAGCAGCCTTCTTGTCATAACATCTGTCAATCACTGCTTTATTAGGTGTGAACATGGAGAAAAAAGACCTAGGGGAGCTGCAAGTCCCTTACACAGCTCAGGGTATTTCTGAAGGAATAACAAAACTTTAATTCATTATAAAATCATATGAAGGAATTGTAAGTTCTGAAGGAAACATTCTCTTTAGCAGCTGTGGGAAGCCTGTTTCCATGAAGATTCCCATTTGAGAACTAGCCTCCTTTTTTATCATATAGAAAATAATTTTCCAGTGTTTCAAATTTTCAAGGGGTCTTGAGAAGGTGAGGAGCAATTTTGCTTGTACACAAGCTGTGGGAGAGCATTTGGCATTTCTCTTCACACCGGTGTGTTTCTGTCTCCATTTGGGACCCATCAGAGTCTCTCTACTTGGCTGCTGCCCTGCTGTCCTCCATGCACAAGCAGCAAGGCATCTATTTTCACTCTTTTCTCCACTTCAAATGATCTTGTAATCGGATAAAAAAGGCCATTATGGAGACTGAAAAACCATAAAAAGTGGCAAGTCTTGTCCCCTCCTGACATTACCTTTCACTCAAGCTGCCAGAAAGCAGCATCTGCTTCCCTGGTTCCCCTGCTGTTTCCTCCGTGTGCTGAAGGAGAATCCTCTTCCTCATTACCAGCCATGCTTTGCCTCCTGCTTTGCACCTGCATCTTGTTTCCCCCAATTATTTTCTTCACTTTAGTTTACAAGTCTTAATTTAGAAAGGAGAGAGCAAATGTAATTCTTCCCAGACACAGTTATTCTCCTCCTTACTGATTCACTTAACTGGCTCATGTCCTTCCTTACTCCTTTTCTTCCTCTTTTCTTTCTCTCTCCTCAGATTCACTCCTTTTCCCAGCCTTTGCTGGTTCACCTCTCCTCCCTCATCTCCTTAAGGCTTGTCACATCTGCTTTGTGGTCATCAGTGGGATGTTCAGCCCTGTTGTGCAGTGCAAGCAGGGCTTGAACCAGTGGCTCTGTTCTGCACTGGGAGCTCAGGGTGCCACAGGCAGCAGCTGGGGATGCCAGACAGCCCCAGGCAGTGATTAACATCTCAACCAGTGTCTTTTTTGGGACCAACATATTTGCATCCCAGAAGCAGCCAAGTGGTGATAGCTCAGCGGTGTCAGGGCAAAGCCCAGTGCAAATCACCTGCTCTATTTTTAATTTCTAAAACCTGTAGGAAAGGAGCATTGCAGAGATTGCCTTTGGAGAATGCTGTAAATTCTGAGTGAATCCCAAGCAATCTCAAATGTTTCCAACCCCTCACTCCCTGTAGCTCTTCATAACACCCTGTGACACACAGCTGTTGTCTAACAGTGGTCCATTTCCTATGACAGCTTGCCCAGGCCCTAATAACTGAGATCAGACTGGCACAGAGCCCAAGGCAAATGTTTTCTTCAACATACACTGGTGCAACTTAATACAGATAAGCTGCCTGTGAAATGCAGAACCTTGAAGGATTTGCCATTTCTAACTCAAAATTGCCCTTCAGTTGACGAGAACAGCTAGTGTCAAGTCAGGCCCACTGCGATTAATGGCATTGTTTGAGGAACAGGCACGAGTGTTCAACATGAGTAGAGGTGGTGGGGTCTGACCTCTGGCTTCAATCGAGTGTTCAGATCCATCTCATCTTAGATTCTTAGGCCTCTAAGTGGACAACTGCATGGTGCAACTGTGATTTAGTCCTGGTGAGCATTGAATGCAAATGTGCCTTCTTATCAATTAAGCAGGAAGAAACACTCATTCGGCTGCAAATATCCTGACTGCTAAAGAAGGCAGTTTAATTATTGAATGTTGGTGAAATTCAGCTTCATTGAGAAATGAAGTCTAGTTCTTTTCCCATGGGGGTGACTGCACTTCTGTTCCCTCAAGGAGCGTGGTAATTTCTTTATGTGGTCCTCGTGGTTGGTTAAAAATCAATTTTCTTTATCCCACTTCTATCTACATAAAATGTTGCTGTGTGCTAACTGCAGCCACCCCTGGGAGCCCAAATGGCTACCCGTGTTGGCTCTTAGGTGAACTTTACCTCATAAGCATTGTGTCATTATTTAACATGATCAAAATCTATTATAATGGGTCTATATAATTAAAGTAATTAATTTAATTAATTACTTTCTTTTCACAAGGAAAACAGCTATGCATAATAGAGTAGTGATCTCATCTTGATCTTCCATCTTATTTCTATACAAGTTCAACCTCCAACAGGTAGACTTTTTCCTCATTTAGTAAAAATAGAATAAAGCAGTTTAACAGGATCTAGAAATTCTCCAGGACAGGTAATTAAGGACTTGGTCTATTTGTCTGCCTAGCTTTCATAATCTACCAAATACACTTACATTACTGTTTCTGGTTTAAAAGCTGGGGTTATGCTTTACTAGAAGGTCTGCATTAGACTGTGTTCCTTTCAGATGAGCACACACCAAAATGTCTCATATGCAAATATTTGGGATTTTGACACTTAACATGAAAGAATAACAGAGGTGGAACTATATATTAATAAAAGATACTCACTTGTTTTTTGTTATTCATCCCACCTGCTGTCCCAAACAGCTCTAATACAAATATTTTGACATCAAAATCCTGATATCAACCTGTGATTATAGAGTTAGTGTCTTTTTTAGCTGCTGAGAAACAATATGTTGCCAATTCCTCAGGTGCTGTAAATTGGCACATCTTTACTGAAGCCAGTTGTGCGCTGTTGACTTCACGCTAAATGAATAGCTGGTCCATTGTATTCTGAGTCTTTATCCAATTCTCATTAAAATCAAAGAATACTCTTTCCAGCTTCCTAGAAAGTTAGATCAGACACTGGGAAACAATGGACAAAACTGTAATTTATGTAATATATTAATATCATACCCAAGGAAGATATTTGTGCAAATGTCCTTGACTAAAATACAACAAGCATAGCTGGTGACTTCAAATGACCTTCATTTCCCCACCTTGAGGGTCCCAGAACCAATGCAAAGAACTCTACAAAATATGCAAATTTTAGGTCCAAGACTGCTGACCAGAGAGAAAAAATTGATGTTCCTGATCTCTAATAGGATAAGAAAAATCTTAAAGTTTAAAATTCATCCTTTCATCTTATCAGCAAGCCACAATGGATGAAAGTAACGTGCTACATGATTCCAGTTCAGTGAGAAGAGGGCAAAGAAGTGTGACAATGAGTCATCTGGTACAAAGCACAAAAATTCAATAAATAAAGCAATTTCTATTTATTTATTTATTTTTCTTTCCAGGCAAACTGCCTTTTATCTGATAAGTTCTGCATGACAGCTGTGTATTTTCAAGAGTGCCACTCTCTAGAGCATAATACCAGTAACTCATGGGCAACCTACTTCTCTTGTGTATTAGCTCGCACGCTCTTTTTATCAGAGCTTCTATCTCAGTAAACCAGGGGAATCACAGGCAGCACACATGCTTATAAAGCTGTTCTCCTCTGAGACTGACCCCCGCTCTCTAACTGAAGTCCTTGGACTGCTCACTTACAGATTTACAATGCCCTCAATCAGTCCTACAAATAAAAACAAGGAACAGGGACTGTTGTTAATAAGAGGTTCTGAATTAGAAACCTTGTGATTTGCAGCTGGCACAGACAGACCAGCACAACCTTGTCAGCCCTGCTAATAAACTTCAGTCACGGTGCTGACCTGCTGACAGGCTCCAGAAGCTGATGGTATCTTGCAGCTTTTGAGCAAAGATTGGTTTTGCATGTCAATGTGGAAGGCTTCTTTATTATATTATTTTTAGATTAATGTTTTTATTAGGGAGCCAGAGTGAAAACGGAACCTGAGGAAGAGGGGAGGGCTGTGACATTAATATTTTCAAATGCTTCTCCATCCCCCCTGCCCCTTAATCTATGCTGAGTTGCTATTCAGTGGTGGAGCCTTGCAGCTTCACTCGTCTCCCAGCAAAAAGTCAAGGACCACAACATGGCAGTGCTGGATATTGAACAAAACACAGTTCATGAAGGGGGCCCCAAACCCAGGAACTTGCTGTCTCAATAGAGGACGAGAGATAATGTATGGTTGTTGGATGCAGGGAATGTGAACTAAATGACTGCAGGGGTCAACATAACCATCTCGGCACTGCTCTGCACAGGGCTGCCCACTGAGGTCATTCTGGCTGTGTCCTCACCCCCAGGAGCAGCCCATCCCAAGTGCAGCCACACTGCACATCACAAGATGATGAGGAGACCCCTGCCCTAGGCTACAACACCTCTGGAAAGCTCCCTATAGCACCAGACCTGGATGCTGCCCCTCAGCACACCCACTGCTGCCACTGCATTAGTGTGTGGCATCTGGATGGTGCCTGCTTGGCACTAGGTGACCGACACCCACTGTGTCTTGACAGCTTTGTGCACGCATGATGGAGACCCTACCTGACAGATGTGAGGAGACACAAACAAAGCAGGTGGGAATCAGAGCCAAACCAAACAGCAGGGGCAGTTCTTCATGCAGCAGCAACTAGACCTGAGACACTCTTTGCCAAAGTAGGCTGAAGCTCCTTATGCTTTACATGAGTTCATAAAAAGATTGAGGAAACCATATAATAACTGTTGGAGGTTACTAAATATACATATAAACCACCTCCACCTCAGAAAGACCATGAGCAAAAAATAATTTAATGCTGGGGAAGTGTCAGCAGAAAATAGCACATACATTTGCCCTGACCATATGTATTCCTTAGTCATCTGTGGGTCCCTGCTGGAGATAGGATGTGGGGGCTTATAGACCTTAGTTATCACCTGCTACACCATCCTGATGTTCAGTAATAAGCACCTTGCATCTGTAGGAGCATGTGTAATAGCAGTGGCCCACTGATGCCTGGATGTGAACGCTTACCTTCAGAGGTTCTTGTGGTCTCCATATTGGGAGACTACGTGTATTCATGTCCTCTTCTGGGTCCAAAGGCAGGTGAAATTTGCAGAGATCTGCAAAGCCACACACTGTCTGGACAAGCCACAAGTTGTGGCTGATCAAGATATCTAGAGTTGCACTATAGCATGCAGGAGGTATGACGTGCTGGGGCCACCACTGGGGCACACTATCCTCTCCAGTGGTGATCACTGCTCCGTCAACCAGCGGGACACCACTGAGGGGTGCAGGCAATTTATGTACACATCTTGGCTATACTGGCCATGCACTTGGTGTATCTCGCTGCTGCCTACCTTGATGGTGGGCTTGATGCTAGGTTGGAAGAGGCTGGTAGTACTCCTGAGGCCATCCAGGTCCTTAATCCAATCTGTGCCAAGGTAGTAGGAAGCCTGACTACCCAAGCAACAGAAACCAGCAGCCCTTGCTCTTGATGAATGTGATTCCCACAAGGGACAAGCAGCACATGATGCTGTCTGTGCGTACACTGTCAGGGTTTTCTGCCTGCATAACCTTCTGTATCACTCTGCACCATGACTAGCAACACCTACACTACTGAATACCCCTGAGACGCCTCTCTGTCTTCCCATCACTTCCATCTCCATTCCTTCTAACAGTTTTCTCCTCTCTGCCCCCTCTCATTTCACGTGGCAGACTGTCCTGTCCCACCAACCTGGCTGAACTCCTCAGCCTTCCTCACTGAAGAGGAAGAGAAAAAAATGTTAATTCTCTTTCAGACTCTTCATTATCTGAAATAGGAGGAGTAGCTCCACAGTGTAAGGACCAGCTGCGGGCCCTCACACTCCTTCCAAAAAAGACTCTGTGGTACCCATCCTGGAGGACACGCGTGGCAGTTTGCCATGATCTGGATGTGTTTCCCTGCCACATAAAGGTCTGGTGTAAAGGTTGTCACAAAGGCAGAATCTGCTTGAATCATCCAAATACAATCAAATGTGAGGTGACCTTCTACCTCAAACTAGTATAATCAGGTCACAACTGAGCTTTTGGCTCGGTGAAGGCTGAACGTGGTAAGGGGAGGGACTAGCCCAGCACCAGTATGACAGAATATAAATTCTTGCCTCATATACCTCCCAGATTTGAAGATCTGCTCAGTACATCATCTGGAGATGGGTGCCAGTTGTAGCAGTCTTCACAGCTTAGCTCAAGTAGCAGCCTTGTAAATCTCATGTACCCCTGTCAACCACAGCCTGACTGCTGTGTAGTGCCCCAGGGTCCCTTGATCATGTCACAGCTGTCTACCTTTAGCCTGTACCCAGAGCTAAACTGTACCAGTTGCTTTACCACCTGATGACCCCTCTCCAGCTGAGAAGGGGAATCAGGGAAAAAATGGAGAAGCCTCCTGGGTTGAAGTAGAAACAGATTTAATGAAATAACAAAACTAATACAATCATCAACATAAAGTATAAAAGGTTATACTCAGCCTTGTCCTGAGGATCAGCAGCAGAAGAAGGAGTAGGAAGTGAAGAGAATGTAGACCCAGGAAAAGTAACTCCCCACCCTCAGTAAACTCCCTCCTTTTATAATCAGCTCGATGTGAGAGGTGTGGGATACACCTGTGAGTCAGCTTGGGGCAGCTGCCCTGACTGAAACTCCCAGCTGACTCGGGGTTACTCGCAGCCTGCTGCCACGGCTGACCCTTGGGTCTGTTCTTGGGAAGCCAGGACAACGGCCCAATGACATTCAGAGAACAGCCCTTTATGCTACACTACATCGGCGGTGCCCGGCACAGACATGATATTGTTCAATGGATCGTTTGCTGAACTGGACACAGCTGGACATTCACACAGCTATGCACAATGTTTTGGAGAATACTGTGGCGTTGGAAATCATGCAAAGGATGTGGCAAAATATTGTCCCTTGAATTATCACAGAACTCCAAGATTATGAAACTTGTTTATCAAGACCTGCACGGATGCCACGATATTTCTAAAGATCTCTGCACTACTTGTGGGAGGAAGGTCCCTCTGGCAGTTGCAGGCCACAAAGGAAATGTTGTCTCCACCTTTCTTGTTGGCACTCTCATTGCGTCAAGGTTAGGGAATCACACCTCACCTTTAGAAAGTTCTGGTTGTTGACTGACATCCAAAGATCTCTCTCCCCAGCCAACACTTCCAAATGTAGGTTTGTTCCTCTTCACGTACATAATCCAGCATAAGCAAACTGGACAGTTTGTCTCCTTCAGATAGCCTCCATCACTGGTGGGTAGCTGATTAGGCAACTGCATGAATTTCTGTATGGTCTTAATACAGATACTTCTGGAAATCTGTGTAGCTTCACATGTAATTTGCTCTCTTGGACATTTGCTGAAGCATTCCTTGTTTTGCTACAAGCTCATGCCAGGAGAGGAGTGCTTGCAGGGCCACCCCATGCTTCGGTATAGAAGTGTGTCCTTAAAATGGACTCTCCATGGGCCATGCTGCCTACATTAAAACAGTGAAACAGGGAACGGTGGTTGGGTTGCTCAGCTGGTGTTTACCAGGCAAGGATCTAACCCTGAAAATCTTCACAGGTGTAGCAAGACAAATTGTTGTGACAGTAATAGAATGAGGAAAGCTGAAAAGATATATTTACCTTGCAGCATCTCTTTAAACCCATGACTCATCATCACAAGTGCATTTCTGATTCTCTTTCCATTCATGTCTCAAGGACCAATATCTTTTCATGAAAATTTTAGGCAGTTGCTTTTCTGCCTGCTTTTACAGACTCTGTCTAATGGGTGTGGGTAGTACAGGTGACTTTGCTATGAATGAGCAGTGCTCTGTTGAGGAAGTCCACGCACTTTTTCTAGCTCCTCAGCAGAACACGTGAGGCTGCGTGTGGGTCTGACAGAGGGCCAGACTTCAGCATCTTAAATGGAGCAGTGACAGAGGAACTGATGCTTCACATGCTAATCAGCCATAGTCTCAGAAAACAAAACAGCCTGGCTTTCAGGGCTCTGCTTTAGAGAGAAACTATTTTGAATCAAGGTGCAGGTCTAGTTATAATACAAGGTCTCATCTCACATTATTGCATTGATTATTGCAATTATGCCTTTTCAGGACTTTTTCAAGCTACATTATATCCAATTATAGCTGTTTTAAATACCTTTGTACTGTACATCATGTGGTGCTGGAAAAAGGAGGTAGGAGATGTATTTTATTTAGCTTCCTGTTCTTACTGTAAGGCTTTTTATGGATAAGAGAGTTCGCATTATTAATATTCTTTGTTTCACTGATGGCTATATCTGAAGCTATCTTTCTGAGCACCATGCCAAAAATGTACTTATCTGTGTTTCTGCAGCGCAGAGTGTCCAGTTTTAAAAAGGACGAGAAATAAGCTCTCCATACTCTTGGTGGTATTCTTTTGTAGTGGGATTTATACACTGAATTTTCATGCACTTCATTTGCAGCCGAACACATGAAATTGCAGCATCATTGAAGTCCAAAGAGCAGTAAAGTTGACTTCAGTGAGAACAGGATTTCTCCTTTAGTATATCCTTATGTTGATCAGTACTGCTTAGAGGAATTAAACCTTCTGGGTTTCCTATGCAAGGGAGCAGCTTTCCTAGGAGAGTGAGTCTGGATTTCTCTCCTCCCTTCTTTTCCACCTCCGCAACTTTGCTTTTTTTTTTTTTTTTTATTTTTATTTTTAATTGTTTTGGGTTTTCTGCTTGCCTAAACTTCAAGACAAATTGCAGCTAGGTTTTAATGTGCCAGGCTATGCATCCCCCGCTTCCTCTATGTAGAGGGTAAGTGCAATAATGATGTGCAGCTTACTTCTACCACACGTTTAGTGGATTCAAACAATGTGTTGGCCTTCTTTTGATTCCTTCATGGGAAACGATCTCAGACTGAGAGAACCTCCACAAAAGCCATTCTCAAATGAAAGTCACGCTGTTTCCAGTTCTTGAAACTGCTTTTCCACCTTAAAGGATTTTTCTTCTCTCTCTCTCTCTTTTTTTTTTTTTTTTTTCCCATTCAGCAGGCAAACAGCAGTCATTATTGGCGATGTCAAGTTTTCCTCTTAGGAGGTCTTGTTTCTTCAATGTACACCTGGCATGATGAACCCTCCTGGCATGCATGTGATTACTTCATGTGTAGACATCATCAAGTGCTCTCATGATTTCCTGCACCAGAACTAGATGCAGTTTTACAACTGAAGCATCAAGTGTCCCTATGATATGTAGTTTTTCCTCTGCTAGAGTACCAGCAAGCTGATTCTGGGTGCTGCAAATTACTCTCCCCTGCTCTGATCTGTCATCCCTCCTTCCTAGATTGAGACCCTCTGCCCTGGTCCTGCTGGTCTCCAGCAACTCTGAATCAGGCCCATTGGTTGCAAATGCCTGAAACTTCCCAGCTGCTGAGCAGCTGACTTACCAGACAGGGCTCCCACCATGGCACAGTTTGAGGTATTGATGGTTTCCACTGGGGCGGCGAAAGAAGAAAGCAGGCTGCTACTGTTTGGCAGCCTGCTGGGTCAAACCTGTTGGTTTAAAAAGGAAAAGAAAGGGAAGGGGATTACTGTCTTTTTTTCCCACCTAGTTTTCCTTCTGTGATTTCAAACAGTGAAGGTCAAAATTGAATGCTGGATTTTCCTGTGCATGTTATCAATTGTCACCAGGGAAAGGAACCCCAGGTGAGAGGCTGCAGATGTCCTATGCACCCTACTGGTCCCACTGCTCAACACCCAGTGGTGCTGCCCAACCACAGCTAGTTTATGTAATGAATTTTCCCAGCCACCCCAGGCTTCAAATTGCATTTGGGAGCATCAGCCTCACAGTTTGCGTTGTTATGAGTTAATGTCTTCTGGTCTCTGAGTCACTGCTGATGAGTATTCGGATGTTTGGAGCTTCGTCCCCTTGGACGTGTGAACATTTTCCAGCAACGTAAATGAGCTTCACAACCAATTGGTGTGAAGAGCAACCCAGAGCCAAGCAGTGAAAACCAAGCAGGAGCAAAGTAGCACTCTGAAGTAATCCAAACATCCTGCTAGCCAAATTCTGACCTGCTGGCCATAACAATTCTAGAGTCAAATACTTCAAAAAGTACCTGTACCTTTGCTTTATCCTGTGTCAAAATACTAATTTCTAGTAAAAAAAACAGAAAATCAAGAAGCACTGCAAAATCCAAAAACTATCTCTGTAATATGTCTGAAAAATACTGACTTGAGTTAGGACTTCCTACATAGCCAGAATATAAAATTCAGAATAATATAAAGAATAGAAAGTTTCAGTAATTCAGGAAGGGATATATGATGTTAAAATGTTCTAAATCCCCTGTATTTTTTTTTTTTTTTTAAAAAAGTGACCAGAATTGTGATAGATTTTTATGTTTGCGCTCATGTAGACCTACTAGTCTCTATAGTTGCTCTTCTTATAGTAGCAGACACTGAGATCCTGTATGTAAATCATGCTGCAGGCTCATTAGTGTTACTGCTGCTTGGTTGCTAGCTGAGACACCGGTTCTGATTTAGGGTATTTTGACACTTAGCAACAAACTAAGCTTTAGCGAGCAGGTGGCTGCGCCAAAATAGTAGCAGAGTTCGCAGTTAGCTGAAATAATAACAAGGAATTGCTGGTCAGAATATGCTTTCTTTCTTGATTTATTAAAACAGACTAGGAAAAACTCGTTTGTGAAGGATCCACTCCCACGACACACCTGCTTCAAAGCCACTGTGGTACAGGTATGTTGCTTTGCACATGTGGGAATAGTTCCCCTGTTAGGGCTGTCCAACCAGTAGACACACTCACCTGTGGTCACCAAAACAATCAACAGTGTGTGTGTCTTGCCTATTCAGGAGTTTTTTCACAGGTCAGTTCTAGGCTCTCCCAGCAGCCTATGGCTCCTTCTTGCATCTGTAACTCTAAATCCACCCTCCTTTTCAGACCTGCATTGCTGTGCTCTGTACTTGAAGAAATGGGAGATGTCTCAGATGGTCTGTAGGACAGTCTCTCCTGGCTTGGGTGTGGCATTGCCACTTCTCTCACCCCACTCAGGCTGTACAGAAAGGTTAAGGTCATCCACCTTTCTTTTGAGGGTCTTGGTGATATCTTGGACTGAGGACTTCCTCTCACTAATTTCCAGCCTGGCTGTCAAAGTTGACCATCACCTGCCCAGCTCCACACACAAAAAACCTTTCCAAGCGATGGAGACAGCATGAAACTGTCACTCTGCTGTACAGTGCCCACAAGCTTTTTCTTTCCATGAGACATCACTGCTCCTGCCAACAAGAACCTCCCAATGTGTCAGAGAGCCGGATTAAAATAAAAAAAAATCCTGAAAATCTGTGGATTTTCAGCTCTCCTGGCCCTCCACTTCAGACAGCATGTACTTAGTTGTACGCTCTGGTCACTCTTTGTTCTTTCATGCTGCATGTTTGTGGTCTAGTGCAGGGATATGAAACCCAGGGCTGAAGGTCAAACACAGTCTGAAAATTCATCTCTCATGGCCTGTAGCCAATCAATTTTTTAAGGCAAGACCATTGGCTTGTTTGAAGCCCTGTGCTCCTGGGGTGGTCAGCTAGCAATGGTTGAAAGAGCAGCAGTGCCTTTGGCAAGAAGGCAGGTCCCACTCTGGCCTCGAGGCTGGAGGGAAAATGCTCAGGAGGTCTGGGCATACAGCTGCTCATTGCACTCTATGATTTTGTTGTGAGGCCATGAGAAGCCTCTTCCAGAGCTCTTGTGTTCTGCTAGAAATAGAAATCTTTCTCATGCGTGAGACTTGCCATCTGTTTTGGAACCTTGCTGGCAAGTTCACCAGCTGAAAGTTAAGTGCTAAAGGCTTTGTTTGGGAGGATGAGAAGGGTGTATGGGTCCAGGGGGGCAGGTTGGAGTGGTAGTCTTGCAAGGACTCATGCAGCAATAGTGCCAGCAGTGGAGGGGACTCAGAGCACAGCCTTGGTAGAGACCACTGTGGGTACTTCCAGTGTGCCAAGAGGGACATGAGAGTCCATGTTCAGGCCCGTAGGGCAGTGAGTGGTAGTTACTTGGTAGCAGGCATCCATTTTCTTGGTCACTTCATTATGGGCATCCAACCTGAACCACTTTAGAGGGGCAAAACTTATTTTCAGAAGGCAGAGGAACAATCTCTGGAAAAACAAGCTTTCTTGCCACACCTCAGTTTGAACTTGCAAAAATTGCTAGTCACTTCCGAAAATCCTGACAGCTTACATTTACGGAACACTATGTATAAGGAACTAAGGTTTATTAACATTTCCAGAAGAAATCAATGAAGATATTGCAGAGAATTATGATCCCAATGAGGAAATAAGCTACAGGAGAAGAGGAATGGTTAAAAGCAAGGAGCTTTTCCCAGAAAAATACCATTGCAATTATTAGGAAAGCATGAGGAAAAGCGATATATATAACTCAGAACATGAGTGAATTGTCTGGCTTAGGAGAGAAGGTAAAGGAAAATTGTTTTCTAAAAAGTTATTTTTAAGATGTAAGCAGGTCTTTAAAACACAGGCAAGCATTCTGTATATTACATTCACTAGCATAGGGAATCCAGCAAATGAGCACCAAACCCAAAGGACTCCATCCCAGATGATAATTCTCATGCAAGGGATATTTAAGTGTACTCCTGAGGCCGCATGGAGAGATTGGGCAGGGACCTCTATGACAATTGCACTGTAAAGAAAAAGAAGGAATAATCAGCAAAGCCCATGGTATAGACTGGAGTTAACAGAACAAGTTTAACCCTACAGTAAGCAGTCAGAATCTGGTATTGCTTCTGTGAGCACCTAGACTGATTATTGCCACATGTTAAATTAGATCATTTCTTAGCAGTAGCTCTTGAATAGCCCTTTAGACATTCATGAAGACACATAAAAAAAAAATGTAAGCTGCTTTCTTATCAACTTGAGACATCCTAAAGGGCTAGGGCTCAACATCATAGGACATCCGAGTGCTTTGAAGATGAATGTGCATGTATGTGTGTGTAATGCATGTATGTTTGGAGACCTTGAGGGCATTTTGGTAGATAGTGTCCAAATGTTTAACCAGAATGACTTGAAAGGCTGCCTAAGATAAAACAAATGCAGGGAAACAGTTTTGGCAATGGCCAGACGTCAAGCCAGAAGCATTGACTTCTGGTGCTCTTGCCCTCACATTTCAGTGCCTGATTTCCTAGTTGTTTGGGAATTCAGTAACATACTCAAGGCTACTGAGTCAAACAGAGCCAGACACAGAGCTCAAAGGTATTACAAATCTTCCTGTCAAATCTCCAGGGGACCAAGCTAACATTCAACCTACAGGATATATAATGTACTTTACCACAAAGATGATTCATTTTCACATCAACAGTCTGTATGTGTTAATATTTCAAAAATCAGTAGGTCTGTTCAAAGGGAAAACAATTGGTAATGCTTTAGAATCAATATCAACTGAAGTGACTGACTCAAAGGCAGTAGAAAACCATCAAGGCTGTAGCAATAGAATGAAACAAGCTTTTACAGAGACGTAGCTGTGGCTAAATTTGAATGAAAGGCATCAAAACATCATTGGATGTTCTTCTAGGGTGCCAAAAAAAATTGTATTACTGTGTTGCTCCATATCACTCTGAGCCACTCTGGACCAGCCTTCAGTGTAGTGAGACACTTAGGATGACTTACAAACACTTTGAAAGAGGAAACAGGTGAAAAATGTTTCCAAGGCTGACACAGTAGTAAAAAATTTGGTCTCTGATGAAAAAAACCCAACCTGGTTGGAATACGGAGATGTTTTTCCACTGTGCTTGTCACACAGCAATGCTCAATTGATATGCTTCTCAAGAGAAAATTGAGACAAAGCTGACATGGCAGTGTCTAGTTCAGTGTTTGGACTAATATCAAATTAAATTTATCAAAGACTCAGGATACAAGCATCCAACCTGCGATAATTAAAAGTAGATCTCTCTGTTGCAATCAAATACTACCTCTTAGTCAATAAAGAGCACAAAGCCAAACCAAGACCTGATGTAAGCTAGTCCAATTCTGACACAACAGCTGCTTTTGGTATTACTTTTACCCATCTTTATAACTCAACAAAACACAGATAATATCAATTCTTATAAAAGCTGGCACATTATCAATGCTCTTGTATGTGTTTTGGTAAGACACATCTCTTCCCGAGAGGAGCCACCTGCTTTCATTGACGTCAGTGGGAACCAAGCACTTTTTACTCTACCTTTCAAAACCATCCCTGTACCTCTCTGCAAATCAACCCTTGCCAGAAGAAACCATCTGACGCATTTGTTGCTGGATATGTTACATACAGGATAACTAACTCCTCTATCCACCTTTACAGTATATGCATAATCTATAAAAATCTAGTGTAGTAATACCATGTTTCTATTTTTATTTTTTTTTTAAAATCCACAACCCACATAAGCCTTTGGGGAAAAAAACCTCTCACCTTTCTGACCATCACAGTTTTTCATCCGAAGTCAAGTAGGAATTAGCCCATGCTTTGAAAGTTTTTTATTCTTGTTATTTCTTCCCATTTTTTGTTTCCCTGCAAGTGTGATGTTTTTGTAAAAAAACCGCAGTGGTTGTTCTGAGGATCACTTTCTGTGATCTCTCTGTGGCTCAGCATTGGTCCTTGGCTCCAGGCAGTGCTTGCAAGTAGTGTCATCCCTTCCCAGCTGTAAAACCAGGGCACAAATTAGAGAACTGACTTGCACAAGGATGTCCAAAAATCAGCTGCAGAGCTAATTTATCCTGAACCACTTTCCAGCTCTGCCTGGTGGGCCTCATTGCCTCCCTTGGCAAATGACTCATCAGCAGAAATATTTCCCCCTTTCTCTGGCTTCAGCAGTGGGTTCAGTTCTTTCCTGCAGTATGGACGTGTGTTCCCTGCTTAGGTTCTCTGATTTTATTCCCATTAATCTCCTTGAAATTTCCTGTAAATTTTTGGGAATCCCCTGAAGTCAGTATATGTGACAACAAGATAAGCAACAGCCAGACTTTTGAAGAAGGTTTACCAGCTCTTTGTGTTATTGTCTATCTTTTCTGGTGTGCACTAGGAAGACCAGTGCTGCTCCTGGAGCTGACTTCATTGCCCCATATCCTTTACCGGGAGCCTAGTAGGGTGGATTGCAATAGTGAATGGATCTACTGTAACCCAGCCAGACATCAACAATATGCCTCAAAATTCACAAAGCAGAAGAAATAAACGAGGAAGATAAAGAACACTGTTGTCTTTTAATTATTTGGTGTTCTCACATTTCTTATTTTCAAGGGACAGAGAGGGAAGCGTAAAGACAAATCTTCCTCTCTCCCCTCACCAGTCACTGTGATGGGTCTTTATGGCCAAGCAAGCCAGAGGGGAACAGGTTTTCTGACCTCTGCTGCTACAGACACTTGCCATACTAGTCTGCTACATCAACCTTCAAATCCAGGCTTCAACTCCATCACCCTGGATTTGTGCTGCACCCCAGCCCCAAGCTGGTAGGCTCTGTGTGCAGCTGAAGAACTGACAGTCTCTAGACTGTCACACGTGCTCATCCAGACTGTGCAAGCCCAGCAGCCTAGTTGGTGGCAACTTTTCCTAGGGAAGATCACCAGGCTGGAGTTTTCCTGAAAGCCCTAATCCTACTTGAAAGATAAAAGTGTTCAGCTGTTTGGATACTGTTTTGCCAATTAGTAGGCCTAGTATAAAGGACACAGCCAGCAGCAGAAAAATAATCCAGTAAGTGGATTCTATTTCACATAACGGGGTCAGTATATGGAGGATTGCTGGGGGTACAAATATGTCAGATCACAAATGATAGACATCAACCCCAGCGACCCCAGAAATGACACAGCATGACCCGCAATAGATGGAACAAACAGAGATACAAGGTAACCCATGGAGAAAATGGGAGACAACCAAGACAATGAGGTGATTACATATGATAGAGATAACCCCATGTTGCCTCCCCACAAAGCCCACGTTTGCAGGTGCCAGACCTGACTGGGATCCAGTTGCATAAGGAGCCAGGAGGTCCTTCCCCAAATGGAAACTCTGTGAAGTGCATCCACTTCACATACAGACACTCCCACCCTTCCTGCAAGTGGTCCCAGCTTTTATCCCCAAAGCAGGACACCTGGCACTCATTTACCCAATGCAGGGCACCTGGGGCTTGTTTACCCAAGGGCTTTCCTTACAAGGCCGGCCACACCTTGGAGGAAAGCCAAAAGGCAAACTCATCCCCTCCTCTTAAAGGGCCATGGGGACCACCCATATGTCAACCTTAATTCAGGGCTTGGGGTTCAGACCCCAGCACTTCAGATACGTAACATCAATTAATATAATAAATCATTAAAATAAAAAAATTACAAGAACTGGACAACGAAGTACTTGCAAAGCTAGTTATTGCAGTGGCCCACCATTTCAACTACTATTGTCCCACCTGCACACAGGAGCCTTGTGCCTGCAATCAATCATTCAGAGCTGCAAATGTCTAATCACACATCCCAAATGGACCCACCAGCCCACCACCAGAGGAGCACTGTGTGAGTGAGAGCACACACAGCCTCAACAGTCATGTCCCTCGTCTTGTTCTTCTGCTAATCCCTTCCTTTATCCACTACATTTTCCCCCACTCCTGCAGGAGATAAGACTGGGATCCAGCAGGCAGAGGTTGTGCTCACTTCACAGTCCTCCTTCCTGCCTCACTGCCCACCCATCTTGATTGAGGGAGGGACTATTCCTATGGAGAAATAGTGTGTACTTGGTATATACAATGGTGATAACTGTACTGCAAAGGGCTGACTTGGGATCAGTCATGCACTCCTGTTTCTGAGCACTTGACTTTGTGACCTGCTAATGTCTTCTAGGTAGATCCAGCAAGAGGAGGGGAAGGCAAGTACCTAGGGTGGGCAAATTCCCCAGACTCTCTCTTTACGTGCTTGGACCTGTCAGGTCAGAGCTGCCAACTGTGCACAAAACAGATAAAACCAGGGGAGACATAGCTGCTAAAATCTTGGCAAGATTGCAGGTTTAGCCTGCAGCTGAATGGGCGGCATGCAGCCCACCAGCACTATTATTTCTTAAGCACCCCTTTTCCACAGAGAAGTTCTGTGCAAGAAACCTATAGGTTGAACAAATCGTAGTGGCTGAAAGCCTCTTTAAACATAATTTTTTTCAAGGCCTTTCAGTTCTGCACTAAGCTCATGTGAAATACCTCTGAGACAGTGGAGGGGACAGAAAGCTTTCGGGTGATGTGGGAAGGAGAGGGGGCATCTGGTACCCAGCCCACCTGTTCAGGGAGAACACTTTTCCCAAGGCTTGCAGTTCAGCTTGGAAAAATACTGTTATTTGTGCTTCTGTTGAGTGTTCATAGCATCAGGCCCTTTGGGACAGCAGGAGATACACAGATGTGAGTAACGTTGCAGACAGCAGTGCCACCAAAGCAGATAAGTGTAATGCAACAATTTTCCTCCTTATACTCATTTTATTTTCTATGAGGTTTTAACTCACTCTTTCTTCAAATACCATTAAATGCTGCTTTTCATAATTGCATAATTGCTCAAGATCCTATCAAGCAGCACCCTATTTGACAAATCAATCCACTGACTAAATTGCACAGTGATCCCAATCAACAGGTACAAGTTAAGCTCTCATCAGTTTCTCTGGCACAGTGGCAAAACCAGATCAGAAGCAGAAAACCCAGACAAAAAATTCAGAAGCAGAAATTACACAATCTGTTACAGGAGTTCCCAAGCACAGGCTTACATAGAAGCATGAAAAGTAGCTAAAGAAAAGCTATGTAAAATTATTGTTGTCAAGGAAAGGCATTCACATAGACAAAAGAAGAAAAATAAACATTACTTTGTTTTCAAACCAAATCAGCCTACTGAGATCTGACACTGCAGGTACTGTTGCGTGTGCTTCTCATTAATTGTATAGTGATGCACTTGCTCTAAAAGCCAGAGCAGCCTCTCATGGTAGTTTTTGCTTAGAGGACGAGTATATCCATTCTGTGTTCCATACAGAAGATGTGATAGAACAAATTCACACTGCTCTAACATGCAAAAATACTCAAGCTATTGGTAACGGTATCTGGCCAAGAGCTTGCAGCTCATCTGCTTGAAAGCCAAGCAAGCCCATTCCATGGGCTTTGCTACTTTGCTGTAATACTGTCACTGTTATGACATTGGGTCTGCATGAAGCATTAGAAACCTGAAATAAAATGAAAGAGCATTCACCTTAATACGATCCATCCCCATAAAAGTAACCTAGAGAAAATTGTTTTTAAAAGATTTACACTTAATTAAGGATGACCAGAAGCTGCATCTTCTGAAATGGATGAAATAGGATTTCTGTATCTGTTCCAAACATCGCACAGCTGGCAACCCGGATGCCCAACTTGGGGCTTCCCAAAGCATAGCTCACTTCTGGCTGAAATGGACCTAAACCAGCCCTTCTGAGGAGAGGAAAATATCTCTATAGAGGAGTCTGGGCAGCTCCAATGATTGTAGAGCCATTGAAGCTAATCCCCACACTGATCTCCAGAAATATAAATCCAATAATTCCCGATAGGAGAGCTCTTGTTCTAGAAGCTACCTAATACCTCTCCTTAGAGAGAAGCTCCAGCTCTGATCGAAGAGAATAATAGTGCCAGGGTGGATAACTTCCCAGTTCCTTATCATTCCCAGTCCAAACCCATAATGCCATCTGTATAAAGCACTTATTACAGCATTTTGAAGAAAGAATAGACTGAATGACTCAGAAGGCAATAGAGATGTTCTTGCTACACAAGAAGGAGTTGTCAGCCATAAAGTCTCTTTCCTGCCTCAGGGAGAGCGGTATTTGACCACTGTTTGTTTGAGCATTGACATAAGGGAACCAAGATCCACTTGGTGACAAGAATTACAGACATCAGAAAGAGAACTGCATGACCAGTTTGCCTGCTGGCATATCTGTGTTGTTCTATATACAGCCTCTTCTGCCCCTCGCCCTCATTGCTGTCCCTAGCTGTTGTATTTATTCTCTGGCAATCAATGCCTCATACTCAAAAATCACATGTAGGGATTTTTGACATTGTGCTCTATAGGATGTAACAGCCAAACTGCCAACTATAAGAAACATACATGTCAACAACTAGCCTACAATGCAAACTATTTTCTTGGGACTTTAAAAATTGACTGGTCATGGAGAGATCTGGTTGGGACTGTAGGTTAGCACATGGTGACAGCCAGAAACTGATTACTGGCAAAAAGGCATGCTTCTCTAAGAATAGCTGTGAAACGTGTGAGGAACTCTAGCACCCAGGACACCACCCACCGTGCTCCAGGGCAAACACAGCACAGGGTGTACAACACTGAAGAGGCAGAGTGGGGATGAAGGGAGCTGTGGAAAACATGATGATGCAGAGAGAAGCAGCTGGTATCTTTGTCTGCACTAGTAAGGAGTCAAGGCACTGCAAAGATGAATGTGCTGTCTTTACCTGGTCCATTAGCTCAGTGGGGTTCTAGAATTTTGGCTAATGAAAGGCTGAAGTAACTAAGTGCTGTTTCTCAGAAAAACTGATGTCTTACAGGAACATCCTGATGTTACAAAACTTCACTAGAAAGACAGCCATAAGACACTTAATATTTTTTTTCATTCTTGTATTCCTGATCCAGTTTGAAAAGTCTGGGTTTTTTTTCTTTTTTCTTTTCCAAAATGATGGCTTTTCCCATTTGCCTAAGCACACACCTTCAGTTGTAACCACAGGTGAATGGAAGTTAATTTGCAGTTTGATGATGACACTTCCCCAATGCAAAGTGTCTCTGAATGCAAAGGCATTTTGTTCTTGAGCACCAGTAAGGCTGATAAGGCCAACAGAGCTTTGGGAATAGGTTTTATTAGTTAAAAGCTGGCTGATTGGAGCACAAAGTACGGTTTTATAATGCAAAAAGCTGTGGCTACCTTACTTACCCAGCTGAAAGGCAGAAAATTATTCACTAGCATGTTGCAGTGGGGTTTATAATGGCCCTGTGCAAAGCTTATCTTAGTACATGAAAATGTCTTCCTATAAACTAAACTGTTTAGGCAGCAGAGGCTTTGGAACATCATCTTTATAACAGTCCCTAAATTAGCTCAAGTAAGTTGTTTGTTTTCTAAAGGACAACAAACTTTAAAGCAAACAGCAGGGCAAACTTTTACAGCTGCAAATGGGATTTGTGTACATGATGATGATGTACATTGCATTTGGTTAAAAGGAGGCAAGTTCCCAAAACATCCATTTGTGGTACAATCACAAGCATGGATACAGCTATATTAGTATAAAGGTGCCTTCAATGATCAAATGGGATCAGAGTGTGCCACTCTGTAAATGGCACCAAGAATTCCTGCTGATATGAAACAAGATCTGTGGGAGACTAGAGATCTTTTTCCTTAAAGTTGGACTATTAAGAGTTCATATCATGACTTCTGAAGGTGCATTTTGACTGTTGCTTACAGTGTGCAGTCTATGTGTGCCTCCTATAGGAGCAAGCAGTAGTAGTGCATGTACTTTTGTGCCAGAACACCTCCACAGGGAAGTATCGAATGCTTCGATGCTCTCTGATCACACTGCACAAGCAGATCTTTGCCATGCAGCTGTTACTAATGTTGACCTCTTGACCATCACCTCATATCTTCTGACTAGGAACATGTTTTTGAAACAACAGCTTACAGTGCTTTGGTTTGCATCAGAGTGGTCTTGGAGCACACATTTTTTCAGTTCAGTTTTGTCTGCAAGAGCGGATTGAAGAGTGTGCCAAATGCTCATAGCCATTCAGACCAGCCCTTCAGTCCAGTATGAACCTTCTAAAATACGGTGCATCTATTGGGTACTCAGCACCAGCCATTTCACTCTAAAGATATGCTCCTGTTAAACTTACTAATGCAAATATAGCTTAAGAATATTAAAACTGAGTTACAGCTCACTGGACTTACCCTTTATTCCACAAGGTTCTGTCTGTTCAGTTGTCTGAAGTTCACAGAAGCTTTTCACTATTATTCTACAGGCTATTTCCAAACAGAGGAATTTTGTAATCAGATAAAACAACCTGAAGGGCACCACATAAACGTTGTGATATTGAGATATAATTACTTTGAAGAAGAACAGAATGCAGACGACATTTAAGAGCATCTCAGAAGCCTATAAATCTACACAGTGACAACAAAATCAGATGGTTTTCAAATGTTAATGCCCTACTCCTTATCAGTAAATTGTTGCAGATTGATGACCTATGGTCTTTTCAAGGGCAGTCACACTGGTGGTTGTATGAGACAATAGGGGATTTCATGAAACACTCCATGAAAAAGAATAAAACGCATTCAACCTTGTCTGTACAGAACTTGCAACCAGGGAAGGTTTTGAATCCAGTTGTTTCAGCCACAGTTGGGTCCAGGTTTAACCTAATGAACCTGGATCCCAACAGACCTACGTTCTCCCTGCACAGGTAGGCCATTCAATCATTAGCACTCTCCTTTCAAAATACAAATGCTTAAAACAGCTCTCTGGTTTTTAAATGGTATTCAAAGTGATACAATATTGGGATAAGTTCAAAGAAGAGAAACAAGACTGTTCATAAGCATAGAACAATTTCTACTTAGCAGTCACTAAGGTAGGACTGCTAAGTCTGAACAAGATGTGATTTGGGGGAAATACAGTATAGAAGTCTATGAAATTATAGACTGCGTGTTGGAGAGGGAATAAGTTTTCCCTGACTCTTCCAGTACCAGACATATATGGCATCAAAGGAGGTCAATAGGAGAATGAGGTTCAAAGTAAACATAAGATGGTTCTTATCTGTTGGCAGCACACCTGGGGAACTCCTTTCCCAAAAACATGGTAGATGCTAAAAGCTAACAAAAAGCAAAAGGTCACAGAAGAAAAAGCAACCAAAGGTGTCAAACGGAGAGACCACAGTGTATTTGTGCCCAATAAGGAGGCTACTGTAGTATAAGCAGAATACCTTCATCTGCAGTGCCACTCATTGCTACTACGGTTTTCACTAGACCAGACATTCCCTGTTGCTCATGACCAGGGGTATTATGATCCATTTGGATCATTCACAATTACAGGAAAATGTACTCTGTAAATTAAACTTTATTTCATTAACAAACTAGAAAAGAAAACAAACACTTCAAACACAGGCTAAATCCACTTTATACAGACTAGTCCAACGTGAATTAACTGATTCATCACTAAATTCATGACATTTCTAATTCACAAGTTCTCCAATTCATAACTCAGAACTCACGTGCCTATAAGCAAAATAGTTACCTAGTCAACAGTGAGAGTGCTCATTTTTCCTCCTCCATCACCTTGGGGGTGTTCTCTGTGTCACACCTGGAAGCACAAAAGCGTCAGCAGTCTGGCTGCTGTTGGACCTGCTTCAGAAGATTTTTGGGTAAGCTGATGCATTTATACCTTCCAGCTTGGAAGTTTGATCTACATCGTTTCCATAAGTCAGTGGATTCTGAAGAAAATGTCATACAGACAATATGCAAGGATTATGACTGCATGAGACAGCAAGCTGCAGGTGATAACAGCTCCATAATGTCCTCTAACCCTCCCTGCCCATAGTACCCTGTCTCGTGCTGCTCTTGCTTTGACCGAATGGCACTGCTGCCAGCATATATTAGACCCTTACATGAGCTGTGTGTTAGCCAAAACCTGAGCAGGAGTTGAGTGAGCAGTCATGAGATGGCCCTTTTATTCCCAGAGTAGTGCTGCAGAGGCCAAAGAAACATAACCACATCTGGGCTGGGCTGCAGGTGACTTAAGGAAAATGTCAAGCCCAGCCTGGATCTCCTCATGCACACTCAGCCACACAGTTGGTTTGCACCTGCTGACTGCCTCATAGTGCCCAGGTTTCCATCACCCAACCTACCTTCTGACTTCCCCTTCGCTGTGATTTGCCAGCCTTGCAGACAAAGCTTGCTCCCAAGCCTAGCCATGGCAGCCCAGGGTTACTGACCTACCTGTGGAGGAGGTGGATCCCTGTGCTGCCAGCCCACATCCAGCTCCAGGCACAGCCAGGAGGTCTGCCCTCTGCCACCGCTGCCAGTCTCTCCTGTCAATCCTCTATATTAGGTAACACAGCCCAGGGGTCTTCCTCTCTTGCAGCAATCTGCCCTTTGCATCATTTCAGCCATTTTCCCTCTTTAGCATGCAGTCTTTGTTTTCTTTCTTCAATATTCAACTCAGCCTTTTCAACATTGCCTTTAAGCACTGAGCAAATCCCCCTCACCTGTGTGTCAAAACCTCCTAGCTTCTCTCAGGCACTGTCTTTCCTTACAGATGCTACTCCAATGCACATATCACACCCCTATTCAGTACCAGCTATCATGCCAGCTCCAATATAGAGGACAATCCCTCAACTTCCGTCAACACTCACAGTATACTTTGACATTCCTCTTTCATTATGGGGCTATTAATTTTGGTTTGAACAAGCTCAGATACTTTTCCCACCCCCTCTGACCTGGTCATCTTCCTCCATTTCACCATCATTGGAGTTCAGAAGCTAGCACCAGCAGCCTCTGCCTCCTCCACAGGGAAGACAAAGATGAACATGAGAGCAATATGCTGAGGAAAGGGCAGTATGTAAGTCCCCAGCAGGAGAAAAGGGCTTGGGGCCAGAGGTGTCACCTATTTGGCAGAGCATTTATTGATTAGTTTCAGCTCAAACCAATTATCACTGGTAGCACCAGTCACTAGAAAAGCCAATACTCAGTCACATTCTCTGATTTTGTTCCACAAATAAGATGCTGCCATTGCTTCTGAAAGGTCACAGCTTGGTGATATGCTAGCATTACAGGCATCAGCACTCGTCAAACTTTGTCTGTACTTTGTTTAGCTGTAAGAGCAATTATCTAATGACCTGATGTCTACTACTGACTTTGTTTTAGCTTTTGCTTTGCTTTATCCAATTCTATGGTGAAATGTTTGTTATATGTACATTTTGTAACTAATAAACAGTAATAGCAGGTTGTTACTCTGTGTAGAATGAACTATTTGTGACTCCAAAATAAAACACAGCATAAAGGATAATCAGCATGGGATAACAGGGGCCCTGGCAGCACAGGTGTAGGGTGATGTTGGAGGCCTCAGGCTACAAATTGCTCACCAGTGGTTAATTACTGGCCATCAAAGGGTGCAACCTTAGCAGGTAGGTAAAACAAATTTTAGATGTAACGAAGGAGAACAAGCGAGTACCCAACACACGTAAAATCCATCATGTACAGAAAATTTGGGTCTACTGCGGAGCCGTGAACCAATGAAGAAAGAACAAGATGTGGAGTGTATTAGTCAGTGCATAAAAATGACCTCTGGTGGATCATAGGGTGAGAAGAAGGAAATGTTCAGCTATGCTTGTCACAGCAAAGAGGAAGAGAAACTCTCCCCACTAATGTCAGACTCTGCTTGGTGGAGGACCTGGGACACTGATGACTTGCTGTTTACACATGCCCCCACCCCAGACTGAAGACAGCAGAGGGGCACTGTAAGGGTGTGTATAAAAGCGGAGAAAAGGGAGTATGCTAGAAAGTTTATGTGTATCAGATTTACCTGATATAATTTGGACTATAAGTGTTAGTATCACTGTAATAAAAATACAATAATATAATTCCATCACCTAATTATCTCAACTACTAATAATTATTTGATTAGACTATTTTTAATAAGACTAACAATATAGTCTCCCTAGGTCTGGCCATAAGGTGTGTTTTCTTTTGCTCATAAAAAGATTTTGAATGCAACAAATTGATGGGCATTGAAGCAACCTGCTCTGTAGCCTGGATGTTACAAGTTGGTAACAAATGAAGAATGCTTTCAGGAGTGCACAGACTTTTGTTTGTATTTGATCTCTTTGAGCTGCTGGCGTGCAGGATCTGTGGAGGCAGGGGTTTGGTTAGGGACTTTTTCCTCCCAAGTCCATCTCAGAGATGTGGTGGTTGGTTTTAAGGACACAAGTTCACCCCACTCAAAAGAAACCCTCAGCTGAAGAGTTTGACCTCCAACTCTTTTCAGGTTCAAAGATCCTCCAGATCTGGTGTTGCCAATCTGACTTTATTATAGATTATTTCCTATGCATAGATATAGTGCTATCACAGCACTCACTGCTTCTTCAGTCAGATTTTACCCATGATTTCAGCCCACGAAGTGGCTGAAATCCTAGAGGTTGTCCTCGTTTTGTCCTTAGGTTTTGGTGAGCAACTCTGTACAGAGCAGGCTGGTGATACCAAGGGCTGTTGACATCCATGGCCTCTATTTCCAGTCATCACTTCTCTTAGCTTCAATATACCCCTCTATAAACTATCAATACAAACACTTCCTGTCTCCTGATGAATGTCATTCAGCTTAATGACTGTTAGTAAAACGCCTTGAAATATTTAGCTAAGAGAAGCACACATTAGAAGTGGGATGTAGGTAAGATTTCATTAGGAGAATACTGGTCACTTAATGGGATCTGACATGTTAAAGCAATTTCCAGGGGAGTCTGGGGATTCTCTTTGCTGGCACTGTGACGTGTTCCAGAAATTGTCACCTTCTCCAGTGCATTAGGTAGTCAGTTGTTAAAACAGAAGGAAAACCAAAGGCAAAGAGTTAAACTGAGCCTGTATTTTTTTTGTTTGTTTGTTTGTTAAATAAAGATAGGATTTTCGCCTTAGCAACAAAAAAAAGGCACCTTTATTAGCATGGCTCAGAAGCTAATTTTGTAACTTTTACAATTAAGATGCAGCTTGTGGTATCTATAGTGCTACTGTGTAGAAGTAGTGATTGACCAAAATACAGAACACAAGACAAGTGCAATCAGACATGCTTTATTTTAAATTCTTATTACATTGTAGTATATAAAAAGTCTGGAATGGAAAGCAGGTATATATGCAAGAGCAAAAAAAGGATAATTTTATTAGAATATGCAGACTCTGGTAGGACTGCTTAATTACTTAACAGAGATTGTCACCTTGCATTTACCACACACTGTTCAGACCCTTGTACCCCAGAGGACTTACATGGGAGAATCTGACATTGCAGAGTTTCAAAGGTGGTCACATAAGCTGTACTAAATGAGTGTGTGCCCATGCCTGAACTGAAAGCCCCCAAAAGTCTGGTGTTCCTGGATCCAGAGGCACCCACTGAGCATACGAGGTGGTAGGAATCTTTGCTTACTTCCACATGCTTTAAACAAAAGAGTAGTCTGCATTTCTCCCCTCCCAGGACTTGCTTTATTTTTAACAGCTGGTCACAGGTTTTGGAGCAGGCAATGCGTAGCAAGAAGAGGAGCAGAAGGCAAGTCATCTCCCTTGCTTTCTCACTAATGAGACCACAAAATGACATGACCATAAACAGTACAATAAAGCCTCAGCATTTAATGAGCATGAGGCTCCTTTTAACTTCTTTGGAAGCTCAGCTAGCTCACCTGTGCTGTAAGTACAGGATATGCTCTTGGCTGTGGCCAGTGGAGAGGAGTTGCTGCAGCTTGTGGCACATGCATCTTGCCTCATGGAAAAATATCCTGAGAAGGATTTCAGGGGAGATGAGAAATGAATCCCCCCCACACACACACCCCTGCTGCCCTAGCACAACAGGGTACATGGCTTAGGATGGAGCAGTACCCTGCATGGAAGACTAATGGAAACCACTGATTCAGAGTATCTTCTGGCCCAGAAGGTCCTCAGGGGAGGAGCGATGCCCTGGGAGGCCCCACTGCACCTCACAGAAGAATATACTGTACGAAGGACAAGAAGCAGATCCAGCTTGTGGAGTTTTTGACTGTCAGGATATATCTTTATTCCTTTTCCAGCTGAGCTGCTGTCCCTTTATATTCCTGGGGTTGCTTCATTCTGCAGTAGCCATGATTCCTGGGAACTTTCAAGCCTAGTTTAGTCTAAAGTCATCCCCAGGTGGCAGCTGCAGTGCAGGATATTTGCTAGGCTTGTGGGATTGGCAGGAGAATACCCCTCCACTCTTCTCTCCTTCACCCCAAGTTACCACGCACACACACGAAATGGGGCTACAGGGTGGGTTCAGGAGAGAAGGAAAGGATGAAGAGAGACCATACCATACAGAAGAGTCGTGATCAGGAAATGCAAGTTTGGTGTGATGAGCTCTGAGCAGGGGCATGAAAAACTCTGGATTTTTATCAAGCAAAGGAGAGGAACAGTGTATCAAGAGTGTATGGGGTGGGATGAGGGCATGAACTAAAGGAATGAGTGTGTGTGTGTGCCTGTGCACATGAAAGAGTAAAATAAAAAGCATAGAGAAGCAGCAAGAGGGAACAAGGAGCTAGGAATATTCTGGTGACTACACATCCTGAGAGATGCTTCCAGCAAAGCGAGCTCTCCATGAACTGGATAATTATAACATTGTGAGATACAGCACTCCCTCTAGCTAGAAATATCTGGTTTTATTGCATCCTGAATGATCTTCCGTAAGGCTGTGTAATTCAGTCTAAGAACTTATAACACTGGATCCTTTTTTTTTCCCTTTTCAGTGAAATATCAGGCCTTAATTAAAACTATAGTTCAGACTACTTTGGTGAATGGAGCTTTCCAGATTCCCTTGCAGCACTAATGCAAAAGACCATAAAGCGAACTACAGAAGTAGGCCTAGAATTGCCTTGAATTACGTGTATCTAATTTCAAATCATGCACTATCCAGGTGCTTTTTCATGATCTCCTCACTGTTACCGCTTACTTTTCTTTATCAAATTTAGTTCAGCACAAGGATGATCAAAATAACAATAAGCAGATTTCTACCTCTTCCCTCTCCTCTCCCCCACCTCCTGATATTTTGAAATATAGCTAAATAAGAGATGAAGGCAGCACCTTGATTCATGGTTTCTGAATCTGGATGTTCAGCTCACCATACACATGCCTCAAAGCATCACAATTCAGGCTTGCAATCAGCTTTCGCAACCCTGGTCGTTTTGGGATGCATTTTACATCCCAGATCAAGGTAGAGTTCATTGGGATTTGCCTGTAGGGAAAAAGGAAAGCAACAATATTGTGATCAGTCAGCCAATGCTCTCCACTTGACCCACAACTGGAGAAACTGAAGGTGGACAGTGTAACATGTCTCAAATTTTTTATGTTTCACTCATTCTCATAAGTGTCCTATAAAGTATTCCCTCCATCTTCTATTCCTCTTAGAACTGGCTCTGTCAAAGCTTTTTCTAGCCTTTCCTCCAGGCAAATTTTAGATTTCCAAAATGAATCCATTTTCTTCTGCCTCCTGTCACTTCCTCTCACAATCACTTTCAGAATGATCTTCTTTATAGCTAACATATGGGTTTTTTCTACTTTATAATTCCATTTTACCTGTTTATTATGGCCTATAGCCTGTTGGTGATTCTTTAAATGGTTTACAAAGTCTTTGTTACGAAGTGCCCAGGGCATTCCCATGCAAACCTGACACAGTGCCGATGAGACACTGACCACCTCTGCCAGCTCCTACCCAGAACCACCCTGCCATGGCTGTAACATCCGCAGATCTCACAGGCCACTTCAGATGATTTCTTCATGTCCATACAAATAAGTCAAAGAGTTCTTGGGGGGTCCTACTGTTAGGAGTTACTCTTTTACATTACGTATGACTCTTGATATCTCATACTATAAAGCAACTGTATTCTGTGCTGCTCTTGATTTCATTTTTTTCCTACAATTAAGATGCACAGAGAGCCTCAAGTATTGGGTTTCTGTGTTTTCTCAGTGCTTTCACTATGTTCTGTGTGCAGATTTTGAAGGCTGATATTGATTATGTTTTGGGGGATGTCAGGATACAGCTGCTCCAAAGGAACCAATGGACAAGGCAGCGTAGTGGGGAGCTATTTATAAAAATGAATATTCTTTTCCTCAGCCTTAAGTAAGAGCATTATGAATTTAGCCAGTCTCATCTCACATGGCTATGGTATTCTGCAAACAACCAAATAAAGTGAGAATAAAGTAAGCCTAAACTTCAGTCACTGTTTCAAATTCTCATCATTTGGCTGGCAGATGCTATGTCCGGATTAGCACAAGTTGTCACAACCCAAGAAACCTTAATTAGCTCTAAATGAGCTAGCTTGGGATCCTCTCACTTGAGTATTTGTTTCAGTGCAGGACTGTCCCTGCTAAAATGAGAGGCTCCTTAAAGGTTAGCTTAGGTGTCTCCACATGGCACTGCATCACATTTTGCATAGACAGTCATAGGTACCCAGGGGCACGTACTCAGTTTTAGAAAAGACGAAGATCATAGTTTTGCTGTGAGCATGTGCAGACTGCTTCCAGCAAGTGTTTCCCCTCTTTTTATCTTTGTTCTTAATGAGAGAGATTCTGTTCCCCTCAGCTGGCCAGCCTGCTCCACCAAATGCCCACTAAAATGGTAGCGCAATAGAGCAACGACTTCAATTGCTGCACAAGGTTAAATACCTTTTTAAATGTAGAGTTTATGGGAATGATCTGTAAGGGATTATCTGTATGGAAAGTGAAGAAGACACTACACAAGTCTGCTGTGCAGCAAGGTTCGGTACTTTCTTGAGCACTTGGGGGCCAGATTCTCTAAGGATGAAGGTTTCCAGACTACATAACTTCACAGTGCCCCAGTGAGAGAGGGCAGCACTACCATCTCTGATTTATAATTTATATATCTCTGTGTAAATACATCTATATATATACCTGTGTGCAGGAAGACAACAGCTTTGCTGGGAAACCAAAGCCACCTTTTCCTGAGCTGAGCTTTGACATGTAGAAACACCTGAAGTGACTTACCTGCTAGTGTGAACGCATGCTTGGCTAAAAATCCTTTTAACACTATCCATCACTGCCTGGTTAATTCTCATTTGTCATACAAAGACTATGCCCCACATAGGAATTGATGCTGTTAAAGGCTTTTCCATAAGTCATGCTCCTCATCTGTCTGAGGCTAATAGGTAAATATCAATATCACTATATAGATATATATGTATAGTCTTTATGAATGGTCATGACCGAAGCCCTCAAGCCACTTCATTCCCAGAATAATGTTGTATCAGCTGAATCACACATACCTGTTTTGTGAAGTCATTCAAGTGATACAGAAAAGCTACCTTAAAAATACAGAGCTCAAAAGTCTTGTCGCCACAAAGAACTGCAAAAGCCACATCTCATATGTGACAGTCCCTGATGGACAGGGAAGCAGTGGAAGGGTGGGGAAAGCCTAGAATAGGTTTACTACTCTTTGTAAATGGAGTAAAGCCACCCTAATCTGATTTTCCTGGGAGAGAATTCAGTGATGAATGGTTCTGCGTAATATGCTGAGCCATCACCACACCGGAGCCATTTATCACTCTGAATGCATGGAGGCAAATGTGATTATTATTTAAATAAACTACAACTGCCCCCTGCTCTGTTCTCTGTGCGTATAACCTGCAGCCTTCATTCATCTCAGAGAAGTTATATCTTCAAATGATTAAGTTGATCCATTTCCATTTTAAATGATGCCAAGGACATTACTGAAAAAGGGAAAACATTGTGACTTGAAGGAAAATAAACATCTGTTCCGTAATTTCTCTCCTTAACTCCTGCATCTTGGATGCACCTGAAAATTTCTGCATCCTTGAGGATGAGAGCAGCTTGCAGCAGCTTTTGGACTGAGAAGGATGCAGAACAACAGGGGAAGGCTGGCACGGCTGGGCAGCAATGAGGGCTATTGCTGCAACTTGTGTAATTCATGGACTGTGCTGAGTCATGTTCAGCAGCACCTGTGACATAGCACGTGCACAAAGCAAGCGCAGTATGATGCCCTCTCACAGTAATTTTTCTATCCAGCTACACTCTGGAGACTGGTTTTTATCTTCTTATCCCTGGCCCAGGTGCAATCAGACCTCCCCTCCTGGCTGCAGACACTGCTGACAATTTATGCAGCTGCTGAAGCACAGGCAATTTTTCAAACTCCTTTTGCACACACATGGGGACTATCAGCTCAGGTGATGATAGATAACACTGCTTTGGCTGCCCAAGACTAAGCAATGGCAGCAAAATTTTCTATGGTTCCAATTTATATATCCCAGAACTGCCTAAATGCTGTGGTTGTAACACTGAACTCAAATGGAAAGAGGGTTTAGGAAACAACTTGCTTAGCATGTGGGTACCACCATGTCAGGATGAGGTGCAACTCTGAGTATGATGAAGGTGGCTTTCCTTCTCCTCAGGCTTGGGAGCACTCTGTGTTGGAAACTCACCTCCGTGCCAGGGCAGCCCTCTGCAGTGGTGCTACCAGGGGGAGCTGTGTGCTCACACACCCACTGCAGCCATCCCAGTGGGCTCTGCCGCAGCCACACACATTTTGTGACTTGATACAAGCTTGCAAAGATCATCTGAGGTACCTGAATGTCTTGTATAATCGTGATTAACATGAGTGGAGAAAAGCCCTTTTTGAAAACAGCACAGGACTTGATTTGCACATACTGAGCGAGTGGCAGTAAACACTTCATGTGTAGGATAAATCTGTCTTTCTGTGATAGCAGCTCGTAGGTGCTATTGTCAAGCACTAAAAATAATGTAATACAGTGAAAAAGTAAACTCAGGCTGCATTAGCAGCTACCCGCAACCACTACCCCTTCCTCCAACACTGCTACTGAACAGATGAAATGCTCTCAGTGTCTCTCTGGACAGCCTGACTTGCTCTGCCTATTGAGACCTACAGCTCCCCTGGGTATTGAATTTTAAAGTAAGGAGAGAGTGTCTGAATTGAATTACCTAGTGCAGCATTAGTTAAGTGTCTCTTGTGTGCTTCCTCCTGTAAGCAAGCAGGGGATGAACTCCCAGCTAGTTGTGCTTCCCTACCTGAACTCCTTTTTCATTGTTCTCAGCACGCCGGGTCCCTCGAGGCGGAGCGTGACGTTCTCCAGGGTTTGTTTCAGAGGATTGGTGAATTCCACAGTCACAGACATTTCTTTACCAGCTACCATCTCACCTTGGGTCTGCAAGACAAAGAAAGGGCAACGCTCCACAAACTGATAATAATAAAATGCCCCACGGTGAAATCTGTGGGGTTAAATACACAGTACTTGCAAGGAAGGAGACGAGGTGGACTGGAGCACACAGCAAAACAGCATGAGGCAGAGAAAACCTCGTCAGAAGAAAATTGTTGGAAGGAGCCATAGGTACTACTGCAGATTTTTCTACCAATTGCAATTTTCCCTCAAGCCACATGGCAGGTCAAGAGGCAGGACCTCATTCCATTAAAAATCCCACGGAAATCTGCATGCACAGATGGAGCTGAGTGTCCTGGAGCTGAGTATCCAACTGAGGGTGAGTCCAGCTGAGGGGTCATCTCTCCCAGATTCTGCCCCCATCCCCAAGCTCCCCACCGGCACTGAAGTGCATGGCCTGCTCAGGATGTAAACTCCAGAAGAGAAGGGCAGATCTTATTACCTTAAATTAGAAACACTGGGTCAAATTGTTTGCACCCCCCAAAAGGGTTGTGCCCATCTTCCCCCTGCCTTTCCAACCACCTCTTGTGCCCTGAAGGGTTTCTAACCCTTCACATACACTCTACGTAGACCTGAGAGTCAGTTGCTCTCCAAACTCCTTACACAGCAAAAAAGCAATACTTTTTGCACTGGAAAATACTAATCTGTGAGACTAATGAACAGTGATCACATTGACTTTCACCTGTATTACAGTACACAGCTGAAGGGATCTGTCTGTCCCTTCAGATCAGTGCTGGTAGTAAAGCTCTCTGGAAAACACCTCCAAATGAACATGTTTTTAAACAAAGACTACATGCATGGGGATTTTGTGTTTTTTTTTCCCCCCCTAGAAATACAACATTTCTCACAGAATATAGAAGGCTCAGGCAAGGGTTTTCAATTTATGTCTGGCAGATCCCAGCTGATCCATGGACTACTTTAAAGGGCCTTGAGAAAGATAACTAAGAAAAACAAGTATCTTGTCAGCAAATTAAAAGTGTTATGCTGGGCTCTGCAGTCCTGCTGCAAATTTTTAAGGAGTATGACAGTTGCAAAAAGCTGGAATGACTGTGGTCTAAGGGATCACTCTGCACCAAATACCGATATATTGACTGAAGAATGAAATACTCACAGCTAAGCTCTCAACAGCATATGGCCACCTGAATTTGCAAAAAGACATCAGCAACATTTTCAGAAGTCCTGGCCCAACTAGAGGTCTTATGTCCACCATGTTTCAATAGCCCATTTAAGATCACTGTTACATGAGGGGATTCAAAATAATCCTGAACTCACACACACACAACTGAGACCATGATCTGTATTTGCCAAGCTTATTTTTGTAATGTGGTCTCAAGCTAAATTAGAATAAGGTGTAATTTCCTACATTCTTAACTCTGACAATCTCCTTAGACCAACAGAGAAAGATCAAAGGTGTATCTGAAGACATGAGGGGAAACACATTTTTTCATTCTCCTTGCTTACTCTCATATTAAGAACTGCCAAATTCGATGAAGAAATCTGACAAGAAATCTAGGGAGATAAACTTCTTCAGATTTCATAAAAAAACAATAAAGCCAAGTTTCCTATATAAATACATAGGTATATACACATGCATGCACACGAGCACACACGCAAAAAATCCAGCTATTAAAATTTCATCTTATTTTTACACATCACAAAGAAGCAGAGAAGAGACAAACTCAGTTTTCCTAAAAGACATGGTTATTGGACAATAACCTGTCTCATATACTAAACATCCTTTCTTCATAACAGCAAGGAGGATAAACTATTTTGAAGCTAAAATTTGGGATCCTGTATAAGATGTTCTGTTTAAGTATTGAATTGAAAGAACTCTCTACTTTCAAAATTTGGTTATTGAAGACAGATATTTGAAGTAGATTTTATCTGTCTTGTTTACCTCCTCTCTAGAATGCTCAGTAAACAAAAAAACCTTTCATTTGAAAATACCAATAATCTGATCAGATCATGGTGACATTTCTGCAGACCATGAAATATTTTTCAAACTTTGCAGTGGTTTTGATCTACATTTTTGAAAAAGCTTTTTCTGCAGAAGGCTGCTGTTTCAGATTATTACATATATTATTATACGGAAACATGAACATTGGTTCAAATAAATATACAGAGAGGAAAAGGTCTATAAACTTTGATTTCTTTAAAGATCCAATTTTAGGGAGCTGCATTCATGATCATGTAAAGCCTCCTGAATAGGTGGTCTGATTTTTTTTTGTAGTATTAGGAAAAAAAGCAGATCCAAATGACATCATTCAAAACAGATGAAGGCTCAAGCGCTTTTGAAAATAAGGCAATTTATTTGGATGCCCAGTTATGAACTTAGAACTCTAAATACCAGCCCTGCCTTCACTATATGACATAGGTTTGTCCTATCACAAACATTACACTTCTACATTTTCATAGGTACCATGCCACCATCTGCAGAAATGCTTGAACCTTCAGGAAACTCCACCAGCAGTACATTCACAGAGCGGCAGCAAAGCACTGAAATCCTGAAAGCATCGTCCCAAATGGATGCTGACCGTCCGAGTTTGGAGGAACTTTCCACAACACCTGCAGAAGCTTTCCAAGCAAATTCACTTCAATAGCAGTGTCCTTCATTCTTCAGCAAGAGGCCTCTGTGCTGTGTTGCTTTAAATACAATAGACTTCTGAAGTAAGGACCTGAGTGAGTAATCTCTCTTACTCTTTCAGTTTCTCCAGCTTTCTCAGATCTTTTCCCCTCCTTCCTCTACTGAGATCACTTCAGGTCTCTACTACCAGTGATGCTGTCAGCCTCAGACTTCAATGTAGGGATCCTCAGTACAATATATAACATAGCTATACACCCTTGTACATTCCAACCAGCTGCTGTTTTATAAGGACCATGTTAGACTGAAGGTCTAATGTGCACACACACACACATACACCCATCCATACCAGAAGTCAATGTGACAGCCTTGTAGAGAACAGCTAGTGTGCAGCTCCCCTCCAACCCAGACCTGAGCTACCTTGATCCTCAGGGCAGGAATTTCCAGGACCGTCGCCTTCTGTGCGGCCAGAATCTTCCCTGTTTCATTGATCCGTGCCGTCACAAAGAAATGAAAGGAGGCTTGGTCCAGCAGGTCACTCAGGTACTCGCTCGCTTTGATCACAACATCGAAAGCGCTAGCTGCGGGGAGAAACAGGAAATAAAAAAGGCACCTGGAGCAATCTAATGGCTAATTGCTCCTCCCATTGTGGCCAGTGTCAGTTACATGAGCACCCTGGAAAAAAGGTGGCTCACCACCAAAGTGACTTTTTTTCCCCAACTATTTCCATTTCTTTACCTCACCATTTCCCCTCTTAACTTGCCCTCTTTCCATTTAGGCTGCAAGCTCCCTGGGGGAGCTGGGTCTGTGCACAACCTCTGCCCAGTGTCCATCAGCATAGGCCCAGGTCACTGTTGAAGGTTTCTAGGCACTACCACAAAAAAACTGAGAAGCAAGATGGGTAATAAATAGCTACTGGGCATGAAGGTCCAAACCAGAAGTTGGGTGTCACCCCTGTAAAGGTTTGCTCTTTCACTTTATTCCTGTGCTTTCTCTGACTCTCTTCCTGATGGAGGGATGCCACCAGAGAAACTGTTGGGGGTTGTAAGCCCAGTGAGAGACCACCTGCTCTCCAGCACGTCTGGATATCTGCCTTTGTCCTACACTGCCTGCAAAATTTAGCAAGAAGGTCCTCCTGTCGCCAGCATGCTCTCCAGAGAGCTTTCACGTGCTCCCTGACGATAATTATTGGAAAGAACAAGTCCCCCTAAGCTAGATGGTTAAGACACAGGGAATCATTAATTTTAATCATATTGAACTGCAATTCCCAGGCTGACAATGGTGTGAGAATGTAATGCAGAGAAGCAGACCTGCTAACTAAGTGACTGGGCAGAATATATAGATCTGGAGTTCTTGCCTCTGTAAACATTCATTATAACCCTCGTAAACATATCAAGATACCCCATCTGTTAACTATGATTATTACTGTTATCCATTATTTGTATTGTATTTGTGACATACACTGTACACACCGATATAACTGAGCTCAGTTTTGTAAATGACATTCGCCCCTTTTCTCTCTTTTGATCCGCCTACATCAAAACCAGTTCCTTGATTTGGTTTCAAAGCTATTCCCTTGGTGATGACCTGACCTGGATTTACCAGGCTGGCCTTAAATTTACTTGATGTGCTCTCCCTCCTTCCCTCTCTCCCTCCTTCCGTGTATCTCTTGTATAAGAATTTCCCGTAATGCCCCAAACTGTAAATTATACATCAGGCAAGGTATTTCTCATCTGTATAAAGTAAGTAAATAAATAAATTAGATACAATCAAAGATAAACTTACTTCACAGTGGAAGGAAAGACAAACTTTTCTGTTTAAATTTAATCACTATGGGGGAAAAAAGCATAATAGACTTCCTATTCCTTAGCACTAGCTGTGCTGGTAAGCTGCCACCAGTACCTGGGAAAGCCAAGGAAGATACAACACTGAACTGCCTTACAGCCTTTCAAAAAAAAAAAACAACAACCCCAAAAGAAAACTAAATATAACCAAGTAGATGTGAGAGCACCTTTGAAGACACTGGAAGGTTTAAGCTATTCAAATTCTCAAAGATGTTTTCAACCCACACAATTCCTTTAATCTTTATTCTGAAAATCATGCATTCGCTTCCTGTTTGAGAACAGTTGGCTTCATTCTTTCAGTAGTGTGAGCCTTTATTATATTGTAATTTTTTGTTACCTCCACATATATATATATATACACACACACTTCTTGCCATGAATGAATGAAGCCTACAAATTCTGCTTGAGTGCCTCGGAAGGTATCCTGCCATCATAGCCCTGACAGAGTATTTTCACACAGTTGCAAATGATCGCGCTGCCTCCCTTCACACTGCCCAACTGCTCAGACACCGCTCCTGATTGCACACATACTCCTTTCCAAGGCAAAGCTGAAAGAAGTAGTGCTCAAGTTTTATGTACCACCTTCAGAGACGGCATAACTGGTGAGGTTTTTTAGTCCTGTTGTAGGATGATGTGCTCCACAGGTCAATGACTGTAGCTCAGCTAGAAGCTCATTTCCACCTTGAAAGGTGATTATATCTTAAAACCTGTCTCCTTGGCCAGAGGCAGTGATGGGGACATACTTTGTCCATATGCAAAAAAATTCATGTTCTGTTCTCTCTGGTGCCTCTCTCTAGTCTGTGTTCACTCACCATTGGTCAGCTCAGAGTTTCCAGCACAGTTTCAAGAAGCTTTTTACAAACCATTTACTTAACTAAGAAAAAATGAATTATGAGGCTTAGTGATGCTTAAACTTCATCTATTCATTTAATTTCTTGGACAGAGGACATAGAATGAGCCTGAAAGCACTGCAGAAGCTGTGTTTTAGGTAATAATACCTTACACAAACCTTTGATGCAAGAGCAGACGTGAGACTGAATTTTCCCCTGTCAAAGAAGTGACTCAGTGACTGAGCAGTTGAAATTGATATATTTTTACTGTACCTATCCGAGTCTCAAAAAAGTTTTGTAGTATTTCAGATCAAATATTTAGTAAGTGATGCAAGCCAATATAAAACCCCACACTGTGTTCTGATAGGCTGTGCTGGAATAACCCAATGCAACCCAGATTCAACCCATTTCCAGACCCCTTGCAAAAGAGTTGGGGAGTTAGAAAGAACCAGCAAGCAGCTGTCAGGGCTTTGTTACAGACCAGAGATAGAATTTTTATTAACCTTCACCTGTAGATCCCTGTAAGTGAACACCTACTTCATGGAGATTAATCATCTCCAAATCAAAATGTACAGTTTTAGATGATGGCCAAAGAGGAGGACTTTTTTTTTTTTTCACAGCACGGCAGGAACCATGGTTCCACAGAAGCTTCTTGTTGAGACAAAACACATCCTCTTTGAGGAGAGAGGGCTCACAGTGTCTCCTGAGCTGGGATAAGATAGACCAGACAGACGAGAAAGCTCAGAGGTCAGCCAGGGTTGCTGTGATCCAGCACGAGACCCACATCAGGCAGCCCATCCTTTGGCCTCCCAAAGTCCTGCCACTCCTGCTGTACTCAGCAGAGATTGCTTTTGCCCAATAGCAGCATCAAAAAGACAAAATCATTGCTCCAGCTTTCTCAGTAAGGAACTCAAGCAGAGGATCCTCTGACTTAGCCTCCATAAGTGCATGTTCTCATCACTTTTGCTGAGCTGTAGGCATTGACCCAAGAGCACAGGCCTGTCAGAAGAACAAGTGATTGGCTGTCACTTCTTACTGGAGAAGTCAGGGATCTATAACTAGTCTGCTTCATAGTGCTTTGGAGTACAGCAGGTCCTCAGCACTCGCTGACTGTTTTCTGAATGGGCCTGCCATAGATGACAGGAAATAAATCGGTTATATCCAAATCAGAAAAGGAGAACATTCCTCTTCACTACTTTGAGCAGTGCAAAATCCTGCCCTCAGATTGGAGCTAGGCTGCCAGGAACTGTTTTTCTCATGAGAAGGGGGAGGCAGGATCTCCCCATCACAGTCCAGGGGGCAATAGGAAAAGCAAACACTGCATCTGTAAAGATTAACTCACCTTTGGGGTGCCTGCCCAGTTCCCCTGCTCTATAGTCGCACTTTCTAGTCACATATCGATTTTTTAGATCACTGTAAATATAAAATCCTGAGCCATCCAGTCCTCCAAAGCCAGATAGGTGCTTGGACTCACTCAGAGCTTGTCAGCTTCTTTCAAGTAAGACAAGATACTCACCTTTTCGCCCCTGTAAATGACACCTAAGTTATGAAAAATGATACCTTGCTGCTGAATACCTGCACTCCTTTGCTTTCTTTTCTACTAAATAGGAAAAATTAACAGTTCCCAGACATGCAGATTGGTGTAAGAGAGCATTATGCAGGGAGCAACAGCTTGAAGAAAACAGCCTCGGCTCTAAATGACACTGGTAGCAGGGCCAGAGTTGGGAGTGGAGCCTTCTGACAGCCAATAAATAGAGTATCCTACCCCTAGCTACTAGAATTGGCTCTACCCATAGGTAGAGAGAATGGTAACAGTTAATGACACAGAGAAAAAAAGCTAGCAGGTTTGAAAACAACTATGTAAATCTTACATGAAGTGGGTTCCAGTTTTGCACTGAAAGAGTGTTTCTTGAATTCATTTTTTGTGACTCCTGTATAAAACACTATGTTGCCTGAAAGGTATGTAGTAGCAGTGTAGTGGTTGCGACTTTTGTTCCTGAAAGTTATAGTGACTTTAAAGTCACTGCCAAGGACTGCTTTTTGCACTTGAAATTCCATTTCAACATCCGTCTGTGGCTGATACATGGTATCTTGGGTAGTTTGCTTTTTAACACCGTACATCACCGCAGTCTCAAGAGCCAGTCTCTCCTCCTCTGAGCCTAGAAATGAATGAAAATCAAATTTAGAAGAGAAACAAGGGTACTGCATTAGCCCACTCACCCATCACAAGGGTGTGTCTTCCGTGGTTTGTGGCAGCTGAAATGAATGGATGTGGACAGTGAACCTTCCAGTGGTGAAGTGAATATCAGGAGAACTTCACAACTTCCAAGTGAGCTGGTCTTAAAGATTCAAGCCATATCAGATAAATTGACATTAATGGAGCTACACTGATTTACTCTGTGCAAACATCTGGTCTAAAGCCTTGAATCGTTCTGAATGCTTTGAGTTACTCCATTACCACCCTTTGTTTTCACTACAGCTTACTCAGTCCAAAGCACTTTGGAGTAGCAAAGTCTGTGCTGTTATCAAGGCACCTGCAGTGTTTCTGGGACAGAGCTACAGGTAAAGAGTTGCAGAGGGCACCGTGGCAGCTCTTCATGCAGCTCCTTCAGTGCCAGAGGTCTGTAAATCCACCATCCAAGATCTGACTAAAGTAAAGCTACATCAGTATGGTCCCACCCCATTTCAGGTTACCTTCTTGGAATTTGTACTCCTCAGTAATCTCCATCATTCCATCACCCCCAACTTCCTTGGTCACTATCAACTGTCCAATATAGGTTGTGTCAATTTTTTCTATCACTTGGGTTCCATTTTTCTCCCTTCTTGAGTAAACAATATCACTATTCACCTATAAAATTAAATGAAAAAGAATTGAGATACATAGAAGTAGAGAGAGGAAGGGAAGCCAGCCTATCTCCCCTCAAAACAATGACACCTTGATCTGAAGTCCCACTTGCATTGAAGTCCCATGTTTAAAATTAGTCATATGCTACACTGTTCGGGCTTGGGGAGCAGGATGATAGACTCCTTGCACCAAAAAACTTCAGACCATAGAGAGGGGAATGCTTCATAGAAAAAATATCTTTATTCTCTTCTGTCCTAAGCTATGTACAATTCAATTAGAGACTTGCTCTACAGCTGCTGCAATTCTGGGCACAACAGCTCTGGTTAAAACTCCAGACAAGGTCCTCTCACTCCTCATGGAGATATTGCCCTCTCAGATCCTCCAGTCAAACTACCCACACCAGCTCTCCTTGACTCACTGCAGCCAAAATGAACATGGTGAGCAAGACCTCTTTAAAATCACTGCATCCATTTTGACCAAAGTAAACAAGGGAGCCTTAACATAAGCAGCTTTGCTGGGAAGCCTGAGAAGGAGGTAGCAGCTAGCAAAGGATGAAGGTGAGCAGCTGAAGCTAGTGACTCATTTGCCAGCATAGCTGGAATCTGAGAAGGATAAATGACCACAGCCTGAAGTTTCATCGGAGCCAGAGTAGCTTTTTCCGCTTATTACATTGGTGAGCAGAGATTAGAGAAATCTGTCATTCATTAGAGTCACATCACACTTAATGGCCTGCATGTCAAAATATAATGAGAAGATTTTTCATTGATGTAAAGCATACATGAAGTAACTTCTCAAACCATAAATTGTAGTGGAGCCCTATCTTCTGTCTCACCTATGGTCCCCACTGATATCACTCAATGCACTAAAAATTTTCAGGTATGTACCTCAGCATAGACAAAAGGAGCATCAAACTGGAAGCAAACATGACCATGTTTAATGGCTTGAACTGAGGCTGGACCACACCTGTACATACCTATGGGGAGAAGAGACATACAGTGAGAGATTAAATTAATTAAAAAACATGTCAAAATGTTACACTTTCTCAAAGAAAAAAAAAAATAGTTTGGTTTAATGAACTCTTCTAACAGCTTAAAGGAACTCCTGACCAAAAGTGAAAAGCTTGATTTCTGTTACCAGCCCTCTAAACAACACAGATTCAAGTCTGAAACAACCTAATGGTTCAGTACCTTAATGGCACTGTAAAGTCCACTGTAAATCTTGAGTGCTTGAAACACAGTTACAGCTGGTTTTAGTTAAAGCAGATAATTTTGGGAGGGCTCAGTTATACCACAGACCATGAAATACCTCACTGCAAATTTGTTAAGAATGCCTTTTAAGAACTGGAAAATTAAGGATTGGAAGAAATAGCAATGACTTTTCACTTTTTCTCTCCTGCCTGCTCAGAAAGTTTAGTCAGGGCTGCAGACATAAAATGAAGGAGAACTAATTTGATCAGGCTCCTGTATAGGTTCTCTAAAATTTTAGAAGCTATCTTTTGGCAACAGGGCTAGATATCTTCTGTACCAAGCAGGACCCTTCTCATGCAGGATTTTGTTCACGTGCATCATGAGCAGTGTTACAATAAGGACAGATTTAGTTTAGAGCTCAAAACAAATCAGGAGAAGGCCCTGAGCACAGGTGTGTTTGTCTGGTGCAAGAAGTTGTCACCGGCCATATGGTGCCACTGGCTCAGCTATCCTTAGATCATTGCTTGCCAAAAAGAATCCAAGCATTAGAAAGAGAGCTAAGGAGGACTTCAAACAATATTACCATCACTGGTTTCTTGGGGTGTCCCATCAACAACTTGCCATCCTCCAAAACCAACAGGAAGATCAGGTCTGGTCATCCAAGCTTCATTCCAGCAATGATAGTTCCTTAGACAAGAGATGAGAGCAGAATATTAAATTCTTGGAAAGAAGCATACAGACCGAAAAAACCCTGTGTGTTTATGTCCTGCCATTGCTTCAATAACAACATTTGCGAATTTAGGGGTGAAGAAGTTGGCTCATTTTAGAGAACAGATTTTTAGGTCTAAAAGTTTGGTACCTATCTGTTAAAACCTGAAGGCCACAACAATTCTTCATTGTAGTTTCTTGACTGCAAGTTGAAGACACTTTTTGAATCTTCTAGTGTGTTCTGAATGCAAATGTCTCAGAAAAGGTTCCAGTGCTTGGAGATTTTTGGGGTATAGGAAGAGCTACACAAACGACAGTCCCTTTCCAGCCAGGTACTCTCACTTCAGTATGCCTGCTAAAGCAAGCTATGCATCTTCTTAAAGCCATTGAAATTTGGTCTGCTTCATAACTATGAAGACTGAAGCTTTAGAGACTCTTTTGAAGATATTTCAGGATCGACTCTGTAACATACAGTATGTAATTTTGTTTTTGTGGTTCAAAACAAACATGCTTATCTGGTTTCCATGTTGGTTGAGAAAAAGACCCTGCATAGGCTTTATAAGATTATCCTTGTTGTGGATTCCTTATAAGCTCTTCCCAGTGTGTCATGCCAATGAGGGAGGTAAGACCTGCTAGAACATATAGCATTTCATAAAACCCACCTACAAACATTGTGGGCCAAGTCTTGCCTTTAGGGTCCAGGACAGTATGCTGAAAGGTGAATTTCTGAGAGTGGTTCATCTAGGTGCTCAGGGCTGAAATGTCCTCACTTGGCTGGATGCTCAGGAAAAGAAAAAAAAAACCACTACAGGACCATCACAGTCTGCCCAGAATGTTTCAAAGATGAGCAGAAAAGCAAGACAGATCTTGCAACTTCCTGCAGTGCTACCTGTGCTCAAGGGAAAGCACGAGCAAGAAGAAAGACAATCTAGGAAGAGGGTCTTGCAGTAAAGCCAGCAAAGTGTTTGAATTTCATTAGTGAGTGGGGAAAAAAAAAAAAAAAAGGAAGGAAGGAAGGAGTGGAGTGGAGTGGAGTAATAGGCAATTTTGCTTGCAAATTGTACATATCCTACAGCAGATATGAATCTGTGTAGCTACTGATACAGCCCCGGTACATGCAATGATATTAGCAACCAAAATGGGGATTGTTAAACTCTGACCATTTCATTAATAATAGGTGAAAACCAGCCATGGAGCAGAGTCGGAAGGATCTGAGGCTTGTCTAACAAGACATTTCAAAGTGGAAATGAAAGCTTGGATCAGGGTAAAACTTGTCAGTTAGGAGAGTTAATGAAGCAGCACTACAGAAAAAGGAATTATTTAAGGAAAATGACGCACACTCAAAGAATTTTTGATGCTGCTGAGAGCAGTCAATGCTCAATCATGCTCACAGAGCTTTGCTGAGGGCTACCAGAGAATGGGGACACACTTTGTGGTAGGTGGGCTTTTGAAAAATGTTATGCCAACATGTGAGAGAGACAATCCCTGTCCTGAAACCTTCACTGTTTCACTTTGAATCAAACTCATATGTGCCACTGGCTTTGTGTTCTGTGAAAGAAGAAACTGAAGAGCAGGCTGGAGGGAAGGATAATAAAACTAAGCAGGGGTAACAGTGCAGAAAATGGCAGCTTTGCTTCAATTCTGTAATTAGGTAATGCGATTTCTTCTGTTGTTTTTTTTTTTTTTTCTATATTCATCCTAGGAAAAGGGACCTTTCTTACTGGTTTCTATCGTTGTAGTGCTGGGCTCAACAGGACAACATTTTTTTTAGGTCTGCTGCCATGTAAATAACAAATACACTTAAGGATATTAAATGTGAATGGACAGAAAGACACTGCTGGTAAAGCACATGAGTATTAAAGAGGATGTGGGGAACATTTCTTTCTCCAAAACATAGCAGAAACTTCTCTCTGGTAGAATTGAGCACAGATTAAGAACTGTCTCCACAGCCATAATTTGTTAAACTGATTCTGTAGTCCTTGTATTCTACAGCAATCCTGAGACATTAAAGAAAGCAAGAATGGCTATACAGATCAATGTAGTGACCATTAAATATTTACAGAGATAATTACGAATAGACTAAACAAAGCAATGGGGAAATTAATAAAAGATGACCAGGTGGGTTTTATGCCTAGAAGACAATTTAAGAAGGGTACTTCGTATTGCTTATGAGACAGGCATGTGCTAGAAACAGCTGCTGCCCTTTCATTATCTAATAAGCTCAGGCATTGGGGTTGAGAGAGACACTGATAACATTATTGAAAAATTAGAGAAAAGTGAGCTGGAAGTGAATGGGAAAGTAGAGGTCACAGAAGGGCTTTTCCCATGGACCTGCACATGGGTGAACTCCCGTGGGGCCAGGTGAACGAGCAAGCTTCTGCTGAGCTACTGACGTTGGTCTGCTTGGACCTCACAGTAGGAGAGAGTCTTGATTCCCATCCAAGAGAAATATTCTTTAAGTGTCTTTATATCATCATTAAGAAAGACAAGGAGAAAAAAGTAAGGGGACTGAGGCAATACTGATGGGCCCAAATCCGGCCAACTTTATAAAAATAACTTTTTGCAAAGTCTGTGTAATTTTGTATATGTGTACTGTTGTTGTCATTGTTTCCTATCCTGAGGAAGAAGATGATCTTTAATAAAAATAAATAAATAAATGTCACATAACATTCAGAGGAAGACCCACACTCAGAGACTGATGGCTCCAAGTATCCCTGAAGTCTGAGAGTATTTAAAACCTGAAGACAGATCAGCTCCAGCAGTACAAGGCAATAGAAATGATCTATTAATAAAGAAAAAGAGCTTTGCTTCCAGTTTCCAGGAGATTATAAATAAAGGTGAGAAATACATTTAAGGAAATCATTATAAATACCTTGAGCTTGTCCTCTTTAAAAATAAAAAAAAAAAGAAAAAAAAGAAATAAAAGAGACATTAAAAATAAAATCAAGGTTAAGACACAAACCATTTAAAGTCAGCATGTGGGCTACCATGGAGTGTTACAGAGTAATGAAGAGAAAGGACACAGAGGAGAAATGAAAAGAGGTGTGTAATATATTAAGTCATGCCCAAAGGGTTATGTGCACCATGTACTAATAAATGTACCAGGAGGATAAAAGGATGAACAAGACAGTTAAAAAAGTAATCAAGCCAAAGAAAAGCAAACATAGGGTGGGAGGAAAAATGCTAGTGTGAAGTTGCATATGGATTTCAGTGCAGCAAGGATGATTTTGGATGATCTGGCCCTGTCCTGGAAGAAGAGATGAGACAGTGAAAAGTCTGAAGCATGGTAATGATCCACTACTGGGTATATATGGATGGAGCAATGAGGTGGACAGTCATTGGGTTTTGTTTCACACATCATATTGGCAAAGGAGATTTCAGAAGAGTGAATGTTCATTTACTGCTCTGCAAGCCATAGAAGGACCAGCCCCATGAGATATACTGAGGTTCTGATGTCACGTAGACCAGACACAGCTCGGCAAACTGAGAACCCCCAAGGATCCTAACACATGGAAAAAGGCAAATAGCAGGACTACAACCCTGGACTTCAGGAGAATAGGCTTTGGCCTGTTTAAGGTCCTGCTTGGAAGAATCCCATGGGAGGTAGTTCTGGATAGAAGATGGGTCCAGGAGAGCTAGTTGTTTTTCTAGGGTCATCTGCTCCAAGCTTAAGAATGATCCATCCCTATGTGCAGAAAATCAACCAAAAGTGGCACAAGGCCCACATGGTGAACATTTAAAAAAAAAAGTGCATGAGCAGTGGAAGCAGGGACAGGTGACCAGGAGGAATATAGCGAGACTGTCTGAGCATGCAGGGACAGTTTTAGGAAAGCCAAAACCCAGATCAGAGAGAGTATGTCAAGGGATGTGAAATGCAGTAAGAAAGGCAAGTACATCAGTATCAAAAGAAAGACTATGGAAAATGTGGGTCTGCTGCTGAATGGGGAAGGGAACCTAGTGGAAAGGGATTAAGAAAAGGCCAAAGTATTTACTGTCATCTTTGTCTTACTTTTACTGCTAACATTTGCCTTCAGGAAGCACAGCCCCTGAGACTAGTGTGGAAGTTTGGAGCAACAAAAATTTACCATCTGTAGAGGAAGAACCAGTTAGAGAATATTTAAACAAACTGGACACAGAGAAGTCCAATGGGTCTGGTAGGATGGACCCAAAAGTGCTGAGGGAGCATGGATCTTGTCCATGTGTACAAATGGTTAGGGAGTTAGGGTGAAGAAGACAGAGCCAGACTCTTCTCAGGGTACTCCAATAACAGGACGAGAAGGGATTGGCACAAATTCAAACACAAGAAATTCTGTTTGAACATGAGGAAATACTTTCTTACTGTGAGAGTGGTTGAGCACTGGCACAACTTTCCCAGAGAGGCTGTGGAGTGTCCATTATTGGAGATATTCAAAACTCAGGTGGACACAGCCCTGAGTGACCTGGTCTAGCTGGTCCTGCTTTGAGCAGGGGGGTTGGATGACTTCCAGGGGTCCCTTCCAGTCTCGACTATTCTGTGATGCCGTGGTAGAAGCTTCAGATGTAAATGAACCTAACAGTTTTCCTTAGATTCCCTCTTGGTAGCAGATTAGGGAAATCACATAAAAGAGGTTACAGCAACAGGTTGAGTCATTTCCTCCATCACAGAATGGGTTTATTACAGTTTTAACATAAAGACTCCCAGAGATTAAGTTGCTAATGAAACATGATAATGAGCAGCTACGCTGATGAGCTGAAGATATCATTGACACAAATCAGGAATATTAACACTGAATAGGACAAGTATCTCCTGAATATAGGAATATATACAGAGGTCACATTCACTGCTTCACTTTGACAAGGAGATGTTTGAGGCCCAGTAACCCACACATAATTTCTACTCAACAGAGCATATAATCAATATATGCTACTCTTCTCCTGTCAGACAGGAGACAGTAAGAGTTTGAGCAGGAAGTTAGAGCACTGTTTTCTCCAAAAGAATAAGTAGACTCCATTTATAAAAAGAAAACTCCCTAGGAACAAGAAATCTGGTGATGGCACTTCAGTAACTTGTAGGATACCTTGACTTGTTTCTTTTTCACTTGAAATGGATTTATGTTGCAAAGTGCCTATTTGTGACAGTGACTGCATGTACACAAAGTAAAACCAGCCTACAAATACAGGAACGGGGCAGAAGCAGGCCAAGAAGGGCATTTTTCCATAGGTATTGATGCATCTTTTTGAGCCTGGCTCCAGCCTGATGGAAGTGCCCAATCTACCCCTTCGTATTTTCAGAAATGGCCTGGACCTAAGGAGCACAAACCCATTCCAGCTCTCCTCCAGTGTGCTTAAATGTGCACTGTATGGTAACATCAGCAGTGAGATCCCCTGGGGTTTGCCTCTTTATGTGACAAGCACTTCATATTAGTCAGCCTACTAACAATCCATTCATTCTGTTCTACATAAGCTAGCAGTGTAATTTAATGTGCAGAGAAATAAATAAACCACAGGCACTGCTGTCGTGTTTTTTACTACTTGTATAGTTGGCACATTGAAGGTATTTGCCAGGAGAACTCACCAGACTGAGTCTTTTGTAAGCTTGGTGTCCACTTGCCCTTCGTTATCCAGAAAGAAGTCCAACTGCAAATTGGCATTGTTATCATGGGCAGAAGAATAGTTGGTAACGAGTCTTGCAGGTATTCCCAAGCACCTCAGAACTGTGGCAAAGAGAGAAGTGTGATGAGAAGGACAAATATGAAGACTGCTCATGGATGACAGGATGAGTAGAGAGAAACTATTAATAACTAGCATAAAATGGGAAAACTCAGTCAAATCAACCCAAATAATTCCTCCTATCTGTCTTTATATAGAATATGTTAAATATTCTATTCGGTCCAAAAATGATGAGCATTCAAGATATGTAATGGTTATAACCTAAGCAGCTGATTACCAATAGTTTTAGAATAATCCTGCATAGTAACTACACTGTAGCTTTTCAGGGTAAATCTGGGTACAATGGGTCAACTGCATGATGAAATGTGGTATAAAGGAAAGCAAGTCTGAGCTTGTAAGAAATGCAAAATATATTCGGTCTCCTAGTATCAGTAACCTAGACGAATCATGAGACTGCACTAAAAAGAAAATTAATAGAAAGTATCTCCTTTTGATTGATTTGGAGTTTTCCTGTTTGTCATCTACCATCAGAAGGGATCTGGAGAACACAAAGAATAAAGCAGAATATTACTGCTAACAAGGGGAAAAGATGGATTATTTGAAAGTGAAATGTCAGAGAAGTGAGTCTGAACAAAATGCATTACATAATTTGTATTGATTGCTAAGTAATAGTATTTTGGAGTCAGTAGTCTCTTTCCTTAAAGAATCTTAAAAGGAGGATCCAAAAAAACCAAAAAGCCTCAACCCTAAAATCTCAGACCATCACAGTCTAGCACTAATGGTTCTTCTTCCCGTTTGACAAGTGGTAAATTTGGGATAGGTGGAAATGCTATAGCTAAGTTTGAGGTGCAGTAGTGCCTATCAGGCTTCTGTGTTTGTGGTGCACCCTGGCTGAAAAATAGACATGGAGCACGGTCCCGAGGGGGCAGCGGGGCTGCAGGGTGACACATCATCTCAACTTCTCCAGATGAAATATTTTGTCTCTCGGCCAAAAAAACGTTCCAGCCAACATAGTTCTGCAGAAAACAGAAGGTTTTTTTTTTTTCTGGAATGGGAAAACATTTTTATTGAAAATCATATTTAAAAATAGTTCTGATTCTGCAATGTTGAACGGCCCTTGCTGCTACTGCTGGGTTTTGTATATTCATTAGTGTCACTACTGCAACTCCCAATAAAGTGTAACGCTGCACATTCATTTCAAGTTCCTGGATGACAAATTACCTGGATGCATCCAATACCATATGTACCTATTGATTAAACTTAATTCAAGTGCCCTCCCAGGCTGCCAGCACATGAGCCATCAGGGCTCATTGAAAATAATTTGTCTGACAATTTCAAGATTAATGACCAGTTTTCAGAATGTTTTAGCATTTTTAACAGGTGACTGTCCAGAGTGTACAATATAGTAACCTTGGAAAGCTGGACTGGTCACGATGATAAAACATTGGCAGCTAAGAAAGGCACCAAATCAGCTCAAAGCAATCCTTTCAGTCGCACACAGCTGTCCTCTCTGTCCAGCGGTCAACAGCTGGATGTGTCAGTGGCAACGTATCAGATCAGCCACTGGGCAACATTTTCATTTCATAATGCTCCACAAGCTTTATACTTCAGCAAACCTTGCAGCAGTACAAAGTGCCAGGTCTCTGACTTGACTAACTTAGTCAGCAAACTGAGCCTAGTTTTGCCCCAGATAAATATGCCTCTCCATTTAACACAGCAGGTTCTGAGCCTCTGCTGTGTCACCCCAGTTTCACAGTGGCCTGCAGGCAAAACAATGCATAGTGGTGATTCAGGTTCACTGCATGGGGAAGGTGGGAGAACTGGTGTGTCTGTCTCCATGGTCTAGAGAAATCTAGATGAGGCAATGGGCAGAGAAGACAGAGTAAGCTGTGGAAGCCACTGCAAGGAACTGCATCCATAGGAAACATTTGCAAGAGACTTTTCAAACCCATTGTATTGTGCAGAGGCTGAGGAGCATCAAGTACAGAACACGCAACCTCAGGCAGGGAAGGAAATAGACATCTCTCAGGTTCTTTGGATGCGAGTGATTGCTCATTATCCCACTGCACCAGGAACAAAATGAACCATTTTATGTGTTGAAGGACAGAGCACCTGCCAGCACCTCCCCAAATGAAAACAGGAACCTCTCCAGATATATGAAAAAGAAGCAGAAAAACCTGAAACCGCATCCCCTGCCACAGGTGTGAGAAGCATATGCCAGAAGACTAAGTGGTCTGAAGACAGCTTTATTTCTGAGATCCTTATTTTTTTGATGTCTACGTTTAGCCAGTACCCAGGGCTAAACTGCAGCAGTTATTTTATCACCCAATGCCCCCTCCCCAGCTGCAAAGAGGAATCAAGGGGAAAAAAAAAAAAGGGAAAAGCCCTGTGAATTGAAGTAGAAACAGATTTAATGAAATCACAAAACTAACACAACAACCGACATAAAGTATACAAGGTTCTACTCAGCCTGGTCCCTGAGGTCAGCAGCAGAAGCAGAAGGCCAGGAGGGAGGAGCCCCAGGACGAGGAACTCCACCCTCAGTGAGCTCCCTCCTTTTATAATGAGCATGATGAGGTGGTGTGGGATACACCTGTGAGTCAGCTGCCTTGAGTGGGTCTCCCAGCTGCCTCGGGGCTACTCATGGCTGCCTGCATGGCTGGCCCATGGGGCTGTGCCTGGGGAACCAGGACATTTGAATAGCTTTTGAACTATCTCAGGTAAGCAAAAAGAGCTATGAAATTCAATTATCCAGATTGGGAAAAAATTATGTACAAAATTAAACATACACACACAGAATAGGCAAAAATAAAGTGAAAATGAAGAGATGCCCAGGGCTGCCTGAGGGTGAAGAAGCAGTCTTGTAACTTGTTATTAGTTATTCAATTTTCGTGTTTGCTGCAGAAGATGGGTGATTAATATACTTCATTTTTGATAAAAGTATAATGTAAGGAGAAGTATAAAGCTATCCCTTGAGACAGAAACACGTGACAGTGTTGAGACAAGATGAAAAAGGGAAAGTTTTCACAGAGTTTTTCTGTAATTTCCTTCTCACATCTTAAATACAAGGACCAAAGTTTAGACCTTCAGCTGTAGCTGAGAAGTACTTGATGAAAAGAAGGTTCCAAGCCTGCAGAAATACCCATTGTGTCCCACTCGTCCTAAGCTGACCTGGGCCCCCCAGTTTGATACTTGCATGCATATGTTGTAAGTGCCTCTAAGGAAGATCATCTGGGCTTAAGACAGACACTTCTAGTTTCTGTTCAGCTTCTTCTATTGCCCAGTGCCATAAGCATAGGAACTGCTTGATTGGCTCTACATTGGCACTTGTCATAAGCATTGCTTCCAATGTCTGGTCCCCATTATCTGTATAAAGCACATTTTTTACAATCCCAGAGTCTTTCTTGACTGCTAATATGCTGCAGTGTGTCCCAGTGTATTAGCAGATGATGCTGTTAGAATGTGCTAGGCAGTAAAAAAATGAGACCAATCCAACACTGCTTTCCCTGCTGGGTTTTACAACCTGCAACACCCTGTTTGCTGCAATATTGGAACTCTAGTTTGAGCAAGTGTGTTTAGGCTTAACCTTGTAGTGCTAGACAATTCATAAGCCAGGCCAGCGAATTTCCTCATTGTTCTGGCTTGCAAACTCCATAGAAAAAGTTAACAGTGCTCAGTAGATGGGTGCTGCAACAGTGCATGTCAATTTTGCCAGAATAATCCTCGGTAGGTGAGATTTGGCTTTTCTTGAGCTGAAACACCATCACGTATCCCATATTGGGTAATAGTTTCATGTCGCAGGTCTAGATAAGAAGCCCCCTGTTCATCTTGGGTTTCCTAATAGAAATGTGGAGTGTGCCAAAAGACTAACTTTCTCTCTCCCAAACTTACTCTCGTGAGTCACTGAATACATTTTACTGACCAATGAATAGTTAAAAGACTTGTGTGGAGGAGCAGATGAATTGAAGGAGATGACAAAGATTTACATAAACATCACCTACTTTAGCCATGTATTTTAAAGTACCTCTACTATTTAGCCCTGAACACCACCGAGCCAAGAAGTATTTTAGTTAGTTTAACCTAAAAGCTCTCTACATTATGCAAGAATTGCATAGCAGCATGGAGCTTTTCTTACCAATACCTACATGTGTTGAAGACACCTGCAAAGACCCAGCACTGTCCGTATCGCACGGGTTGCTTAGAACTATAATACTCCAAGAGAATGTCCACGCTTCCTGTCCAGGCTGAAGGTGCAACACCATAAGTGTACGTATTGTCCCAGGATCCAGCAATCACACCATTATCATCCCTGGAGTTAATCTAAAGACAAAGGAAATGAGCATTAGGGATGTCAGAGACTGAATAATAAAGAGCTCTTTAACCCAGCAGACAAAGATAGGATGGGAGAGACTGAATATAGCCAAGTTTAGGCTAGAAGACAGAAATGTTTAATTACAAAGTAGATGAATAGAACAATCTTGCTAAGGACCATGGATTCTCCATCACTGAACAATTTTGAATGAAGGTCTGACACTTAAAAATAATGATGAAATTAAATCACTACAGTGAGTATCCATGTTGCCAGCTTAGCAAGTTTTATTAACATTATACGTGCTTACTGCTATGTATTTTTAATAAATATGGTCAGTTATACACTGATAAGCGAGCTGGATTCTTTCCTGACATCATCAGTTTTTCTGACCATATCAGCCCAGAAATTTTAATAAAATCACTTCTGATTTACAGTGGATTGAGAATAACTCCTCTGTTATTTTTAGAGTAGGAACTAATTTCTTCAGTCCAGTACACATGAAATCAAGAATGAATTTGCTGTGTAAGTTTTCCCCTTGTAAGATTATACAAGCAAGGAGTTTTGCTGACTAATGACTATACTGATAGGCATTAACGAGCAATACATCTCCTAGCTGCAATTTGAAACAAACCAGTTGAGGCTGTGCAAAAAGCTCATTCGCTCTGTACCTTTTAATTATGCTAATGTGGAACAGCTACACACCAGCCAAATAAATCACAATTCTCATTTAAAAGCTTTTGGCTGGATTAACTACTGTTTTATAATTAGAAAATCGACTTCCTGTGAACCTTAGAACTGAACAAAGATAAGTATTCAGAGTCATAATCAAAGGGTTAAGGGGTTGTGCCCATCTCACTGTTGTGGGAAACATGCCAAGAAAAGAGGTGCTTCAAGGACAGGGCAGAGTATTGATCTTCAGACTCTTCTCCCTCTGTAAAGACAGGAGGAAGGGGGTGACTCTACCTGCTCTGAGGAAGCCTCAGAAGGATCCCAGCATGGGGGCATCTTTTCAGTTGAGCTCAGCTCTACCACATTTCAACTTGAGCAAGAATGAGAGTAAGGAATACAGGTGGAGCTTCAACACCTCTTGGCCATTTCTTATTGAGATCCGGATTTCAAACGGACAAAACCCCCAGTCCTGTAGACTGGGGACTGAGCTGCTGGAGAGCAGCTCTGGAGAAAAGGACCTGGGAGTCCTTGTAGACAACAGGCAGACTATGAGCCAGCAACGTGCCCTCATGGCCAAGAAGGCCAATGGTATCCTGGGATGCATTAAGAGGAGCGTGGCCAGCAGGTCAAGGGAGGTTCTCCTCCCCCTCTACTCTGCCCTGGTGAGGCCTCATCTGGAGTCCTGTGTCCAGTTCTGGGCTTCCCAGTTCAAGAGGGACATGGAGCTACTGGAAAGAGTCCAGAGCAGGGCCACTAAGATGATGAAGGGATTGGAGCATCTCCCATGCGAGGAGAGGCTGAGGGAACTGCGTCTGTTTAGCTTGGAGAAGAGGAGGCTGAGGGGGATCTCATTAATGCTTATAAATATCTCAGGGGCGGGTGTCAGGAAGATGGATCCAGACTCTTCTTGGTGGTGTCCAGTGACAGGACAAGGGGCAATGGGCACAAACTGGAACACAGAAGGTTCATTCTTAACATAAGAAAACACTTCTTTACTGTGAGGGTGACAGAGCACTGGAACAGGCTGCCCAGAGAGGTTGTGGAGTCTCTGTCTCTGGAGCCATTTCAAACCCGTCTGGACGTGTTCCTGTGTGGTCTACTCTAGGATCCTGCTCCAGCAGGGGGGTGGGACTAGACGATCTTCAGAGGTTCCTATCATTCTGTGATTCTGTGATTTGCATCTACTAGTCCAGTGATGAAGGAACCACATTCAATTCTTACTTCTATCTGAAGGTGTGAAGCCATATTTTTAATGTCTGGGCCAAAAGAATTAACTGAAAGGTTAAGAGAGAAAGAGAAATAGGGGGTGTTCTCAATACTTCTTGCTGAGGTCCTTCTATTTAACAGGATGCTATGCAATATTCAGCATGTGCCACTGAAAGGCCAGAGATCCCATTTCAGTGTCATCGAAGACAAAGAGCTCATTTTCTTAAAGTCTGGGCAAATGCTGTAACAAGTAGGTTAAAAGATCAGCCATCTCTAGCAGCCATGTTTTTTGGACAGTCTATTTTAGTAACTGACTTGGTACAACGTCTAATGACAGTAGCTCAATAACTAGAGTATTATTTTGGGAAGCAGGAGGCATCAGTTCAGACCTCTATAAGACAGAGGAGAGGACTCAGCCTCTGCCTTCCACATGCCGGATGAGTCCTTCCATCTTGAATATTAGGAATGGGGCTGCTCTTGCACCCACAGCATGACTCCTGGTGCCTAGGAGCTGGAAAGAATGGAGATACAGAAAGTCTTCTCCTTACTCTTTGCATCTGGTTATTTTAGGTACTTTCATTCTGAGTGCAGCAAATTTTGAGGACACCAAAGGTCCTGTTTAAGAGGACAGCTCTCAACAGTGTTTTCTCATGGGGCCAAGGTAATGCACATAAATGCTCTCACCCTAAGTAGGCCATTCAGGGCTTAAAAAACAGACACACTAACACCCACCATTGCAGGATCTTAAGACCCCATTGAGGTTAGTGATGGAGTCCACATAAAGTCTCTCAGTTCCCCATCCCAAATTCTACCCATCATACCACCTGACTGTCCATGGCAGAAATAACTTTCTCATTTATCTCAGCTACAGGAAAGTGAATACAGTGTCACAAGAAATGCTATCGTGCCTGGAGTGCAATGTCTAACCACGGTTTTCCTACCAGTGAGGTACCATTCTCAGGAAAAGGCGATGAGCTGACATAAGTATTTCACCTTTAGTGGAGTGAAATAAAATGCCAGACCCCAGAGATCAGAACGGACAATTGATCTAGCATCCGTTAGAGTGAGCACATAGGAGCATGAGGGCCAGTTAAATCAGCCTGTCTTTGATTTACGAGTCGCTTCTGCCACACATTAGGCATCCATTACATACCACTGCAGAAGCAACACGGCAGATTTTGATTGGGTTTCCACGCCCAGAGAGCTCCAGTTCTGCCTTGTCCATCAGGAACAGGCAAGCATCCAGAACATTTTCTTCAAACTATGTAAAAGAAAATAAAAAGACAGAGGGAAAACTTAGTCACTTTTTATTCTGGTAAAGCAAAGGCAAAGTCATTTTTCATTGTTGTTATAATAGCCGATCAGCTGGTCAAGTCAAAGTTCTGTGATTAAAGATACAAGTTTTCTTCTAGAATAATTGCCCACGTATGGCAAAAAAAAAGTGAGAGGCTGTGAGGGAAGAGTGTCATTTTCAATCCAATCTCAGTCCATTTTCCAGAAGGTTGAAATGACAACATAGCCTTTCTGACAGGACATAAAGTTTTAAGTTCTAACAAGTATATAATAGGAAGATATTATAATAATAACTACAAGGAGCTAGTCTGCTCATGAAGGACTACATGTCCTTCACAGATTCCAGACCTGTTAATTTCAGGACTTCTCTGACACAGCCGATGCAACGTTAGAAAGTTCAACAATAAATGGTTTGCCAAAGTTAACTTGAAGACACATTTTAAAATTAATTTTAAAATCTGCTTAAAATTAACAAGCCAAAGGTTGAATATATAGATTAATCCTGGCCTACAAAACTTAGACATCAAAAATACCAAGTGACCTAAAGTAGTAGTCTTAAAAAAATAGAGTGAAAAGGTACAGTATCTTCGATACAGCATGAACAAGCACAAGAATGAATTGAGGGCAGAGGTGCCTAAATAGACCAGAAACCATTTGTCACAGAACTTGCCCTTGCCCATTTCATTTTCCTTAGGAAAAACTGCATAGCAAAGGAAAATACCTCCGTCCTCTGGAAAACGGTCAGCGACAGGGAAATACACGTTAATAAAACAAGTATCTTCCAGATACACCACCTTATATTTATATCGAAGGCTGTGACAGAAAATCCACAGAGCTTGTTCCCTTGCTGTGTTAGCCTTTACGTTCTACGCTTGCATCCTTAAAGATATGATTCACACTAACAGGATTTTCGCTCTCATGCTGCTACTAGAGCTGAACTGACTTTGCAACTGTCTCCAGCCTGTCTTAGGGCTCCTTGGCAGATAAGGGCAATCTGAATTTTGCCTCCTGAAGAAAGTGAGCAAGAGCTGCGACCAAGCTGCTGCTTTGGCAGCCCTGGGAGATGAAGAGGAGAAGGAAGAGTGAGGCCAAGGAGCTAAAAAGGAAGCCCCCCAAAATCAAGACTGATGCTGCTGCTGCAGGGAAGACAAGAGGGATGGGGGTGACATCCCAGGCAGCAGCCGAGCTCTGGCATAAGCCAAGAAATTGAGGGCACCACCATGTTTCATCACCCTCAGCCATTTTCCTGGCCATTCCCTTGCCTCTGCCTGGAGCCTGCCTGGCTTTTGTTGCTCAGGGTACCACCACTGTATAGGTTCTTTTTAGCAGACGTCCTCCAAGGCAGCACACATCTTGTCATCACCCGCACTTGCACTGAATTACTTTCTCTGGAGCAGATGTTCACTAGTGACTAACATTCTATAGTCTGAGCAAAACTGAATCCATGGTGTTTGGGCAAATAGGGAAAGAGGGATCAGTGCTTCCCAGGGATCTACTCCTAATATTGTATCATCCCTGGGAAGCTGAATAATTGCATGGTAGACTCTTCAGTTCACTCCACTGGTATGTGATGTAAATAATGCCAGGTGAGTGAATGTGCTGTGGAGACCCTTCTTCCCATGGAGAATCTTCACAACAGATAATCATAGAACAGCCTTGGTTGGAAAAGACCTTTAAGAACATCAAGTCCAACCATTAACCCAGCACTGCCAAGTCACCACCACGTCCCTCAGCACCACATCTACATGTTTCTTAAATCCCTCCAGGGATGGGGACTCCACCACTGCCCTGGGCAGCCTGTGAGAGGGCTTGATAACCCTTTCAGTGAAGAAACTTTTCCTATATCCAATCTAAACCTCTCCTGGTGCAAGTTGAGGCCAGGCAATCATAGCCATCCTTCCTGCTTCAAGTTCCCTTTTCTTCTGGTCTAGCCAATGATTTATCACCTTCAGCAGGATCAAAATCTGCTTTCTGCACTTCAAGTCAGCAACAGTACCTAAGACATGAGTTAAATCAATAAGAAATTTACTCTGCAAATTAAATCTTTCTCATCTACAGTTTATGAGACACTGTCAATCTCGCCAGCATATACAGAAAGAATAAAGAGGAAAGAAATTACTATCAGGGCTGTTGCTTTCCACCTTAGCATTTACAAAATGACATGAATACTTGTGAAATAACTGGATTAACAGAAGAGATAGGACAAGCTGTGAAGTCTGGCTGCCTTACACTGTTGCAGCAGTGCAGGATGCAGAGTAACCTTAACTCTAAAGCCAGTTTGCCCTTCTTCACTATCCAAGGATTTAAAAACATTAAATCAAACCAAATCAGTTTCCTGCTCTCACTGTTGGCATGGTATTGCTATCTAGATGGAAGTGGAATAGAAACATAGCACTTGTAAGGCTGAACACCCCTGAGATGTCAGAGGAACCCAAACAAGGTATCTTTTTGTCTAAATTCAGAGGAAATGATATAAAAGTGAATATTCTTATAAAAGTTAAAATGTTTCCTTTTGACATTTAAGCTCTTTAGTATAAGTGATGTGATTGTGGGGTAATCACAACCAATTACACTTTGTACATATGAAGAGGTCATTCTTTTCCAGGGAGGTACAAGTCTAAATGGACAAGAAAAAAAAATGGGGAATATATCATCCAAACATAGGACTAGATTGCAATATTTTCACTCACATTAAAAGATATTTTTCTCTATAAATAGTCCCACTGATGTCAAGACTACTGATGAAATAAAGGACCTTATTTGCCTAAAAAAGATGGTTTGGCTTAACCTAGTCGAGGTTAGGAAAGGCATGTGCAAAAAATCACGTGCAACCTGCAATTTGAATATATTTAATGGCTTTACTTGTTTGCTTCTTTTAGTTTCATTGTAAGCCGTAAAGATTCCACTTTGTATTTACTTTGGCCAACTTCAGCCAAAAGCCTGAGGTTTCATCCCTTCATAATCTTTCACAAAGTGATGAGGTACAGCTGTTCAGATCTGTTTTACAGAATTTTGCTATCCCTCCTTCTACAAAGTCTTTTCTGAATGTGATTGAGGAGAAATAATTGCAATTAAGTAACTTCAGGGAAACAAACTATTCTGGATAGCCACAACTCACGATCATCTTACAGAAGGCACAATAAAAAATCAACCACTTAATGAGAGAGGGATAGTGAAATTTAGCATTTGCAAGTAACTTTTCAGAGAGTCTGGCATCCACAAAGTCTCTAATTCATCATAGGTTTAGAGCTGTTCCATGGCTTTTCACATCTACAGATTAATACGCTCTGCCTTTGGTAGGGTTTTGCAGTTCAAGCCAGTGGCTGTTCTGGAGAACGACTTATCTCTTCCAGCAGCCCTTTTCTCTCACACTTGTATGGATGTGATGCTTGTGAGAGCATGAGACTTCCAGTTCTCGAGACCAAGCCTCCCTCAATGCACTGAACAGACACAGCCAGCTACAGAGCAATGCATTTAGTCAGGCTGGCCTTCAGTGGGCATCCTCTTTCATGCTAACCTGTTTCTAATAGATGACCTTCCATTTAAATCAGAGTAAGATGGTCTCTATCACCTTTGGCACTGGTTCAATTGGGATTGTGTTTCTCACAGCCATTTGCAGGCAGATGTGATCTCATGTTGCCTATGGTCTGATCTGACCAAATACATGTGCCGTAAAGTTATATTTGCACAGTGGGCTGCAAAGCTAATGCAGCTCAAGGTATGGACATGAGACAACTCATGATGGCAACAAGAATTCTATGCCCACCTGTTTTACTTGATTTTTCTTAGAAAAAACCCCAACGTTAAATGATCAATATAGAGTCCAACTTCTGACATTTCTCAGCAAGAGAATTCCTATGTGCCTAGATTTCTTCCAAAGCCAAATTTCTCCTGTATACCCTGTGGGCTTTTCTGAGTGACTGGCTCTTTACACTTTCTTAGAAGAAAGGAATCACAGCCATGTTACAAAGAACACCTCCATCCTCATTCGTTACAGCCATGTTTCAACTGGTCTGTTGTATTTTCCTCCTTGGTCCATTTTTCTTGCCTTTCTTCCTCTCGTGTTGATGCTGCTCATTAAAGACAGCAGCTGTGAGAATCATCTCCTACTAGTAACTCAGTTTTGAACTGTGTGTTCCTTTTTAATTTACAACCTGAGTTAAAGCTTCCAGCTGTCATTGATAAAAGCAATTTTTTAGCCTATTACCATGCATAAGTGTATCTGTATTTTTGTATATAACCATGTACCTTTCACCTCTCTGACTGTATGTGGCCTTATGCTTTTTACTTACACTGGTATACAGGGCTATATATCATAAATACAAAATGCATACTTGTATTATATATATCCATAATATAGGCCTCGCTTCTAGTACTTTCACTTACTCCCAGCAATGCTGTTATTCTTAACATCCAGGATTGCTGAAAATGAGAAAGACACATATTTTTAATGGTTGGAAACTGTCAGGGTAAGACCAGGAACATCACATCCTCCCTCTCACTGAAAGTGAGGGAACCAGAAGAATATTTCTCCACTGCTTTGCAGTTTGAGACATGTGCTACATGGGTATGAAATGATAAATTCCATTCAGACTCTTGGCTTGGACCCCCTTAGAAGCATCTGTCACACTCAGTTTTCACACAGGCAAGTGACAGCAAAAGGTGCACCACAGCACAGGGTGGAAATCAGGTCCTCGAATTTCAGACAACACAGGAAGGAAAGTACACGATAGGGCTATGGAACAGCCCTAACCTCTCAGGCAAAACTACCCCACAGCAAAACCAAATAAATAATGCAGTTTCTCAGGGGAGGCTGGTGTTTGTGCCAGGAAGGTGCCAGATTTGCAGAATATAAGCACCTCAGGCCAAGCCACCATAGGCTATAAATTTAGCATTTTAGGACATAAATCCAGCAGCTGGTTTAAGCAGCATCATCCACCTCCAGCCACTCATTCCCCTCTATCCCTTACATCTGTCACGGAGTGAATCCCAAATCTAGGAACAGAGCAAGCCCAAAAAATAACACAAGGGGAAAAAAAATCAAGGAGGTGCTTATTCAGCTGGATAAGCTCTGCAGTCTCATTCAGGGCACGGCTGCACAAGCACTTGCAGGGGGAAGGAAGGGCCAGGAGGGGGCATTTTTGGTCAACTTAAATGCACACCCAGCTTTGGCCTCAGGATTTGGCTCCACATGTCTTATATCCGAGGCACCATCAGTTTATGGAATTGCTTTCCCCTCCACACTTTATTTAAGGGTTATTTTTGTCTCAGCCAGGATGACAGTCAGACCCCACAAACAACAGCACTGACACAACCAAAGGAATGATGCAGAGGCAGGAACTCCCTAAGGCAGTGCTGCTGCAGGAAAAAAGATGAAATTGTACCCTTAAATAGGGAAACAAGAGAGATACGAGTTCAAAGAGCTCTCTAGGGCAAGCACACTGGCAATCCATCCAGCTCAAGCTCTGAGATTGTCTTTAGCTGAGGGAAAGAAAGCAAAGCAAGAAGGCCCCTTCTGCAAGGCTGTGTCGGGGAAGTGCCACAACAACTGAATGGATCTGTTGCCGTAGCATTGAGGAGATACTTCAATACTTTCTTAATTGTGCTGTTGTGAAAATCCAGGAGGTGAGATGAGCAGAGTTCACCACGCCCAATAACTGCCCATTGGACCCCCTCTGAGTGACATCTAGGGTTAGTTTTGCTCATTTTGATTCTGCTCATTAATGCCTTTTTCCCTTTCTCACACAACAATTTAGCTCTTTCATCCCATAGGGATTTTCAGGCTGGTTAGTGCTTACAAACAGATTGAGGAAAAACAGGTAAGCAGTAAGTCTGATGTTACTGCAGGCACATTGATACCACACACCAGCCTGGCAGGAGGTGTTTACTCCAGGCTGCAAGAGGCCACTGGAGACTGATGCTGACAAATCCAGGCAGCAACTGAAGAGGTTCCCCCCTTTGTCACTGTGGTAAGGAAACTCAAAACTCTGGGATTACATCCCAGTTTGTCATAGGAACACAGCGACAAACTGACCCCTCAAGAAGACCAGAATTATTTCCACCAAGCTGCAAAAACTAAAAGGAAGAGTCAAAAAGCAATACAACCTATTGTTAAAAAATGAAAAAAAAAACAAAACAAAAAACCCTCTCTGTACTCTTTCACCAAATTGGTTTGATCTGGAAGCAGCAACAACGTAGCAGCAGAAATACTGCTGCACTGTGGAAACCTCAGCTAGCGATTATAACTTTCAACAGGCAGCCTCTTAGTACCTGAATTATGACCCTAAAACAAGATCTTTAAATATTAGCTATTATAACATTGCTTTTCTGGATTAGGCATATACCCACTTCATACAATTTTAAAAATATGCCACTTGACTTTCTGAAGGAGAGACCAACAATCCACTCTAGAGCCCACAGTCTCAACCACTGTCTGGTCTCAATTAAACTCACTTGCCGTCCTACTGGGAGCAGTTAGAGAAGATCTAAATAGCTCACCTGACCATAACTCCAGCTTCTTAATTTTATGTCGTTGATATTTCCATGGAAAACAATACCAACATCATTCAGGACATATTCTTCCCTTTCCTCCTCGGCATCCAGATACACAGCATCCTCTGCATCAGTTTACCGAAAATAAATGTTAACACAGTTGCTTAGTTTTCATATAGGACAGATAAAAAATGTTAGCATATAATACAGTCACCTTTGATGAAAAGTACCTCTCCTCCATCAAACAAAGCATTATTTGCTTCAACAGAGTACAAGAACAAGGAGGTAGTGACCCCAGTTAGGAATATGATACACAACTTAAAAGCATGCCAGATACAAAAATGCTGACAACTCCTGCCTGTTTTCTCAGGATCTGTAAAGTATGATTAAAATGTCACATCTTATCATGAATTTTATGATTACTGTGTACCACTAAATTAAAAGTTGGAGCACCATGATGCAATTCTGCATCTGTACAAACAGATCAAAGAACAATTTCAGACCTATTAATGTTAATGGAAAACAGCTCAAGTCAAGAGATCTAAAGAAAAATCTGTAGCACATTAAAAAAAAAAAAAAAAAAAGGAATACAGTTTTTATAGTGTATTAACAGAAGGGTTTGATTGCTTTGTCTGTACAAAAGTTATTGACTGCAGTATCCCTCCCCTGTGTAGGTTGACTGACCAGCTAATAAGAGGAGAAATTCAAGCGTCCAAGTGAAAACTGGAAGTAATTGGAAGAAACCTTTATCAAAACATATACAAAGGGTATATCCTAGATTGGTCTTATATCAAGAGTCAAGAACATAGGTGTGGACCCTCACCCTGCAAACACGATTCACATACGTAAATAACCTATTATTAACATTCATAAATAACTCTGAATGACATGAAGCTATTCAGACATTCACAGGTAAGTATAAAGCAGGTTGTTCCACGACACTATAATAGTCCAGGATTTCCTTCCTGTGCCAATGCTTGTATTTTGAGACTAAGAGATACAGCTTAACAATTAATAGTACAGGAATTAATTAATTTGAGGAAATCAGTAAGGTGGTACTGGATAGCAAATTAAAGGGAAGCAATAACCTCTGATAGTTTGATGCGGGCAAGTACAAAACTACCACTCACTACTACCATCGTGGATTTCTTTAGCACCCCACTACAAATTGCTAGAGGATCATTTTAATTTTAAAAGCCTATTGATTTGTTGTATTTTGTTGAAATGCAAATCAGATTTGTACTTCCTTGTAAACCTCATCCTCAAAAGCTTCTTCATTTGCCCATAAAACTGCAATTTGGCTGAAAATAAGCTAAAATATGAGCTCTCTGAAAAAAATCAATGGCAAAATTCACAGTGGCTTCAGCTGGGTGAAGGGTTTTGCTAGTCTACACATCTGACCCTGCTGGAAGTTTTGTTTTCTCAGAAAACACATTTATATCTCTACGTCTGTACAAACAGAAGGGATTATGCATAGATATGTAACATAATGACCTCCATATTGGTGTGCAAGGAGCGATAGGGAACCAGGTGTGAGATGTAAGAAGCATTTATTGCATTTGAGGAGATCGGCGCTTGCCATTATGCTTTTGACAGGGTTGCTGTACAGGCTCTGCAGACTATGTCCAAATCAAAGCAAACGAAGAAGTGGCAGGTTTTATTGGGTTTTCCCTAAGGTGGGCAGCTCTGAGACCTGCTCTTGCATTTGGTGGGGTGGTGGTATTCACCCAGCTTCTAAGGGCTGGGCCATCAAGAAGTTTCTTTACAGGCTTGTCAGTACCCATGACCAAGTCAACTTGCACCCAGGCACAAAGCAGGAGAAGATGGGTTTATTATATTCAGAGGCTACCAGGTGTAAGAGAATATTAAAACCTGACAGTGAACCAGAAAGCTGCAGTCATTTATGCCAGCAGGGACTCTCACACTTATTAAACTGCATATTACATGACTTTTTTGAGGTTCAGCTCCCAGATCTAAACAAGTTCTCTATAACATCCCACTAAAAATGTTGCAGATGTTGCAGATCAACTAGGCTCCGTTTCCTTAGGCTGGATCTGCCTGACTTGCAGACTGAACAATTATATGCATTCTCTCAGTGAGCTTTGGATTTCATTAAAGCATGTCCATACAAATGGTACAGAGAACGCATTTAAAGAAGGAGAACTCGCACCTTCTTCTGTACAGTTACGTATTCAGTGGAGTGTGTGCCTATGCCTTCTTGACAGCTGTTGTTTTCTTTCAGGGATTAGAAATATCAATATTGATCTGGTTGGTATCAATTGAGATGCTTATGTTATTTCGAGACTGCGTGATCTTTGCTAAATCAGATAAAAATTGATTAACTTCTCTGTCAATTATTTTAAAATATTTGTGTTTTTTGATAAAGTAAAAAGGGCTTCTGTGTTTCACAGAGAAACCAGCTGCTTTGATTTTTGACAGCTTTCACTGCCCTTGAGACTGTTTAGAAGGAAATACGAGGCATTTGTGACTACTTTGATGCTAAGTGTGCTCTACATAGTACAACTCCTAATTATTTTGTGCAAGTGGAGGCTCACATCTGACAAACAGAAAAATTCCACAGAAATGTGCTGGATTTGTTGGGTTTTTTTTTCTGTTTTTTTTTTATTTTTTTTTAAACTCGCTTCTTTTACCCTGGGAAATTACTAAGACTCTAGGAATGCTACAAAGAAGCAAATTAGCCTCTATGCTTCTCTGTTTGAAGATGAGTGGGTTGAAAGTACACTTCACATGAAGACAGTACTGCAGGCAAGGAGTTCCACTTGGAATTCCTCCTTGTAAAAGGGATGAGGAGTGCAGAGCAGCCCTTTCAATTTGGGAAGGTGAATGAGCATGAGAGGACCCTACCCAGTATGGTGGGACCCCATCCCCAGCACAGCAACTTCCTGGGGCTGGAAATGTTATTTCTTCATACAGACAGTGACTGTTGAGCACAGCCACACCAGCAGATGGGTAGAGGTGGAGGCAGCAGGCTTGACCTGAGCACCCAGCCTCCCTTCAATGCTCCCATGGGAATCCAGGTATGTAAGGTGGGGCTTCACTGGAACCACAAAACTCCCAGGGCTCTTCCTGGGAAGAGGACAGAGCAGCAAAAGCTAAATACAGTTATCTACAAAACTTACTTCACCCAGGACCTAGAACAGTATGCTGCCTTGCAACTGCTGGTACTTGCCTATATTAATGTGGCAGAAGGATGAAACTGTGAATTTTACCCATGTGGAATCTGTGATACAAGAGATCAAATTTAAGATTTACCTGTCAATGAAAGAAAATGTTATTGGGCCAAATTGGATGACTGGTAACATGTGCGAGGAGTCCAAAGACAACCACATGTTACTAATCCTCAAACTATTAGGACACTCAAGTAGAAGAAATGTGCAACTGAATCAATAAAGTTGCAATATATTTAATTGCTTAAATGTAATGCACTTTGCAGGAAGCTTGGGTGAATGAAAAGTACACTTCACCCTGCAGAGTCTGCAATTTACTCAGATACACTATACATCTCCACTTGTGAGAGAGCCACACAAGATAATGCAAGGTCTTTTCCTGATAAGCACTGAATGTTCCCCAGCAGAAAGTTGCTGGGACTCAGCACCTCCTTGGAAAGAGCTCACAGTATCCAGATCAAAGGAGCCCTTCTCTGCTTTCATGTACTCTGATACTGCTAAGAGTTAAGTTAAACTCCAAGAAGTTATCCTCAGCTACTTGCCATTTGTATCTCCTGTTTCAGAACTGGAGGGGGCTCTGCATGCCCAAAAGCACATCTGCTTTTCCCAACTATGTCAGCTGGCTGATGAAAGGATGCTGCCTCTCCTTACAGGCTTTACCTTGTTTATTAAATAATGCAAATTTCACCTGAGTATCTGAAATCTCAATCCACTAGCTTGCTGAATTCCTAGATGTTTGGGGCTAGTGAATATAATTTTGTAGGATCAGGCCCTGCATCTGCATCTTTAAAGTATTCTTGGTGATCAGCCTTAAACGTAGCAAAGGGGATTAAAATATACAAAAGCATCTGATGATTTTGGAAGCAAACTACTCTGTAGCTTGACTGGCAAAGTATTCAAACTTGTTCTGAAACAGCAGAAAAACCCTACACCCCTGGCTGGGAAGATATGCCAAAACTGAACTACAGTGAGAAAAAGAGTAATAAGAAAGGGCACAAATGCCTCTGTCTTAAAGAAAAGCTCATACCGACACACTGATGTTCCTCCAAAATGATGAGTTGGAAAGCTGCGCTAGACACTGACAGAGCCCATACTCTGCTCCCTGCTATAACAATCCCCATTCATTCCTGGCAACAGCCTTCTCTCTTTTTAATGAGGCTTTTCACTCAGACTTTTCTGCTTAGCTATTAACCCAGCAAACAAGCCTAGGAGATTTTCAAACTATTGTTTTCTCTGCACTTCAACTGCATGAGTTTTTATACCCTTTTGTCATTTCACTGAACAATCTTTTCCAGCCAGGGGATAAAGTGTGGGGAAACGGTCCCTGGTTTTCTAACACAAGGAAAGGGGGAAAAGGCAGATATAGGAGCCAATTAGCCCAAACTACCTAGGAGTAGAAGTAGGGGCAAGAAAGGAGAATAAATCCAAATGAAATATGAAATAAAACAAAAACTACAACAGTCAGCAAAGGGCAAGATTTGAAGTCATTGAGACACACCTGACCATGTAAGCTTGAGACAAAAATGTGGTCCTCCAGGGGTGACCCCAACTTGTCTCCCCTGGGCCTTAGGGGCACACAGCACATCCTTGCTGCCTGGAGACTCTCTTTTGCTTTCCTGAGGCAGAGCTTTTCCATCAGCCCTGCTGATGGCTCCTGCTGGAGGCAACTGCTGCATGTCTTGCTCCCTGCAGGTTCACTCCCATGCTGTAGTTTTGATCTTGCTAGCTTTTGGCTCATTCAGCTCAAGTGTGAGGGAGGGAGGGCACAGGAGAGCAAAGTGCTTGTGTACCATGAACAGAGATGGACCAGTCAGTGCACTGGGCTGGTGAGGAAGGAGGTGTGAAGAAGGGGTTGATTTTCCCCTTCCCACCCTGACTAGCACCTTGAACCAGCCTGTGTAGTCCCAGCCACACCACAGTCGGTTAGCCACATTTTTCACACTTTTTCTCCACATTAGGGCTACATGCAGCCCTAGCTGGTTGTGTGCTAGTCATGAGGCAACCTGAGACAATTGAAGAAGCTTTTTCTTTGGGGTTTATACCTTTCCAAAGAGGTACTGAGCCACTGCAAAGTCACCATGCTGCCTAACAAACTGGCTGTTATGATACGCAGGACTAAAGCCAAGGGATGCTCTACCTTGGGGTACCTCCCTAGCTGGAGCTGTGACAGGCTGGTGATGCCTTCACAAGCCTTGAGCAGTTTGTCTGCTCACCAGTGGGTCACATCTTTCGCAACGATTCTTCTTTCTGTTACACACCCTTCCTCCTCTCCCAGACTAAACTCAGTGTGCTGCTCTAAGGTACTTACCTTGATGCTTTCAGAATTATCTCACAGTGTTTCAGGGCCTTGGACCCTGCCCTTCCCTCCTGTTCCCACTTAACTAACTCCGCTTTACTCAGCATTAACATATATCTTCCTAAATAATTCATAAGCTAATCATTGCTTATATTCCCTTGGACCAGGGGCAAGTAATGAATTCAGCACAAATCATTCGATGTACTGACAGTAGTGCAGCTGAATAATGGACTCTATTAATAATGCTAAACTTACTTGCCACTCAGTAGGATGGCCTTTGTTTTGTATGGGATTATTTGATGCAAATACACTGGTAAAAATATTGAAAGATGAAGGAAGGGTGGCAGGAGAATATTAAAGTTAGCTGGTGACCTAAATATATAGCAATATATATGGCTTGGAGCCTTACAAGTGTTGGAAGCTGAGACACAATGCTACAGCCTGTCAGAAGGCTGAACCAAACCTCTCTGGTCCTCCTTGCCCAGTCCTTAAAGCCACACATAGAGTTCATTGTGTAAAATACAATTCTGTCAGCATAAGGGCTGATTTTACCCAGGATCCAGGAAGATGTAAAAAACTCAAATTGTTCGTTAACCCACTGGATTCCAGAAAAAGACTCATTTGCAAAATGTTCTGCCCCTCATAGAGGATGGGGATGCTAGTAATTTGTCACCACTAAAGGGGAAGTTGTAAGGGCAAATGTCGTGTAGCAGTGGGAAGGCACCACTAGTGATGCCACAGCAGGTTGACTCCATCCAACCTGTGCAGGAACAGCAGCTCCCATTGAATGCTTGCAGGCTTTTGTCTGCAGATGTTCAATCCTAAATGTGGCAATCAGCGATGTAACTCAACAGAGTATGGGACGCTGCTACATCCTGCCCCACACCAAATCCCAGAAAAAAATATGCCAGTATTGATTTGTCAGTTTAAGATGCACACAGGCAGGCAGGAAACTCACACTGATGACAAAGTCAGAGCAAAGACTTGGGAGACTTACTATGAGAAACAGAGCATCACTGCACTGCCTGAGATGGTAAACACAGGCTCGACCTCATAAAACTGCAGAGTGCAGCTACAGCACAGGCACAGGTCTGCAGCATGGAGCCCTGCTCACACAGGACTATTCCTCAGCATGAAAGATTTGCCTCTTAGCGGAGTTACTGTATAATTTCCAGACCTGAACTAGCATGACTCCTTGGTACCAACCTCCTCTTCCTGGACCACCCCCTCCCAAAACCTGATAAGCCCAGGAGCAGAAATTGTGAACTTTCGACTCTAGTAAGGTACTCACGCTGGCACCAAGGATTGAACAGGATGTAAGTGTCAGTTGCAGAGTTTCTGTGTGTCCGGTGGATGCCAAAGGGAGTCCAGACAGCAACGTACAGGCGAAACTTCCCAATGATACAGGTGGCAGAGGACATGATGGAAAGGCGAATGAAGTTGTTCTCCTTGTGGGTAATTTTGGCTCCCCACTGGCCGGGTTTCAGCACATCACCTACTAGGATCGGGATGTAGGTGCCTTTGTTTTGCTGTGGGTAGCGACCTGGAGAGAGGAATGAAGAGGTTCACCTTATTTTGAGTTTCTTGATTTCCTGGCAGTTCTCTGTCGCTTTGTCTTATTTTCAACGAAGGTGGCAAGTTTTAGCAGGCAGATACCACCTGCCTCCCTCAGAGCTTCACACAGTGCCCTGTCACTTGGCAGTATAGACACACCAATACATGCAACACCTCCTAGCAGGCACCCTGTGCAGACACCCCCACTCATCTTACTCAAGCAAGCTTCAGTCTTGTTGGCTTGGGCTCTGCCAGGAGTGTCACCCTGGCATCATGAGCAGGGGCTGTCCCAGGATTTCCTGGCTCACTGCTGTTTATCTTAGTGCAGCAAGCCGCACTCCAGCTTGCTCCTTGCCCTGGTGTCAGCTACACTGTTGGCAAGTGTGGGTAAGAGACCCTCCCCAGGCTCAGATGCACCCACCACCCTTATCAGTAGCATGCAAGTGCCCGCTGGGGCCCAGACATCAGCTTTGGGGCTCTTTAGCAGAGCAGAACCTTGTTCTTCTCAGGGAACTACTCCATCAAAAAGCAGAGACCAAGCGCTCTTTCACACAAGTCCACACAGCTGAAGGAAATACAAGTCAGACCATCAGCAGATACCCAACACTCGGAGCATCCGCTCCTCATGGATGGAGTGGGAATCAACTCTGGACATCCAGAATGTAGATAAGGACATCTAGGCTGGAGAGCCAAACTTTCTCTGCAAGCAACGTGTCCCAAAGTATAACACACCTCCAAAGTACCACATGTGATAGTCTACCTCACAGTAAGACAAATCACACCCCAGAAAAAACTTATTTTAATCTGCCAACTATAACAAGCATCTAGACAGATAGGCTACATGTAAACATGTACACTGCCAGGATTCAAAGTTGTGTGAGGATCCTCCCTTTGAGCCTGTGGTAGAGCCAAACTCTATCTGGAAGCCAACCAGCAGTACAGACAGAAAAGACACTTGTGAGAAGGCTGAGCTCCTTCTCTCATTCTCAAATCTATTCTTCATTTCTTATTTTAGGCTGAAAGTCAGGCTCTTGCATTCAAAAATAGGGTTATGAAAAGCAACGATGGCACAGAGAGACAAGCTTCTATATTTTTCATTCCTACTATTTAAGAACTTCAAAATTAAACTCACAAGGGCGTTGATTTTCCTGCTTGTTTATTTTTATACAGCTGATATAGAGATAATCTCAGATCTGAACACTGCTACATTCTGGGAAAGGACAACTCAAGCTTTGAATCTGAACCTGCAAACTGCCATGACATCCGTGTTTCTAAGAAATCTGGGGCTACTGCGCTTCAACCAAGATTATTCAAGTGCACACAGATTCCCATTTTGCAGATGCTCAGTGCATAAAAATAGCCCACTTTGCCCTGACGGCCACGGATGTTGTAACCCACAAAACCCATTCAGATCAGTGAGGGATGCAACAGAAGGGAAAGACCTACAGAAGAAAAAAGGAGTAGAATAAGAGAGAAAAATCAATAGAAAACTCTAGAAGATAAAGTACTGGACACTTCAAATATAAGACATCAAAGGAAAGTCAGTCTAGAGAGAAGAGCCTATAGAGGTAACAGAGATGAGAGCCTTGTGCCTGCTAACAATTGCAATCTGAGAACTGAATATATTCTTGTCCTTTGTACTGCAACTGGCTATGACCCAGCTTGCCTCTACAGTTGATATTTTGCTTCTAGTTTTGATGTAATTGGGTTTTTTTTACAAAAAGCAGTCCACACAAACAAAGAAGCAGAGCAAGTAATTGAAACATCTGTGAAAACCGTTAACAAGTGCTACTTTTTAGAATACCTCCCTTACCTACTTCAGAAAGGTGGGAGGAGAGAGATTACTATTTTAGTGTGGTCAGGAATTAACACTGTCATCTTCACTGCAAGATGCACATCAGTGTAGGAGCCTACTGGGGACAGCAGGAGCTGTACTGTGGTGGGGGCTTTGCACCACCATGTCCGTGTACGCCATGTGCACATGGGGAGGCTGCAGATTCACTCTCCAGTAAATCTGCCTATAGCAACCAGGTAGGATCCCAAAGAGGCCATGGGGCCTTTGCAAGACATCCTTACAGAAACCTCCTCACTGGTACCTCATAGCAGGCTCAGCAAGGTACCAAGCCTCTGGTATTTTCACTTTTCTGAAGCCTCAACATGCAAAAAACTATTCTAACTTCCAAACAAAGGTTGCTTGCTTGCAAAGCCACAGGACACCCTAATCTACCTGTTGCTTGACAAGTGAGTACCTGTGCCTGCTGCTGAGGAGCATGCAAGGTCCTTTCAGCCCAGAGTCTGTGCATGCCCCACACAGCTGCTCCCATGCAGCAAGACAGGACGGCCACTGCGCTATCTTGCCCACCCACGAGAAGAAGGCACTCTGGGGTATTCCCTCCATCCCTGTCGGCATAGCAAGGATGCCAGGGAAGGGATATCCTAGAACTCAGGATAATTTGCAGATGTTCTAAACAGCAAATGCAGGAGAACATTGTATCTGACAGATGAGTAGGGTTTGGTTCTCACTAACAGTTGCATAAATCCTGAACCCATGAGGAGGCCTGAGAAGATGGACTGAGCCCTCAAGAGCACAGTGAGCAATTTCCAACATTTTCTTTGAAGAGAGGACCGGTTCCCTAATCTTCTGAAACAAAAAATGAAATGCAAATAGGAGAGCAAGGGAATTGTTACTTCCGGCAGGAGCTTGTGGAGGTGAATTGTAATCACACATCTAGACACCTAACAGCACCAGCCACACTAGCCTCTATACACACATCTGTTGTCTTGACACTAGAGCACTATAAAGCTGAAAAACTTTGGCAAAGTATGTTAAGGTTGCTGGCAAAAGAATCCTCGCATAGGTTCAGTACTATGCTCATCAACATTCTAGGGAAGTCCTCTCAGGATGGCTTGGCCATTTGAATTTATCTAAATACTGAGCACACATTTCTGGCTGCAGTGGAAAAGTAGGACCAACTTGGGGTATCTGTAACGTCAGCCCTTTCTCAGAAGAGATAATGTGCAATGGTGATTTCATTCTCTGGGTTAGAGTGTCTAAGGAAGAAGACTCAATGTTAATCAAAGACTCATTACCAAAAGCCTGTGAATGCCTGGCAGAGCACTTTCTGCAGGATCGCTGGTACTAACCCAACCCACGGAGAGGCAGGAGGGTGTTTGGGTGCACGTCAGGACCAGGAGCCACGTGGAGAAGATAAATTCTTTTTATGCTGGCAGGAGGGTGCTTTTGCCAGCAGCATCAGCTGGCTCAGGATCCCTCTCGCTCTGATTTGCTCCAGGAGTTGGCAGCCTGAACCATGCTCTGCAGCCAGTTCTTTGTGGTTGCCTCACTCCCTGATGCTCACGTGTGCTTTGGGTGTAGGAGGCCCTGGCCCTCACTTGAGGACATTTCACAGCCAATTGCTCTGCGCAAGACAAAGTTGTTGCACTGACATCATCCTGTTGGGATGTCCCTGCTGGCTCTCTCTAACAGCACACGGACATGGGAAAATCCAGCCCGAGAATTCGGAAAGCCTGGAGGTTGCTGCACTGTTACCACCAGGCACAGGGTGAATTTTTTATAGGCTGCTTTCACAGCTCAAAAGATATCAGGCACTGAACTGGGGCAGCTGACTGTCTTGTCTTCGAGGCAGGAGAGGACAAGAGAGAATTCACAGTGGTCATCTTTCATAGTCCTCCAACTCTCTGTATTTCAAGGCTAGGTATTGAGTCATGATGCTGCCAGAAGACATTATTTTTATCAGACCTCCCTTTTAGAGGATTAATAACCCAAACATCTATTTCCCCTGCCTGAACAGTGCACAGGCCTGCAACCCTTTGGTGCTTCTTTCTTACCCCATCTTGGTTTCTGTAGCTATCCAAGCTGGGCTCCTAAAGCTCCTGCTCACTTCAGTTGCAGCTCAGTTCTGCTCTGCACCTCCTGGGCTTTCTAGGCACTCAGGAAAAGAGGAGCAAAATAGCTGCTGTTTCTCTTAAAGGAGCTCAGGTCTCCCTCAGTCCTGCATGGCTCTGAAGGTAAGCAAATATGAGTGAAGGTCTGCATGGTGAAATGCATCATGACTGAAGCATGTGTGGATGTGGTCGTTTATGGAATGCCCACCACACACACACACACACACACACACTTCACACGGGCAAAAAACAGCGCAGTGTTTGTTCAAGCTTTCCAAAGTCTTATTTACACAGTAGCAAAAGAATGATCTGTCTAAATCAGAACTGTGGCTACAAACACATGCATTCAAAGTGAGTTATTTTTAACGTACGCCTCAGCTCCTCAGCATGTCAGCTCTGTGCCCTTCAGGCACGGAGGCAAGCTGTGTTTAATTCTGGGTAAAACTGCCACACTAGAGAGGGATTTACAGCAACAGAGGGAGAGCAAGAGATAGGTACAGCAAGTTCAGTTGGCAAATCACGAGCACTTCTCTGGCTATCCAAGTCTGCTGCTGGTCCTTCCAAGTGAGTAACAGGGACCAGTGCTGCTCAAACCACACTCCTCCTCAGTCCCTAGAATCCCTTCTCTCTCTCTCTCTCTCTCCATGTAGTTGAGTTTTTTCCTTGATCCCCAATGGATGTACATGTTGCTGTATGTACACATGCATCAAACAGTTCCTAAACTCAGCCCCTGCTGAGTTAGCGCCGTGCTGTTAGCACAGTCAGTGGAGGGACCAACTGGTGCTCTTGGACAGGCCCTACACAAGTGTGTAGATGTTTTACTTACCGCAGGAAGGAGGCAATATTTGGTAACTCAGAGATTAGAGATATAGTGAGATTCAGAGGACATTTCCTCCCTCATGGAAGTATGATACCTCAGAAAACAGGGAGGTGAATAAAGCTGTTTCTCAATAGTCTTTTTAGGAACCCTCCCTAGAAGATTGTGTTTTAAAAGAATTGAGAAGTCTATCTCCCTTCAGGACATACATTTCACAAAGTAAGGTTAAAAATTTTCCTGTTAGGTTCATTTATTTTAGCTAGATACACTCTTTTGTACTAAGGGTAAAGAATCTATTTCAATGCCAGCCCTGGAAGTATAATAATTACATCAGGTTGATAAATAAATTTGAGCTGGAAGCCACAAGTATGGTAGCTGTGTAGCAGACATAAGCCTTATTGTAGCAAGCAGCCTGGGGATGGGTGTTAGCATACGGGGACCGTGTCTTATTAATCACTGTGAAAAACTACAACAAATGGCAGAAAAGAAAAAAAGAAAAAGGAAAAGGGAAAAGGAAAAGAAGAAGAAGAGAAACAAGAAGAGAAAGAAGGAATAGAATAAAAGAAGAAGAGAGGGAGGAGAAGGAAGGAAGACAGAAAAGAAAAAACAGAAAAAAAAAAGAAAAAATAAAACAAAGAAAAAAGAAAGAAGAAAGATAATCTAATAAAATCCCTAACAATCAAAACAAGTAAGAAGGAGAAATTTTTGTAAAAAATGGCATCGTCTTTAAGCCACTGTTTTAGCATCACATCTGGGTTCCTCCCACCCTCAAATCCCATTGCCTTCAGAACTGCTGCATACAAACTAGGAAATGTAGGAAACCCAAATATCTTGAAATAATTTTTGCTTATGGCTCCAGTTAGGAATCCTTAACATCTGATCACTCTGTCCCAGAAGTGAATATTTCTAGTGCTTTACAGTTGTAAAACACACATCGGAGTCACCTACCTTAGCTAGTAAAACCATTAAAAAATACAGCCACATTTTATGTGACACTTGATGCTGCTGCAGCAGCAGTGCAAAAGGAGAGCATAGTAAAGAAAAAGATGCCTTTGCATGAAATACTGCATTCACGGAGCACCTTGAGGGACCCTCTGTTCCTCTGGGGCCTGGCTGGGAATTCCAGGGGGAGGAAAAAAATACACCACTGCCTGTGTTCAGAAGCTGAATTTTGTTGTTCTTTGCTAAGAGCTGACAAACAGGTCTCTTCTCTGTCTGGACTAAATTTCTAGGAAATGTTTTCCACTGCTGATACATTATTCCTTCTCCCCCAAAATGTGACTCCATGTTCAGACCATCAGATGTTTCTGTATCTTTGTTCAATTTTTCTAGTTCTTTATTAATGGGGATATAATGATTTAATAAACTCTCACCACTGGGTTATGTACCAGCACCAACACAGTTTGCCCCTTGTACCAGTTAGTTGCTGCTGTATAATGCCAAGGCAGCTAAAAAATCAAGATCTGACTTCCTCCATTCAGCAACTTTTTCCAAGAGCCAGAACTCAACTCAACATCCCATCCAAGGTGCCAGGGGACACCTCATGTCCCAGCCACTCCACTAGGTACCACCTGTCCTGCCACAGAGCTGCTGAGGAGGACAGGTGACAGCAGGGGTAGCAATACTTCCCACTAAGACAGATTTACTACCTGACAAAAGAAACAAACCCTCAACCCTTCTGGAATAACCCATGTCTCAACACTGTAGGACAGTATGAAGAGCTCCACTGATTCTTGGCGGGGGGGTCTTGCATGAGACCCCTGGTTATTTAGTTGTATTCAGATATCCCTCTGACTATAGGTGGGAATTTGGTGTCACCTAAATAAGTCCTACGGGATCAGCTCTAACATGTTTTCTTCTTAGCTGTTTTCATGCGTTTATAACTATTCCTCTGGAGCAGGCCCGGGAAGACTGTAGAAAAAGGAGCAGCAAGTGTGTGCTCTCATCTCAGGCCAAAATCCAATGATTTATGGAAGCATGAGGAGTGCATTATGGGCGGGTGCGTGGGTGTCCACGCATGCATACGTGTGGAAAGGTGACAGTAGCCCGGAGGACTGGGATTTATGATTGTTCCAGAGTATGCCAATGAATAAAATGTTCATAATAATATTAAGGGCTAGAGCAATGTATATGGATTTATGAAGACATTTAAGGAAAATACAAACATACAACAATTTACAAGGGTGTGGGGAAATATATCATTAAAGTAAGGATGCACCATATAAACTCATCAACCACTCTAGGATTTACAGCCATGTACACGCAACTACTACTAAAAGCAAGACTGAACGCCATAAAGGCCATCCAGTCATACCTATGCTGTTCAAAGAAATGACTGCCGTGCAGCAGTGACTGTGGGAACTTTGCAGCAGTTGCCAAACTCCTCCTCAGGTGCAGGAACCATGCTCGGAGAGGCTGAGCCCTACACTGTGGAAAGCCAAGAGCAGCACAAAGTATCCACATCACCCCGAGGGTGGTAGTCAGGAGAGATCAAGATGGGTGAAGGAGTCATTGGCTCCCCTGGGCTCCCTGGAGCTCCAAGCAAACTGAAATTGTTCCAGCTGTGGGGAACTGGATGTAAGCATAGCATCTACACTTCTCTTGTGGCTCTTTAATCTTAGCCTCAGACCAATAAAACCCATGGGGTGATGCTCACCTTTCCTCTCATTAAAGCCAGGAAGTGGGCTGCGAGGAAGGAAATTTGTGGTGATGGAGCAGCTCCCAAACCACAGGTACTGAGGCAGGGCTACAGTCCAGCAAAAGAATTGGAATAACATCCTATTACTCTTTATAAGTGGATATTTTTCCATGTGGATTTTTTGGCAAGCTCTTTGTTTTCCATACTTTGGCAGACAAGTATGGTCCTAATTTAATGAAGCATTATGTGTGAAACTGAATTATAATAATTCACATGTTAGCACTTCAGCCAGTTTCACCGATGATGACTCTATGGAAAACAGTCTGCTAAAGCAAAAAGGGACCATTTCAGAAGAACAGAAGTAAAAGTGACTTTCAAAAGATTGAGGAAAATTATTTATATATTTAGAGATATACGTATTTGTTTATACAATTTAGACCATGAATTCTAGACTCTGTGTGAATGGTCTTTAAATGGACTGTGGATTTTAAAAAAAAGGTGTTACTAAAGATTGTTCTGTGAGCATTCCAGACCTAGTTTCATATGACGCAAGAAGTATTTGTCCCAGGTACCCTTGATTCATTATCAATTAGAAGGATTAAGCTGTCTCTACTTGCTTTACTTGCTTCATTAATCATCTTTTTAATGATGCAAAAGAAGCAAAAATAGGAGCAAAAAAGGAGAAGTAGAACTAAATTTTTGAGAATAAAGGAAATAGAATAGTTCTGCACACACAGAGGATCAAGTCATTACCACTGTCACATTTTTCAGGAGCAAAATTAGTTGTTAATGGATAAAAATTCTGTGATGGATTAACGTCAATGCTGGGAAATTTCCAGTGCTGGGAACTAATCATTTCTGAATAGCTTTATACAGTGCTGTTGTATAAACAGCCCTCACTGTAGGCACAGCCGGGCAAAAAGAGAGGTTGAGTTTTCCCAGCTCCAGCTGAATTCCCTGGGAGCCAAGGCCAGCCGTTCCTACCAAAAGTATCTTTGTACCTTATGAGAATAGCACCTTGAAACACTCAAAAGATTCTATAGCTCATGGACAGCCTGGCCCACACTGCTTGGGGTAACCTTCCTACCCTTGGAGATACACAAAACCTGTCCTTAGGGCAAGGTCCTGAGCAACCTGAGCAAGCTGGACGTGCTTTGATCAAGGGCTTGGATGAGCAAGGGCTCCAGAGGTGCCTCCAACCTCAGTTATTCTACAGTTCTACTGCATCATTTGAAGTCCACTGCTCAGACACGCAGCGAGCTCCTTGGTAATGACATTTTACAACAACCTGCTGATATTTCTTTGCATGCATCACTTTAATCTCTTGCTTCTCTGAGCTCAAGCTGCCCCTGTTGTACGGCTCTTGCCCGAGACAGTCCCTGGGTGTAGCTCTTGCCAGGCAGTACCAAAAGGTAGGATTCACCTCCTCTGTCTTTGGTGATCAGAGCCTGGTCTACAGGGGAGAGAAAACGGAGGAAGACAAAAAATCCAGAAGACAGTTCATCCCATTTTAAGACAGCAGGGCTAAACTGCCACCTGGAGGTGCCTACCTCACTCCTCTGCTCACAGAGGCAACAGCTTTTGGACAGAGCTCTGGTTTCCAGCCAGCTGGTGTTGCAGGAGATGAGTGCCCACCCCTCAGGCAGAGGAACAGAAAAAACCTGAATGTAAATGGCCACATCTGCCCATGACGAAAGGTTTGCGAGCATAGCACTGAAACCTTGAGCATTCAGTGCCCTTTCCTAAGAACAAGAAATCCCCTCTTTCTCTCCTTCAGGGCATTAATTATTGGATTTGTCACTAAAAGGAGAAGTAGCAAGAGTCAAGGAGATCATCTCTGGATAATTTCCTTCTCCTTTGTGGACTGTTTTTGTTTTGCTTTCTGTTGCTAGCCTCTGAGAACAAATATACTATGTTTTCACCACATGTGCATAAAGAGAAACATTTGCGGAGCACTGAGTATTAACCAGTTCCTAGAAGAGAAGCTTGGACATCTCTTCTCCCAGTGGAATCTCTGTGAGCTAAATTCCTCATACCAAGAGGGCAGTGGTGCACACAGAAACAGACCCTGAAAAACCAAGGGAGGGCAGTAGCATTGTGCACTATCTTGTATATGCAGCACTTCCCTTCAGCTGACTGACAGCCACCACACATGGGACACCAGCATTACAGCTCCCATTTCACAAGAAGGACAGTAACAGTGAAAAACGGGGAGGGCAAGTCAACCACAGGCTCAGGGCTGAGCCCAAAATCATCATTCAAAGCTGAGTCTGCTCCTAAGTCCCCTGGCTCAGGCTGTGTTTAACCCCATTCCTACTGCGGCTGAGGATGAAGGGATTTTTATCCATGCTTAGATATTCAAGGTACAAACCATGAACAGATGTGTTAGGAAAGAACAACAGGAAAATAAGTGATTATGTTCTCTTAAGTGGACTGTGCAGCGTCAAAAGAAGTGTTAAATTTCTTCTTCCAATATAGAATATCCGATTAAAACAAATGCAAACTGCACACAATGCAATAAAAAACAAATGTTCCATTTTCCACTTCTTCTTGCTACGGCTGTTTGTTTTAAACATATAAAGATTAAGGGAACAGTCTTGAATTTAATTAAATCCCAAAAGAACTAATGATATTTATGCATATTAAATTTTTAAAGGCACTTGTGGCTGTTCAGCCAATCATTCACTGGACTGTCATAACATGTCTCCCAACCCTAATTTAAATTAGAAAGAAGAGACCCATGAAAAAAAATGTGCCGACAGTAACCTTTTCACTGCACATATGTTTAAGAGATAAACGCCTATCCAGCTTTATAAGGCTACAAATCTAATAAATGGCCACATCATCATAATTCAACTGTGAAAAAAAAATCAATGTTACAAATTTCGGAACTGCATCTCTCAGGAAAGTAAATTAAAACATCAATTCAAACCTACTTTAAAGAGTTTATATGGGGAACACTGGCATCTTAACCCAGAAACTCCTAGTTCACTCTAAATGAAGCTGGGGCTTTCCCAGAGCTGTGAGGTAGACAGCAGAGTTTGGTGGGGCCATCTCTGGAGCACAGGAGGAAGCCCCACTCTGCGGTTTGCCTTTCCCCTTCTCTAGTCCTGTACTTTGAATAAGCCAACAGGTACATTAGGACCTGGGTCTCTGATGAACATCTCTCAGTGAGAGGAAAAATGCTTTCTTGCTCTTTTTGCAGTAAATCAAGAAAGACTCTGATGTGGCCCTGAGTAAGTCTCCAGTCCAATGTCTGAATCTTCTCCCTTGTTACTAGGTTGGCTGTAAATGCAGGCTGCGAAGTTGCAAGTCCTCCTATTCTTCCACCCCATGTAATTTTTCTCCCGCGTGTATTCAACATTTTATTATCCCAGTTCATACATAGTAATTTCTCCCACCTTAAACAACAGACTCCTCCTACCTGCATCTCCTAAACACTAATAAAAGGTGTTTCCTGTTCCACCTAACTTTCAGCACTCCATAACCAAAGATAACTTTGAAAGCTCAATAAAGTACAGCTCTTGCTAATCAGAAAGCCCCAAATACTGCTCCCTCTCACACAAGCCATTCTGATTAATTTCTCGAGTAAGGATTTAGACCCTGTTTAGAAAATCACTTCCTTGCCTACGGTTAAGCTTGGGTTTATGGTTTATCAGTCATAACAGGAAAAGACCCAGCCATTAAGTACTGCTGTGTTCCAGTTTATGAGAGACTCTTCAACGTTACTTTGTTGATGTGACACAGCCTTTGCCAGGTACTTACCTATCAAATACTCCAGCCAGAATTGGTCTGTCTCTGGCCTGTAGGGTCGGTTGAAGTCAATCTGGATTTGGAAAGACTGTCCCCGACGCACTATCAGCTTGGGGCTGTAGTACTTGTCAGTGTGGTGCTGCTGTTTGTTAATCTCATAGGGCTCCTTGAACATATGAACATCCACAACATGCAGGTAATCTGCAGAGACACATAAATGAACAGAGAGGGAAGGAATCAGTATGTTGGAATGTCAATATTGATATCAACATCCTTACAGGCCCTGTCCTCCCCTTCCCCAGCATTGCCTTATCGAGGAACACCATGCCATGGACCATGCTGGATCAGTTTGGGGCTTGCATCCTCCTGGCTGAACAAGGACTTATGGACTGACACTTCTCTGTGCACCTGCCATTTTCACGGAGGCTGCAAGGCTTCTAGTGAATGGTGAAGGCAATTGTAGAATGGGCAGGTTGGTATGGGTGGAAAGATGAATGTCCCTGAGGAGAGTTGGGGACATCTTTCCTATCTTTCCTTTGGCATCAGCTTTCTGCAAGTCTGGGCCTCGCTGCCACAAATTTATGAGTGCAACCAGTGGGCCTTTGACAGCCACAGCTTCATGTCTCAATTCTTGCAGCCCTCCATTTGTAAAATGCAAATTCACAGGGGTTTTGTGATGCTTAAATGTATTAACGTTTGCAAAGCACTACTACTATCGAGTGCTGAAGAGCCTGAGAGGCAGTTAATGATCTTGCATTCAGCTGAGAGCTTGAATTGTCTGTATTAAATAAGGTTTCAGCTTACTGTATGTGTCTAGACTCAGCTTCTCAGTACACCTCCACTGCTATTAGTGTCTTCTTATGAAAACTAAATATAACATTACAGTACATAATTACAGCGTAGAGTTATAGGCAAACAGCAGTAGGTATCTATAACATGCACAGGCAAAGCTTCGCTCCCTTCAAATTAGGGCTGTCTAAAGGGCTATACCCTGTCACTGCTAGAAGTTAGTCTGCTCAGCTAATGACCAGTATGTGGTGGCACTGGGATAGCCAAGGCATTTGCAGTCATCATGAACTACATGACTGCACCATGCCATGAATCTTCATAATTTTAGTCTTCTTGCACAGTGTGCAACCACATGAAAACAAACCGGACATCATCCTTTTGCCTACATGATTGTGCAGATAATCAGTAAACCTCTGCCAGGAGGACCATTGCTGCTCACCACCAGGAGAGAGACAGAAGAATAAAGCTTGATTTGCAGCTCCCAGCTTGTCTTTCCAGGTGCTGACAGTTCGAAACTAGCTAATTTCTGCATTTTATACTGATGACAACAGAGCCAAACTCATGCCTGGCAAAAAGAGGTGCACATTTACAGCAGCTGGTGGAGCTGTGTGTACTCATGATGGTGGCTAATTTGGCCTGCTGCTAAGTACACTGTGAGCAGGACTGATGCGCTCAGCAAATGAGTGGGATATTCAAGTCACTGAGAGCGGAACGTGGCGCATTTCACAGAAGCTGGCTTTGCACACTGTTTTTCCTTGGGGGCAGGGAGATACTGAATAGTGGTCAGCTCTGGACAAGCAGCAGAGCAGCTCCCTCTTGGGTGTGTAGCCTCCAGACCACAGCATGTGCATTAACCCTGCCTTTCTTCAAGACATCAGCAGAGCCCCACAGTCAGCAACTCCCTTGCATGCCAGCATGGTCCTTCTCCTGCCCTGGTGAAGTCACCCAGCCTGGGCTCTGGGTGACAGCTAACAGGAGAGGGGGAGATAAGGGCAGTAGGAGCATCCTGGTTGTGTGTTGTCACCATCAGCTGTCTAGCCCTGCCCTGCGGGAAAGAGAAGAAAACTGCCTGAGGACACAGCAATATAAGAATCCTTTCATGGAAAAGCCTTGGACAACTGAACCCAAAATCAGCTGCCTCCTGCTAACCCTAGTCTGCAGAAATGCTGGGAAATCCCGTTCAATACTGAGGCTGAATTAGAGTCCCATGGCAATGGTATTGTTATTCTCCGCTCAATTCAGCAGACACCTGGAGTAACTTCTGTAGATCCCCACTGGCTTTAGCACTGGCTGAAGTTACAGAGAGAGTTTTTGTGCGAAACATTAAATGGATTTTGCTCAGAAATCATTCTCATTGCCTTTCTGTGAAGTGGGGCATGTCTTTGCCTCCCTCTCAGTAAAATTTACCAATGCTCACTCACAATAATGCTGACAAAGCTCACAATTAAATTACATGAGGCAGGAATTTACCAGAGGGGTGTAAAGCAGGGGCAGGGGAGACTCTCTCCCAATCCTTCCCAGGCTGAAAGCCCTGCATGTAAAAGCTGCGTATCTTGGGCCTCTGTGAGGGGTGAAGCTATCAGTTAGTTTGGCTCAGCTTCCCTTTCTTCCAAGGAGACATAAAAATGGAGTTTGATGTGTTTTCGTCTCATGTTCTGAAATAAAAGGCAACGGTGACCTTGCCCTTCACGTGTTATCCCCGTGAAGGAACTGCAAAGCTAAGCCACCCCAGGCCACCAGTTCAGAATTTGCTTCGTTCATCGCAGGATTTCACATGGCCTCTGTCAAAACACAGCCATACACACCTGCAGAAAACACATTTCAGTTTTAGTGTTAAAATGATGCTTTCTTAAAGCTTTTGCAACATCAAGCTTGCATGGAAATAAATGAGCACAAGCTTGAGCTGTTTTTCAAATAACAAGAATAGCCTTCAAACATCAGGCTTTCTTGCAGGACCAGAAGGGGCTCTGGATTACAAACAGAATAGTGCGAGTTTCCAAAGGAGGTGCCCATCACTCTGCTAACAGGGAAAGCACGATTCCCTGGCGAGCTGCCGAACTTTGCAAAGGAGGGTGCATGGGGAGCGTGCAGACCGTGGGGCTGCAGGACTGCATCCTCCCACCGAGCGGCTGTAAGCACCAGGCCCACTCATAACATGTTGCAGTGAGATGAGCTGGTTAGGAAGAAGCAGGGGGAGGACACGGCACAGGCATTTTCACAGAGATACAGGCCTCTTGCTGAAGAAGCACTCTGGGGCTGCGTGTGCCCCTCAATGAGCATCTCCTCCCGCAAGCAATCTGGGGAGCAGGCAGTCCACTGACCCGGCTGAAGCTCTCCACTGCTCACTCTGGCTGTGATTCAGCAGAGTAGAAGTGGGTGTCAGCAGAGAGCTAGTCAAGCACAGGGTTTTACCTCATCCTAGAGTAGTAGCTAAAATAGGTCAAATGATTCACACCCTAAAAATGACTGTTTCTCTCTGTTGGCTGTCAAGGGAAATGAGGGTGACCAGCTCAGCTGCAGACACCTACACTGCACAGATCAAGGGCAAGATTTAGTTTAAATTTAGGCAGCTAAATGGCGTGAGCCTGATATATAACCTCTTATTAAGGCCAGTTGCTGCTGCCAGCTGAGAGAAGGGTACAGATCACCCTGGAAGTGACACTCACTGCCTCTCTGGACAGCCTATGCCCTCACCTCCACTGACTGGATAGCTCTGTGTTGACTGTCATCTGACACAGGTGAAGACACTGACATTTAGATGTTTATAGCAGGTGTCCAATCCTACACCTCACTTGTAACAGCAGGGATAAAAACATTTGCATGGGGATTTTTTTCCAGTGTGTTACAGCAATGAAATGTGGGAACCGCTACAAAAAATTTGGACAGCCCAGAAGTGCAGAGATGTGCAGGAGGAGAAAGAGGCGGCACAAGCAGTGCTCTGCAAGGATGTGTTTGCAGTGCTAGAGCCCTGCTCTGCCTGCAGGTGCCCACTGTATTGCCCAAGCACAATGCTGCGAGTGCTCTGGGCAGGCTCAGCTCCGGAACCAAGTCCCAGTCTGAACCCATTGGGCTACAAACCTTTAATGTGGTCTGACAGGTGACTTAAGCATCCTACCCCAAAACAGCGTGTCCAGGGACCACACTTACATCAGCTGGTATCAGACTTAGATCACAGCTGATGTGCACTGGAACAGTGCTGCAGTCCCTTCCCTTCAGGTCACCCTTTGCATGTTGCTGCAGAGTTAACTGTACAGCAGAGCTGATCCAGCTGTACAAAGAGAGTTTATTTTTCAGCCATACCAGTCCCATGGCCAGGTTTATCCTCTGGCCACACAAAATCTTGCTGTGGAGCAGGACTGTTTTTCTCACCAGCAGCAACTCCTTAAGCATATGTTTGGTTCTTGCCTCAACTCACTTGACCTGACATTCCTAAATTTCCATTGCATTTCTGAAAAGCAAGAGGCTCCCACCCACCAGCACCACGTTTCATTCAGAGCCTGACGGTGAAGCACAACAAAAAGCAATAGGAATTTTTCTCCTGGTACTGGTGGGCTGTAGCTACAGACTGCATTCCTTCTAAGGTACCCCACATCCTCCAGCTTCAGTGAGCATTCCATGTTTGAAACAATATCTAGTTAGGAACTGTATTGTATTACATTTGACAACTTCAACACACATACTTGCCCCAGAGCTACAGGGTTGTTTGAAAAGGTTCAAGCAAAGTTTCTACAGTCTTAACATGCCAGTTAGTTTGCTCAGGCATTTTTTAAAAGAAATGCTTTTTAAAGTAACGTATGTGCATTAAAACTGGGGGACATGTGGTTAAGGCACCTGATTAGGATTGCAGAAATAATGCTTTGCAATAAAAATTTGAACTTGTCACTTAAAATCTCTTTGCCTGTTTCCCAATGTGCAAAATACAGTAAATTAATGCTTGTCCACATTTATTAAGCACTCTTTCAACCCTGGATGAAAAGTTCCATATGAGCATTAAGTATTATTACATCTGGTTACCCTGAGTTACCACGTTCAACGAGTTCTCCTGTTCATTTCAAATAGGCCAAAAAATTAGTGTCATTTAGTTGGTGACTCATTCAGGAGCCAAACACGATTTCTTTTAAACCAAATCTTATATTTTTTTTTTCAGGTTCACTCCAAAGAATTGGCACTGAGAATCTGGTTTGATTTGCCCACCCCCTACCATATTTTTTTGTCCCTCCAGCCAAACAATTGAAACACATTTCACAGGAGAGTAATTAAAAATACGGGGATTCCTTTTAGTTCTGCATTCATTCTAAAGAGTGAGCTGAACATCTAGCAAAAGTTTTCCCTTCCAGCCAGCATTTTGCAGTAGTTTCACAGTTAGTTTAAGGTCATAGAAACTATCGAGGCCATTAAGAGGGGAGGTTCCTCTTGCCCCCTTCACCCCAATGCTGTCACAGCCATGCCTGAAGCCAACAGGTCCTAAAGTGACTCTGTGATTGTGATCAAACTGGGAAAACCCATTCCTTCCTTTTTTTAACCACTCCTACACTTCAAGCTGAAAACTCATCACTCAGCTTCTTGGCTCCTCACTTCCCCTACCCATAACCTGCAGTAACATTTCTATGCACATGGGTGTTTTTAGCAAGTTTTTTCATGAGCAGCAATAAAAGCTATCCGAGATCAAAACACATAAGGAAAAAAGTGGTTTGGTTTTAATTCACAGACCTGAGCAGAGGTAAGAAAGATGTAAAAATAGACTAATGTCTTGATTGTACACTGTACCTTTTGGATTAAATCCTCTAGGTATCAATCCAAAAGCCTCCATCTCAGGGACCTCATTTTCTTCATCATTGGAGTTGGTTGATGGGAGGGCTCTTCTCCCATTCAGAGGAGGTTTCTTCTTCTCTTCATCGGTGTTCCTTGTTTCAGACATCCTGTATTAAAAATATTGCAATACTGTGAAAGACAGAAAGAGTGCAAGGAAAAAGCAAACATGAGCCAGTGCGGCACATGTAAGATGGGAGAAACCAAAAACACTGTGGGGTGCCAGCAAGTTACACATTTTTAGACTCACATAAATAAAAACTGAGAGGCAGAAAACATCAGCCTAATGATGGAGTACAGCTCTCTAAGGAAAGGTATTTTGTGTACGTCAAAGCACATTAATAAGAGAAGGGGGTGGGAGAAGGCGAGGGAAGCCTAACACATAAGTATTTACCTAGGAGAAGCAGGGCATTAAAAACATTAGGGAGTTTCAGGTTAAAGAACTAGAAAATCATTTACTCTCCCACCCTCCAAAACAGCATTATGGAATCCAAAAGAGCAAATTATATTTCCAGAAAGTGCATCACACACTACCTCCCCCTAATAAAAATGACATTCTAAGTTATACTGCAATCATCCCAAATACTACAGCCTACAACAGTCTGCAGATGATTACTGGAGAATTGTATTTTTGTCCATATGCACATAAACACCCAATATCTAAAGGGCTAACTCCTCCACCCAGAAAATCCACTTTTGAGAAAAAGAGAGAAAGAAAAAAAAAAAGGGGGGGGGGGGGAGAAAAAAAGAAAAAAACCACTTATCCACTTATTTCTCTCCCACTAATGACCTCAAGGGAAATCTCAGATGTAGGCTGATCAGAGACTTCTCTTTGAGCTAGTCAAAAACTGCTTCCACATCTATTTCAGTATAAGCATGTAGCAATGAAAAATCCATGTCATTCTAAGAAAATATTCATGGCTGAGAATGCAACTTCTTCCCAAAGCTCCTGAAAATGGCAATTCAAAATGTAGCAATTATTTAATAGCAGTAAGCTCTTAAAGGAAGTTTTTCAGTTAACAAGGGTACCTTTTTTTCAGATAGAATTTTTTTTTTCTCCTCCCTTGCAGAATTTCTGAAGTGCAATAGAAGCCTAGAAAAAGTGGGGGGCTTTTAAGTAACCTCTGTGTATCCTCCTCCCTCCTGTTGCAATAGGACAGTGCTGAAAGGGTTGCCAAGCCCTCCCCACACCACCTCTGAGGATCTGCCACCACTGCTAGCATGTCTTTGCTTACTCCCTCCCTCTCTCTGCCTATCTCACCCCAACCTCACTCACTAGGAGCGTATTTCAGGGCGCTTGGGCTAAGGAAACAGCTTGGGCACTGAAGTTGCAGTTCTTAGTGAGACGGAGTAGAGCTGCTTATGGCTCTACATATGCTCAAGGGCATATAAAGTGGGAGACTGGAGGAGATTTTCTGAGGGACACAGCCTAAGAAGCCGTGCTCACCATGTTGTCAGTCTTTAGTGGTGTCTCTATCTCATGGTGCCTGCAATACAATTTCAGGCGCTGGTTTTTAGAGTACTCCCAGGCAGAGACAGTGATGGTTTCCCTGCCTGGTGCCTCATGGCAGTCCTTTCAGTGGACCGTGGGGAACATGGACATGGAGAGCATGCTGGTGGACCAGCAGAGAGGACCTTTTTCTTGAGACCCTGTTCAGTTGTTTGGTGCAAAATACCTTCACTGTCCTGAACTAATAACCAGTGTCTGGGGCAGTACCTGGTGGAAGCATTTTAGCTCCATGTCAACTTTGTTCAGTTCCACCAAGCTCTAAGATAACTGGGGACTATATAACATCTCCTCTGTCAGACATAACTCCACAGACCAGTGGAATTACATGGAAAAAAAACAGTGTACAGGGAAGAATTCTGTCCCACTGTCCTGCCAGCCACTGCTGTTTGGCAGCAGAGGCACAAGCCACCTACTAAGAGCATGCATGGACAGTGGAAAGCCCCTCTTACATACACTGGACCAGCCACAGGCACTTAACTTGTCTCAGTTGCAGGGTAGACAAAAGAGCAAGAAAACGTGGTGAAGAGGACTCCATTCTTTCAGCCAGTTATGGCTTCCAAACCTCTGCTGGCTTAACACCATCAAAATCAAGCCAGGAGGCAGAAGAGGAGAGAATTGGCTCACATTCCTCTAATGGGAAGCAGCAAGTAAATCATCTGGAAGACAGGACCCCCCATCCCTATTCCCTAGGGACTTCCCAGTAGAGGCCACAGCCACATCAAGGTAGCTCCACACAAAGCAGGAGACCTGCACAGCGTGGGGCAGAGATGCCAGCAGGGGACTGGGGAACAGTGTGGTTGCACCAGCACAGCACTGTCGTCAGGCTATCAAGCCTGCTAGGTCTGACTGCTGAAGCGTGGCACCAGGCTGCAGCAGTTTTGCTATCTGCACGTGAGCGTTGCACCATGCTGTCTCACAGCCAAAGGTTTCGAGCTCTCCCCTGCCTCTCCTTGCAGGCTGTTAGGTAAGCAGCACGGAAAGCCACAGAGCCCAGGGACTCCCCCTCCCTTGCCCAGTTCCCCCAGGAGTGCAGGAGCCCTGCAGGGAGAGTTCAAGTCCCATCACTGGCATCCCGAGCTGCAATTTCCATTGACTCACTTTTAGGCAGACGGGCCCTGTTGTAACCTTCTGGAGGGCAAGCAGCACCCCTGGCACCCAGGAACACAACAAGTTTTCTGGGGGAGGAGGCTGGTTGCCGAGTTGTTTTGTTTTTTTTTTTCCCCCTACCACCCTGATTTCAACGTGGCGTGATGTGCTTTGTGCCTCTCTCTCCACTCCCAGCCAGCACTTTACTTCCCAAAATTGCAGCTGCCGCGGCAATGTTACAAAACCTGATATAAACATTGCCTTGGTGCCATGCCTGCTGGAGGCCTGCAACACAAATATGAAACGCTGTCTCCCAAGGAAGTCATGTGCTTCCCCAAGTGGCTGCAGTGCTGTCAGAGCCGAGAGGAAAACTTTCCGTCAGAGTGAGGACGGGAGCGAGCGGATGCAGCTGAAGAGATCCCACTCCAGCCATTGTGCTCGAACAGTCAGTGGCTGCAGATGTCTCCCTGCGCCTGTGCACATCTCCCCAGGGCTTTCGGCAGAAGCTGATGATCACACAGAAAGCAGGGAGGCCAAAATTTTTGGCGGTAGCGGCAGGAGCGGGGAGAGTAATGTTCCACAGGCTGTAATTTATTTATTTTGTGGGGAGTGATGTAAATTTGTGCTTATGACAGCTCCAGATGGCAGGTATTTTCTCATTACCTTGACTTCTTAGCATTTGCTCTTCCTTTGCCTATTAGCCTGTGCTGGCCTTAATTTAACTTCCGTGGTTCGAAACTACTGACGTCGGGGCTGATGCATCAGGGGGTACAAAGAACACGAAGCCCTGGTTTTCCTGTAGGGCCTTATATTTAATGAATGATGCACTGGGATGACCGGTGAAAGAGTGTGCTTGCTTCCTGTAGCTGCTTCTGCTCGGCACCCTATGGGGAACCACAAGCCCATGCCCATTTCTCAGAGGCAGCCTTCAGGCGCTTGTGGCCTTGGCTGAAGGCCTTTGCAGTCATGGGCACCCTTCCCACTGCAATGGGCTTTGGATGATGGACAGCTCTTCTGCCCAGTCCCCACAGAAAATACCTTAAATGGCTGCAAAGCTTGTGCCATAGTTATCCAAAATGCAGTTTCCTGTTGTCACCAGAGCCAATATCACTCTGTTCCAAGTCCTCCCATGCCAGACAAGAGTTTGTGAGGGAAAAAAAAGAAAAAAAATCACACAAAACACAAGAGTCAGTAAAGCTTTACAGCCAGAGGAGAGGGTGTGCCAAGATCTGTCACAAGCAAACTGATGGACCAGGTGCTCATATAAATGGGTTGCTGTGCTGTGTGCCAGCGGCTGGATGGGAGGGATATTTTGCCTACCACTACTGTAGCTACACCAAGCACCCCTTGGCAGCAGCTGAGTATTGTAAAGCTCTGCAATGGGGTGACTTCCTTTCTTCCTTTTTAAAATACTACCCTCATGCCATTTGCAGTGTGGATGGGTGTTCAGATGCACTGGGATATTATACTACAGCACGCGCACAAGCATACCTGCGAGGACATCATCCTCACTCCCCATAAACCAGACTCTTTCAACTCTGATCTTCTATACATAAACATACAATATTACTTCTCTCTTATCTTCTCTGAGTTTCACTCAGGAACTCGCACCCTTTCTTAGATGATCAAGTCTGTCTTCCTCCTCGCACTGCATCAGTTCTTGTCTCCCAGTAACTGATGCTCCTCTTCCTATGATGCCTTGTCTCACTGAGGCTGCAGGCAGAGTAGAGCAGATTCTAGCAGAAAATATGATTAAACCCCATTATTTTTAAACCAAAACAAATTTCCAGAATGTTCATTTGGTGGTTTTGTTCGCATATTTTGTTTTGTGGGGTTTTTTTTAAAAACAAGGCCAGCTAATATAGCTTTCTGTGTGTAACAGCTCTGGCTGCCACACAGAGAGGAGTATATTTTGAGTTATTGCTGAAAATTCAGAAGGCCCAGCTCTGAAACACGGCATGTATACACATGTTTGTATGTGTAAAAGAGGGGCAGAGGCAGAGAGAGATAAAATGGAAGCTCTTCAGATGGTGGAACATTTAGAGAATGGGATACAGGACCAGTTTTCAGAAGATATTGTTGCAAATGTTTCTGTTGCAGGAAGAAAAAAAATATGTACATATATAGTTGTACACACACTCTGCTAGGAAAATGTGGCTTAGGAAATTTAACTCTTCTCTGAAAAATTGTTGTTCCAAACTGCAAGTCGAAATCCAAACTGTAGATCTGCATAAACATCCAAATCTGAGCTGGCCATCTTAGGCTCCCTTTATCCTCCGCACAGATCTAGTCTAGGCAGTGATTCATCTCCTCCCACAGCAGAAATGTAAATAGGTCAGATGAATCATGGCCTAAAAGTGCCTGTTCCCTGTATTGACTGCAAAGGGAGCTTGGGGTGATGGGTCCTACATACCATATGTCTACACTGCCAATGTCTACAGTGAGGTGAGATGAATCCTAGCCTAGGCACAGAAAAAGAAAAGGATTTTGTTTTGATTTTGAGGCCTTGTTTCAAGTGCTAAATTATCCATTACTTTTATGGAAGATGCTGCTAGTAATCATTACCAGCAATACACAGTATACAGTTCAATACACTTTTTTCTCTCAGAATATTTGGCTGCCACTGCCAATTATGTAAAATATATTTCTTACAATAAGTGCCAGATTACAGTAAAGTACATACAAGCTCAGGAGTTCAGGTTTGGGAAAACACATGCATCTTTTTGTACTCATCTGTGAAGGCATTTTGCTTCCTCAGACAGAAATATAACGGTACATGTAGTAATTGCAACAAAATAAGAAAACAATTGTATTGTCTGTTATGAGCATACAGTCCAGGTTCCCACTGCTGTTCTTACTGACACCTGAATTTGAAGCATTCAGTTGGTTGGGTACTATGTTGCCCTAGTTTCTTACAGAAAGAGTAAGGAAGAAACCAAGCTAGAACACAGAGGTCTTTCACAAGAGATGATATTCACAGGCTCCAGTTAAATTTACTGGTTTATGTTTTGCTGGAGTTGAAGCCTTAAAGGATGAAAGAATATCTCTCAAAAATGGGACTGGACAACTTCTCTACTGTGGCCAGCTGACCCAGAGGCTGATAGAGGCACAAAGGCTGTGGGTCTTACATTTCTATTTCAACCCCGAAAGAAAAGGACAGGATATAAAAGCAAAGCCATAACTACCCAGAGACTTAAGTAGGAAGAGCCGTTTTAGATAAAACATTTGTCTGAATAAATTTCACACGCTGTACGTTTGGGCCAAAGAGACTTTTTTAAAGCAACCACTTCAGTACCACTTTGTTTTCTTAACCCCGCACACCCAGAAAGAAGTTTGCAGCCAGGCTGCAGTCCCCAGGTACTGGGATGTCTACAACAGGACAGGCTTGGGAAGCTCAGACAAGGGAACCTTCAAGTTTCTGGAAAGACTCAGCTTGAGTTTAAGTAGCTGCAGCTCAGTCCTGCACCCAGACTGGGTGCAGCTCCACAGAGGCTCACTTGTCACATACAGCATCAAATGCAAATGAGGGTCATCCATTTGTGCTGTTGTCAAAATACCATGACTCCTGGACAGTGTGGAGTCATTCTGGATACACCCAGGCCAGGGATAAGCCAAGGAAGACCCAAACCACCTACAAGCACAAGGTCTGTGTCCTGTGTCCCTGAAGCACTCCCGTCAAAGACCTGGTACAGGACACTTGAGACGTCCCTACATAAAGCCATTTGAGCTGAGCAGGGTTTAGTAGTTCCAGCTCTACATCATGCACAGATGAATACCCTTGTTTTAGTGCTAGGTTGAACAACAACAGACAAGAAGCTAGATCAGACCAGAGCTCTTCCTACATCCAGGGGGTGGGTAGTACACAACCCAGGCAATCCCAGCATGCTTAGTTGACAGTTGGTTCTAATTAATTTAGTAACATATGTGGACATGCAATGTTTCAATCTTAATGTCACAAAGCGTTTCAACATTACTGACACACAATGTTTCAAGTACACTCAATTACAAGATTTCTGGAACTAAAGATTTCCTAAATTTCATTTCAGGGTAAAACTTCCTGTTCCAGTTCAGAACAAAAATACATTTTAAAATGCCCAAATGTCTTGTAGAACAGATTTTCCTCTTAATACAAACACAGATGCAGTGTGTAGGCCTATACACAACAAAACACTTAAGCACATCTTAACTTCAGTTGTGTAAGTAATTCCATCTTTGGGCATATGCCTAAATCCTGCAACAGGCTCAGCTCAACCAAATCAAGACTGTACCATATCTGTTTGTACAGAAACACTTAAGCTGCCTGTTGATGTTGCATTTCTGCAACGTGATGTTGCAGTTTAACAAGTCTCTAGTGCAACCGCTTCTTGACTTGTTTCAAAGATGGTTACCAAAGTGGGTTGTTGATCTATCTTTCAGTCCCAAGACTGACCTTATCTTTGTGCAAATGAGCTGAGTAATTGCTTATTTAAGGAAGCGTGCAATGTTTTGAGAAGTAAGTTCAAATGTGGATTGTAAAACATCACAACTGGTTGGTTTGTTAATGGCGGATGTTCTGGAGGGAAAAAGGAAATTGAAAGGATGAATCATTATCCAGATGAAGTTCAAAAGCAATTTAAAAGTCATTTCATAATCACAGATGTGTGCCAAATATACCCGTCCAGCACAAGCTGTAGGTTTTGATTTTTGTGAAGTCTGCAAGTTCTTTCCTTTGCTATTCCCACTGTAACCTTTTGCAGTGTGGTTTGAAAAAGGAGAACATAAGAAGAAATTAATGCCTTCTAAAGGCTCCACATACCTGTCTCTTTCTATAGTGCTGTGCTGCATCCACAAAACTACTGTAAATATGCACAGTGGAATACAAATACTTTTCCCTTTGTGCTCATAGTGAGCACAGATAAAAGTCAGATTAGCTGAGAGACACTGCTTCAGGAGGGAAACTCTAGCACGCACCCACAGCAAGGTCCCTGGCTGCTCAGCTAATTTTAAAACCCTATGTTATGAAGAATAGGCATGCACAGTATTTCTCTCACTTGTCCAGAAGCTGCCTAAGTCCTGTCAGAGCCGTACAAAGCCCAGGGTACTAACCACCCATGATCAACAGCTGCCCTCTCCATTTAAGGCTTATCCATCCACTTCTGCAATTCCACCTCTGGTTGTGTGCCCCTATCAGTTCAACCTCTACAAAGTTTTAGGCTGTGGACCTGCAAGAAGGCTCACAAAGCTCTGCAGGCAGATATCTTCTCCTTGACTCCTTGATCTCTCTCTGGCCCATCTCTCCCTCAGCTGTAATCTTCACAAACTTTTGCAGCTATCATAGTAATGGTATGATCTTTCACTCTTTTCCTTTCAAGACTTTTTCTTCAACAACCTTACATGGCTTTTGATTTCCTTTCAAAACATCAATGGCTGGCTGCTGGGGGAGCATTTACTACTTCACTAATAGATTGGAAACTCATCTGGAAAACAGCAGTGCAAACAAAACAGGAATTGATCTATCTTTTATATTAAATGATCATTTTCTCAGAAAGGCCCTTGGAAGTCTTAATCTTCAGACTTGTAAAAAATTAGTTTGTTTAACTCATACAAAAAGCAGGGGCTTACTGGCTGTAGCTCTGATGCCTTGACCCAAGTGCCTTGTTTGCCTGGGATACCTCCTGAAACTCTGTAGTCCCTCTGACTTACTAAGGTAATTCTCTGGAGATGTGCATGAAAATAGGGTACAAGCACCATGTTAGGAAATGATAAGAAGAGTGGTGGTAATGTTAGGTTGAAGAAGTAGCCAATATACTTTCAAGTAAGAGCATAAATAAACATGCTTCAAAGGTGTCCACCAAATACACAGATGGAAAGGGGTTCATTCAGAGTCCTGTCCCTTAAAATGGTCTATGTCACACCTTGCAGTCTGATTTCCTATCTCTCATTTGCAAGTTAGACAGCTAATCAATGAACAGAAACAATATGATAACACCATAAAAAGTAGTTACTAGTTAAGGAAAATGAGAAGCAAGTAACCTGAATAAATGCCTTTTGAGCTGAATTTGTTTGCATTGTTTGCATTACAGCACAATACATTTTAATAAAGAAATTTTAATAAAGAACATGCATTCATAAAAAACAAAGTTGATTTATGGACCTCTGAAGGAAAAATTCTGGGTGAGTAGGCAAATTGCAATGACCTACTTGTTTAACTTTTCCCATTGTTAGGGCTATTGGCTGACTATTACTTCTGTTCCATAACGGTGGACAGTTGGTGTTTAAATGTTGAATCTATAGCTCTCAGACACCACTACAGCCAGCATTTTCTATTGCATTCAATAGTAAATATAATTTTTTGTGTCTGTTACTTGAAATACCAATAACACCTCTTCAAGAAAAGTGGCTCAAAATAAAATACGTGATTTGTGGGCATAAAAATCTAAAAATCTTTGGAATGTCTAGAGAGGCCAATGTTGCATTTCTAATCTAATGAATATTACTTTAGAGTTGTGTTTACTCTCACAAAAACCACAGCCTTTCATGAAGGCTACTGTAATACACAGAGCTTCAGGAATAATGCAAATTATGATCTAAACTCACTGTAGCCATGTTATCTTTTAGAATGAACTCCCATCAAAACTCTTCATCTTCTTCACAGCTCTGAAGGCTGAAAACATTACACATTTTCAAGACTTTCACCATGCCAAAAAAAGAAGTGCTATCTCACTGTAATAATGTTGTCTTAATTATGTACAATACTTAGCACTAGTTTTACACCAGATGAGTCATAGTAGAAACTTGTACTTTGCTGTTTGACTAAATCCCACAGCACTTAGAACTCCCTGCAGTAAATCCTTACCAGCTTGTGTTCAGCTCTTCTCTCAGACCACGTCTGCTGCATCCTTTGGGGGAGGCTGGTTTGAAGGGTGCTGCAATAGGATGAGCAGACACTGTGGCTGGAAACAAGGGCTCAGAGTCAGTAAGAACATGCCAGAGAAATGGCTTGAAAGCTGCTCAGGTGTTTACGCTTCTCCAGTCATGGCTGTTTCAATTAAGTGGGATCCTATAAATCATAGAACTGGGTTTCATTCCTTTCTTTTTAAAGGCAGTTTATCTTCTGTGTAGAAAGGTGGTCATTTTTATCATCCTGTGCTGTTTGTTGTAAAAATTAAGAGAACGCCAAACAGGTAACTCAAACACTTTTAGTCATTTACAGAATCCCTGTTTACTTGCCTTACCCCATTAATCTTTTACTAATAAAAATAATCCCATAGAAATAGATCATTTTATGGGGAATTTTTACCGCTGGGTTCTCCAATGAGGTAACATGGTCTGCTGGGCACCTCTTCATTTGTGCAGATTTCTTCTCCTTCCTATGTTTCGGGGCTTGTTGAGCTCAGTAAAATACCCAGTAAGCACTGGATCTTCCCCCAGGTCCCTCCATGTGCTCATCTCTTGGACAAAACCGGCCATTCTCAAATTGGTTGTTACCTTGACAAGTCAGCTCTCTTCATCTGAAACACATGAGTAACACTGCTTTCAAGCCTTCATAAATGGTTTTGGAAACTTCAAAGGAAAAACACTATTAGACAGATCTTTTTAAAGGTATTTATAAAGTTCAAGAGCAGATGGACTTGCAGCAGAGTATACTGCGGTCTTCATTCACAGTCAGCAGGAGAGGTAGGCTCCAGCCTCAGATTCTTTGAATCTCTGTCTGGAAGAGCACATAGGAAATTTAAAGTTAGACACTGTGAAAAATTGTTCCCATCTGCCTCCCCTCCTTCACCCAATGGATATGCAGAGTGCCTAAGTACCTGGCTATCACAGATCACTGGCATTGTTGAAGCCTCTATGCGAATGACAAATACACTATTCATTAAACATCCCCATAATGAACGTCCTGCTATGGCACCTTCCAAGAGATTCTTGATTAATTGAAAGAAGTAAAATACTTCGTGTTGAAATAAAAGCTGGTTATGATACTTACCAGTATCAGTTGATAGCCTAGAGACATACACTTCCCCAGGAAGCTTTCACTCCTACACATAGGTAAATAGAAGCCATTTATTTCCAAACTTAGTACTTCTAAACTGAGGTTTATTACATTTGGCTAGTAGGGTCTTTCTAGTTAACAGCCAGTGTTTTCAAAGTGACATACCTGTCTTATCAAAAGCTTTACCCAGAAGTAACCATGAGGAGTGGTGTGTACACCATACTATTGTGTGGTGCAAAGAGGATGCATCCAAGTGAAAGGACAAACGAACCATCCTATGCACAAAATCATTTCATTTCCATTTTAGCCAGGAATGCACTAAATAATGCATCATTCTTCAGCTACTCAAAAGGTCACCTTTTGGCCTATGAGCAGCTGCAGCAGCTGTGTTCCCTCAAGACCCTGCTGCGAGCACAGAACAAAGCACGAGAGCTGAAGACAAGTTCAGGGGATGCAGGTATGGGACAGGCTTCTGGAGGCCTCCCAGCAACTCCAGCTGAGAACCATGGCCAAATTCCCTTTCTCTCGTTTTTCACTTCAGCCTCAAACAGCCTCTTTCTTTCCCCTCCCCTTCCTAAGTAAATTAGTCATATGTAAAATATGAGAAAATAAACAGCCAACTCAGATTTTGACACCATGCAGAGACAAGTATCCATGGAGATTAGGGATCTCCTAGTCATCATTGATTTCCCATCACATTTGACAGTAAGGTACAACAGAGAGAATAAAATAGCCCCCCAGGAAAGCACTCTGTGAGGCCACGTTCAGCTTAGAGGCTGCTGAGTCTCTTATTCCCAAACTATAATGCAAGTGAGCTGATTCTGTGCCAAAAATACACATGCAGTAGAAGTATGTGACCCACAGCTGGTCTAGATATATCCTTGATATTTGAGACTTTCATCCAGTAGATCTGGATGAAAGAAATTGGTGGCTTCTTCAATATTATCTCGTTATCAGGAACCCAGACATGAGTTCTGAAGCTAGGAATCTGTTCAGCTTTGTGGACCAGGGTGCTGGTTATAATATATGGACCTTAGTTTGGAGGGAGGGAGTTTGAAGGGGAAAGAAAATTAACCCGAGTTATCACCTAGCTCAGAATGTTCTGTCCTCCTAACAGGTAGGCTGGGGCATTACAGAGGAAATGTCATGACCAGACTTGGCTTTGATGGGATGGTGGGTGAAGCAGCGTGCTGTTCTTGTAGGACTTCTTCTGTGATCTTTTCTACAGACCTAATCCTGTTCCATTTCCTGAACACCTAAATCAAAATTTCTTACAACCAGAATGGCTTTTGTTTCCAATTAAACCAAGCAAGTGAGGAGAGAAATAACGAGGAAAAACAGCTGTGCAACTCACTGTAAGGGCCATCTTGCATTGATGCATAGCAATCCCTCCTAGACTACAGCCTGGGGAACACTTTGTTTTTAAAGATCCAGCACACAATAACAGAATCATAGTAGACATTCATCTAACCATATCACCACTCATGTCTCTCTTTACCCAGAAAAACAAGTGAATCTTAAAAAGAGATGGGAAAAAAACCAACCCTAATGCACAAGCACTGAATTAAATACAATGCTGAAAAATTCTAGTACATAGGTATTTCTTAGCCCATCCAGATGTGCTTTCATCTCCTATAGTCACTTACACATCCAGACTGCAGTAGACCTCCACAAAAACCTCCTGGGCTCTGGGATTCCCATCCCTGTTCCAGGGTGATGTAGGATTCATGAGCTCCAGCTGCCACCGTTAGCTTTTCCCCACTGCAATGGTTCAGTGTCACTGCCAGCCAGCAGAAAATCCTGACCAAAAGCACATGCCATGTGGCAAGGCTCTGCATTTCATCAGGCTGCCAGCCTCAGAGCCACAGTAGGCACAGAAAGGTGGCAGATAGCAAAGGACAGTAAAGAGAGCAATGAGTGGATGGGCTCAAAGGATTCTTGAAATGAATTGGCAAGCAAATTTTAAAATTTCGATTTTAAAAAATGAAAAGCAGAATATTGCAGTGTAACCAATTATTGCCCTGAACTGCTCTTAACAGCAAGGTGGAGAGAATAGCAGTTAAAGCCACACAGGCACTGCAGCTGTGATCAGACTCAAACTTCCTGCTTGCCCATGTACCCCCTCTGCCACTGAGGGCCCTGAATGGCAAGTCAGGAGAAAGCCCCTTACGCTTCTGACAGCAGTCATCTTAACCATTTTCCAGCCACATTACCACCAGGTATGGGTGATTACTGGAATTTAGCCAGCATCAACACTACAGTATATGCTGGACCCGTTATTCAGTATGGGTTATCCAAATGGGGCCAGGATACAGCTGGCATTACTTAGGTCACCTAGCCAAGCCCAAGTCTGCCCTGACCTGCATGAAAGAAAATAAAGAAAAGCAAGAATAAAGAAAACATCTAGGAGCCTGAAAAGTATAAAAGGCTAAAGAGACAGACCAATCACAGACTATTTATTTAAAATGTGTGATCCCAGAAAAAATGAGGGAAATTTCTAGCTAGCAATCCAAGCCAGAAAACAATTGCAACCTGCTGGCTGGACAACAACCCAGGGTTTAGTGCAGGACCAACAAACAGCTAAACAAGCACTCTTCCTAATGGCAGGAGAAACAGGAATGGAAATACTCGGCCTTTGCAACCCAAGTCTAACCTTGTCTTCCTGTGCTCAAAAGCCACATGCTTTTGGGCTTCCCTAACGTTTTTTTGAAGTCTTTGATGCATCCTGAATTTGCCAAAGATCTTGACATCATTACGACTATTCTAAGTCATGTCCTTTCCTTGGGCTACCTCTAAAGAAGCCAGCTTCTCTCTGCTGACTATATAGGCAGCCTGGTAAGAGGAAGCTTTCAGTGCAGACTCCTGCACAAGGTGCTTAAAGTCCAGCACTGACAATATTGCTCCTGCCACTCACCCTTCTACCCTTGTTCTTCTCTCCCTGGCTAACAAGATGATTTTCTTTGGCTGTGCCTGGTACCTGCTGGCCTATTAAGGTACAACCATGGTATTTTTTTTCTCTTGAGCATATTTTCAGAGCCGTTCCCTTCAATGTATGTACTTAACAGGCTGTAATCTAGTTAACACATGTACGCACACTCATGGGCACACATACACATATGCAGAGCTGATTACATGCAGCTTTCCTTGCAGTTCTGATAGTCTGGATAATTTATTCAGTTTGGCAAAGTTTGAGTGTTTTTCCATTTCCTTTGCAGAAGGGGAGCAACGTGATTGTTGCTGTGGTGATCCTCCTCTTAATATTTTTAGCCATAATATCGTTTAAAGTCATGACTGGCTCTGGAAAGTATAATTTTATTAATATTATTATTTAATAATATAATATAATTTAATATTATAATACTAAAACATTGGTGAATAGCCTTTTATTTTTCACACTAACTGAAACTCACATTTACAAATGAAAACATGTAGATGCTCCTTTATCATAAACAGGGCCGGTTTTGGTCTTTATTTTCTAACCCCTGTTGTCTTCCATCCCCTTGGAATAAATCTGCACAGTCAGGACCTCTGCTCACCTGGGCTGCGTTTTCAGATCAGAAACATCAATGCTGACATTAAGAGTAGTTGTATGTGAAATCCCCCAGGCGTGGGGCTTAAAGAAGCTACCTCTTTCCCTGTTACCAAGGATAATGACTGCCCTGCAGAAGGGGAGCAAGGAAATTTCATTTGTTTCTTCCATTCATGAGGTTGCAGAGTCAGCATTCCTCTCTTTGTGGAGAGGATAGCAAATGTCAGCTCCCTACCTTCATTTATGCCTTGATCAATGAAGCTGTTGGCAGAAAAAACTGTTATGCACAGTAAGACAAGAAGTACAAAACTTCTCCTACTGATGGAAATGGCTGATAGCAAGTTATTTTCATTTGTAGCGTGGGCTGCAGACATGTTCTTGCATGGCTCTACCAAAGTAAGGGTGGCAGCACCACCATCCCCCCCAACCTATAGCTCTGCCATTGCATGGCAGTAGTGCACAGCACAGGAGTTGGGTGGAGGTCCAGCCCTCGAGTGTCCTGCCTTTGTCTCCTTTCCCTTCAGTCCGTAGAGAAAACCCAAGTGTCCCGAGAATGCTTGTGTTTAAGTTCCAAAACTACTTTCATTAGACTGCTTTCCCATGATCTGCTTCACATTGAGTTCTCCCACGGGATTAATCATGGAAAAGAATACCATGCAGTATGCGTGAAAATTAACTAAACTGGGCCAATGGAAAGCTGTCCTCTCATTTAGTAATGATTTTCTGAAAATGATTGTTTGAGATGAAATTTTGTTTATCTAGTTTAAAATCCAGGATTAATCAGTCGGGAAAGCTGACAATTCTGTTTCTCCATTTTGTATCTCCTATGGGTGTTTTCCAGCATTCAAAACAATTTTGAGATTATTATTGCTTGACGTGGGAATGAATGAGAGGATTGTTTATTTTCCATTCAGATAAATAAAAAGTTACCTTCCAAAAGGTTTTCTAATTTCCATCATTGTAACCAAATGTGTTTGGTGTATCTGAATAAACCAGATTCTGATATTTGTTCTTGAAATGCACTAACAGAAGCCACCTCAAAAGTTTTCTTTCACAATGGGACTGCAAACGTAGGTGATATTTTCTTCATTGTAATAAGAAAAACTCCTAGAATCATAAGCAAAGAGAGAAATTGTTTAACAAACAGACATGTAACACACACGTGCTATGAAATGCATTAAATGTGATGACAGAATACCACAGCATGAATGTGCCTTGTCTTTTGTTTCTCACTGCTTCTCTACAAATGTCAAGATTTTTAAGATTTCATCTGCAAGTTTTCAGTGAGTGCTAGAAACTCATGCCTTCCAAAAAAGCACTATGATCTGCTGTGGTCTTCACACTCTTTGGATAGATGCTGGTAGATTCAGCAGCTTGTTGATGCAGCCAACTACTTCAGAGGTGCAAAAAAACAACCTATGCTACACTGATGGAATTAGGACATGGCTTTCTACCAGCCCTCCAATACCTTTCCACTGTCAATAGCCCAGTGAGGGCACTCACACCCTGCCGTCACACTGATTCCTACAGGCAATGCATTAGACCAGGATGACACATCAGGCAATGCACTGGACACACGTGTGTGGCTAGACTGCACCCTGCATGGTATTTTGGGGACACCTTGGATCCTGTGCAGGGACTGAAAAGGGACACGGCTTGTGCTCATCCGCATGATGCCAGCAGGCCTCCCCCAGCTGCAGCCAGAATGCCACTTCGTATTAATTCCCTCACCAGGCAGGGCACAATCCAGCCCTTAATTATGTACTGGTGTGGGGAGAGCAGGATATGACAGCTGGTTTGCTCTCATCCTTTCAATGCCCTGTCCCATACCATGATGCCATCACTACCAGAGTAATCTGCAGGCATGCATTTATTTATGCATCTTGTGTACGTGTGTGTTCTTGCCCACCTCATGTCTCAGAAATGACAGAATTCTGCAGAGAAAGGAAGTGACCACTCTGGGAGCTGGGAAAAAGCATGCAGGGTCAGCTGAACCCCCTTTCTGGGGGTCATTTTAAGAGTCAGATTTCACTCCACAGACCCCCTGTAATTTAAACCCAGTCCCATTGTACAAGAAACAAAACCAAAGTAAAGCAGGTTCTGTTGGATGGAGCCCAGCTGCCTGGAGCTACTTTGACACCTCTCATTAGCCAAAAAGTGCCTGGTCTCACTTCCCATGCTCAGCCAAAGGTGCTGGGTTTTGGCTCACCTTCATTTAGCATGCAGCAGGCCTGACCTAACTGCAGCTCCATGAGACCAGACTGAACCTTGAAAGTCCCACTCTGCCACACTCAGCTCCATTTCCATGCAAACTCTCTGCATTAAGGCAATCTTTCAACATATACTCCAAGAAATTGGAAGATTTCCTACCTGCTAAGGTAGCCTTATTACGAGTGTATATCATAACATAGCTTTTTACATGTTATTCCACACGCAGATTGCCGACTTTGTTGCAGGGGGTTGAGCTACAGCCCCTGTGGGAGCTATGAGTGGTGCATTTGCAAGCAGAATGTAGGTTTCTGTGCTATTTCTGAAGCTCTGCAATTCACTTCCTGCCTCGCACGCGGACTGGGGTTTTGCTTAGATGCAAAGCTCAGATTCAGCTGTCAGTCACAATATACTTCTCTTTTTCCTGTTTCAGAAAATGGATTTATACCTGTAAAGGATGCACTCAGCTCAAAACCCTGTAGCCTTAACTACATTGGCTCCGGAGCAAAATATCAGAGACATGAAGGCATGTGACAGAATTAAGTCTGTGCTATAAAGCAAGCCTAACTTATATCCAAATCCCAGCCTTACTAAAGTACAAACAGTAGTCTCCTTTAGCTGTACTGGACTTAGAATCAAATCCCTGCAGAGCTTGATAAGAAGGTGCCCAGGTAAAAACAAACTGAATTTTTTAACAGTATATTTCCTCGAAATGTCAATGATTCCTGCTGACAGTTTAGTTTCAAGGACCAAATCCACAGACAATAACTCATGACCCAATTTTGAAGTCAAGACTACAGTTCACAAATAATTTTTCCTCATACATCCCTCAGCAATTTTGGAGAGAAAGGATGCTAAAAGAAGGCCATAGTAAGAACAAAAGAAACAAAGCAGTTGGTGAGATATTTGAACCAGATAAACTCAAGTTAATAAAAAATTTTCAGTGTCAGTTTTTGCAGATCCAGAGAGGGAAACTTAGCGACTCCTAAATCAAGGCAGGTAAGAAGCTGGAGAACCTTAACTAATTACTGCCTTACCACACACCATCTGCTCACCTCCACCCCATGTGAAATGAAGGCAGAAGGTAACTCATGGATGAAACCACACTGAATGCCTTCAATTTTGACTGCATTCCTCCCTCCTTCCCCACTACCAAAATGTATTCAGATGTTTACACATCTTTAGTTAAATCAGTATCATAAGACAGAGAGAGAGCTCAATTTTTGGGGGGAAAAAAAAAAAAAAGGCAGCAAGACCAGGATATTTACTGTCTCACCTTTCTCCAGAGCTTAATTTTGAATTAGCTTTGTGGCTTGGCTAATTAGCCCACACACTGATATTTTTAAATGATGATTAATTTTTCCAGCTCTTTCAAATACAGGCTTAATTCTAGTAATCACAGCTGCTCATCACTATAGCTTGTTAATGCTTATTTAATCTTAGAGGCTCCAACTTAAAGCCTCCATCTCTGGATACCCTTAAGGAGGAGTTAGACACACGTCTGTCAGGGGTGATGTTGATATAATTGCACTTGCCTTCAGAAGGAAAGATGGTTTAATGATCTCTTAAGGTTCGTTTCAAGGCTAATTTTCCATGACAAAGTTCAACCATCACACAACCTACTTGCACTGTTTCAAGTAAAAATTACCCCATCCCAGTGCCCCACCCACCCTCCTGCTTCTCTTCTGTTTGTGTTTTAATGAATACTTCCTCTTTAGTGTAGTTTGGCTGTAAGAAAAGATGGAAGCGTATCTTTGAGAAACTATCCCTAGGACAGATAAACAACTTTCAGGTGACAGATAGGGAACCATCAGCTCTATCTTTCTATTCTACCATCTGTTGTATGTGACATAAAGCTAGGATATTTGACACTGGGAGGAGAGGGGTAAAACAGAGTCTCTCACCAGGGTTTCACAGCCACAGGCTCCGGGTCACTCCACCAGCAAAGCACTCAGCAGTACAAGTTTGATCTGGACTGGATCTGGGCAGAAGACTGCATTTTTATCAAGTTAGTTGCAGTACCTAAGATACAGGTAACATCTTCTCCAGCAAAAAATTAGCCATTGCCATTTTCAACCTCAAACAGTCTTTGGACATTCAAACCACATCTGGAGACACCTGAATGATACCTATGGCACCAGTGCTCTGCATTGTGTGGCTGCTATTTCCTGGGGACCTTTCTGTTGGGTTTGCTCCACTGTAAGAGTCTGGTCGAAAAAGAAATGAGTGCCTTGGTCCCCTGGCATTTCTGATAGACTTTTTGAGGCAGGTCCTATAACAATTATGAAGCAGTTCACAACCCACATGTGCCTATTTTTCAAGTGTAAAATGTTCCAGAAATTCCTGGTGTATTCTCCACAATTTGTACCTTCCATGTTGCTTTCTTTTTTTTTTTTTTTTTTTTTTTTTTTCTTATTTCCATCCTCTCACCACTTCAGTAAAGATCAAAAGTCATTATTTTGTTCTGTTTGATGGATCAAACCCCTCTAGATTACTCTCTGCAATGTCACAGAGATATGCAGACATATTTTTCTGAAAAAAGTTAAAAAGCATTTGATTGTTGCTCAGTATATTACAGTAGTTTTTCTGTTCATTTGTAATAGCCTCTAGAGTGAAGCTTTATGTTTTTCATTTGAACACAAAGATTCCTTTTATGCCCAAGATGTAAATTAGCAGTGGGCAAAGCAATTGCAAAAAGAGAAAAGGAGAGGGGCTGAACATTTCCCCTCCCAGCAGAAAACAATGAACCCGGAGTGAGCTACAGAGGACGCATGCCCCTGCTCAATTCATCTCCATCTTCCCACTACTCACTCCTGTGACTTGGTGCAGACTAAGCCTACCCACCCCATATAAGACTCCTGTTCAAGTGCTCTGGTCCTGGAGAGACTTTGGAGACCAGCACAGAAGCTTTAAACCTCCCATGCTCAAATTGAGCCTTCCCCTTTGCTTCTTCGTCAAAAATATCTGACGAGACTTCAGTGGCACTCTTCTACAGATGCTGTTTCCTAATATCAGGCAACCGGAGCCCTTGAAGCACCTCTGTTGTCCCCAGAAAGAAGTATGGGGCTGAGGGGGTGTTTTGCCAATTACCAGGCCTAGTACAAAGGATGCAGCCAGCAGTAGAACAAACCAGTAACCAGATTCTGTTGCACACAAAAGGGTCAGTACATGGGTGATCGCTGGGGGTACAAACAAGTCAATCAGGTTACACATAACATACATCAACCCCAACAACCCAAGGAATGACATAGCATGACCAACAACCAGTGGAACAAACAAAGCAACAAAGTCTCCCATAGAAGGGATGAGAGACAGCCAAGCCAAGAGGCTGATAACATAGGACAGAGGCAGCCACATACTGTTGCCATAAAGCCCACGTTTGTAAGTGCCAAACCTGACTGGGGCCCAGTTGCAGGAGAGCCAGGAGGTCCTTCCTCAACAGGGAAACTCTGCAAAGTGCATCCACCTCACAGACAGACACTCCACCCTTCCTGGAAGTGGTCCCAGCTTTTATCCCCAAAGCAGGACACCTGGCACTCATTTACCCAAGGGCTTTCCCTGCAAGGTCGCCCACACCTTGGAGGAAAGCCAAAAGGCAAACTCATGCCCTCCTTTTGAAGGACCATGGGAACCACCCATATGTCAACCTTAATTCAGGGCTTGGGGTTCAGACCCCAGTGCTTCAGGGGGCGAGGAGAGAGGAGATGACTTCTGGCAGTATTTAGCCTGAGTGGACTTACCAGAGATTTTGGCAAACACAGAGCAAACTAGAAGAGAACATTGGGTTTGTAGCCAGTTGGCCAGCAGTAGGAGAAGGAGCAGAAGACTAAGGAAGAATTCCTCAGCTGCAGAAGAGAAAGAGAGCACTGGGTTATCAAAAGCACCCAGACATCAGGGAACCACATGGACCTCTTTCTGTGGTTTGCAGCTGATCTCCAAATATTTAGTGGTATGCTGCTCCTCATGAATGCAAATGTTTGCTCATCCCTATAGGAGAAACAGTAACACACAATTAGAAGTATGTTTTGTAATGCTGCATTGTTTACAAACATGCTGGCTGGGAAAGGATGAAAAGTGGTTCTAGTTTTAAGTGATTTTAGTTCTCTAAAATTAACCATGGCAAACCTGACTGCATCTGACAGCTAAATATAATAAATTCAAAACCTTAATATCTGTCTCTAAAATCAAACAAAAGTAATCCACTGTTTTCAGTTCTCTCTTTTAAAATCCTCTGACTGCAATTGCCTCTGACTCCTTACATAAAAAGAAGGGTCTGATCCCCCACCATTGGCTGTGTTCATCCAAGGGATTGTAGCAAAGACTAAGGCATTCCTCCAAATGCATATAACCAGCAGCAAAATCTGGCTGGGTGATTTCAGGAAGAGTTTTCCTAATGGTATATTTGTGCTGTAACCTGCTATGGGGAACCAGCAAATCTCCCTGCACCCTTTTGATACAGCACACCCATTATACAGCCCCATACATGTGATAATACTGTGCTAAAACTATGCACTACACACACAGTGTCGGAGTTAGTAAAGCGGTAGCAGAGAATAACAATTTCCATTCATAGTGTCTTAAACAGTAAGGTCTTACTCTTAATGTGCTTTGTGCCTAGTCTCCCCTGCAAAGGCTCAATGCTGTCTACAAACAATTTCATCGAGGATTTTTCCATCTATGCTGAGAAAACACATGACACAGTCCCTCATGGAGTTCAGTTTGGATCTGATATATCAGTGATGCTGCACTAACACAGAGTCCTCATAGTCTTTCGTAAGACCATTGGTGTTGCCAGAACACAGTTTTATTTCAGCCTGGCCAAAAATAAACTTTTGTCAAACAAGGAGTTATTTGATTTGTTGTCAAAGATGTAAAGGACAGCTGTGTTATCCTAGAAGCTGCAGCAGATAACCTAATGGTGAATTTCAGCCTAACACCTGATGAGGAAATCTGGGCTATACTATAAAGACAAGAGCAGTCTGGTCAGACTATGGATGCTGTGCTATGGGCCTACAGCAGAGACTGCCATTTAACAATGCAGTTCTGGGAACTGCAAAATCACATTCCCCTTGGGATGCCCAAGCAGGTTGGCTCTTGACTCCCTCTAAGCATTCAAAAAAAAAATGGAGGTCTCAGTTACAACCCTCTATAATGCAAAACCAAAACAAACAAAAAAGTAAATCAAGTACATTTGGACTGAGATGCAATTTGTTTCAATAGGGAACAGAGTACAGTATGGTTTGGCTGCAAATAAAACATAACTGCTCTTAACAGCATCCTGCAAAGCTGCTAAGGACCTACACACAGACAGCAGGATCAATATAAGCTAAACTTGCATTTCACAGTTGGCATCAGAGCCACTTCATACCGACAAAATAATTAACCAGCAAAAGAACAATGAGACATTCTGGCACATGTGTACGTATTCTAAAACCACACATAATGAAGCCTTTAGCAATGCAGAACTCAGCCTCCCAGCTCAAAGTTTTATTGGCCATTATCTCGCTGTATTTGGAACAACGGCTCCGAATGCAGTAAAAGACATTCATTTTTCACAATGTTTTCCCACATAACTGACAAATTTATTATTGTTATAAAAAAGACACAATTTTGAAGTCCTCAGAGTGCCTGAGTTTTAATGGTGCCAAATATGTTTCTCTTTTCATTAGATTTCAGGGATCACTATGCCCAAACCAATCTCATTTACTTTTTCCACTCACATAGATGCAGCTGATGTTGGGTCACCAGCCGTCTCAGTTCTTGTCCAAGGTAATAGATTTGGACTAGAGCAATCAGATATACTGACAGACTGTTTCCAAATTAAAATGGAAACTGCTAGATGTCCCCAGCATAGCCTCCCACTGGCCTATTTCAATATGGTGTGAACTCTGTGAAAATCTTTTGGCTACCCCATCTCCCTGCTTGAGAATCATAGACACTTTTTGCAGTTTGTAGAATGGTTGCAAAAGTAGGTATATTCAGAAATTTTTAAAAATATCAAAGATTTCACAAGTACTACCTAAACCTCTGGAATGCATTTATTCTTCAACAGGCTTTGTACATCTTCCACCTCCAAGGAAAGAAAGCAAATGAAACGACAGCACAACATGTTTCAATTAGTAACTGTCTGAAGAGGTCCCATGCAAAAGAAAAGGACAGAAATTAACAGGGCATCAAGGTACTTAGCCAAATTCTGCTTCTCCCAGGGAGAAGTACTGTCCTACCTTCATATCACAGCCCTTGTGAAGGGAGTGGGAACTTGAAGCCGGAGACCTCCTGCTTTCTCCTGCGGCTGCTCAGCTCTCTGGACCCCAGCCCAATGACCCAGAGCTCAACACCACATCATTCTGAAAATATCTTTGACATTTTGTCCCCCTCTTTCATTAAGTCACTTTGGGGGCCTGATACAAGACATAAACATGGTTTCTCTCAGCTGGACATGCCTAAACTTCCCTGCTGGAAGAAGTCTTCTTCAGGAAGGCTGCACCCTTTTGCTTCCCTGACTTCACCGGACACTCCATCACTCTGCCATCTCTCATCCCATCCACCCTACTGTTTAGTACAGACCTCTGTCTCCTCTTAGCCTGCAATTCTCCTTTTGCTTAAAGACCCATCCTGGAGCTCACCACAGCCAGTGACACTGAAGAATGAGGTGTGGTGGCCATTCATATCGTCCTCTGCTAGCCCCTTGAATAACTCTTGCACAAGTTGTATCCCTGTCCTCTGGGGTAGCCAGGTTTCAGCAGGCAATAGTATCACAGCGAGTGCCATTAACGCACTCACATCCATACATCACATTTTAGTTTACAAAGCCTGCAGTAAGGATCTGCCATCTTTACTTCCACTTAGGTTCTTCTCACCTGCCTTCACTGTAGCCCTCACTCCTTTTTTTTCTTTGTCATACTCAGACCTGGCCCAGGTGAGTGAGGGTTGGATACTTCTCCTTTCACCACAGCCAGCTAGGAGTTTGGCATAGCCTAAATCAGTTGTTTGTGCTTTCTCTGCAGTAAATGCAGACAGCTCCAGAGGGCTGCTCATCCCACTGTATTCAGGTACGTCAGAGAGGGGGAAAGCATCACCTTATAGAGAGCAGGAGGTCAGCCAGCAAGCTCGAAGGTGAGAAGCTGAACATAACAGTTGGACTTGATGACCTTAGAGGTCTTTTCCATCCAAGGCTATTCTGTGATTCTATGATTCAGATGGCTAGTTTGGCAATGTCGCCCTTACAATACAAGTAACAAAGACCTGAAGGACAGAGACTGACTGACTGATCAAGAATTTCACTCTGCTGGAAGCCCACATGTCCTCTTCTTTCCATTAATGTTTTCAAATTGACGGGGTGGTGGTGATTTCTGGTGTCCCCAGGAGGCTGTGAAGACTGTAAGGGCATATTCAGCACTGATCTGTGAGGCTGACATCAGTTCTGTGCAATATCATGCTCAGTGTTAGGTTATCATTTGGGTCAACAGCCACAAATGTTTCTTTCAAACTTCTTTTCAGACTCTGCGTGAAGGTTAAGCCTAGTTCTCCAGGATCCACATCAGCCTCCATTTAAGGCTAGGAAAACAAAGGAAACTCTTCCTTTGAAACTACTAACGATTGAAGCCTTTTAATTCTTTTCCTGTTTGCCATTAATTTCTGCCCCCATGAGTCTCAGAGCTTGCTGCTTTATCTTCTAAGCTTTAGAAGTCTTGTTTTCCTCAAGGACACCTTGGATTTATGAACATTTTTCTTTGTTCACCATGCCCTTCCAATTTTTTTTCAAAATCAGGAAGTCATTACAGAACCAGTTGATTCTCTCTCCTTGCCAAGTGAACACTGAGTTTGGAAAGTAAGTGTTTTCTGTATGCAAGGAATCATTTCTTGATCATTTTCCAAGTAATAGAATGCCTATTATAAGAAAGAAATCTCTATATATTCTTACAAAAACTTAAAATTAATAAAAAGAGATAAATCTAGAATGATCCTCAATTTCCCAACACCAATCTTCAAAATAACAACAATACATATTATCTTCATTCAGTGAAAACTTTATCTCCTTTGTAAACCAACAAATTCACTTTTTTTCAATCCTGTTTCTCCTTAATAGTCTCACATATACTTTCCTCCTCTTCTCTCTCTGCTCATTATCATTAAGAGCCCTATTCTTACTAGGCATGTAAATGAAACTCTTGAAGACTTTACTGATGTCCACATCTATAGTCTCATTTTTACTTTATTTCCTTCTTAAGCTAACAACTTAAGCAATGCACAGTCAAGTCAGAGACTGCATACCTTTGTTGACAGCAAGTCCTACTTACAAACACAAAATAATTCAGTCTCCTCTTCTGATGTCACAAGTCTATCTAAAAGGATATTCCTTCAGAAAGGATATTCCTTCAGTTCAGCATATATCCTGATAATAGATTTAAAAATTATTTCAGGTCTCTTATTTTCCCTTGCCAATTTATACAGCTTTTCAGATAGACATTGTCCAAAATACTGTTCAAAATATTTTTCCCTGGTTGTTGTGACAAAACCCAAACAAATCAATAAATGCCTAGCCTGATGAGCAAACATGAAAAAGAGTCTGTATGACAGATCACCAAAATATGTTGTCATACTATCCATACTGGCAGGGACAAAGCACTGAAATAATGAAACAACGCCAAGCTGAGTTACCATACGTGGTTGTTATTAAAATCGTGCTATCACTCATAAAGTGAGCAAAAGAAAGGCCACCCTCATGCACCTCACTGATGTGCTGTGGAAGACAACAGTAAAGCAAAGGGCAGAGCCTGCCCATGTGCATGAGAATGATGGGCTCCTGCTTGACCTAGAAAAGTGAGGTATTTCCTACTGGAGTGCTGCATGTGATCCACTAGGAAGGGCAGACAGGGAGGGGATTTCTAGTGGGTGAACCCTGTGTTTACTAGATTTGAAGAAGGAGCAGCCTTCAGTGCACTCCTAATATTGCCAGTGGTGGCAGGGAGAGTCTATCCATGATGAGTGTGTCAGGGGGCAGGGGAAAAAAAAGAAGAACAACTAAGAAACTGATAAATTTGCAGTTTGTCTCCAGCTTAAGAGCCTGCCTTGCATATTGCTCCAGATCACACACCCAAACCTGCTTCCAGGGAAGCCAGTGACAGCCAAGGATCAGGGTCTATTCCAATTAAGTATTTTATATCCTTACAAGGGATATTTTGAGTATCAGCAAACACATAAGTTTCTAGTTCCTTTCAGCACACAAATACCCGTGTTCTTTTAGAGCATAAATATTTTAAAACTGTTGATTCTTGCATCTTGCTCTTACCTTTATGGTCTTCAGAAGCTAAAAATATAACAATTGTTAGCTGCACTCAATTTATTTAAAATCTCATCAGCTGGTCTACACAACATGGATTCTCATGTGGATGAAGCCACAGACACAGCTTGGACATTCTTGAGCTGCTCCTCAGAGCTCTGAGAAGAGCAAGGGCACAAGATGAGCAGCAGCCTAGGTCTGAGAGCCTGTCCTATTATTCCTGCTACACCGAGGCGCAGTGAGGCAGTGCAATCCGCATGAAAGGTCCTCGTAATGACAAAACCAGAAAAGGAAGATACAAATCAGGGAGAGAAGCAGAGTCTATTTCAGAAGCACAGGCAGAAGCCCAGCCTGAGGTTTAGCGAGGAAGGTCACAAGCAAACATTTTCCAGTCCATGATGTCTGCTTGCATGCAGGTCATCCACTGAAAACTACAAAGCTGTTCTTCATGATGGAAAAAACACAAAAATTGGCAAGATCTACATTCTGAGAGCTTTACAATGCCTTGAGCCACACTGCTTGGGGTTTTGGAAAGCATCAGTCCTCTTTTTTTTCACAGTGAGATTCTCTTCAGTGGTACCTTCCCAGCAAAAGGGAACCCCACTGCATCCCTTCTTGTAGCACAACACAGGGCCACCATTGCATCAGGCCAGTAGTGGCCCCTGAGACCAAGAACCTCAGAAAAATTTTATCAGCAATCAGTTTATGATCTCTGATCCTGTTTCTCACCAGGAGCACCACCCATTAGGAAGGGCACCCCAAATAATTGCCAGCAAAGCTTTTAAGCTGCCCCTCAATTCATATGCATGTTCCACATATATAACTGGAAGAACTAGGCTAAGCAAGTTTTTAGAGTAACACCTCTGTTTTACTGGGATAATTTCTGCAACATGCTGCTTGTCTTACCAACTCTACAGAACTGAGAAGGAGCAAGATGGAGATAATAAAAGAAACATCACCAAAAAATGAGCTAAACCAGGTTTTCATTTCAGAATCTTCTAGTATGAAATAAAAGCTGTACAGCATGTTGTAATTCTGGTAATTTCTGCTCTTCAGTAGTATTACACTTCCATTTCTAGTTCTTGCTCTGGGGATTCGTGAGAGACCTAGCAGGTTTCAGACTGAGTGGAAATTAGGTATTTAATGGTGCAGGATAAATGCACATAATTACACAGCTCTGCATTTTAGTATATCAGTATTCTTAACACCTACAGAACACACACATTTCTGTGTAACCTTGTAGAATGACTCCTTTAATCTAGAATTAAAATGCATTCAACTCAAGGCCAAAACAACACTGCTGTTTGACTACGTGTAATCATAGGTCAAGAAGCAAAGAAGGATATCACATTCAATTAATGCTCCTTACAGCTTGAAAGCTGCAGAGAGGAATTTAGTCACATAGCTGGAGGGAACACTGTTATTCTTATGAAAAAGAGATAGGAAATTTCTTCATTACAAATACAGCTAATTAAAAGATGACTTTTCTGTCATGCAATAAATTCCAAGATACCAACATCTAGATTTTTTCAAGACACACAAAAAAAGAAGAAAACAGCAATCCTTTAAAAACAACTTCTCAAAGTCAAAACTTCCAAATATTTAATGAAACAAAATCCTCTATAGATATTTCATTTAAATGCTTTTTGAAAGCCTGAAAGGACTGTTTGGATAAAATAATTATCTTTTTGACTTTTACATAAATGATTGGAATATAATACATCTGAAATGAAAATGTCAATAAAGCCAATACATGTTTCTGTTGAACATTTCAATTTGTCAGCTGAACACTGCAACAGAGAGTTTTCCACCAGGGAGATGTACAAGCAGACAGCAGGAAAAAGGATTTTCTGTAACGTAATTTGGACTATTATTTCATGGAAAAAAGTATTACAAACTTAGACATAGCAGTCAGACAAACACTTTTCACCTGAAGGCACTGCAAACTAGGTCACACATTTATGCTCTTCAAAAATTCCTTACTCTCTTTCCCCACTTCTGTTGCCTGAGTATTCTTTGGGGGAGGGGGTGAGGATGTGCAGGAAGGTTATAGATTTCCTGACAAGCTGGGGTCAAGCTGAAGTCCATATAGTTTACAAGAGCCAAGGCTCACAGGTCAAAAAAGGCTGCACAGCAAATAAAGGCTGGACACCTCATCTTGCCCTCTTCTGGAGCTCTCTTTCCAAGTCACATCAATATTAAGTTAGAAGTTTGAGAGACAAATTCACATCAGTTTCAAAGACTTTTAGACAGAAAGGTTGTGGAGGAAATTGCTAGTCCTGGAAAAGAAGCAGCCTACATGAAGTTAAATTAAAAAAAAAGAGAGCACAGAATATTGATCTGAGCTTTGCCAGAATAAAATATTAACCATAGGACCCTTCCTCACACCAACCACAAGAATTATACAGGTAAAACAACCACAAAGATAAAAGTAATCTCACAAAACAAGAAGGAAAATAACCCAGGGAGACTTAGAACAGCATTTTCCCAAAACATGTTTTCTTAAAATATTTTGCCATAAATAAAAGGGCTTCACTTAAAAAGCTTTACCTCCTTTTCTTAGGCAAATGTTTGTAAATCAGAGAGGAAAATGGCCAGTAATAGTCCCTTGTAGATTTACAGGAACCTTTTGGTTGTATATTACATGACCCTTGCTACCATGTGAAGGTGATGCCCATCGGGTTAGCTGGGATCACAACACAATAAATCGTAGAGATTTTTAATAAGTGAACCTCTCCTGTGGCCTCCCCCTCCTCTGTCTAGTCATCCGTCTCTGCGATTTATAAGATAACACATCCAAATCCTACTGGTAACTCCAAACAGCAGCACTTTATAAATCAACCCACCTGGTAAAGCTTCTCTCCTTGTTGCTCTGAATAAGCTGCCAACCCAAAACTCAGGACTTTTCCATTGTTTCCTCCCATCCTGCTAACACTGAAATAAGAGCTCTGTGACAAAGGATGTGGGGAATTTTCAGTTTTTCCAAGGAGCAGAAAGGACTTAGTTGAAGCCCTGGAAAGTCCTGAGACTTCCATTTAGTGTTATGAGGTTATTTAACTTTTTCTGGGATTTTATAGTCATCTTTTAACTCTCAAAATTTGAACTTCTAACTACAGCATTTGTCTTTATGAACAGATAGATAAAACCAGTTCCAACAGATTTTCCAAATCTGTCTAAAATAGTTCTTCTATGGCTATTCTTACTGATACTGCTACTACTTCTACTGAGTTATGTTCTAGGAAAATGCACATGGTTTATAAGCTGTACAACTGGCAAAGCAACAGCCCAAATAATATATATAATCCTACACCAACCACAGCACCACGCAGTCCCTGAGCGACTGAGCGTGTTTGCATGCACATACACCCACAGGACAAAAGTACTCCAGCATCAAAACTCTTTCCACATAGACCACATATGAATGCATGGCTGGTGACTAACCCACAGTGGCCACGCCTTGGCTTCTCTTTCAGAGCCTTCCTGAGAAATGCCCATGTGATGGTGCTCAAGGTGTTTCAGGAGCTCAGAGCACCCAAAGAGAGCCAGATATCTCCCCATCCTGATAGATGTCACCTATTCCACAAGTCCTTACTGCACACATGAAAAAGTCGTGTACCCTAATTGGAGTCACCAAGGAAAAAATACAGAGGACTTGAGGGACAGGAATCGTAGAGCAGGTTCTCACACAGCCCTTCAATAGGACTGTAAAGCCCAGAAGAGACCCACAAATACAGTGCCAAAGAGGAGGATGGAAGTGTTGCCCACCGCAAGGCATTTCGTGAAATGCAAGGTCACTAATGTCAGCAGCATTGCAGTAAAGGATCTTGAATAAGAGAAGTTTCAGCTTGATACTCAGCCTACAAAGGAATATGAGGAAGAATGGCAGAGTTCAAAGAGTGGACATGCCAAAAAAACCCAAGCTCACGACTAGCTATTTGGGGAAAACAGTGATAGTATATGGATGGGACTACTGAGATGCAACTTTCTATAGCTCTTTAACTAGACCAAAACTTTTGGTGGACATTTTTACTGAGCCCTCACTTATACAATTTCACAAAGACATTTCCATGGGAGTTTTTTCCCAAATGAAAGCTGAGTAAGAATTTGACCTAGCCAAACTTGCAATTAAAAGAGCCATGAAACCACAGTAGGAGAAACTGCTTTTGGAAGGACTGACAAGGAGCATCAATACTGTTGCCAAGGTAAGAAAGATCACTCAAATATACTTGATGAAAATTAAGTATAATTCCAGCTGTTACCATTTCAGTGTGGTGTGGTCCAGCACTCCAAGAAGAGAAAAGTCTACATGAATTCAAGCCAGATGTGATTAACTTGTCCCAAGAGTGGGTCTTGGGGAAAAATATGTCTCATAAGCAACACTGCTTGCCTGATTATCTCTGCACTGGAAATATAAATTGCACTATATTGAAAAGAAGTTTAATAAAATAAGTACAAACCTGCCTCTAACTCTTAAGGTAGAAACAACTGTCAGGCAGATGGAGCTCGTTCTAGAGTGCTAAGGAAAACCTTCTGACAAGAGGACATTTCCTTACTGTCAAATTACTTAGGAGTTCTCTCTACCTTCTCTGTGGGTCCTTTGAGACACCATGACAACCCCAGCATACAAGAGAGCAGGCAGAGCTCAGATTTTTTGTCTGAAAGGAGTTGAGTCATTTTGTTCAGAGCAAATACTTGTTTAACCAACACGGGACCAGTAACAATATTACTGAAAGAGCAACTTCATTTCTATCACCAGTTATTAAGGGATTAATTTTGGCCTCTGACTGCTACTTGACCGCTTCTGGAGGAAAATTTTGGCTGGTACCATTTCTTACTGACATGAAGAAATTCATGACTACCTGATCACACAAAGTGTTGGGTACCATCGAATACAATGGAAGGAATCAGGGAGTAGGCTGTTTGTAAGAACAGGCTCTCCATCGCTGTGAATGTCTCCCTGACTCAAATGAAATTTTCTAGGTGGGAATTCCATTAGAATCCTTCTGCTTTCTTCTTGTTTCTACTGCAATGCTCCAGGGATCAACAAATCAACAAACCTGGTTAACTGCAGCAGTAACCATTATGAATTAGCTAAAATGTTCAGCGGAAATGTCTATCACATTTCCAAAATGTGTGGAAGAAACTACAGTCACATATTTACAATGTTGGGATCTGCATTCAGATGATCCAGTTTCACCATTGTGAGTTTTCTGCTTATGTCTTCAGATCTGGACTGTAGTTCACACAGATCACCTTCATGGAAGCCAGGTAGCCAGCCTGCCAGAACCAGAAAGGAGAACAGGCTTTAATGATGACACAACGCAACTGAATCTTGACCTCAGGGCAACAAATTTTTCTAGTACAGCTAGAGATTTGTGAAGTGGGCAATTACTCAAGAGTTCTCAGAAATCAGAGGAGGTTAAAGGAAAAACCCACAGGTATCTTCCAGAAATACATCAACCCTCTACCCTTGCCGGGATGCCAGACAAGAACTTTAACATCAGCTAATATCCTCTTGTGCAGCTGGGCTAAGACTTCTTAATTTCTTCATCACCCACTGAGGTCTTTGCCTTTTAGGATTTGGGGAAAGGAGACTGTGGGTAGGTGTGAGTGTGATGAAAGGAGAGAAAAGACAAAAGGGATCATTTCAAAGAAAAACAGAGATGCTTTTTTTTATAACTCACATGTTATTTCCTCTTTCAGTAACTACAGTTCTCTCTGCTTTTTTTTTTTTTTTTTGGTCTTATTAGCAGAGTACAGAAACACCACTACTTTGGCATTGAAATATCTTCAGAATGAAGAGGTGATGGTGAATGTGTTGCCCATGATTTCAGTTCACCCCTTTGAATACTTGTTAATCCAAGCTCCATTCTCCATTTAGTTTTGAATATTTCTGCTGCCTGTATCCCCTTCTAACATGATTTTATAAATGTCTGGAAAGTAAGTATCCACTTACTGAGACACATCAGGAGAGCTGTGTGTAAAGCATAGGAGCTATGCTCAGGTTTTGGGATGTTTAAATGTCAGCTAAGAACAATAACAAAATTTGAAGTCACCTTCAAGTCACCAAGCAGCTCAGATTCATGATTTTATCAGTCCCTGTCATGGCATTCCATCACTGACAGAAGAGTCCAACTCTATTCAACTGCTGCTTGTACAGAAGTTGTTTCATACTTTGAACAGCTTGGTCTCCCTCTCTGTACTTTTCCTTTCCCTCCTCAAAGACCCCTCCCTGTGAGCTCTACAAGCTGCTGCACAACTATTTCTCTCACCTCTTCTATGATTTTTCTGGGGTAGTTTCCCAAGTCCTACATCAGTGGTGTCTAGCAAGCCCTAGCAGCTACCATTCAGGCAAGGATCTGTTTGAAGACTGTATCCCTTCAATTACACTATTTCAGAGCAGGCAGACCGTGGCATTTCATAGAACCCCCGCATGCAACCTGGTAGATTAGCTGACCTGAGCTACTCTTTTTCTTGACTTCTAGTCAAACTTTGGGTCTGCTCATTTCAACAATCTTTTGAGCTGTGACTACCTCAAAGGATGTCTTGCTGGCAGCAAAGTCCTCTCCGGTTTACACCTGAAGCCTGGTCCTCAGTTTCCCATCACAGTCTAAGAAGGGTCTTTGAATCACTCTGTCTTCTCTGGAGGGTTGGAGGCATGCCTGTGGTTTTCCAACTGCAGGAACACAGAAATTTAAAAAAACGCATAAAAATAGAAGTAAGAAAGTGCTGATTTACAGGTACTCTACAGGGGGAAAAGTGGGAGTATTTCTTCAGCACACTACTGAAATGTCTCTCTCTTACTTTAGGATGAATATGTAATCTTAAATACCACATTATGGATCCATGTGTATGCCATAAATTCCTTTCTGATCTCCAGGGCTGTGGCTGCCTGCTTGCCACTCTGCTACAAGCCATGGATTGTTCTGAGATGTCATTAGTCTGTGGAACATACTTTTTCTGTTCCTGATGCCTGTGATACCAAGTCCCAAATCAGCCCATACTGATTCTGTAGAGCCTCATCCTGCAAAAAAGAGCACCATGGAAGTGGGTATACAGTTTTAATTTTAAAGAGCATAATTCAGGATATTCCATTGTCATACATCCTATATTATTACTATCTCATTATAATTTAAAAGTAAATGCATACAGAATGAATAAAAACACTGTAAAAAAATTGATCTGTTTGGCACTGTCATATCTAAATACTTTCATATACTTGAAAACCAAGCAATTTTTGTTTTGTTGTTTTTGTTTTGGTTTTTTTTTTTTTTATGAGAAACACACAATATTTGGATTTTCTTATGAAGTTAAAACAAATGCATTAGAAATAATGGAATTTCCCATGGAATCAAAATGTCAGTTTCTAAAAAAAAAAAAAAGAGGTTTAAAGTTTTGGATCTCTATTTTGCTTTGTTTTTTAATAAGATCAGGTACTATTTAAATAAGATACTGGATAATAGCTAACATCTGTCAAAATGAATAGTTAATATAACAATAGTTGAGCAACTGATAATGATTGTGAGGCCTTTTGAAGGTAAATACATTTTATGTAATAATCCCTAAGCAAAGTAACAGTAAAAACCCAAAGACAACATAACTCCATTTTATCCCTTCAAGTGTTCAATTTTGAAGAAATATTGCCAAATTAGAGCTACTCAGTTCTTGAGAATTTATAAAAACAAGCTTTGGCAAAAATCTTGACTGTAAAAATATTTCTTTTCATGTTCTCATGAGCAGAACTTGAATTAATAAAGTGAAACACTCCTTTTTCCCAACTCCTATCTTAATGCACATCCTTTCAAATGGGCATCATTCCTTCAAATTGAAAAATAAAGGCTGAGGCTTATTTTGTCATTTGTCATTTTCATATATATACACATGTGGTCACAGGAGTAAGCAGGAAAAAAAGCAAAAGAAAAGGGGATAAATAGTTTTTCCAATTAAAAATGTTTGGGTTTTTTTTTTTTTTTTTAAAAGAGGTAATTTTTTGGACTGATTCTCAATACAAATATCTGAAGATACAGAAAGGAAAACTTTCTAAAATAACCTCTTCTCTTTAAAAAAAAAAAAAAAAAGCTATAGTGCAAAATGTTGCACGGAAGAGCATGAAGTGTTAGAAGAGCATGTACCCTGTCAAATGCTTTTTCAAATTCTTTGTAAGATTTCCTATGTAGGCCATCACTGGAAAATGGCTCCTTAATGTAAGGTGGGCCATGCCAAATAAAAGTTCTTCACTGTAAGAGCACAAGTATTAAAGCCTATGGCACACACACTGTTCAGCTTCAATTGGAACAAACACAGAGAGGTAAGAGGGCTTGGACATGTGGCACATAAGAGCTGAGAGCTTGGATTGACATGAAGGAAGGCAGTGACATGCTATATTAAGAAGGGCATTTTAGGAAAAAGGCCTGGAATCTGACAAAAATGAGAGGATGAGTTAAGGAAACAAGCAGAGTCACCAAGAAAGCTAGCTGGTCAGAAGCCAGGTAGCACCTGGTGTGAGGAGTTAAGAGGAGAGATGGGAGAAGGTTCAGAGACTTTTTGCCTACACTAGCACCAGCAACACCTAGTCTCACATGTAACCTGTCTGAGCTCAACCTTTATCTAAGAGCTGCATCTGCTCCTGGAAGCATAGCGGCTTCTGAAAAAAAGACCAATGCCTTTTGAATTGCATGGTGTTAGTAAGAGTTGTGGCTGCAGCTGTGGTTAGTGTCGCAGTCACTGTTCGAAACAGACACATGAAGTGTGCAAAGGTGCCTTTGCTCTGGAGAGGCGTTACAGCACCAGTAATACATTGATTGAGTCAGTAATGGGGTGCTGCCCAAGGAGACTTGACAAACGTAACTTAAAAATTCATGTTTAAGACACAAGTGTTTCCACCTCTTTTCACTATCTGCTTATTTTCTTTCAACTTTTAGAGCCAGACAAATTTTCTACCTGTCTGAGATTTTATAAAAATGACTGTTTATCGGAAGAAGTGGTAGAGGTCTGAAGTTTTTTTCTTTCAGCAAACAACTGCAGTCATTTTTACCCAGCTGTGGAACACTGTAACATTGAGCAATGCAGTCTTGCACATGGTGATACTTGCATTTTTTGCCTCAACTTGGAAGATTGTTATTTTCTTCACTAAAAGGCCAAGAGATGCAATTTCTTTAAAGTCAACTGGTTCCATTAACATAGTATCATTTGGTGAACCAGAGATCTAGCCCTATAAGGCTGGCCTTAACAAGAACCATATAATAATCTGGAGGCTCTAACTAACAGATCGTCATAACAAATTTACCCAGTGACTACTGCTCTAATACGTATATAGATGTGAGAACTCCAATTTGATCTATTACATAGACATATTTTCCTCGTGTGCACCTCCAAGTGTGACTGTTATTGTCATTACAGCTAGCAGTGTTCAAAAGAGATGTTTGAAGAAACACTTCAGTGGTCAGCATTGGGGCTTCCGGCTATTATGTTATTACCAGACTAAGAACTGACCTAGCCGTGCTTTCTTACCCAGTGTCTACGGTTAGCCAGTACTCAGGGCTAAACCGTAGCATTGGTGTATCACCCAGGGCTCCCTCCCCAGTGGGGAAGGGAAATCGGGTAAAAAAGAGGAAAAAGCCCATGAGTTGAAGTATGAACAAATTTAATAGAATAACAAAATTGAGGCAATAACCAACATAAAGCATAAAGGGTTCTACTCAGCCTGGTTCAACGCTGACAGCAGGAACAGAGCACCACCAGCAAGGAGCCTCAGGGAGAAGAAGAGGAGCACCACCCTCACTGAGCTCCCTCCTTTTATAATGAGCATGATGAGGTGGTGTGGGATACACCTGTGAGTCAGCTGCCTTGAGTGGATCTCCCAGCTGACTCAGGGCTACTCATGGCCCGCCTGCATGGCTGGCCCATGGGTCTGTGCCTGGGGAACCAGGACACCCAGCTACAATGTTCTGGAAAAAACAAGAAATGCTCTTGACTGCCATTCATACAAGAAGAGGAAATTGAATGAGATACGCTCAGATATTTCAGATACATTTATTGCAGTTTATCAGTTTTATATTTCTAAATTTGCCTCCTCAGAGGAAATTTCTCTGCTTTAAATCTACTCCTCTCAAAATGATTTATAACCTGCACCTTCAATGATGCCAAAATCTTTTAAAGATCTAAGACTTGAATTAGAAACAAGTCACCACTGAATCCTGACTATTGCATGGGGCAATGCTGCATGATATTTTTTGAAGATACACTCAGACCTTCCACAGTTTGCATTACTTAGAGATGTGCTTCCATAGTGGTATAAGAGTTTGAGAAGGACAGCAATTGTTATTTTTCTTTAGAGGTGAGCAAATGCTAGGATTGCAAAGGTCTGCTTTGGAATGAGAACAGGGCATTTGCCTCTAACTTGTTCCAAAAGTTCTGCAATCTATCCTCTCATCTCTCATCCCCTGGAACTGTAACTTGCCTTCCAGTTATGGCTGGGAGAGAGAGATGGCACTGTGGGGAAGCAAGCCATGACATGGAGTCAAAAAAATAAGTGCTAAGATCTCCTCCTCCAGCAAAGAGGATTGGCAAGAAATTCCCCCAAACAAAGGCATTTCCTGATCCTTCATGCACTTTTTGAAGGTATTGTCAAGAGAGGCTATAATTCAGCCCTGAAGGTATTGACCCCAGTAACAGGGAGTCATCGTACTATTACAGTACTAATAGTGCTCTCCATTATGATAGCTATAAAACAATTTACCTCTACTATATTTCAACATTATGGCACTTTTGGTAAGTAGGCTAGATAACCGAAACGGGAATTTGATCAGGGCTTGAGGCTTGCCATAGTAGGGAGAATTAGAAGACTGTGTCGCATAAAGAGAAATATCTCTCTTCATACCTCTACCATATCAACATATATGTCAGCAAGGGCTACACATTCACATTAAGACCCCAAACTCCATGTTTGTTTAGAAATACAGACAGTACATACTTTTTTAAAATTCACCCTTTCTCTTACAGAAATAGCTTAAAGTGCTTCTGAGAGACTGCAATGGCCTCACTGTTGAACAGCCCCACACCGCAGAGGAACATGAAAGCTGTTTAGAGGCAGCAATGTGTTGAACCACACAGGGAGATCTTGGGTATGCATCAAACGAGCCTGACCTTCAGTGTATGGGTGTGCTGAGATTTTAAAGAGGTTCCAGTCGAGGAGAAAGAGAAGTCTCCATTTTAAGCTACATGCCACATTCCATGTGCATTAAGCAAGGTAAATTCCAGCATTTTAAAGAGCCTGCCCAGGAAGCAGTGAAGGTATTTAGACAGATTAAAACCTGCATTTAAAACACAACTAATTGAGACTGACCTATGCTCTGCTCATGGTTCTTGATACCAGCAGCATGCAGCACAGTCGAGAGACTACAAGGTAGAAAAACAAAGTAGTGAAGGAAACCAGCTTCTGCCTGTCACAGCATAGGTGGAAATAATTTATCAGCCTCATTCATTTTTTAGCCACAGGTCTAAATCCTAGGTTGCTGCTCACCTTTGTCCATGGCCTCCCAGAGAGCCCCTGCATCCTCCTGCAGTGCAGCACTCGGCTGCGGTTCCCCTGTGTGCATAAATGAATGCACAGGCTGAGAAGGAAGGTGTACATGGAACTCCTCAGACCTGGCTTGTTGCCCTGTGGCAACATGTTGCCCTGCCAGCTGAGACACTACACTGCACAGCAAGGCCTCCAGACCACAGGGAAACCCTGCCCTGCCCTGTTAGGGAGACAAGTGACAAAGCACAGGTCTCAGGGTCCTCTTTTTTACACTTGAAGCTGGGATGGCTTTATAGCATTATGTCCCAGTAAGTAAAATAGGAACACTATTGACCTCAGACCTGGGTGTCATGAAGATGCGTGATAGAAATGTTTTTCCCCTTGTCTCAGGATCTTGTAAAAGATAAAGGTAAGTGCTTACAAGCAGGGACATAAGTTATCCGTCTATCAAAACTACCAACTTTTTCTTTGTAAAACCAAACCAAATACATTCTGAGGGCAAAATAAAGGCTATCTAATTCAGTAAGATTAGCCAAAGGAGACTAACGTTTCAGGGTGGCACAGAGCTGTACTTGTGTGACTTCAAAATAGAGCTGTGGATCTAACATGGCAGAGACTCTGGCCTTTTTCCTCTAAGTACACATGATCTTCTAAATGATGTTTTCTGGTTCTCATTCATGATTAACCAACCTACCTGATCCTAAATATCACCCAGAAAATATTTGTGGCCAAAACTGTCACCTGAATATTCCACTTGAGAGGCATCACAGGTCTGTTCAAAGTCAGAATTTTTACAGTAACTTTTCTTTGAACTCATTTTATCACACAGACTGCGATTATCCATCAGCCCTTCTCTTACCTGTGCAAATAGACACACATCTTCTCGGTTTTTCTTTACCTCAAAGTCAAAGGCTTCAGGCAGCAGCTGATTTCTTGTCAGGAAGATGTAGTTTTTCATAGGCAACATTCAGGTGGGAACCAAACTAAGTAACAATGCTGAGCAACTTCATTGTTCAAACCTCCTCCCTGTGCCCATGGGGATGGCATGCTGCTGAGGTCTTGGAAATACAGAAGAGTGGAAAAGGTCCCACCTCTGAAGCAGCGCCTCAAGAAAATAAGGAGTGCTCTACCAACAGCTGCATTTCTCTGAGGGTTTTTTTCACCAAACCCAGCACTCTGGTGCCTCTGTTTCCACATGTGTTGCAAGAGGCGAGTGCTGTGCTAGCAAAAGGCTGGGTACTGTTTTCTGGGACCAGACACCGAGCATGGGGCAGCACCCAAGAACATTGCCTCCTCCACCTCCTGCTCTAGCCCATGGCTGCAGTAACCAGGTGACTGACACTGGAAAACACTGCTGTGTCGCAGCTTTCGTAAGAATGTGCAGAAAAACTGGCCACAGAGGAAAACCTTCAAATTAAAAAAAGCACATGAAAAAATTGTACTTTTACCTGTCAATAACAATAAGCTAAAATCCTCTGAATTGAGGCACCTTGACGAATAACAAATCGTTCTATATTAACAGCTGTAAAAAAGAAGAGCTATTAAGAATCTTGGTCTAAATAGTTGTTAAGAGATGTAAAATATGGCAAAAAAAAAAAAATCAACAATTAAAAATTACATTTGTTGCATTGCATCTTCATTCAACACTTATTTGGAAACTTCCAAAAGTTTAGACTGTAATATGAATTTAAGCACCACTTAATGACTTGTCTCCAACTGAACATATCCTCATTATGCAAATGTGTCTTAATTTGTCCTGATCAAATAAGAGTCATTGCTATTCACCACTGTTAGGTGAAACAACTCCTAGAAGGATCCGCAGTAAAACAGGCATGCCAGCTGAACATACTGTTCTCCCCTTAGGTGGAGCCCAGGATGTCCAGACAGGGTCCTTCTTTCATGTCCACAAAGTGTTTAATCTGATACTATGATTATTTAGAAAAAAATCCCATACTGCCGATGATAATATCTCACAGCCAAAACAATGGCCCCAGATGAAGCAAAAGAAACTTCTCAAAACCTTTGACATCGCCATGACTGAAGGCAATAGAGCAGTTCTTTTCAAGTTTGAGAAGGGATTAATCCTCATTAATCTTGTTAAAAACAGTAGGTACATCCCTAGGAAGACTTGGAAAATTCAGCCCAGACCTTATGTCTCGTTGCTCTCACACAGAATAAACTACACACCGTGAGGGACAGCTCACCTGCAAGGACAGGCGCTCCTGCCAGCCCTCTATCCAGGAGGAGATGTGCTACAGCTTTCACAACATTGTTATTTGACACAAAGATATTACTCAAAATGCAAGTTAAACATGGGTAATACACTATGGGATGAAGGCCCTGTATTAAACTGTCCGAGGAAGGAGACACCTCCTGCTGTGTGTCCAGAGTACCATGTAATTTACAGTCACTGCTACGAGTTCTCTGCGAGAATATTAATGTCTCCACTTCCCAGCCAGAAATAGTAAAGAATCATTATTACCATCTGAAACTGTAGACTACAGACTAGAAAGAGAGTTCTCTGTGAAGACATTCTTTCCTGGCTAGGAGATGAGTGTAATACACTTTTTCCTTACGCTTTTACTGAAATGAGGTTCCACACCATATTCAACCTCAGTCAAGTGCCCTGCTCACATCTCTCCTTCAAAAATACATCATTTCTCTTAGTCATGTTTTGAAGGGAACAAAGCTGATTTAAGAAAAAATTGAATTTCAAAGGATACAGATTTTAATGGAAAAAAAAATTTTTTTGGAAAATAAAGCTCTTTATCCAGAATCTGCTTTTCTAGCACACACCACTGTAAAAACAGAAGTAGTTGCTTAGTTAAAGCATAGCTGAGCATGAGGTGAGTCCTATGGTATTTCTTCTCCTTAGTAAGGCAACGCTTTCAGATTCCCATTTACTTCTGGGAACAGTAGACAACTTCATCAGCTAATACAAAGAGTTTTGTGTTTCTGTTCAGTTTGACATGTCTCTCAGTATGCATGATATTACCTACACAATTCAGACCATCATTGCATTAATAGCTAGTGTGATAACGGCAACAAATGTGTGAATGTTATTTGCTGTAATGTTCTGTGTCTCTACAGAGTCACTGTCCTGAAAGATGACAATGAGCAGATGTACCTTCTTTGTGCCATGCAGCAACTCCATGCAGCTGATTAACTCTTCCATAAAGTCTTGCTAAGTGAAGGAGGAAATTTTACCTTTAGCTTTTTAATTTCAACTATGACCACACAGTCATAAAATGGGAGAGCTAATCAGCCAAGCACAGCAGCAGACCTCTGCTCAGGAGAAATTTTGCTATCTTGGTAACTCAGCGACCAACTATACCACCAGAATTTGACTACCTCAACTATATTATAAAGAAGAGCATTTAAATGATGTCTTTGTATCATATTATGGATACTGATATACTCACACAGTAAGCTGGGAACCCAGTAGCAAAAGGGAATTTTTAAGGTCAGCCGAACCAAAACATTAGAAATAAATGTAGCAAGTAAGAACTAAAATGAGTAAGGCTCATGAAACTTTTCAACTGATATTTCTACAAAAATATGAATTGACGACACTAACTTGAAGTGTAGGGACCATCCCACTACCAGCACAGAGCTGTTTCACATTAGTGTGTTAAGTTTTGTATTCTAACAGCAATGGAACAAACTGAGTCACAAAAAAAAAAATAAAAAATGCTGGTCTCTGACATAACAAGATACTAACAACAAATCAGAGAACACTGATCACAGACTAATCCAACTTGAAAATGGGTATTTTTAGAAACAGCCAGAAGAACAGAAGCAAGCCTGGAGTCTTGCTTGACCAAAGCAATAACCTGAGGAGGAGTTCTGAGAAAGAAATTGGTGGAAGTAGATGTCTGAGCAAAGCTCAGTGAACAACCAAGGGCTTACTTGACCAAAGACAATTTGTATGATATGATTCAACATCTTACACAAACCTTAATGGTCAGTACAGTCTTGCATGAACATACTGGAATTTTCCAGAGTTGCAAGAAGCGACAGTTAACAACAAAAGACATATTCGGGGCATCCAAAATCTCTACTGGATGAATGGGATGCTTTGAGTGGCTGACAGCAGCTTTGCAAGTGAGCAACCCAGGCCACAAGAAGAACTGGGAAATGTAGAAGGGCACATGTAAGCAGACTTAAACTTTTCACCACCCATGTTCCATGTTTGCTGGACATGGAGCGGTGTGGAATTTACATAGCTGTCAGTGTGAGCAGAGGAGGTGAGGCTATCAGCCCTTATTTATGTAGATGTGCACTCAGACACCCTGCTTCATTCAATGTTTTACTCTCTGAATGCAAAAAAACCCACGTTAGAGAAACAGCAAATGCTGTGGGCATCTCTCCTTTAACTAAATATACGTTCATAAATTATTCAGCACTCTGAGATACTTGGCTCCTGATTCTTATGTATGTCAAAACCTGTTGTGGCATTCTTGCAAGGTCAAAGGGTCCTATCTGTTGATGATGACACACCAAAGTGGATAGAAAAGGGCCTGTGTACAAATAAGAATCAAATCTACAGGTCTTCATGGTCAGTCTTGGTTCCTAAGCAGCAGTGAGCTAATAATTTGCATTCCCCCCTGCACGTCTGTGTCAGCTTTGCTGCATTTTACAGGGCTACAATCTTAGGTAACCCCCAGCATGGTCATACCTGCGTGGCTTACAAAATCCAACCTAGAAATATTTTTTTTCTTCTCAGACGTATTCTTACCCTCTTTAGAGACCACTGTGATAGGAGAAGAGATTTCCTAATCTAACAGTTCAACATATTTATGTACAGAAGAGTAAGGGTGGGCTGCAAACAGTCAGCCAAGCAGAGCAGAGGGCTAAAGAAGCCTAACTGGAATAAATGCTTCAGGAAAAAGAAGCTTCCTTTGGTAATCACATTAACCTGAGCAGCCAAAGGGACATTTTGCCTAAGCCTTAGGCTGTGGAGTTTCATTTGGTTTTTTTACTCACCACTTTCATCACCTGTTTTCCAGGTAATGTGTTTGAAATCAGTTACCTAACTCCACACTCAGGCTCACAAATAACTGGGATGAATGACAGAAGCATTTAACCTTGCCACATTTTCAAAAGACCCCACACAGTTAGGTACAATAAAAGCTGTAATGGTAGAGTCTCAGCTGAAATATTCAAAAGTTAATTGAGGCACTTAATGACCATCTTAATTTTCTGCAAGTGCAGAGCACTTGCCTTGAGTAAAACAGGCTCTTCTGAGAGCGTAAGTTGAGCAACTGATACTACAGATGGTTTTTAACGTGTTGGTCCATAGCCTGAAAAACGCAGTTTATATTTTTAAAACACGGACGCATCTAATGAACTTGTTTAAATATTAGGCATCACAGCAAACATGAGGTGGAAGTCACAGAAGAGAACGTGATAGGATACAGACATAGAAGCCCACAGTAGGAAGATACTGCAAGCCAACTCATATGTTTTGGGCCAGAATTTAGTACTGCCTAAAACCAGTTTTCATTTAATCCATTATAAAATCCACAAAGCTATAAACTTCACAGCTAGATCTAAACCTGTGAGTAGGGCTGAACTTCCACCTAATTTAGGGGGTGGCAAAATTTAGTTTTCAGTCCAGGTCTCTCACAAACAGATATGCGTACAGTGAATATGTATATATGCACTGTTACGTATTCACTTTTCACGGCTTTAGCTGTACCTTAAAGTAAGAGGATGCTTTAAAAATGCATTAAGCTTGACAGTTGGGGAAAAAAATAAATGAGGCTGATCTAACATTTTAGAGTACAGAAGATTTTAGCTCAACTTTAGAGAGATATCAAATTTCTGCCATGGGAGATCAAGACCATCATTGACAGTAGATGGAAAAAGGTAGTAGACAAAAGCGTTTTTGAAATGTTGCTAGATTATTAAAACATTAACTATAGTTGACCCACATATAAAAGGCTTGAAACTGGAAATACAAGCTGTGTGAGAAGAATGGTGTATTTTGTTTAAACAGGGCTCAGCGTTACCTCACTGTGGGCTGGTAAGTTAGCTGCACTGTTCCAGTATGAAACTACTTCTGACAAAAAAAAAATATTGAGTTCCTGCAAAACTGAGCTTGCTCTCCCACCCACTGTGAACTGTGCCAGCCACATCACTCTTCATGCTTCCAGAGAATTTGACCCTTGAGGCCGCACCATTTTGTCACTCTGTTGTGGAGCAATGCAGCGAGGTTTTGCTGCAGCACATTAAAATCACAGAAATGTGCTGTAGCAGCATATCATGAAAGAATTACTCAGTCCTTGGGGCAAGTACCAAAAGGTCTTAATCTCAGGAGTTAGGTCTACTAGAACCAAACACTGGCAAGCAGGTTATTGCTTTATCCCCTTCTCACAGTCGAGAATGTGTTTAGTAAATTTGTCCCATCCCTCAGCTGCGTATCACAAAAGTTGAGCGCAAGCTAGTGCTGCTCAAATCTTCTGATGTTCAGAGGATCAGAAGTACGGCAGACGAAATTCAGATAGACTGACAGAGCCTGAAAATGCACACGCACAGCCTTTTACCTTAGGTGCACTCATTTCCAAAGCAAAATTATCAATCCCACAGACATCAAACTCAAAACATGCTTTGAAAAAATTGTAAATAGCAACATTACATCACTGCAGCTATTCCTGGCCTGCGAGATGTAAAAAAAAAAAAAAAAAGAGTCAGAAATATCACTATGGAATCTATTCATTAAAATGCCCTTTTCTTACCTCTCCACATTGTCCCACTTGGGATTAGCAAAGCCAGTGAGACTGACTCCCTTGGAACACAAATATCCAGTCTGAGCAAACACCACACGGTGTTCTTTCCCTTTACCTCACACACAGTTTCTTGGCGCGTGTCCTAGGTACAAGCCTGCTGCTCTTCACATCAGTGTAGAACAGGAGTAAACTCATTGAAATGTAGGCATCCCATTTTCAGATCTCTAACCTTTGTAAGACTCCCAAGACACAGGCTTTATGTCACCACTGTGGCCTGCCAGTTCCATACACTACCACATCTGCACGTAGCCCACAGATGCTCTGAAGCCATCGGCTCACTTAAAAGGAGGGATGTGAGTTGCTCCTCAGATCGGTGACTGGCTGTTCATCTTGGACTGTTCCAGTACCAAAGCAAATCACAGGAATATGCTAAAGGTATCCCACTTTACTCCTCAGCAGGGTATCCAAAACAGCACAAGTGACCAAGGCTGCTAATAGGGCTTTGGGATGCTTGCCACCGCACAAAAACTCTGTTCTTTTCAATTATGTAATCACATGCGAAGGGGCCAGAAGAAGGAGTGCTGCCTGCTGGGAACAGCTAAAGCCCAAAGAGACTTTGCTCATGTTCCCACAGGTGATGGCTCTGGGTGTAATCTCGGAGCAGCATTCAGGGATGGAGTCAGTATTCACTCAGCTACTGATCCACCACTCTCTACCAGACTGGATGGAATTTGAACCAGTGAGGAAGCCATATCATTCAGCAGAGAACTGAGCCCAACTGGAAAATTAGATCTTATCTGTTCATGACTAGTACAGCAGACATTTTCGCTAGAAACCACCTTCTGGTCGTGGGCAGACACCTTACTGCAGTCATCTTCATGAGCTGATTTAAAACAGTTCATGGGTCCCTTCCCGTGTCACTATGATTTTAGATCCCAGTGTTTGCTATTTAACAGGCTTTCACGACACAACTTCTCTACACGTCTGTAACACATACGTTCTAGTTCCACATTTCTGCTTTTCTTTCAGTTGCCATCAAACAGCCCTTTCTCCACACCTCCAAAAAATAAAAATAACAAAGCCAACCCCGCTTATTTTAAATGGCAACTTCATGCAAGGTTTCAACCCAAGGTTATTTTTTTCTACCAGTTGTTTCTTTGAGAACAGATGGCATTTGCAATGGTTCAGGATGCATCCTATTTTTAAGTGTCATGTGTTTTTAGTCTTCTGCAGTGGACTTAGCAATCAGAGGAAAATGCCACAAGTGCTGGGCTTTTTACACGATGAAGGAACCACGCTATCTCATGCCACTCAGGAAATTATCTCCCCTTGCAAGCACCCAGCAGCCACCCTGCTCTGTGTCCACCCTTCTGGTGCAACGTTTCCTGCCAGCACTGGATAAGGAACAACCTGCATCCGGCAGTGCCAACTCAGCAGAGCACTCAAACATTGATGCAACAAAACCGACAGTGAGAAAGTTCAAATTACAGTTATATACCACTGCGTGATCTCTCGTACGTGGTGCTGCAGGGAACAGCCCCACCTTCCACCACAAAATTCAATACGATGAGAACGCCCCATATGTCGCTTGATTTTCTTTTTGGTATTTTCTCCCATACATTTTGCATTTTGACAAGGTAGCAGCTCTCCCAGAACAGGAGAAGCAATGAAAAATGGAGTCAGGAACTGACATGCTATTTAGGTTTGTTGTTTCTCATACTGCAAATTCATAGGATAAAGTCAGCCTTACTTTGCAAGTAACTGCAAGCTCAGTCTGCCTCTATTTTGATCCATCTGCACAAGAACCCACTCTTACAATGGAAAGCCAGCTAGCAAACTCTGAGCTTGAGCTTTTAAACCCTGCCAGAGATCAGGCCAGGTTTTAGACCCTGCTAACATGGCTAAACAGCTGCTGGGTCAAAGCTGGCTTCTAGCCAGCAAAGCAGAGAGAGTTCATACAGATTTGAGAAAGCCCACACGGCTGTAACTGAAGTAGTCATACGAACAGGGAAAAAAAATGTTGTTGTGAATGCTTAAAAAGGGAAGACTCACAGCTACAGTGACTCATTCACCAAGGAAACAAAAAAGCTGACATCTATAATCCTCTGCCAAAGGCCTCTGAGTTGCTTCTTCCACTGGTACCAGGAGCATTTCCACTTTGGTTCATGCTCCTGATTAATTTCCATTTTGTTTCTCTGTCAGGCTGAGAACTGAAACAGTAACAGCTCAAAGGCAGAGTTGTCTAAGGCAGTTCTGGCTGATCCCTCACTGCCCCAACCTCAGGGCTCAGCAAACCCACAAGGAACCCCACAGGGGGTTCCCACAATGCGATTGCACCTGCAATGGCTCGTGTCGGCAGCTTGAGGAAACAATAGTCAACTACACTGGGGTGGATCCCCCTTGAAAAGTGTCTGAAATCAAGGAGAAAATGGAATCAATCTGGAGTCAGACTTATTGTTTGAATCCAAGCAGGTGGAATATTAAAAACGAGGAAGGGGAACTCTTCACATGTATACTTCACACCAAGTCAGCAGAGGGGGTAGGGGGAGTTCTGACTTTTTTTCACTAGTACCAACGATGAAGGTATTCATCTGGGACAGTGAAGACCAGGGTTCTCCTTTCTAATGAACTAGGAGCAGGATTTGATCTTCTTAAGAGAATTTTTCACCTGCTAGACTACTTCAAAGTTCTAGCTTTTAAATCTCACCCGATTCCTCTTCACCTAACATACTTTAACTGGGTGTCTCTGTTCCCCATCAAGAGCTCTCACTGGTGTGATATCAAGTTATTCTCACTTTCTTTGGCCCCATGAATATGTATTGTTTGCCAAAACCCCAAACTGATCTTCAGCTCTGTTTTAATCCTATCTCTCAGAACAACATGAAATTTTTAGATGCCTGCAACATTTGGAAAAACAGAATGGAAACATTCCTGAGAAATTTACTGTTTGCTTATTTCCACATAGTTTCTTTAAATCAACACTTCTAATGACAGAGAAGTCTCAGAAGGAAATGAAATAAGACATATTCCTAGAAAACTGAAGCTGCTTCACCATAAATATCACAGGCAAAAATAATAAAACCTCTTGGGTACCTTTCCAACCAACTTACACAGTCCATTCCCTTAATGCCAAAGTTTAATGTTTTTGCCATTAGGCTGAGTCCCCCGGGTATGTCACAGTAAGCTTGAGTGAGCACATATGAGAGTTGCTAGTAGGATAAATGGCCTTCTGGTCTCACATATGCTTATTTTCTTGCTATCTTTCCACAGCGCTTAAAACAGTCAGTCTTGCCAGGTACTGATCTGCATACTAGTGCTGTTTTGTAGCACATTGCTTTGAACTTGTGAGGCTGCTTGTCAAGGAAGGTGCTCAAGTTCAGGAATAAAGTCAGTCTTAAGAAATCACATAACCCTAGAGAGCAAAAAACTGAACCAAAGACCCATTTCCAGGCAGACTGCAGAGGCTAGTTCCCTCCCTTTCAGAAAGACCAGGCACATAGTCCATACTCCTCAGTTCAAAGAAATGAAGTGTTACAAATTCTAGCCCCCAGAAGTCAGGAGATGCCTGTGCAAACTGTAATACACTCCCATGGACTGTATACTCCAGGATGCAATGTTCAGTTATATAGTATTTTCCCACAGTTTCCAGCCTCATTCAGTGTAGAGGATGAATTTTGCTTTGGACACAGAGGGGGCAGATTAAAGTGGACTCCAGTCTGACAGGACGCACAATCACAAAATTGGGAGATGTGTGTTGCGTCCTTTTGATAATAAACCTGGAGATACGGTGACTGTACAAATGAAAGGTATCAGGGATTGCCTTCCTGCATTCCCACACAGGAGCTGGAGACTTCATAGCGTAGAGCAAGAATCCTTCTTCTTGCCCTAATTCCCCTCCTCCAAGGTCATTAGGAGAGTGTGGAAGAGGAGGAAGGAAAAACTGCCTGTGTACCAAGTTCCGTAGATGGGACTGACTGTAAAGGGGCGAGAGGAATTCACAGGAAGACAGGGAAATGCTTTAGGAGCTTCTCTTGTTCAGGCCCAGAGCTACTTACCCTCCAACTGAGCAGTGTAGAGAGGGTCTGACAGTAATAGTTGCCCATACGGTTAACAATGGAGAGAGGAGCACAGCCAAAACGGCTGATGCAGTGACAAGATGCAATTTCAACAGCAGGTTTGACAGAGAGATTGAGCTATCTCTGAAATTCACTTGAAACCATGGGTTTGTAGTACCAGCAATTCTGTGCCACCCTAGAAAACAAGATTTTCACCCTTCTCTGGGCACAGCATTCCTATATCACAGATTCCCCCAAGACCCTTTCTAAGCCAGCATCCTAAATGTACCCATGTTTCATTTTCCGGGTGTCCAGTCTGGGACATTTGCTACATGGATAATGCATAAGAATTCCCACCTGCCACTGAAGATCAATGGGAGTTGTGCTTTAAATAGAAGAAGAGAACAAAATGTTGAGTACTCTGGTCCCCCATACCCCAGATAGAGAGTCCAAAATGAGTGGGCACATCAGGCAGTAACGGCTTTAACATCTGCATCTCAGAGTCTCACATGCAAGATGAAGCTTACACCACTTCACCTCATGGAGTGGTAACTTCAGGCAGAAATCCACCTGTGTTCACCAACAGCTTAGAAACTATGATCAGAGTATTTGCATCCCCGTCTGTATTCAGTGCGGGGTTCAGAGGACGTGTATGAAGTAAAGGAGAATAAAAGGAAATGAAAAGGCACCATGCACCTTGTCTGAGGTGAGAAGTCCAAAGTGAGAAAATACCATGTGACCACCTACTTGAAGACTGTCTTAATGCAAAAACACATAGCAAAGGAAAAGGATGGGTGGACAAATTGTGGGTTTGGACAGTTGAATATAAGTCAGGCACATCTAAATATTTAGTTTTCGGTGCACAGATATACAAACACACACACACCTATGTTTAAAATTAATCCAGACACCTCCTACTGCCACCAGACAAAAATATATATAATTTATATGCTACCAAATTTTCAGCCCAGGTTACTCTAACCTTAGCTTCTCTCCCCTGTGGACATAACTCATTTGTGGTATACTTCAATAGCCCTAGGCAGTAAATTAAAAATACTGTTTTATTTACAATTCTGTAGCAAATTATTCACTGTAGATATATGTCAACCTTTTCATTAAATATTCATCATTCAGTGGTTTGCTCCTGTTGCCATAAGGCAATGCAGTGCCAGTGCTTAGACAGCAGTGCCTTAGAATTACTGAGAGTACCTTTCTATTTAATAAGGCAATAAATTGCAACTTATTTGCCAGGAATATATATTTTGAAAATCACTTGGATTTTTTTTTAAGCAACACTTTGACCTAAAGTTCACCATCAGGTACTGAAGCCTCTTTGATGCTACAGTCATCTAGTTCACCCCTAGGATTGGTCAAGTTTCAATGTGCAGTGCTCCAAAGGGTTTGCAGGCACTGTGTATGTCCCTCAGATACACACAGACTTTCTCAGAGGACGCATCTCCTTTCTGGAGAAGTGACCTTGAACCAGATACTCCCTACCATAAAACAGTTGCACGTTTAAAAGTAAGTATGAACCTGCCTAGCACACCATAAACTCAAATTTTGAAGAGATCAAATATGCTCCTTCTTTTTCCCCTGTGGAGCTTGCTCAGTCATACACAAAAGGAGGGAGCTGAATTTTGTGGATAAAAACTGAACAAGGTCTTACTCGAGGTGCTTAAGCATAAGCAACTTGAAGCAGTTACATCTGAAATCTCACCACAATCAACAGTAGAGCTCCAGTGACCTGGATTCTTCTCTTCATATCTGAAGTGCCACATGAGGGTTATTACACCGAAGACAGTCAGGGAGCAGTTTATGCTAATGTATTTTCCTTAGCAGTTGGGATAAGTTACAAGGAAGCACATGTTCAGCAGCCACAGTTCAGCTGACTGATGAGAGCTCACTTGGTCAGCCACAATCAACTAGCAATTTGCAACTGTACAGAAATATCTCTGAAAACAAATGTGTAAGCTGGTTAAAGACAATGCTGTCTTTAATGCTGTCTCTTAGAATAGTGAAGGAGAAACCTTTACCTTTTATAGACTAGAATAAATTGACTTATAACCCTGTATTTCCCAGTCTCTGGTACTCTGCCACCACTTCTGACAGTGAAGCCACTATACAGTGTCAGATGACTGTTGTGACATGAATTTGTGGAATCTGGGTTAAAAATGGTCAACATATTTTCCCTATAAAAATAATTCTGTAATTATGGGGGTAAAAAGTAAGGAAGGGCTTAGAAAGATCACCACCTGAGCAAGCCTTCCCTGTGACGTTTGTTCCAAGTCAGTCACACTGCCCTGTGCCACTGCTCTCAGAAGTAATGACAACCATGCTACAGCTAACTTTAAAATGGTTTCTGGCTTTCAAATTCTCAAAGAAATACTTTCCAGTCTGTTCCTGAAACCAATCAATACTGCAGTATCCACACCAGTTTCTAATACAACTGCCTGAAGAGTATGTGTAGGCACTGGGCGAGGATTACCAGAAAATGACATCTTTCCAGCTGGGACATAACATTTTCTGCCCACTTCTGATTAGTTCTCTGCTTCAGCCTCTGAGTACACTGCTGGGACTGTACTTCTGTTTCACTAAGAGCTCTTACTGAAGAAAGAAGTCATGAAATGAGATGGTGAAAGTTGAACACATCCTTTAGAAAGCCACTCTGAACTGATGCTTGTGCTACACAGAAGGTTCTGCCTCCAGAAACCACAAGGATGTTTCCATTAACTCCAGTTTGCTGCACAGTCCCAGTGCTGTGGAAGATACAACCATTTTGTAAAGGGGGGGGGTCAAACAGATGACTTCGTTAATTATCAAAATTTATCAGCATGGACAGAGAGGATCAAAGCAATAAGGAGCCTGTTCAGGCACAAGCAACACCAACTCCAGAACCTTAGACTCAAGTGTTTTAATAAAGTTTTCTTCCCATGACATAAATTCTATATACTGCAACAAAGTTTACTTTTATATTGAAATTCATTATAAAAGGTTCTGGCAACATCAATACCTCCATGTGTTGGAAAATGTAACCACCCTGCATGTGCTGCAGAGCTGTCAGAGCTCCAAACTGCATCACTACAACCCATTCACAGGCACTCATACAAAATTCAGTTCAGAGGATAGCGGAGGATGAGGAGGGTTTTAACCCCCCCAGGCAGGCTGTGCCACAGGCTGGTAGCAGGGACATAGCAGAGACTCTACCCATGCTCACACAGGCTACAAATCTTGCAGGATTTGAACTAGCCGCCATGGTTGGTAAGGATCATGTTTCTGTTCACCAGGAGAAAGCATCCCCTTAGATCATGACTCCATACATCTCATCTCAGGCAGCTCCTGCTGTCAGAAGGTAAATCTCCAGGCAGGAGCAGCAACCATCGACAGCAGCTGGCCCCAGTCTCACACATCCCTGCCCTGCCAGCAGCAGCAAACCTGATTTCCCCGGGTACTGGCAGAGGCAGAGCAAACGACGAAGACATGACCCTTATGCTGTGCCCTTGGGCAGGCGGCTGCTGCGGAAGGCAACAGCCTACATCACCTATGCTCCCAGCTGGCCCTGTTTTGCAGTCAGTTCTCTGTTATGTCTTCAAATGACTATTAGCACGTCGAAATAAGACATTTGGGTCCCACCTAAGATTCAGAGAAATTTTAACAGTTGCCTTGACTCATGGATCTGCAGATTAATTGCAAGTACCATCCAGGAACATTAAAGCCCACACATAATTGTGACAACTTTGATATTATTGCTTAGAACAGTGCCCACTTGAGTCATGCTTTAATTCAGTCATTAGTGTTTTCATGGAAAAAGGCATATTTCCCCCAATCCCATTTCACAGAGTGGGAAGCACACAGGAAGGATTTATCCCACATAAAAATAAATTGCTATTTGCATGTCAGAAAATGGCTGTGAAAAGCAGAAAATCATCAATTATTCAGAACAGCAAATAAACAAAAAGGGAATTTTTCCAATTTTAAAAAAGAAATGGGTTATCTGCAAGCAACGGCTCCCTTTTTTTCCCCCCTCATAAAGCAATTGCTATATCCTCCTCTGTATGGAGTATACATATCAAGTCTGACACACTGGTTTGATTACTGTGAGAATGAACAAAACAATGAGCTTTTACGGCCTAAGAGCCTTGAATTCAAACAGATGCCAATTCAACCTGTAGAGAGATATTCCATTGTGCCTTTGAAAACTTGCCCAAAAAATTTAAACAAAAAAAAAAAGAAAAGAAAAATAGACTTCCACATTTTTTTGAGAGAAGAGAGGTTTTCCCTTTTAATCAGTGACCTGAGGATGTCATCTGCGCTCTTACACATTAACATGCCATTTGCACACACGTTCAGAGCAATTACCTTGGTGAATGTGAATAAATACAATCAAAGACACCACAGTGAGAAAGAAGCTCATAAATCTCACTGTTAAATTATTTACATCACTGTTGCAGCCAGACATGCCCATTGGGCAGGGATGAGGTTGCTGCCACGCTGCCTGCACGCTCAGGTTGTGAATGTGGGTCAGTGTCTCTGCTCTTCTCTCTTCCCCGTCACTTTTTCCCATATGAGCGAGGACAAATAGCCCATCCTGCACTGCAGACACCTACTGATGTGCCAGCATAGTTATTGCTCCTCTTTGCACTGAACAGGGTTCAGCTTTGACTTGGCCACCTTCAGAAGGGAGCAAGAGCCTCCTTGCTCCCAAAACAGAATGAGTTCACTGTGGATTTAACTCATTTTTTCTTATTCTGGCAGGTTATAATGAGGCTGGGAAAAAAATAGTGAGCGCAGATAATGAAAGTGGTGTTTTGTGCAAAGAGTTAGTTCAGGATTAGTTTGACAGAAGGATAAAATAGCAGACGTGGATGGTGGGGTTTTCTGCTTCATCATCTATTTTTCTTAAGATGGCAAACAGCAAAGTGCTCATTAATGGATAGCGACAAGTAGTTTCCTGTGGACTTAAAACAAACCATCAATTACAGAGAGTGTTTTCAGTTCCAGAGGCTAAAAAATATTCAATACCATTCAGCTAGCAGCAAGTTTTTCAGGTGATGAGAAATCCAAGAAGTGAAAAACATATAAAAAAAAATAAAAACTATCATGCTTTCTCCAGAGCAGCATGCTTCAAAATTGCCTTCAGCTGAGGCCTAGATATTCAGTGTCCCTGCAAAACAAATACCTCTTTGAAGGGCTATAGCCTGACCTTCATTTGACCTGTTCATCTTTGTTCATCAGGTCAGTAAAGGCTCAGGGCCCATAAAGCAAAGCACAGAGCGGCAACAAGGCCAGGCTGTAGCTTTAATGGATACTGCCAAGAAGGTTTGTTCTCATAACTTTTTCTTTCCATTTTAACCTTTATGCACTGACAGGTCAAGAAAGACGAGACTTCAAACTAGTTACCAGAAAATCACTTATGAAAGGCAAGAACTCTTTCAACCTCTAGAGTGGCAGAGAACACCCCATCCTCCTAAACCAGACCATTTTTCCTTCACTTGAAATGATCCTAGTGAGAAAACCGACTGTGCTGGCAAATTTTACAAGACTGGTTCCTTACTGTAATACACAGAAAGGGGAACCAGTTGCACCACTGGAAACATGTGAAATAACAGCAGCCTAAAGCTGGATCACAAAACAGAGCATTATGGGACTATTTATATCATCTAAAGTAAACTAAGAAGTCTGCCTAGATGTCCTTGCAGGAAATTTACAGGGTCTCAGCAAAAACACAGATACTGCACTTAAAGTGGCAACAGAAACACACTTCTGAACTGTGGACACAGAGCGAACTATCTGGGCATTCAAGTACATCAACACCTTTTACGCAACAGACACGAGACTTGGAAAATGTGGCTCTAAAAAGCACAAGGTCACACCCAAGCAAATTCTGGTATTACAAGCTCTAGAGAACATTTCCAACACAAGAACAAGTTCTGAGTTCCCTTTCATAAGCGGACTACAGAATATTATAGAGCAGATCTGAGAGGTCTCTTCATAAGGCGTTAGCTAACATTGTACAGTTCAGAAACAAATTTGACAGCACAACTGGATTTTGTGCATCTGTTCTGTAGCCCAGCATTAGAACTGCCCATCAGCCACGACCCAGAGCCCTAGAGCTCAATATGGGACTCAGGATCCAGAGGACCAGTTTAGGACTGACCTCTAGTCAGCCATTCCCTCCTTCATCAGAGACACGGGCAGTACCTTTACAACTGTAATTTAAATTAACATAAAGAGGGTTCAACAAAAAAAAAAAGCAGTAAGCAAGAAAGCTTTTTCTGGACAAGTGTAATGTAGATATCTTTTTAAACATGCTACTTCCAACTCCAGCAGGAGAACAACTGTCAGCCCCTTGCACCCGTCCAGGGTGCTCAAACACAAAAGTCCTACCCATAAAGCAGCCAAGTGCCACAACGACCATTTTGCCTGCACAAAAGAGTAAGTGCACACCCAGCCACAGCTGCTGTTGGCGAGTTGTGCAGGAGACAGCTCACCATTCATGGAAGCTTTCTCCACTCTCAGAAAGCTACAGCAGGGACTGGTCCTGCCTTTGCATGTGTGTACTTGTTGAACTTACAGAAAACGTGGAAACATGAAATGCAGCAAAAGGTAGCTTTCTGCAAGTGGAGGGCTCCCTCCAGAAACCCAGCTTCTCATGATGATAGAGGTACTTGTTTCCTTGCGCTGTTGTGCTCCCATTGCATGCTCAAATGATCCCCCACATCCCAGCTGCATGTTCATGCCATGACTGCTAAAGTAAGGCCTGTCAAGCTATTTTGGATTCAGACCATCCTTATTCACCCCAGCGGATATTGTGCCAGTTAGATAGACCAGTGGTTTCACAGGAACTGCATGGGTTATCTTGCTATAGTATAACCACAGTGCCAACCACAAAGAAAGTATTTCCACCCATATAAATATTTAATACAAACATTATCTTCATGTACAAGCAAGTCTAGCAGGGACCCCTTTGAGACTACCCTGAAGCACGCTAACTACAACAGTACTGACTCACTTCAGTAGAGATTGTCCATACCTGCTATCTCTCAGAGTCAAGACTTATCAATATAAGCTTTATAACCTTATTCAGGGTGAGTTTACTGAAGTCAGGAAAGAGATATAAGGACACCTATTAGCATGACCTATCTGCATCTTGGGTCATATCTCAGGGGAAAAAAAAAAACTGCACTCCATTTTGAGCCATAAATTCTGTGCTTAATTATCCAAATGTCAAATTATGCTTGCAAATAACTAGGAAGGTCAGATCAGAGCAAATTAGACCTTTAAAAGCCAGTTTGAGGAGCCAGTCCTTTCCACAGCAGACATGTAAGTACATTACAGTCAGAACTCACTGCCACTTTTTGCAAGTTGCTTCTACAAGGGCCACAAACAAGGAGTGAACTCTTCTTCCCACTTGGAGCAGTTAAGCACCCTGTGATGCTGAGGTATCACTTGCAGGATGACAGGATTTCAGTTCCAGGACCATGTGAGCATCTAACCATACTGAACAGTCCACTAATTTTCTGCATAACTCATTCTCTCCAGGCTGTTCCTTGTTTCCACTGAAATGTCCCCCTTTTTAATAGCACAAGTGGCGGCAGGCCCCAGCCCGAGCACTAGCTGTGCCAGCCCCTCTGCATTCCTAAAGATGAAACGGTTGAGCTCTGCATGCCATCAAACAGAGGTGCATAGGCTGCCTCTACAGAGCAGAATTGGTTTTGGCACACTGAACAGGAACTGTGTTCAGGCCATCTCTTCTCCAGCATCAGCTCTCCTCCTCACCACCCAGAAAGAAGAAATGAGGTCTCGGTGAACCCAAACGAAACACCTCATTTCCCAGGTGCTTTAGGAGGCCATATGCCTGACTGAATAGATTTCATCATGACTGGAAGTAAGAATAACATCCCTTCACCAAGGAAAAGGCATTACCTTCTACCATTTCATGTATAAATAGTTGCATCCTCTGTTTCCACCAAACCTCAAAGCTCATTACAGCTCTAACTGCTAACCCATGAGGAAAGCCCAGAATACTGAAACATGGCATGGAGACATTACAGCTTTAATCCTTCATAGGATTAGCTAGTTTAAAGTTGATGAGATAGAAGGGAAAATAAAGGATACACATGAAAAGACACCTGGTCACATCACCTCAGCAGTTCCATTAGTGTGTTTTCTTGTACTTTTTTCTTCCCTTTCTTTTTTTAACATTTCTAGGGATCTCAAGTGAGTCAGTGTCCTTTACTCTCTCACGCACAAGAGGAAGAGATGCAAAACATGTCATAGAAGTTACATCTTTGAAGATCCAGATACAAAAGCCAGATTCTGCTGCAGCATTAAACACAATTTACACAGCACAAACCCTGAGCTTTCCCCTAGAGCTGACACCTTGCTTTTTTTGTCTCCAAATATGCAAGCAACACTTGGATGTGTTTTGTGCACCCCTGCCATCCATTCTCCAGGAAAAAGAGATTAACTCAGAGGAGAAAGAGTTCATTTAACAAATGAGTACCAGACAGCAGGAATGTGGTGAGAAATGCTAGCGTCAGACATGGGAAAATGAGAAGCCAAAAGGGAAGTATTGTGCAAAGTGCTTCGGGTGTCCAGGAACAGTGAAGGAAAGTTGTGCAAGACCAAAAAGCAGGAAGAAACATGTAGTCTCTATATGTGCATGTACTGGGAGAGGAAACAGATGATCACAAAAGACACACATGGAAACTTTTGTCAAGAAGAAAGAGATTTGAACTCCTTTATTTTTTTTTTCTAAAAAAATTCATTTCCCCTTCTCACTATGAATTTCTCTACATGTTTGACTGGATCACTCAGATCAAAATGACAGACCTCACATCTATGTAAGTGACCCTTTTCTCACAGATGCTGGACATAAAACCTACTCTAACGATAGGCAGAGATACAGGTGTTTGCTGTTTGTTAATTGCTTTTCCAATTAAAATGAATGTAGGTGCTCACCTCTGAAAATTTAACCTAGGAGCTTTCATTCAAATACACCCCCAACAAAATGTATACAGTAAAGAGGTTCTTCATGGCATAATACAACAATGAGGGAAAAACCAGCTGGATTTATCACATCCTTCTTCACATTTTAATTAGGGAAAAAATGGAGGAAAGACACTGGAAGCAAAATCAATTTGCTGCTCTTGATTGGGCTTTTTGTTTAGTGACAATTTGACTCCTAAGACCAAATTATCTCTGGGGAAATAATTTCACTTACTTCAAGGCAATATCTCCAATAGATAAGTTGCTTACTTTTCTTTCTCAGGTCTGTGTGCTTCCCCTCTTTGTTCTCTGAACCTGAAAATATCTTTAATTTCAGGGCATTTCTCCATCAGCCCTTCAAACAAGATCTTCAAAGCGGGGAGCATTTTCTCTATATGACTAAGTTTCTCTCCATACCTATAACAAGTTTTAAAGCAAATTAGAAATTACTTCAGCTGCAAAACACCAGAGAAAAGAGATTTTAGAATATGCAGCATTCTGATAAGAAGAAAGAGTAAGTGTGACACACTGACTGATTTGAAGTCTATGTGATAGGAAAAAATGACCTTTTGTCAGACCCATAATTCATTAATACAGTTCCCCACCTCCCATCTGGAAGCCAGCCATATCACTGGATATACTGTGCACCAGCACAACTACGTAAGCACTCCTAACCCAAATCATGACAGAAAAAAATTGTTCATTTCTGCTATTTTTTTCCTTTCCAGGGCTTTAACTTTATTTGGAACTTAAATCAAAATAAATTTTGAGAATCCTGACTGTGAGTTTAGTTGAATCTAAGCTGTTTGGAATTTATGTTCTACTTCTCGTTTTCAGCCCTGGTATTTCTTTGTAAGATATCCCACTGGGAAGTAACCAAAAAAACATTTCCTCTTTTTTTTTTCCTGAGGATCTTAAAAGTCACATAAGAAAGATGAAATGACCATCAATAGTTCCCAGGGGAAAGACTGGAAGTAGAGGAGATTCATGAGCAGTTCTTAATGCATCAGCTTCTCCCACACATTCAAAACCCACATGAAAATCAGAACCCACACAAATAAAAGCCCTTATGAGCTTGTGCACCACTTAAAAATTTAAACAGTCTTCTAATGGAAAAGGATAACCTGTTAGAGGCAACAGTCCCCATCTCCCAACATAATGTTCATGCTGCTCAGACTGCTGGGGCTCTCTATTTTGATATTAAAGCCCTTTCTGCTTTTTTCTTTTGTGTAGCACCAACCAAGATGGAAGCCTAACAAAGATGTTGTTTCCCAGGAGGGATCTCCGCTTCCTCATTTGCCTGTGCTGAGAGAACTGGGAGACACTCAGATGTAACTGCTAGGCAATAGAGGTGAAATGCTAACAGCATGGCAAGATTAGTGGGAGCTGATCCACTGGCATTGTCTTTCATATCTCTGCAATCCTTTGAATTAGGAAATACAAATTGCAATTTTCCACTTCCATCATGGACAGCTCTCTTCTTTATTTTTTCCTCTGACTAGCATCACCTCAAGGCTAACCATGGACCAATCACTATCAAAAAACCTCTGGGAAGGATGAAATCCACATGGCTCTTTAGCCTGAGAAATCCCCTGAAGGAATACTCCCATCCACACCAAGGGAGAGCAGTTGCTGTAAGAACAGCCCTCATCCTGGTGAAATGTGGCTTGAGAGACAGTGAGAACACACATCTTGCCTGAATATTCAGGACAGTATTTCTATGTGAACACATCCGCCTGTCATTCCTGAGGTAGCCTGAGAGTTCACATGGTGAGTGACTCCATGTCGGTGGAGAAGCAGCACAGGACAGCTGAGCCCATTCAATGTTCTGCTGTCACTGTTGAAAGGGGGAAGTCCTGCACCCCCTACATCACTCAGGCATGCTCTCTTTCTTACATTCCACCAGCTCTGGTGCTTGCTGGGAGCTTCTGGAATTGATAAAACACGGTAATCCAGCAGCAAAATATCTCAGAAAAGGCAATTGAGTTTTCTGCCAGGACAGGGGTGAAATCAGTTCAGTAAAAAGTTTTACAAGCTGCAGAGTCAGCACGAGACTGCACAGCTGATAGCAAGAGCAAGGGCAGGGAGGACAAGTAAGAAGAGGATCTCTCCCCTCAGCAGATGCAAGTTGTCTGTAAGACTGAGCCATATCATGCAACTTCACCTTTGGGATCAAGTGGATGCTGCCTCTTGTCACTACAAAGGCATAAAAGAAGAGTGGTGAGAAAGGAAGTGTAAAAATTCTTTGGAGTACACTCCAGCAGAAAAAAGAAAAATGTGTGTGAATAGAGTTGTCCAAACATACATTTTTGTGGAAGAAAATTGCAGGATGAATATTTTACTAGAGAGGATATTTTAATCATTTTTTATTAAAAAAAAAAAGTCTACATAACATTAATCACAAACAAACATTTGGCACAAAGGACAGCCTTGTTAATGATTCAGTGCCTTGGTTCTTCCAGTGAGAGGAAGGACTGAAATTCAGCATTTACAGGCTGGATAACAAGATGTTAAACAGTAACTGGGAAAACTCCTCATCATTCCAGAGAGGAAGAGAAAAGGGAAGGGGAGAGAGAAAGGGAGAGAAAGGAATAGATTATACACCACAAAAATAGACCACAAATTTCATCTCCCTTAGTTCTTTGCAGGTTCCTTTTCAAGTAAAAGACATGACGTTTAAAAAGCCTGTAACAGCACTGCTTTGCACTTTAAACAAAGACTTCTTAAAGACATTAACTTCCATGTAGCCCACAGCCTTTTCCTATGAGGGAGACATGAAATGGCTGTTCTGGCAGCAACTGCTGATCTCACAGCCAAATATCTCCCCCTGTAACCACACATAGCTGGGCACTTACCCAGCAGCAGTGCCCACAGGACTCCTCTTGTCAGTGCAACTGGTGAGGCATTGATGAACCAACGGCTGCTACCACCACACCAATGAAGTCCTCAACAGTCATTCCCAACCTGGGGAGCAGGCCTGTGAGAGTAGAAATTGCATCATCCAACACTGTACACATACTCCGGGAATAAAAATCAGCACAGCGAGCTCGGAAACAGAGACAGGCAGCCAAAAGTTTCTTTCCGCATACCTACTTTGTGGGTTAATATTGTTACACGATCCCCTCCTCTCCTGGACCAAAGATGTGCTCTGCAACGCTGCACAAAGTGCCCATAGTGGCCTGCAGGTATTTATTATTTACTGCCATCTCAGGAGGTCCATGCTAAAAGCTGCCTAGGCTATCTTTTATCTACCAGATGACCCAGTTTCCAGCAGCTCTGTCAAGCACTTCTGTCACCAGTGACAGGGCTGAATAATGTTCAGTGAAGTAGGTGATGAGTTACGTGAAACTAGTTTCCAGAGGAAATTAATTTCCACAGAGAGGCTCTGGCTACTTGAACTTTGTTTTTAAAAGCTGTGTTTTATTGCAGTCTAAGTTAATGAAGAAAGGTAGCTGACAGGCTGCTGTGCTCTGTGTTCTCTCAGCCACCTTTCTTCCAGCAGCAGAAACAGAATAGGAACATCCACTGAAATAAGCTTCCATTTGCACTTATTTTACTGTTTCTCTTCCTACTGCCACATCTACTGCTCTACTCTTGTCATGAGAAATAATGAAAGCTACTTTTAATACAATGCTGTGCATATGGCATCTCTGCCAAGACCATTATCAAGCAGAAGAACAGACTGCAAAAAGTACTGCGTGCTTAGCCTTCTGCCTGGGCACCTAGGTAGAGGATAACATCTACATAACCCCCAACACTCCTTACGAGTACCTGATCTCTAAAAAACTTCTTTTTCTGCTTTTATTCTGCACAACAGTGGACCTCCCTCCAAGGTTTCCATCCCTCTGCTCTGTGCACTTACCTCAAACATCTCAGTTACAGTATCTGTTGGTTCTCCATATGTTCAAAAAGATTAACTTTCTCTGTTTCAAAGACAAGTGGGACAACATGGGAAAAATGCAAGAGTCTTTTACTGCTATTCCACACTGTTAATCTTCACACAGAAAATTGGGCACGCTTACCTCTGCTTGGGATCCTTTGCATGAATGTTGCTGGAAAACACACTTTGATGTGATCACATGCTTCACCAAATGTATCAGGAAGCAGCAAATGGGGTGAAGCAAAGACTCACAAGATGATATTGCCTTGTGATATTTTCTATTGTTATTTAGAAGAAAAAACGGTGAAAAAAATGAAAAAGTTGAAGGAACTTTAGTTCCTTTGAGGCCCCATGTGCTTGCAAAGAATCAGGTAAAAGCATACACAAACTATAAAAAGAATTTTTAAAAGCATTGTTCAAAAATACCAGAAACAGAGCTGTTGAGGCATATGCCTTAGCCTAGACACAGTCACAGGCAAGAACAAAAGGGGATTTCTCACCCATCTTTTAGCTGCCCCAAGAAATGTAGATACAAGACTAACAACTTCTCAGTCTTTACCTGACTTTACTCTCTCATACAGTATTTTACATGTTTGGTTAGACGCCATGAAAACGTCCCACACACTTCATTAGCTGAAAAGCTTCTCAGTAGCATAATAGCAGGGCTTCCTACAATAAAACCCAAACGTGCAGCAGTTTTCCTTAATGTTTCTAGATCTTCTGCTCAGTGTTAAACTCAGCCATGTCTGATTCACTGGAGTGCATATCCAGCCTTCTCACCAGTACTCGCCAGCCATTAGCATTCAAAAGTAATGACTCAGTTCCTCATCAGACTGCTTTACAAATAGAACAGTATGAATTATGAGATTTGTCTTCAGATTTTTGACATTGATGAATTTTGGTTCTCAAACTCTTCTTTGTAGCCACCAACATCAGAATCTTACTTCTTAAAAATAGACACATTAAAGTCATATCAAATAACATTTCTCCAGAAATCCATGCTATATAGTCAAAATAAATGCATAAAGCTTGATAGCTCTGTTTATTTGTTAAGTTCACTAGCTTTGTAGACAACCTACAGCAAAGTGTCAGGACCAGAAATAGCCAAGTCCTTGGTTTCTGGAGGGACAAGAAGCAGCAGCGGGGTGAGCGGTCCCTGCCCTCGGGGGTAGGGAAAGCAGCATTAAAGAGCAGAACCGAGACACTTCTTAAGAGCACCCCACCGAGGTGCAAAGGACGAGCTGCACCTTTTGCAGCTATGGCGTGAGGTCAGTAAGAAATACACTTGGTCCCTAAATTTCAATTGCAATGAAACCAGAAGCAATAGCCAGAAGCCTGTAAGTGGGGGACAAAATTTGGTTGTCTTCTTTGAGTCTAGGAAGTGGAAATGTGCACACATAACTAAGTCTTGATGTCCCACAAAATGCACCAGATGCACAGATGGTAAAATTCTACCATATAAAACCTAACTTCAGATCTTGGGAAACCTCAGGGTACTATTCTTCCAAGAATATATTCAGGCCAAATAATTTATTCCTGCTCTAAGCCATTTTAGTTGTTAAAAGGCCAGAGGGTAGGGGGCACCAAAACTTGTTTTATATAACAAAAAAAGAATTTTACTTTTCCATTCCACTTCTAAGTAGAAACATTTGACCAGTGTTGATCAAAACAGACTAAATTTACTTCCAAGAAAAAGATCAAGTTAGATTTTTGCTGGCAGCATAAATGGTCTCAGTAAAATGTGTGAGTGACAAAAAACAAAGTAAAAACCTGAAAAGACACAGAGAACTAGAATCAAAAACATTTCTGTCACTTCAGCCTTCAGAGTTTTTCCTTTCTTTCCACAGGTACATCTCATTTCTCTCAGCATTTCACTACAACTGCCATTAAGCTGGGATCTGTTCTGTGGGAAAATGGTGTAACAGCAAAGATAATTCCAAAGACTTTTACATCAGATGTGAGGTGCTATTCTGCAGTCTAATGGGGACCAGGCTGTAGTCCTGCTGCCTGCCTTGTTCATCTACACAACAGTGGTCACAAGACAGCTCACAAGAGAACACAATTCCAGCTGGGCACGGTAACCAGGTGGGCTGCTAAAACAAAAATATTAAAATAGCAGCCCAAAGTAGAGGAGTGAATGAAAACCCTGCTGCTACCCCGACAGAGCAAGGGTCTTGGCTGTCGCAAGGAAGTGAAAGCCCACTGCATGGAGGCACGTGCATAGACATAAGAAATAAACACAGATCCTAAAAATAAATCCCCTCTTGCAATTAAACCCAGCAAAAGTTTTTGTGTGTGTGCCTGTGTGCTTATTTACATAATCTTACCTGGATTTCTGTGCTGCGCATCGACTCTGGTCTGCACAGCAGGGGCAGGTCACACAGATAAAATTCCTGACATTTTGCAGCTGCTTTTAAAAGTCTGCATCCGTGCAGGGACCGTGACAGCTGCTGAACTGACAAACCTGGAGCAGCACATCACCATAGCTTGGAGCAACTGCAGCACAGTGGGCACTGCTGCGTGTGCCCCATGTGCCAGCCCGATGCAAAGGGACTGGGGCGGGGGGGGAATCAGACTCAGAGCCAGAACCTTTTTAGCTTCTCTGCTGAAAGGTGCCAAGTTTGCCATTATCAATTAATTTTATGCAGGGTCTCTACCCTGGGCAGGGGCAGGAGCCACCACCTCATGTCACCAGCTGGTAAGCAGGCACCATGGATTTGTACTAACAGTCAAGTAGGTTCTGCTCTCCACTGCATGGGGAGAGGAAAGCTCTGATCTGCAGCACAGCCTCAGCCTGTCCCTTCGATTCAAGCAGTTCAGAGCCTTCTCTGAGGAGACAAATGTTTCATTTGCATTTCCCTTTCCCACGTTGGGTACTTGGGAACATATCACTGATGGCAATCACGCAGGCTGTACATCACGCCGCACTTCTGAGATCTCCTTTTGTGTGTTTCACAATAAAAATAGTACGAAAATCCACAGTGGCATAGGTCATTCTCCAAGTAGCAATGTTTGCCAAGTGAAAAGAAACATGCAAGGCCTAATGTTGCATCATCCAGGGCAGCTCTGACTGCATGCTGGAAGCTTCCTCAGCACAGTAATTGGTAACACTTGAGGTTTGTTTTTTTTTTACAAAGTGTTGAAACTGCAGTTTAAGTGAAACACATCTGCTAGCAAAGAAAGAAGCCATTTTTGAAAATACGGTATATATTATAAAGCCAGAATATACCACCATTGTACCATTGCTCGTCTTCGAAAGGTGGGTAAAGTAAAAGGTCAGACTTCCTGATCCAGCAAGCCTGCTACATAGCAAAATCTTTATTTACCATGTATAAGCCTCACACTGCTCGCTCTGCCTCCCCTAGCCAGGACCTCATCCTCAAACACCTCCTTGTCTGAGAGCCTGCATCCATCCCCAAACCCCTCTGCATCTGAGGGCCTGGAGGACCCCAGCCCTGCCACAGCTCTTCCCGAAGTCCCACCTGTCCCTCCAAAAGCAGGCAGAGGAGCCATGCTTTGCTCTTTCACACAGAATAAAGCTCCTGTGCTGTGCAGATCTGCAGTTCAATGCTTTGCAATCTCCAAGAAGCCCAGAAGCAGCTCTTGCTCACCCCTGGGTTGGATGCCATTAAAAATATACACAGACTATGCCCCATCTTTTCTTTGCAAATGCACAGGTTTGATTCTTGCTATCTTTTCCTTTGCCTCCAACTCAGAAATCATCCCATTGCTTTGAAAGTTAATGGAGAAACTGAACAGGTACAAATATACAACCCCTACGATCACCTATGAGCAGCTAGTTGGAAAGGAATCAGAGTAAATGAGATCTCCTGGGCCCAGGAACCTGTGTCTGGAGAACAAACCAAGAAAGCTGCTTCCCAAAGGGCCCTTTGCATGCAAGTTTGAAAGGACAGGGCTGAAAAATCAGCATAGGCAAAGGAATATTTCTTTTTCAGAATAGTCTTTCGGTTGTGGAGGAGTGAAGATACATTTTCAGAAGTGCGGTTGTGGCTTAATCTTCCTAAATACCATTTCACAGGAGGCCAAGCACCCTGCGTTTTTAAGGAGATTTCATAGACTGTTTATCTTAATATAATCTCCCACAAACATTTATGAGGAGAGTTTTATCTAACGCAGTCTGTGATCTGTATAAACATCACCATGGTATTAGGCTAACCAAGCTCTGAGCTGAACTGGAAGTCGTGTGGGAGCTTTATTTGGGATATTAAAGTAGCACAGTTCAATATATGATTTTATTTGCAGTAGACTGCTGGGAATTAGAGATTAGTCATATGGGGATTTTAACAGTTGTGTAGTTATGAGTGGCTGACTCAATGGTTTTCGTCTTGTAAAATGTCACACAACTGTCTTGTTACTTCAAATTATAAGATTAAGAAATTAAATAATTAAATCCCCAAAGAAGGGCTTGAAGGGTGGGAGGGCAGGAGAAAAGCACAGGAGAGAAGTAGAAAGGTATCTGCAAACACAGTTCCACACTCTTCTCACAGGAAACTAGAAAAATGGCACTAGTGCTTCTAAATTTAATTTTCTCTCCATGACCCTGTGCCAGATTCATTCGGTTTACAAGTCGATTTCGTATTATTAATTGTCAGCCTTGAAAATTCCACTTGGGATCCACAAATCAAGTTGTGTCTCTTTATGACTCCTAAATCACAGGTAATGAAGATTCTACCCTTTGCAATTTACCTGTCGGTGCTTTGGAGATCCAGACCCAAATCCATCTTACCCGTGCAGTGCCTGTATGTGATAGCTCTGGATCTTTTCTGAAGAAAGGCTGTTGTTTCAATATGGAGGAGACTAAGACAGACATTTCCCAGGCTGCCTCACTTTTTTTCTCCACTCTCTGCAAACAGCTTCTGTATGTTTTAGGCATATTGCTGGGACACTGAGAGAATCTGTGAAAGATAGGTCTTAAAATACCAGAAAAGATGCACTAAGTGAAGGATCAGATGTGATTACCTGCTGCTCTGCCCTGATCTATATGTTGACTATCTTAGTAGCAGAACAGGCAGAGGATGAAAATACAGAAGGATCGCGAAAACTTGACCACCATAGCAGAGTTTCAACATACCCTGTATTCACTAGGTTTTATTTCATGTGCACACAGGCATCCAGGTTTCTGTGACATCCAAATTCTTGGCCTTTTGCCACCAGTATCAATAACTACTATTTGTTATTAGCAGAAAGCACTTGTCCTGTTAGAAGTCCATCCTTCTTCATATTCTATGCTCGGTATTGATTTCATTTACACGATCATACAGTCTATTTAAGCTTGTACTTTTAGGAAAGTGATAGTACTTTACATTAGGAAGTGTCACTTGCTAGATTCACATATGGCAATTGCATGGTGAGTTGAAAAAGAAGCAATCAAGGGCTGTGCGTGGGAGCTCCTGATTTGTGTCTCAGAGTTACTGCCTCTCTGCCAGGTATATAGGCAGAGACAGAACAAACTCTTCTACCAAAAATAACACTATTTTTAACTGCTTGCACATAACCAAGATCAGGGATCAGATTTCTTATGTCAGTCATGCTATCTTATTAGCCAACCAGCCAACCCCAGACTCTGTGTATTGAAACCTGTATTTTTCTGCCTGCAGTCCAGGTTTCTGATAATCATTCTGCCCCAGAATGAGCATTCAGATGGGCAGAAGTTATCTGATCCCAGAACTTTCGTATTTACTCCCCCAAACATGAAACTCCAAATTCCATAGAAAAAAATAAGCAGCCTAAAATTTTGTCTCATACCACTTCGGAGGATGGAAAAATGCCAACCGTCCATGATTTTCACTCTGTTCATTCATCAAATTCTTGACATGGCAGAGCCAGGAAGAAGAAAATCACCACGTAGCCATTAAACGAATGCCATGGAAAACTACAACCTGTTAAGAAAAGTTGGCTATATAAGACTTCAACAAACAGTGAATGTAGTCCAGTATCTACCGAACCAAGATTCTCTTTGCAAAAACACCTTCTCCTTAGCAAGCTGCTTGAAAGAGACCCTTGTACAGGATGTTTAAACAGTTGCAGAACTGAAGCCTCATGTAGGTTCTTACACTCTTGGCTGTATCTCATTTTACCCCTGCCCTTATTTCCAATTTACAGCAGTTTAAAATAGTCACTCTAACTGATTAACCAGAGCAATCTCGATGCAACTTTAATTTTGGGAATTCCTTAAGCACCTGACTGTGAGATGCAGGGGAGGTATGTCAGGGTAGGCATCAAATTCTGACAAAACATTGCAGCTTTCATTTCCTTACAGTCTTTTCAAACAGGTATGGTTATGATGCTACTCTTCCTCTGGGAGACTGAGTGAGCAAATAAACCTCAGTCAGTAGTGCTTTGTGTCTTGTTCCCTTGCTCGTCAAAGCTTTAGCTTAAGAACTTACACTGTGTAAAACAGTAGTTTTGCTGTCATAGGTAGAGACAGCTTGGTATATAGAATAACCTACTGGGTTACTCAGAGATGCCTGCAACCACTCCTAGAAGGACAAAGGATAATAATCTCTTATTCTCCCTTTGAAAGGAATAACCCATCCTTACCTTCCATATTTCCACCTACTAAACCTCTTAATCATTGCTGAACTACCATCAAAGTAATTACCTTCATTCATGTCATCGTTTTAATTCCTCCTAAACATTTGGTCTTGCCCACATGCTGTGGCAATGAGTTCCACTACTTATCAATCCCTGTGAGGACCGTTCTTCCTGGAACCTGTAAACCTGTTCCCCCAGTGAATTTCACCAGGTATTCTTGCATTGTAGCAGCCTATAGCAGTTCCCTACTCACTTTCTCCATGCCGTTCGCGACAGATCTCCATGGCACCCCTCAACAGTCTCTCACGCTATAAAAGCTACAGCATCTATCATCCTTCTTGCTCTTTTCTGAGCATTTTCAAGTCCTACTGCATCCTATTTGAGATGATGTGATCAGAACTGCATAGATTTATATAAGGACATAATGATGTTAGATCTCTGTTCCTTTTCTGATCATGTCTAGCCTTCCATCATGAGGGAACTGAAACAATAGCTTTTATAATGCAGAGGCAGTATCTTTTGTGCCCCAGCTGAAACAGCTTTGGTTACAGAGGAACCAGGCTCAGATGAATGAGGGAATGCCACCAATAAAAGCAAAAAAAAATAAAATGACATAAAATGAGGCAGTCAGGTTAGAATTTATTTTAAAAGAGGAGATAGTGAGATAATAAAAAAGAAAAATGTATGCAAGCTTTCATAGCACAGTGTTTTGGAGGGGTGAAAAAAAAATAATTTTATTTTCAAGCTGTGGTTTGAAAAAGTGTCACTGAGGAAACCATACCAGAAATTTAGGATATGTCTATGCTGCACAATGCTAATTTACCCAGCTGAGCTCCATGCTAATGCAGCTATATTGCTTACAGTACTTAAAGCTAACTAGTTTAGAGCTCTCTCTGAAATCTCTTCACCAAATTGCACTGTGCAATGGAGAAATACTTTTTTTTATTCAGCACTGCAGGGCACCTTGAAAAGGCAGGTATCACACTGCTATCTCCTTTATACCAGTACAATAGTGCTGGTGGTACCCTTGCAGACATAGGGGATTAAATATACCTTGCAGGAAGAACCCAGCCAGGACAGCCTGTGCAGCTTAAATGCACATAGATGAATACGCCTCCAAATTTCAACAGAAGTGCTCTCAGGCACAAAGTTAAAGCCAGGCATATGGGTCCTCTGCAGCAGTACGGCCTAAAATTGGTAAAACCACCCTCCACACAATGAAAAATAGTTCTTCAACAGAGCCTGTGCAAGATATGATGCTATTGGGGTGACAGTGCCAAACACAGGTGGGTGCTGTACCTTGGATACAGCACTTACCACACTCTTGAGTGCACCTTGCACCACACAGGCTCAAAACATGAGAGCTGGACTGAGTCTTGCACAGTCAAAAATGCAGCTGGAACAGGGGGACTTACTGAGTTAGCTCTGATCTAGAGAAAAAGGGTATTTCTGCCTGTAACAACAGAGCAATGCCAACTTGTGCACAGAGGGTTGGTGCTCGCTGAGGGCCAAGGCATTCCTCTGGAGAAGACTCCTGCGCTTGTTTGCAGCCTGATCGCTGCTTTTACCTAAAGCCCTTAATCACAAGCAAGCTTGGAGGGGCAGCTGCACCTGCCTTGTGCAGAGCCATCTGGTGTGCCCCCAAATCCACAAGGAATGTAAAACCTCAGGCTGATGAGTCCCTTCCAAGAGCATCCAAGGACACTTGGCGCTGAGCAGTGCATTGAGGGTATGGACCCAAACATCCTGAGTAGCTCTTCACTGAAGCAGGCACAGAATAATCACACCATGTGGACACCAGAGTAGCTATCCCCACAGGCTGGTCTGGGAGAAATGCAGTATTAAATTTACAGCTACCCATGACACACACAACTGACATGATGGCTGATGTATTTTTGTCCTGATTCCCGTCTGTCAGCTCCCTTCAGTGAATTTTCTCCTTAGCTAATTTTAACCAAATTTGAAAGACGGGCTGCAGTCTCACAGATAATTATATTTTTATAAGTTTCAGGGATCTGGCAGCTGGAGAGAAAAGAAAGACCAAAATTAGTTCTTTCCATTAAGGGAAAGCAGGCAAAACTCAGGCACTATATATTCCAGCAAGATTGAAACAGCCAACAAACCCGTACACATTCAGCAGCAGACTAGCATCGCTGGTGTTTGCTCTTGTCAGAGCTGGTAGTTTTGCACTAGTGTATGGTTTAGGACACAAAATCTTAGGTGTCCAGGTTTAATTAGTTCTGCTATTCTCAAAATAGTTCCTATTATTTTGTTGAGGTACTGGTAATGGCAGATCATCCACTGAATTTATGGTGATTTGTGAAGGAGCAGTCAAAAATACCTAGTTTATTGTAGAAAAAAAAATATAATGATGACATCTCAGCAATGACTTTTATTCTTCTTGAGCAGACTGTTTTTCAACTTTTAATCCTACAGTGATTAGAAAGTAAGATTGGACAGTTAATTTTGTAATTATTAGAAGAGGAATTCAAAGCATTGCAAGCTAATCTTCTGTTATGTGTCAAATTAAAGGAAATTGTGTTTTGCCTTTAAATTAAAAAAAAAAAATTCTTGAGAAATAAAAATGTCATTGTTCAAGGAAGAGTAATAAAGTATGAATGCTTCTCCTTCAGCTGACTGTCTTTGTAAATGAGCAAGAACATTGAAGTCAATAAATTGCCTTTACCCAAGCTTCATAAATCCTCAGTGGTTGGATCTTACCACATAGTTTAAGTTACAAGACCTCAGAAGAGGCTAAGAAAGATTCATTTGGTATACTTATATGCAGAGATGAGGTCTCCAAACTTTTTCAACTGTTACTTGCAGTGTCAACACGGAAAAAGCTGCTCATCAGTGAAACTGTTGGTTCTAAAACACAGCTCTCTGCACACAAAATCATAAATCAAGGCCTACGGTTACTCAGTAAAATGAGAGGCTCTACCTGCTCACTATCAAGTGCAACTTCAGCAGCAGATTAACTGCAAAAGGTAATAAAAAAAGCAACACAAAATTAAGTTGAAAGTAGGGCTAGCACAGACACAAATAGCAAATATCCCTGAAACTTGGAGCACAATGTAGAAATTAAAAAGTGGGAGAGTTGATCACAACACAAAGTAAAATATGACCATGTGCACTAAGTTGTATGAATCTTACAGGGAGCTATCTGAGGATCAGTGACCGCAGACGAGTTCCTCCCCTAAGGATTTGGCCCCTACATGCAGAATCGTAAAGGATATATAACAACACAATTTGAAACGGAAAAATCAGAAAAAATAAACAGAATATCTAGTCTACACTATGAAATTAAACGACTCCTGAAAAGCACTCTGTGTCTTGTGGAAAACAAATCTAAGCTTGTCTGCATTGTTCTGTTGACTAGAGTGTGGGGGAAATGTCTGTATTTCGGTACAGCATCATAAAATCTTGGGAGTCTACATCTCATTAACTCTCGGTGAAATTTGGTCTTCTAGGGACTCTAGTCTCCTTAAATTTGTGTGTCACTTGCACACTTCTGATGATTTTCACTCCTTCAGTCCCTTTGAATTAAGTAAACTTATCCAGCTGGGTACTGTCTTATATGTTTATCTCCTTAATTGATCCCAAAATACAAACAATAGCTCATTGTCCATTTCTAGAAGAACAAAAAGAGACCTCTATGGCAATGGACAAATGAGAGAAAACCAGCATGACTGGAGGGGCACAGGGGCTGTAGGAAAGCTGTTAATTTCACATTGCTTCTACTATTAGTAGGCTGATGGAAGGCATCATTATCAAAAGGAAACATGTGCATCAGTTCAAACAAGCTTCTGCTTTTACTTGCTTGGTTAACAAGGAAGCCATTGAGTACATCAGATTACTATTATACACTGTATTTGGGAGTCCTTGAAAGCAACCTATGAGTTTAACAACACACAGTATATGATAGTGTTTCAGAACACAGCTTTTACTGCCCCCGTGACTTTGAACAGCACTTGGTGACCTTGAATATTCTGAGCAGGGACATGGGAGGGCAGTATTAAGAAGGAATTATTAAATATTAATTTTATTTTTTTCCTGGCATTAGGTGTCAAGATAAATGCCAGAAATTCATCTATCCTGTTGAAGCTCACCCAGAAAAGGTGCTTCATCAAGTTCAAGTCCATAGAAAAGGAAAGAGGGAAAAGAAACAAGAAACTTTTCCATCTTATAAAAAACACTAGCCTAGTCTTTGTCAGCAGAGTAGATGCTTCAAAAAACCTTCTGCAACTGATGCTAGCTCAGACACAGTTAACCATACTGTTTCTCTACACTCCTATCACAGATCCATTCACTCATGAAAGCAGCCTTAATACTGAGACCAGAAAAAGTTTGGCAAAAGGGACTTTGCAAGTACTCATGGAGCACTCAGGAACTTTGCTGATCCAAAACCTGGCAGTTGTCTGGCTTCCCACAGAGCGCAGGCCATAATTTTTCAACCAGGAATTCCTGGGTCTAACTCAATTTGTTGCATCTTTCTGCTAAACTGGCATAGCTGCAATGTTACCAGCTTGCAGCAGCTTCTGCAGAGAAGTTTCAAAATTAATATATCTTTGCATGAGATCTCAAACAGAAATCCTGAACTTTCTTACTTTATTGACTGCTAACAAGAGAGTGCCCTTCAGCTATTCTTTCCCTCATTCACACCAAATTAACAAAAAAATGTCATGTTGCCTCCAGAGTTCAGCTCTGGATTTTAAGGCCAGCATGACTTTGTCCAGAACTGGATGAGTTCCAGGGCTGAAGGCAAGGAGAGTGCCAGCACTTTTGACTGCATTGAAGCTCATCTGCAACTTGAACTAGGATACAGTCTTTCTGGCACCTCCAGTGCTACTGGATCCACTTTACAAACGGAAAGCTGGAGGACATTTTAATGCCTTATTCAAGCCATAGTCAGGTTGCTCACAGTTCTCTGCTGACAATGCAACATATGTTTTTGAACTAGGGCTTCAGCTTACCACTGTTTCGCCAGAAAATCTGGAACAACTGACCTCTTTAGAAGAGTCATTGCCCAAAGAGGTTGTGCAGTTATTGTACTTGGAGGTCTTGAGGAACCAACTAAGTAAAATTCTCAAGTAACCTCTTGTAGCCTTACTGCCTACCCTACTTTGAGCAAGAGGTGAACAACAGACTTCCCAAGATCAATTCCTACCTGAATTATTCTATGATCCTGTGAAAACATGGAAGACTTGTGGATAAACAGTATTCTGTAATTTTTTTCTCCAATGGAATGAGATGAGATTTTTTTCAAAATTTGTATTTGCCCTGTGTCCTATTCAGATATGCTGATATGGACTAAACAGCATTTGTCTGATCCAAAGCATGGGATCCTCATTTCAACCTCTTGAGACCCAAGCCAAGTTCTCTGTTTAATTTTAAAAGTTGACATAGTGGTTATTTGCAGTTTAAGCCTGGTGGCCTGAAACTTTAAGGATTAAAAAAAAAAAAAAGAGGAGAGTGTTCATCAATTACATCTGTTGGTGAAAACCCTCCCCTCCTACGACTTGCCAGAGGAAGAAGCTTTCCATAAGAATCTGTTGAGGAGCACAGGGAAATACCTGGAAAGCACTGGGCTGAAGTACACCTAATTTTCATGTGTATTTTCCACTGTTTCAGGCTCTTCATTAAAGCAGAAGGTGTTTTCAGCTAGAGATGGGTCCAATAGCCATTTTAACATACAGGAAAATACAGGTAAAGACAAAGTTCATTGTGCATGGAATGAAGAGTAGCAGCCTGTAAAGTTGTGGCAAAGCTGCTCGTAGTATGAAGAGTCGTGAGGGAGTTTTGCTATTGAAATGGAGCGCAAAGATGCTCGCTTGAACGTCTTTCTGGTGCATTACAGAGGTGGTTACAGATTGTGTAAGACACTTGCTCAAACTCTTACACAAAATCATGGAACAACAGAAAAATTTAAGTACAGAAAGACCTCTGGAGGCCATCTAGTCCAACTTCCAAAGTTGAATACCTCCAAAGATGAGATCTCAGAGTGTTTCTGAGCAACTTCTTCCAGCGTTTGACTACCTTGCCTGAGAAGATTTCCTTCATTATATCTAGCTGTAATTTCTCATGCTGCAACTTGTGTCTGTTGCCTCTCATCCTTCCTCTGCTTCTCCTTGTATGTCATACACTCCAGCCCCCTACTCACTCAAACTTGCCAATATCTATCCTGTGCTAGGGACTCAGAACTGGGTGCAGTACACCAGATGCAGCCTAACAAATGCCACACAAAGATAACCACCTCCCTTGACCTGATGGATAAGATCCTGCTAGCACAGCTCAGCCTGCAGTTGCTCTTCAGTATCACCAAATATAGGGCTGCCACAGATTGAAGTAGCAAGCAGTTCTGCATGGGCTGCTAACAGGAAGAGAAACAGGGATTTCCCCACCACTCCCCCCCATGTTTTTTTTGGGTTCTTACCAGCACGCCTGCCGGCCCAGCCACCACTCTAGAAACAGCCAAGAACAGTGGGAGAGCTCAGACCAGTCTACAGTGAGGTCTGAAACACATTTGACGGTTCTTACAGTCCAAGCTTACTGGACAAGCAAAGACATCAGCTTGCAGATGGACTGGTAGAACATGCAGCATCCATGTCTGGTGAGAAAAGTGACTAATGGAGGACATGGAGAGGTACAGCATCTACTTCTTAAGTAAAAAAGTAAAATCTGTTATATTTACTCCTTTGTGCAGTATCTGAACTTACTTATGATTGAAGTACTGCAAAATCTTAGTGTGAAAAACTGGGAAATGTCAGCTATCCTGCTGAGAAAACCTACCCTCAATCAAAATCTAGACACTCTGCCTCAAATAGCAGTTTACATTGCAACTGCCCTCCCTTCACCAAGTTTCTCTAGAATGATAATTCTTCTTTCTTCTCCTAGAGCACAATACAAGCTTATTTGCTTGCTCTCCACTTTGGAAACTAACCAAGTATTATTAAAAAAGACCATTTTTGTTCCTTCTTCAGGCACACGGTTTCTGTCACTTGTATTCGTAGTAAGTCATGTTCTGCCCTATGACTAGTCCTGTTTATTTCTGAGATGACAGAAGTGGCATATTTTGGACCATAATATCTATGTGCATCAGGAAGAAAGAGTGGAAGAGAGACAGTGAGAAGTGATTAGAGTCCCATGTATTCTCAGTAGCCACCCACATACGCCTGCACTCCCACAAAAAAGAAGTCTCACTCTACAAAAAGTTATTAATTATATTTTAAAGATCTACAGGTTAATCGAGCTGTTTTGGAAGAACTGGCTACAGAATCAGTTTCATTCTGTCATTACAAATGAACAAATTAAAAATCCAATTATATTTTAAAAAATAATCTAAGAAGCCTGATAAAGGCTATGATGGGGTCTAGGATGCCCTCACATTTTTTTTCACACTGCCTGCTTTTATTGCGTTTCATTAATACTGGTATCAAATTCCCATACACCTAAGCTCCAGGTGATATCCTCCTTTTACAAGGTGACCTGCCCTTCAGCAGTTTTCAGTGAGCACTTTGTATCATAGGTTACCAGCCCCAAAAAGGTGAAGACATTAGCCAAGTTTAAAGAGAAAAAATATGCAAACAAAAACCTTCCAAAACCTCCTCAAGAAAGTAGAGAGAGGGATTTAAAGGAATCCAAAGGCTGATTTTCCCAGACATATTAGTGAAGCTTCCAGCAGGATGGAGATTAAAGTTTCCAGTCACAAAAAGTCCAGCCCAGCCTATCCCTAGTTCTACAGCAAATGTTCCTGCTGTCCTCACTGGGTTTGGGCCCTTTCTGGGGGGAGCCAGCCCCAGGAATCAAAGGACAGCTGTAACATCATATGTAGGATAACCAGACGTCTACTGGGGTTGCTTCCAGAAACTACATCAAAACATGCAATAAGAGAAAATATACCATATATATATATATATATATATATATACACACACACAAAAAAAAAAATATACACAGGCAGACTTGAATAGCACACTGGTGGGCTGTCCATGCTACAGAGACCTCACAGAATCTTAAAAACAGAATAAAAATACCCCGAACTATAAATCCCGCAGATCATTAAGATTAAAGTTCATTCCAGACAATCTGGTGCTAATGGCCAGTTCGCATACCATCACTTTACACCAGACCCCTTTGGACAGCACTGACTGGACAGAGTCACCAGCATGAAACTCCTGCTTGGTCCCAAAAAAGCCAACAGGCTGGGGAATGCAGTGCTAAGCCCACATCTGCCCAGTTTCCAGATCCTGTCTCTGTTCTGCACAGCGTATGGCAAGAGCTTCACACAAAGCCTGGCACCCAACCAGGTTTGCAGGACCTTACCCTACAGCGCAGTGTTGCATACGCACATGCTGTATCAGACAAACTGCAATATTGAGAGCTGCATGAACTGTATAAAGTAGACCAAGCTGAGGTGGAAAAGAGAAAAGAAGAGGAACCTTCCCACTGGCTTTTCCCCAGTCAGTAGGTAAGGCAGGAGGCACTGTCACCAGCACATCTGCACCATCCAGCTGGGACTTTCTGCTGCCACTCCACCTCTCAGCTGGCAGCTGCTGGGTAAACTACTTTCATAGACCCTCTGCTATCAACCTTGGTACCCTATCTCAGCCTCCACTTTCTTTAGTTGGCTCAGCAATAAACTACCTAATGATGCTGGTGCCTGAATCATCATTCGACTCTAAGAAAAATGTCTCGGGTCTCCCTCTGCAGAACTATTGCTCCAGGCTTTTTGCAGTCTCAAGCAGGCATTAACACCAGCATGCGTCCCCTGCACACTGTGTCCTGCTTCCACTAAGATGGTTTGCAGCAAGACAAATTGGTCTCACCACCTACTCTGCTGCAAGTACTCACTCTTCCTGGCACTTAAGAGGGAGTCTCCAAGTCCAGCAGAGCCTCCCTCCCGGAGGTGTGGCACTGCGGGAAGGAAAGCCAGCCTGGGTATTGATCTTAAAGCAAGCAGGAAGAGATGGCTGCTCTTCCTATTTCATCGGAAGAGTACCTTCCTCAAGCAGCGCTGATTTCAGGGATATTTCAACAGAATCAAGGTCAAGAGTATTATTATATTAATACATATATGTATTCCTCCCACTTCTACCAGCTTTACCTTCTCAACATTAGCAATTAGTACGTCTGATGAAAGATGCAGCAAGGAAACAGTTTCAGGTTGTGTGCATCACGTACTGACTCACTGCCATGAAGCTCTACACGTCAGCAGAATTCCTGGTGAACAACAATGAAATATTCATCATCTCATATTTGTAAACGGCCCAGCAACATACCGAGTAAATGACCTCCGATGAAGCGCCTCGCATTAAAATGGAACAGCAGCCAGCTGAAGCGAGGGAGCTACAAACTACGCATGTTTTGTCAGCACATACAAGCAGCAAACACAAACAGAAAGAAATCTAGTTGGACTCATCATCCTGACAGTGAGAAACAAATGAGGAGCTGGCCTGTTCACTTCAGAGGAACCCACTGCAGTGCTGCCTGTGGCAGGAGTGAGTGGGGCAGCCTGGGCTAAGCTTTACTCCCTGCCCTCTGTCACAGTCAGAAAATTAACAGGGCAAGGCAGGAGGGTGCGCTGTTTTGTTCTCCCCACATGTTGGCCCTGGTTCACACCAGTCACCCCTATTCCCTGCATCTACACCGCAAAGCATCACACCACTAGTCCTTACGTGAGGGGCTTGGTCCCTAAGATGGCAAACACAAGTCTGAACTCTCCAGAGCAGATGTGGAGCCTGGCTCTCCCAATAGGCACCTGGCACTGGGTGGGAGCATCCCCACAATCTGCATTTCTTGCCTTGCTTGTGTGTTTTGATGCGAGCCCCTGCAGAGAGTGAGACAGGTTTGTGAGGGGGGCAGGCTGTGGGCACATGGGGTGCCGCCAAGTGCTGCTCTTTTCCCGGGTGGTATTACCCAGCGATGATTTAGGGAGCAGAAGGGTGGATTTTCTGTCCTGCTTTCAGCTCTCATCATCATTCAGGAGGCATGATTTCCAGGGAGGTTGCCAGCGCTGCACTGCACCGCTTGTGATGGTTAATCCTTATACGGGAAAGCTCCACAATGGAAATTGTGAGGAGAATGCAAAATAAATTAGGAAAACCTAGCAAGCCATCATCAGCCTGCAAAGAACACAGAGGCACCCAGGCCTGGCCTCCCCCAGACCTTTTCCCAGGCACTTTCTTGAAATTGAGCTTAAAAAAACCCAACTGTTGTTGCCCCAGGGCCTCACAGAAAGGTGAGCTCCCACCACCACAGCCAGGTGGGCGATGCAGACCTTTTTTTATCATTTATTTATTAATGAAAGGCCCTGTGATAAGGCAGATCTACATGCAGGTCCATAGCTCAAGCAGGCTGGAAAGGCGCAGCACGGCTGGGAACTTGAACAAACAGCACCATCAGGTGGCTCGCCTCGAAATAGATGTGCAGAGCCACCCAGGACATCTCCAGCCGGACCTGGCCAGCCCTCTGCTCTCCTCTTCCAACCCTCCAAGCAAGGAGGGTCCACAGCCCCTCATGGGAAAAATCTGAGTCCAAAATTGTAAGAGAAAGCTTCAATGGCAGCAAGGCACATCCCAGGCAAAGCCTTAAGGGAAAATTTCCAATGTGCTGCTTCCCCCCTGCTATGCAAGTCATGTCTTGTCCTTTTCATTGCATATATGTATCTCAGCTTTAAGTACATCCTTTCAGTAAGTGACTTGTTAACAGGCTACCTGCTCTGGCATCCAGAGTTCCGGTCTGAGAAGAGTGTAAGTCTTGATTCCTTCCCTCAGCCTCTTCAAATTTTGGAGGTACTGGCAAATTGATGTTTTCACTTTGAAAACTATCGCCAGCACACAAACCCCCTTTCAGCCATCGCTGGCATCCACCTCCCCCTGCCTGCACAGGGAAGAAGAAGGATGCCTCGTTCAGCCTCAAGCAGGTGCTCTTTCACCAAAGACTGCCTTTGAAATAACTTGGCTCCTTCAGCAGCTCTGCTGCCTTCTCTTGCTGCTCACATACTTCATTAGTGCAAAGTGGGAGCAGAACCACTTCCCACTAATGAGCCAGAACCCCCTCTATCCCCTGAGAGTCACAGAGCAGCTACAGACCCAACACACAAAGACAGCAGATGACACTTCAGCTCCCAGACTGAACATGTCACAGCCTCTGCCCTCAGACTCCTGCTTGTTGTCCTTACCTGTCCTGGTAAAGACAGGAGAGCACTGGATGAGACAGTCAGAAGGAAAACAAAATACTATTTCACCCACAGTGCTGCAGTGACTACAGCCATATCCACACCATTTGCAGGACTACCATGGGAGGGACCTTTGCCATCAGTCTCAATTGCTCTTCTCATACCTGGATTTTAAAAAATTTTCTTCATGCTGTTCTTCACTCCAGTGAATAATTAGTTATTTCTAATTGTCTCATAGCAGAACTTAGGTGATCTAAATAGAAATACATATAAATAATTACTTATATTTACTTGTTTGCATATTTATTTGTTTATACATACATGTTTACTTCTATAAGAAGATAAATATTATGTCTTCTATTTATATAAGATATAGAAATAAATACACAAATAAACATATACAGTCACAAATTTGAAGGAAAATTATTCAAATGTGTGGTTACTCAGTTCCTCTGGGAAACACCACAGCTCAGAGTTTCAGCCTTGAGTGCCCACAGTTACATCTTACAGCAGCAACCCTGAAAATCAGGACCTTCCACAGTTATGTTTGTGCTTATGCATATAGAAGGACTGATTTACATGTCTAATTTCAGGCTTCTAATTTTCAAAAATCTGTAGCCTGAACAGGAAATCCCACGTTTCCAGTTACACTGCCCCAAGGGGCACTTCTGTACAAAGTACATCATCCAGTCACCTTGAAGGGATGTTAAAGCATTGCAAGTTGTTGACAGCCCATCTCAAAAATCTCTGCCTTCTGTAATAAAGAGACCTCCCAATTCCCAGGTATGCTCAATGCAATAAAATTTCTGAACATCCCACATAAAGATGATAACGGAGCACCTAACACAAAAGAAAAAAATAAAGAGGAAACGAGATCATATTTCCCATCCTGGCAACTACATTAAGCTTGATAGCTGCTTATTTCTACTATAATTGTGCCAGAGTCATTTTGAGTTTTGTTTTCTTTATGCACCTTGCTCTGAAGCTGAGATATTTTGAGAAAAAATAATGCACAAAATGGCACTTAACATGTCACCAGTTGCTACTAATGATGTCAGAGGAGGTCAGGTGGGCATAGAAGTATGAATTGTCCCTACATTTGTACTTTTTTTGAGTGACTAAACAGCACCTAGGAGAACTGAAGTCTTCCTAAGACAGCAGGAACACAGAAAACTAAGAAGGAATTTCTTTCTTCCTGCCACCTTAATCCTCTTTGCTTTCAAGCCCTTCCTCAGCCCTTGCCTTTTATTTTTCAGTAAAAGGAGAATGTAGTGTTAAGAAAAGTCAGCTTGCAGCAGTGTAGGCTCATGGGAAAGCCTGCAGAAGCCACCTCCAGGCACTTCTGCAAGTATATTTTTTTTCTGCGCTGAGCTGTCAGTTGTGCTGCTCTATTCTAAGCATAGAGCCATAGAGCAAGATGCTTGGGGTGGATTTGTTGGCAGATCAGTAGGGACTCATAATATTCCTGCCAAATTCATTTTCTCATGTGACCTGAGCTTGACTTGGAACACGGATTTCCTACAGAGACAAGTTTGAGCAGTGCCAGGAATTTGAAGGCCAGGTGGTCTGCAAAGCTTCTCCCCAGGCTCTGCAATCCTATTTCCTCACGTCATACTTTCCAGCCAGCACAGAGCTTGGGCTGCGGTGCTCACAGCAAACCGAGTCCTCAAAACCAATGCAATTGCTCCTTCCCACCATCACCAATCCTCTGGAAGAGATTGCAACAGAAGTGGGAGGAAAGATGAGCACGTTTCTGCTAAGAAACTGATTCAGACAGGCTTTGACCAAGACTGCTAGTGAAACTTTTCTCTGCCAGAGGAAACTCTAAAAAAAAAAAAAAAAAAAAAAAGAAATCCCACATTTCCATCTCAGTCACATCCAATCCAAATTGGGCTTAGCTAGTCCAAACTGTCATGTTCTTGCTAATTCAGAAAGCCTGTATTTGCCTACTTGGAAGGGAAAGCTATCACGCAAAGACAGATAGATAGGCTTTTCCGAAGAAAGCTATCCATAGCCATGCTGGTCTCTTGGGACAAGAAGGTCCATACATTAATTTTAGATCCCTGGCAATCTGCACACTAGAAATACCTTGTGGCTCTGATCCATACTGACTTCTATTAAGGAAACAGAAGCTAGAATGAGCTGGAAGCTCTCCCAGATGATGCTCTCTGAATATCCATTGAGAAAAAGCAGCCTACCCTAATATATTACTTGCCCCATCCCTAAGAAACTCCAATTTAAAAAAAGCAAGTTGGCTTCTTGAAGAGGCACAATAACATTGTCAGCATTGTAACACAGTATCAGGCCAGGACTGGACCAAAGACAATGCTTTTCTCACTGTTTTGTCTCAGCAGCAACCAGGAAGGTTGATGACTACAACAGCTGTCTGCTTCTGGACTTCTTAACCTCCTCATACCACTAAGGAAGGACCTCTGCTGTCCCATCCCTGACAGAGCAGGGAATAGCAGTCTCATCCTAAAATGGCTCCTGTCATTCTCTCTAGAAACATTACAGAGATGGCAATGGCCCTTCAGACATATAATCACATAGCTAGAATTGCTGCCTTGTTGGCAAATTCCCATCCCAGATTGTGCTCAGCTCTGTCCCACCCTCACATCAGATGCAATCCACACCAACCTGTGCCTGCTGGAGTGCCTGGCTGAGGTAGCAGGGTGAAGAACAGCACACTGCACTTGCACCCTTGAGAGACAGAGCAGAGACCTCAGATTCTGGCAAGTCTGAACTCCCCACCTTGGCTGAAGCCATCCCAGCTCTGTCCCCTGAAGGCCTGAGGAAGGGATGGGCATAGCATGTCCTTCCCCCCACCTAGGAAGCGGAAGCCTGTACCAGGCTCTGCTCCCTTCTGTCAGATTCTGTTGCAGCAGCCAAGCTCTCCCTGCATAATTACAATAATGCTCAACACAGAGGGAGCAATATCTTCCATTGAAGCAGCATTTAAAACAATAGCACAAGCTACCAAGAAATAAACCTCCCTGCATTCTCATCATTGGCATTGGGCTGATGACAAAGGGACACTCAGAAACTCTGTGCCTCTACAGTCCAAGGACAGCAGGATAAACTCAGGAACAGCTTCACCAGGAGCAACTGCAAACTCCCTTACAAGACATGCTTCTGCTGGGAGAACATCAGCAACAGCTATGAAATTCATTTGCATCAGACTCAACTTTTTGGCAGTAGGCTGACCAGTCTGAAATTCACTCCTAAAATCCACCAGAATCCAGTTTAAAATTGATCTTCCTTCAACTTCCTTTGCCTCCTTTTTTCCATGCATCCAAACAAATCCAAGCTCAACAACCATCAGTCAGAAAGGAGAGGAGAAATACAAGTTAGGGAATGCTCAGGTACCAAAAGGGAGCAAATCACAAAGTAGGTCGATGAAATCCAAAATTCTTGCCTAATTTAAGCTCTGCTTTCCTGCCTGTAGGGGCCAAGCTGCTTGTTCACAATGTCTGTTGCTGGTAAGAGATCTTCACTTTCAATTGCTCTCTCTTTTACAGTGCTCTCAGTGAACAGACACTTTGATACGTACCTGCCAGCGCATGATTACGAGAACATTTTTAAAGATTCCATGGCAGGCCTGTTTGGAAGTCAAATGGATCATTTTAAGGGAGAAAGACTATCAGTGCTAGGTGGTCCAGAAGCACAAGAGCAGCTATTTTGGACATGCATCTCTGCTTGTGGATGATTATTCAATCCAAAACTCTACTGAGTTGCCAAGTTCTCCAACACAATACCTGTATGACACTGAAATTTCACACTGTTTCACTGTGTGCATTTGGCTATACGTACTTGATATCCATAGATATCACTTCCTGCTCTGTTGAGTCACCTGTAAACAGAAATTGTCTGTAGGGCTAGAAACTCGGTTACTTACATCAAACATTAACTAATCCTTTGCTGAGTCTGCTCCACCACAAGGTCCCAGGGTGTATTATGAAAGGAGTGCCTGGACACTGCTGAGCATTTCTCAGGCAGCAAACTGAGTTTATTCTACAGAGCGCGCCACTTGCCCATGAACAGAGGAAACTTCATTAGTCAGGATGGAGAAACACCCATTTCTAACAGAGTTACAATAGCTGACATGGCACCTCAGTTTAACTGTCCTGGTGTACCACTACCTCCACAGCAGCTTAGAGTCTGTTAGCCCAGGAGAAGTCCCCATACAAGTCCCTGCTTTGAACTCCAGCCTTGCAAGAAGTAAAAAAGTTCCTCAACCTATACAGGCTCTTCTGGAAGGGGAGCTTTCTGCTAACTACAGTGCTTGCTCCTGGTGCTGGTATGCACATTCCCACCACATATTACCAGCTTAAGACGCTTTGGACTCAGTGAAATGGTATTTTCCAAGAAGAAGAGCATTCCCCATAAAACTCACACCCACCTCAAAACCCAGCTGCCACAGTAATAACTCCGCACAGCTATTGAGATAGGTTGGTGGAACTGAGGAGCAGAGACGCAGAACTAGACAAATGCGTTTCTCTTTGCACCAAAGCTGGTTTTGTCACTTCCACCCCTACTACGGTTTGAAAGACCACATGACTCCAAGGGCAGAATTTCTTTTCAGCCTTAGGCTCATGTACATTTGCATCATGAACATGCTACACAAACCACAAGTAAATGTATGCAGGTATCATTGCCTCTGCTCTGAGCAGTACTAAGTCTGCTTTCCTCCTTCCCATTCCTTTATTCAAAAGGACATACTGCAGACAAGTTGACAAATGCAGCAACACTCACCCAAGAATAACATCCCAAACTCTCAGACACTTACTTCGTACATGAACATATTTCACCTTAGTAACATCACAGGTATGGCTAGACTCTTCAGAGAGCACCAGAAAAAACTCATCCTAGATTTTCTTCCTGCATGCAAAGGGAAGACTGATAGTATGTAAAAAATCACCTTCCTGCTCCAGACCTTGTCATGATCAAATGTTTTCTGTGTCTGATACTTTTTTCCCTATAGAAAGAAAATACCAAAGAGAAAAGGCCATACAGGAGACAACCTAGTTCTTTCCTTGGGGCTGAACACTACAGAGGAGTCCCTAGCCCAGCAGTACAACTGAGGGCAATAAAACATATAGTGATAAACACAGGCTGGAAACAAGACAACTGCTCTTTCCTGGGTACCACCCGTCAACTTCATACCTGTGTTTCAAATGCTTTTCCTCCTACCAGTAAAAGTCTACAAGCCCAAAAAACAATCTTTCCATCTTGTCTTCCAGAACTTTATGAGTTAAATATATTTTTAACAAATAATCTATGTTTTTATATGAAGATGCTATAGAATCATAGCACAGAAATTGCATACAAGTCTTTGAAATATCGAACATTATTACTTAAGGATCCAAATGTTAAAATCTAGAAGTATTCATGGAATTGTAGAATGGTTTGGAGGACTTTTAAAGGTCATCTAGTCCAACCTCCCTGCAGTGAGAAGGGACATCAGAGCCCTGTCCAACCTGATCTTGAATGTTTCCAGGGATGAGCAAAGTACAGCCTCTCTGGGCAGTCTGTTCCAGTGTTTCAACACCCTCATCATAAAATATGCTTTCCTTTTATCTAGTCTCAATCTACCCCATTTTAGTTTAAAACCATTGCCCCTTGTCCTGTTGCAACAGGTCCTATTAAAAAGTCTGTCCCCATCTTTCTTATAAGTCCCTTTTAAGTATTGTAAGGCTGCAACAAAGTCTTCCCAAAGCCTTCTCTTCTCCAGGCTGAACAACTCCAACTTTCTCAGCCTTCCCTCATAGTAGAGGTGTTCTATCCCTCTGATCATTTTTGTGTCCCTCCTCTGGAACCAAGCAGCATACTTGCTTTATGACAGCAGCTTAATTTCATCCTTTTTCCATGACTGTCCACCAGCAGCTCCCTCCAGGAAAAGAATAGTTTGTAACCAAAAGGAAGCTGTACAAGGCTTCACTTTTGCACATACCTATTACAGTTGCATGGTCTAAGGTGTGCATGTTGGTGCAAACGCACACCCTCTCACTTGGTCTCTCAGGCTGCAGACTCCAGGTGGAGTCCTGAAAAGTTGTAACAACAGGAAAACTTAGATAGTTTTCTGAACATTTAATATAAATGATAAAAAGGAGAAAGTTCTTTCCTTTATACCACTGACTACTCCCTTTTCCTGAAAGCTTTAATTTAAAAATGAGCAATTAAAATTGCAAGGTAACTAACCTAGTAGTCTGCTACTATTTAAGGCATCAAAATAATTAAGATCTGACTTGTATAAAACCATGTAGGCTCATTCTATATACAAACAGCACCAGCGTTTCACAAGGAGCAGGTATTCCTGAGGAGCAGCCCAACACCAGACAGCCACAAAGGGCATGTGCTGAGAGCCTGGGCTCAGCAAAGCTCAGCTTTACAATGCTCAGAGAAAGCACGAAACAGCAGCCCTGTCTGCAAGTCCTGCTTGCGTCAAATTTGGTCCCTTTGCAGCAGTCTCAGTCCCACCTCTTGGTCTGGTCCTTGAACACTTGCAGGGACAAAAGGTGACTGCAGGAGCTGGGGCCCATTAAGCAGGTGCAGTGCTGGCAGCCAACAGGGCTGGTGGGCTCCCAGAAACCTTCCTGTCCTGTGGAAGGGGGAAGCCCTGGGGGCCCGAGGTCCTGCTGGTCTCTGCTCCTACAGGGCTTTCACTGTGCATGAGCCCCATCAGGGACACTGGTGGCAGCACATTTCAAGCACCCCCAGAACTGCAGAAGTCTCAGAAAACAAGACTCACTTTCTCTCAGGTGCAGCTGGAAAGAGGTGGTAGTGGCACATTAGCTTGTATTGCATTTCTAGGCCTTGTTTTTTAACTGGAATATTAAATACACTATTACAAGCACAGTAGGTAAAGCTGACTTTTATGGTGAGTGAAGGTATCTCCTCTGAAAAGTCTCACCTATTTGCTGAGAAATTTTCACTCACTGTGTTTCACTAGCAGGAGACTCACGCTGAGAAACATGAAGCAGAAAGCTTTTGCTCACAGAGAACTGCAAGAAAAAGGAAGAGAAATCAGTGAAGCTTTTAATGTGAAGCTTTTCTTATGGAAATCTTCCATTGTATGCAAAGATGCCAAAGGCAAGAAAAAGAGATTTTGGCTTGAAAGAACTTAAACTTTTGGTTCAGACTCACATTATAAGAGACTTGCACAATAGAGAGGGAAAAAATAAAAATAAAAAATTCTTAAGAGGGAACCCTGTTGCTGAGATCAGATGAAGCGATTTCCAGGTCTACATTTGAAAAAGTTTTGCAAACACAGCTACTTGGCTGGGAGCATAGGAAAAACAACATAACCATAACTATTTTGGCAAAACTCATAGTGTAGGTGCAGTTATACGAACACGAGCAAGAGGCCCTGCTGAAGCACCAGGCCCCATGACTAGCTAAACCTCTGCAGGGAACCCAGAGTAATTAAAACAATTCAAGGGCAAGGATGCCATGTGGGCACAAAACAGAGCATGAAAAACACGTGGCTTTGCTGCTCTGGTATGCAGGCTGCACCTCAGATATGAAACTACTTGCATTAATTGGAGGTAGGTAGAAGAATCGAGGCTAAAGTAAAATAGTTTGCCTTAGTAAGTGTATGAAATTTAAAAAAAAAAAAAAAAAGGCAATTACCAGTATGAACCAGATAATTGCAGTGGAATTTTGGGATGTAGTCTTAGAAGTCTGCCTGTGCCTCTGCAACTGTATCAGTAACACCCCATAAGGCCAACCTTGCCTGAGTAAACGTGTTGGAAACATCAAATTCAAGTACAGATGTAGCAGAACTGAGATCTGCTACATGGGGGATGCGGTGGGGGGAGATGGGTCCTGCAACAGAAAAAAGGGGGAACAAGATATAAAATCAGATAAATAAAAAAATAGGGTGGGATCTTCTGACAGTAGGAGTGCAGGCACCTACAAACAGCACTGAAGCTACCTGTGTACCCAAGCCCACCAAGACACTGAAGGGAAGCCCTGTGGGCAACCCATGCAACCAATCTCCATCAGGCCTGTGCTCAGTGGGGGCAACTAAAAAGGGACAGACTTGCACTCTGACACCAAGAAGCATGGGTGGGAAGAGTGGCAGAATTATATTAAAATAATTGAGTGTGATTTATAAGATCTGAAAATTAGTTTTATATTCAGTTTTAACTGTGAAAAATGATACAATTGTAAATTAATGGTAGCAGTGCACCTATTAATAGTGCATCTATAATTAGGCTACGTAATAGTAATGCTATTTAATCAATAGAGGTTGCTATCTATGAAATCAGTTATGACTCAATATTGACTGCAATCTAAAAGGGGGGAATTAGACCATGAGTTTGGAAGGACCAAACAAAAAAAACCCCAGTAACAAGAACAAACCCATCTTTGTTGCTATACTTTCTCCAAGAAGCTGGTACTGGCTACTAGTTATGAGAGGCTAGTCGTATAAGCTACTTGAGGTGGGTGTGTGTTGATTTGCTGATACAGTTACATCAGCAGTCTTGTATCAGTCAACCCAAGAAGTTACAGACACTGATGTAAGATTTATCTGCTTACTAGTCTGATATCTTTATGTCTTTTACTCTTCCCAATTACATTACAGATATAATAATCACCTTGATAAGGAACAAGAGGCTTTTCTACTCTTTAATACTGCAGAAGCATCCAAACAAGGTGAAGAGTACTCTAGATATATGAAGTCACTACCCTCTTTAAGTAAATAGCTTTTGTTGCAGGCATTTTTGAGCTGCTTATCTCCATGGTCAAAGCCTTCAATCAGACAAATAAAGAAACATGCTTGTTGGCCAGCTAAGCAACCTGCCAAAACAGAATTCCCACTGCCAGCACTGATACCACTTCGTTTAGATGTAATTTCTCATCCCACAGGCTTCGGCTGTTTGAAGGGAAAGCAGTTCTCAGAACAGATGGAGTTGGTAATAAAGCTCCTTCCAGGAGATACAAGGACTACACGGGGAATGAAATGGCGAAACAGTGTCTGGAGTACACGTCGTAAACTTGAACCACTCGAAGTAAAATTCCCTTCCCACTGAGAACACCATAGTGGGGCAAAGTGGAAGTGACAGCAGAGCTTTCCAAAACATTAGCTACGATGGCTGTTTCCCCTCAGAACATTGGCTACCCAAAACTATTCAGGACACATGATCCAACCTCGCACCCACAAAAAAAAATAAAATCTTGTGACTTCTCATTTTGAGTCAGTGTCAGAAGCACTGCCAAAAAAAATAAAAAAAAAAGGATGAAAAGGATGAAGTAGCTGTCTCAAAAGAGCAAGAGAGAGTCTACACACCAGACAGGGAAACAGTGCAGGCACTTGTCCGTGTATAGCAGAGCTCCTGAACTCATCTACAAAGTCCTATTTGGTTTCTGCTAGGAAATCTACCCCAGCCATCCTGCTTTCAGTGAAGCAGGAAGACTTATGTACCAAAAGTCCTGTGTTGTTCCACCTTCCCAGGCTGTCTACTTATGCTTAGACTGAAATCTCTGCAAGGCAAGGTCCAGACTCCTGGATACCTGCAGAGCAGCTACCACAGGGCTTCTGCACAAAGACTGCTTTGAGTCAGCACTTTGAAAGCTATGAGCACCAGCAACACTGTTCCAAAAGAATGGAGTGGGCAGAGGGGAGGTAAAGAACAAGCCCAATGTCCAGGTAAACTGTTCTAGTCTAGCCCAAAGGTCCATTTAACCCAGTAACCTGCTCCCAGCAGTGTGGGCAAGCCAGCGTGCAGAGAAAAGTAAGAGCAGGGCAAGCATGTATGGCATTTCTCTCATGTATTTTCCCAGTTTCCAATAATTTTTATCTCAGGAGAGGTCCTGAGCCCCATTTCATTCATTTAGTAATCCCCAGTGGGTATCTTTGCAGCATTCACACTATTATTTGCTTTGTTCATTGTTATTGAGCATTAAGCTGACATTTTAAATGAAGGACCATGATGATGTCATTCCTAAAAAAAAAAGTCTGGAGGTTATGTTCTCACAGTCCTGATCTGAAGTATGTTGCATTTTGTAATAAATTGCTATATCCAATTTTCACTGTCTTTGTAGACTTTAGTGGTAAGGGACTTTTACTTTACATGATTCTAGTTTATACTACAGTAATCCTAGACATTGTCTCTCCCAACTATTCCCTTTGCAATAGTGCTCACTTTCATCAACCATCAACCGGGTCCAACCAAAGTCCAGTCAAACCAGACAGATCTGTAAACATAATCTCTTTATGTGACTCATACATGTTCCCTGCCTTCTCATCCTGGCCCTGGGCATATAACTTACCACTATGATAGTATTCAAAAACATGAAGCAGGCCTGAGCCTCATTATTCAAAGCAAGGTCTCTTGGACTGCACTGAATTGACTTTTAAATTTAATATACCATGGTTGAAATCTTGGCCTCCTTTTTAATCTACGGGATTACTTTTATTACCTTTGTTCAGGCCAGGATTTTGCCTGAGGAACAGCTCTAATGTTTAGAATTATTTCATAATTATCTTGTTAGGTGCTCTCTTGTTTGCTAAAGTACATAAGGTTTCCCCTCTTCAACTTTACTCAGTGGCAGAGCAAATCACACACGCAACCTTCAGAGCAAGAAAGGCTGAGATGGCCAAAGTGATCTGTCGTGCTACAGAGCAAATTTCTCCTTGTCTCCAGCTCAGAGAAGACTATTGCAGACATTTGCTTCAAGGTTGAATTTAGCTTGTAGTGTTTGTCCAGTTGGTGCTCTGTCCAGGAAAGACCTTTTTGGCAACTGCAGTTTGAAATTCTATTCCAATACTGGATCATAAAATGAATTGGAGAAGTTTACTGGAGATGCAGCAACCCTCCCTCCTTTCCTTGCTGATCATTCCCTGCCATCTGCAACAGCCGCTAATTTTTGCATAAAGCACCGCTTTAAAAAACCCTAGTGTGAATAACAAGTCAATAGTGGGCAGTTAAATAACCAGATAGAAGGGGAAAAAAAGAAGCCTAGGTTTACCTGATAGGGTATATTGTTAAATAATGCATTCCTAAGAACCACTGAACAAATTGAACGTAAATGCAGTATTTAGCATAGTCAAGCAGAAAGGATTCATTCCTAAAAGTTTCAAGGCTTGCTTATTTGGTGTCAGCTTCATCAGCCACACCGCCCTTCCCTCTAGCAGAGAGATTTGTTACTAAGAAGAACATAGAAACCAAACTGTCCGCCTTGCAAAATTTGATCTGACTTTGTGCAATTAAGATGGGCTGATTTGGATCACCATGTTTTGCAGCCAGAAGGGCTAAATAAGCCTGTCTGAAGTCTTGACCCAAATGCTTTGACTTGAAGAGAAGAAACTGGCAGCAAGAGAAAAACTAAACAGTTTGCTGCATTGTTCCAGCAGACACCAAGGCAGGGCTAGCTGTGCAGTGAGGAGGTGTGATTAGCTCATTTGTCATTTGTTTAAACTAACATGAAGCAGAAAGCAGAAGTCTAAGCACACGGAAATAGCACCCTCCAATTGTGATTAGCCTCTTGTTTATACCACGTTGTGGTAAGCTAAGGCTGCATTGGCTCACTAAACCCTTCTGCAGGCGCAAATGTAATAACTCCTGTCTCCCTTGGAGAAGGGAAGGAAACACCTCGCTCCACTGAGGGTTAGCAAGAGACAGAGAAGTAATCCTGCTAACTACCACCACCAACATGAAGACATCAAATGTTCTTGTTCTCATCTTAGTCCTGCTTTACATCAATGCCAGCACAGAATGGCCTACGCACACAGTCTGCAAAGAGGACAACTTGGAATTATATTACAAAAGCTGTGGTGAGATTTAAAAAAATTTCCATTTTCCTTTTAGCTGGGCAACAAATTTGTTCGTATGCAGTGAAGGAGGCTTCTAAGCCAGGCAATGAATAGAAGGGTTACACTCCCAATCCAGCACTGGGTTTCACAGCTGAAATATGTTTAGTCTTTCAAATACAGCTGGTTTGGTTGACACACATATACAAATCTAACTGTATTTAGATGGAAGCAAATAAAGAGGAAATAATGTAACTTGATTCAGAATAATAAACAGCTGTCAAAAATCCAGTTCAGCATGAAAAAGTTAAAAAAAAAAAAAAAAAAGAGGAATATCCTAGATCTTTTTTACCCTTGGGACAACACAGACTCTTCAATGCACTGATCTGTTGTGTTCCTAACTTGTGGTGAGGCTGTGGTGATGTTCTTTCTGTCCTCCCACTTGGAGTGACAAGGGACCCAGCGTGACAGTGGGAAGGATTCATGTTCTCTGCCATTGCCACCATGCTTAGTGAAAGTTCAGCAGCAGCACTTAACAGAGGCATTTCCCAGGGACCACAGGGTTTTATTTGTTCTTTAAATCTGTAGAGGAGAAAAGGAGTAAGCAGTACTGGAATGACTGACAATGAATTCACTGAATGGTGCCTGCTTTCCACCTCTTGCTTTGCTGGCCTTGTACTTCTCCTATTGTGCTGATCTGCTTTACAACTGGGACAAAGGGAATTAGATTCACAGACGCCTCATTCATTTTCCACACGTGATGTGAAAAGTGATTCATGGCAAATGAGCACCCTTGAGTTTGTTTTTCCAATTCATCCTGATACAGAGGGTTTCCCGGGGGGGCTTTTTCTGCCCTGTAGCTTTCATGCTGTTTTGCACACCCATTAAAATAAAGCCAGTGAGGGACAAGAGAAGTAAATAAATATTTGAAATGCTATTCTTTACTGGCCTGCTCCCAGGAGACTAAAGTCAGGCGTCACATATTATAAATGGGTATACTGCATTAGGAAAATATTTAATTAGGTATTGAATACAAGCTTTGGTATTACCTTTATTTTAGTAAGAATTCATTGTATAAGTTAATTCTGTTCCCTCAACAGGTCTCAGTTAGCATGAGACGCCTTGACACAGAGGCACAGGCAACAGTTTGAGTTAATTAAAATGATGATGAAATGTGTCTGCTGGGCATGTTCTTCACTATGCACACCACTAGCCTAGCTAACAAAATTCATTTGTTTAGACATTATGTGTCACTTATTTTGGTTTGCCACACACAGAAAGGTAACGGGTACATTCACTCAGAAGGAATTCACAGCTTGAGAAGCACAAGCCAGAGATCATACGGGTCAGGTCCCAGCACAGAATGGTTTTTCTGTTCTCACGGGCACAGCTATGGGAGATGAGAAGATTACATAGAAGTCGAAACAATACAAGAATTAAATCAGACTCCTTGTTTGAGGTCCGATTCCTCACTCCCTTACAGCTCTGGCAAATTCAGTTGTGGCAACACTCACAGCTGCTGTCACAACATTCTACCCTGCTTTTTTCCAGAGGCTACCACACCTGTAGCATCAGACCAAGATGCACCATCTGCATTTCTGCTGACCCAGCTCATAGTCTGGTAGCTTGCATAAAGAAAAAAAGCATAATGTGTTTTGGGCTGAGCCCAAAAATCTACAGGTGGGGAGGATAAATCCAAATACACTAGCCTACATTCCCTTCAGAGAAGGCACTCCTCTTACTGAGCTCACCAGCAATCTCATAACTGTGCCAAAAGTGCCCATCACCCTTTTCAGGAAGGGGGAAACTTTGTCCCCACTTACTTTCACTGTAAACCACAAATAGATGGGCAGAACATAGCTTCATTATTTAGCTGTGTCCTGCCAATTGTTCTCACCCAGGAGAGAAGTGCTAGTGCCTAGGTTTGACAAGACCCTCTCCCAACAACCTTTCTCATGACAACTTTGTAACATCAGCAAGCACAGAGTCAATGCAAGGCTACTGCCTGTACTCTTTAGCTGATTCAGGGGAAGACTGCCCCACATGTCCCTCCAGTCTGAGAAATCCCCATGGTATTTCCTGCTCTGAAGATGCCAGAGGGTGACACATTTTGGGATACAGTGGCCACAGTGAAGTATCTAGCATGAAATCTTGTGTAAAGGACTCCCTGTTGGCTTCAAGAGAGTCAGGATTTCCCCTCTATTGTTGTTACTATAAACTCTAGGATATTTTCTGTGAATCAGGGCTGAATCAAGCAAAATTTAAGGAAGTTGAGAGAATTTTAGCCAAGTACTTCACAGCTATTTCTGAAGCTGAATGCCCTCTATGAACAGATAATAGAGTTCAGTCTGAGCATTTAAAAAAGGAGCTAAGTGTTCATTTTTACTTTGCAGTTTATCAGTTCCTCTCCTATAATGCAGTAAAAATTTGATTAAAGCCAAAAATATGAGCTAATGTAAGTGTGATAAATGTAGCAGAGAAGCTTAGATGAATAACTGAAGACCAAAGTGCAGCAATCTCCTATACCCAGGAGCAAGTCCCCATTCCCTGTCACAAGCACTTGCTCTAGCTGCATCCTATATATGCATATATATATATATATATGGGCATACATCAAGCCCCCAGCCTCACTCTCTGCTCTGGGTCCTTTGAAAGGATCCCCATTCCCACCCAGCCACATCAGACTAAACATTCAGTGACCAGGACCCCAGGGATACATCAAAAGAAAGGGCTGGATAAGACCCCATTCATCAATCTTGTGCACTTATAAAAAGTCATTTAGAAGAAATCAGACACAAATTCTCAGCGGCAAGTCCATAGCTAGAAACTCAGGCTGAGAGAGAGGTGGTCTAAAAGTAAAGTAAATAGACAGTATGCTGCCTCCTCTATATAACCGCAGGAGACATAACACCGAGACAGCCTATATATAGCAAGACATTTCCCATCAGTGCCACTCTTCCTCCCAGGAACAAGTGACAAAAACGAAGGAAGATCTCAAATGACCACAAATCACTTTAGAAACCTGGGCAGGGATCCTGAGATAAAAGCAGCACAGGTTAACATCTCTGACTGAGAAAAAGAGAATTGTAATTGGCAAGTCTATGCAGAGACATGAAAAGAACCTGCTTCACAAGTGGCTGATTCCTATGCCTTTTAATTTCACAGTGATTTTTACAGTAATAATGCTTTTGATCTTTCCAGCTACTTTTCAAAAGGCAATTGTCTGGGAAGGGAAAGGTGGGAATGCAATGGAAGCGAACTGCCCTGAGCAGATTCCAGTGCTATTTGAGTGTCAGTCACCCACCTCAAAGTGCAATGCAGTGAGAGACTACAAAATATAACTCTTCAACACACCTCCAGACTATTCATGTGAGTTTAATTGCCTTAATTAGCCATGAAAACATTCTTACAATGTAGCATTCAAATAGGGCCCTCTTCATAGGATAAAGCAGGTGATTGCTGCTGCAGACACATGAAAAACATTTTCCAGCTATTTTTACAGCTCTTTCTTGAAATGTTAGTTGGGCCTATGTCAACAAATTAGTATTTCAAAATGCTTAATTTTATTTCGGCCAGCAAACCCAGACTAGTATGCTCAGTGATAAATAAAGCTTTACGTTTAGATTAGGACTTGGGAGATTTCAGAGATGTCTGCTGCCTGAAACTGTAGATTTCTTGACAGTGCAGAAAAGGTTACAAGGCAGGCAGAAGGATCTTAGAAAGGGTCTGGAGAGCATCAGCCATTAAGAACCTTGTTTTCCGTGCAAAGGAGTAAATAACAGGGAGTTTCAGGAAGATCTTCAGGAGAGTCAAAGTAGCAGTATTAGAAGATAACATCTTAAGAGAGAGTCCCTAGGCTTTATAAAACACTGTTCAAACACATTTCCCAATTCATGTTTGACTGTTTGCTTTTTCTTCTTGTTTTCATCTGAAGCAAGGTTAATACCCATTAGCTGAAATTTCAGGAGAAGCCACAATCAGTATTCATTTCAACCTCCAGAACCTAAATATGAAACAGATTGCAGCTTACAAGTTTTATATCTGCATATCTACAGATTTAAAAGTAATACAACATACTTAGGGGTATGGGTAATAATTTGCTTTAATTAATGTTTTCTGCTAGATAAAGAAGTAGGGCCCTATGGCCATCTAGAGAATTATTTTTACATGCCAATGCCTCTTCCTAAACTCTCATTTGTATGGCTTTTCTTTGGGATCTCCATCAGATTTGGATCTCCATTAAAATGGCCCCTTAAAGTCAACAGGTTTATTCTGCTGTAGAACCTGCTCTGTTCAGATAGTGTAGTATAGACGCCCTCCTGTTAAACTCTGCTTTGAGGGAACTTTTTAGTGTTTACCAAAAAAAAAAAAGAAAAAAAATAAAGAAAGAGTGGAGACTGATAGAGTGGTTAGATTACAATTTTCTGATGATTTCTCTGTCCATGCTGAATAGTTTCATTCTTACTAAGGTCCCTCTCACACACTCAGTCCATCAAATCCTTTTCTCCTACATACTGAGAGATCACATATACTAGTTCTCTTAAAATCCTCTTTTTCCTTTTTCAAAAATAGACCTGGAACACCCATCTCTGCTCAGTCAGCAGTACCAACTTGTAAACAAACCTGCTAGATTGTCATCATTGTAGCCCTGATTTTACAGCACATCACTTTGTTTTTTATGTCAACTAATGTTACTAGCCCTTTTTTCTCCCTGGCCACACACTTACATACATTAGTTAAAGGATATAAGTCATCTGATAGCTTCAGCTGGCAAAAAAAAAGTCTGCAAAAGATTCTCACCTCGTTGCATCTTCAGGGCAAATGTTCTTCTAGACACTTGGTATAAGGAAGTTCTTTTTTCATTATTCTTTGGGGTTTTGGCACACAGATTAAGCCAGATGCTTCTCTTGGACTTATTTATTTCCCTCAAGCAATCTCCAGCATTTGCTTCTGCTTCTAAATTATTTAAAGCCACACGACACCAACTCCCCTCTGATCTTTTTTTGCATAGACCGCTAATGGGCAAAAAATCAGAGAACTTAAGAATTTCACTTGAAAACATTTTGTTTGTTTACTCTGTCCAAGCCATCTTAGTGTCATGGCCTTCCTGCTATATATTCATTTGGTAGAGCTTACTTAATCCAGGGGAAAGGCCAGATGTTGCCATGCATTTTTTTTTGCCACCAGATCCTAAAAAACGAAAGCTATCATCAGAATCAAGGTAGCATAGATATGAGTGCACATGCAAGTCTTTTAACGTTTTGGTCCCTCCATGAATTAAAGCTACCTTATCTGTTTCATTCTCCACTTCATTAGAGAGGATTAAGACTTTATTTTCTTATGTGACCTCTTAAGGTGGTTCTGATTTATTTTTACCTCTTTTTTCAGAGGGGGGAAGAGTATTCAGGTTTTAAAAGGTAAGTGGTAAGGAGGAGTAGGAGACAATTTCATACCTCCAAGGTACTCTGGCAAAAACATTATGTTCAGCATCTAGACTTTGAACCATTTAGCAAAATCAATATTAATGCTTTTACTGAGACTAGTAGTGGAAAAAATTAACCTCAGCTGAACTTTTCCCACCATGCTTTAAATTTTTCCATCTAATTAGTGCTCAGTGTCCATTTCTTCACCAAATCAATGAAGGTCCTGCATCATGGACTGCAAAAGAGGGTTGTTTATGTGTGACAGCCCTTCCTGCTTATTATCTCAAGCTGCTAAATCTAAACTAGTAGACACATTTCCCACCTATTGACTTTTTTCACATTTTTGGTTGTTAGAGTCATTGAGTCACTAAGGAATTGCAAGCAAGAAGTGTAACAGCCTGTAAGGCAAGCCATAGGAAAAAGTGTTCTCCCCTTTGGAAAAAAATAGGAGACGCATACGTAGAAAACTGCATATTGCATTACAGTCAAGAAGCACTGTGGGCAAGGCAGAACTGTCATTTGCTACTGCACACTAAATTTGAGTCTCTATGGAGGGAGTGGTCTAACATACTGAACAGGCAAGTCACAGCTATGTTAACGCTTTGATGAAAGTTTGAGATTAACTTCCTGTATCACATCAAGTAGAAATTATCAAAGGTGCATGTCGCTGCATCAAGTCAGGAGCAAGAACAAACCACAGTTGGTCATAAGTGCTCCAGTGTAAAGCTTTGTGTCTAAGCATATGATTCATTGCTAGGTTTTCTTGACATTGCCACACCATCTCATCTAGAGCTGTCATCAAGGCCTCAAAATAGCTCTGGACCCTACAATGCTTACAGTTTACCAAAGAAAATAGAGGCAGGAAATTAGATTCTCGCAGCAATTTAACATCCATTAGCAAAAATATCCAGAGTAATCTGAGAAAAATTAACACACCTCAGAAAAATGTAAAAAGGACTTCATTATTGTGTGTTGGTGTCACTGCACCAACTTCAAGATGGTTTATGGCAACCTAAAACTAGGGAGGAACAGCGTCCATCAGGGACAAGATACCTAAATACCCCATACAGAACCACCATGTACCACATCCCAAACTTATCTGTCCCAGATACTGCTTTTAGACTCAGGAGAGCTTCCAGTTGCCAAAAGCTAGGATCTTGAAAGCTACCACAAATTAATTCAATGCATCGGTTTCCTCTTCACCTGAAGATGGATGGTGCCTGTCAAGTGATCCAGCAGTGATCAGGCAGGCGGGAACCCAGCTAGTTTCCTCAGCAGAGGGAACATGCCATTCCAATTATAGCTTACTGCCATGCTCCTGCGGTGGATTCCAACCCATCCCAGGAAAATGGGAACATTTAGCCCATTTATATGCTGCTGATTACTGTTCTGTATAATCAGCGGTAAAGCTTGCTATCCCAGAGCATAGCATGTGTCTAACAGCAGGGCAGTTTCTAGTAATGTTTGGTTCTATTTCTGACACAAGTCTGCAAGTCTGTTGTGAATGCCCAGTCATACTGGCAAGCACTGATGTCCAGAGATCTCTGTCTCGAGTGGCATAAAGAATGATTTAAAAAAAAAAAAAATTACACGAAGAAAGAAGAGACGGATCTGACTGGGAAGACAGGCAGTTACTGTATGCATCTTACTCATGCAGTGCATGGTGTTTTCTCACCAACAGAAGAACACAGACTTTTTCTCTAATACATTCCCTGCTGGGCCCAAATTAATGCAGCATTTTCTTGTTATACTGCTGTAGCTGAAGCCTGCACTGTCTCCTTTTCTCTCTCAAGCTAACTAGGACAAATCAGGATTATCAAATACAAATACAGATCTGTATGTGCTGTCTCTCAAACCTGGTGTCTTTCAGTTTTGTCTTCTCAACTGGGCTTAGACAAAGCTTTGCCATACCACACAAAGCACAGAAACCTCCCTTTCCAAATACCACTGCTGGCAAAAGGAAAGGATAGTCTCTATGAACCTTAAGATACTGGGCTTCCCCTAGAGCCCTGGCGAGCAGCTCTAACAAGCCCATTGTCAAGAGAGGTGGTTTGGTAGGAAAAGGCAGGGAGACTCAGGTTAAGCCTTTAGCAAGGCTGCTTTATGCATGCTGTCGGCATGCCCATCCCCTAACACAGCCCTCCAGCTCCACAGAACCCCTCACACCTGCTGTCTTTACAGGGGCTTCCCTCCAGCTCATCACACCCCACAGCTCCTCACCCAGGCCACCAGCAGCGCCATGGGTGGCAGCTGAGTGACCTCAGCTTGGTACCAGGCAAATCTCTTCTTCTCTACCAGCCACTCTTTAAGCCCAGTTGCTCATGGGCTGAGCCCTCCATCCCACACCTGTTCCCCACACCCCAAATGCTGCTACTATTGCAGTCAGTGCCCCTGCAACACATTCAGAGAAGCTACCGGCCTTCTGAGTTAGTGTTTCTGAATATTTGCAAGTTTGGACATCACTTATACTCAGCAATATGTTTTATTTGAAATAGTAAGAGACAAAGTCTTCATCCTTTATTTAAACTAATTTCATCAGACATTGGAATCACCTTGCTCCAAAACTCGGGCCATAAACACAGGTCAGTAATGCCTGTGCCTTAATCTAACCAAACTGCATATAAATGGCCTTTGCATTACCAGTGCTCAGTCTTCTCGAGAGAGGAGTGGAAATGATTCAAATATTACATAAACACTTATTTTTTAAACCAAATATTAAGTTTCTCTTGCTAGTGCTCTGGGTCTTTTTTTGCTTATAGATTATACTGAGACCAAATCTTCGGGCTTCCCTCTACAGCCATGTAAGTCTTATCATAAAGAAAGCAGTTACTCACTCCACCAGCCATTTCCAGGAGCTTCAGGTTTAAGCAGACCGCCCAGACCACAAGTTGACAACGCTATTTGCAAAGGGGAATTCCCCCAGTCTGTATCCCCAGGTTGTTAAGGATACATGAACTGTAATGTTCCCTATTCCTTCACCTCCGTGTTGCCTAAGCAAGCCAGAAAGGTACAAGAAATAAAATATACCATCACTTTTGGGAAATCTAGATGCACAACTGGAGAGTTGCTAATTCAGCTGATGCTTCTTCCTCAGTGCCTTATAAGTAGATTCCAGTGTCAAATATAACCTTGAGCATTCAGGTTAATTCATTTAAATAGACATTAAAGGGAAAATGTTGAGTGACTACATAAAGTCTGAGATCCCAAACAGTTCCTAATTCTTTCCCTCTCCTTTCATCACCTTGAATGTTATAAGGACTAATGATGTAATTTGATTAAGAGCTTTGAAGGTGAGGAGTGTTGGGTAATTGCTAAATATGTTTCTTCCTTGAGTTAATTTCCTTGCTAGCTCCAGTAGCACCACTCTGTCCTTGTATGACCCTAGACAAGTGCAGCTATGTCATTCCATTCAATTATATGGCCTATCTGCTTCTAAAAAGTGTCATTTTGAAACACCCAAACTTTCCCAATTTAGAGAGTCTTCTCTTCGCTGCAAGACTTAGAGATGTGGACTGTTACAAGCAAAGCTTGCCTGCTTGCTGGTCCTGTTCACTTGTACCACTGATTTTCATGCTCATGTGGAAACAATGTGATTTTAGAGCAGATTCAGATGAGAGTAAAGCCAGTAGAGGATAGTTAACAAGATGGGGGGAGGGAGAGAGAAGAATAAAAGACAGAGGCTGTTGTACACCAGCCCAGCAGAATTCTTGTAACAGGTGCTTCCCATCTGGACATGCAGTTTCTGTAATGCCCAGTTAGTCATCTAGCACCCATAGCGGGTCAGCACATTATCATTCCCAGCTGTCTGCTTCATCTTCCTGCTGGACATCACCTCCCAGAGCACAGGAGGCTGAACAGACATGTGCGGCGTACAGGAAGCCCCAGCTCACAGCTCTGTGGGTTGGTACACACCTGTGTTCAGCAGGAACGTGAGCTGGTAGCTCCACAACTGCAGTAAAGGAGTTGTGAAAGAGTGTTCCCATCAGTTGTCCCCATTACTGGGGTAATCATCTCTATCAAAGGTACAAGGCTTGCAGCCAGGAGGGTCACACAGATATACCAATCTAAATATATCGGAACTAATTTACCTATGAACCTCCTGCCAAGAACAAGAACAGGAAAAGAAGCTCCAGGAAGAAGAGATGAGGAATTCAACAGAGCTTCTAGGCTGTACTTCATGTCTGCTCAGTCTTATAGAAAAATCCAGCCAAACTCACCACTGTGAGCACCTCACAATAGTAAGCCAGGCTGAAATCTTGTGCTATGGTGCCACTATCAAGTCAATATCAAGTCAATATAGCAACAAATCCCTATCAGGGTACTCAGGTAAGGGCAAAATACGAGGTGGGATGCATGGGGTCAGCTGGCACTATGCTACATAAGATGTGATCAGTGGCAAGATGCCAGGTACATCCCAAATCTACCTCTCACAAAACCAGATTGTACTACAGAAGCCAGTCTTCAGTGAGAGCTATACATTCAGTGCTAGATACAGCTGAAAGCTCTGCATTTGCCACAGCATCAAGTCCAAGTGACAGGTCTAAGAGATCTTATGGTACATTGATTGTTTCCAAAAGCCAAAAACTGGCCTCTTTCTCAGAGCAGTTGCTGAAATATTTAGAATTATCTAGAGAGAAACTTCAGTCAAAACTGTGCTCCTGGGAACCTTCATGCTAGCTGCAAAGACGTGGCAGCCCAAGCCCTTCTCACAAAGATACACAGAGATGCAAAAAATGCCCTTTTTCCCGCTCAATAAGCAGATTTTCACTGATAATCCTCAATGTGTTTGCAAAACTTCCAGCAATGCTTTAAGCGTTGGTAATATATCAAAGCTGAACTAGAAAAGCAAAACTCTGCAACCAGTTGAAGAGTTTCTAGCTTTAATTATGGAAGAATGAGCAGATTGAAGGGAGTGGGTGGAGGGAAGTCTGGGAACATACAGTACTGTGCACTATGAAACATTGCAGGGAAGTGGAAGGCTGAAGGGCAGCCCCACGTATTTTAGAGATTTCATGGTAAATGTTATTGCTCTGCACATGTGAAAGACATAACATGTATTTTTTTTTTTTTTCAGTCTAACCAGCTCACTTCAGATTGAGGCAAACAAGGAAAAATAAGTATTAAACCTCCATAAGAGACACACAGTGACTCACAGTTGTGCATCTGAGATGAAACAAAAATGGCAACTGCCTCGAGTTGCCTTTGCCACATGAGGGACTCCTCAGCATTTAAAGAAAGAGGGGTATGGCACAATACCTTAGTTTAATAGTGCACAGCTGAATTTACTGACATCTTCACTTATCCAATGGTTAAACCACAGCATTTTCTTTTGTTTCCTTTTAGCAGTAACCTTTCTGCCTACATATTTTGGAATCCAGACTCCCTGGCACCATAGCTGTAGCACCACAGCCATCCTCTCAATTAATTTCAGGAGGAGGCCCCCCACATACACTGCAATATCCAAGATGCTGGATTGCAAAGTCATAGCCTGAATTTCCATAGCGAGATGGTCAGAAAATTAATTGGGGGTTCTTTCGCCAGTGGAAAAGTTCACTTTTCTCAGCAACAAAGTGACACAAAATCCAAGTACTCCAATTCACAGATTTTGCTGGAATTTCTCATATGAGTACTTCCACATTCCGTTCCTCTCTGGGAACAGGACGACACTTCTCTGGATACACTGCACTCCTTTGCTGCATCACTAGCAGTGCAGTAGACAACAACCGTGGCTACAATGCACCATGAAATAATGTCATCTGGCAAAAGAGCTCAACCAATAAAAACCAGGCATGAGACATCCAAACCAAAACAGCCCTTAGGTCAGGTACACTGTAAGACACCCATGCTTTCCAGAGAAATTTGATTTCATGAACATCTCCTTTCTATCTAAACAGTTATTTATGAGAAATTTTGAACTAAAAATTCAACTTCCAGACCTAATACTGTGACTTAATTTATTGACTAAAGCAGAGTCTAGTCTCTTTGAAAAGAGTATTGTATATGTTGCAGTGCCATTTTTGACCATAGCCCCCTCTGGAAGTAACAGAGCTGACAATTTTAGTCATTTGACAACCAGCACTGTTTGTAGGCATCAATGCCCAAGTTGCTTTTAATTGGAGCAGCTGCTTCCTGAACCTTATCATCACACCACACACAAAACAGAAACAAGAGGGGTTCTTGCAGAAGTCCAGAGGAAAGCGGAAACCAAGCCCTGAGAGGTGGCAGAGACCAGAGAGGAAGCAGGCATAACGGTCCTGGAGAAAAGAGAAGTTTGACACGCTTTCCGGCTGGAACAGGAAACCGTTCTCCTACCCGATCACAACAGCTTCTGAAGCTGCAATAACAAAGCAAGTACTGACAGGAACATGGAAAGGGTGGAGAGACAACCCTCTGACTCTTGTCATACTTGAGTAGGAGATAAACAACTCCAGGCATCAACTTTCTGTCCCAAGCAGATCATGCAACTGCAGAGACTGCCTGAGTGGTGTGGAGTACAAAGTCCAGCATGAGGACACAGCTGTAGGAAATACCAGTGACTTATCTCCCTCCTTTAAAGGGTTATTTTAATTTGTCAGAACTTAGGAGCTCCTTTTGGACCTCACTGACAATCTGTGTGCTGCAGAGCCTGGCTCTGTCAGATCCCCCAGCTCCTCCTAGCTCATTCACTTCATGCACCCCTCTAAGAAGTCAGCTTTGGTCATCCAGGCTTGCTCCCTGGCAGCTGCTACAGCTTGTTAGGCACTGCTGCAAAAATGGGGTCAGACTGTGGAGATGCTAGCTCAGCCTCACAGAGGACATTCATGACTCAAATTTCACCACAGCATCAAAGGAAAATTCTCCCAACCTGTTATTTTCAACTCAGGAAGAAGATTACCTCAAGCAACAATAACTTAGAAACAGAACTCAATTCTTAAGTCTGTATTTTGTCACCACCAGCTCTATGTAAACCAGGGAGCCTATGGCTGCTTCTGCAAGTGCTGCAGTCACTTCTCTGGTTTCCACATATCCAGATAACCCTTTGATAACCCTTTCAGTGAAGAAATTTTTCTTAATATCCAATCATAACCAATTGTTCATCAGTGCTGAGGAAGGAATGGCAACACACAGAGCCTAGAAAGAGCAGCTGTGCTAAAATTTCACTGTTCAATGAGTATTAACTACCCACCACTGTGGGGAACTTGCTTTCCCTGAACTTGAATCCTTTCTCTCCCCGCCCCCCCCAGGTTTTAGCCAGATATAGGCTATCATCTGTATGTGCTTGAGACTGAAGTGGCATAAAGGGCAGAAGTAGCTATCAAACATGGGATATGGGAACTTTTAACACAGCTTGGAGAATTTCTAAGGAATATGTAATCTGTCTTTTTATAACACTTCTATATTTTATTGTTTTCTTTTCTTCTATACAGTCAGTATATGATTAAAAATACAACTTGTTACCCACTGCTTTCTGTCTCCAAACAGATCCCCAGCAAGATTTTGCTTTCAGCATTGACCGTTGTTCTGATATCACAACCCACACCTTTAACATCAGAGCTGCAATGGTCTTAAGTAAGTGAACTACTATTTTCTCATGTCAAACAGGTAATTTATGTGTGAATATTAAGAAGTGAGCAAGGGTGACAACCTCCTATAAAGTTTGAATGGGCTCCATTTCCAAGAAATTTCAAAAGTTGTGTGGGTTACAGAAATGTTAGTTCTGTCATCAGCTTTGCCTTAGACTATGTGTCACCCTAAGCAGGTCACATCAGCCCTCAACCCCTATTCATCTTCTGCTCTTCATTTGTACATATGGATAGCAAAGGTGGGGGCCATCTAAAGCTTGGTTTTGCAGCTAAGTCTTCTGGGGATGATCTTCCTCAATGAGGCTGCTACAGCACCCCCACTCTTGTGTCAGCACCAGCAGTGCTTACCAAATTGGCAAGGCTGACACTTGCAGGTGGGAGACTGAACTAAGGAACTCCCACAGAGTAGGATGGGGGCACCTCCCTGCCCCTCTTGGGCAAGCAAACAAGCATGTGGGGAGTGCTGGGGATCCAGAGCACTGCAAAAGCAGTAGCCTAAGGCAACACAGTCATGCCATCAGCTCAGCTCCTGTGCTAGCCGAAACGATACCCTCCAGCACTTGTCTGCAGAGGATAGCAGAACCACATTTGAGCTAATGGACTGGGTACACAAGTTAATATCAGCCAAAGCTTGACTTGTGATCTTTGCACAGGAAAGCCACCTTCTTGCAATGCTGTTGGCCCCAAGCTCGCCTAGAACCTCTACTACCAGAACATAAATATGAGAGCACTACTGTATGCTCCTGGTACTAAAAATCAGTTTTTGTGTCAAGTGTTTCTTAGCACTTGGGAATGCTTCCTTGCATGCGAAAGGTCTCCCTCCTGTGAGACATGCTGCCCATGTGCCTGGGGAGCACCAGTTTTCAGGTGGCAGCAAAATTAAGCAAGCCTGCAAAAAAAAAAAAAAAAAAAAAAAAAAATCACAGTACAGGCATTTGCAAATACTTCTCCACCAACTCAGAGTATATGATCTCCTCCTAAATCCAGTAGCCTCACTGGCTGTACCTATGTTAGTCAGCCAGGCACAAGCAGGGAACCTTCCAGCAGTGGCAAGCTGGTCCCTGGCAAAGGTTTGGCTCAGGCCAGCTACTATTCTCCCAGGCAGCAGGTACAGGCCACAGGCTGCTCCCATGGGTCCATTGGATATGGTCCCTCTGGTAGGGACAGTAAGGAAGAAAGTTTCAGTGCATGAACACAAGCTTTACTATGCCAGTTGACCTCAGTCTTAGAGTGGCCATGGACATAGTTTATTTAACAATAAAAATATATGCTATTATGTGCTCTAAGTGACTTGCTCCTGAAACATGGATTTCTGTGTATCAGGAATTCTCAATGAAAACATTCAATGGCTTAAACACCAAAGGCAAAAATGGAATCCTTTTTAAAATAACGTTATAAACCTGTTTACCCTTGCACTTTCTCTGAGCTCTCCTTTGGCTTTGTGTGTAGGACACAGCATCAAGGAACTGTACGTCAAGGTTGACCTGATCATAAACGGGAAGACTGTCTTAACCTACTCAGAGACGCTTTGTGAGCCGGGTCATTCTAAGCTTATTTTCTGTGGAAAGAAGAAAGGAGGTAATTTAGGTAGCATTCTAAATGTTTGATGGCTACTGAATACTCCAAGCAGGATGCACCTGCTGTGCTGTTGAACACACCAATACATCGTAACGTTCCGTTTACTTCAACAGCATGTTTATGGATGACAGAAACACAGTAGGGCAGAGACATTTTAATTTTAGAGCCTGTTTTTTCCCCAACCTGTTTGCTTGCTTTTCTTTGAATCACATAATATTGCACTCACATGGGATTTCAAGTCCATAAAAATAACTGTGGTAATGTGACCCCATCCAACAGCAGATATGTTCATAAGCCCTATTTATAGCCACACGGCTGTCATGTGAGCAAGAAGTATTGCAGAAATGGCCTTTATTTTTGTCAAAAAAGTGGCTGAGCAAACAAACAAGTCATTCTGAACATGGTCTTCACCATTAAGCAAATAACACTTCCTGTCCTTAACAGCAGTTCTTCACGCAGCTTAAGAGGAATTACACTTGAATAAGGATATTTGGACTAAGATACTATTGAATACCATCTAGGGTTTGCATCTTGTTTCTGCTCAACATGTGCCTATGTGGCAGTCAGACTATTTCAGATCATGCCAGTCAAACTGCCAACTGGTGCAGACTTACACTAGTTTGTTTACAGTAGCATTAGCTATACCAAGAAAGCAGGCATCTTCGGTTCCAGGTGAGCCCGCGTGCTTCAAGATCCCTTCTGCCACAACCCAGGCCAGGTAGTGCAAAGCTAGCCATGGTATGTCCAGAATAGCTATGATCATGCTTCTGGACTGTAACATCCATGTATTTTAAATGGTTGGGTTTTGTTTTGGGGTTTTTTTGTTGTTTGTTTGTTGTGGTGTTGTTTATTTTTTTTCCCCATAAATGCCTCTTACACCATGGTGTCCTCTTTAGGCTGATTTTAAAATAAACAGGTACAGCTGCAGGGAAGTTTCAGCGTTGTTAGAGCACCAGTTAGTGTTAGAAGCTCTGCTTTCCTTCCGTTCACTTGCATCTCCATCCTGATAACACGGCAGTAATTCATGTGCAAGGGCTATGAGTTTAAAGCACTACTTCTAAGACAGCCCCTGGAAAATTACTATGACATTTGACACAGCATAGAAATATCCAATAATAACAGAGAAATGCTGCATGAGCAACCAATTATGTAAATCTTGTAAGCCAGGTAGACAAAATTAAATTCAGAGGTTTCTTCAATTGTGTATTGAATTACAAAGGAAAAAAAAAAATCCACAGACCTACTAAAGAACTACCTTATTCTGATGAAGTACTAAATAACATCCTTTAGAGAATACATTAAGAAATGGAGTCAGTCCTCAGCTGAGCACAAAATGCTATTCACACATTAAGCCACAAAGCCAAAACCTTCTGGGGTTTCCAAGTCCCTTAAACAGAGAGGTCGTTGCTTCTAATAATCGAAGTACATTATGATATAAAGCCATAGTTGTTTTAAATACTGGTTATTTAAATAATAATACAAGTCTTCATTTAGAAGCATCCCTAAGTTAGTGCAAGGACCTCTGCCACACACTTTTTAATACACACCCTCTTGTTCAGTAGCTGTTTTTATTTATTAATTTAAGTCACAATGGGAAAGAAGTGAACTTTCTCAGTTCTTATTTCTTAGTTGACATTTGATTCTAACCTGTGTTTTAGGACACAAGTGAGCTGAAGACCAGTTTGAGGCAATTCAGCACAGCCATAATTTACTGTATTAGTACAGCTATAAATCTGACCTAATATCTATGCAGAAAGGATAACACTGAATGGCCAAGTATGCAGCCTAGAAAAGGTACAGAGGAGCAGATACCCCTTTCAACTGAAGCTTTTCATGCAGAGTCCCTTTCTCCCCTGTTGTACAGGCAGTATTTCCAACATCTGGCCAGATATGACCCGAGTTTAAATACAGTTCCACACAGAATTTGCCTGCCTTTCACAAGGAAGCCAAAAATTGCCTGTTCCTCCCTCTCCTAAAATGAGACAGTACGTAGTGCTGCTACGGGCTTTGTTGGTTGACTCACTCGTGTGGACAAGTGGAGCAGAAGTTACAAGGAAAGGAGGCTTAGATGAGCTGGATGTGGCAATGTCTTGGGTGTTTGGTAGCGTTGGTATTTTTTCTTTGCTGCCCTATAATGCTACAGTTTTACCATGTCTAGAAATATTTTAGGAGACTTAATATAGCTGGAGGTTTCATGTTCATCATAATCACATAGTATTTACTATTTATGTTAAGCAAAGGTTACATATGGCACTGCTCACTGGGACTCCTGAAAAGGATTCCAAATTTTTTTTCTTTGAGCTGTATGACTTTTGTGAAGTTGCTAGCTCAAAGGCTGCAAGGAAATGGGCCATTGTCCATTTAAGAACAACAACTGTTGAATTCTTTGTGGCATAACATGAATTCAGCTCTTCCTCTTTTTATAGTAAAAATGCTGGTTATTCCCCATTTCCTCCAAAGAAAATAGTTACATAAGATTTAACAGATTTCTGAATGCAATCACTAAAATCAGAGAAAGATGCACCAGGGTAATATTTAGCAATGTGCCAACCACAACTTGCAGGCTTAAACAAAACCTCCTGACAAAAGATAATTGCACCCTCTGCAAGTCCGCAAGTTTTCTTTCAGTCCCAACTGATAAAGGCAGAGAACTTGCACAATTCCTTGTGCACACTCCCAAACCATACACCCCCCCCCCCCCCCCCCCCTTGCTTCAGACCTCCATTCTTTACATTATTACCTCTTTTGGAAGGTGTTACAGTGAGCAAGTTTCTAAAGTAGCATTTGTGAATAAAAGAGAACACTGCATGAGTTACAGAAGTGGGTATCGCACTGAGAGTTTAGGTACATGTTTCTGAGAAAGCAGGCAGACCATGAAGCTAGGTCTTTGGGCTGATGTACAAATGCTGTCTTGCTTAGCCCCTTCATCTAACTTTTTCCTCCCCAGTAGAGTGAATGTTTTGCATCCAGCTATATATTTATATACATTTTTCTCACTCAACTATACACCTATAGCTGGCAGTTATCCAGATCATTCCTGCATCCCTAAAACTCACAGAAACTGCGTGTCAGTTACATGGGTACAAGATCATGTCCTAGAAGAACTCCAACATGGAGAATTTAAGTTTTAAAAAAGATTTAAAACAGAAAAAGGAAGAGGTGGGTGCAGATGTACAGGGCCTTTATATAGTACAAGAGTGTGAGAATGTTTAAAGATTTTCAGTGCAAGGAAGATTTGAGAAAGAGGAGTGAGAATTTCATTATAGGTGTTTTGTCAGGAATGAGAGGCATCTTCATGATAAATGGTAACTAGTAACTTGAAGTAATCCGCAGGAAGTTCTTACATATTTGAAAGCTCTGCTTCAGACTGGAAGCTGCTAAAGGCCTGCTCACTGGCAGGGAAAAAGACTAAGTCAATTTTGGTAGAAACAACAGCAAAAAAGCTGCAACAACAAATACAGTAATATCACCTTGAATTGGTGGCCCATTAGAAATGTTTACCAAGATGCTCTACAGAAGGTACCTTCAGTTAAGTCTTTAAGAAGAAGGATTGAACCTGGAAGGTAGACTGAAAGCATATCACTGATGACAGCATGCTTGGCAGACACTATAACCTATCAGCAGGTCAATAAAGACATAGGGGAATTTTTAACTGGAATAATGGCACTTCTGATTTATGCTGTTCCAAATGTTCATACATTTTTGCAACTACATCCAGGCTTGCTCTAAAAAGACCACAGAATTCTTTCAGTGAGCTAGGCTCAGTGTTTGTGACAGTTACACTTACTGCAGCAGATGTGTTCATTCTCTTTCAATGGAGGAATGCAAAAAAGTATAAATATGGAGAAAAATATATGATTATATGAAGGATACTGTGATAAAGCACAGTCCTTAAAGCCTTGGAAGATGTTTACACTTCTGGAATTATAGCAGAAATCCTCATGTGAGAGGAACATTCAATGGGCTTTGAAAAGCCTGATCCAGCCAGCATAGGCACTGAGGAGGTTGCCATTATCCAAAGCAAGTATGAATGATAAAATTCAGCAGATCTATGGATCCATACAGTTTCCTGGCAGTCTCAACTAGCTGAAAATTAAAGCTGCCCTTGCCCATACTTTCAAAACAGCAGTCCTTTTTCCCCCACATTGTGGAAGCAAGGAAGATCACAAGAGTTTTCTAGAGGCCTGGTTACAGAACCACAGAATGGCTGAGGTTGGAAGGGACTTCTGAAGATTATGTAGTCCAACTCCCACCTACTCAAGCAGGGCCACCTAGAGCCGGTTGTCCACAACCACATCCAGGCAGTTTTTGAATATATCAAAGGATGTAGATTCCACAACCTCTTTGGGCAACCTCTGCCAGTGCTCACTCACCCTCAAAGTAAAAAGAGTCTTTCCTGATGTTCAAGAGAAGCCTCCTGTATCTCAGTTTGTGCTCATCACCTCTGGTCCTGTCACTGGGCTCCACTGGTAAGAGCCTGGCTGTCCTCTTTACACCCTCCCTTCAGATATTTGTACATATTCATGTGCTCTCCCCTAATCTTTCTGTTCTCTAGGCTGAACAGTTCCAGCTCTCTCAAACTCTCTTCACTGGAGATATGTTCTAGTCCCTTTATCATCCTAGTGGCCCTTCACTGGACTCTTTCCAGTAAGAACATATGATTAATAACTGTGAACCACTCCAAGAGCCCTGGTTAGAAAGAGCTAAATGAGGGCAACACTGAAGCACAAAGCAGTAAATGTGGACCTCAAACTAGGGACACAGCATCTAGCTCCACAGTTTCATGGGCAGGACTTATAGGGAGCCTCAGAGTGACTCCATTGATTACTGAGCAAAGGCATAGCTACCACAAATGAGAGCAATCATGGAAAACTTCTCGGAGGGCTGAGGCAGAGCCCTAAGACTGCATTTGTCTAGCTCTGATGTATTCATTACTTTGCCACAGAAAAGCAGGGGGAAAGAGGGGGAAATAGCTTCTACCTACACTGAAGGAGAAATTAACATTGCCATCATTTCAGAAGCAAATTTATGGCCTGATGACTCCTACTTCATTTTAAAATACAGGCTTTGCAGAGCTTGAATGCTGCATCTGTATATTTAGATACTGGCTGGCTTTCCAACAGCCTAGATGAGACCCTAATGGGCCACATGATCCAGGAGGAGTTTCCATGTCCCTGTAGAGAAGGACTTTAGGGAAGGGTGATTTTTCACAGCCCAGTTCCCTCTCCACTGCTGCCATCCAAGATTTACTAGGCTCAAAGTTGACTGAAGGATAGGCAGTCAAACAAGGTGCTCTACTGAACAAAAGGACATACAAACCATGAGCCACACCATTGCATGGTCCACATCACCCTGAGGGGGCAGCTCACAATATGGCTCAGCACACACCAACACACATTCAGCTCAAGTCCCAAGGACTCACTCATCACTCAAGTCATGCAGTCTGCAGTGCCTTTAACTCTCATTTAGACTCTAGTAAAGTTGTGAACTAAGAAGTGGGCTGTATGGTATTTTTAAAATTCTTGAGTCACCACTCTCAGCAGCAGAGATGTGTCAGACTCCAGGGCTCTTGCTTCGTGCACAGAAGCAAACAGCAATGGTGACTGCTCTTTGAAAAGGAAAAGACTTCTTGGTGTTCAGGTGAAATAGCCAGGGATGCAGAGGGGAATGAGTGCTGCAGCACAGTCGACCAGTTTGAGTGTAACAAGCCGAAACATACTTATTCTAATCTCTGCTTAGGTATTAGGTTTTTCAGGACAACACTGAAAAATTCTGCATCTTCTCCTCCACCCAGGATCATCAGGTCATTGCATTTAACAAACTCCTCATTAAAGCAAACATGTAGAACATTGGTGTTATTTCAGGTTTCTCATACTCTTTTCCTAGATTATCTTATAGTCATGATTCTTTCATATAAGTTTGTTACAAGACATTGACTAACATTTCCTAGCATGTGTGGAAAAGACCTTCTGTGGACTCTAAGTCAGATACACACTGCATGGTGGGATGGACCATACCACATAAACATGTTACAAACCATTTTTTGTCCAACCTTTCACAAGAAATAGCTTAAACCAGCACAGTGAGACTGGACTAAAACAACTCTCTAGCAGTGACACGCATCAAGATGCCAGCATATATTCATAAATATGATGAGCCACTTACTCTGTCACTGTCAAAGTAAAGAATATTTCATGACACCTACAAAACAATCCTTAAAGAGTTCTTAGACTTTGACGAGTTGTGAAGGGCAAGTTGTGCAAGAATTTCTGAAATACTGAAGCATCTATAAATTTTATTTTCAGTCAAGTCTGCACAGTTTGGCCCAGTAAGCTATGAAAAAGTAGGAGGAACTGCAGAACAGCTTGCTAATTCTGTCCATTAGTGCCAAAGCTGCCCTTTTTTCAACAGCAAAGAGCAAGCATGCCTTGATGTTAGAGAGATAAGGATTGGTCAGTGGAACTCCTGGGCTCTCTTCCAGTCACCAACACAACTTGTGATGGCTTTAGCACATCATGTAACTTCTTGGTGAACACTCCCTCAGCAGTAAGATAGACATATTCTTATTACTTTAAGGTCATGTTCAGCAAGTAGTCAGAAATCCACACCTACAGAAACAGTCAGCTCAGATTGTTTTTTCTTAAAAGTTACCAAAATTATACAGTTCAACTATTGCAGCTGCAAGTGTTGAACAGATCGTGCTAAAGGCCTTGTGACTAGCAATCCCCCTTCCCTTTAATTTCCCCATTTGCAGGATGCCTGCCAACATAAGAACACCACCCAGTTGTACAAAGCCATGCCCCACTCCTCCACTTAGACAGGGACTGCAGGTCCTCCTTGAGCCCAGGCCCTTCCCCGCCTTCCCCATATACATATCCTGACATGATTCAAGAGTGCTGTTGCAAGATTGTATGGAGCACTCTGCAATTCCGTGACACTTGCCACTGGAGCACTTTGAAATGGTATCACAAAAAAGCATCTACAATCAGCTGCTTCTTTCCTTCACGCGCTACATGTCTAACCACCCATTGCCACTTCTGCTTTTCAGAACACCTCTACTATGAAGGACCAGTCACACTGGGAATTCAAGAAATCCCACAGGTAAGTGAGTCACAGCTGTGCTCCCAAGCAGAAGAGCTTTCTGGATGAGGTAAGGTCAGAGGACTGCCAGCATATTACAAGCTCCCCCAGCTGGCACACTGGATTTGACAGTGTTTGCATGAGTAATTCTTTTCAATATGAAATTAAGTGGCTTTAAGGCATTAGAGAACCACCATTATATAGAGACAGACAGGTTTTCTTAAGATATCAGATGCACTCTACCACCACTAAGTCATGCAGCCATACAGTTCTTTAGTAGGCTCCCCCTCTATTATTCTTAAAATGGCAACAAAAGCAGCAGCTCCAAGGGACTCCTAAGAGACCAAGGCTGCAATTCAGCTCACTCCTTAGAGGGCTGAACGATTTGAAGAAGCTCATTCATCCTTACTGGCTATAAAAGCAATCTAGGTAACCACTGCAATAGCATGTGTACCACTGTACAGATACAGTGTTAGAGACAGAGGTCTTCGGGGTTGCAACTGAAAGTACAAGTTATTGAGCCAAGAATGCTTTCTCTGGACTTATGGAGCCTTAAAATAAGAAAACAATTTATTAGAAAGGTGAGAAAACAGGCAGTACTCTAGGCACTGCTCTGAATTTCCTGGTCATCCATTACAGTTTACAAGCAACCTTCTCCACACTCAGTTAAGTCTCCTTCTTAAAGGGCAACCAAATCACATTGCAGAGCAAGATAGGTCTCAAATGCTGAACACACCACAGTGCCTCTTCATTGGTCATAACAAGAATCTATATTTTACCAGTAAATAACAAAGGATTTTTAGCCACATAAAGAGACTGGATTAAAGGGCAGAAGGCAAGATCCAGATCAAGGCATCTGGTTGAGAACATGATGAAGAAAGGTTCACGGTCACCATTACAAAAGCACATAGTTCAGGTGGTCAGTCAAACACTCCTTAGATTTACTCACACAGAGGAGCACAGCATGAGCTCTCAGTTCTTCATTAGCAAACATAAAACCTATGTCACAGTCTCAAACATGAGGTCTAGCGCCTGCTCAGCACTGGATTGATACAGGTGCAGGAAAAGGAGAAAATGGAATCAGAACAGGGATATGGAACAAGGGTATGAGTTCCAGAGAGCTGGGCTTGCCGAGACCTCCAGAGGTGATAACAAGGATAGCTAGCTTTTGGGAGGATTGAACCTCTGTAACAGCTACCATCTCATATGTCTCAGTCTTCCCTCAGCAACAGCAGCAACCACAACCTTCATTTTCCAAGGCTTTCAGATGGGGAGCTAGGTCCACTCATGCAGGATGTTATCCCACCCTTACCAGCCTACTTCCCTAAAGGCATTGCTCAACACAGCATCTCTAGGTGCAATGCCTTTTGTTCTCTCATACTGGAGTGCCCAAACTTGTATCAGTCAGCATCCTGCTCCAGGAGCAGCTTTATAACATACTGAGGACACTTCTGTAGCAAAGGCTCTAGACAAACTGAATAACAGATCTTTAGACCAAGAGGAAGCCCTAGAAACATCCACACAGACCAGTAAAACTCCAGTTCTGAGCAAATTAGATGAATTTGGAGCCAGAAATTGTAAGATTGTTCAGTCCTATTTTAATAACAGTTTTTACCCGTTAGCAAAAAATTATTCTGAAGGAGGAAAAAAACCTCTAATCACCAATGAGCAATGGAAATGAGTTATTATAAATTCCCTTCCATGAGTGAAACTATATGCTTTTGGAGAATTAACAAGCTTGTGAGAAAGGGAATAGGAAGCCTTTTTTTGTTAATTAATCAATCAGGCAAATAACAGTGTCCTTCCATGCCAGCAATAAGGAGTTATTCCATGTAGTAATCATCTTCTCATTACAAAGAACAGCCTCATTTGAGCAGCCTGAAGGACATTTGCATAGCAATTACAACAAGGCTGTAGTCTCATGAGCATACTGCCATTGGGCCTTTCTCTAAATTTGAAAGTTACACTTAGCTTGAACCTCTCTGTGAGGACACAGGCCAGTTATTACTTCAGAAATCCCATGGCAAAAGGCAAATGCCAAGAAGCCTGACTCATTCTAGCTGTGCTTCCTTCTACTCTACAGTCAGAAGAGTTCTGAGCATGGCAAGAACTTTCTATGGTTCAAGGCCAGGAGGCCACTTCTGCTAAGCTCTCCTACCCCAGGTTTTGCTCCCCTCCACAGTCCAGAAAAAAAAAAATACTGCAGTGCCAGCCATCTAGAGTGAATGAAACCTAGTTCACCTCTTCCTCCGAATCTGTTAAGTGAGTCCTGTCACCTCCCCAGCCCAGTGCTTCTCCTTCTCCAAGTGTCTGGAGAGCAGTTTTGACTAACACAAAGCCATAGCCTATTTGAGATTTTTTGCACTGCAATGATGCAAGCTCTCTCTGAAGCCTGCATTGTTAGTTGCTGTAACTACACAATTTGAAATTAAACTACCTCTTGCTTTATTATATAGGAATTCATCAGTCATCTATACACACACATCCCCAAGGTGCTCTTTTATAAAAATTCTTATCAATAACAGCATCCACAATGAACAAGATCCAAGGAAGAGAAGTGCCAGACAACTGAGCAAGTTACAAAACAGTTACAAAACAGCACAGGCCATACTGTGCTCGCTCATAAGAAACATGAGAAGTTATCCACATTTGAATGGAATTTTTATACATCAAAACGTTTTGTTCCCCTTGCACTGTTTTAATTTTGAACTTGTGCTGTCAGCATTGATATCCCTGATGAGAGTATTTTGGCAGAAAATATAGGCAAGTCCTTTACCAGTTCTGCATCACATTTGGACAGGAAAGGTTTTGGAGGAACTTGATGGGAAAAAGTGTTATTCTGTTTCTAGGAAAAAGACTCCCTCATAGAAACAGCAGCAGTTATGTACCACTGATGGGCTAATCTCTTACTTTGTGTTTGTCTCATACAGGGAGATTACACTATTTCAGCAAAGCTGACTAATGAAGATCGTGTCACTGTCGCTTGTGCCGATTTTACCGTGAAAAATTATTTAGACTATTATTAGCAACAAACCAATTTCATGAAAGCTACAGACTTCCAAAGCTACTCAAGCCAAGTGAGCTGCTTACAAGCTACAATGATTCTGAAGCAAATAATCCCCACATTGTGGTTCTGATGCTCTTTTTCTCTTCATGATTCACTATTTTCAAGAAGTCACTAGACCCTCTAGTGGCAGTTTTATCTCTAAGTGCACACTGTAGCCCACTTTTTGCTTCACATATAGCTGCAAGTAGAAAGTATCCAATACCAACATTCTCATCGTAGGATGAAAATAGCATGAGGCAGAACAGGCAAGAGCCTAAACCTTTTTTTTTTTTTTTTGCAGTAAATTATGGAGGTATCCATTTCTAACACAGGCCACAGATGACTTTCATATGTATCATATTATGCAGTTACAGCACTCAATATCTTCAATCTTCCCTAGAGCTTATCTGGAGCCTCTACTAGTATAGATTGTTATAACCACAGAACAAAGACCAAATCGAATGAACACGGGTTTTTTTCCCCCCAGTAATCCATGCCCTGTCACCAGATTTGTATCACTCAAGTCTTCTGGAATCTACCTGGAATTTTTTTGGGTTTATGTCTTTTAATTGATATGTGAATCATTCTGTATCTAAGCTACATGCTCTTCTTGCTTCTCAATAAATTCATAATGAAAGAATATTTTTTTTCATTTTTCCTCATGATTCTAGGATCTTTCTGAAGCTAATGTGGGGGAAAAAAAGGAAGGAAAAAAGACTGAGGGAAACAAAGTTAAAGGAGTACTTTAATATGATGTTAGCCATGTTGACATATACTTTACATTAGCAGAAGAGAAACTGTTCCTTGCTTTGAGCATGAAGCCCCAGAACACAAATTACACTCCTAGGTGCAGTATATCCCCAAACCCTCTCATTCCAGGAGCCTTTGCAGCTGGCATAGCTGATGGCTAGGTAGGTAGCCAAGCATATGGCAGCACATGGGATTAGGATCTCAGGTTGGAGAGTGTAGAGACCTGTTTGGGGGACTGGAAGTGTAGGGGAAGGATCAGGAGCAAGGTTGAGTTCTGATTTAGAAAGGTATGGGCATGAATCAGAGCCACAGGTGTGTCCTGGAACAGAGTACAGGCTTACAAAGGATGGTAGCAAACACTGGGCTGCATACCTCATCTTGGAGCGGTTCAGCATGTATGGCTAGGGCAGCTGCAGCTCACTGCTGGCCACACAGCAGCTCTGACACATGGCCTCCATCCTACACACCCACATGCTGTTCCTCAAACAAATTCCTGAGCAGCAAGAATATCCCTGCTGCACAGATGGCCAACACTGCAGAGCAGCCAACAGCTAGCGGCAAGGGATAGTCCCTTGCTTCCCTCCCATGCAGCAAAATTCTCACCTGCCATCCCACCAAACATGAGCAAGTCTCCAAGGCTCGACTTGCATCAAGGAGGGCTTACCACTGATGAACATGAACCAGCAAGTGCACAAAATGGGACAGAGCATGTTTAACACACTGCTGTTTCAGCCCATTTGTATTATACCTTGATTCAGTAAAAAAAAAATAAAAAATAGGCCAGGCCAGAGGGGTTCCTCACACCATTGGCCACCACTGCCCCGATTGGGGTTCAATTCTAAAGTGCTGATGCTGTTTCGGAAGCAGATCATCCAAGTCACCACCATTGCTGTGCTTTAGGTCTTCTAATAAAAGCATATCACAATAGACACAAACTCAGTTTTCTCTTCTCACAGCAGCAGCTCTTTAGACTCACCTCTTTCCCTGTGATTCCCATAGGATGTCAGAAGAGCCAGACCTTGAGGAGAAGCTAACAAAACTGCATTCAAGAGCAGCACTCACACAAGAGTCCACTTGCTCAGCTCTGTTCCACCACAGCCAGACAACAAAAGCATGACTAAAACCCAAATTCCTTCCACTAAGCTTCTTGGTCTGTTATCAGATGAAAAACAAACCCAGTGCTAGCTTAAGCACTCCTACTTGAAATCAATCCCATAATATCCAAGATCCTCTTAGCTAAATTTGCCAGGCTCCTTACACCCTGGGGCACACCAGGCCCACCACAGCAAACAAGCCAGCCTTCACCTCTGCATGGTGCAGGGGCTCCCCTAGAGCATCTGTAGCAGCTGCTGCTACAGGAGGTCTCAGCCACCCAAAAAGCAGGAATTTAATCTCCAAGGCATCAAGCTTCTGGCCCTCAAGATCTTCCGTCACTGACCTTTGACTGCCCAGCTCACACACAGACACTGCAGAGCCTCACTCCCAGAACCAGCAAAACAATATTTGGCTTCCTACAACAAAAACTGCTAGCTCTTTTTCCTCTTAGAATTAAGCCTATGAACAGAGATTAAATCTTAAACCCACAATCCAACACTTAAACTGGAGCTTTCTCCATAGCAGGAGAAAAGCATGTTTGCTGTACCAGAGCCATGGACCTTCCTTGTCTGAAAATAATTTAGGGCTTAGCAGCTCAAGACCTCAGCTGCTTTCTAAATTAAAAAGGGCTCTGCCCCTTCAGCCTAAGAAATTGAATTCCTGTTTCTAATCAGACACCATTGTGCATGGTCAAGCAACAAAAACAGGGCTCAGCTCCATTTGTCCCAGCACAGCTAACAAATCCCTTGCTGTCCCAGAAGGTCCTTGGTGTATTCACACTGACACCAGAATTCAAACACATTTGGTAGCTACTGCAGGCGTTTTTCTGAAATAGCTTCAAAAAACTTAGTAAAGGCACTGTAGCAACATCCAGGCCCTGAACATTGCTCAGCTATGCAAGGGTGAGAGCAATATCCTCTAGGAATTTGCAGCCTGAGGAACAGGTTGGGTTTCTCCAAAACAAGGATCTGCACGTTTCCAGACAGCTCTTCTTGAAGTCAGGGGGATGAGGCAGAAGTGAACCCCACAGCCAGATTCTGGGCTCTAAGCACTTGCTGGAAAGATTGTCTGAATTGGAAGTGTCTTTATACTGTTAGTTCTGTTATGTTGAAAGATGCTGCTCTTTCCATAAAGATCCATTGTTTAAATTTCTCATACACCATTTTCTACACTCTCCAGTGCAGCCCTAAAATAACCCCAGAGTGGCTCAAATTCATTCTTTCGATAGTGCTCTGCAGCATGAGGAAGGGGTGTGAGGGGAACAGGACATCTAAAGGGTGTTATTCCAACAAAAATCAAGTTTTTGTCCCAGAGGACACTGGGAAGGTGAAGCATGAAGCTATCTTCTCGCTCTGCTCTCATGCAATGGAATATGAAAGACATGCCTAGACTATAGATCCCAGTCTCTTATGGATTATTCTGAACCAACCTTTCCAGGACTAACAAATGCCTCAGTGAGACAGATGGGATGGGAGTCTGCTCTCCAGGAGCTCCCGAAGGACTCGGGCAAACACAATCATCGGTGTGCTGCAAATACACTCAAACAGTTAAAGCTGAGAAAACAGTTACTACAACGTTTCTGCACAGCCCAGTCAGACACTTCTGCAACTCAGCTAGCAAAGTCCAAAACTGCCAGATGTGAATAGAGCTCCCACCACTCCTTCACACCAGCACATCCCTAGATCAGTGAAGGTCCACCCACAAGTCTAGCTCCCACCACCCAGCCTTGTTACACGGCTGCACACTGCAGAGACCCTTACTTCCATGCAGCAGTAGGACTGGGCTCCCCTGCAGGACAGGTCTCAGGCTGATATCGCACACGCCACAGTGTTCAGCCAACCTGGAACAAGAAAGTCTTCCTAGACCTCATATGATGGATGCAGTACCCTCCCCACACAGCACAAGAGAGCTGGCTGTGGCACATATGAGGACAGAAAGTGACACATGGCCCCTTGGGGCAGCAAGAAGAAAGTCTTGCTTGGATTGCTCTGCTACCCTTCCAAATTGCTCCAATTTACTCTCAATACCCTCACCTCCAGGGAGGGCCCCAAAACCAAGTACTCTGGCCTAGCTCTAGATACACACCACAGGGCCATTTAAAAATAAGAATTGTAAAAAAAAAAAAAGTATTATGAAGCAATCCTCTGCAGACTAACACCCACAGGATTAACTTCCCACTGCCTGGTCTCCTCCCTTGCTGCTCAGTCTGTCCTCTCCTTCAAGGTATGGACACTGTGGTTCTTCAGCACAGCCCTGACCCAGAGAGGAGAGCCATGGTAACAGTAGGTACATTCAAGTCCAGCTCCCCACCTGTCTCTCAGGCCTCTCTAGTGGAAACATAGTAGGAGCTGGCCATAGACTGGATCTGAACTCATGCACAGTGGTGTCTACAACAATCTCCTCAGTACAAAAAAAAAAATACAAAAGGGACAAAAATGGTGAGAGAAGAAACCATGGAAATAAAGTCAGAAATAAAGCTGCTTTTGTGCTGCTCTTAACACATAAAATGAGATGCAACACATTTGCATAGAAAGATCTTGCTCATGAGGCCTTAAGTCTTTCTCCTCCTTCTGCCTCTCTCCATGGCATTACTGCATTCCTCACCCATGTTACCTCCTCCCAGAAGCTCTTTAAGCATTTTCCCAGCCAGTGAGACTGAGCAAGACCACCACATTCACCAAGTGAGCCCACTCACCAGACACCAATCATGGAGCCAGAAGGGATCAGAGGAGCAATTCATTTCAGTCAGGAGCCTAATTGCCAAGAGGGATTCAAGCATCTCTAGCTAGGGGAGAAGATGGGAAATCTGAACAAGGAGATCAGACAGAAGAGGCTCCCCAAAGGGCCCAGCCTGAGGCTTGAGAGGGTTTCTGCCTGCAGGGTATTTTGTTGGTAAGGGTTGTAGAGCTACTCAGCCTGCCAGAGATGAGCCTGCAAGATGGCAAAGCACTCCCTGTTGGCCCTGTGATAATGCCTGTACTATCTAGTTATACAATAAGCCTTAGGTTGTTTTCCTAAACCAGTCAGCAGCTGGCAAAGCTAAAATAAGTTACTGTTGTCTCACATTGCAGTAAAGCAGCCTCACACATGCTTTCCTTCTCCCTCCTGTACTTTCCTTCTTCCACTCAGCTGCACAGAGGATACTGATGCCATCAATGCAAGAGCAGGGCACTGCCAGACCAAGCAGGGAACAACTTAAAAGAGGTTCAAACTCCAACTGCTTTAATCAGGAGTGGCTCCATCAGAGCCAAAATAAATGTTTGCCAATAGTCCCGTGCCCTGTGTTTGCTTGTGTGGCTCCCATTTTATTAGCTTTCCTATGGTAAGTTTTACAGCTGGGGTTAGCAGAGTGATAAAATGCACAGATTATTCTTCACCATTGCTGATTTGCTTCACCCCAATTTAATGCAGCTTTACCTTGAAAAACTAAATACTTTGATCCAGAATGCTCTCTTGCCCCTTGCAAAACTTAACCTCCTTCCAACACCCGGCAAACATCAGTTTGGGAAAACAACGGGCTGCTCCAGGGCAGGAGGAGAGCAAGTCATAATAAGGTTTCTCTACTGAATGCTTGAGATGCTCTTCACTAGAGCACCCAAATCATAGGTCCTTCTCAACCTTTGCACCACCATTGTGACAGTGATTTACCCCCTTTGCCCTGCCAGTAGTGCTCTGCCTGAGCTCCCACAGGATCTTTTGGGACCTGAAACAGATAACTGCAGGATCAGGACCACAACAAATCATAGGATGCAAATAATTTTCTTTCTCACCCCATTATCACTGAAGCAGAAACTTCAGTGTCTGCACAATAGGCTTAAATTAAGCCCAAAACACAACACCAACTTTTATCTGTTCTTTTTACTTGATTTACCCAAGTTATGCCCCAGCTATTGCCCGTTCTGACAGCCAAGAGAAGCCAACAGAAGGAAGGGGGTTTGTTTTACCTTTATTATTTCAAGTTCAAACTGCTCCAATTAGTGTAGTTCCCAATCTGCATCATTTAACTGGAGACACCTTTGTTGTACCCAGATTAAAAAAATCAATGCTGAACCAATTTATTAACTATGGCACAGCAAAAGCTGAAGAAGCTGTCAGTAGCTTTCTAGTCCCAACATGGAGTTCCTATTGCTTCGCAGCAAGCTGAGAAATTACTACTCAGTCTTTACTGTGAATTTTATGAACAGATAATACAAGCTCTGGGGCAAAACTGTTAACTATTCAGAGTTTAGTTTGTTCCCTAAGAAACAGCAAAGTAGCATCAAATTCAAGGTCTCCCTGGATGTTAGGGAACGGCAGATCCAGATCAGAATACACAATACTTTTTCATCCTCAATTACTTCATCAGCATCTCTAAGGGTAAACATACAAGAGACATGAGAGTTCAAAAATACATCAGCACCCTGCAGATGATGAGTACAGATAAACAGGCCTAGAGCCACTACCACCACAAGCTTTGGTACTGCAATTGCAGAAGGTGGCAGGCAAACAGCACTGCAGGATTTTTTTCACCTCCAAGTCACAGCTGCTTGCTTACACAGATGTCTCATGTAGTTGTGTCTACACTGGCAAACTGCTCCCACTCTGGCATTTACTGGCCAGTAAAAAAGAGCAACACAGACACAAATTCCAAGTACAGCTGAGGTAAGAAACAAGTCTCAAGTAGACTCATGTGTACCTCAGGGTTTAACCACACCAGAGTATCCCAAGGCAAAAAGAAAAATCCCAGTCCACTTGCAGTTCAGGAAAATTTTCTACATTGGCTTGGAAATCTGTGCAGACCTTCACACAACTGATATTGCCATCAGGATTGAAAGGCATTTTCTCAGCAAATTTTCTGGGTGTTTTGTTTTCTTACCTTCTCACTTGGGATGAAGCCCCAAACACAAATGGGACACAGCTAACAGACAAATACTACGGTTTGGAGATTATCTGCTCAGTTTCAGGGGAAGCAGCCAGATCAAGCAGATTAGTTTATCTGGAAAAGGTGGTAGCTAAAGGACTGATTAAACAGACAGCCTCCCAAATACACAGGGCCACACAGCAGAAAGGACTGGTAGGAAGAAGACTCACTCATGAGCGATTGGGAAGAAAGTCCAAAACTATTCAGCTCTACCTTGATGATACGGGGGCTTCAGCAGCAAAACTGGCAGAATGAATTCCCAGTTGTGTCAACACACTAGACTTGTGCTGCAGTTTTATTTGCTTATTTTAGTCTCAAACAGTTCTCTGGCCTGGCTCATACCACAAATCCTTCAGCCCAGCTGAAGGGTCGAGGTCCCAGGATGCAGCATTCCTCGTGTCAAAAGTGTTGTGGAGGTTTCTGCATTTCTCCACCATGGGCTGAAGTACCACTCAGGAGGCTCTACCACACTACCAGGTTTTTCCATCACAGCCATTTCAAGATATTCCTGCCACTCCTGCTTCCTCAGTAGTAACTACACCCACAGGAAACACTGTAGGATGAGATGAAAGTGAGGAGGATGGGGAACACCATAAAATACAGATATAAAGCTGAAGATCTTGCCAAAGTGGTACAACAGAGGGAAGCTTAGAAAGCTAGTCTGCTGTATTGCATAAGAGAGTATATTTTTTTTTTAACATCTAGAGGGAAAAAAAAAAAAAGAAACCGCCCCACATTGTTACTGGAACCTCTACAACAATATGTTTCCTTAGAGAGGGAAAATACTGCCTGTAAGATCCCAAGCATCTTTAAGTGCTCTCGAGAGTACATTGAAGCAGCTGATGTGCCTCAGGAAGTGCACCCTGCCCCAGCTGCACTGGGGGCCATCACAACCACAGCACCCAGGGCAGAGCAAAGCACCAAGGTCACTGGGGCTGTATTCATGCCATTGCCACCACAGCTATGTGCTCCTGTCCCCTCCCTCACACCCACACTAGGTTCACACTGCTCTGCTGCACGTCTGTCCATGAAACTGAACCAGTAGAAAGCACAAGGCAGAGGTGAGCAGCTTCCTGCTGGTTTAACTTCTTGAACTGGCTCTGCAGGGGTCATAGGAGCAGTGTAGCCAGAAGTGGGGAAACAAGGCAGGAGGTTAAGAGCTGCCTAAACTGCTGTGGGACTGCCACCCCCATGCAAGACAGTCCCAAATCCTTCTCAGCTTTGTGAAAACCTCAAGTGGAGTATTGAAAATAAGGCTGCAAACTCAACCCTTTGGGGAAAACAAGGTTTCCTGCAAAACTAAGACCCTATTGTGCTGGCCTCCCTAGAGATAGCCTTTTCCACAGTACCTCAAGCTCCAGCTCCTCAGTCCCAGGTGAGTCCTCGCTCTCCAGCTGATGCCCCATCTCAAGGAGCCACCCAGCCATGCTGCCCTTGCCTCAGGAGGCATTTGCAGGGCTGTCTGGTTACAGCCTTGCTGCCTTGTGGAGCAACATATGTCCTCTGTTAATTGGTGTTAATCAGGAGATCAGGGGCCACAGACAGCCCCTCACACCAAGAAATCCTGGCCCATCCCTAAGGACAAAGCTTTATACCAGAGCTATAGAAAGGGGCTTTTAGTGCCAAAATACCTTTCTAACTATTGCCTTTAACATTTTATGAAATTTAAATATCATTTGGACAATTGACCTGACCTGACCAAAGAGGATCTGTCCTCCTCCCCTAGGAATCAAAGCATTTTATTTTCCCAGCCCACCACCCCTGGGAGAGGAGGCGAGATGTTCTTTTCATCCCACACAGATGAAAAATATTGAAGACTTGTAGGTTTTGCGTGAAGCAGAAAAACCCTGCCTGGGCCAGCCTTTGCACCCTAGAGACCATTCCTGGCTGCTGTGCAGAGCAGGTATAAACTGCAGCTGATTTTCCCCTTCGCAGCCTTGCACAGTCCAGCATTTGGTGAGCAGTCCATGTGTGGGACTTCACAGCTGCTGCTGGTAACTAATAAGTGTGGGACACGTCAGTGCAAAACTGGGACATCCCTGTCTCGCACGGCCATCCAGGAGGTGGCACTGTTAAACTACTGAGCTTTGCCACTAGTTGTCTCCGCCTCCGCCCCCCCAGTAATATTTTTCTCCTGCCTTGAGGATGGCAATACACGATTGCAAAAACTTGTCTGAAAAAAAGTAAAAGCTCCTTAAACAGACGATGGCTTTATGATCGTACTAGCGTTCCTGTCTCAAATTAAGATTTTAAAGGGCTGGCTAGCTAAGATGGAGATGTTTACTCAGTGTAAGGTGATGTTATACAACTTTCCCCCTCCAGCGACTGCCAGAACTGTTCTGACACCTGGACCCAGCCCATTCAAAGTTCCCTTTCTAATTTCTTTTAAACAGCCTACACCCTTAACGCACAGCAATGCAGAACACCTACCTAGCCCTGACCGAGCAGGCGAACAACAAAAGCGCTTTATCAGGAGGGACACGTTATCACCCCGACTCCCGCTCCCTGAGCAAACAGCAGCTCGGGCCAGCAGCGCTCCTCCACCCAGCGCCCAGCCAGCACAGACCTACCCCCAACCCACGGCACTTTGCACCAAGATCTGCTGAGCTGAGGGGATGTACTCCTTCCTGCTGAGACTCGATGGGTCCCTCATCCCCAGGGAGGCAGCAGCGGTGCTGCTGGGTTTGCCAGAACTCATCTGTCGGCAGTTTCATGTCCCAGCAAGGCCCCCCGGGAGCATGGCTTGTTCACTGAAGGAAGGTGACTGAACAAGCTGCTGCAGTTCACAGCTGTGCTTTGACTCTTTGTGAATTTGGAATAAAGTTCAAAGTGGGAAAAACACTCCCAAAACATCCTGAAATTATCTCCACTCACACATCGATTATGCAGACATCCCCCAGCCCCATTTGCAACACTCACAGCAGTGCAAAGCCCCATCATCCAAGAACTACTGATATTCCTGCAACTATTTCATTGTTCGTTTGCAGGAGAAAGATGATGATAATGTATTTGCTGGATTTTTACTTCTCAAACTTGTTCAGCAGCAGTGGAAACAACAGGTGGGAAGAAACTAGCCAGCCATGACCTGCTAACTCTCCCTAAGCTGCATCTGGCCATGGTTGGAGGGAAATCAGTGGTTGGAGGCTCAGCACGAGAACTGCTCACCTACACCAATTCTGCTTTCAGGGCTTCAGCAAGTTCACAAATGAGTGCTGCTCCCTTGAGCAAGGAGGTCCACCACTGCTCAGCCTGCCTTTTTTCAAATAACAGCCCAGATGAGTCATAGCAAAGATTGCAGTGTCTGTGTCTTTTTTTAGTGATTTAAAAGTTCTCATGGGCACTTCTTTCCTCCCTGAAACTTGGCCTTTCTCTACCACAATTGTAGAAACTACCAGCAAATGAGGCTTTGCAAGCTACGTGCTGTGGGACAGCAGTGCCCAAGTTTCTAGCTAAATACATGCCACAACTTCTTACCACATAAGTACTACACACCTGATCATCCCCTGAACAACATATCACACATAGGTCAGCTCTTCCACCTGTGTATGTGCAGTCAGCTCAATGCCTCTCTGAAACACTGCCTTTGCTGCAGGCATTCACAGAAGCCTTCACGTACCTCACTTCTCACCAAGGCCATCAGGAGGATGGTCCTCCACTGGTGGTACCAGAGCAAACCATTTTCCAAGAGCTCCCAGGATTCTTTTGAGGAGCTACCCACAAGGCCAATTTTCTGGCAACCAACCCAATTACCAGCTTTCCTGAGGACCTGGCAGGATTTCCTCTCCCACAGAGAGATATCACACCTGGCCTCCTGATACAGGAAATGCCATCATGAAACACAGATAGGGCTGCAGTGCCTCAGCTGCTACTTCTGCCATCACCAGCAGGGTAAGAGTAGCCTACTGCCTGCTTTGAAGGACCCTCCAAAAAATGCAACAAGGACCAGGCAACAAGCCTTATGAATTGTCCTGCTGGGCCCTTACTTGTTGGAACACATCAAGTGACATGCACTGTGTTGGTGTAAGTGCCATAAACTTAGAAACTTTTTCCAGTTAAGCAATCCTCTTGATTTTTATCAAAGCCGCTTTCCTAGGACTTCACCATGTGAGGAGATATTTATCACTGAAGTGTTAATGACTTAAATATTATCTGTGTCTGTACTATGAGATTATTTCAGCCTATGTTGACAAGACAGAGCTCCCTCCTGATATCTAGAGCAATGCTAACCCCAGCACAGTGCTACTGTTACCCCTTCTGACCTCAGCAGCCAGCCAAAAATGTAGGGAGCGGCAAGTTTCCGTTACAAGCAGATTTGGTAGCTGAATAAGGTGTTCCCTCCATCCCTTACAAAGAATGCACAAATTCCTCCCCCCATCCCCATAAACACTAGAGATTAAATAATGCAAAGCAATGTATTTGCTCACATTCTCATGTCTCCTTTTGAAATTCATACTCTGTTGAAAAGCCTCTTCAGACCTTGATTGTGGCTCTGGCTATTCCTGCTGCAGGACTCAGACTCAGAGACACTACCAATTGTGGGCCATCAGCCCCATCGCTGCCAGAAATTACTGCCCTGCAGAGGGGACAGCCAAGCTCAGCATGTACCTACCTGCTCCCAAGCCACCTCCAGTAACAGGCTGGTGCACTAGCAATCTTGCCAATAGCAGGTATTAATACAGCTTCCCATCCCTTGCAGGAGATCCACAGTCAGCTCATTAACAGCTCCAGCTGCCAACACAAGACTCAGATGTTTTTTTCCCCCAAGAATCACCCTCAGATCACTGCCTCTTACCTCCTTACAACCCCCATCTTCAGCTGTGCTTCTCCTTCAGGCCAGCACAACCATCTGTGTCATCCCACAGCAAGCTAAATCCACTGAAAAAAAAAAAAACAAAAGAAAAAAAAACAAAAGAAAAAGTAAAAATCACTGTCAGGAGTTTGAGGGGTGCTGGGTTTTTGTGTGTCTCCCCAAGTAGCTTGCTTCAGAGTCAGGAAAGACAAACAGAGGAAAGGGGGAGAGCTGGATGAAGTGTTCAGCAGCAGTTAGAGGAAGGCTATTCTAATGCCTATCATTAAAAGGACATCATTTTCCCCTGCTCTTCTCAATCCTTTTGTATTTGCTAATCCAATAGCCAGCTGAAGCCCCTGCTGCCTGTGACAAGTCTGCACTTGGGTAAGGGGCTCCAGTATTTCTACTTTTCAAGTCCCATTAGGGACCTTATCTGTTTCCTACTCCACCAGAAACCAGAGTGGAGGGGGACAGATTCTCCCTCCACCACCAGTTTCCGCAAGGTTTAGTCTCTCTGCAATTTCACCTCAGTCTATCAGTGGCTGTAGCCGCACTCACTGAAATCAATAGGAAAGAGACCATTTTACTGATTAAGGTGAGAATTAAATTCCTTCTCTTTTCAAGTAGCCTTGAAGTATTGCTCTCTGCTCTTCAACACTGCTGCTTCCCACAAGCAGGGGCTGAAATGACCCCTTCAACTTAATTTCACAGAAGTGAAAAAATCAGGGACGACAAGTCTAATCTCAAAACTGTACTCCAACCTGTGTTGCCCCAGATAAGGTCAAGGTGATGTTTTCAAGACATTTAATTCTGTTGTCTTTTGTTGAAGTTTTATGGCTACTTGCAAAAACATTATTAAATTGGGTTTCTGCTCTTTTTCAGGGGATTTTCTCAGGACTTGAGAAATACTTGATCTTTTCCCACAAAAGGGGGAAATTAAGTATACTTGCTTTCAGGTCTGGGGTGGGACTCCTACCCCCCAGTTTTAGGAATACCAAGAACACTAAACATGGCCTTCCCTGGTTTTGCAGAAATCAAGATGTTTTTAGGGCTGCGTAAGGAGTGCTCTCCTAACTTTTGTGAAAAAGAAGAGCACTAAATGCTTAGGAAAGCATCTCTCCTAAACCTTTGGGCAACAAAAGCACTTACTGCATTAGTTTCCTCATTGCTAGGATGCTTTTCAGGCTGGTCAAAACCTCTGTGTTAAGATTCAATAATAATAAGGACCTGTTTAGTGCATACTAAGAAAAAAGGGATCACCCTCTTTTTTCCTGCAACTATGGTTAAGAAACCTTAAAAAAAAACACTTGATCATGCTTATTCTCACACTTCACTAATAGCTTATGTGGAAGATCCTGAACTATTTTGTCAACTGACTTGAGCTCAATAAAATAAGCAAGCAACACAATGAAGAGCCTGCTAGATCCACAGATTGTATCCATTTTAATAAGTGCCATTGTTGCTAATAAAAACACAAAACAAGTGATAGTCCCCCATGAATAGTCCCCCAAGTAATGTTCAATATTCCAGAGCCTGAACTTCATGATAGAACAGTTATTAACCTAATTTTGTTTCTAGGAGAAGCTGAGGCCAGTAGTCCACCTGGGAATCTCCTACACTTCCAGATTCCCAGCCCAGCATCCCCACTAGAAACTAGCTGTCCTTTTCTTGTTTCTAACATGCCTCTGGATCCTCAATCAAGAAGCTGCCCCAGGAGAAGCCAAGGAGTCAGTCTATGACTCAGCTGCCCCCAGCCTAGTTTCATCCCTCTCCCTCCTCCAGCAGGGAAGGAGAGGGGCTGTGCCAGCTCCCCTCCCACACAGGCTGGGGCAGCACAAGACCTCATAGCTGTGGGAGCTCACAGGCCTACCTGCAGCTGAAGCCCAGGTGAGCCACGGGCACACTGTCAGGGGGCTATGCCAGCAAACACCAATGTCTTTCCCAATCGCTGCCAGAGCAGACAGCACCAGGTGCACTGCTTACCCAGGCCGGGTGCGGCTCTCATCCATTACAGTCAGTCCCTGAGATACTTGGCCTTGAGTCAGCCGCTGGCAGGGCTCCCAGGGAGGCAGCCTGCTCTGCATCTGCCATCGCAGGGCAGCACTAGCATTAGGGAGAAGATGGACACACAGTGGTACACCTCTGTTCCGGGACAGCACTACACCTCCTTTTCGCAACTGTACACTTTATAGGAGGGAATAAACAGTGTGTAGAAGCAGTTGAATCAAAACAGGGTTGGCTACACATGCACAAACCCATATGAATGCACTTACGCGAGCTGACAACCGGTTTTTATCTGGTTAGCGCTCATCAATTACAGACCAGCATGTCCACACCATGGTTTCTCTGTGATTTAGCCAAGTCAATTTTCCAAAACAGTTTTAACTAACCCAGTCACAACTGAATATGTAGAAACATATTTCATCATCTGGGACAGCAGAGAGCACAGTCAGGACTCCCAGGCACACAGTGCACATAAACACAGCTCTTACCATCCCATTGCAGAAACTTCCTTACAATATCCATGCCCACCACAGCCCTCTTGCAGGGACTGCTGTGCTTCGCAGCAGTGCTGGGGGAAAGGGGTACATGCCTGGGTCTTATTCACTTCAGGTTAGAAGCCAATACCTTAAGGCTAAGCTGCTGAGGAAGGTTTGTACTCAGACCCTAGCCTGCAAAGAGAAGGTAACAAACAGCTGAGGAGCAGTAGCATCTTAAACAGCTGCAGCTGTTTCCCCAGTGAACGTGATTCAGAGCCACAGCATTCAAGAGCTGAAGCTCAGAACATAGCAACAATTCTTGCAAAATATTTTGCTTCTTGTCTTGTTTTTTTTTTCTTCTTCTTCCCCACACAGCTTTTTAACCTCTTGGTGCCTATGCAGAGTTCCTCCCTAAAATAGATTTCAGGGTGGAACATACTTGCCACTTGATCCATGGCTTGCTAAATTTAGCCAAACACAGACTGCCTGTATAAGATGATTCTCTTGAAATGTCAGTAGCCACACATAAAGTTGCCAATGTCATCCAGGAAGTGGGACACCACTGCAGTTATATTTTTTACTTAGAATAATAATAAAAACCAGCTTTGATACTCTGTGGAAAGGCAACCATAAATTTGTTTCCAAAAATATATCTAGAGAAAAGACAGACTTCAGCAAAGCAGTACTTGATCCAGAAAAAAAACTTTTTATTTAACATACGTAGAAGAGATGAACTCTTTGAATTTGACAAGAGTCACTGAAAGCTGAAAAAGAGCACAACTTGTTTCAAAGGCTTTTGGCATCACGGAGTTAAAGTAGAAAACAGACTGGTAGTTCAGAGGAAGGGAAGACACAGAGCAAAAAGAAGAATACACCACCGTAACATACTATCCCACCTTCTTGAGTTACCAAGTGTTTGATACCAGCATCTAACTTTGTAAGTATGTGACTTCTGAAGTAGTATCAAATACTCAACTGTTCCTCCATCCAACAACGCACTGTGATCCATGGAAACAGTTTTCCCAGGATCTTTACAGAGGTGATACCACTAGCTGCTAAAGAGCCTTTCTTTTGCAGTCTAGAAACAGATGTTTCTCCCTGTGCTCCTTGCAGTATCACAGAGAGCCAAGTTCTGATACCAAGCATCAGCATAGGTCTAAGTACTCCCAAAGTGGATTTAAGAATAATAATAAAAAAAAAAAAAAAACCCAAAACAAACAAAAAGCAAGCCAAAAACAACAACAAAAAAAGGACAACTGTCTATGAGCTTAAGCCCATATTTAGAGAATTAAAAATAAACAATACACTTCCTTAAAAATTGCTTGGCAACAATACCTTCAGAGTCAGAGAAGCTCCTGTAGATAGAGGCAGCATCAGGTCAGCTTGTCTCTCCATGAAGGAGAGGGCAGGAACCTGCACTAAGAGCAGCCTCTTCAGCCACCACATATCCCACCTCCATCCTTCCTAAAGAGAATGTAAAAGCTGCCAGTGAGGCCAAGTCCAAATGTTCTCTCTTGATTGCTGGAGGGCCAAATATAAAGGTGATGAAAATGGTGGGTTGCACCAGCTGCTGCTTCATCACTTAACTAAAAGCAGGTGAGCAACTTGGGACAGCCCTGAAAGCAAGGGAATGCTGAACTAACCCCATTAGCTCCACTTTGCAAATCCCTCCCTACCTCCTCAGACAAACCTCCTGCTCAGGCCCTCTTGGGCCTTATAACTTGGAAATGATCCCAGCTGCAAATAAGCTCCTCTCTATCAGCACGTAAGACTGGTCACCTGCTATACATTTATGTGCATGATGAACCACAGGCTGTGAGCTCAGCTCAGCTAAGCTAAGGGGAGGAGGGGTCTCAATGCAGGTGTAATTAAGGGCTTGTTAGTATGCAAAGTCCTCATGGTTCCCACCCAAAGCCTACAGGAAAGCTAAGCAGAAGCAAAGCTAGGCTGGCCCAAGGCTGTTGAGGTTCTCATCTCAGGATATACAAAAAAATGTAGGGGTGTAAAACCCTGGGAGAGGCTAAGAAGCATCTCTGGATGTGGAGCTCTGAGAGGAAGCTGGGATATAGGTACACCTGGGCTGGAGAACTGGGTCACTGTGTAGTCAGAGGCATTGTCTTGTATCTGACTAATACTGTAGTCAGTAAAATGTGATATTGTGCCCTCCTGGTAAACACAGTCCCCAGCCTTAATGATGACTCTGTGGAACGACCTGTTGCATCTCAAATTTAGCTGTCTGGGCAACACAGAGCTATTTTCAAGGCTGATGCCTGAACTTTTCTTCTCAGAGACTGAGGCAAAGGAATGAGAGATTAACTGTGAAAAATATAGGCATATGGAGAAACAGTGCTGTTATTCAATATCATGCAACGTCTTCCTATTTGAAGAGCTGCCTGTCTCTTCAGATAGATAAGCTTTTGGCTGTGATGGGATGGCTGTGGGAAAGGATAATGCAGGGTTTTGGACAACAGTGGGACAAGAAAGTGTTCACTATGCAACTAGTGGTATAGATGCTGCAGTGTTTTGTCATCAGTATTTTGCAGAACTTTCCATAAACTAAACTGTTGACCTACTTGCCCCAAGTCATGGGTAATTATCTTCATATCCAATATAAATTAGCAAGATGTGGGTGTCACTGATACTAGGACAGTGTAACTTGCATCATTTCTGGCATTCAGTGATCTGTAAAATAATTCTTAACTATGTGCAGAGAATGATTACAGCAGGAAAAAGGGGAAGATGCATGATTAAAACAGGTGGGTGGAGCCACCAGCATCAAAATTGTGCTGATTCATCTTCCCCATATTTTACATTTTAAATTTAAGCTCTTTTCCTCCCCCTCCCTGCTAGATATCCCTAGGGTCAACTGAAGATCCAGCAGGTATATAGTTTCATAGTCCCTAAGGCAGCAACATAAAAACATTCACCTTTTTTTTTCAGCTTACTTAGGACTTTTGGAGTCCTGATGACTCTGGCACAAATCAGAAAACTCAACTGAGTCCCTTGGAGATATTCACCAGAGTAAAAGTTGCAAGCTAAAAGGGAAGCATGGCCTTTTTTCTTAATTAATGCTTATTTAACTCAAATATCTAGCAATCAGTTGGATGAAAATCTCTCTTTGTTTAACATTAAACAGCTGCTGTTCCGTTACTGCCTGTGTAAGCTACTAATCTGGGTTCCCCAAGGAAGACCTCCAGCAAGAAAAATCTGAAAGAAATATCAGATCTTAAAAACTGTGGCTCTTGTTTTCTTTAAGAGGTGGGAGGGAGGGAGCAAGGGGTTCAGAAACACTGTCCTTTCCAAAGCTTTTAGAGGCTTTACACAGTGACACATGCTCTTTAAATTTAGAGTTCCTGTCTGGGGGCTTCCACTTTTCACAGCTAACTGCAGCAGCAAGCTGCATGGATGCATAAACCCCCCAGTCAGCATGAAGAGGGTAAGCCTGACAAAGAAAGGTAGGGCATAGTCTGAGCAGCTACTGTCAGATTAGTAGACTCGCAAACTTCCAATCATAAGAGACAGACCTAAATCATCATCTTGGACCAGAGCTGTCCCCAAGTGCTAATGCTTTCAGAACCTGAGGCAGATCCTTTGACTGCAGGGCTCCTCCTGTTTGTGGTGTAAATCCCACTGACTGTTAAGAAGAGCAAGAACTGCCCAAGCCATGGCAGCATCAGTCAGGTTACAACTACTGTCTTGGCCGACAGCGGGGTAAAACAACCGTCATTTAGTCCAGTGCAAATGTTATCCTCATTAAGCCTGTGCCAAGCGATTTGCTAGTTCAGCTAATCTGAATTGGCTGTGGGTATCCGAATGCAAAATAAGCACTTTCCCCTCTTTAATTATAGTCTTTATGTTTCATGATTTAGGTTGCTCCTGTCATTGTTTGCAAGAGAGCATGGGGTTGCATAACAGTGTGTAACGCGATACAGCCGCAGACGGGGCTGCTCAATCAGCGCAAGCCTGAAGAGAGAACAGCTTCTTCTGTTAACAGCTGAACAACAGCAGGGAAATATCACCCATCCCTCTTCCACTGGTAGGGGCAAAGGAAGACCTGTGGGCTGTCCCTTTGCCCTGTTTGTATCCAGCTTATTACAGCCACTATCATCTTGGCAAGGTTCAACAAAACTCTCTCTGGTGGGTCCTGCCTAGAAGAGGAAGCCAAACTGGTTCTGTGTGGAGCGTTGCTTTGGATGGGAGTGTTGGCATGTTTATTTGAAGAAAATGGGAAAGTCACCCCAATAATTTCATTTTTCATCCACCAAGTGTCAAACCTGGTAGGTCTCCCTCAGGCAAAACTCCAGCCTGTGTCAGCAGGACTGTTGGGTTTGTCTTTTTTATTTTGTTTTGTTTTAAATGAGGTCTGTAGGATCCAGCTCAGCAACTCTTCAGCCATCATGTTTGGGTCTGGGATTAGTCTGTACTTGACTGGATCATCATTCTTCTGAGGCAAATTCTGTGGAAAGAAGGGACAGTGTTGCACCAAACAAATATCACTGTTTGCTTCACGCTCTCTGGGGCCTGCAGGAGGTTCTGAGATCAGAGCTTGGGACCAAATTTTCTCCTTGCATTCTTCAACGTAGTTCCTCTGAAGTCACTGCGACCAGATAAGCTATGGAGCATAGCACAACCTTATGTGGACACTTGGACTGAGTGACTTATTTTTAGCTCAGAGCTATACCTTAAGAGTTGCCTGTTCTAACAACCCAGCACAAACTTTGGTGGTACCCATGAAAAGCTCCCTACACAAGGTGCTACACTTGGGTGGTACGATATTAAACTAAATGAGGTTAAAATCATACAACTGCTTTAAAGAGTTGCAGATGTGTGTGGATGTTCAGGTTAGTTTGTATGGTACCTCGCATCCCAGTGTTTCAGCAGAGGAAGCTGCACAGATATAGCCATTTTTTAAATCAGTGCAGCTTCTGGGATAAACACTATGCTGCAACTTATTTGTTTTACTGTTCCACCCAAAATAGAAATGTTAAGTATGTTGACTGTTATTCTGGAATATGAGGTGTAGGATTTGTCAAATGAAACGAACAGCTGCACATGGTCTTTGCTGCGCAGACACAGACTGGGGAATTTAGAAGCTGATGAGTGCTACTAGATATAGAAAGACCACCTGAAAACCCCATGGGTACAGATTCACAGCCACAAAGATGTGACCTAGAAATCCTTTTCACATGTGGCTCCTAGTTCAGTGTGTTGCACTGACCTGTAATGGCAGCTTAGAAAAAAAGCAGCCCATCTAACAGAGCAGTTTTTAACCTGGTGCATGCCCAAACCTGATCCAAGCACATCCCAGAGCGCCTTGGCTACCAAATGTGGATTGCTATTAAACCAACTGCTGCCTGCATTAGTCAGGAACATTGCTTACTAAGTATGTTCAGACTTCTGGTTGTCTTGCACCAGCCTATTATCTGATTTTAAAAAGCTACCCGGCATTCCCCTGCCGGTGAAGGCATTGCAGATGGCTGTGTGTCAGAGTTGCAGCTCTCTGCAGATCAGGGTGGGTTGTAGCACATCGTTCTCAGTTCAGGCAGTGAAAGAGGAGATGGAGAGCACAAAAAAAGCATCTAAAATGGCAGCTAAACACACAGCTTCTATGCCAGTTCAATTTCCTTGGGACTTTCCCAGCATTTTTACCCCAACGGTTTGCAGCAGTGTTGAGATTCAAGATCTCTTTTTCTGGCCCAGGCATCCTAATAGTTCTTCAGCCTGGCTGCAAAACTACATAAACAAGGATGAAATTCTGGCCCGTGGAAATCATGGCAAAACTCCCACTGATTTGAATGAAGCCAGGCTTTCACCCCCCACCTTCCAAAATGTACAAACCCAGATTTAAAATACTTTTTGTAAATAGAGCACTAAAACTGTTCTTTCCAGACTGGATAGAAGAGGGAAAATCAAAGACTGCAGCCTTGCTGTTTTCATTAAACTTTCACTGAGGCTGGCTGGCTGTGATGAAACAACAGTCGTGATCCTGTGTTCTCACTGAGATTGTTATCAAAATTAGCAAAAGTAGTTAAGTCAAAAGAGGGAGAAAGCTGTGAATGAAGTCAGGCTCCAGCCCCTGGAACTTTCCTCCGAGAGCTCTCAGAGTGCTTGTTTGTCTGCTTAACTGCAATTCATCTTTCGTTTTCCCCTGTCGCTTACGGCCTCCAGTCCTCAGTAGGATGCTAGATTCTTTGGCAAAGAGATGCAGGCTGTGTCGGTACCATTCTTCATACTCCACTGATCATTAACTCATCTGCAAAATTCCTTCCAAATATCTTACTGCTTCCCTTGTGCTGCTCCAATACAGCAGTATACCTCCAGACAGTCTTAAAGATTTTGGTTTTGGGGAGAAAACCAGAAGAACTTCACAGCACACAGTGAGCATCAGGCTTTCCAGGGAGCCCGTGATGGTTCAGGAAATGCTCTTCAGGGAGCAACATGCTGTACCTTGCCCGCAGATAAGCAGCAGCAAGCTGTTCAGCAAGGAACTGTGTGGTCCCTGCTAGGTAAGAAATATAATCCCTCTAAGTCAACAGGGCAGGCAGGGCACCGATAGCTTTCTCAGAACAGAGCAGACATTATTACACTTCTGGTAGTGAACTAGCAGAAGTTGACACTATGTGTTTCCGTTACCACAGTAAAGCATTTCACAAATAGAGCTGTCTGAACTCTCTCCAAGTTCAGAGCAGTGTTTCTCCAACCATGTTCTGCAGGTCTCCTGTGGTCTGCAGACAGCTGATGGAGTTCAAGGGCTGCACTGTTGTTTTTCTTCTTTGTCCACCCTCTAAACTGCATGTAAAGGTGCTAGGAAAGGCAAGTGCTCCCCTAACAGGAATCAAAGCAGGATGGGATATGGCAGAAGCGAGGAGCAAAAGTAGCGTGGGGAAAAGGAAGAGGCATGTTATACCATGAAGAGTAATGAAAAGATCTCTCCACACTCTCTCTCCAGAGATTTGTCCCACACTATGAAATCGCTGGAAAAAGCTCTGAGCTAAGCAGATTTCTTTCACTGAATGCACAAAACCTGTGCTGTCCCAAGGCTCGCAGGGACAGGCAGCCATTAGAGGGCAGCAGGTATCTAACACATGCACTGATGGGTCCCTTTCTGGTGCAGGATGTCACAACCAGCAGAACTGACTGGGCAAAGCAAGAGAAGAGGTATTTAATTAAATACAAATAAAAAAATATCCCCTTAAAGAAGCACTGTAAGCCAAGCACTACCCACAGGCAGTACAGCCACATACCATCCTATGCCAGGAATAAAAGTGTTGTAATGTCTCGTCCTGAATGAGCCATCCACCATCCTGCCCAGCCTTTATCCTGGAGATACAAGAAAGAATTAAATATCTGGCAGACACCCTGACTTAACAGCTGAATGGAAGTCCACAGTGAAATATTCATCCCACGGGCTGCCCTCAGCCTCAAGCAATGAAAACAGAAAAGGTGGGGGAAACCCTGAAACACACAAGCTGGAATACTTGTGACTGTGACTTTATTTGTTTTGCAAGAAGCAATAAAAGCTGACCCTGCCAGCTAAGTATGGTGTCCATCTCTTTATGTCACCTGATCCTCAGATGGGTGCCCTGGCTGCTGAAGGTACGGTGGGCTCGGAGCACTGTACCAGCAGAGCATCCCGAGAGCAAGCAGCAGCATCTTCCTGGGGAGGAAAGGTAGGGCTCCTGCCGTGGCCCAGTGCACTTCAGCAGGAGGCACAGTTTCCGAAGGTGAAGTCTCAGCAAGCATATGGCATGGGGTGGAAATAAAACCAGACTGGCGAGCCAGCAGCCACTCGGCTTCCATCACTGAGAGCAGCTCACTCGTCCGCTCGCGTTGCCAACATTTTTAGGCAGCGAGATCTGAAACCCAAGTCAGAGGTTTGAAGCACAACACGATGTGAGCGATTTCAAGTGACAGACACACCCAGAGAGAGCTTCTGGGCCATGGGCTAACTCCAGTGGCCGACCATGCTCTGTGCCAGGAACAAAATGTCCGGGGCCTCCTGGGGACGCCCTGCACCGCTGCAGCACCAGCCCTTGGGAGCTGGCTGTGCCATCAGGCCCCGGCCCCACACCCTAACATCTGAAGCCATTACAAGGAAACTTTTCCTTCCCTGGCCATGAAAGAAAGCATGTACCAGCACTTCTTCCCTCTCCAGGCAGTCACATTGAGGGTGCTATGGCTATTGTAACAGATGGGATGGGGATGGGGATGGGCAGGGGCATCAGTGTGGTCGGTGCCCTCAGGGTCCGGGCAGAGTGAGAGCTGCAGATCTGCCGGGCCATCTCCCCGGCACGCCACCAAACAGGCTCAGGCAGATGTCTCCTGCTGGCATCCTGCAAGCCCCTGGCTGCTGTGCCCAGCCTGCGTGCACAGGGAGCCACAGCAATACAGCCTCACAGAATCACAGAACAGCCTTGGTTGGAAGAGACCTCTAAGATCAAGTCCAACCATTAACCCAGCACTGCCAAGTCACCACTACCCCATGGCCCTCAGCACCTCATCTACAAGACTGAAATCCCTCCAGGGATGGGGACTCCACCACTGCCCTGGGCAGCCTGTGCCAGTGCTTGACAACCCTTCCAGTGAAGAAATGTTTCCTAATATCAAACCTAAACCTCCCCTGGCACAACTTGAGGCCATTACCCCTCGTCCTATCACTGTTACCTGGGAGAAGAGACTGACCCCCGCTCACTACCCCCTCCTTTCAGGGAGCTGTAGAGAGCAATGAGGTCTCCCCTCAGCCTCCTCTTCTCCACACTGAACACCCCCATTCCCTCAGCCACTCCCCATCACACTTGTGCTCCAGACCCTTCACCAGCTCTGTTGCCCTGAACATGCTCCAGCACCTCAGTGCCCTTCTTGTAGTGAGGGGACCAGAACTGAACACAGTATTCGAGGTGCAGCCTCACCAGTGCTGAGTACAGGGGGACAATCACCTCCCTACTCCTGCTGGTCACACCATTTCTGACACAAGCCAGGATGCTGTTGGCCTTCTTGGCCACCTGGGCACACTGCTGGCTCATATTCAGCCTCCCTGCAAGCTGCCCTCACCCCTGCCCTGACCTTGCCCTCGCCCTGCCAGCAGCAATGCCTGACTTCTACCTAATGTCCCACCTCAGTTTCTGCATGCCAGGTTTACGGTGCCCGTTTTTGTGTCAGCATTGTCCTTTAACTGAAATAGCTCCTCTTCCTCCTTAGCATTAACCTCTAGGATGTATTTATAGAGAGCAATCATATCCCTCTCTCAGCCTTCATGGTGCTGGACTAAATAAGCCAAGCTCTTTTAGTCTACTTTTATAACCTCAGCTCTCCAATGCCCTAATCCTCCCGCTGCCTTTCTTTGCACCTGTTCCAGAGTGAATCAATCTTTTTTGAATGTGAATGACCATAACTGCCCTGCATTGTGCAGATGGCATGTCACATCGCTTTCTACAACAGAATTAGTATTTCCCTTTCTGAAGCACTGGTGCTTTGCATCAGGCAGCCAGGGACCTCGTCTACCTCTTTCCTCACAGTCAGAATCAAAACGAGGTCCTGAGAGGACCACGACGTGCTGGGGCACAATACCACTCGGTAACAGTGATACGAAGAAGCATATGATATAAACCCAGGAGCATCATATTTTAACAACATGAAAAAGTTATTTGGGTGCGATGCTGTGGAGAAGATTTTTTAAACGTTCAAGAGCCAGGAAAAATCAAAATTCTCTTTCTGTGGCAATCTTACACTTAAAAACCTGTCAAGTTTAATATGGAAAAAACATTGTGAAAGGGCTGTGTGGAAAAGGAGTGTCATGAAAACTGTTCACAGGCAGTAAAATTACAACAGAAGAGCTAACCAAGTAAGATGTGTGCTATAAAGAGCAAACGATGGCCACTGTCCCACATGCCTTTTGCAGTGTCTCTGAGTTACTGTTCCCGTGCGGCTGCTGTGGTTTTTTGTCTTCCAGCATCCCTTTTGACACCCACCACCATCAATCCCAGTATTTCCATCTTTGATCCTTGCACTCTGACTGATGAAAGGAGCCACTTTTCTCTCTGTACAGGGAGGATCCTGAACATCCATTACTCAGAGCAGCTCCGGGGCTTCTCTGCACTCCCATTTTCTGTGGTGACCAGCCAGGGATGCCACAGCCCAGATATACCTCACCATAGCTCATATCACATCTGACCAGACAGCTCCATTCCTTTCTGAGCCCCCCAAACACCAGGTGCCTGCAGTGATAAAGGAGGATGATGGTTCCACATGCTTTCAGTTACCTGCTTTATAAAGTCCTTTAGGATGTTTTGAAGGGCTGGAAAAGCCATGCAATACATGGGTTGTTTTCCAGCAGAGCTGGGGAGGAGATGGGGTAAGGGAATTTCTCGCCAGTCTCCTTGAGACCTCCCTGCCCTAGGAAATGGTCTTAGTGCCACCAAAAACTGTTTAAGGGTAATAGTGCAAAGCCACAAATCTTCAAGCCCTTCAAGTGCATCACCAACCCAAGCGTTTTTCTTCTCCCATTTGTTTTCTCTACTAGATGGGTGACAAAAGGTGACCCCGGGGGACCGTGCTGACCTCCTGGAGGGGACACCAGTGCCCTCCGTCCTGCCATGCCCAACCCACTGGTCACTAGAGGCCACTCTCAGAGCTGGTGAGAGCAGCCAGCAGCTGTGTCCCGTCACTGTCCTCCCCTCCTGCCCCTGCCTGCTGCCCTGCTTGCTGGAGCTGAGCTGGGAACGGGAGGGGAGAGCTGGGAGGCAGGCAGAGACAACTGGCAGGGATGAGGAGCAGGGCTGGTACTGGCTGGGAGCGGTGGGAGGAGGGGAAAGGAGAGGAGCTGAGGCTGGGAGAGGAAGAAGGAAAACATGCTGCTGCAAGTCCTTCCCCCATGGAGTCTGAAGAGAAGAAAGCTGATTGCTGACAAGGAAGATTAGGAGGCCCTCCCTCGCCTGTGCCAGCCCATCCCTGCAGAAAACTGCTGCTTGGGTCCTGCCCTGGGATGCATGGCAGAGCAGAGAGCTGGACGGGGGCGTGGGAACAGAGGGGCCTCCGGCTTGCTTGAACACAGATGGGGCACAAGCTTCATACACCGAGGTTTCATCTTCCCCCAGATTCCAGCTGGAGGTAGCACCCCTTGGGCTGTGCATCACCCCACGGCTTTCTCAGCGAGGGAGGAGATGTGAGGGAGAAAAGGGGCAGAGGAGGAGGAGGCGCTGCGGAAGGCAGAGAGCAAGTGAGGCCAAGATGGTCCCTTGCCCCTGGAGAATCCCAGCAGACAATTCTGAGACACTCTCCTTAATATAGCACCATCTGCCCAGCTATTTTCTCCTCTGGCTCATGCACAGTGATCTCCACATTACAATCAGCGTGGTGGGCATACTTGAGCTAGCTGCAGGCGAGCGGGGTCAGGCAGGGAGCAATTGCAGCAGAGGCACAGCAGCGAGGACTTCAGCCCCGGCTCACAAAGGCATCCAGTTCTCCAGGTCCCTGAACTGTTTTTTTTGCTGAAGGCCATGCTGCTCCCTCTTCCCTGCTTTGACCTGTGCTGACTAGATCAGCAGGCACGTGCTGCCTTGCACCCATTTCAGAGCAGTCTGGTCCCTGGGGAGCCTGGCTTTGTGCAGCTGGTACATAGGGTAGAGAAGGAGAATAGGTACATTTGGGCACTGGGCTGAGAAACAGTTTGGCAGGTCTCATGATTTTGTCACAAGTCACATTATTCTGTATTTTTTCATCACACCTCAGAGACAAGAGCTTCATTCTTCTGCACAAACATCACCTTGCAAAAGAAGCCAGTAAGAAGAATGCCACATTTGTGGTTTTCTGTTTGTGTCTTTCTCTGAGCCTTGCAATTCTGAAGGTAAATTCATTTTTCTCTCACTCAGGATGGTGGTAGAAGGAATATTAAAGGTTCCCACGTGTCTGTTCTCAGAGGGTGTGCTTGCCTGCATCTTTTTTGTCTTTTTAGGTTTATTTTATCTATGCAGACTTTGTGATCTCTGATGCAGAACCAGGGCTTCACCTATTCCTGTGTTCACTCTGCAACTCTCAAAGTCTGAGCTGCCTTTCAAATAATAATTACAACCATTTATATGGCTGAGGAAAAGCCTTATTTTTCTTTTCCCTAAAATGGGTGTGACACAGGGACAGACTGGGCAAAGTTTGTGAAACATTTTGTACTGTGTGCTGATTGCTCCATCTGAGTGTGGGCTCCCGAGAAAAGAGGGAATGTGCCAGGGAAGTTCCAGTGAGGACCAGTGATTCTCCTGGCACAGCAGAGACCCGTGCTTTCCCTGCAAAGATAGTGTGATGTTCATCTACATACACTGAAACCAAACCCGGTGATAAATTTCCTCTCATATGAAGTAATCCTATAGCACAAATCAAGATTAATTGACATCCTTGTGCCTACCACAGCTGCACAAATGGTCAGTACAGCACAAGTGGGGCCTGTTCACTAATCGTGAAGTAGCTAAGAGCAGACCTTGGATTACTGAGGTCTGTAGTAATATATCACTTTCCATAAAAAGAAAAGAACATTGTGCTCTCTTTCCCAACACTGTTTCACCCCAGCTCATCAGTTGCCCAGCAATCACTCTCCTCTCCCAACACTTGTATGGCAGAAGGATCAGTTTTTAATCCCAGAGTTGTTCTGGTGTTCTGAACTAAAGCAAAAGGAGCAGGGGGAAACACCTGGGTGCAAGGGGGAGAGTTTTTTGACAATGGCAAAAAAAAAATAAATGCGGTACTAGGGGAGTTTTCAGGTTAACAGAAAACTAAAGGCCATTCTGTCCTTTCTAATGGCTTCAAAGTGCTCAGCTACAACAGGGACAGGAGAATATCTGACGGAGGGAGCGGACTCTTCTCTCGTCAGACAAATGTCATCTCTTGCTGAACACTCAAAGGTGCGGTTGCATTACTGCTCCGTTTCAGTTACGGTAGCCTTTTAAGGCACATACGTTGTGTTCTGGTATTGTGAAACCAGTCATTTCGCAAACTGGCTGAAGTTTTCAGTCATTTTGCAAAATGCCAGGAGATAATAGGTATGCATGTGAAATCCTCACCCTCTGGCTATTACTAACACCCTAACTCAAAGAGAGATGCAAAACTGTTCTTATGTTCATTTCTACAACCAGGCAATCTTTTGTAATTACTTCTAAAGCCAGTCAGCAACACCCATCCCTTGACAGAGCTAACTAGTATTTTCACAACTGAGCGTTGTAACATCAGCCATTACATTTCAGTCTAGCCCGTAACATCTGCCTCTGCCTCCCAGTGGTCTAGGTGCCACAGCTCCATCACCCAAGCCGACCTCCCTCAAATGAACATTGATCAACTGTCTGAATCAATCATAAAAGTTTCTTTCCATTAACCACAAAGAAGAAACGGTCACAGAGAAAGAGAGTGCATTTCAAGTGGCCCAGGCACAAGGAACTATACGCCAGGAGAAATACATCAGTTCCCAGATCCAGGATGGAGACGCCACCATCTCGATAAATATCCTGCAGGGGAGGATCAGGGTCATATGCCAAATGTCAGTCAACAGTGCAACCCCATTAGGAAAAAGGCAAACAATGTGCTGGATGTATAAACAGTAGAAGAGCTCTTGGGAAAAGTGAAGTAATCCTTCCACCCAGGACTAGCCAGGCTGGAGCTGGACTGCTGTCCAGTTTTGGACACAGTGCTTCAACACCAACCAACTGGAAAGAGTCCAGAAGAGAGAAGTGAGATAGACCAGAAGTCTAGAAAACATGATCAGTGAAGAAGTACCAGAAGAACTGCATCTGTCCGAGAACACTCCAGTCAATACAAACTTGCTCGAAGCTCAGTCACCCAGAGAAAAGCCCATTTTTGATGGCCACAGTGCACCAGGATGCCTAGAGTGCCAGCATTCACACAAGTAGTGCAACAACAATGCTAGGCAGCTTGCAAATGTCTCCAGCTTTCCATCGCTTGGTGTGGCAATGGAGAAGTCAAGCAGTGAGGTAAAATGTCTGCAATTCCTGTCACAAAGCACCTAAACTTTTAGTAACTTTGTGAGCAAAACAGGTGGCAAAGTCAAAGAAAACTGCAGTCATTCCATGAAATTATTTTGCAGGATGACTAATCCACATATGAAAATACTTTTAAAAATTATTCTAACCCATTGGGCCACGTTGTTGTAATACCTGAGCAGCGTGTGATCGCAGGGCCCAGTGGAGACTATGAAGGGCAGCTCACTTCTTTTGCAAAAGAGCAGAAGGCTCCAGAAGCTGGTTTACATTACTTGACCACAGAAACCACAGGAGTCTTTGACTGAATCAAGATCCAAAACAAAATCTTCTGAGTTCAAGCCCACTGCCCTCTCCATCAGAGCCTCCACATGCTCCCTACCTTTCATGCTGTTCTTGTTCCCATTCACCTATTAGGACAAGTAGCACTGTAACTATACATTGCACAGCATGGCAACCTGCCTGCATCCTATTGGAAGTAACACAGCTTATCCCCCCCAAAGTAGGGATTTTGACGTTGCAGGGAAATCGACTGATGGATGAAGTCACCTCCTACCCTGGCCCCTACAAGGCAGACACACACCCGTACAGTCTGCATCGGATTAGGTGAAGCTTTTCCTTGCTGCTGGCATGTAGGCAGAAACCAAGCGTGGAGATACCAAGAAATATCAAGAAAAATAGACAGTTATCACAGTCCTTGTTGTACAGGGCAGTGAAGGCCTAGCTGCTTTCTGTTTAAATCCTTGTTTGGCTTGTGGCATGTGTGTACACATCTTTCATTTCCTCTCCTCCACCCCTGCGCTCACACAAGCACGCATTTCCCTGGAAGGGGGTTCCTGGCACTTCTCACAGTTGTTTTCTGACTACAACAAGCAGCATCTCTGACGTGAAAAAAGAGTCGACTGGAGACAGACTCTTCCTGGTGGCTCTTCTCCAGTGCCAGCTGCACCCTCTGACCAGGTCTGCTTCTACACAGCTGCCAGCACTGGCACTGCAGTGTGGTGGTACCCAGGCTGGGTGCCTGAGGTGCAGCCAGGGCTGCAAAACCCCACTGAGCAGGTTAGGTGAATGGTCCAGTGACGAGTCCTCCCCCCAGTGCTGCACTGCCCCGGCTGTGCTGACAGGCGCTGGGAAGGATGAAGTTAACTCCACTCCGTTGGCACAGCCTGCAAGGTAGATTGATTGCAGTGCAGACACATCCCAGATTTCTAAGCCTGCTGGTCAGCCTCAGGACTTGGCACTGATGCATCCCCAGAGAAATCTGAAAAATAGCTATTTCCATAAAAGTAGCCTATTGGTGTTAACTTCCGAAAGGCTTTTTCCTCCAGTTTATGCTGACAAACACCTCCCCTGACGGCGTCGCCCCATCAGGACCTGCGGCTGCCGAGGCGGAGGTGCGGATTTACAGCACTGGCTTTTGCAGAGTATAATGCTGAGCCTCAGGGATCAAGGGTTATGATATTTTTATAGCCTCTCTTCTCCCCCTCTCATATGAATATGAAGCAACTGTAAGGAAAAACATCTGGTTTCACTTTTCTTTTCTCTACCACTGTTCCCATCTGACAAAACCTTAAAATCTTGCCAGTGCTCTAGCGAGCCATGTGTGCCAGCAGCCTGCAAGGAGCCAAGGCTTTTTTGGTTTCATCGCAAGAAAGTACACTGCCCTGGAAGGACTGGCTCCTTCAGAGGTTGCTAGAAGGCAAGAGTACCCAAACCTCATCCCGCTGACGGGTGCACTGGCAGCCCTCCTCCATAGCTAGAGCAGGGTTGCTGAAAGGCTGCCCCTCCATCTTGATCTCATTAGAGGCTGCATCTCCAGAGGGAAAAGCAGGACACTGCGGGGGATGCCACAAGAGCAGGCAAGCCCTGCTGCAGGCTGGAAAAGCAGGCAGTGAGGAGGAGAAGTCCTGTCTCACCTCAGAGGGCTTCTGTGGGGTGGCAAAATAGGCTCACTTTATTTCTGAACAGTGGTGTGCTGAGGAAGGCTTGTGCCTGCCTCTGTGCTCAGGGCTAGTCTGCACCAGGATAAGAGACGAGCCCAAAAATCCAGGTGCATGCCCCCAACTCGCAGGAGCTACCTGCACTGCTCCTGGTTCCAGGCAGGAGAAGAAGAGTAAAAGACTACAAATTCCAAGGCTGGCTTGGCAAAGGTGGCCAAGCGCCTGTTTCCACAGCTAGACACCAAGAAGCACGGCATAATCTGTTCCCTCAGGTTATCTTATTTATCTGAGGAGTGATAAAATATTTCAAGGAACCTGAAAGCATTTCTCCCTTATCTATAGGAGAGGAAGGCATCGATGCAACAGGCAGTGTAGCAGCTCTGGAAAGCCTCCAGAAATAATCACTCTCTCAGTCTCGCACCTCAGGATCACCCACCTTCAAACCCCCAGAGGGAGCCAGGTGGACTGCACGGGCACACCTCACAAAGAGGGACAGCCTAAAAGAACTGCCAAGTGCTGGCCCCCCAGGACATGCTGTTGAGTATCACCAGCTGCTGTGGAGCAGAGGGTGGGAGGAGATGAGGGTGCTTCACAGGGATGAGGTCCCAGCACTGCGTTGCAATGAAGATCATATGTTAGGCATTAGAAACAAATCTTAATCATGGGACACCCAAATAATGAAACTGGTGTCCAAAGAATGTCTCTAAGGGACAGGAACCAAAAGTGCTCATGGAGAAGGATTTTGAACATCAAGGCACATGAAGAAAATGTCTGTTCTGTGCTGTGGGCTGCAAGAGAAGACCCAGGGTATTGTTTTCCAGTTTCTTTCTCACTTTTTGACTGCCCTTCTTGACTATGCCAATAAGAAAATACCACTCCCTCCTCTTATTCTTTTTCTTTGTTTACTTAACTTTTTTTTCCTCATAGCAACTGCATAAAGCTGAAGGCATCTGATATTTTCAAGTAACCAAGACCATTATTCACTGAAGGCACTGGCCTGGATCCTAATTGCTGCTGGTCTCGTACTCAACACAAGCATTGCAACCAGCTGTAAATATCTCTGTACAGTACTCCACTCAAGTCAAGCTGACCCTAATTCTTACAAGTCCCCTGGGATACAAATAAAACTTCATCAACACACTGCCAGAGAAAACAGGTGTGCTAGGTATGCTTTGGAGTGACAAACAGCAGCAAGAGAGGAGCCTGGGTCAAAATACACTTTTATACCCTTTTCCAAGGCATGCAAAGGGGATGCAGGTGAAAGGCGTTGGTGATCACTGCTATCTGCAGGCCAAGTGGTGGGATGAAGACAGCTTACAGCTGAGTGACACTAGGACAATGAGGACTTTCCAGGTCATGTCCCAGTGCTCTGAGAATGTTTGTGGAGGAAGCTGGAGCGTCCCCCTTCCCACATCACCCTTCCAAGCCTTTGTTCCAAGAATGCTGCTATTCTGGCATTACCCAATTTCTTCACCCTATTTCCCTGTATTCACACAAAGGGCCAGTGTTTCATACAAACCTTTGTTTAAGGCTAAAGAGCATCACAACTGCCAGGTAACAACATTGCATTACGCGGGTGACAAGGTCAGTGTAAAACCCCTGCTGAGGAGGAGGAGACATCTGTGCTTTGCACCTCTCCTTGCCAGGGTCACTGAAAGAAGAAAAGGACAGGGCAGCAAAGCATGTGAAAAGGTGCAGAATATGGTGCTTTTGGTTTTAATCTACTTCACTGCTTTAACCAGAGGAATGCAAAGTTAAAAAAAAATCATAGTGCAAGAACCTGACTATTTCACAATGAAAAAAGATAGTCACTAAAATATCTTTTCCGGATTTTTTCTTTAGAAAATACAGTCCTCATCAGAGGTGGGAGAGAGGGAAGTCCAGTTTCTTACCAGCTCCCCAGAGAGTTAGGCACTTATAACACTCCTTCATCTTTTATTGCCCTTATTCTTCAAATCCTGCCCATCCCTGGGGGGATTTTACACTGCCCTTCTGCTCTCCTTCCCATCTATCACACGGTATCTCCCTTTCCCACTCGCTTCCTCTGCTTCTCTGATCCCCTTGTGCATTCCGGTTTCCCTCGCTCATCCCGAAGTTTGTTGGAACATCAACATTCCTCTGATGCCTTCAGCCCCTCATCCCACGTGGCTGCCTGCACCCTGCCAACGGGCTCCCATCCTGACAGCAGGGCTGCAGGAGCCTGAACCCACTGCTTCTCATGGCCGAGTCAGTTCAGGCACCCAGGAGAGCAGAAGCTTTGGTGAGAGATTTCAGCCTAGCTGGGGGAGGCAAAGAAGGCACAGTGCAAAAGTCCACTGCTACATACCAGGGGATGGAAATCAGTACAGCTGGTACTGTGTGTTCAGCTCTCAGCCAAAGTCCTTTCTCTCAAGGTTGTGCTGACAAACTATGAAAACAAGGGCTGAAAGTACCGCGTGAAAGCGAGCGATGGGGAACTTGCCCCAGAAGAAAGAATTCATGAAGAGGAAGGTTTAACGTGTTTTGTTTAGATGTCAAGACCTTGGCAGGGGCTTGTCAGGAGGGAGGATGAAAGGTGTTAATCCAACACGCACCTAATGCTTGATGTCCATGTGTATTTCTCCCAGCCTTCCCACATAAGTGCTCTCTTTAAGACTCAGTCCTTAATGAGTGACTTTACAGAAGGACACCCCAGACCCCCCCCATCTGCTCCAAGACAGGAGATACGCTGCAAATGAAGACATGTGGCAAGAAGATTTTTACCAGGAGCAAATATTTACCATTGTTCTGCATGGCTGCTATGCCACACTACATTATTCCTGGCACACTAGAGTGGATAAATATTCTCGGAAAAGTAAGTAGATTTCTGCCATCATCGCAAATGGCTGACAAACACTTCAGGCCACTGAACCCCGGGTCTTCATTTCTTCGTGTCAAGTTGGAGGCCCTACCCCAGGTAGGACTATGCACACAGCTGGCTTCTTATCTGTGCTGGCAGGACAAAAGAGCTAGAAAATCAGATAAATAATAGTTGTTAGAAAGCTGCAGACACCCAGCACAGTGAAACCTGTGTTAAGGGCTGCAGACACATCCCCTGTGCTAACTAGCTGCCTCTTAAGATCTCTCAAGATTTCCACTGCCATTTCATTTAATCTCTTGTTCAAGTGCCACGTCTACCGGGCAAACGAATTCCCTCTGTTCCCCTATGCCAAGTTTCACTCCAGCATGTCAAAACCACTGCCCTACACTGCAGCATTCTTTTCCAAGTGAACTGTTCCCCCCTCCCTCCCGCAGGTCCTGCTGCTGGCAGCTCAAGGTTGTACAACTGCGTGGTCCCTCCTTGAGAAGAGCAAGAACCAGGATTTCCTGGTATGTCAGAAATGGGTTTGTCACTCCTGCCTGTGTGAAAGGGGTGGGACAGGAGGCGAAGCAGCCATCGGGTGTTACAGCTCTGGGTCGTGGCTGTGCACCATGACATCCCGCCAGGCTATAATAAGAGAGACCTGCAGGGAGCAACATATGTCAAAGCTGGTAATTTTCCTTCCTGCCTTCGCTCCTCGAAACCGCCTCAACTGGATCAACGCCCGTCCAGTTCCTTCTTTGGATAGCCAACGAAGCATGCACGCTGCCCAGGCAGCTGCCAGCTCCACTGGAAAATGTACAGACCGAAAGATCACCTGTGAGTGCACAGCCTTGGTGTGAGCTGTTCTGCACGTCTGCAGCTTGACAATGCTGCTGTGGCTTTGGGAGGCAGCAGCAGCCAACCGCAGCACCAACCGGCCACTTGCAATCCACAGCCGGAGGCACCTCTAAAAACATGCTCCCTGCAGCAGGGAGACCTTGCAGAAGCCTCCCAAGCCTCCTCTCATTTTTAAGCTGAACCATGTTAATAACACCTCCTCTCCCTTCCCTCCCCTCCAGCAATTTCCTTCTTCTCTGGACAGCCACAGTGTCAGTCCACATCTGGAAAGGGCATCCCTGGACCATTTGCAGCTGGATCAGAGCCAGATGCAGGAAAGGCTTGAAAGCTCCCTGTCTTGCTTCAGGCTTCCTTAGCTCACACCATGCTCACACCAAGACCGCAGGTGACTTCAGGTGATGTCTACTTGTGCCTTCGTGCCAGGCACTTGGCTGAGATGCAGCCCTGGCACTGGGGAGCTGGACTTGGAGAACTAGCTGGTGCCATTTTCTGTAGGGCCCCCAGATTTGGCCTCCCAAGCAGAATTACTGAAAATTGCACAAAAGAACCCCAGTCTCTTGAGGTTTGTAGAGGTGTTGATAACTTTTAAAGCACTCAGGTTGTAAACTGCTGCTATGGACATAATTCAGATGCCGCATCGTTTGAGGCTGTCCCATCCCTCATCAGGATCAAGCTGCACTGAGATTTCTTGTGAAGAAAACCGATAAACTCGCCTGGCCAGCAATTTTTCAGCTCCCAGAGTTGCCAAAGCAGATCTACTTTGCCTGTCCTCCCTCCTGCCTCCCTTCCCCCAGCTCTCCACACTGCTGTCTCCTCTCCAGCTCCTCACAAATGTATGCAGCCCACTTTACACTTTCTAAGCCCCTATGTGAATATGGGATTTGCAGGCCATTTATTCCTATAACATTAATTCCAGGGAAAATGTGAGCATCGGTGTCGTTATCACGTTACTGTTGTCACTGCGTTGCCCGCATGGAGTGCAGGCAGGCTCACAGCACTGCTCAGTTCTGGGATGCTCTCAGAGCCGGCCGTGGAGAGTCCTGCAGCTCCTTTGGCGGGAGCAGGAAAAACCAGGTACTCACACCGACTAATTCAGCTGACTTATTTTGAAATGGTGTATCAAGGCAGACACGGCGTGAATGGAGAAGTGCAAACCCACCGAGATCTGGAAGGCACTCCGAGCTGTGTGTCGCTTTATGCCTCTGCCTGCCTCTCAGTTGTCTTGGCGAGTGATTCAGAAAACCCTGTTTAATCAGACCCAGCTCCTGCCATCTGTTAAGTGAGACACTATAGGGACTGGGTATTGTAACGTATTGCATAACAGAACTGCCTTTGATTTAGTGTACTTTGTCCCATTAACCATCATTCACAGCGATCAGAGAGAGGCTTTGAGGCTCCTTTTCTCTTTGGGGGCTTACTGACTCACTGCAGTGGATGAGGGGGCCGCACCGACCCTCTGCATCCCCCCAGCTCTGAGTCACAGGCTGGGATTATAGGGACATGTTTAGGATTACAGACAAGTGCTCTTCCAGAAACCTCCTTCTCTCCCGCCTCTGCCAGTCTCTTTGCTAACGGAGGTTGTGTACGCTCTCAGATGCAGCGGGAAGGATGGAAATTCAGGGAACCCTGGGACTGCCTGTGGCTGTATAGCCAAAAGTCCGATCAAAGGTACCATCGATCAGCTTGGTCAGTGACACTCAGGCACATAAAGATGGGATTGCATAAACCTGTCCTTCCTCCTGCCAGGAAATCTCTTAAAAGTAAAGCAAAACATGTGTTGGCGTGGGTGGGTGTTTTGCAGGGTGCCTCTGGCGGCACAGAGCAGGGGCACCATTTTACAAACCTTTGAGACCTTGTGGAAGCGCTCACGTGCCTGTCTGTTGTGGTGAGCTGGCAACCTTATTTCTTGAAGACATCACTTGAGCCATCAAATGAACCCAGCAAGATGCATCTTGGCGCAACGACTCAGGGCCAGGTCACTTCTGGCTGCCTCCACCAGACCTGGCTGCAGGTGTGGGGAGAGGGAGAGGTCTCCAGGCATGGTGGGGTGCCTTGGGCAAGGGCAGGGGAACATGCACCGCAGAGTGCTGGGGTGGGGAAAGCAGTGAAGGGGAGGCCTCCTTAATGAGACGAGATTGATGACTGCATTAGTCTGAAGGTCTGATGGTGCTGGAAATCAGAGATGGTGGGAGCAGAGCTGACTACCTCCTCCTGGCAGGGTGTTTTTGCCCACAAAATCCCCAGCTAAGCAGTACCTGCCGTTTTGGAAGAACATCTGCAGTGGCCCTAGGGGATGCATACTCCTGCTCTGCTTGGGTAACACCTCCCTGGGTGCTTCAATGTGTCACCCAGGCTACGGCTGCTGAAATACATGACCCAGTTTTACAGGGAGGGATACAGTCACACACAAGCATCAGCATTTGGAAAGTGACTCAGAGAGTCAGCTACAGACTTTAATGAAATGCATTAAAAAAAAAAAAAAAAGGAGAAGAAAACAAAAGAGGAAGAGCTGACATCAAAGTGAGCAAGAGAGGACCCAGAAACCGATGGATTTCACACTCGGTTGATTGTTTGGATTAATTAAACGGAAAGAGCTGAGAGTGTGTGTGTACCAAACTGCTCCCCCCGCACAGCTGGAAGCTCCACAGTTAGCGAGGCCACAGGAATCAGATGTTGCAGAGGATCCAGTTGCACCATACATTTCCACATCTTGCTCAAGCTCCCCAGGTGAGCGTCTGGGTTTGGTTTCTGCGGTACTGCGCCATGTGCCTGAATTCATCAGGGACGGGCATGTTCGTGCCTGCTACCAGCCTGCTGTGTTTGCCTCCCCACAGGGGAAGCAGGGAGGAAGCAGAGAAATTGTTGGGTTTGCATTTCACAACTGCCTGCATAATCCAGGTTGCTGTGCACATCCCGTGGCTCGGCCTCTCGGCGCAGTGGGATGGGAAGCAGGAGGGAGGGAGTGTTTACACAGCTCTCAGCCACTCTGCAGTCACTATAGCAACCCCCCAGGGTCAGTTTATAGTAGGAGAGGAAGTTCGCTTTTGGGGAGTTCAGCTTTCCAACGCCAGCATCAAGCATGGCTGAAAAACAAAAGGCCAGACAGTGGGAGGAAACACATTTAAAGGAGCTTCCTATGTGCAAAACCACCCAAGTTTTCTCACTCATCAGGAGATGCTACGTTCCTTTTCCCTCGGTCAAAGGCATGCCACCATTTGGCTGATGCCTGCGCCGGAGGGGCATCTCCCCTCTCCCACAGATGCCTGTGTGAGTTTGAGACCAGGGCAGTGATAAATCAGTGCAAGGCGGTGCCACACTTCCAGATACGCTGCTGTGCTGGCACCCTCAAGCTGAGAGCCACAGGACCAATGTCCAGAGCATCTCACTGCATGCCCTGGCTGTGCAAGGCTGTTTGCAAACCTTCGCAATGCCTCCCATGGCAGGAAGAAATAACAGGCACTGCTTTTTCTGGTCTGGATGTAAACCAGCAGTGTCCAGGCATTCAGACTTGGATAGCCTATGTGGAGACACATGTTTTTTTGAACTTACTGTGCTGAGGCATAGTCTGCATCGGTGCTGCCAGTGGTACCCTGATTAAATCTGAAATAAATGACAGACGTCTCTGAGGTGGTGCCTTGGGAAACACCCTCTTTCCAAACACTGCCGTCTTCCCCAGACAGCTCTCCCGGACTTGTATGGCTCCTTGTTCTGTTGTATCTGCCCTAGTGAGGCCACATCTGGAGTGCTGTGTCCAGTTCTGGGCTCCTTGTTTCAAGAGAGACAGGGAACTACTGGGGAGAGTCCAGTGGAGGGCTATGAAGATGATGGGGGGACTGGACCATCTTTCTTACCGGGAAAAGCTGAGAGACCTGGACCTGTTAGTCTGGAAAAGACTGAAAGGGGATCTTATCAATGCTTATAAATATCTAAAGGGCGGGTGTCAGGAGGACAGGTCCAGACTCTTCTCAGTGGTGCCCAGTGACAGGACAAGCGGCAATGGGCACAAACTGGAACACAGTAGGGTCCATCTGAACATGAGGAGGAACTTCTTTACTTTGAGGGTGGCAGAGCACTGGAATAGGCTGCCCAGAGAGGTCTCTGGAGACATTCCAAACCCTCCTGGACGCCATCCTGTGTGACCTGCTCTGGGTGACCCTGCTCTGGCAGGGGGATTGGACCCTGGGATGATCTCCAGAGGTCCCTTCCAACCTCCACCAGTCTGTGATTCTGTGATTATCTCACTACCAAAATGGCCTCAATACTGCCCAAGAGCTGAAAGAGCATCTGCCCACCATTGTTATAACAGTGGGACAGTGTCAGAGGGCAGTCATCCTGGGGAATTGTGTTTTGTCAGGGAAAGACTTAATAAACACAGCATCTCCTCAGGCACAAGGGAAATCACCCTGTGGCCTGAAGTCATTCTCTCCCCAGCAGTTCCCATGGCTGGGTCTGAAGCAGCAGAAGAGAGCTCACTGAGGCACTGGGGTCAGGGGTTACTTTAAAAAAAGGTCCACCCTCAGCTTGACAAGTCCAACACTAGATGGGAGAACAGGCTACAAACTTGCTGAGCTTCCCAGCTGAGCTCACCACTGTGCATTATGCTCCAGGGTTTCAGAGGAGGCATTTCATTTACCTACCCTGTGTGACACCCCTGTGTGACAGATACAAGGTTATAAAGGAATCCCTGCACTCAGCACCTGCTGGAGAAAGGGCCCTGAGGAGTCCCGTGCTTGGTCGAGGACACAGGGGATGTGCAATGGGTGTGACAGTGCCTGGCCTTGGCTGTGGTGGGGAACGTAGAGAGAAGGAATCCCAGTGAATCCCAGGGAGGTGTATTGACTGCAGAGTGGCAGAACCACACATCCCAAGGCCTGTTTTCCCCTCTGAAATGACAAGTTACATCTGCTAAGGGTCTTTCCAATAAAGCTCCTTCTGCCCATGAGGATCTGTCCACCAGCTCTTGGCTGCTGGCTGGCTGGGAGCTGAGCTGGGTAACGGCACGCTGCACTGGAGATGATGGATGAGAAAGATGAAGGAATTCATTTGCCCATACAAAGATGTCAGACCCATTTGAGAAACAGATGTATTGAAGGTGCAATTCATCTCATCCCAAAGCAGATGTCAGATACATCATACATCTAATTCTCTTTGAAAAGAAGACCTACGATAACAATGCCAGCAGAAGACATCCACACCGTGCGGGTCAAATTTCAGTGAATGACTCCTTTATGTCTAATAACCCTCTGCTCTTGGGTGGCAAGCGGAAGGGCAGAGCTTTGGGATGAGGACTATGTGTGTGTATTTGAGGGTGATCTCCTGGGAGATTTTCCCCAGGCCTGGGTGTTGCCCAAGGAAACATGAGTAGGTTTCAGTGCTGCTTCACTCCTGAACTCGTCAGCAGGGAGGACTCTCCCAAGGAAACTCCACAGGTGGGTTTCACTTTTGCTGGCAACACCTATCTTGCACGTTTAACCCTGCAGGCTTTGAGCAGGGGATGCATATAGGGCTGGCAGGCAAACGCTATGTCCAGGAGCTGTGGGCAAGCCTGCAGGTCAAACCACAAGGGTCAGCAGCACAGGCTGTGGGCTGGCATGGACCCTCGCCCTGACAGTGGCTATGGCACAGCAGAGATGCCCACAGGATTAGGCACTGCTCCTGTGTCACTGTGGCAAACAGGCTTCAGCATCTCTCCAACAGGCTGAGGTTCAGGGCCCTGCCTTGAGAAGCCCTTCTGTCATTGCCCTCACCTTCCTGCTCTGCATGTGGATGAGTCAAAGCAGCTCCTGGTGTCCTCAGTGTCACCTGAGTCCCACACAGTCACAGGACAGGCCTGCCTGATCTCCTTACAGTGATTAACGACAGCCCTTCAGATGCTTTAAGGTCAGAAGGAGTCTTTCTACAGGCTCGACTCACGTCCTGGAGCAGTGAGATATGCTTCCCACTCCTTTTCCCATGTCAGTAAGCAAAGAGAGCTCTGTCCTCTGCCCTGGGCTTGGTCCTGCGGCACCCCCAGATCCCTGCATCTGCCTCGCTGTACAGCCCACGTGCAGCACGCAGGGATGCTGCAATATCAGCTGAACCGGGCCACCTAGGATGGAAAAAGCAGGAGGACACCCAGGTGACTGAGACACCAACAATGCACACGGGGATGGCTCGAAACCTTGGCATGGCTCTTTGGAAATACTCCTTGGGGGCGCGGGGGACAGGGAGTGGGAGGAAGTGGTTTTGACATTCCTTTATTAATACTGTATGAAGAAAAATACCCCAAAATAACATGTTGGGGATTGGCAGCAGTTGTGAGGCGCTTGCCAACTCCTCCCCCTGGTCCTCCTCACCCACGGCAGCTGGAAGCAGGAGGTGACAACATCTCAGCTGCGGCTGCATCCGATGTGTGCTCAGTCCTGTCTATAGGGCAGAGGTCTGTGTGAAGCCCCAACACGGGCAGAAATTTAATCCCGCTCCCAAGATGTTGCACAAAGGTGTAAAAATGTGAGCTTTGGTCCTGGCTCACCATCTGCTTCTAGGTACATGTAACAACACAGTAAATACCATTTGCATGTATTTGCAGATTTAATGGTCAGATAAGTGGTAAGGATGGTATGAAAACGGTCTGCTTAGAACGAAGTAACGTTAAAAACAACTATCTTCATCCTTGTTGCTACCACTACTTTGTATGGAAATAACATCTTAGTTAGACCATAAGTGGTCATCACGGAGGGTAAAAATAATTAGGGAGGAAATAATAGGAAGGATGTTATTTAACATTATAAATGTTTCTATATCCTCACCTGTGCTTGGGTGTTGCCATTGCACCCACCTCAAAGGATGTTTATAGAAAGAGAAAAAAGAGATTATAGAGAGATATGACAAAAACTGATATTGAAAGAGATGAAAAAGACTTGTGGAAAAATCTTTTCTTCCATAGGCTTCTCTGGCTCATTAGAGAAGGCTTAACACCCTCAAGCCTAGGGGAGGCCAAAACAGCACAGAAAAGGCTTGAGAAATATTTCTGTTTGCCCACTCTCATCCCTTCTGCCCCAGGGGCAACCTCACCATCTCAAACTGATTTTCTCACCCTGCAGAGCTGACCTGCCCCACAGCACACCTCGTGCCACCAACCACGGGTTTAGGACTCAGCGCAGAGCCTCCCATGCAGCTGAGGGATGGCTTTGCCAGTTCACTTCGGGAAGGATATGAGCCCTCAGGTCTCAAAACAGGACACTAGTCACTGAGTGATAGTTAGAAGATCACCCTTCAGGCAGCTTAACCCTTAATTGTCTAACATGAAGTGTTTTGCATTGGCCCAAAAGCCGTGGGCACTCAGTGCTGCCGAAAACAGGCTGCTTGCAACTGCCTTGATCCTGCACGGCACTTCTGCCTCCCAACAGCATCACGTGGGAATGAAAAGGCCAGTTCACTTTGCCCATGTTGCTGTGCCCCTTCACTCTTCATCAAAGACGAAAGCCTGAGGGTTTTATTTCTGTTTTCTGTGAGGTGCTGCTTCCATCGAGGTGGACGGCAGTCAGGCCCATCCCATGCATGTCCCCAGTGGCCGAAGTGCTCCAGAGCAGAGAGAATGCTTTAACTTTTGCCTGTTTTTACAGCTTTCTTATGACTGCTTCCCTTCATGCTTGGCTTAGCCTGCTGCCCAAATATGCAGGACCACTTCCCTTTCTGTTAGGGGACAGTTTTGCCTTCTCACTTCTGGGTGCTGGCATGCTGTGGGTATATTTAGGTTTCCAGCTCTCTACAGGGAAGAAGTTTATAAGATGTCCCTCTGGAAACTGCGCCACTTTTCAAACATGAGAGGACGTCAGTATTCATACGAGGCAGGGAAGCCCTTTCTTAAAAAGAAAACTCCACTATATTTTTGTTCCTTCTTCTTGACAGTGTCCCTTTAACAGCACTCAACAGCTGTTAAACGGGATAATCGCCTGTTATCCTCATGTCACTAATTCAAATGCTAATGGCTCTCAGTGCATGAGAGGTTATTCAGCCATCCGGCACCCCAGGTACACTTCGCATGAGGAGGATGCTGAAGCGATTAAGCTCCCTTCTGGGATTCTGAAAACACTGGAAAGAAATGCTTCCAGATGAACTCGGAGAGGAGATGACATCCAAAACAGAAAGGAAAACCAGGCAGGGAAGAGGCCAGCAGGAAGGGTTTGCATGTTTTGATGCCTCAGAGGAGCTCCATCCCAACGCTGAGCCCCCACGCCCATCCCAGCCTCTGTGCCAGCTCAGTTTGATCCCAAATAACCACTGCTTGTAAGGTGGTAGTGCTCAGTGAGCCCAAACAAGGGTCATCATTCCACTGTCCTAGCTAAACCACTATCCCCGCAGTGCAGTATTTGCTATCTACATGGAAAGACAGGCACCTCTTCCTAAGGACCCGGTCACTACCGCAAGGTTGATAGCAGCAGAGGAGCAACTCTGCTGCTGACCAAGTGCCACCAGGCTCTGTGACCCAAAGTGCCAAGCTGGTGGTAACCTGCAGAGCAAACCCTCTCATGCTCCTTGCCCCTGTGACAGGAAAGAGGCTGCAGGAGGCAGCAGCGAAATCTTTAAAATCAACGCAGCTTTTATGGAGCAGAGCTTGCAACTAACTCCACGCTTGTGCGTGTGTGTGTGCATGTGTGTACAAAATGCAGTTCAATGTGTTCATTTATATTTCACACATACAATTTCCAAAAAAACCTCTCAGTCTCTACAAAAGTATATAGTGTCTTTTACATGGTCATAACCACGGATTTTATAGTCACATTGTTAAACAGTTCACACTATTACCCATCAGTGACATCAACACTAAAGTAAGGTCAGAGTAAAGCTTAAAACTCTTTTGATATGAAACTGCTGATAATACACAACCCACAAGGAGGTCAGTCATCAGTGTCTGTCCTTCCCTTGCACAGAGACCAGATCACCTGAAGCACCTGTGACCACATTCCTCCACAGGGGTCAATAATCAATGAAGACCCAATTTTGTCTTTTGAAAAACCTATTTTGACATCAAAACAATGGTGTGTTTCCAAACCTGGTCTTAAGTCTATGGAGACCACTATTATTTAAGAAATTCACTGGCCAAAGCACCTTCTCAGCATCAGCATCTGTCCTTGGCTTTCTTTTTAACTTCGAAATGATCCTGTATTCAAATCTGCTGGCCTGGTATCTCCAGTCCCCTCAGTGCTTCATTCCTACTGCTACTTTCTTGTTATCTTCTCCTCTGATGAGTTACTCACAGGCAAGAAAAGTTGCTCTCATTGCACGTTCAAAAAATGTGTACCTGTTGCCATGGCAGTGGTGTGGGTTACAATCAACCATTTTAGTCCCACTAAGTTTAAAATGGTAATCAACTTAACAACTCTTTTGTTTCCTCAGGGGAAATAAAGAACTGATGCAGTCAGCTCAGTAATGAGTGCTGAGAGGCATTTGCTCCTGTGGGCTCACAGGTGACCAGCAGGCAGCCACGGCTGGTCCCCTCCACTGGCTGCAGGGCTGACCCAGTTTCTCCTCGGAGCTGTCATGGCAACCTCCACGGTTGCATTTGCCGCTTTGCGTGGCGAAACCTTCGATTTCTGGCTACGGCAGAGCAAGAACGCAAAAAAAAGGCAGCAGTGGAAGCCGGAGGGAGGCTCAGCCTTTCGCCCCAGGTCCTGCTCCCGAACAAAACCCACATCTGTGCGGTAGCGAAGGAGTTGGACACGGGAGGGAAAGCAAACTGTCACCTACTTTTTTCCGTTCTGGTGCTGCTTTATTCCTCAGAAGGAAGCACATTCAGCCTGGCTTGATAAAGAAATGAGGCACACGCAGTCGTTTCATGTGTGCCCAGCACAAGGCAGAGGCTGCCTCTCTTCCCTCCCAGTCCCCCTTGAACTTGAGGCCATTGCCCACACAGACTGAACTCAGCAGGAAGCTAGCAGCCTCAGACCCATGAAATCCACGGTAAGAAGGACAAACAGGGGAGAGCGATCATGCCTCCACACAGGGCAAGGTGACAGCAGAAGCTCAGCCCATATTTGACACCAGAGAATCTGCACGAGAGCGGCACCAGCTGAGGAGTGCCCACCTGGGTGGCTCCTAGGATGCCCATCTCGAAGGTGGTTGTGCATTTACCCATCCTGTTCATTACCTGGAGAACTGGCTGCCTGCAGTGACAAAGAAATGTCAGCACTTTACACTAAAAACCTTGTCAGCCCAAACGGGAGAGAAAAATGTTCCACATGGTGGGGCAGACACCCAAAAATCACTCTTGTGTTGTGGGGAGGAGGGAAAAGGAGAAAAAATAACAAAACACATTAAAATGGGCTGGGATGTTTGATTTATAAAAAGAAATGAGCTGTAAGATAGTGTGCCTGGACTGGCTAAGCCGAAGCGGGCGCGAGAAAAGCAGGTGACAGCCAGCAAGCACCAGAAGAGCTCAGGGGGACAAGCATCAGCCTGCTCAGAGGGAACGAGAAAGCAGAAAGCACGCGCTAAGCAGGAGTGCTGGAATGACATTGGAAAAGGGGAAAATTTAGGCCGAGTGGCAGGAAAAGCTTCCTGACAGCAAGATGCACTCACTGGAGCCGTCCCGCGGGAGAAGCCCTCGAAGCTTCATCACTTGGCGTGCGAGGGCTGAGCTGGAGGAGAGCTGCAAGCCCTGGAAAGGCCTTCTCCAAAGCTCACTGAAAGTCAGCAGAGAGGCTTGAAATAATTACGGGAGGCTTGGCTTGGAGACGAACTCCATCGCCAGGAACGAGCCTGCAGGGAAGAGGGGAACTCCCAGTAGGTGACTGGGTGGCAGTGGATCCCCAGCATGAGCATCCCCCTCCCCACGGGAGCTGGTAAACAAATGGGTAAGCGCCACGGGGAAATAGCTGGGGAAATAAAGAATCCCTTCTCCTTTAAGGCAACGTTATCTGTCAGCAAGGAGCTGCTCCGCTCTGGCCAAGGCCCAGGCAGAGTCAGGGCTCAGGCTTCTGTTAGCCTGGGCCCCCAGGAAGGCTAGCTGCCAAAAAAAGGGCAATTTTGCTTTAGTCAGGAGGTAGGGCATAGGTGGGTGGGGAGGGAAATGAGGGAGAGAGCGAGAGAGCATGCATGAGAGAGGATATATGCACCATGTCTCTGGATGTGCAGCAAGCAGCCCAGCGGGATGGGGCTGGGAACTATGGGGAGCAGGCAAGGGCTGCAGGCAGAAGCCAAGGCAGAGGCAGAGCAGCTCCAGGGATGACACCATTTCCTTCCTATCAAGAAGGAGCCTTGTCTCAACAAACTCATGTTAAAAACAGCCGAAGCCAGGTGGAGCCTTTCCACTGTGGCACACGGAGAGCTACAGCACGTAGCCACAGAGCTGCAGATTGAGCTCGCAGGTACCCTGCTGTGAGCTGAGCATCATCCCACTGATCCCAGTGGCCTTACTGGGAGATGGCGTCACGGCATCTCCTCCACAGCGTGAAACTGAATTTCAGCCTCCAATCCCCTGTGGGTTCCTTTTACCCCCAGTGAAAGCAGCTGTGTGGGAGGTATCCACATGCTCACACAGGAGGTAGCCAGGCACGAGCAGTTAAAGTGATAACCAGGTTGTGCACGCAGCAGCCTGGGAAGTGCTCGCTGCGTGTGCCAACCATCCCCCATCCCCAATTTTGCTGCTGTATTCCTTTATTCAGACACAGCTCCTTCTCCAGTTAAAAAGCAAACCCGGCAGGGCAGGAAATTACAGCCTCTGCTACTGCTGAGCCAACAGCAACGGAGCTAAAGCGAAAAGCCTAATTTAAGAGTGAAGTACAATATAGAGAGGTTGCACTTATTTCCAGTTCAGGCATTACAAACCCAGGGAATCCAGAGGTACAGTTACGCTTAAAATAAATTCAAACTTGTTGAAGTGTGGCAGTGTGCAGCCAAGGCATACAAACAGCCTTAATTCTGCCCTGCAGTGACACATAACCATATGACTGCAATTAAAACGTTTTAGTACTTGTACTCCTAGACTAGATTACCCTGATAAATACAATATTTTTTTCATATTCCTTTGCTTTGCCCCTCCCTCAACAACCCTGTGCCCCAGATATTGCCACTAGCACAGATTTCACTGCCTACCAGGAAAAAAAAAGATAGGTATCACAGGTCCTTCACATCTGTAAGGGGAGCCCCGGGCTAAGTGCTCTCTTGGAAATACCCTCCCTCCTACCGTTGGATCCACAGCCACCCTGCCCAAGGCTCTGGAGAACACAAGTTAAGCATGCACCAAGTGAGCATTTACTCCTGCTGAGGAGAAGGAAAGAGCTTTCCTCACGCTTTTTATACCACTGTAATCTACACTCATGTATTTATTTTACAAGCCCATTAAAACTTTGGTTTTAAAGTGTAGAGAAAATAAAAGAGAGACAAAGAAAGATCATCTGGATAAACAATTATGGCTTTTTGTCAAGGACTCAGGAGCTAATTGAGTCCAGATCTGTTCCACGTTCACATTTACATGCAAAAATTGTACTTGCTGAGCTAGAAAAAGTCAGATTAGCATCAAGAGTCAGCTCTGCTCTCAGCTATGTAGTGCAAACTCTGCAGGGTGAATGGGGGCTCCCAGGGTGTAACAGAGGGCAAAGTTTGGCCCCAAATACATGAAGACCATTTGGCCTAGATGCACGTGGCTGCTCTGCACTTCAGTCCAGTCTGAAATGACTCTCCAGAAGTTGTATTTACTTAAGAATGTGGGTGGCCAGAATTGTCCTGATGTGTTTAAATATTTGGCACTAAATCACAGCTGTCCACTTATTTGCACTTTTGCTGCCGGGCAGCCGGAACACTCCTGGAATTAGTCAGCATTGGGCACATTAATGAGCTAACAGATATATTGTAGTTTACAGTTTAGACTTCTTTTGTTCACATAAATACACACCCCATCTCTGCTTCTTTCCCAGAACAGCATATCTAATAAAACATGTTGACTTTCTCAGCTGTATTTTATTTGGCTTTTATTAATGAGCTTGCAAAGTTTTCTGTTTGGTGAAGAAGCACCTTGCCCCTAGCAGGCTCTCTGTGCGTTACACAATCCTGAGGAGACTCGTTGCGCGAGGGGAAACGGTCCAGCCTCAGACAAGCTCCTCTTCACGTGCCAAAAGCCATCCTCTGCATGCGAAGATCCCAAGTAAATATGGAACCAATAACAACCGCCAGCAGAGAGACCTTTGCAGATGGAAAATATTTACAAACTCTGTGTTACAAATCACATTGGCTGAAGGAAAACTCTTGTACCTTTGCTGTGCAGGAAGCAGGCGATCTGTTGCACAAAAAGAAACAAAATCTTGTTTTCTGAGTTAACACTCCCATGTCTCATTCATCCAACCTCTCCACCGCCAGTAACCTTTTACAAATCCCAGGCATAGCGTAAGGTCATGATTTAATAACTTGCCGACAAACTATATGCAGTATGGGAGGACCACAGTGTCGGTATCGATTCTTTGTGACTTGTATATCTAATGGATGCTAATTGCAAATAATAATAATTTTTTATTAACCAAAACACTAGAGGTTTTATCCGGGTAATGCTCTAGCGTGGACTCGATGGGAGCCAGCTTGTGTGCGTGAATAAAACAGTTTTTCATAAAACAGAATGCTTATTTGCTGACACTGAAGTTTCTTGTGGGAATACATCACTTTTGTAATTAAATTTTCATCTGGAAGATTTTTCAGGTCAAAAATGGAATTTCTGGTCAAAAACATAGTGGGGAGGAACACACAGGAAGCCGGGCTCTGAACCCAGCAGAGCCGAGCCTCTTGCATCCCCAGCACTTGGCTTAACTACGGAGCCAGCAGCCCGTCTGCCATATGGCTGCTCCTTGCCTGATCTTGCTCATTTTTGGCCATACTCCTCCAGCGCTGTTTCCCGGTTCTCCCTCTGGCCCCTCCCAGGAGCAGAGGGTGCAAAGCCTCACACACACAAAGCCACGGGCTGAAAGCATCTGCCCACTCCGCGATTCGATTTGCTGGGAAGCATCCTCGAGTGGGCGGTTGCCTCCAGACGGAGGAGCATGGAGGAGTGACCCTGCTGCCAGCAGCTGCTCTCACCCATGCAGTAGGACCTGGGAGAGGATGTCTGGTCTTATCTGCCTTTCCCTCTGTGCGCAGGAACACATCATATCAGCAGAAAGCACCTTTGGTGAGGGTGTAAATGCATACTCCCCCCGGGGTGGCTGCGTGGCTTTATCAGCAGTGGTGCAAAGAATGGGGAGAGCTGAGCTGCCAGAGAGCCCTCATTCCCTCACAACCTGATGCACCAGAACAGCCCAGCTGCTTTTTGCCACCATAATGACACACCAGAGCTGTAAACCTGGTTTAACCAGGTTTGTGACACTCTCATGTCCACAGCGTGGTGCAGAGTAGCTGGAAGGGGCCAGCAAGCCCCTCCATGAGCTCCTCTGCATTGCATACCTCAGCCAGGCCAGTGCAGCAAAGGTGGAGACCAAGCTGTCGCCAGCCACACCGCACAGTCCCATCCTCCTTTCACCTTAAGCAGGGTAAGTCAGAAGTGGTTCAGCTCAACCACCACAGTCAAATAAGTCTGAGACACTGCTAACAGTGTGTGTGTGTGTGGTTTAACACCACCTCCCTCTCCCCGCTGCCAGCCACACCAGTTTCCTCATAGAAAAGCAGAACAGTAGAGTGCAGACCTAAAGCTACGCTGTGATGTATTACAGCCTTGCTTTTCCCACTGCTTAAAGGACTGACCCAGCCCCCTCAGATGTTCCCAGCATATTTGAATTGTGAGTCAGAGGCCACAATGGAGATACTTGCCTAGCTTGACAGAGTTTAAGTATCTCCTGCCAAATAGTAATCACTGATCTTTTTGCTCTGTCACTCATGATTCCCGTTTCCGCCACCCTAACCATGCAAAACACGCTGCCTCATTGAGGAAGCGAGGATCACTGCTCTGATGGTTACCTGTAGCATCTCCAACTTCTCATGGTCCCTTTCCTGTGGCGCACTGCTAACAAATAGGATGGAAACTTGCAGGCATTGAAAGCTCACATCCTTGTACCCACAGTGGAAGCTATGAAGACAGAGGATGGAAAGAAGAGCAGCAATACCGAAAAGTGAGGCCAGGAAAAACTGTATCTTTGCAGGCAGGGTCTAATATTTAAAAGGAATAATAATTCCAGACTGAGATTTCCACAGACTGGACTAGCACCTCACTTAGCAAAACACCCTAAGGCTTAGGAGTTACGCTATGACGGACCATCATACCCTTCATTAGGCCACCACCAACCACTGCAGTAAACTTTGGCAAAAGGGAGCAGCCAGGAGTAGGAATCACCAACCATGTCATTCACCATAGCTAAAGCCACCAGCTGTCACGAGTTAGCATCCAAAGTGGCAAAATAAGTTTTCACTGCTCGCTCTTCTGCAGTGGCAACAGGGCTGCAGCACTGAGTGGGGCTTCATTTTCTCCTACCCCTCCCTCCCCATCATCCAAACAATCCACATAGCTTGGGGCAAACAGGTAGAATACACTTTTGATAATTATTTTACTATAGGTCACATTCATTTCCCATTTTTAAATTTCCCTACACAATCATGAGTGCTAGAAACTTTTTTTTTTTCTTAATTAGGTTTTTTTTCTCCCTCTTTTTCTTACATCAAAAGCCAAGATTCTCAGGCGACCTCAGCACTCTGGCAGAGAGGCACAAGAGCTACAAGGAAATCCCTGAGTATCACAGTGCAAGGCGCGATCTGCAGCAAGGAGAGCTGGCAGCGCTGCGATGCACCTCAGCACTCCAGCTGTTGCTCCAGCAGTGGAGCCACATCAGGAGCACTCTGAGGAGCAGCAGCTGAGAAAAAACTCATACACAACCAAACCCCCCAAGCTGAGGCTGTGTGTGTGTGTGTATGTATGTGTGTGTGTGCGCACTTGTTTTATTTTCCTGGGGTTTTTTTCCACCACAACTAGACTTAATATTTCTTCAGAGGATTCATGCTTGTACTTGTACCAAGAAACCCTTCCCATTATCTCCTCCATCGCCCGGGCTGCAGTGCAGCAAGCAGCCTGCTGCTCTCAGTCCCTGCTGTTCGGGGGTTTGGGGCAGCTGGGCTGCAAGGCTGCTGAGATGGGGGAGGTTCTGGGCTCCAAAGTACAGAGGAGGAGAGAGATCATTTTGTTCGCTGCTAATCTTGCTCTGCAGGAATGCTGACTTTTGCCTCTTTAGCACCTGGGTGGGACATGGGGGCAGCAAGAAAAAAACTTCAAGCAAGATTTACGCCCTTCATTATTAGTTAATGCTTGCCCCAAAAAACTGATGCAAAGGCAGGGGGGTGAATGGTTCTGAGTGGACTTCACATAACAAATGCAAACATCACACTTCAACATCTCTCTGCTTTTAGGAAGAGGGATTCTTTGACTGAAGTTATATCCAAAGCAGAGAGACCCAGGAGCTCTAGTATTTCCCTCCCAGCTCCACCTCAGGCTGGAAATTTCAGGACTGTGGTGTCTTGCTGACAAAGCTGAGCCATGCTAAACTGCAGATAAAACACCAGTGATCTTTGTAAACTTCCCATCCCCCCCCAAGCATGCACTGCTCTGAGCTGTGCACATGTGCTGACCTCTCCCAGCTCAGTCCCGGTGACAGGGTGATACACGGCCCAGACCTGCACTCCCTGAATGCCCCACGGGCTTTTGTCCAGCATAGAGCCAGGCATCAGAGGTGCATAAGAGGGAGCAAGAAAGAAAAACAAGCTGTTGTAATGCACAACAGCTACAGAGCCTAGTATGGATCTTAGGATCCTAAACCAATATGGATTCTAAGGCCATTCAAATCAAACAATGAGGGTTACCAATGAGAGGGCAAATGGGGCTACCATAATTTTAGAGCAAGAGGCCTCAAAGCTCCTTGCCTCACACAGTTCAGGTGACACCAAGCTAACCAAGCTTGGAAGGAGAACTGCCCTTGCAAAGGGGTCTTCTGCAGCCAGCTGCATGAGACCACTGTCAACTGAGCTGAAAGAAGAACCCTGTTGTGCAGCCACGGTAGGAGGCTGGACCAGCTAGTGCAGCGGGATGCAATGCACTTTTAGAGCACACTATTCTGGACAGCAAGCTTTGGACAGCATTTCTGGAGGCTGAGCCAACCTCACAGTGCCGGTCCAAAAAGTATTTAACAGGTGCCCTTCTTAAAAAAGGCATTTTAAAGAAATCTGGATTTCATTCTGAATGCAAGCAGCTTCTTTTTGCTCTCCATCCTCAGAGGGAATGCAAGCAGATCAAGCAATTCAAGGGTCATAAACTGGCCCTGGAAAAACCTCAGCCCACTGTTTGGGCCAGTTCCTTAAGCCAAGGAGAAAGAAGGCGGCTGCAAAACCATTGCGTAGTCACCTGGAGAGCTTCTGACGCTGTTTGCCAGAGCAATGGCTGCCACCAGGAGCACACCAGGGTCCTCTCCCTGGTGATGTGCTGCCACCGTGCCATCTCCTGGGCCGTGAGATTCACAGCTATTGTGCAGCAGCCCAGGCTACTCACGTTACAAAATCTGGAAGAGAGATGGAAGCTGAAACCAGAGGAGCTGCAAACAAGGGCTAGCAGCCTCCTGCAGCAGAGCAGGACCTATGTGAGCACACTCATTTGCACGATGCACAGCGAACCACTGACTCTGGGCACACGTACTGGCCCCTCACATCTGGCACTCAGATGCAAGGACATCCAAGGCCTCAAACAGGGCATGCACCTCCCTCCTGCCCCTGCTAACTCACAGCAGTTGCAAGGGGGACAACAGCAAGTGACCTCCTTCAACCCACTGCTGGCATGTCCATCCCCCAGGCTGTTACACCCTTACGAACGGGCTTGGCAGAGTGGCCTCCTCAGCCAAAGTCAGGTTTGTACCAGGGGCTAAAGATCAAACCATATCTATTTGTCAACACACCTTTGTTAGTTTTGGCTGCACCCTTTCAGGTATCTCCTGCCTCCCCAGGCAAACACGTTCCCATCCTGAGCTCCACAGCTCGCTGTGCTCCTCCGAGGACTGCTTTTGCCTGGCAGGTATCTGCACACCTACCGCATCCGCAACAGCGGCAAGCAGCCGGGGAGGGAGCGCCCTGGGACTAAGGTGGCTGCAGTGAGCGTGTTGCAGGGAGTGGAGGAAGGAGCCGGAAGCAGATTCATGGTCAGGCTGCTGTTTGGCTTTGCTGGAAACAAGAGTGGAAAGCTGGCACCAACATCCAGCCTCCTCAACAAACATTGCATTCATACGCAGAGCTACGGAGCAAATGATCTGTCAGTTGTTCATCTGGAGAACAGGTTTCACCAGCCTGGATTAAATGATTACGTTGCTGCAGCATGTGCTTCTTGCTGCTTTTGGAGATAAAGGAAGTGAGGCAAAAGCACCACAGAGAGAGGCCTGGCCCTGCAGCCCAGCTCCAAGCACCTTTATGCTTGGAGAAGGTTCAGATTGGCACAGAACACAGGGTACATGGCGTGAGTGCATTTAAGACGCAGCATTTTGGTGCTGCTGCGCCGAAATCACTGATGCAGGGGAACACCTCATTTGAGTACAGGAGGTGTATGCTTTGCCTCACGTTACTGCCTCCAGATGTGCACCAGACTGGCTGTATCTCTAAGCCTTCTGCTCCTTGCTCGCACAAAGCTGAAAGCCGGGTAAGTGCACTTGGAGGTCTAACAGCACATGCGCGGCAGCAACAGGCTCTACCAAAGCCTGTGTCCTGCCTTCACAAAACCCCCCTCGAGTGACTCCCTTAGGATGTAATTGCAGTCGACTTCATTCTAGGCCGTGAGCATATGTCTGGCTACGGACATTACTGTGAGCACACAAGGAAAAAAAAAAGAAACAGAAGGGAGAAAGTGCAAACCAACACTCTTGTAATCCAAGCCCGGTTAGGATAACAGGGGTTTTCCTCTATAGGAAAAGGTTATTTCGCTACCTTTGGCAGTCTGGCAGCTTCCCCATCTTCTGCAAGGCAGAAAAACAAGGCTGACATCAGCTTAGCAGACTCGAAAACATAGCACCAAAACTACAGCCACCAGCAGCACCCCCTGAAACCCTCCTGAGCCCACATAGGCAAAAAGCAGATGCCCAAAGAGCCGACACAGCAATTTTAGGACTCTCCCACACCTCAGGGGGCCAAACCCTCGCACTGGGGAGCCCACAGCATCTTTCTCCGCTCCGTGGCCTTTGGCAGGTCACTGGAGCTTGCCCCATGGCCCCGTCTCTCAGGGGAGGGTGTGAAGGGCACAGGGAAGCTGGCACAGCACACCATGGGCAGCGGGAGTCAGAGCCACTGCCCTCTTCCCCCACTGTTTCGCAAGATGAACGGTAGCAGCAGTGCTATCACTTTTGTATTATTTGCCTATTTCTTCTTTTTTTTTTTTTTTTTCCAGAATGAGGAAACCCGAGCATCAGTCCATAGCCCACCCTCAGGAACGGCACAAACTCTGCTCTGGGGGAAGCTTCCTAGAAATAGCCTGCAGCAAACACACAGCACCCAACGCTCCCAGCCCAAGCAGTCGCAGGCTGACAAATTTCTAAGCCATCCAAATTAAGGGCTTATCAATGGGAAGTGTCAGGCAGGCTTAAGCAACACTGAGCTGCCCTCCCCACACCAAGTGGCCGTGGAAACACGTAGGATTTGTCCAGCTGGGATGGCTCCCAGTCAGGCATTTACGTTTGCGACTTGTGGACGAGACTTTAAAAATACATCCCAGCGCGCGTACGGATGTATTCCAAGACACACATCCACAAGCACATGACCTAGGAGGTGGGTTCAAACTGAAGTGACTCAGCCTCCCGGTTACAGGAACAAAATTAGCAACCACTCATAAACGTCTTATGTCTTAGATGGGGCTAGATGGCACTGTAAGTTAGTTAATGTGCAAGCCCTTCGCCTCAGGAGATTTCACTTTGGCATTCTGATCAGTGGAAAACCAAGAAAGCTGGTGCTCCCTAGGGTATATTTTCCAGAGCTGGGCTAGTAATTCACACTGACAGCCTGATTCAACACATTTCCTAGGTACCTAGTAAGGAACTGTGTCCAATAATTTAGTCATTCTCTGGAATTTACTTATTTTATTTTTTTGAGCAAATAATTCTTGGCTTGCAGGCACTTAAACATGTAATATTTATTATAAAACATATGTTTTTTTCCCCAATACTTAGCCTACATTTTCCCTGCTTTAATTTAGCCCATTTCTCTTCATTAACCCCTGCCCCCCACCCCCGTTGTTCCCATGCTGGATCCCTCTACCTCTCCCGGGAAAACAGTGATGAAATGACATTCGCCTCCCAGACCTCCTGGCACATCACCTCCTTCTCTTCGGGATCATCTTGGCAAGCCAGAGAGCCCTCTGGCCCTGAGCCCCTGAATCACTTAAGGATGCACAGCTGAAACAGAGCAAGGCAAAGCGGCGGAGGGAGGTGAGGACCAGGCTGTATTCAGGTCAGAGCATTCAGGTCCTGCAGCCTTGGGCCTCTGCGTGAGCTGGTTAGGAGATGAACAAGTAAGGATCTGCACTAATCTCACACCCAGACCTTCCAGAGGCTCTGCACTCCCTCCTCAAGCAAGCGCGCCACGGCTCATGGCACCATGCCACTGCAAGGGAACAGTATCCACATGTCTCAGGGGGAAGAAGGAGGGGGACGTGCTGTCCTGGTGCAGCACATCTGCCTCTGAGGCTGGGAAGAAGACGGCCACCTCTTTAACAGAGACTGTATCCATCCCATCTAATACTCAGATGAGTATCTCGCTCCCATCATTTTACAAGGGGAGCAGCCCTCTGGAAAAAAACAAACAAAACCAAACAAACAAAAAAACCCAAAAACTTTTCCCAGCAGAGAATCCCAACAGCTTCCTGACAGCCCGGGTCATTCGTGCCTGTGAATCTGCCTCCCTGTTCCTCAAGTAACAGATTAGTCACGTACATTTGCAAGGGCAGCGATTCTGCCAAATAGCTGAGGAGCAGGGCAGGAGGAGGAGAACGGCAGCAAGACAAGAACAGGCAGGGGAGGGGAGAGGAGAAATGAAACATTTCTTTCTCTTCTCCCATGCCCCTTTGGTTTTCAACAGCGTTTGCATGCACAAGCTGCAAAACAGCTGCATCACATGCTGGAGGTGAAATCCAGGCGTTATCTAGGCGAGAGACTTGGACACCCCTGTCTCTCCTCTTTCTCTCCCAGGCTGGCAGGAGCATCGCCCAGCAGCCAAAACACTGACAGCTCCCCTGAGGTTAGGACCAAAAGCCTCCCTAAATACGGCTGGCATTTGGCAACTGGGAAAACCACTCACTTGAGCTCCCACCTTCCGAGTGACTGACAAATGCCAGACCCTGGCAGAGCTGACAAAGGCGCAGGGCTGCAAAGTGTCCTGCTTAGAGGCGAGTCACTCAGAGAGGAAAACAAACAGGCAAAAGGCCCCCAAAATTCAGCTCCTGACTAATACGTGGCTTACTGCGAACAGCTACTTCCTTCTTCCAATAATATGCATGAAAAATCACCGTTGTCGTTAGAGCAGCAGCGCATGGAGCCTGTAAACAGGTCAGACTGCTCCTCCACGCTGTACCTGCTTGTGTCAAACTGCCCCTGTCCTGATACGCTTCCAGCTACAAATGCCCTGGTAGGTAACAAAGAGGGAGATTCAAAGCAAAAGCACCTGAGAGATCTGGTAGCAGGAAAGAAAAAAAAAACCCACAGGCCAGGCTGTTTCAGGTCATCTGAGGTGTGTACACGTTCCCAGACGCTCAGTCTGCCCCCTGTAGCTCAGGGAAATGCTAAATGGGCAGCATGGCCTGGAGAAAAAAGTGGGGGGAAAGCAGAGGAGCAGGTTTTCAAGACAAGCGTTGCTACTGCAATAAGAGATAGGGACACATGTAGGCGGTCCCTGTCCTGGTAATAAATAACAGCTACAAAACTCATATTAACCTCTGTAAAACATGTTGGTTCTGCCAGCACGTCCATCACAAAGTTATCTGTCACATGTTAGCGCTGCAGTACTCACTTCAGCTGTCCCAGAGAAAGACAGAAAACATGTCAGGCCGGTCACAGCATCCCGTATGCCAGCTGAGGGGAGACATAATCTCAAAGGACACATCCTTGTCATCATAAAAATGATGCTCTCCTCCTGTATCCTCCAACTTAGGGGACTTAGTGCCAAAAAAGAATAAAATACAAGCATCGCTTCCGAGACAGGAAACTGTAATGCAAAATAGCAAAGCAAACCTCAGAAATGTTCTAACTTCATTCCTAGGGAACAAGCAGGAATGGGGCTCTCTCTGCGTGAGCATCTGGGCTACTGCATTCACCACAGCCCAACGCAAGCCTGGCCCCATTCACTGGTGGGAATGGGAAGCACTGTGCCCCTTCTCTCACCATTCCCCTTCACAGAGGGGAATTCACAGCACCAGCAGCCCGATGCTGATGAGAGAAGTCCTGTCCCACGTGCTGCCAGGCTTCCCCACAACCCCACCTAAATGCTGTTCTGCTTCAGAAACAACATGGGGAGGAGGGGGAAGTGCATAAACTGATACTCTGATATCTGGTGCTACACCAGGGCATAGACCATTTTAATCACCATCTAACAGTAACAATCTATGCAACATACACTAAAATGTGTGTCGTGCTATGGTCTATTTTTAACTCTAATGGGGTGGTCCTCACCCAAACAACCACCCTGGGTAGCAAAGATGTGTATTTTGGGGGATTTTTTTTGATGGGCTTTTTCCAGAACTCCCCTAGACTACTGTTTTGCTTAGGTTTTTACTTCAGCATATATATTTTTGTCTGTTGACTTTTCAGTGTCACATGTTTGGCAGGCAGAAAAAAAAATGCAGAGCAGTAACCAATGCTACAGATTCTTCCCATGCAACACAGGTTTATTCTTCCCATGCAACACAGGTTTATTCTTCCAGGGCACTCATGTCTTGTTCCTGTCCTGGGTTCTGTACTCCCGGGAGGACCTGGATGCTTAGGAAAGATGCTGGGTTTTTCTGGACCTAAGGAACTAGGGGTACATAAACAAGCAGCATGCCGAGACCAGGGTGGGGGAGCCAATGGCTTTACTAGGTCATCAGCTAGCCCACACAGCCAGCAGGGTGTCAGTGATGGAGATAAGCCGGCTCCAGGACAGACCCCAGCATGCCTCCGCAGGAGTTTCATACTCCACAGAAGCACTTTTCTCTCCCGTAAGGAAGAGAGGACATCAGAGAGTGCTCCCCTCCCTCCATACGCACTGTTAATGTCCCTGCTATTACATGCATTGGGAAGGATGTGTTCGAGGTGCAGAAGCTATTACCCACCACGCACTGAGCAAAACCACGGGGAAAAAGATAGTGCAGCCTTTGCTCTGGCTGTGTCCATCCCACATGCCAATGAACAATAAAAATAGAGCACTGAAAAATAAACCTCATTGCTTCAAAAAGCCCTCAGGAGAGTATCTTCAATGGTATCATGTTGGGGTTTTTTTTCTTGCTTCTTTCTGATCCTTTTTTTAACTGTTGAAGTTGACATCTTTTCCTCTTGCTGAACCAGCATTTCCTGAGAGCAAACCATTGTTTGAAATTTTCCATCCCGCTCTTGAGTGGATTTCAACACTCGGTGCTTGTGCATACTTAGGAGAAGAGGTTAATGTCAGTCTCAGAAAATTATCTACAGGATGTGCAAAAGGGTACCACCAGCAAGGAGCAGCGCCTTTGTTTGGAGAAGTTCAGACACTGGCTGGTTTCTTTGCCTCAGAACAGGTCAGCTCCTCTCTGCTTGATTTTAGCTGTAATGGTGCTCCTCCTTCACGTGTTTACTGCCCAACTGACCTGTCACTTGGAAAAAATCCTTCCATGGGGAACACTGCCTTTCGTGACACAGCACATCCCCTTTCAAATGCCCTGGGGACATCTTGATGGTTTTAAAACCAAACATCTCAGACAAGAGCATTGCTCTCCCAGTAAACAGCAGTACAGACAGGCCTCAGAAGCTAAACACGCAAGGTAGGAGCTTGTGGGAGGAGATGGTAATAAATGCAATAGCCAGCTTCTTAATCACCACCCGTAGTACCTGATCACCATTATCTTGTCCCAGCTGTCCTGTGCATAGTGGTGATAGGATGGCTCTCCACATTTGGAAGACTTTACCCAGTGAAATCTCTCCAGGGATGGACATGCACTGAAGTGTAAACACACCCAGGTAGTTTTTCATGAAGTTGGAAAAGAAAAATCCCCTGCACCATCAGAGACCCATCAGGCACAAGACAACCCAGGAACAGCAGCCCCCAGTCTGCAGCAGTTGCACTCCAGCAACCCCAAGAGCCACAGCTGTTTTGGGAGTGGGGAGGGACACAATGAAAACCAGCCTGTCCCTATTCAGAATATCTGCCTGTAGGGCACTCAAGCCAGAGCTGCTTTAATATGTTTTTAAAGGCAGGCAAATGACAAGTGAGGCATCTTTCCCTTCAAAGCCCAGCACTCCTCCCCTCCTCTGAGCCATCTGTAACTGCTATCATCAGCTTAAGGGGCAATAACTTCCCCAGCAGGTGAAGCTGCTTTATGAGAGGGAGGGGGAAGAGTTAACCCAAACTCATCAACCCACTCACTATCATCAGCCAGCAGCTCAGAGCACACTGGCAGGGTCCAAGGTCTAAGAGAGGATGCCTTTTCTAGAGGACCTGGCTGATTCATCGCCTGCTGAAGTATCCCAGGCAGCTTCAGCTGCAGAGGCCAGACCTGTTTGGCAGCAGCCCGTTGGCATCAGCTGCCTCCTGGAAAAGGGAAAGAAACAATAAAAAGCTTTGATATGACAGACTGAGCAGAGGAATGGGGGGAATAAAGGGAGGGGGGGTGAAAGAGGTGGGTTTGCAGTCTGGTTGGGTAACAGGCTAATTCCCCCCTGCTCCCTGCCTGTGACTCCATCTAATTACCCTGTTTCCTCTGAGCTGATTGGAAAGTGGCCTTGTGTCTGGAAAAGGCCATAAGCATCTTACATGCATCTGTTCCACCTAATCCCTAATAACTAGTGCCTGTGTGTTCCGAGAGAGGAGGAGGTGGGGGAGAACAACCAGGGAAGGGCTGGGAAGGGTTTCCCATGTGTGCTGCCATGTGGCAGCAGGCTGGGCTGCTCTGCTGCTGGGGGCTTTCAGGGAACTAACACTGTTCCTCTTCTGCCCATTTCACAATCTGCAGGCTCTCTTTCCTCCTTCCCCTTGCAAGAAAGAAAAATTTTATTTAAAAAAACAAAAAAAGAGAGAGAGAGAAGGCCAGGGATGGGAAGAAGGATGCATTTTGCTGAGCCTCACTGCAGTTCGGATCTGTTTAAGCCACTCATTTTCCCCCTTGCCCTAATCCTTCATTATCCTTTAGGAATGACATTCAATTGCTGAAGGAGGGTGGGAAGTGCTCTCCAGGGCCCTGCATGGTTTGCCCAGGAATTTGGATTGCACTTTTTATGTGCAGCTCCGGGAAGGGGCAGAGGGACAATTACGCAGCCATTTAGTAGCAAGGCAGGCACATTTTCAGCAAGCTCTTCCTAGCGGGAGCTAACTCAATGCGAGGAGAATGCAGGGATAAACAGCTGCGTTTGCCAGTAAAAGGATTGTCACATCTGGAATTTACACAAGTTATGAGGAGCTAGGAGCCACTATTTTGTTTCCCTCGCACGTCGTCATAAAACATGTTAGCACTTCAAAAGCCTTGCGAGGCAGACGCAGGCAGGACGAGGTCTCGCACAACCTCACCGTGCCCTTGCCCTCCCCTGCCATCAGCGGGGGATGCCGAGCTTGGCCCCGCATCTTGCTCAACACCCTCAACTTTGCTCCAGCCCCTGGAAAGGAAGGCTTTTGGCCTCCAGCACAACCAGCTGGCGGTACCATGTCACATCTCCATGTGACAGCCCTGGGGTCCCCGGGCTAGGAGAGGGACCCACTGTGCCCCCTGCACACCTTGCAGGGGATGCCAGCCTCCCCTCCAGGCTCAGCCCATGTGAAGGAGGACTCAGTCACCAAACGCTTTAAATAGATTTTTGAAAAGGTTGGCTGTGCCTCCATGGGATGTTTATTTCCAAATGCTTTCTGCATTTATCTGGCCAGTTTTCTGTTGTTTTGCTTTGGGACTTTTGCAGTCACAAGCTGTGACCATTCCTCCTGCAAAAGCCTCATTGCTCATCCCTCTGCATGCGAACGATGCCAGAGGGGGTGATGAGTCCCCATGGGCTGAGCCACACCTGGTTCCCATAGGAAGCCCTCATCCTCACCCCAACAAAGACACTGGAGAGCATCCTGCAAAAGAGCAGTGGGATACAAGTGTCCACAGGCAGGACCCATCCTGTCCAGTAACTGTGGAAATAAAAATTAAGGGGAAGAAAGTTGAAGTCAGTGACATTAGCCATTGTTAGTGGCTAATGACATTAGCTGAGATTTCCACCTCTGGTGCTTCACACCCACACAATAGCCCTTAAGGATGAGCAAGGCAAAACCTAACAGTGTATCTTTTCCAATTTGTTTTTTCTCATTTTGTGTCACCAATCAGCAGTTACCCAAGAAACCTGCTGCCCACTGACCTGGACCCAGCCAGCCTGGGTGGGAAAACAAGTACCAGCACAAAAGTCACCACTCAGCCTGCCGTGCCGGTTGCGAAACATAGTGCAGAGGTAAAGGCCTGCAGGTTACCATGTGGAAACCTGGCCATGATTTACACCTCCTCCTCATCCTCCCACCAAGGGATGAAGGGCTGCCTCAGGGAAGCTCATGTCACCCTATGGAAAACCAGCAACATCACTGCTTGCTTTGCTGCCTGCCAGCAGGGCAGAAACCCAACTTTTCTAAGTCATCCACCTAGATCATCCAGCAGTGGATCTGCTGCCCAGCATCCCACCAGTGCTCACACGTGCCTGTCAGGGAGCAAAATTCACACCAGGGACAGCTGTCCCACAGCAGGATGCA